>BSBN01001040.1:0-2400000 GCA_027924645.1 Cunninghamia lanceolata | reverse complement strand
AGAATATGATTTTTGATTTGAAGTCTTAGTTGTCAGCATAGTTTGAGATGAAAAAATTAGGGACAGCTAGGTACATTCTGGGAATAGAAATCAGAAGAGATAGAGCAAACATAAAACTTTGGTTAAGCCAGAGTAAGTATGTGAAGACCGTGTTGGATAGATTCAGCATGGCAGAATGTAAACTATTGTCTGTTCATGTTTCTTTGGGAATAAAGTTATCTGTTAATGATTGTCCAAAGTCTCCTTCTGAGATGGAGGATATGAGTAGAGTACCTTATGCTATTGCTGTTGGCAGTTTGATGTATGTTATGGTCTGTACAAGACTAGACATTGCCCAAGTAGTGGGAGTCCTTAGTCATTTTATGGCTAATCCTGGACGGGTACATTGGGATGCAGTAAAGTGAGTGTTCAGATATTTGTGGGGTACTTCCAAGTATTCTCTATGTTATCATGGTCATCCTACATGACCTCCGCATTCTGTATGTATTCGTGGATTTGTGGATTCTGATTGGGTAGGTGACATTGACAGGAGGAGATCCACTAGTGCTTATGTGTTTACTATGTTTAGTGGTGCAATTAGTTGGATGAGTAAGCGGCAACCTGTGGTCACGTTTTCCACAACAGAAGCTGAGTATATGGCAGCTACTCATGCTTGTAAGGAAGCCATTTGGCTTAAAAGGTTGTGTTCAGATATTGGTGTTGATGTAGGACAGATTACTATCTATTGTGACAGTTAGAGTGCGATTTGCTTAGCAAAGAATCTGATTTTCCATGCCAGAACAAAGCATATTGATGTACAGTTTCATTTTGTGTGAGACATAGTAGAGAATGGGAAGGTGATATTGGAGAAAGTAGACACTTTGAAGAATGTTACAGATGCATCGATGAAACTAGTGGGCACAGAGAAGTTCAGATGGTGTTCAGAGTCTATGGGCCTTTTGGCCTCTAGCAGTTAAATCTTGTCATTTCTTTTGGCTCTTGCAAGGTGTTCGACAAGTGGGAGAATGTTGGGAATTAAGGTGTCAACCTTTGCAAATTCCTAGCATTATTTATTTAATTGTATATTTATTTATAGCCTAATATTGTATTTACTTGCACATTTAGTTTGGTCACTTAGTTGAGGTGGCACGGTGACATGTCATCTTACTTGGAATGTGACTTGGATGGTCAAGTCAAACCTACATGGATTTGGGTGTCCCATTTGAGGTGGCACTATTATGCCATGTGTTGGCATCTTGTGGTACATGGAAGAGGATATTCCATATGACAGAATCTATGATGCGTAAGAGCCAAGTTTGGAGATTCCTATGACAAGTGGTGACAAGTGTTGGTGAGTATCTTTGCATGAGGGAAAGGCATCTTTGGGTGCCCAAGTTCGGCTATGACATGTTGTAAGAGGAATATTCTATATTTAGCATTGTATGATGGATTCTCTTACAACATTTAAGGTTGTTATGTTGGGAAAATCTATGATAGCTATAAGATGTGTAAGAGCATCTGTCATAGTCTATTTTTAGCCTTGGAGCGCTCCATATGGGAAAGTCAAATCTGCAATGTATGACAGATGTAAGGGATGTATTTGTAGCAAGGACAAGTGTCCTTTGATGCGGGATAATGGCCATGTGGCCAAGGTGGACGCCTATCCCAAGGTGCTTCCAGAATATGCCTTGTAATCTCTATATATTGCATAGTTTGGAGTTGTAGTTGCATGGTGTTTTTTTATAGGTACTATTATGCTACTGGAATAATTCTAGATTCGACATTTGAAGACTCTTGGAAGAACTTGCATTGTAAGTGTATTGTAAACTGTAACTGTTTCAGATAATACATTGTGCAAGTTTTAGAGTGTGGGGTTTTTCACCTAAAAAGGTTTTCCCCACGATACATCTTGTGTCTACTTCTCTCTATTTACATTCTTGTATTGTGTTTGCTACTGTAATATCTCTGATATAAGTTTAATATTGCTGCAATTGTAAGGTTTAAAACAAATTTGCATACCTCTCCCCTCATTAGATTAGTTTAGGAAGTGATTTCCGCACACCTAGCTTCCTTTCAGTGAGCCATCCCCTTCTTCTATCTCTTTCTTTTCAGGACAATGAGTCCTTTGGTAGTGAGCCACCTGTAGTGATCATTTTTGGATAATGGGTCCACCAATCATATCAACCTTAACTGATTGATTTTTTAATATATATTGTGAGGTAATCCTCACCGTGGTTTTTCCCTTTTTAGATTTTTCATGTAAAAATTTGGTGTTCATGTGTGATATGCTTTAATGGTTGATTTTAAGCTTTTGTTTCTTAATGCAAGTTAAACAAGCTATGTGAAATGAATGTTTAAATGATTAAATGGTTTCAAAGAATACTAATTCACCCCCCATCTTAGTATTCTAGATTTTCAACAATTGGTATCAAAGCTTGGTTCCTTGGAAGAAGCCTAACTGCTTGAGGAAGATCTTGAGGTGTGAACACATGGCTTCTAAGAGATAGCCTACTCCTCCAGAAGAAATCCCTACTGTTGAATTTACTGAAGAAGACTGCATAGT
This sequence comes from Cunninghamia lanceolata, assembly GCA_027924645.1. Classification (NCBI taxonomy): domain Eukaryota; kingdom Viridiplantae; phylum Streptophyta; class Pinopsida; order Cupressales; family Cupressaceae; genus Cunninghamia; species Cunninghamia lanceolata. The sequence goes on along the minus strand of BSBN01001040.1, from coordinate 2,397,458 downwards.
TGACATGAATGGAGAACTTGAATCAGCCCTTGAAGACCTTAAAAAAGTTCAATGTAAGAACAAGGATCTAGAAGAGAATGTTAAGGAAGCAGATGAATGCATCAAAAAGTTGAGGGAACAAAACAAGAAATTCAAAGAAAGATACAAGGAAGTAAATGAATAGATCAATCATTCAAATGAGACAATCACCAGTCTAAAAATACAAATCAAGGAAGGAAAAAGAATTTAAGAATGCCTAAATTAAAAACTAAAAGGCAAATCTAAAGAATGCTAAAGGCTTGAACAAGAAATAGTGGTCTTAAAGACAGAACTTGAAAAGGCAAAAATTCAAGAAGACAAATTCAGGAAGAGCTCCATAGTGCTTGAGGAAATGATTGCAAAACAAAAGGCTCCTAAGGACAAAGAAGGATTAGGATTTGAAAAGGGTGAAAGTTTAAAGATGAATCAGACTTTAAACAATGCTGGAAAGAAGAACAACTACCAAAAGAAGGCTGCTGTTAAGAAAGGTGATACCAGACAGGTCTGGAACCAGAAGAAAAACTTCAAGAAGCCACCTATCAGACAACCAACTGCACAAAGGTACTCTGGCTATTATTATCTTGCAATAAATTTGGACATAAGGCTATGGAATTTAGAAGCAGGATAAATCAAAATATTCAATTATTCTCTGGTCATAGAACTAGTGAATGCAGAAATCAGATGATGAATGGTTACAATAAGGGTATGACAGTTTCATCTTTCAATAGTTACTATTATACATGAAACATATTTGGGCATAAGACTAATCAATGAAGATCCAAAAAGAATGGAAGTAAGCTTGTTCAAAATGCCAGATGTTATGAATGCAACAAATTAGGTCATATTGCTAGATTTTGCAGAAGTAAGAATGTGAGGGTTGATCCAGTAAAGATGAGTGATTCAGTGAAGAATGTGGATCTGGTAGAGATAAATAAATAGATGGACAAGGTTTGGAAAAAGAAAGAAGAAAATAAGGTGAATGATGGGGCTGTGCCAGTCTCTAATGCAGATACTTCCTTCGAAAACTAAGTTGAGAGCTTTGGCTTAGGGGGAGCTTTAATCGATATCTTTCATCCCCCACCAGAGAAATGGTTTTGATGCTTCAACACAAGAGTATGTGACGTAGATCAATGCATTTGAACTATTGGAGATGATTCCGACAGCAAATGTGATGATGTGGAAATTTGCAGAGCAAGTGAAGTTGACTGTGTATCTCTATTGAAGCTTTGACAACTTTTTCAAGAAGAGCATTGAATGCAAATTAGGTTTTTTAAAAATGGTTTATAAAGTGATCTCGCCCAACCAAAGGATCATTTTACAATCAATCCAAGAGAGAAAAGCTATGAATGTACAAGAAAAAGCTAATTCAGATTTCCTGAGCATGAAACCCTAACTGGAAGTAATTGAAAGGTATTTTACAACTCTCTATCTTGCCCTAACAGTTTTTCAATAGTACTTTAAAGATGTTTACTCCACAAGTGGTAGAAGTAGTTGATCATTCCCATCCCAAATTCAAGAAACATCCCTTCAAGTCCATGGAAACGGATCCACAAGGTGCATTTTCTAGTGTTCTGTATAGTGTGTTGCACACAGAGGATATAAGAATGTATATTCATACAAATATTGAAGGGTATAATCATATAAAGTTGGGATAGATGTGGGTAAATGAACTAACAAATGACAACTTTGGCCTAAAGCATGAATACAATACCCTAACTGAGAAAAGTTGGATGTTTGGAATGATTTTCCCATTTTGTGCTATGAAGATGCTTGGGTGAAGTATCTACTGAGCTGCATCCATGACAAATTCATGTGGCTGGACCTTCCACACATGATAAGCAAGGAAGCCATTAGGGATGTAACAGGGTTGTGTTCCACCAAAGCTATTCTAGTGCTCAAATCTGTCAAAAATGATTTGATGAAGCTCACCGAAGCAAAATTTGATAAAAGAGCCTTGATTGTGAATGATATTGAAGATCCGACAATGAAATATGTATCCATGATGATAAGGTACAAGATCTACTTCACTAATAGAGAAAACTCTGTCTTAGCAACTGCCATATATACTATATATGAGATGGTCAAGAAGGGTATGGATTATGATTTGTGTGAGTTGCTAAGGTAAAAAATGCTTGAAAACCTACAGAAGACAAAGGACTCAAGATACTCTTTCAAGTTTGGTACTTTAGTTATCTATTTACTCTTTTATTTCCTCAGAGAAGTACCAGGCGCACAAAACATTATATGGTTGGGACACAAACTGGTAGCAGTCTAGATTAGAGATCATTTGAAGAGGATTGGAAACATAGAAGCCCAAGATGCTGCACTCTGGGGTTTCTTCAAAATATTCTAAGAAAAGATGTAATCCAGGGAAAGGCCCTAATAAAGTAATAGAGAAATACAAAGATGATATCATCTTCATGGTCAGTAAGGATGAATGCTACATGGAGGCAGTGGAACCCAGAACAGTCTGGATTCTAGAGATGGGGTATGAGGTAGCAGAAGATATCATTATAGGTCTTGCAAACCTAATGCTTAGTAAACCAAAACATACCTCGGAAGAAAGATATGGAACCTATGAAGAAAAATCCATGGAAGTACACCTAAAGCACAAGGAGAGAGAAATTAAGAAGGATGTTGAGAGGATGAGAGATAAGGTTGAGGAAATGATGGAACCTAAGGGCCTTGTAGAGAAATCCAAGGTCACATCTGAAACTCAAAAGGAATCACCAAGCACTAGAAGTTCAACAAGGAATTCTACCTCCTCTACTATTGCTCCTAAATCCTCCAGAGCCATGCCTACAGTATCCCAAGAGAAGAATGAAGCATCTAGTGCTTCTTTGCAACAATAGATTGCCAAGAAAATAAGGGTAAAGGAAAAGACAACCAGAGAAAAGTATGTAAGCCATGATGATATTGAGGAAGAAGAGGAAGAAGAATAGGGGCCCAAATTGGTCTGGAAGAAGAGAGAGCCTCTTGTCTCTGAAGAAGAGACACAAGTTAAAATAACAAAGATTGACATTGTAACAGAGGAAGAAGAAGACATTGAAAAAGAAAAAGAAGGCTTTATTTTTAAGAAAAGAGAAGACAAATCTGGTGAAGAAGGCCAATATTCAAAAGGAAAAGGAAAGGGAAAGAAGAAAGACAGTGAAGCTATAAAGGAAAGGGAAAAACAAAAGAAGTCAGAAAAATCTAGTCTTCCTCCTCTGCAACTTGAAGCTACAATCAATGCAATAATTGAGTATGATACTCTGAAAGAAGTAGCTGAGTTGTATGATGAAAGATCATCAGAAGATAAAACAATCATTGAGACAACTATAATCAGGTACACGAATGCATTTAATGCTTCTTTGATAGAGATAATTGATAAACTACCTGATAGTCTTGCTCATGTACTAACCAAGAGGAGAGATGAAGCCATGAAAAGAGACACTGAAATGAAGAATAAGGCTCTTGAGAAAGTTTGTCCCACAATTTTTGTACAAAAAAAGAATAAGGCTATACAAAGGTTAGCCAAGGAGTTCAGGACAAAAAGAAGGTTGAATACCTTGATGTCAAATGATAAAGATGAAATATAAAGGTTGGAAAAGGACACTTTGAAGATAACTGCAGATGTCCTTAAGGAGTTAAAGATCAGTACAATTGAAGAAGGGTACTCCTCTGAAGAAAAGGAAAAGGATGGTGACCATCCTAAGAAGAATGAAGATGTTGGTGCAACAAGTGTTGTTTAGGATGTGTTGACTGAACAAAATGTGCCATCTCCACTAGTAGACACAAGTTCAAAAGATCAGAATGTTGTCAACCCTCTAAAAAACATAGAGAATATTGAAGAGATAAGGGAGATACCAGAAGGGAATAAAGATGAAGAGAAAGGAGATTAGAGTGAGGCTATTTTAGCACAAGCAGAAAACACTGTGGATAATATCTCTATTCTTTTAGGGAATGAAGAAGAAGAGATACATGAGGAGAATTGTCCTCCAGAAACCTCTAGCTCTCATATGATATCCATCTCAGAAGAGGAGATAAGGAATAAAGTTGGTGAGTGCTCTGGAGTCTCCCCAATAGACTCTATCAAAGAGTTTTTGGCAAAACAAATACGAATCCAAACTATGTCCTCACTAGAACTGCTTCAGGTACAATCTTTAGATGGAGAAAGCAATTTGTCTAGTATAACTCTGTTGTAGAAACTTCAGCTAGAAATAATTTTTTTGGCTACAACTCAAGAGGAGATTCTACAGTCACATGTAGAAGGAAATCAGCTTCTGGAAGAGGCAATGAAAGTTTTTTGAGAAGATACTATTAGAAACTAAGAGGGACGCCTCTCTGATTCTTGATCAACAAATGAAGAAACTAATGTAGATAGTTAACAACCATTTTGAGTCATTAGAAAAGTCAACTAGGAAGAAGGTAAAGGAAGAAATATGCAATAAGAGATTGATGGATCTGTTAGATACTTTGTTAAGCAATAGTGTAAAGAGTATTCAAAATGCTCTAAATGATGAAAATGTAATGTACTAGTTTTGTTTATCATGGCCCATATCTACCAAAGAAATAAAAGAGAAGATTGATGGTCTGGAAATGCAAATAATAAATATCTCAAGAACTTATGACCCCTTTTAGGATAATAATGGAAATCTAAGGGCCGAAGTGGAAAAGACTCATGCTATCATAAAGAAATTACAGAGTCAAAGAGAATCTATCAAAGGTCAGATGAGTCAGCTCAGAGAGATAGTCAGCTTCAAGATGGTTGCACTGACAGGATTATTAAGGGAAGATGATAAGGTTGGGAAGATGATAGCTACTCCAACATCAGTGGAAAATGTAGAAGACTAGATCTTATAGATCAATGGGCAAATCCAAACACCCAGCTTTACCAATCTATATTGGGACTCTGTTGTAAAAAAACTAAAGAACATATATAAAGATATCTTTCCCACCAATCAGTAATTTTCTTATTTCTAATGTCTTGTACATATACGGAAGGTTAGAAGGAAATAAATTTTGATATTTTGGTGTATAGAAATAAATAGTAAGGGGGAGCATGTATATTTAATAAAGTAAGAGAAAGTTGGAGAAGCTTTTTGACTTGTAGATGTACAAGTAGTTCCTTTGTCATTGATGACAACGGGGGAGAAGTTTTGGCTATGTTGCCATCAATAACAAAGGGGGAGATTTTTGGCAACATAGGCATGGTGATGAAAAGACTAATTAGTAGGTCTGTAAGTAGTGTTGTCATTGATGGCAATAAAGGGTAAAGTCATAGTGGTCCAGAAAGTGGAAACAAGTGTAAAGACAAAGTTGTGTTGGTCCAGAAAGAGACAAAAAAGAGAAAGGAGTCAGTTGCAAGTGTATTGACAGTAACTAAGTATGGTATGAAAGAGAATACATCTAAGTGTGTGTCCAGAGAAGCTAATAAGTACAAAATGAAGGAGAATATGTCTAAACATGTTATCTTTCCATTTTGGTGCTCTGCAATCAGATATAACTTGTTGAAGATTTTCCTAAGGCATTCATAATACATAACCTATGGCAAAATCATAGTATTTCAGTCCGTAATTCTCTGCCATGAAGAATTTTGTTATGTAGTTGTGAGGTAATGTTGATGCATATTAAAGAAGTGGAATTCAAGTTTTAGGTCCTGAATCCCTCCAGAGTGAAAGTTAGAGTTGACAAAGTATCGCACTCTGTATTGATAATGTAATGTTAGTGCCAATGACAGATTGGAATGCTCTGAATTCCACCACAGATGAATATATTGCCATGCAGTTTTGAGGAAGAGGTTATGAATGTCAGAGGTGTGTATGATTAAATGGTCAGCATTTTGGTGGTCTGCATGTTGAATTATGAACTAACAGTTAGTTCATGCTATTGCTGCTTCACCAGTGAAGCTAACTTGAAGGTGTTAATGTTGTGTGGAGCTATGACATGTATGAAATAATGTCATGGGAGTATTTATAGGTTGTACTGACTTATATGAATGTGTTACATGCTTTGGTTCTCTTCACAAAGCATATGGAGTTGAGTTTTGGGCTGACAGGTTAAGGAATCACAATGTACATACTCATGCCAACCTAATTAATGATTTGGTTGATTGTGGTATTTAAACAAGATTGAATTCTTTTGTGGGGGTGAGTATTGAAAAAATATATAGTGCATGGAGGTAAGAAAAGTTTGATGCAGAGAGAGACAAGTTGAGTTTGTGGTGAAGATGAAGTGTGTAAAGTCAGTATTTTGAGCTTCAGTGGAATTGTATCTTCAACATTAGTCAGATGCATTGTTAACAGTTCATTTTGGCAGTGAGCCATCCCCTTCTCTCTTTCTTTTTAGGATAGTGATTCCTTTGGTAGTGAGCCACCTGCAGTGAGCATTCTTGGACAGCGAGTCCACCAATTGTATCAACCTTAACTAGTTGCTTTATTAATATATATTGTTGGCTGATCCTCATCGTGGTTTTTCCCTTTTTGGGTTTTCCATGTAAAAATCTGGTGTTCATGTGTGATATGCTTTAATGGTTGATTTTATGCTTTCCTTTCTTAATGCAAGTTAAACAAGCTATGTGAAATGAATGTTTAAATGATTAAGTGGTTTCAAAGAATATTGATTCACCCTCCCCTCTTAGTATTCTGGGTGTTCAACAGACTATGAGGATGATTATAAGGTTAGGAGATGAGATTTCTCTATATGATGTTAACAAATTAAAAATTTCAACATTTACAAAGTTCCTAAATATTTAACTAGCAATGAAGCCAATAGATAGTCTCCTTCTTATGAAGGAAATTAATTTCATGTAAAACCATTGCCCACAATTGACTAGTTCATAAAAGAAATGAATTCTATAAAAGAGAGGATCAAATGAGTAGCTGAGAGATAAATTAATTAGTTAAGGATTAAGACTATTCAAGGGGAAACTAAGAAACAAGATGCTTACACAAAAATGAGAACATGTAAGCGTGAAGTAGGATTAAGTGTCCCCCCCCCCCAAAAAAAAAAGAATCTACAAGTCAATTATTCCTACATTAAATAAATTTCTACTATATAAAATGAATTAGGAAGTAGTGTAGGAAACAAATAAGAACATATAAAAAATTTAGAAACCTTTTCTACGAATGTCACCATATAGGGAGGTTGAAAATTGCAAGCAAGAAAAAGGTTGAGTCCCCTCCTCCATTTCTCATTAATCCAATTATTGTTGAATCACCAAATAACATTGAATCTCCAATCCAATCTCCCATTTCTAGTGCTACCATCACCCTACATCATGTCTCTCCTCATCTACCCTCTCCTCCTCATGAGCCTTCTCCTCTACATAAATAATCTCCTCCTCCTTCACTTCCTCTAGCTTCTTGTTTATTTCCTGCATGTCATCATTCCCTAAAGGTCATTGTCAAGGCTGAATGATCATAGAAGTAGGTGGAACAATATTTAGGAAAAGGAACTCCAAAATGGGTGAGAAATATAGTGTTAAAAAAGAAAAATTATCACATCTACTACTATGAAACTTAATGCAATCTCATGCTTATGTATTTTAGATACAACAAAAAGGTTATCTTCCCCTTATTCCTTTTATCTTTCCTTGAATATTTTGTTTTGGCAACTAAGTAGGTCATAGGGGGTTGCCCCCTCAACCAAATCCTTATTATTCTCCTTTTCAAGCATGCTTTGAACCAAAATCCTTAGCCCTCTATCATGGCCCACTCTCCCTAGCTATTTTTTGGGTATTCCCTTTAGCTCACTGTATCCCTAAAAGAAAAAGGCCCTCCCCCTCTCCCCTATTTGACCATGATTTCCCTTCCTTAGATAGTCCCCTTGTTTCCTTTGACTCTGAAAGGTTAGGGAAAAGAACTTGTAATAGAGGGAAAATTAGAAAGAATTGGCTTGAACCTGAGGTGGTAAAGGATAATCATGGTGATAGTGGTGCCCCTTAGGGTGAGGTCCACTCTGTTGACAAGGGGAAGGGAAAGGTGATGGAAGAGGGGGAGATCAATATGGAAGATAGGATGCCAGAGGTTGATGGTCTTTGCCATGGTACTCCTAATTTTTGAAGATTGTTCTCACTACCCCTCCTCTTTAAAGGACATCAATGATGTGGTTGATCTCATTGTTAATAAGACCAATGAGCTACATAAGGAGGTGGATACCCACCATAAATTTCTCAAATGGTTTTTTGTTGAATTCAATAGAAACAAACTACAAAACTCTCTCTTGGATGAATGTAATACTAAGGAGGAGGTGATTATCTTCAAGGAACAACTAGCCAAGAAGGAAGAGAGGATTGGGAAACTAGAATCAGATATATTTGAGGTGAAGGAAAAAATTCAAAAATCATCAACTTCAGCAAGACAACTATTCACAACTCCCTCAACAACATTAAGGCAATGCAAGAGAAGGTCAAGAATAGTTAGATACAGACTCAAGTTGTCTTGAGTACTCATACTAGAGGTAGTAAACCAAAAGTAGTTGATCCTATGAATGCTGATGCTCTTAGTGCACACCTCAAATCCCTACAAGATAAGTGCGAGGTGGGTATATCTCTTAATGAGCTCTAATCTATGGTCATGTTTGTTACTCTAGGGTGCATCTACCTTTGAATCTATTTTCCTTTCTACTCATTGAGTTTAGGATAGATGTATCTATGTTGTAGTTATGTTGTTGTGTTGTAGCACAACTATTTTGTGTTGTTTTCTATTCTCTCTTGTTGTAAAGGGTTGGAGTCCTTTAAAAAACCCCTACCTTACCTTTTATCAAAAAAAAATAATGAAATCTAATTCCTACTTGAAAAGTCTTCCATGAAGAATTTCCAAAGATCAAAATTTGTAAGAAAAGATGAATAGGGAAAATACATATGCTCATCACTATTTGTTAGATTTCTAACAATACAATGTTAGTGGTGTAAAAGAGTTTATAAAAAAGAGAGAGTAAAGAGTAGGAAATAAAATAGAGCATGCATAGAACAACATTATAAAATAAAACTCACATATGTATGGAAGCCAAATGTTACTAAATAAAAGTGGAACAAAAAACATGTATAATGCACATAGTTACCACAACAAGAAGACATGATAATTCTATGTGATTATAAATAAATTTACTTATATTTATACATATGGACACTCAAAATCATGTCTCATACATACATCTTTCACCAATTATACATTTAATTGATATGTACACACTAGACTTTGGGAGTAATTGACACACCTATCAACAATCTCCCACTTGCCATTTGCTTCTCATAAAGATGAATTCCAACCTCACCCCTACACCATGCAAAATTTCTACCATCCAATGGTTTCGTCAATGCATCTATTGCATTGTTGTATATATTCACCTTCAATAGACACACTTCGCTTGATTCCACCACTTCTTTAATATAATGAAGCTCAATTATATTGTGCTTGGTCCTAGAGTGAAACTTTGGATTAATTATCAAGTCAATTGCACTTTGTTTATCGAACCAAAAAATCATTATCCTTTGTTTGAAACTCACATCTTTACAAAGAATGTACATATAAAAAATTTCTTTGGAGCTAGTATATTTGCAACAACTTGTTGCTTCTTCCTTCTCAAGTAAAGATGTACGCACTTGTGGAATTTTCCTTGTCCATTTCTCTACCAAAATTAGATTCAATGAATCCATGAAGTTGACTTTTTTTCCTCCTTCGTAGTAGATTGCATTATCCTTTATTCCTTATAACTATCTCAAAATCCTCTTAACAATAACCTTACCTAGGTTGGACATAAAATATTCTCATAACTCCCACTACATGAGAAATTTTGGTCTTGTACATACCACTGCATACATGAACTTTCAAATAACACTAGCATGTGTTACTTGTACCTTTCTTCCTGTCCATGCATACTCTTGCAGGGATTTGTCTCTTTTGACAATGCCACTCCCACTTGGGATGAAGTATTCACAAGAGTGGACTTATCTATTCTAAATAGTTCATAGATATCTTCTATGTACTTCTCTTGACTTATCCATAGATTCATATTTATGTGATCTCTTCTCACTTGAATTCCTAAACAATAGTGCAATGGACCAACAAGGTCTTTCATGTTGAATTCACTTGATAATTTAGACTTGGTTTTCTTAACCAACACCTTTGAATAATTAAATAAAAGGATTTCATCAACATATAAAAATAGAATTATGAAGTGGTTACATTCTTACTTAAAGTATCTCCATCACTTCTCATAAAACCATGCCCAATCACATATGTACCAAACCTTTAATACCACTAGATTGCTTCAACCCATATAGTGACTAATTTAATTTACACATAAGATCTTATATATCACTTGCTTCAAATACTTTGGGTTGCTTCATAAATATGTCATCACTGATCTCTCCATTAAGAAAGGTTGTCTTCACATCCATTTTCTCAAATTCCCAATTAAGAGCAATACTAATGCCAACAACAATATGAAATAAGTTAACTTTTACATTGAAGATAATGTATCATCAAAGTCTAAATCCAAAACTTGAGAGTATAATTTTGCCACCAAGATAACCAATTGTAAGGTCTTTTAATAGAATCTTCAGCCTTGAATTTCTTTTTGAATACCCATTTGCAACCAATTATTTTTATATTCTTCAACAAATGTTGTAAATTCCAAGTTTGATTTTTCTCAAGAGATTTCATTTCATCTTCCATGGAATTTCTCCAATGAGTTTCCTCATCACTACTAAGAGCCTATTTCACATTATTGGGCTTGTAACACATGGAAGATAATACAAATTAGATAAAATTAGATGGGTCAAAACCATATCTATCAAGTGCTCTCCTTTGCTACCAACTTCATGTCACTTAATCTCCTTGATCAATTTCTCAATTTCTAAAGTTCTCTTCATTTCCAAACAATCTTGGATCACTTGAAGGATGATTATACTCTTCAAAAAACTCATATTTTTGATGCACTTGTCTCTCACAACAAGTTTCACTTGTTTTTTGTAACTCACAAAGGTGTTGAAATGGGGCTCACACTTATGCTAAGCACCACTTGTTGGTAAATTTTTTATTATTGATCTTTCAAATCATAAATTACTCCACGATGTGCATGGATTTGTTATTCAAATTATTTTTCTTGATCTCCACCAAGAAGTTTCTCTTTTAAGATAACATACCATTTTTATGTATGATGATGTTCCAAAGGGATCGATAGCTTGTAGTACTGGATTCCTTCACCATATCCTATGTGGATGCACTTAACATATTTGTTATCATAATTTTCTCATATTTTCTTTGGGCACATGCATGTGTATGCTTCACATCCAAACAATCTAATATGTTTTATAGAAGGCTTCTTATCATGATTCAAGTCTCCTCTGATGTCTTTCCACTCAAAACAAAGCTAGGAGACGTTCACATAATTTTTTGTATGCATTGCTTCAACCCAAAATCCTTTTCTTAGTCTTCTATCCATTCATGCTTCTTAGCTTCTACATCAAGTTTCTATTAAACCTATCAACATTTCCATTTTTCTATAGGGACTATGGAGTTATCCTTTGCCTTGTAATTCCACGTAACTTGTAAAAACATCAAATTCTTAAAAGTAATACTCACCACTACTATTGTTCCTTAATGCCTTCACTCTTCCTTGTTTTCCTTTCAACTTCATCCAAAAATATCTTGAGAACTTCCAAAGATTTATCTTTCAAATTCATGAAATGAACCTATCACTTCCTTGCAAAATCATCAATGAAGGTGATAAAGTGTCTTGAACATCCAATGGAATCCACCTCCAATGGCCCAGAAATATTTGAGAGCACTAAATCAAGTTTTTACTTAGTTCTACACTCACTTGAAGCAAATGAAACTCAATCCTTTGTTTAACTAGGTTACATGCTTCACAAAATTCAATATAACCAAACTTTATACCTTCCAATCCACACATTGTTTGCTTGGTGCACATTTCACATAGGTTATTCCCTCCAAGATGACCCATTCTTCTATGCATCGTAGCATCATGTTTACATATTTGCATCTTGATTTCCTATTCTCTATATATGTTGCATTTTTGCTATCAACATCAACAATGGTTAGATTCAACTCGTGCAATGTTCCAAGTCTTACACAGGTTTGACCAAAGTCAAGGCTTCATGAACCAACTTGCAACATCCTTTGTTAAATGCTCTTTCAACTGATTCTTCTACAAATTAACTTACTAAAAACTTGGTACATGCCTCACATCGAGTATTAACTTCACTCTTTCATCATTGAATTTGGTTTTCACGTTGCCTTTACTAACACTTTCATGGATAAAATTGTCACCAAGGAAGTCTCTACCATTATGAATTTCCTCATAATCCTTGGACCACTCATTGTGTGGAGTCATGAAAAAGGAAGTTACTGAATGTATCAACCATTCCTCTTCTTTGACATTTACTGTTAAACATGTAGAAACAAGCTATATGTTTCCTTCACTAGTAGGAGCTACTGAAAAGTCATCTTTCTCCTCATAGAATTATCTTCCCACTCACTTTTCTTGTGTCCTTTCTACTTGCATTGCTAGAAAACTAATTCTTTCTTCCTTACTTTACTTGCATATCTTCCTCTTGATTTGAATCTTCCTCCAACTGGTATGTCTTTTCTTCTTTCTTTGAGGTTTACTCTTATCATGAAAGCCTCTAAATTCATAATATAAGTAGAGTTTCTTACTCTTGTATCTTTTTGGAGAAATTGTTCAATACTATCATCTTTCTTAAGATTATTTACTTTGGTGCTACCACTTACGACTACAATGAGTTTATCCCAACAATTTGATAAAATACAAGGCAAGAAATATATTTCTCAACATCCTTAACCTCATCAAAAATATATTTCAATTGGTTAGCAAGAGTTTTGAACACATTCAAATGTTTAACCACATTATCTCCATCCTTCATCCTTTGTGCATATAACTTATTTCTCAAGAATATCAAATTAATAAGAGATTTAGATTCATATAGCTTTCCAAGGTTGTGACAAAGTTTGTTCATTGTCTGAGCACCAATGACATTCATAAAAAAAAATCTACAAGGTTATGACCAATCAAAAAAATGACCTTATCATTTTTAATCCCATTCATCTTGGTAGACACCACTAGGATTTTGTCTTCCATGACTACCTTCTCTAGATATCTCTCAATAAGAAGTTATTCCATCTTCAATTTCTACAAATTGAAGTTTTGTCCTCCAAAAATCTCAATCCTATACTTAAATGAGTCCACTTTCTACTACAAGGTATATACCATCCTTCCACTAAAGTTGAACCTTCTCCAGATTAAATGTCACACCACAAATTACTTATCCAAAACTTCTTAGACCAAGATACAAACCTACAAACAAAGTGTAGAAGTTTCCATAAACATGCATAGTGAAACTATAGCTTTCCTAGAACCAAACTTGAGTTCCCTCAATTGACAATAATTCTCTTTTCTATAAATATGGACCTAATATAAATTGTTATCTCTCTAACAATCTAATGACAATGGGCTATTCTTAAACATCATTCGCAATAATCAAAGATAAATTTTGACAACTTCAAAATAGAACTATTTACTACTTTTTAATGTATGTAAGATGTAAAATTATTATTTTATTTAACCATTAGACTAAACAGTATTTAAATAGAATAATGGCATTAATTGTGACATAAAAAATAAAATAAACAAGAAAAAAAACTTATATACAACAACATTATAAAACAAAATTCACACATATATATGAAAGTCAAATGTTCCTACATAAAAGTGGAAAAAAACACAATACATAGGAGTTTCCAAAAATAAAGAAAAAAAGAAGACTTCAGGAATCTATTTGATTGTAGAACAATTTGCATACCTATATTTATACAGTTGTGCACATACATTCACAAAAAACAATTTAAACTTGGTAAACACTCAAATCATACCTCATACAATCAACTTACAACAACTATGCATTGAATGCATATGTTTTTTGATACAGGGTAAAAATAGGTTTTGGATGGGCCTAAAACCTTTTAAAAAGGCAAGGCTATGGCTACCAAACACGCTACACAACAACAAAATTGTAGCCAAGTTTCCCCAAAGAGAACAACACAAGTAAACCAAACTACCTACACAATAGCTGACCCAGTCCTAATAATCTACATAACCTTAGTCCATGCATGGGATTTTGAAACAGATTTAGGAAGATCTTTCTGTTTAGGGTAAAATTTTGATTGTTCAATGTTTAGTGTTTAGATGTTTGAATCCTCCTTTCACCCTTAACATTCAAGGATCTAGGGTCGAGTGGCAATACACTATCATACCCTAGGTCACTGTGAGATGTAGGGAAGCTTGGATTAGGGTGTTTTATTATCAATTATCCTTCTCCTATGCTTAATTGACCATTAAAACCCTAATTTCACAAATACAACTGTAAACAGAAGACTAACAGAAAAAGCTCTTGCAGAGGGAAGCAAAATATCAAATCACAGAGTACTTGTTTTTGGGGTTTCGAAGTGGAAAAGTCAGGGACAAAAGAGTGGGTGCCCAAGTCTAATGCCTTGCTTTTTGTCCGGATCTAGGAACTCAGTCTACAACTCTTCCTTGCTATTCCAGAGATTTTCCCGTCATGGAAGTTGGAGGACTAATGAGTGGGCGCCCAAGTCCAGGGTGCCATTTTTCCTTCTATTCTACAATTCTGACACTTCAAGATGTCTTCCTGCACCTTCACTTTGTCCAGCTCTGCAACCTATAACCTGCAACATGAAAACTTTGGGATGGGGTTGTGGTGTTTAGAGGCTTGCCTCAGTCAAGCCCCAGAGGACACTTAAGTCTCTGAACATCGTTGTCAGATAGAGAGTGCATGCCCTTGTTAGGCAGAAGCAAAAACCAAAGGAAATGGTGATGAAAACATAATATAATGTCACCTTGTAGTGATGATATCATGGGAGGAAGATGCTCTTCACTTTATGATGAAACAGATGCTCAAATCTGCAAACACAAACACATAAACCACACAATTCTTCTCTTGCAACACAATGAAAGCCTTGAATCACCTTGAGAACACAATAGCTTGCTAGTGATCACCTAATTTACAAATGAATGCCTAAACATGCTTTTATATGCAACTACAAACACTCTCGCCAAGATTTCATAAATTCAAACTTACCGTGTCGGCATAGGACCCAAGTAACGGTCACAAGCCGACACCCAAAAATTGGGACTGCCCCAAAATAGGGTAGGACTAGTGCACGGGTGCCCAAGTCCTCCCCCCTATTTTGGGTAGGGTAAAGCTCAAGGGGTCCTCCTAGGTCCCATTTGTCATGTTACCTAGGGCTTATTCCATCGGGATGCTAAATTATGAAGTAAGATGTCCTAAATGCATGCAAAAGACCCGAGAGCTAAATCTTATGAGGGAAAATCCCCCAAGGGGACATTTTCCAATGTTACATTTAGCCCCCACTTTAATGTATTTATAAACACAAGGCCAATACATGCATTAAAGTACAGTCAACAAACACAGCAAACACGCCAAGCACGGAGAAGACACGCCAATCACATAGAAGACTATAACAGACACGCAAAACACAGAGAAGATAGTTACAGTCACATGGAACATGGAGAAGACAGTAAATGTATAGAAGACACATTAATGCATGGAAGACAGGCATGATATCTTTTCTTTTCTTTTTCTTATATATATGAAATGCAGATGCAAGTACTAGAAATTAAACAAACCTCCCATAATACATGATGCACTCATCGTGCAGGTCTTTGTATAAATGGGGAAACACATACGCAAGACACGCAAAACCTCCCAAAATGCAGGAAGCACTCATCGCGCTGGTCTTTATACTGCATATGGGGCAACAAACACACCAAACAAAGCAAGCACGCCAAACCACACACTTAAAGACACAGAGAAAACATGACAGACAAGCGATGGAGTGTACCTATTTCTAGGTCCAACACCATCTCAAGCATATTATAGGCACACACCGATGATTGGGCTTCGCCACAACAATCACCGAAGACACGCTTAAGGGTTGAGTTAGTCACAGAACTGCTCCCCGCCTCCGTAGAGGACTTTTGAAAATGACAGGATGATGTAATCTTCTCCAAGAAATACACCATCCCTACCTTCGTAGAGGGCTTAAGATAAAAAAGGATATGCTTGATATCCTGCCTCTGTAGAGGGATTACATGATTGATTGATTGATTGCAAACAAACTCAGGATGCAGGAAGCACTCATCGCGCTGGTCTTTAAACTGCATCTGAGGACAAGCACGTTGCTAACATCTACAACAGACAGCTTACCTTATATATGCCCCCACCTTAAGGTGGTTGATATCATGCATCAAAATCAAGCACGTTAAGGTAGGAAGAAAACACACAAGGGAACACAGACTCTTGCAAAGCCCATGCCCCCCGGAGGTGACATGTACTTCACGATCGCCAAATGTTCCCACAAACACATCCTTGCAAGAAACATGTTAGTGTCTACAACATCAATGCATATGATTAACCACACAAAGAGCCAAGGTTATACAATGAATTTGGAGTTCAAGGATAACCATGGGGCTATATCACCAAGCTCTTCGAATCGAGTACCACCGAGGACAGATTCAAAGACAAACAAAGGTGCACAGAGTAGAAGTATTGTTAAGGTTTGTAAATGCGATAGAAACATCATCAAATTCAATACACGGAAAGCATGAGTGCTTCCACTAGCCAAGCATCAGGTAAGACATACAACCCCATCATCATATTAGGAACTAAGTCCATTTTTTGATTGCTCTCGAAAGGGACACTAGGTCCGCATCAGTATAAATATTTTTCATCATCTGCCTGCTAGATGGAAACACTAGAGGAAGGAAAACAATAAATAAGAGAGGAGAAACAAGTGTCTTAGGGACAGTCATGTAGGAGGGTGCCCCCAAGTCACCAACCACAATGCTATGTCCGTAAGACACAACACACAACAATGAAATCAGAGAGAGAGGCAATTTAGAAGAATGATGATACAAATAGAAGGTCACAACAGAGGCGGTCTCCTGGTATCTCGGACCTTACAAGAGAATCAGGGGTCATCCAAGGAGGCCTAAAAAACACATAACACATCACAGGGGAAGCACATCATGAGAGAGATAAAGGTTAGAGATACTTACCTGTAGGGCCCTTGTTGGGCTAGAGGTTGTCTATAAGCAAATCATCATCATCATCTTCCCACTCCCTAATGTTGGAGGAAAGTGGGACATAAGGTATCATAGCTAAATTCATGTCTTGCTCATCATGTTGTTCATTGTTAGGATCATTTCTGTTCGTCTGAATGTTGGGATCACCATTTTCTTGTTGAGAGGCAAGGTTTATAGCATAAGCTTGTCTTCTTTTTCTTCTTTCTCTTGCTTTTCTATTTCATTTTCTTTTGCCACTTATCTCTCCTTGTAATGATTTCAGGGGAGGAACCTCAGCATAGGGACTTTGTCCTTTTGGTCTAAGATTCTCTTCACATGTGGGTTGTTTATCTTTTGTCATTTCTTGTATAGGACTAGGTATTGGGTGTAAAAGTTTTTGATTTGTAGTTTCTATAGCTCAAAAAGGTGAAGTCTGTTCGTAACTCTGATTTGTTGTTGGTTTTGTTCTAAAAGTAATCTAATGTAAAGTATTGTTGTGTACTTAAAGGCTTGTATGTATTTCGAGGAATGACATGCACTTGTCCATTCAAAGGAAATTTTACACATTTGTAAATAGTTGAAGGGACAACTTTCATAACCTTTAATCAAGGGATTCCAAGTTTGATTTCAAAGGTATCAGAAGTAGGGGTAACATCAAACCATTGTTTAACATGTTTCTCAAATACAGTTACCAACAATGATATCTTATCCAAAGGTTTTTTAAAGGTTCTCGTATGTGTCTTAATCATCATGTTCGAGGGGTCATAAGAACCTTGCATTAATTGATGTGAAAAGAGGAACTCTTCAGTGGAAACATTAGTCATGCATTTAGGATCAATAAGAGTTCCATCCATAGGATTTCCCATTATTTTCACAGTGATTTAAAGAAGTCCTTCAGAGTCTCCAATTGTTCTATAATGAGGTGTAAACATAATTTTAGGTTTAGGTGCTTTTCTTTTCATGTAAGGTCTAGGAGGGAACCTATTATTGTTGTTGTAATTATAGGCCATGTTTATATGCTCAGATCAGATTTAAAAGTTTTTCCAAAAGTATATCAAAGGCAAGTGCAAAATGATATGTCCAAAATACCCTCAAATGTTTGATTTTTGTACTTTTTCCAATGCAATTAAGTGAAACACAGGGTGTTGTAAGGATTTTGATCAGGGGAAGCAAGTTATATATCTGATATCAGTCCAAAACAACAATATGATCCTTCTCAACACACTCTTGATGCGAATCCAAGATAATGCCAAGTCAAACTATAGTGAAAATATGTCAAAATAGGCACTTTTTTCACCAAAACTCAATGCAAAAGAGCATGACCAAGGGTGTTGTGAGGAAAGTGATGCTGGAAAGAAAATTATATCAGTAATAACAACCACTTTATGTCAAAATATCCAACACAACACACTTTCAGTGCCACTTAAGGTCAAACCCTAGTGAAAATATAGCAAAAATAGGCTATTTTTCACGATTTTTCAACTCCAACACCTAGAAAAATGGGTGTTATAATGAATTTGAGGAGGTACAAAAAATAAAATCAATGTTGTCATTCACCTCAATCCATAAAATTTATCGCAACACACTTAGAGTGCAAACTAGGCCAAACCCTAGGGCAAAAATAGCAAAAACGTGTAGTTTTTCACCAAAATTTCAATACAAGAGCCCGCTAAAAGGGTGTTGTGAAGATATTTAGGAGTGGAAACAAGTGATTACCCTGATAACAGCTAATTAATACAAAAATACCCTTCAAAACATGCCTATGGTGCAAGTTTAGAGAGTCGATAAGGCCAAATTTAGTGAAAATTGGTGTTTTTGAAGCCCTAGGTTTGAGATTTTGGCACAAAATGCTATATGAATGTTTTGAAGTCTGATTTATGATGAAAATGAAATACTCCTAGATCTAAAAATTATTTCCAAGATTTAATATGCAAAATGCCAATGCATGAAAATTGCTAGTTTTTTGTTGAAATTTTCTATGCAAAAATGCAAATATTTAAAATCTAAATGCAAATTTATACGAAAATGCAAGACTACAGCCAAATGAAAATTTTAATGAGCCTCTAAAATCAGTAGAAAAATCTAAAAGAAGATTTTGCCTACTAACCCTAGATTTTAGAATTACTATGTTTAATGAAAATTGTCAAAATTTCTACAAAAGCCTAGCAAATTAATGATGAAAATGCAATGCAAGTTATTGAATTTTTATTTTGTTCTGTAGTTTATATCAAATCTGTAAAAAATATGAATTAGGGAAATTTAGAAAGAATTGATGTAATTTAGTAATCTATATGAAAATGTAAGCTAGAGTTTTCAAATTTTTGCAAATTTTTCATTTTTTTTGTAATTTTCTCAATGCAATAAGATGAAAGACTATATGAATGAATGAAATCAATACAAATATGAAGACACACACTCAGCAAGTTGTAATTTAAGTCCAAAAACATGGGTTCACCAAAATGTTTGGAGTAAAATTTGGATTGTTCAATGTTTAGTGTTTAGATATTTGAATCCTCCTTTCACCCTTAACATTCAAGGATCTAGGGTCAAGTGGCAATGCACTATCATACCCTAGGTTACTGTGAGATGTAGAGAAGCTTGGATTAGGGTGTTTTATTATCAATTTTCCTTCTCCTATGTTCAATTTAACCATTAAAACCATAATTTTGCAAATATGACTGTAAACGAAAGAATAATAGAAAAAACTCTTGTAGATGGAAGCAAAATATCAAATCACAGAGTACCTATTTTTGAGGTTCCGAGGTGGAAAAGTCGGACAAAAGAGTAGGCGCCCAAGTCCAATGCCCTGCTTTTTGTCTAGATCTAGGAACTCAGTCTGCAACTCTTCCATGTTGTTCCAGAGATTTTCCTGTCACAGAAGTTGGAGGACTAATGAGCGGGTGCCCAAGTCCAGGATGCCATTTTTCCTTTTGTTCTACAATTCTGACACTTCAATAAGTCTTCCTGTAACTTCACTTTGTCCAACTCCGCAACCTGTAACCTGCAACCATGAAAACTTTGGGAGGGGGTTGTGGTGTTTAGAGGCTTGCCTCAGTCAAGCCCTGGAGGACACTTAAGTCTCTGAACACTGTTGTCAGATAGAGAGTGCATGTCCTTGTGAGGCAGAGGCAAAATCCAAAGAAAATGGTGATGAAAACACAATATAATGTCACCTTGTAGTGAAGATATCATGGGAGGAAGATGCTCTTCATTCCATGAGGAAACAGATGCTGAAATCTGCAAACACAAACACATAAACCACACAATTCTACTCTTGCAACACAATGAAAGCCTTGAATCACCTTGAGAACACAATAGCTTGCTAGTGATCATCTAATTTACAAATGAATTCCTAAACATGCTTTTATATGCAAATACAAACACTCCTACCAAGATTTTGTAAATTCAAACTTACCGTGTCAGCATAGGACCCAAGTAACAGCAAGCCAACACCCAAAAATTGGGACTGCCCCAAAATAGGGTAGGACTAGGGCGCAGGCACCCAAGTCCTCCCCCTCTATTTTGGGCAGGGTAAAGCTCAAGGGGTCCTCCTAGGTCCCATTTGTCATGTTACCTAGGGCTCATTCCATCGGGATGCCAAATTATGAATTAAGATGTCCTAAATGCATGCAAAAGACCTGGGAGCTAAAGCTTATGAGGGGAAAGTCCCCAAGGGGACATTTTTCAACGTTACACTTTCTTCCTTCTTTGAACAATCATCCAAGTCACACCATTTTTTGAATCCTCAAATCAAGGGAAAGGGGAGGGAGATCCTCACCCTTAACCCCATCCAAAGATGCCTCATGTAGTTAGGGAAAGTCTAACTGAAGAGACTAGATGCTACTAAGAGTCCACAAAAAGAGTAGGAGCAAGGATCTCACCATAGCCCATTGAGGGGGAAATGAAATTGATGAAGGAGCTTCCATATAAACCTTGTCTATAGAAGAACTTCTAGTAGGGGTCACTAAACTCATCGGAGTCGTGCCAAAAATAGTATTCACCACCAGGGCCACATAATGCCCCATCTATAGAGAAACATGAGGAGAAAGTCCAACATCATGAGAATCAAATCCATCAAAAATATCAACTATCAAGTGGTCAAGAGAGCATTTCTCCACCATGTAGCTACTCCAACCTTCTTAGATAAGAACAAGGAAAATTAGAATGCATATGTTGACTCACCAGAATGTGTGAGTAATTGGTATAGCCACCAACACTATTTCCCTTGTGAACAAAGATTAACAACATGAAGAAGATATAGATCATAAAATCACTTAAATGCCACTTTGGCATAAATACAAGGGAAAGTGAATTGAATTTTGTTCATTTTTCTACAACCTTTGTGGTAGGAAAAGAAATAAGAGATGGTTAGTACATGCGACACTAAAAGTAAAAATAATATACTTTATGACATATATTTACCATTTGATCAACCCAATTTTAAACACCAGAGGCATAAACTCAGGATATGATAGTCAACTTGGCCATTGTTAAATAAGATCACTACACATGGGAATATTTGACACTTGGGTCAAGTAGTTGCTCATGAGAGATCTTTAGACAATTAATGAGGCAATTCATATCTTTTGAAAGTTGAAAATTGAAAAAGAAATGATCATAGGATGACATCTGAACATGGAGTGATTTTTTTCCCAATCTTTAGGACACATTAACTATAGAAGCTAATGTTTTTGATTATGGTAATATGAAAACAAGGGTTCAGATCCCTTTAACAAAAAACCCCAGTAGGTAGCAAAATAGGCCCGACAGGCCACAAACAGCTGACAAGCAACACACTAATAGTAACCTAGCATATTAAAGTCCATACAGTATAGAAAGAACCATAACCAAAAAAAAGAACAGAAGGAAAAGTTACTAGAAAAGCTGGCTCCAATCATCCTTAAGGAAGCCATACATTTCATCATAGTTAACAAAGGTCTTTGGGTCCAAGCCATGTCTCTTCACCTCAAAATCTTGAAGAATCACCAAAGTAATGGCAGTCTGATGCATAACCTTCAAGATCAAGGTGGCCATGACTTTTATCTTCCCCTCGATGGTGTCCAATCTCATTCTCAACTTGGCCATCTCACCCTTGACTTGATTGAAATTCTCACACTCCTTC
This sequence comes from Cunninghamia lanceolata, assembly GCA_027924645.1. Lineage (NCBI taxonomy): Eukaryota > Viridiplantae > Streptophyta > Pinopsida > Cupressales > Cupressaceae > Cunninghamia > Cunninghamia lanceolata. The sequence goes on along the minus strand of BSBN01001040.1, from coordinate 2,375,191 downwards.
TGCCCAGGGGTGGTCTTCTCAACAAGTTCCACTTTGGTTTGTTCTAGCTCGATCTCCTCATCATCAGTGTCATAGTAGGAATTGTTTAATTACTCAAATAAAATAGCACCATCATGGTAATCAGTCTAATCTGGGGTGAGTTTAACCTACTGGATTTCCACTTCTTCCTTAGGGTTTGAAGCACTGGAATAATCCACAATTTTGATAATTGGCGTTTGAATGCTAGCCAGTCTGCTGGATTGATGAACGCTAGGCTTCCTAGAAGCAATACCACTAGTCTTCTTCAAACCCACTATTTTGGCCATGCCCTTCTCCTAGCAAGTTGCCTCCTCCACTCTCTCCCTGTCATCTCCTCTTTCATTCTTTTGAACCCCCATAGAAGAAATATCCCCACACTCTTCCATCTCCTCAGCTCGAGTCCTAGCGCACTTAGGTTTCTTGTTCTTAGCCTTCTTTGAGGACTCTCTCAAAACACATTTCTTCTAGTACCTCTTCCTATTCTCGGAGTGGGTGGGGTTGTTCTTTAGGAAATAGAGACCCTTCACAACATCCTTTTGAGGGGAATTTTCAAGAGTACCGACCGAGGTGCTAATAATAGTGGGGGAGGGTTTGATAGTGAGAACCACGGGGGTGATCACCGTATTCTTCATAGTTGGAGGAGTTTTCAAAAACCTAATTTGCATTCAATGCTCTTCTTGAAAAAGTTGTCAAAGCTTCAATAGAGATACACAGTCAACTTCACTTGCTCTGCAAATTTCCACATCATGACATTTTCTGTCGGAATCATCTCCAATAGTAACCACAAGTAAATTCTTCATAGGGGACCTACCAGTAGCAGGATGCACACCACCCGCAGAAGTAATAATGACAACCTTAGTAGGAATGGGCCCATATTTAACAGTAGGATGCATAGATTTCTCACCCAACTGCTCACCATGCATGTCCTCAATGAGACAAGCCCGAATAGGTTTAGGTGGGCATAGGGCAAGGTGAAACTGGTAAAGGCATAGAATTAAGCCCTGGTGAAGAGGGACAACTATGATACTGGGGTTACTGACATGAACATCTTTAGCTACTTTAACCAAGGATTCAAGGGAAATTGATGAGAGATTTGTGTCTGAAATGGTTCAGTAGTGCAAAGTGATAGTGATAGAAACATTTAAAATGACTCTCTAGGGTCACATACTTCATCAAGAGGAAACATACCTTGTCCCAAGGTGACACAAGGCTATCACTTTCAAATCCTCCCTGCACTTTGACAAGATTTTCTCCTTCTTTGAAAAATAAATCCATGCTCTCATTGTCTTGGACTTTGCTTTGCTTTTTCAATTTCTTTCCTTTGTAGGATAAACCTGTGGCCTAGGCTATGGTTTTCTCACTGACCTTGAATTGCACTCCACCAACCTAAACCACCCTCGAGTCCCAGGACATAGTGAACTAAACAGACAAGTTTTCATCAAACCCGTTAAGGCATTACAGAAAAGGGATAATGCCCCCCCTCATAGAATATACTCCATAACATATTGTCGACCTTGAATTCCTTGTAGGTTATGGGCTCAGTTCCCATCTTGTCACCCTCCATACTCAACCTGTTCAAACCCTTGTAGAAAATCTTGCACGACTGTTGCAGGGAAAACCAAAAGTTGATAGTAAAGTTAGAGATCTTTCTAGATTTTCTATTCGACTGAAAGCCTTTGCACTTATGAGTTTTACTCTAATGACTGTAAACATTACTTGAGCCATCCTCGCAAGTCCCTTTCCATTCTAACTCATAATTACCATAATTATGTTCCCAATGTGGGAGATCATTGGAAGGATGCACTGCCAAAATTTGAACCCATCTCGTAAACCAAGTCACCAGAGGCCACGTGAACTAGATGAGCTAGCTAGAGATGATGTGGCTCTCTTTGCTCTAGCTTGTCTTAGTCGATGTCACCTTCTTGCCCATGAGACTAATAGCCCCATGAATGGATGTAATTCCCCCTCTTATCATTTGATGAGGCTTGTTATCGAAGGTAAACTTCCAATGAATATAAATAATATATATGGAAATATATTCCACCTTATAAGAATTCCAATTAATATTATCCATTAATTGGGTAGTTGTTTTGCCTCCAAGTATAGGCAATCTTTGATGTTTCTAGGGAGATTGTTAATATTTCTCTAACATCTCTTAGGATTCAAATTAATCCCCAAGTTGGCCATTACATTCACAATGCCATTACCCTCCCTATAAATGTGTCTTAATTCAAACTTATCTAACCCCAATAGGAGGTATTTAATGTCTTGAATAATATCATCAAAATTCCATTCTAGTCTAGCTTTCTCTTGGACAACATCCAAATGAGCTTCGAGTCATCCTCTATTAGTAGGTTTTTACCAATGGATAAGGTAAATTTCAACCCCCATAGGAGATCCATCACTTTAGCCACATTGTTGGAGTTTTCTCCCACCCCCAACATAAGTAGCCACCATCTCCCCCTTATAAGATCTAAGGACCTCCTCACCACTGAGAACCCCAGGGTTACCCTTAGAAACTCCATCAAAGTTAAGTTTCGTCCATCCTTTAATGGGGGAGTTCATTTAGTATTTTTTTGGGCAATCTTTTAGAATTATCCACCTTGCAAATGTGGAGTGGAACATTCCACTTTATAAGGATACCAATTTTTTCATTCTTGGGATGGGTCTCCACATCTTTTAGAGTGCTATTGGAAACATTTTCAACCAACATCTTGGAGTAGATACAAAACACTTCCTGAGCAGACTTGGAGCTGTCCTTGAAGATCCTATTATTATGCTCCTTCCACAGACCCCAAGTGAGGAGAGGGGGGTTTGATACCACAACTCCTTATAGATAGGGTGGGAGAAAGGGGTAGTCCAGTTACATATGAATGAGTCAGATATTTATTCATACTCTAATGGATACCTAGGTTTTGGAAGGACAAACTCCACACCTCCCTAGAGAACTCACAGTGGAGAAGGAGGTGAGAGACAAATTCCTCCTCCTTCTGACATAGGATACACCTGTTAGGGATTTGGAACCCCCTAATTTTTATATTATCTTGGGTTAAGATCCTGTTATGGGTTGCAAGCCACCAAAAGAAATTCACCTTAGGAATTAAGTTGTGGTTCCACCCCTTTCTCCAGAAGCTATTATTTTCAATAGAGTCTAACAACAGACTATAAGCCGATGTAACAGAAAAGGTACTCATTTTATCTTTGGCCCAAATAAGTACATCCATAGAAGGGAATAAAGGGATTCTGCACCTTTGGAAGTCTTGTTTCAACTCTTCTACAACTTGGTAAAGGTCACTATGTCCCTAACATTAATTCGACAATTATTTCCACTAGAGAACTCTGCCCTCTTACAACATATAATCAGAAGCCAGAGCTCCAAAAAAGCTAGTGGCCAGATCAACAACTCTCTTAAGAATCTGATTACTAGAGAGAGGTTGCTCCTTAAGCTAGTATCATCCCAAAATCTAATAAACCTCCCATTGCCATGTTTCCACTTGATCCCTTTCTAGAGAAGGGCTCTAGTTTTTAGGACATTATTCCATATCACAGAACCTTTGGGAATTCCAGTGGCAACAAGAAACTGATTGGGAGCCTCATTGGAAAGGTATTTGGCCCTCATGATGCCACTCCAATCCTTACTGTCCATCAAAAAGTTCTAGCCAACCTTCACCATAAGAGCTTTATTGGTTAGGTGAATTTTCCTTAACCCCAACCCTCCTTTGAGTTTAGGTAAACAAACTTTATCCCAACATATGAGAGCTATCCTTTTCTTCTATTCCACCCCTATCTAAAGAAAGTTCCTCTGGATTTTTTCAATTTTTTTTAGTAATGTATTTGGGGATTTTAAAAAGAGATAAGAAGTAGATGGGGATCCCTTGGAGAGAAGCTTTCAAGAGTTGAAACATGCCAACTTGGCTCAACAATTTACCCTTCCAGTCAGCCAACTTCTTCTAGATCCTTTCAAGAATAGAATTCCAAAACATGGGGGAAACCTCCTTAATAGATAAAGCAAGGCCTAGATAGGTCCTAGGTAGCTCTGCTCCAGCACAACCCAAGATGTCTTTGATTTTCTACTGAAGGTTAGTCCTCATGTTGAAGAAGTATATTTTTCTTTTTTCATACATGATACATTGGCCTAAGACAACAACATACTCGTTCAACAATTTCTTCCATTTTTGAGCTTCAACCATAGACGTAACCCCAAAAAGTATGGTATCATCAACAAACTGCTACATGGTAGCAGGATCCACCGAGGTGCCAGGTTTAATGCCTTTGATATCTTTAGCCCTCAACAAATTGATTATGTTTCTACTTAACACTTCAGCCATTAGTATGAAGAGGTACGAGGATAGGGAGTTGCCTTTCCTTAACCCTCTCCCCACATTGAAGAACCCTCTCAGGGTTCCATTCACAAGAATAGAGTACTTGACAGTAGTGACACAAGCCTTGATCAAATTGAGGACTTTATCTTGGAAACCAACCTTCCCAAGGACTTTAAAGAGAAAGTCCCAAGAAACCTATCATACACGTTAGAGATGCCAAGTTTGAAGACCATACCGGGGAGGTTACTTCTGTCCATAGAATGAATAATTTCATGAGTCGAGATGGCTGCAATAAGAATTTGTCTGCTAGGGACAAATCCTTTTTGAATCCTGTTGATCAACTTGTCCAACAAAAGCTGCACTTTGAAGACCAAAATTTTAGAGAAGATTTTATAGACCATATTGCACAATCTTATGGGCCTAAAATCCCCCATAGAGATCGGGTCATTCTTCTTGGGGACCAAGGCTATAAAAGTGTTGTTCAATTTTTTCAGGAGCTTCCCAGTTTTAAAGAAGTCTTTGGCCGCCTATGTGACATCATGACCAACAATGTCCCAATACTCCTGGAAGAAGGTTGGGGGGAAGCCATTTGGTCCTGGGGCTTTAAAGGCACCCATGGAGAAGAGGCTAGCCTTAACTTCTACCTCTAAAATTAGTTTAGTAAGGAAGTCATTATCTTCTTTGGACAATAGGGTGGGGATATTATCCAATAGCCGTTCATTCATTTCTCCCATCTCAGAGGCTCCTTGACAGGCTAAGATGTTCTAAAAGTATTTGGAAGCCACCTGTCCCACCTAGAACTCAGTATTAGCTTCAGTCCCCCATTCATCAATCAACTCTATTATGCTATTTCTCTTCCTATGTCTCATAGTAGATTGATGGAAGAAGGGCATGCTCCTGTCACCATCCCGCAACCACTGCACTTTAGATTTTTGTTTCTAATAGATTTCCTCCCTTTTCAATATTTCATTCCATTCTTTTCTTAAAGAGTCTTCTTGCTGGTAAGTATCTTCTGAATTGTCCCCTTGGGCCATCTGCAGCTGAATATCAAAGAGTTTGGATGAGATCCTTTTCTTATGCTCAAAGATATTCCCAAAGGTGTATTTATTCCATCCTTTCACTTTGGTTTTAACAATGATGAGTTTTTGGGCCAACCTATACGTAGGATATCCTTGTATAGGGGTACTCCACTAGCGACCGATGTGATCCTTGAAGCTTTGGTGACGAGTCCACATTATTTTGAACCTGAAGGGTTAAGGACCTTTATGATCCCTGTCTTTGTCACGATTGTCAACAACTAGAACTCGTACCTCTGAGATGTTTTGTTAGCTTTATCATTTATTCTCTTATGCTAATGTACCAACTTTTATGATTCTCGCTATAAACTCGTGAACCCTTATTTGATTACTAATTCATATTAGGTGAATGAGCAAAGGTAAAAGAAAAAGGATAGAATTCATCAAATAAAGAAATTGATTTGATTTAAACTTAATTTAATTAAAACCTCTATTCAGTAAATATGTGTATATACTAAACTTGTGTATTATAGTCCCTTAATGGTCAATTGACAAATTTCATAATTTTATATTATTATTATGTGATCTAAACAATTTATATATATATACTCGATATATGTCTATTTATGATATTGTATATACGTATATATGTATAAATATTATTTTCATAAAATTTCCTTATCAAACATTAGTTGTTTCATTTTTAAATGTTCAGAGTACAAATAATAATTACAATACAATTGTAGAAATTGCTTTATATCAAATGCTAAAATTATTTTCATATGATACTAACTTCGTTAAATTTTTAGGCTCCCTTAGTTTATTCTAAAATCTTGTGCCTTCAGTATAAATGACGTCAGAGATTTTTATTCATCAATGAATGCCTTGTGATTAATATATATTAATTTATTTAAGGGAATGAGATTTACTTAAAACATCAAATTAAAATGGAAAAATTATTGAGAGACTCGTGGCATAAATACATTTTATACTATGTAAACTTGGACCTGTGTCCAAGAAGGTGAAACATGTTGCAAATAAAGACATTTAACAAATTGCAGGATATAGCAAAGAAATCTGATTTTTATCTTCCACAATCTGATTTTTATTTACCATTGCCATCACCTCTCCTCACCGACTGAAAAAGAAAAGAGAAAAAATAAAATATAAGTATTGGGCTTCCTTAGCAAAGAGGGGATATACAAAGGAAGTGCAACAAAAAAGAAGGAAAATCATAGAGGAACCAAGAAGGGAGAAAATGAAGAGAAGAGGAGATCTTTGGAAGGAATCTAGGCAATTGTAACTATCCATCTCCAGGTATGCCTTAAACATTTCTTATGTAATTTTTATGGTTATGCAGTATCAGTCATTTGGAACCATGGGAAAGTTATTCCATAAAAAAATACATACATATATATGTTCAATATTAATACTGTGGTAACTAGGAGTGCATATTTAATATTACACATATAGATTTCCTATTGACTTCTGGTTGTTTTACATGGAGGAGGAAGATTATCCTTCCCACATTCATTTATTTCTCTATCAATTTCATGGGTATTGCATATCCTAACTTCTCTACTTGACCTCTTGCTCAATATCTCTTATTGCTTCGTTTGCATAAATATTTCTACTTGCAAATCCACACAACATGTATTAAATTGGGTTTTCTTTTCTTTTTCATTTTATTATTCATGGAATAAACCAAAACAAAAAAGGGGGTTTTTAGAAAATAGAAATAAAAAGAAAACAAAAAAAATACAAAAGAAATTTATATTTTTCTTTGGGCTGCCTTGGTTGGGACGAACCCAGCCATAGAGGCACACCTCTATGCTGGATTGTACCCAGCATAGAGGGGTGTTCTCTATGTTGGGCTGCGTCCCAATAGAGGGGACGTCTTCCCCCCAACAATTCCTCTTTTCCTTGTAATTTTTTTATATACGAATATACCTGCATCTGGTTCATCTTCTTTGGAAAATCAAACAAAATTGTTTTGTTATAAACATAATATGCCTAGCATAGAGGTGTGCCTCTATGCTGGGCAGCGTCCCAATAGAGGGAATGTCTTTGTCCCCAACAACTTCTCTTTTCTATCCAGCATAGAGGTGCACCTCTATGCTGGGCAGCATCCCAATAGAGGGGGCATGTTCGCCCTAACAACTCCTCTTTTCCTTGCAATTTTTTTTATATACGAATAATCCTACATCTGGTTCATCTTCTCTCTAAAATCAAACAAAATTGTTCTGGTATAAATATAATATGCCCAGCATAGAGGTGCACCTCTATGTTGGGCAGCATCCCAATAGAGGGGATGTCTTCGCCCCCAACAACTCCTCTTTTCCTTGCAATTTTTTTATATACGAATATACCTGCATCTGGTTCATCTTCTCTATAAAATCAAACAAAATTATTCTAGTATAAACATATTATGATGGTTCCTGGAATATAAAAAAAAAAAGAGAGGAATGAAACCAAATCAACCCCATATAATTACCTTCTAGCATGCTGAACAATGAAGAGTATATAGCAACAGAAAACTATGGATATCATATACTATGCACAGATATCAAAATTTGAACCTCCGTGCTCTAGAAATGCAAACTATGAAAAATAAATGGAAGAAATTTCAAAATAAAATACATTGTTTTTGCATAAATGAGGGGATAAAAGATATGGAAACCAATAAATTCTTATTTTGATAGATCTCTTATTTAGCAAGTTTATAGTTTTGTTTTTCTATTGTTATTACAAAGAAAATAAAACATAGTTATTATTTAGCAAGTTTATAGTTTTGTTTTTTCTATTGTTATTACAAAGAAAATAAAACATAATTATTATTTAGCAAGTTTATAGTTTTTTTTCTATTGTTATTACAAAAAAAAAATAAAACATATTTAAATGCTAGCTTTTTATTTTCATGGGAACATCTAGGCTATACGGGAGTTTTATTTTTATATATATACATGAAATTTTATAGCTTAAATTGGTTAGTTTTATATATGAAATTTTAGAGTTTAAATTGGTTAAGTTTTATATATGAAAGTTTATAGCTTAAATTGGTTAGTTATACACATGAAATTATATAGTTTTCAATTGTTAATCCTTACATAAATACGATTATATTGTAAGGAAAAGAGTGCAACTTAGAATGAACATCTAAGAACAGTGGTGTCTTCTATAACTTTAAATTTCATTAGATTGCCTCAAAAACACTCACAACTATGCCACAAAGCGGAATCATACATAGTTCATTTCCAACATTAACCCTTAGAGGAAAGTACAAGCAACATTAACCAGTTTCAACAACAAGCATTATACACTTTCACTAACAGAACCATTAAACATGAAAGATGGAACAAAAGACATGAACATAGATTTACGTGGGGAAAACCCTTTCGGGTAAAAAAACCCTACACTTCGAAAGCCCAGATTGCCATTGTATTATTCAGTAACAGAAAATACAGTTAATACAATTCAAGTACTAAGCCTTTCATGGAGATTAACATCCTGTTCCATCTAGAGATTATTCGATAGTCACTCCTCTTCTCTTTATCTGTCTTGCCTAGTTCCAGGTATCACACTCATCTAGCATTCAGAACTACATGTCCATGCATGAGTCTCGAGACTACTCTTCATCGTCTCTAATAACCAACTGAACAGAACAGCCTAAACTCTCTCTATCTCCCTCTCTTTGCACTATCCTTTGTTACCATGCATTTAATATATCACATTACATAAGAGAAGATTCGGTTCGACTACCATACTGGACCAAACAGTTACAAAAGGCAACCATTTAATTGACAATATTTGTGATATGCATTGCCAATACAACGTTGGATTTTCTATCCTTCTACCATGTTAAAGAGGCCACATCACCACTGTCAAACCATTCCCAGCACCCCAGCTCATAATTGTTTCCATGATTGTTCAGATTCGTGAAACCTCAATAGTCCCACATGCACCAGTCGACGACCACTTTTGCAGTTTATGTACACGACCACAAGATAGTTAACCGTCGACACTTTTGCTGCCGACGAGTCCAACAGTCTACAGGTAATGACCATCAAGAAAACCCTGGCCGATGTCTCATCGAAGTGACCACAACTAGCGGAGTGAATTTTCCAAATAGTGCCGATAGTTATTGTCACGCCGATTGTCGGAATGACTCACCAATGCCAAACCTCCATCGAAGTGACCCAACACATCAGAATGACATTTCAAAACTGGACCGACAACTATTGTTACGCTGATCCATTGATCTTCATCAGAATGACTCATGCCGATGCCAACTCCCATCGGAGTAACCCAAACTGTCAAAGTGACATTTGCAAACCACGCCGACAATGATTGTCATGCCGATGTCCAACCGTTGGAGTAACATAACACAATGTCTCACTGATGCAAGGAACAATCTACAATGAACAATGTGATCGCTGAGATACTTGCTGATCGCTGAGACTCAGATCGACTCTTGCCAATGCCTGTAAATCTGAGACACATGTACTCAACATTCTCCCACTTAACGAAGGATTTATAGGATTCCATCAACGCTCGAAGTCACTGTATCATCTTAGACACTGTCTCCATTTCACTGTGCTCACAAGCTATACAAAAGCATCAATATTATCAACTTCAAAGATTCATCTTGAACACAACCATGAAGTCAATCTCCAAAAACAAGATAGAACATCGGCTAGAACAACAATCAAAAAACTGACTGCTTCCATCCAATTGAACAAAAAACCCACTTGACTGAAAATAGCACACACAGCTAGTGCTAAAACATCTAATCACTCATACCTTGAAGGTATTCATATCAGCAGAATCATACCACCTACATATACACCCATCAACTGCAAATCCAAGCTCCATGTGTCAACCAATCGAAAAAGACCAAACACATCCAAGAACTCCCACTGCATGGGTAATGCAGATCTGAAAAAGATCATGGCATACAATGTCTACCAATAGCATAACATAGAAGGTGTAAGTAACAACATCATGTAGTACCAAGGAATCATCCACAATGATATGCAAAACCTGTAAACAAATAACCTGCAAGAACAACTTCTCACCACTAGTCCAAAACTCTCCCAAGTTCTCCACATCCAACAAAAGAAAGAGATAACAGAACCTCCATGTCATCACCCAAGAACATAAGTGAAAACACATGACCACAAGCTAGTGATCACAATCATCTCCAATAAAACCTCAAACCTATGTAGTGTGAAACAAACCATCCAAGAAGATAACCAGGACCATAGAGAGTAACTCTGCACATCATGTACTTGTAGACAATCCTTTTACATACACCTCTGAATGCCAACTGTGTCAAGTATGATCTCCTTCACAACACCCCAAAGAGAATAGCATAACAACACCCACCCATTCAATCTCCAAGATCAAACACAACATATATATCATGTGTAAGCTTCTCTAAGAAGATCAAACTACTCCATTTCCCATTTGAGGAAATTAGCCCATAAAACCATCTCCTAACAATCCTCATCAATGAATGATATATTTAAACTCAAATGCACAAGGAGATAATCATGCTATCCATCTCTGACAATGAATCCTCTAGAACCATATATCGGAAGTTCAAGATCCATGTCTATAAAAGAAAGCATAAAACACCTGAGAGAAACAATGGGCAATGCCTCTCAAATGATTATCTGCCGAGAAGACCAAGAGTGGGGAATGAGAATGCTCCTCCAGGGTAACCAAGTCTACATGACTTCTCCAAGAGCAGTCTCCTCATTGGTCTCTATTGAACTCACATCCAACCAAGGTGTAGGCTCCTCAGATTTTCTGCTGAAGTCTTCATCAAGATTAACCATCAATAATACTTCTCTCATCTCAAGAGAATTACAGCCTCACCTTATTCTCCATGTACCCATGAGCATCTACAAATAATCATTTCATGCTAAAGTCCAAACGCATCACTGTACTAACATGAAGTAATCAAGCAAAAGATCAATGCACCCAACACACAGAGAATCACCAGACCATTGTCAAAGCTCCAATCATTTGAATCAGGAACTTATCATGACATCACGATCTTATCATCCCCCTTAGGATATTCCATGCTCTAGGTGAACATAACCATGGTCTCAAGAGAAATGTATCATGCCAAAACTCAAATGCATAAACAAGAGTATATCATGACATAAAATAAACAAACTAAACCAACATCACCTGTAAAGCACCACCAACACCTCAGCCAAGGATTTCATTAATCCTCAATGGCTCCAATATGTTACACATCCTCAAATAGTGCCCCTACAAATGCGAAAGAACCCTTCTGCAGCAACAGGATCTAAGAGTCCCTCCTAGTAACATTTGCAACACCAAGGAAGATCATTCACCACTAAGTGATGAACACACAGTCAATGCTAAAGCTCCTACTGAACTGTGATACTGATCTTTTCAGGCATCATAACCAAACATCTCCTAATCTAAAAATCCTCTAGGTCCACACATTAACATGTCCATGTGACAATAAAACCAAGTGGCACCAAGATCTCCAAAACAAGGGAATACACTATCAATGTCAATAGCTTACACAAACCTGTGAATCCAAGCTATTCATGACATCATGATACACATGCTACAAGTCCCGTTAACTGACTATTCAGGTACTCTACAACATCCATCCTCTCATCCTGAAGCAGTCACACCAATGCACAAGTGACCACAGACAAGGCCAGCTAACAAGTCTGCATAATCACATAATCAATCTTGTGGATATAGACCGTCCACTTCCGAGTTGTCCCACTATGATCAATAGGTTGTACACACCTAAAAGAATGCATAATTCATAAATCCAATATACTAAAGCATGCAAACCCACTATTGCACTAGAAACTGCAAAACCTGAGATCTCAAGGAATAAAAATATCATGTAGACAACATGACCCAAACACTAGATTACATACAAATCTGATTTGCCAAACATGTCCACAACCTGAGCACCATAGTCTAGAAAACTAGAAGCATTACCACAGAAATGCTGAGTGACATATCACATACTAGCACTCCCATGTAGAGAAAGCATTTCAGCTCCTCACATCATGCACGAAGCATGCAAAACTACAACTATATCATCTAGCAACACCCCAAAAGCCAGGGTCTAGAAATAGCTTAACTGCAGCTTCACAAAACCACAAGTTTTTCTAGTAACTTCACATTTGGATGACTCAAAAGTCTACAACATAAATTCCATAATAGTTAAACCAGAATAATGAATCATCATGAATATGCATAACCATAGATTTTAGGAAAAACTATGAAACCCCTCAAAACCAAGGAACATGATTCTGAGATATACAAGTACAAAACATCCATTAAAGGAAACAACAGTTCAGAAACTTCAGGCCCACTTTTAGGCCAATTCCACAACCACCAACATGCACATGCATCCAAAGGGAGATAGGCTATTTCAGAAGCTTCCAGATCATCCAATGATCAACTCCATAGCCTACATGCAATCAGGGTAACATAAAGTTATGCCTTCCAATACTAGGACAAAACACCTAGCATAAGCACATTACTCCATGGCTGAACATGCTTCTCCATATCACTAGGGATCCCCTCACACAGACACCCACTATGAAAGCTTTATTGCAACACAACCATAGAGTAAAATATTCCACCCCACGCATCAGGATTATACTGCTGTCAACTAGGAGCCTCAGTCTACATCATTTCAATATGATCATCTCCAGTTTCTCCATCTTCACCATCCTTCAAGTGCCTGCTGTAACATGAAAATAGCAAACAACTGCAAGACTTCCACTCAAACAAGGATTAAACATCAGTCGATTCCTTAGATTTCCTCAAGTTTTCCAGGCTAAGAAATCTTCACAGAAGGAATACCCAGAACCAAAAACACCAGGAACAAATGAATCCCAGCAGATGGCTCTGATACTAGGACAAAACACCCAACATAAAGTTATGCCTTCCAAGACCAGGACAAAACACCCAGCATAAGCACATTACTCCATGGTTGAACATGCTTCTCCATATCACCAGGGAGCCCCTCACATAGATACCCACTATGAAAGCTTTACTGCAACACAACCATAGAGTAAAATATTCCATCCCACGCATCAGGATTATATTGCTATCAACTAGGAGCCTCAGTCTACATCATTTCAATATGACCAGCTCTAGTTTCTCCATCTTCACCATCCTTCAAGTGCCTGCTGTAACATGAAAACAACAAACAACTACAAGACTTCCACCCAAACAAGGATTAAACATCAGTTGATTCCTTTAGATTTCCTCAAGCTTGCCAGGCTAAGAAATCTTCACAGAAGGAATACCGAGAACCAGAAACACCAGGAACAAACAAATCCCAGCAGATGGCTCTGATACCACTTGTAAGGAAAAGAGTGCAACTTAGAATGAACATCTAAGAACAGTGGTGTCTTTGGTAACTTTAAATTTCATTAGATTTCCTCAAAAACACTCACAACTATGCCACAAAGTAGAATCAGACATAGTTCATTTCCAACATTAACCAGTTTCAACAAGCATTATACAGTTTCAATAACAGAACCATTAAACATGAAAGATGGAATAGAAGACATGAACACATATTTACGTGGGGAAAACCCTTTTAGGTAAAAAACCCCACACTCCAAAAGCCCAGATCACCATTGTATTATTCAGCAACAGAAAATACAGTTAATACAATTCAGGTACTAAGCCTTTCATGGAGATTAACATCCTATTCCATCTGGAGATTATTCAACAATCACTCCTCTTCTCTCTATCTGTCTTGCCCGGTTCCAGGTATCACACTCATCCAACATTCAAAACTACATGTCCATGTATGAGTGTCGAGACTACTCTTCTTCGTCTCTAATAACCAACCGAACAGAACAGCCTGAACTCTCTCTATCTCCCTCTCTTCGTACTATCCTCTGTTACCATCCGTTTAATATATCACATTACAGAAGAGAACATTCAGTTCGACTACCATACCGGACCAAACAGTTACAAAAGACAATTGTTCAATTGACAATATTTGTGATATGTATTGCCAATACAACGTTGGCTTTTCTATCCTTCTGCCATGTCAAGGAGGCCACATCACCACTATCAAACCATTCCCAGCACCCTAGCTCATAACCATTTCCACGACTGTTTAGATTTGTGAAACCTCAATAGTCCCACATGCACCAGTTGACGACCACTTTTGTAGTTTCTGTACACGACCACAAGATAGTTAACCACTGACACTTTTTCTACCGATGAGTCTAACAGTCTACAGCTAACGACCATCGGGAAGACCCTGGCTGATGTCGCATCGGAGTGACCACAACTAGCAGAGTGACTTTTGCAAACAGTGCTAATAGTTATTGTCACGCTGATCGTTGAAATGACTCTCACCAATGCCAAACCTCCATTGGAGTGACCCAACACATCGGAATGACATTTCAAAACTGGACCGACAACTATTGTTATGCCAATCCATTGATCTTCATCAAAATGACTCATGCTGATACCAACTCCCATCGAAGTAACCCAAACTATCGAAGTGACATTTGCAAACCACGCCGATAATGATTGTCATGCTGATGTCCAACCATTGGAGTAACACAACACACTATCTTGCCGATGCAAGGAACAATCTACTGTGAACAATGTGATCACTGAGATACTTGCCGATCGCTGAGACTCAGATCAACTCTTGCCAATGCCTGTAAATATGAGACACGTGTACTCAACATATATATCATTTTGATTATTAGATCCTATGGAATATATGCTTTCATAATTAGGCTAGTCAAATGAAACTTAATTACAGAAAAGATTAAGGCCAGACACTTATAACTTTTGTGTAGTGAGTTAAGTACAAGTGATCATGTGTGAGTTTGGGATGTGAAGCTTTATGCTATGAAGGAATATCAATTTATAATAAGTTAGATTGAAACTACTTTGTTAAATTGATTTTTGTACATTAGAAATATATAGACATACGCAGGTACAATTGGGTGACAATAAGACTTAGTGTAACATGTAGTGTTATTTAACGTTAGATTTCGTAACTTAGTAATTGAGTTATTTTTATTAATCGTTGTATTTTGAAAGCTTTGTTAATAGAATTTTGCCCCATTACCTTACCATGAGAAAACATCTGAGGTTGATATTTAGTATATTAACACGATTAGAATATCCATGTCTTGATGACTTAGTAAAACACAACTCCTCATACAGATAGACCTTTGTCAATGATGGGTACTCATCATATGCTCTCACCTCGCTTTTTTGCAGATCTTGGTGACTATAAAACAAAAACTTATCCTCAACATGGGTCTCATTTAGAGATAACATATAAGACATTAGTTAAACTAAACCCATCCAAACAAGAAACCCTATTTTCCATATGTTCTCACCTTGCCTTCGCGGATCTTGGTGATCAGAAATCAATAGGAAATCTTTGAATGGACTTAGTCGTGCCAGAATACCTAATTTGACTTATGATAGAAAAATTAATTCCTTGAGTGGACACCTTATAGGAACTCCTCAATACTAGAGTTTAAACAACAAACACACCTTCTAGGTGTTGGTGATAGTGGGTTATTTACCGTCCCTGCTTCACCTGAGTGGGTGGCAGCCTGGAAAGAACTGTTTGAGGTGGGGAATAACCCTAGAAAGGGTTGCATACCCACTCACAGTTGCATCAAACATAGTGCAAGATAGAACTACATGTCCATAAATCCTAGTGTCATTCACATCCTATGTGTACCTTGATCCCATGGATATAGGGTATGTAGGCAGTCTAGAAGGTGAAGGATGCCCCTAGTACTTAGGTACCCAAGATATAGGGTGTTCTTTTATAATCAACTTCATAATTTCAAAACTTAAACCTAAGAAGATTAAACTAGATTAACTAATGAAGTCTCTAGTGCTCAGAAGAATCCTCTGGAGGATTGATCTTGTACCTGGCCAATTGTTAAAATCTGAGGGACGGTACAAGGTCCATAGAATACTTTCATCGAATGAACTTACGAAAATTCCTTGGTGCAATATATGCACCTATTGCGTAATTTTCTGTAGGTGACTCAGGATTTGGGTTGATCCCAATGAGTCTAAGTCTCTGGCCAGAGAAAAATAAATGATTCTTGTCCTTGTTAGCCCATATGGCTATTGTTTTCACCTATCCTATATTGGATAGAGTCTTGGTATGTTTGACTAGTACAGGCCCAAATGGCCATTATTTAACTTACCCTGTATTGGGTAGAGATGTGGTCCATAGACCCTGTTTTGTATGAACTAGTATGCCCAAAGGACAAAAGAGCCTATATTGGCTTTATTTCAATATATCCCATTTGGACACCTTAGCTGAATTAGCTACTTGACATTTCCTGAGTACTCAGACTAAACTAAAAGTTTAGAAAACAAATGCTAAGATCTAGACTCATACTTAGAAAATTGAAGGAGAACTTTTGTTTGAAACCAAAACTTGATCACACCTACGAAAGATAATTTTTCTTTTCCCTTAAGTTCCTTGAACCAGGTCCTTACATGTGGTATCAGAGCTGAGGCTCAAACACTAAGCTTGGAGGTCTACTAACCTAAAAATGGCAAGAATTGATATATAAGATGTTAGAATATGATGCTAGATATTTATTTCCCCTTGTGATCTAATGATTGTCTAGTTATTGACAGACATGAAAAAAACCCAACAAACCAAAGGAAAAGGAAAAGCTACCGAACAACCCTACCTAGAGGGTTTAATATAAATATCAGACATAGAGAACCTCACATTAGCCGTCAGTCAGCTATAGGTGAGGAAAGGAAAGAAGAAGAAGATAAAATAAGAAATAATTGGAACTCCTAAAAAGTCTAAACCTTCCGTAGTTCACAATCTTTCCTTTGGGTGTGGGTGCAATGCCTCATCCCTTAGCTTGAAAACAATTGCTGAATATTCAAGAGTGCACACCATGTTGACACACCCCACTCTAGATTTTGAGGAGGAACCAAAGGAAGAAGTATAAATCTAGGATTCCTATAGAAAGGAAATATTTTACATATGCTTTTGTAAATGCAAGCCAAATGAAGACTTGTACATGTAAGCTGTGTATAAATAAAGATGTATCTGTAAGATTTGTTGATAAATTTATTTTCTTTCACTTTGTATGTTGTATACATAAAATTGTATTAAATGGTAAATTATTTTCCTTGTTTTTATATTTAAAATGGTTAGAACCCAAAATATTTGAGGGAGGAAGCCAGCTAATCAAAAAGCAAACCAAAAACCATTAGAGAACTCCAATGCAGGCATAGATACAATCATTGGTCTATTGACATAAAAAAGAGACAAACTGGAAAACCTAGAACAAACTATGCAAGACTTGAAAGCTAGGCAAGGTACGATAGAAAATATTCTAGAACCTCAAGATGAACACTGGAATGAGGAAGTTCCCATAGGCCAACCAACTAATGAACCAGTGATTTCTAGGTCTCGGCAAGAGACCATCATCCTAGACATATCACAGGATCTTAAAAAAGATAGCTCATCCAAAATTTGATGGTAAATAGTTAGGAGATGCTGCAGAAGGATGGCTCACAGAGATGGAAAAATACTTTGAGTTAAGAAACTATTTAGGTAATATCAAAGCAGTTTGGAGAGCATACCAATTAGTAGGAGAGGCTGCCAGTTGGTGGATAAATGTAAAGGAACAATATTGTTATTCAAAGGAAAATCCAACCTGGAGATAGTTTGTGAGTGACTTCCATGAGAGGTGGCTTCCATAGCTATTTTATGATGAAAATATGATAGAGTTTCTGAATCTAAGACAAGGGAATCTCTCAGTTCAATAGTACTGGAACATATTTGCAAAGTTACTGAAATATGTCCCTTTCTATCAAAAGGATGAAAGGTCTCAGACAAGAAAGTTTTGTTTGGGATTGAATACTAATATCGGGGCAGAAGTGGATATTTTTGCCCCTGAAAGCATGAACCAAGTCCTGGAGAAGGCCCTTAAACAAGAAAAGAAACTACAGGCATTGTCAGTGGAAAAACAAAACTTTCGAGACAAGAAATTTGCCTTTAAGAGGAAAATGGACAATAGGGACAACAGAGGATCTCAAAAAAATAAGAGGAGAGACTAGGACAAGACAGAATTTGTTGGTAATCAAAATCAATGGAATAATTACAATGGTAATTCTAGAAGGAATGACTAGGATGCACCACCTTGGAATTCAAATGGACCACCTAGTGGGTGCTTCATGTGTGGAGGCAATCACTACACAAGGGATTGTTCTAAGAGGTACGGATCAAAGCAGCCACAAAAACCCTGCAACACCAAATCCATGTTGACATAAGGAATTGGCAGACTCATCATCCAACTGTGCCTATGGAGGTAGTAGGTACGTTTTTTGGTAAAACCATCTCTATTTTGATAGATACTGATTCTTTTGAGAACTTTATTTCCCCAGAGTTGGTAGGTGATATGTCTTTGCAAACCAAGGATATGGAATCATCATGGATGGTTTAGTATAGTGACAAGGCTACAATAAGAGTAAACAAGTACTTAAGAGGAGCCTTCAATAGATTTCCTAAAATGGAAATTGAAGTCGACTTATATGTTGCACCCTTGGGATCCTATGACGTCATAATTGGGATAAATTGGTTAATAAATCATAAGGCTAACATAGATTGTTATAACAAGGTAATGGAGTGTGTAGATGACAAGGGCTATTAAGTTAGAATCCAAGGGATTTATAAGCATATATCAATAGAAGCTATTTCTGTAATGCAACTAAAGAAGGCAAGGCGGAAACGAGGAAATTAGAATTTTTTAGTATCCTTAGATGAAAAGGAAGAAGAGAAAGAAGCTCCTACATTTGAGAATAGCCCATTTGTTTGGGACTATCAAGATGTGTTTCCTAAAGATCTACTAGGGTTACCTTTGAAAAGGTAATTCAATTTTTCAATCGACATACTTCTCGGGACTGCACCTATATCCAAAGCCCCATATACCTAATGAATACCACAAAACTCTAGAAGTTGAAAATATAGTTGAAAGAGTTGTTAGAGAAAGGGTTGATTAGTCCTAGCGTATCACCTTGGGGATCACCGGTCATATTTGTCAAGAAGAAGGATGGGACACTAAGGTTGTGTATTGACTACAAGATGTTAAATAAAGCCACCGTAAGAAACAAATATCCCTTACCTCGCATTGATGACCTATTTGACCAAATGAAGGGGGCCTCAGTGTTCTCCAAAATTGACCTTCACTTTGGTTATCATCAGTTAAAGATAAAGGAAGAGGAAATCCTGAAAACAACCTTTAGAACTAGGTATGGCCACTATGAATTCACTATAGTTCCATTCGGGTTGACAAATGCTCCAGCTACCTTTATGAATCTAATGAATAATGTATTCCATGATTTTTTGGATAAGTTTGTAATTTTGTTTCTAGATGATATCTTAATCTATTCCAAGGATGAAGAGGAACACTTAACTCATCTCCAGGACGTCCTACAAAGGCTATAGAAGTACAAGTTGTTTGGAAAATTATCCAAATGTTCCTTATTTGAAAGGAAGGTCCACTATTTAGGGCATATCATTTCAGCCGAGGGTATAGCAGTAGATCTTAATAAAATAAAAGCCATCACCAAATGGCCTAAATACCTAAAAATGTGACCAAAGTGAGAAGTTTTATGGGGTTGATAGGATACTATAGGAGGTTTGTGAAGGATTTTTCAAGGATAACCAACTTGATTACATCTTTGCAAATTAAAAATAAAAAATTCATTTGGGTTGAACAGTGTGACAAGGCATTTCAGGTATTGAAGGAAAGGTTAACATCATCTCCAATTCTGAATTTGCCTGACCCTAATGGTCACTTCACAATAGTAATAGATGCATCCATAGAAGGAATAGGAGGGGTTCTTTTCCAAGAGGGAGGAGTAGTGACTTACGAGTCGCAAAAATTGAAAATTCATGAAGTCAATTACGCTCCTCATGACCTTGAACTTGCAACCATAGTCCATGCTTTACAAAAATGGAGGCATTTCTTGTTGGGAACACACTTTGAGCTTAAGATAGACCATCAAGGGCTAAAATACATCTTTACTCAACCTCATTTGAATGCAAGACAACAAAGGTGGCTAAAATTCCTAAGTGAGTACGATTTTGAGATTGAATTTATCAAGGGTAAGGAAAAAAAGGTGGCCAATGCTCTTAGTAGGAGATGACATATAATGGCCATATCCAACTTGCATATAGACCTAAAACAACAAGTACTCTCTGAACAGAAACATGATCCATGGTATACTCAGGTTAATGCAACTCTTGCTAATGCCTCTATGGAACCTAAGTATTTGGGCTGTGCTTTTGATTCTGATGGGCTAATGAGGTACCAAGGGAGAATATACATTCTTGACCATGAGGAACTAAGGAATATTATCCTGACAGAGGCACATAATGCTCCATATTTAGGACATCTGGGGGTAAATAAGATGTATGCAAATCTCAAGAAGTTGTATTTTTGGCCAAGAATGAAAAATGATGTAGTAGATATAGTCCCCAGATGCCTAAAGAGTCAAAGGATTAAGGCAGAACATGTGCATTCGATGGGACTCCTTTATCCACATGATGTTCCATGCTATAAATGACAAGTCATAGGTATGAATTTTATTCAGGGATTATTGATGACATCTCATAGGCATAATTGTATTTTGGTAGTAGTGGACAAACTCACTAAGGTGGCACACTTTATCCTGAGGAACCTAATAGACGATGCTCCTACAGTAGCTAAAAGGTTCATAAAAGAAATTTTTAGGTTACATGGAATCACCAAGAAAATCATCTCAGATAGAGATACAAAGTTTACTTCTAGGTTTTGGACCACATTGTAAATTGCCTTAGGAACACAATTGAAATTTAGTACAACCTATCATCTTGAGAAAGATAGTTAGATAGAGAGAACCAACCAAATTTTGGAAGACCTCCTTCATATGTATTGCATGGATTAATAGACCAAATGGGAGGAATATTTGTCATTAGTTAAGTTTTCCTATAACAACTCATTTCAATGAGCTATAGGCATGGCACCCTTAGAAGCTCTCTACAAGAGACCTTTTCGAACACCTTTGAAATGGGATAAAATGGAAGATAAGATTCTAATTGGCCCTAAATTGTTGAAAGATATGGATACCCAGGTGTAACTTATCTAATAGAGATTAAAGGAGGCCTTGGATCACTAGAAAAGCTATGCAAATAAGAATAAGACACCCAGAAGATTCCAAGTTGGTGAGAAGGTGTTCCTCAGAGTTTGACCTCACAACAGTTCCATCTCCTTTGGAAGGAAGTCTAAACTAGCTCTCGTTTTATCAGACCTTTTGATGTACTTGAAGAAATCAATCTTATAGCATACCGCTTGGCCTCTCCTCCAGCACCGAGCCAAATTCATGATGTGTTCCATGTGTCCTTGCTAAAAAGGTATATACTTGATCCTAAACATATTCTAATTGGAACGCCCTGTAGGTGGAAGAACCTAGTACAATAACAATAGAGCCATATAGAATCATAGAGAGGCGCTAGTTCCAGTTCTGCAATAGAATAGTGGACCAATATAAGGTCCAGTAGGATCACTACTTTCCTGAAAATGCTACATGGGAGGACACTGTGGAAATGCAATAGCTTTACTCACATTTATTTTGAAAACTCTAGTTAAATTATGAACTCGACAAAAGTTAAAATTTTGCTCAAAAATAATTATGTTTGGATAGAACTATGATCTTTCCACCTGTTTTAAAATTGCTTAATTTAGGTTTCTCATGATAAATAATAATGGATGTTCATGTTGTACTAACAAATACTAGATTTTTGGAGTTGCATATGCATATTGTCAACCCTCTAAGTCTCGTTTGCATCGAGATGATGCAAAGGCTTAGGGGAGGAGTTTGTCACGATTGTCAATAATTAGAACTTATACCTCTGAGATGTTTTGTTAGCTTTATCATTTATTCTCTTATGCTAATGTACCGACTTTTATGATTCTTTCTATAAATTGACGAACCCTTATTTGATTACTAATTCACATTGGGTGAATGAGCAATGGTAAAAATAAAAGGATAGAATTCGTCAAATGAAGAAATTGATTTGATTTAAACTTAATTTAATTAAAACCTCTATTTAGTAAATATGTCTATATACTAAACTTGTGCATTATAGTCCCTTAATGGTCAGTTGAGAAATTTCATAATTTTATATTATTATTATTTGATCTAAACAATATATATATATATATTGTATATGTGTATATATGTATAAATATTATTTTCATAAAATTTCCTTATCAAACATTGGCTGTTTCATTTTTAAATGTTTAGAGTACAAATAATAATTACAATACAATTGCATGAATTGCTTTATATCAAATGCTAAAATTATTTTCATATGATACTAACTCTATTAAATTTTTAGGCTCGCTTAGTTTATTCTAAAATCTTGTGCCTTCAGTATAAATGGTGTCAGGGATTTTTATTCATCAATGAATGCCTTGTGATTAATATATATTAATTTATTTAGGGGAATGGGATTTACTTAAAACATCAAGGTAAAATGGAAAAATTATTGAGAGACCTATGGCATAAATACATTTTATATTGTGTAAACTTGGACCCATGTCCAAGAAGGTGAAACATGTTGCAAATAAGGACATTTAACAAGTTACAAGATATAGCAAAGAAATCTGATTTTTATCTTCCACAATCTGATTTTTATCTACCACCACCACTGCCTCTCCTCATTGCCTAAAAAAGAAAAGAGAGAAAATAAAATATAAGTATTGAGCTTCCTTAGCAAAGAAGGGGATATACAGAGGAAGGGAAACAAAAAAAAGAAGGAAAATCATAGAGGAACCAGGAAGGAAGAAAATAAAGAGAAGAGATATTTGGAAGGAATCTGGGCAACTATAACTATCCACCTCTAGGTATGTCTTAACATTTCTTATGTAATTTTTCTAGTTATGCAGTACCAGTCATTTGGAACCATGGGAAAGTTATTCCATATATATATATATGTTCAATATTAATACTGTGGTAGTTGGGACTGCATATTTAATATTACACATACAAATTCTCTATTGACTTCTGGTTGTTTTACATGGAGGAGGAAGATTTCCCTTCCCACATTCATTGATTTTATCTATCAATTTCATGGGTATTGCATATCCTAACTACTCTGCTTCACCTCTTGCTCAGTATCTCTTATTACTCTATTTGCACAAATATTTCTACCTGCAAATCCACACAACATGTATTAAATTGGGGTTTCTTTTCTTTTTTATTTTATTACTGATGGAATAAATCAAAACAAAAAGGGGTTTTTTAGAAAACAGAAAAAAAAAAAAAAAAAAAAAAGAAATTTATATTTTTCTTTGGGTTGCCTTGGCTGGGGCAAACCCATCCATAGCGGCGCATCTCTATGTTGGGTTGCACCTTGCATAGAGGTGTTGTTATATGGAGCCTAATCAGACTCAGAGGTTAAATTTACCCCACTTTTATCGGCGTGGTTTCCCCCCAAATCTTTAACAGGGTCAAGGGGCAACACCACTTGCAGGGGTTTGGGGGCAGTGCCCCTTGCAGGATCCAGGGGCAGCAGCCCTGGTGCACTCCCTGTCACGATACAGGGTGGGGTCAAGGGGCAGCGCCCTCGAAACCTCCACTGATTTTTTATTATTTTATTAAGGCATCGATAGTTATTTTTCTATTGGCCGACAAAAAAAACCCTATTTTTGTAATTGACATAAGGATTGATTAAAAAGGCTAAGGGTTAGGGTTTCTATTGATATTGTATTGTAGCATTTGTAGCGGTATTGAGTTGCAAGGATTGCTAGTTGTAATCAGTTTGATTTACTGGATAATAATATTGGACTCTTTGTTGGTGGATGTAGCCCCGGTTTGGGTTAACCACATTAAAACTTGTCTCTCACTGTTATTATTTCTGTGTATTTTTATTCCTCTATTTAATCTTTATTTGCATTTAATTGATATCTTCTGCAGGCTAACCCTAACAAGTGATATCAGAGCGGGTTGTGTTTAATTATCGTCTATAGGAAGGTCTCACGGTTGAGTGGGAGTCTCACAATTAAGTGGGAGCAATGGTGGACGAGGGTAAATTGAAGGTAGATAAATTTAATGGGTAGAACTATCAATTATAGAAGATGCAGATGGAGGATTATCTCTATTAGAAGGATTTATGGAGGCCGTTGGAAGGAATATCCAAGAAATTGGCAGGAATGATGGATGAGGATTGGGAACTTCTAGACAGAAAGGCATTGGGAACCATTCGGTTGTGCCTAGGATCGTCTGTGGCATTCAATATAACAGAAGCGAAGACAACAAGTAAACTGATGAAAGCTTTGGCTAAATTATATGAAAAACCCTCTGCCTCAAATAAGGTATTTCTCATGAAGAGTTTGTTTAATCTATAATGATTGAAGGTGGATCTGTGACATATCATTTAAATAATATTAATACGATTACCAGTCAGTTAACTTCTATAAAAGTGAAATTTGATGAAGAGGTGAGGGCTCTCTTGGTTTTATGTTCTTTGCCAGAAAGTTGGAATAGCTTGGTAATGGTTGTAAGTAACTGTCTCTAGTTCAAACACTTTGAAATTTGATGATGTTGTTAGTGTTATCCTTAGCGAGGAAATGCAACGGAACAGCTCAGGAGGGTCCACATTAGGTAGTGTTTTGAATGCAGAAAGTAAGGGTAGATCAAAGGAGAGAGGAAAAGGTTCTGGAGGTCATGGGAAGTCATGAGGAAAATCAAAGGATAAGAGATCACAATCCAGAGAATAGAAGGATTGCTAGTACTATGGGAAACCAAGTCATCTAAAGAAAGATTGCTGGTCTCGGAAGAATAAAAAAGGAGACAAACAAGAAGGCAATAAGGAGGCAATAAGGAGGCAAATGTGGTAAGTAATAAATCTGAAGATGATGCTTTGATTTTTTCCCTATATAATGCTATGATTCATGGGTTTTATATTCAGGGGCCTCATTTCATGCTACACCCCATAGAAGTTATTTTCTTGATTATGTCCAAGGGGATTTTGGGCTGGTTTATTTGGGAGATAACGAACTTTGTCAGATTGTTGGAAAGGGAAGAATCAAGATTAAGTTGTAGAATGAGAATCATTGGCTACTACAAGAGGTAAGGCATGTTCCAAGGATGAGTAGGAATTTAATTTTAGCAGGGCAGCTAGCTGATGAAGGTTGCATTGTTACATTTACTGATAAAAATTGGAAGGTTTCAAGAGGTGCCTTAATAGTAGCAAAAGGTGTGAAAGTAGGCACCTTATATCTTTGTACAGGTCATACTGTTCCTACTACTTTAGTTGTTGTAGAGAAAAACCAAACAGGTTCAGGAATAATTGCCGCAGGTTCGCATGAAGAGACTGAAACACTTCGTACAGGTTCTGAGACAACACTGTGGCATAACAGACTTGGGCATTTGAGTGAAAAAGGTATGAAGGTGATGAGGGTCACTATAGTCCTCATCATTTAATTAAAAAATTCAATCCAAGGTGATGTCCATGGCGATATGCAAGAGGGAGGAGAAATCATTTGCATGACATTCTTTTTCTACAAACAAAATAAACACACTTTGCTGAAAATAAACACACTTGCTGGAAAATAAATTGCTGGAATCAAACCTAATCTAAGAGCTTGTAAATGAAATTGATGGAATGAAATCTATCCTAAGAAACTTGTAAAGGGAAATACTGGAAGTGTAAAGAACGGGAAATTGAAAGACTACTAAGAAATGAAACTATCTAGAGCTATCCAGAGCTGCTAAAAGACTGAACTATATTATTTTAGAAAACTCTTCCCAATTGATTCCTTGATTACAATGAATTTATATAATTCTTATTCTCAATCAATCCGTCAAGAATGTGGATCTAAGATCCTATTTTTGGGGAGAAAAACTAAATCTTCTTCATCTAATTTTGCTGCCTTTTTTCACGCCAGTTTTATTTTAGTCAACTTCAATCATAAACTGCGTGTTTATTTTGACGAATCTCCTCAAAAGGTTTTTGGGTTTGTTCCACTCGTTCCTATCTTTCCAGATCATTTTTAAATTCTAGATTTAATTGAGAAAAGAGGGAGATATTTCCATTTTACTAAAACTATGTTTTTTAACTCCCTATTTTCGTGCTTCTTTTTAGGAAGTTTGTTGGCGTTTCAACTTGACTGAATTTATTCTTCAGTCTATTGATTGTTGATTACAAGGTAAAATATGTAATAACATTAATACATACAATAGCACTAATTAAGGAAAATACATGCATTTATTTAGCTAAAAGATGAGACGATAAATTGTCTCATCATCTCCTCCACACCCGAAGTGTTGCAGGTCCTCTTGCAACTCAAAGTGAGCTTTTGGATCTAATTTCTTCACCTTTATTGCAATTGCTTTAAAGATTTTTATGAGAGGTGCATTGGAGATGCTCTAAAGATGTTCTAAGTCACTCTAGAGCTATCCAGAGCTAGCTGTCTTTCCTCCATGGTCGGTTCTGAGTTACTTCGGAGCTAATCCGGAGCTAACTATTTTTCCTCCTTTAATAGCTCCAGAGAGATCCAGAATGGTCTAATGATGGAAATATAGCACATGGATAGCTATGGAGAGATCCAGAATGCCTCCAAATGCCAAAAGAAATTTGCAAAAGCTTTTGGGAGCAATTTTTATGTAGAAATGCATGTTTTTGAGCTTTAGAGAAGAAGACATAGCATGTGCAAATCACTTATTTGCAGAAAAGAAACCTACTCTATCCTACTCTACTTATTGATGTAGAGATGGGTTACACAAAACCATTAACTAGTTGTGGAAAATAACATCCTTTTCTCAAAAGATGGATCCATGCATTCAACATTTTGAAAGAAGAGGAAAACCATGAGAAGATGACTAAATATTTGAACTCTGATGCTTCACCTTCCTTTGAAATGTTATCCTTCTCCATAATATATGATTCGAGTAGATGCATGGGCTAATTGGAAAGATCATGCAATCCTTCCTCACATTCTGCTGCATGCATAACTGGATGCAGCTCCTTATCCTTCAAATATTTGATCGGGCAACCCTCCTTGGACATTGAAGGTGTCCAAACAATAATCTTTTTCTTGCTGGGGCTTGAAGTCATGGTCCTCTAGTTGAGGAGATTACACAAAAGCTGTCACCTTTGCATGCAAGAACCTCTTCCTTTGGATCTGTTGTTTTTGGGGGGGAGTTTCTAAAATAATAAACCTAAAAAAAGACTTGCCAAACTAATTTTCTCTTTTGACATGTTGTCACCAGATCAACAACTCCCTAATGACACCTTTCCCTGGCAATGGTGCCAAAAATGATGAGGGTCACTGTAGTCCTCATCATTTAATTAAAAATGTCAATCCAAGGTGATGTCCATGGCAATATGCAAGAGGGAGAAGAAATCATTTGCATGACATTCTTTTTCTACAAATAGAATAAACACACTTTGCTGGAAATAAACACATTTGCTAGAAAATAAATTACTGGAATCAAACCTAATCTAAGAGCTTGTAAATGAAATTGCTGGAATGAAATCTATCCTAAGAAATTGTAAAGGGAAATACTGGAAATGTAAAGAACGGTTAATTGAAAGACTGCTAAGAAATGAAACTATCTAGAGCTATCCAGAGTTGCTAAAAGACTGAACTATATTATTTTAAAAAACTCTTCCCAATTGATTCCTTGATTATAATGAATTTATTGAATTCTTATTCTCAATCAATCCGCTAAGAATGTGGATCTGAGATCCTATTTTTGGGGAGAAAAACTAAATCTTCTTCATCTAATTTCGCTGCCTTTTTTTCACGCCAATTTTGTTTCAGTCAACTTCAGTCACAAACTACACATTTATTTTGATGAATCTCCTCAAAAGGTTTATGGGTTTTGTTTCCCTCGTTCCCAGCTTTCCAGATCATTTTAAAATTCCATATTTCATTAAGAAATGAGGGAGATATCACCATTTTATTGAGATTGTATTTTTTAACTCCTTGTTTTTGTGCTTCTTTTTAGGAAGTTTGTTGGTGCTTCAACTTGACTGAATTTATTCTTTAGTCTACTGATTGTTGATTACAAGGTAAAATATGTAATAACATTAATACATACAATGACACTAATTAAGCAAAATACATACATTTATTTAGCTAATAGATGAGACAATAAATTGTCTCATCAGAAGGTACTTCATTCTAAGAAAATTTTACCAGGTCTGAAATGTATTAATATGGATTTCTGTGAAAGTTGTGTGTATGGAAAACAAAAGAGAGTCAGTTTTCTCAAGGATGGGAAGCAAAAGAAAGATGAAAAGTTGGAGCTTGTGGATACAGATGTATGGGGACCAACTTAGGTATCTTCTCTTGGTGGCTCTCGGTATTATGTTACATTCATAGATGATGCAACTAGGAAGGTTTGGATTTATTTCCTTAGGCATAAATCTGATGTATTTGAAACATTTAAGAAATGGAGAAGCTTGGTTGAGAATGAGACAGGTAAAAGACTAAAATGTCTCAGTTTTGATAATGGTGGTGAGTATTGCAGCAAAGAATTTGAGAATTATTGTTCTTTTAATAGAATTTATAGGCAGAAAATGGTTCTAGGGGCTCCACAAGAAAATGGAGTGGCTGAATGCATGCAAGGACCATGAGATTGCATGCTGGGCTGCCTTTAAACCATTGGATAGAGGCTATCAATACTGGTGTATATTTAATTAATAGAGGACCTTTAGTGCCTTTGGGCTGTGGTATTCCAGAGGAAGCATGGATAGGTAAGAAGGTGAGTTATTCTTTTCTCAAAATCTTCAGATGTGAAGCATTTGCACATGCATATTTTGAAAATAGAACCAAGATGGATGCAAAATTAAAAAAATGTACTTTTGTTGGATATGGCATTGATGAATTTGGTTATAGGCTTTGGGATTTTGAAAATCAAAAAATTGTGAGAAGTAGGGATTTTGTATTCAATGAGAAGGTGTTGTACAAAGATCAGTTGCAGTAGCATGAGAAGAAAGAAAAGGATTATGTGGTGCTGGATGATACTCCAAATAGTGATGTTCCAGTGGTTCCTCATGCTCTACAACAACAACAAGAAACACCACAAACTCCAGTGAATGTTAGATGGTCAACAAGGCTAAGTAGACCTCCTGAAAGGTTTTCTCCCTCTTTGTATTCTATTGTGTTAATAGATGTTGGTGAACTAGAAGGGTATGATGAAGCTATGCAGGTGGATACAAAGGTTCAGTGGGGGCTTGCAATGAAAGAAGAAATGGACTCCTTGCTGAAAAATCAGACTTGAGAATTATGTAAGTTGCTTGTAGGTAAAAGGCTTTACCAAACAAATGGGTTTATAGGCTGAAAGAGGAAGCTGGAGGTAAGAATAGATTTAAAGCTAGGTTAGTTGTAAAAGGATTTGCACAGAAAAAGGGCATTAATTTTGATGAGATTTTTTCTCCAATTGTTAAGATGACTTCTATTCATACTATTTTAAGTATTGTGGCTACTGAAGATTTGCATTTGCAACAACTAGATGTGAAAACTACCTTTCTCCATGGTGATTTGGAGGAGATATATATGGAACAACCCCAAGGATTTGAGGTCAAAGGTAAGGAGAAACTGGTGTGCAGTTTGAAGAAGAGTTTGTATGGCTTGAAACAAGCACCTCGGCAATGGTATTTGAAATTTGATAGTTTTATGGCTGAGCAAGGCTACAACTAGTGTAATTCTGACCATTGTGTTTATTTTAAGAGGTTGGATAATGACAACTACATTATTTTATGTTTATATGTTGATGACATGCTTGTAGCATGGTCTAACATGGATCACATAAGAGAGTTAAAACATCAGTTAGCACAGTCATTTGCTATGAAGGATTTGGGGGTAGCAAAACAAATCCTTGGTATGAAAATTTGTAGAGATAGGAAGAACAAAAAATTGACTATATCTCAGGCTGATTATGTTGAAAAGGTGTTGCAGAGATTTCCTATGGAGAATGCAAAAGCTGTTAGCACAACTTTGCCCAGTCATGTAAAATTGACTAAGGAGATGTGTTCTAAGACACAAGAGGAGGAAGATAAAATGTCCAAGGTACCATATGCTTCAGTTGTAGGAAGTTTAATGTATGCCATGGCATGCACAAGACCTAATATTGCACATGTTGTAGGAGTCGTAAGCAGGTATATGAGTCATCCTGGATTGGAGCATTGGAATGCGGTAAAATGGATTCTCAGATATTTGAGAGGTACATCCAATAAACATTTATATTTTGGGGGCTCTAATACTGATTTAGTAGGTTATGTAGACTCAGATTTGGTAGGGGATATTGATACCAAGCAGAGTACTACAAGTTATGTCTTTACTGTAGGTGGGACAATGGTGAGTTGGATCTCACAGTTGCAAAATGTTGTTGTTTATCCACCATGGAGGCAGAGTATGTAGCTACAACAGAGGCAAGCAAGGAGATGATATGGCTGCAATCTTTCATGGAAGAATTGGGAAAACAATAGGTTAACGGTTATTTGTTTACGGATAGCTAGAGTGCCATACATCTTGCAAAGAATTTTGCCTTGCATTCAAAGACCAAACACATACAATTGAGGTATCACTTCATTTGATCGGTGTTGGATGATGGACAGTTAAGGCTGGAAAAGATACATACAGATGAAAATCTAGAAGATATGTTTACAAAGGCAGTGACAAGGGAGAAGTTGAGCTCCTCTTCAACTTCGGTTGGTCTCAAGACTTAAAACAACAAAAATAGAACAATAGAGTCCAAGGTGCTTATTTCTAGTGGGAGCTATAGGGTCAGCGGTGTTATGATCAGTCTCCAAGTGGGAGATGATATGGTGTGGAGTCTGATCAGTCTCCAAGTGAGAGATTGTTGTTATATGGAGCCTAATCAGACTCAGGTTAAATTTACCCTTTTATCAACTCGGTTTGCCTCCAAATGATTTTTTATTATTTTATTAAGGCGTCAGGAGTTCTTTTTCTATTGGCCGACATAAAAAACCCTATTTTTGTAACTGACATAAGGCTTGATAAAAAAGGCTAAGGGTTAGGGTTTCCGTTGATATTGTATTGTAGCATTTGCAGCGGTATTGAGTTGCAAGGATTGTTGGTTGTAATCAGTTTGATTTACTGGATAATAATATTGGACTCTCTGTTGGTGGATGTAGCCTGGGTTTGGGTGAACCATGTTAAAACTTGTCTCTCACTGTTATTATTTCTGTGTATTTTCATTCCTCTATTTAATCTTTATTTGCATTTAATTGATATCTTCTGCCGGCTCACCCTAACAAGAGGGGCGTTCTCTATGCTAGGCAACATCCCAGCAGAGAGGACGTCTTCGCCCCCAACAATTCCTCTTTCCCTTGCAATTTTTTTTATAGACAAATATTCCTGCATCTAGTTCATCTTCTCTGTAAAATCAAACAAAATTGTTCTGGTATAAACATAATATGATGGTTCCTGGAATATACAAAAAAAAGAGGAATGAAACCAAATCAGCCCCATATAATTATTACCTTCTGGCATGTTGAAGAATGAAGAGTATATAGCAACATAAAACTATGGATATCATATACTATGCACAAATATCAAACTTTGAACCTCTGTGCCTTTTCATTCTTCCAGAAATGCAAACTATGAAAAATAAATGGAAGAGATTTCAAAATGAAATACATTGTTTTTGCATAAACGAGGGGATAAAAAATATAGAAACCAATAAACTCTTATTTTGATAGATCTCTTATTTAGCAAGTTTATAGTTTTGTTTTTCTATTGCTATTACAAAGAAAATAAAACATAATTATTATTTAGCAAGTTTATAGTTTTGTTTTTTCTATTGTTATTACAAAGAAAATAAAACATAATTATTATTTAGCATGTTTATAGTTTTTTTTTCTATTGTTATTACGAAGAAAATAAAACATATTAAAATGCTACCTTTTTATTTTCATGGGAACATCTAGGCTATAAATTGGGAGTTAGTTTTATATATGAAATTTTATAGCTTAAATTGGTTAGTTTTATATATGAAATTTTATAGCTTAAATTGGTTAAGTTTTATATATGAAATTTTATAGCTTAAATTGGTTAGTTTTATATATGAAATTTTATAGTTTAAATTGGTTAAGTTTTATATATGAAAGTTTATAGGTTAAATTGGTTAGTTATACACATGAAATTATATAGTTTTCAATTGATAATCCTTACATAAATGTGATTATATATCATTCTAATTATTAGATCATGTAGAATCTATTCTTTCATAATTAGGCTAGTCAAAATGAAAATTAATTATAGAAAAGATTAAGGTCATACAACTATAAATTTTATGTGGTGAGTTAAGTATAAGTGATCATGTGCTAGTTCGAGATGTAAAGTGTTATGATGCGAAGGAATATCAATTTATGATAAGTTAGGTTGAAACTACTTTGTTAAATTGATTTTTGTACATTAGAAATATATAAACACACGTAGGTACAATTGGGTGACAATAAGACTTACTGCAACATGTAGTGTTATTTAACGTTAGATTTCATAACTTAGTAATTGAGTTATTTTTATTAATCATTGTATTTCAAAAGCTTTGTTAATAGAATTTTGCTCCATTACCTTACTTTGAGCAAACATCTAAAGTTGATATTTAGTATATTAACATGATTAGAATATGCATGCCTTGATGACTCAGTAAAACACAACTCCTCATACGAATAGACCTATGTCGATGATGGGTACTTGTCGTATGCTCTCACCTCACCTTTTTGAGGATCTTGGTGACCAGAAAATGAAAACTTATCCTCATCATGGGTCTCATTCAGAGATAACATATATGACATTAGTTAAACTAAATCTGTCAAAACAAGAAACCCTATTTGTCATATGCTCTCACCTCGCCTTCATGGATCTTGGTGTTCAGAAAGTAGTAGGAAATCTTTGAATAGACTTAGTCGCCAAACTATCCAATTTGTTAGCCCTTGGAATAGTATGAAAATCTATTTTTTCTTAATACAACATTAGATTAACCATTATGAGATTATGTGTAAGTAAATCAACAAAAAAACAATAAACCATAATAATTCATCACATAACATTAGATGTACATGGAGAAACCCTTTCACCATCAAAGAGACGCTCAGGTATGTATTAATCTTAAATAAACAAGAGTACATAAATAAAACACTTCTCTCTTCAATCTAACAACATTCCAGTAGCACCTATGAATCTACAAATAACCCATAAAACTATTGGAGACAACCAAGATCAACTAGAAAATAAAGAATAATTCCACTAACAATATTGCACATAATAAGCTTAAAATGATATTGACAAAAGTTGAATAAAATGTACATAAGAGTCTTGCTTAAACAGGTAAGGGAGAGGAGGAAGGAAGGTCGCACTCAACTATTGACTAACCTCCAAAAGATGTGACATTTGTGAGCTAAGTGACAAGTGCTCATGCAAGTGGAAATACTAAATGCAATAGGTGTCTCAAAAGCATGAGGACAGATGTCTTCACCACATGATGTGAGATAACTTTTTAAAAAGCTAAGTAAACTTAAGCTAAGAGTGAATAAGTCTACTAGTCAAAAGAGAACTAGTTACCTAATGTACCTTTTCACACTAACACTCCCTTAAGTGCAACTTAGGGAGAATACAAAGATGCTGATGGGCCCTGACTACTAGGCCATGTTAGGTACCCATGTACAAAATAATTTCTCAAAAGTAGAGTAAAGGCAAAAACCATGTGGGAAAAACCCATCTCCAAAAGAGAAATGATATAAATAGAATGTATGAGTGAAGAAGAAGAAGATAGGAGGACTCATGATGACCCCCCAAGGGCTACTTATATCACATAACTACATGAAATGTTCCCTCCATAGGAGAGAAAGAATGAGAAGGTCAATGCAACTCCCCTAGAAAAGAGTGAAGAAATGAACACCATGCGAAGAGATGGATCCTCCAAAAACTAATATGATAAGACTAACCATGCATCCTTCTCTCAAAATACCTCCTGTATTGTGTGTAGAAGCTTGACACTAGATGCTGAAGATGATCCACAAACACTGTACCATATTTCTCCCCTTGGGAAGAAATAAAACCTCATAAGTGTGCAAGTGATCTTCCCATTCCATATAGGAATATGCAGGAAGAAGTATGAAGGTCTCTAAATTATACAAATGATCCAAAGAATCAAATGATGCCCATGATGTCTTTGAATGCTGCTCAAGGATCTCCAAGCCAATGCTGATGTGTGACGAATGTTGATAAGATGAATTAGGTATCAAATAAGATTCAGGAACAAGGACCATAGGAACCATAGATGTATGGTGATAACTGGATTGATGAGAATTTGATACTTCTATAGAGGATGTCAAAATATATGATGACGGAGTTGAATATGTAGACTCATAAATATCTGTAGAATCTGTCACTATAGAAGCTGAGGTAGGCAAGGTAAGAACAATAATATCTGAAGATAAATATGGTGATACAACTTCATCAAAGTTTTCATCAAAAAGAAGACAAATGTCCTTAATGGTGTCTTCCAAATTAGCAATGCAGGACTCTACAAAAAGACACAAAATGTCAGGTAGAAATATGTCCCAATCAACAATGCTAGGAAGATTGATATACTTGTTTTACTGCAAGGAATTTCTGGAAGCTTTCTGTGAAGCAACACTCAACTTGGAAATAGCAATAGGTGATGGTGTAGGAATGATGATTTCCTCTATGTCAACTGGACATTCTATACCTATATCATGATGTGGGATGTTATGTGCGATCATAGCAGGATCATGCGGGAATGGAGAAATATTCAAGTCTCCATATATCTCCAAAATTTTGATCCATAATGCATGTGGAAATTCAATATCCATGATGACATACAAAGAGGCATCTGGTATATGGAAACTGATTAATCCAAAAATATGATCATGAGTATTAAACCACTTATTTTTTTGAGATTGTTTACCTGGTTCTGGGATAAGTCCATATAGATATGGCATGAGATTATGGTACTTGAGATGTTTTAGAATGCCATCACACTAGGACTTATAATTACCCTTTTTTATTGATCACAAAAGAGTGAGTATTGTATCCCATGATTAAGAATAGGTTAACTCCTTTAGACAATAAAAATCAATGCATTATACAACCCCCCATGATTCAGTATTAGGTGACCCCCCGGTTTTGGCACTTTATAAGTTAGTGCGTTTTAAAATGCAACAAGGTCTAATAGATGGGAAATGTGAAAATATGAAATTTTGAAAAAAGTGACACTCGATTTCGAGCTACGATCAAAATTTATGATAGAAACAATTTTCTCATAAAAATGGTCTATTTTAATACATTTGCACTAAAAATTAGAAAAAATGCCTATGCCCTAAGTGAAGCTATCCTTCCAACTACTTGTTGGAATTGGAAAGGAGTGAAGATTACAAAGGTTTTGATTTGTGAGGGGGTATAGGCCTCCTGCTAAATTGGATCTCACCCTTCGTCTTTGACAAGCAAAAATACAAGGGTTTTTTAAAAACTAGTAATAAAGAAAGCAAATTTTCTCTTAATTTTAAATGACCCCCCTATTTTAAAAAAACATAATTTTAAATGGTTTAAAAGTAAATTAGGGCAAAATATTGAGGAGGACTGAATTAGGGCAAAAGAGGTAGAATGGGGCAGCCAAAAAAATGGCTATAGCAGTGCTTGAAGGAAGAATGGTGGCTAATTGAGGGCACTAAGATCCCCTCAGTGTAGGGTGTTGCCTGTGAGTAGAGGTCCAAGAGTGGTCCAAGAGTTGGGCAAGGCTGCTGTTGCAGAGAATGGCAGGGTTGACAGGCTTCAATCTACGCCTTTGGGCACATAGGGTTTCCTCATGGGTTGAACTTGCAAACTACAATGTTGATGCCTTTCTTCCATGCCAAACCATAGGTAAAGATGTTTTTCTTCTATGCCAAACCAACGGTAAAGATGCCTTTCTGCTATGCCAAACCAGAGGCAATGTGATGCCTTTAGGATGCAGATTGGGGTACCAAACCACACACCTTTCTACCAGGCATTTGGACATCGACCAAAGGAAATACGATGTCTACAAAATGTAGATTGGGACAACAAACTAGACACCTTTTTTCCAGGCATTTTCCTTCCCCTGATTTAATGCCTTTACCTTTGCTAGAGATGTTTGGGGTTTGCACAGGATGCCTTTCTTCTAAACGCTAGACAGGGGCAAATAAACTCTTCTCCACACCAAAATTGAACCAAGTATGAAGGAGAAAAAGCACCAAAGAATTTCTCAGAGGGGCCAAGTGGCCATGATCAGGGCCGAGGTGCCACACAATAGGGGTTGAGGAGCCCAAAAAATAAGCTGATTAGGGCCTAAACTGGACCAAAAATCTCCACAAGAACAAATTTATATCCAAAAAATTAAAAATTTACAGGGGCTTGAGTGCCTCTATAGATAAAAATTTTAATTTTTTTACAATAATTCCGTATAAGTATAGATTTGGCTGTACGGGCCATACAAACCCTAGGCGTGACGTAAATTTTTTGAAAAAATGACTTTACCAAAAAATATCATTTAAAGGGTCACCTTAACTGTCTCGAAACATTTTACTAGTGTCACTATGAATACCATGTTGGAGACAACCAAGATCAACTAGCAAAACTGAGAATACTTCCACAAACAATATTGCACATAATAAGCATAAAATGATATTGAAAAAAGTTGAATAAAATGTACATAAGAGCCTTTCTTAAATAGGCAAGGGAGAGGAGGAAGGAAGGTTGAACTCAACCACTAACTAACCT
The DNA here is from genome assembly GCA_027924645.1 of Cunninghamia lanceolata. Lineage (NCBI taxonomy): Eukaryota > Viridiplantae > Streptophyta > Pinopsida > Cupressales > Cupressaceae > Cunninghamia > Cunninghamia lanceolata. The sequence continues at coordinate 2,337,982 of BSBN01001040.1, read as the reverse complement.
CCAAAAGATATGACACTTGTGAGCTAAATGATAAGTGCTCATGCAAGTGATAAGACAAATTTCAATAGGTGTCTCAAAAGCACGAGGACACGTCTTCACCATATGAGGTGAGACAAATTTCTAAAAAGCTAAGTAAACTTAAGCTAAGTGTGAATAAGTCTAGTAGTCAAAAGAGAACTAGTTACCTAATGTACCTTTTCACACTAATAAAAATATCTATCCAAAGCATACAATTCATAAAGGAGAGTTGATAGGAAACCATATGTGGATTCCTAGAACAATGTACCACCAAAACCATGGTACGACAAGAATGCAACACCCCCATATGATGAATCAACACATCCATGAATAGAAAATGTAACTAATAAGGTATATTTGACCAATAACTCCTAACGGTTGACATATACAAGTGTAGCGCTCCACTATGGAGGTTATAATTCATGTGGGGCCCATCCATTATGTGAAGATCCTCCATTCAAAATTCTATCACCTAGAAGTGGGAGAGTGCTATAAATAAGTTCTAACTAATTTGTAACTAGCATAGTAGTGCTCCACTTATTTAAAGAATGCCACTACAACTAATATCCAAATCAAATGGGAGAATTACTTAAATAATATTATCTCTCATCCACCTAAAAGGGAATCCATGTGCCCTCTCCAAGATGTTTGGAGACATGGAATACATTATACATTAGGATTGCAATTAAATATCTCACTTTCCTAACATTCTCCCACTTGATATTATACATTTCAATGACATCCATAGAAGACATAAAATAAATCAAGTATACGATCAAGGCCCATGGCCTTCCTACACCAAGAGAACTTCTTTGTTCTTATTGGCTTTGTGAGGGAATATGTGACATTATCTCGAGTGTCAACCTTCTATAACAAAAACTTACCATTCTCTAGCATCTCTTGAACAAGGTGATAGTAAACATCAATATGTTTAATATGAGGATGGTACATGGGACTTCTAGCTAAACAAATAACACTTTGACTATCACAACCAAACTGAACCACCTTGCAATCAAAACTAATTCTAGAGCATAATTCTATAATCATACTACCTCTTTATAGGAATGTGTGTTAGCCACATACTCTACTTCAGTGGTGGACAAAGCAATATTGGGCTACCTCTTACTCATCTAACTAACTACACTACCAAACAAAGAGAACACATTACCACTATTGGATCTTTGACTATCCAAGTCACTTGCCCAATCAGTTACATCAGCAAAGCCCTATATGTATAATGTCTTAACCACATCATTACTACCATGATAAAAAAATAGTATTTATAAGTTTCTCACAAATATTTAAATACCCTCTTAACATAAGTCTAAAGCTCCTTACAGGGCTAGACATAAACTTGCTCAAAACTCCCACTGCTATGGAAATATCTTATCTAATGTAAATCATTGCATACATTAGGATACCAATGACACTAGCATAAGGCACATTACACATTATCTCAAAAACATCATTTGAATTGGGACACATATCTAATGAAAGTTTAGTGCCAATTTGGGAAAAGGAATACTCACAAATTTACAATCATGCATAGTAAATTGTTGCATAATAGTATCAACATATTTACTTTGACTTAACCAAAGGTTTATGTGTACCCAATCCCTACTAATCTCCGTACCAATAATGTATTTTGTATCCCCCAAATCCTTCATATCATATGTTCTTGAAAGCTAAGTTTTGAGCTCCCTAATCATCACCTTGCTATTACCAATAAAGAACATGTCATCCACATATAAGACTAATTAGAATATGATCATCAATAATTTTAACATGAGAATGGTGATCTTCCTCACTCCTAACAAAACCTAATTTTAGTGCAAAAATATCAAAATTCTTGTACCACATATGACGTGACTACTTTAGACCAAATGTTCCTTCCTCTTCACAATAAACCATTAGGCTATCCCATACAAATCCCCTCTTCAAGATCCCCAAGAAATAAAGAAGTTTTGACATCCATTTGATCAATCTCAAAATTACAAGCAACAATAATAGATAGAAAGAGTCTAGTAGAAGATAACTTAACAACATGAAATAAAATTTCACAAAAATCAATTCCCTCTCTTTGGGAGCAGCCCTTGGCCACCAATCTATCCTTGTACTACTCTAACCATCCATTTTATCTTATCTTATTTTTATAGACCCACTTGCAACCAATGTTCTTTCTTCCCTTAGACAAATAAACAAAATCTCAAGTTTCACATTTATCTAAGGCCACCACCTCCTCTTGCATGACTTGCATTCAAGACTCACTATCCTTTAAAGTGAGAGCCTCCCTAAAAGATCTCAATTCATAGTTGGTATATAACAAAGCAAATACATAACAAAATTATGGTGGGCTATACCTATAAACTAGGTTTTATTGTCTCATGGATCATCTCAAGGTAGGAGTAAGGGGCTCTGTCTATGCTTCTACATGCTCAACCTACTCATCCTACTTAGAAATCTCATCTGAACCCTCTTCATCCTCTCCATCCTCTAACCCATCATTTTGTTCTCAACATGTGCATCTTCCTGCTTTTCAAACTTGGTCTTAAAATGCACTGTTTTCTTTCCTTTTTTTTCCTTTGGCTACACAAGTGAAGGGAAATTTGCAGCCATAAACACAATTTACACATAACCCTATGAGAGATATTTATGCAAATGAGTATTCAGAAATCCATAAGCAAAAGAATAGGCAAACATACCATCAATATGACAAAAGATATACCTTGGGAAAACCTTCCATGAGAGAAAAACCTAGCCTCCAAAAGCATCCACACACATTGTATTATCTCATGAACAAAGATTACAATACATAGCCTCCATGAATACTTCTGAATCATCAAGATCCCCAATTACACTCCATGTGAACAAGCAAATGAGAATCATGTAACCACACATCCCAATCCATGCTTCCTCTCCTCACAAATGCAACCTACAAGAGAAGCTCAATACATTGACAACCCACTCAACCAGCCAACCCCAATTACTAACCATGTGCTTGCTTTTATAGAGTCAAGCTCACACAAATACAAGATGTAGTATAGGGAAAACCATGTGTCCCAAAACCATGGGAACACAAAACCATTGACCCCTCATTTAATATTTGCAACTAAGTTTTCACTTTATGATACTAAGTTTTCCAAATAATAAATAATTTCCCAATGTGCAACCCCACATTAAATATTTCCCAATGTTACATACAACTTTTACAAGTGGCCCCAAATATATTTTACATAATTAAAGTATTCAATGTTATGTGTACAACACACCTATTTCCTAACAAAAAGATCTAAAAATGCTCTAAACTCCCTAATCACATCTCTAGAATAGATCATTTTATGGGTTAGTGGATTCCAAAGCTTATAACCTTTTATATTCTCACCATAACTAACAAAGATGCATTTATGTGCTTTTAGATCTAGTTTAGATCACTTTTCCTTAGGCACATAAACATAAGCCTCACAGAAAAATACCCTTAAATGTGAAACATAAGGTTTTTAACCATCCACACTTCATAAGGAGTTTTATCGACAAGTGCCAAATAGGGGGATCTATTTATCAAGTAATAACTAGTACTCACAACCTCTACCCAAAAGCATTGATCTAATTATGTACCACTTGACATACTTTTAGCTCTTTATATTAAGGTTTGGTTCATCCTCTCTACAACCCCATTTTGTTGTGGTGTGTAGGGGGTTGTATTTTGTCAAACAATACCTACATTCTTAAAAAACTCATCAAATTCCCTAGAATAGTATTCACCACCATTATCAGGTCTCAACATCTTTATTTTATTATCTGATTTGTCTAATTTGCCACTTTCATGTATATTAGGGTTGGTGGCTTTATAAAGGTACACTATAAGATACCAAAATGTGTTAGTGATAAATTGGTGTTGGAATTCTATTGACAATTAGATCACATGCATATGTTTTTCTCTAATGTAAACATAAAATAAGGATTCAGTACCAAATCTCCATTCATAGATACACTTTCCCTTCTAATCATTTTGTCAAATCTATTGAGGTAGAGATATCTTAGGTGAACCTCCACAAGTTTGAATCAAGATCATATTTTGATCCCAAGGGATATATGGAAGGGATTTTAGGTGTTGCATGTGTTGTCATTGATGTCAACAGAGTTGTGATGTGGAAGGTTCAACATCATTGTGTTGTGAAGGTTGCTTGTGATATCAAAAAAATGGTGATTAGTGATGACAATAGAGTAAGTGGTCAGAAGTGTTGTGAGCCAGAAAGCAAAGTGATGTGTATATGCTGTGATGTTCAGAGGAGAAGACAAAGGAGTGTTGATCAAAAGAGTTGTGAAGTGAAGGATTGGGTGATGAAAGTCTTGAGCATAATGTTGGATCAATATCATTTGTACATAGTTGTACCTTATCTACTAAAGTTCATAGGTAGGTGAAAGTTGTCAAGTTAAGGATGTGTTAACATGAAGATTCTTGTTCTTATGAAAAGAGTTGTGATTGTTGTCCATGGTGTTGTGAATGTTGTATTCATTGTCTCTTGATGAAAAGCATTGCAAAAGATATGAAGGAAAGTGTGTAAGGTTTCAAATAGTCAAAGGCATAGGAAGTTGCACTGAAGAAGCTCAGGAGAATGATTTGCATTCCTTCGCATGTGAAGGTATGGCCTTTTGGATTGGAAATTAGATAGAGACAGGTGTGAAGTATATATGTTCCTGATTTCAGAGTATAGAAGTTACCGCAGTGGATTCCAAAGATAGTAGAGTGAAGATAGTGGTTCAAAGTTGTTGCAAGAAGAATGAGTTAGAGAAATACTCTGCATTTATCCGTAATTGAAGATGTGATGTTTCTGCTTGAAGCATAGTTGGATACAAATGAGAGGTATGATATATTCAAGTGTCAAATGTTAATATGTATCACATAGGTTCTCTAAAGTCAGCAGAGTAAGGACATATCATGTTACTGATTAGGGTAGTCAGGAGGAGAAAGTAAAAACCATTACATTTCCCTGCAATACAATATTTAGCATTGCTGTTTGAAGGATAGGTTCATAGTGATTGTATGTTTTCTCATTTCAAGTTTCATGTGTTGAAAAGTACCGCAAGTTTATTTTTCAATGTTCTATATCATGACTATGTAATCAGAGTTTGCAAGAGATGTTGGGTTCAATGTCTGTTTGTTTGCACCAGAAAGCAGATGCATAATTTAGAGAAAGGAATGTATGGGAATGTCCTTACAAGTCATATAATGTTTGTGAAGTGATCTGCATGATGCAATTTTGTCTCTTCAGCACCACTTTAGGTCTAGAGTTAATATGTGGAGGGATAAGTGTTTGTGAAGCTGACTTGATATATCTAGGTGATTGTACCGTGTGTTTGGAAGTGTGCACCAGCTTTGAGATGTGTGCAAAGATAAAATAGGTCCTATTTATCACTTGGTTTGAACAACATTGGATCTCTACATGACTTTGGGTGCCGACTTGTTGTGGCTGTTGCACATTTCAACTTGGTCGATAAAGGAGAAAGTTTTTGAAGCTTGTAGAGGATATAAATGAAAGATCAAGTTTGTTGCAAAAAGTATGAGTGTGGAAGTGAGTATGTGTGTGTGTGGAAGTGTGTTGAAGACAAAAAGGTTTGTTGAGCAGTGGTGTTGAAGATTTATGTTGGTGTGAAGAGTGTTGATGTTGCAGAGGTGTTTGATCAACAAAATTCATCAAGTATTTTGTACTTAGGTTGTAGCCTCTTTCTACAAGTGTTGTAGAACTTTAAGGAGTTGTAGCTTCCTTTGGTTGAAGCCATAAAAATTGTGATTCAGGGAGTTGTAGCTTCCTTTGGGTTGTAGCCCATAAAACCTGTTGTAAATATGTTTTTATTTGTGAGGCTAGATTTAGATAATAGATCCAAGCATCTTGCTCACCATGGTTTTTCCCTTCTAGGGTTTTCCACATAAATATGGTGTTATGGTTGTGTGTTTGTGTGTTGAATTGCTTCATTATCTACTTATCTGTTTAAGGAAGTAAAAAGTTTTGAAGATAAAAATGAATTGGATTAATTTGTGGTATATATTGAATCACCCCCTCCTCTCAGTATATTAGAGTGTTCTAACAATTGGTATCAGAGCTAAGTTCCTTGGTGCAGCCTAACAATTGAAGGTAGATCTTGGAATAGAACACATGGCTCAAAGAGAGTCTTCTTCTTCTAACAAGGCACCTCTATTTGATGGATCCAACTATAAATTCTGGAGTGTAAGGATGGAAGCTTATCTTACCTCACTAGGGTATGATGTTTGGAGAGCTACAAAGGATTCTTATACTAAACTTGCTCACCTTGTTACAGATTCAGATGAGAAGAGGGCCCATGAAAACAATGATAAAGACAATAATGTTATCTTAAGTGGTCTAGCCAGTTTAGAGATTATCAAGTTAGTGTAGTGTAAGACAACCAAGGAGATATGGGATAAACTCAAGAATCTCTATGAAGGAAATGATGGTGTAAAGCAAGCAAGATTACAAATTTATAGACCAATGTTTGAGAATCTAAGGATAAAAGAAGATGGAAACATTATGAGCTATTTGCTCTGAGTGGATGAATCTGTCAATGGAATCAGAGGACTAGGTGAAGATGTGGATGAGTCAGTAATTGTGAAGAAAGCCCTGAGAACTCTCCCTCATAGGTTTGATTCAAAAGTTTCTACTATTGAAGAAGCCAAAGATTTGAAGAAACTTACCATGGAAGAGCTATTTGGGTCCCTCACTGTCTATGATGAGAAATGAAGTTCAAGGTACATCCAAAAGAGAAGCTAATTTCAACGCTGTGTAGAAAGAAGGATGATCTAGTTCATACAGTGAGTCTGCGGAAGAAGAAGAAGAATTTGTGAGAAAACTGAAGAAGGTTTTAGGAAAGTATAAAGGTAAGTTACCTTTCAAATGTTTTAAATGTGGAAGAATAGGTCATTATGCTTCTAAATGTCATTTTGGAGAAAATGAAAATATCAACAAGGGTTTCAAAAGAAACAACTTCAAGAGGAACCTCCTTTCCAAAGAAGACTACAACTCCTCAGAAGAAGTAGATCACTACTCATCAGATGATGATAGAATAGAATCTCTATTCATGGCCATGGTGATCTTTGATAGTTCTAGCAAGACTGAAGATGAAGAAGAATGTGAAGTTGATTTTGAAGGTGAACTTATTTCTACTCTTGAAGACTTGGAATGTGCAAGGAAAGAGGTCAAAGAAAAAAAATCCCTAATTGAAGCTAAGACAAATAAATGCACAAAACTTGAGAAACAAATCATGTCACTCAAAAGGGAATTGGAGAAAGCAAAGTCTAGAAATTCAAATGACCCTGAAGAAGCAGATTTCATCATGCCTCAAGGAAGACCTTTTCATGTAAGACAATTCTCCATAAATAGGTTCAATCATGCTTTTTTTGGTTACCATTTTATCTGCAATAAATATCGTCATAAGGCTATGGATTGCAAGTCTGGAATGAATAGAAGAAATCTTGTAAGTAGGAATCCTCCTGCTTCACTAGTGGATGTCAATGTGGTATGTCATATTTGCAACAATTTTGGACATAGAGCAAGATATTGCAGGAGTGAATTAGCAAAATCAGAATCTCAAATGACAGATGTTGCTGAGAAAGACAAGGAGAGTGACTTACAGAAGAAAGGAGACAATTAATGAAGTTGAAAAATCAATGATTATCTAAACAACATTTCATAGTCAAGGGAAAACAAATCTTTGGGTAATATACAGTGGATGTATAAGCCATATTACAGGTGATAAGAGCAAATTCATCAATCTTCTTAAGTGGAATGGTGGATCAGTCAGGTTTGGAGACAATTCATCTGCAAAGATTTGTGGAAGGCACCATAAGTATTGATGGAAAATCTAGAATAGAAGATGTTCTTTATGTTGAAAGTCTTAAGCATAATCTTCTTAGTGTAAGTTAGATGTGCAACAAAGGATACAATCTTATATTTCATGATCAAGGGTGTGAAATCAGAAGAACAAAGTCTAGTAAATTGGTGGCAGAAGGTGCTAGGACTGAGAACAAATTGTATAACCTAAAGGGTGTTAACGAAAGAAGTTTCCTTCTAGGATAGACAAATGAATGTTGGTCATGGACAAAAGGGATGGGACATATCAACTTTGATAGTCTTTTGAAGATCAGCTCCATACAAGCAGTTGGAGACATGCCAAAGATTATCAAGTTTGCAAGCACCTTATGCAAAGAATGTTAGATTGGGAAGCAGACAAGGATAGGATTCAAGACCAAAGAGTATTATTCTACAAGGCCTTTGGAATTGTTTCATACTAACTTGTGTGGACCTACCAAGACAAAGAGTCTCCAAGGTGAGAGGTATTTTATGTTGCTCATTGATGAGTACTCTAGGATGACATGGGTCACATTTTTGAAAGAAAAATCAGAAGCTTTCAGTAGGATTAAGATTTTCAAATCCATGGTTGAAAATGAAATGAATTCTAGAATCAAGTGCTTAAGGTTTGACAGAGGTGGTGAGTTTACTTCAATTGAGTTTGAGGAATATTGTGAAGAACATGGAATAAAAAGGCACCTATCTGCTGCAAGAACTCCTCAGCAAAATGGAGTAGTGCAAAGAAATAATAGAACTATCCAAGAGATGGCAATAAAAATGTTGAGTGAAGCCAAGTTGCCTAATGTATATTGGAAAGAAGTAGTTCATACCGCTGTCTATATTCTTAACAGAGGACAACTAAGAGTGAACAACACCAAGACTCCTTATGATCTATGGTATGGAAGACCAACATCTGTCAAGTACTTCAAAGTTTTTCAAAGTAAATGCTACATCAAAAGATATGAAGAAGGTTTGGGAAAATTTGATTCAAGATCTGACGAAGGAATCTTTCTTGGCTACTCAACTAGGAGCAAAGCTTACAAGTGCTACAATAAAAGATTGAGGAAGATAGTTGAGAGTGCAAATGTTAGGGTTGATGAAGAGCCACATCAAATCACATATGAACAAGAAGACTATTGGTCAGATGAACCTGCCTACACAAAAGAAGAAGAAGAAGTTGAAGAAAAGGAAGAAACATAAGAGAAGGTTACTAAGATTCCTACCAAATATGTTCAGAAGAATCACTTAAAAGATTAGATAATTAGAGATAAGAATGAAGGAGTGCAGACTAGAAGAAGATTTGCAAGGTCAAATGAACAAGTAAAATTCTCTTTATTGTCTAAGATAGAACCTAAGTCTTTTGTTGATGTTAGAAGGATGAAGGATGGATACAAGCAATGGAAGAAGAACTAAATTAGATAGAGAAAAATTAGACTTGGGAATTGTTGCCAAGGCATGCAGACAAGAATTTTATAGGTACAAAATGGGTGTTCAGAAATAAATTGAATGAAGATGGAGAAGTGGTGAGAAACAAAGAAAGGCTGGTTTGTAAAGGTTTTTCACAAGTGGAAGTAATTGATTTTGAGGAGACATTTGCTCCAGTGGCTAGAATGGAAGCAATCAGGACGTTTCTTGCATTTGCAATTCACAAGGACTTCAAAGTGTATCAAATGGATGTTAAATCTACTTTCTTGAATGGTGACTTAGAAGAAGAAGTTTACATAGAGCATCTTGATGGATTTCAGCTATCAAAAGACCCAAACATGGTATGCAAACTTAATAAGGCTTTATATGGTCTCAAACAAGCCCCTAGGGCTTGGTGTGCAAGGTTGGACAAGTACTCACTCTAGCAGGGCTTCAAGAAAGGTACCATAGATAGTAATATTTACATCAAAATTGAGAATGAACAAATTCTAATAGTTGTACAATGTGTGTTGATGATATAAGCTTTGGAGGCAATGATGAGATGTGTAAGAAGTTTGTAGAAGAGATGCAGAAGGAATTTGAAATGTCTATGAAAGGTGAATTATCATTCTTTCTTGGACTCCAAATTGATCAATCGGATGATGGTATCTTTATCTCTCAAGTAAAGTATGTTAAGGAGATGTTGAAGAAGTTTGGTATAGAAGATTGCAAATCAGTGAGTACTCCTATGGTAATAGGTTATCATTTGAGAAAATATGATGAGTCACCTCAGGTTGATCAAACTCTGTATAGGTCTATGATTGGGGGCCCACTGTACATAACAACATCAAGGCCTGACATTATGCAAGTTGTTTACATGGTTGCAAGGTTTCAAGATGATCCAAAAGAGACACATGTGAAGGCAGTCAAAAGGATTTTCAATGTTGATGATAGAAGTACTAGTTGTGGAGATTTATTTTTGGGAGACAGATTGGTCTCATGGTTTAGTAAGAAACAAGATTCAGTGTCCTTATCAAAAATAGAAGTAGAGTATATAGTTGCAACATTCTGCTACACTCAAGTGTTGTGGATGAAGCAAACATTGAAGGATATCAAGGTAATGTATGATGAGCCCATTCTGATTCTTTGTGACAATACAAGTGCCATCAATATTTCAAAGAATCCAATTATGCATTCTAGAACCAAGCACATATCTATCAAGTATCACTTTTTAAAAGAAAATATTGCAAATCAAGAGGTGAAATTGGAATATGTACCTACAAAAGATTAGGTTGCATACATCTTTACAAAGGCACTTTCTAAGAACACATTTGAATATCTCAGACAAAAGTTAGGGGTTGTTGCCCCTCCTTCTAACTATATGTAGAGGTGGTGCATCTATCCAAAGGGAGTAGTTCAAGACATATTTTTATCCCTGGATTAATGGAGACTACCTCTCTGGGGGAGCAGGTAGAAAGAGACTAAGGAGGATGAAAAGGATTGCAGAGACATGGGGAGCTTGTATGAGTTTGCAGGAACATAGGAAGACCACTTGCCCTTTGCCCTTGATGTCAAAGGGGGAGAAATTTTACATATCAAGTTAAGTGTTGCCATCAGTGCCAAAGGGGGAGATTGTTGCATATGTGTTGTCATTGATGCCATCAGAGTTGTGATGTGGAAGGTTCAATAGAGTTGTGTTGTGAAGGTTGCTTGTGATATCAACAGAATGGTGATCAGTGATGACAATAGAGTAAGTGGTCAGAAGTGTTGTGAGGTAGAAAGCAAATGATGTGTATATGATGTGATGTTCAGAGGAGTAGACAAAGGAGTGTTGATCAGAAGAGTTGTGAAGTGAAGGACTAGGTGATGAAAATCTTGATCATACTGTTGGATCAGTATTATCTATACATAGTTGTACCTTATCTACTGAAGTTCATGGGCATATGAAAGTTGTCAGGTTAATGATGTGTTAGCATGAAGATTCTTTTTCTTATGAAAAGAGTTGTGATTTTTTTCTATGGTATTTTGAATGTTGTATTTATTGTCTCTTGATGAAAATCATTGCAAAAGATATGAAGGAAAGTGTGTAAGGTTTCAAACAATCAAAGGCACATGAAGTTGCATTGAAGAAGCTTGGGAGAATGCTTTGCATTCCTCTACAAGTGAAGGTATGGCCTTGAGGTTTGGAAATTAGACAGAGACAAGTGTGAAGTATGTATGTTCTTGATTTCAGAGCATAGAAGTTACCATAGAAGATTCCAAAGCTAGTAGAGTGAAGACAATGGTTCAGAGTTGTTGCAATCGGAATGAGTCAGAGAAATGCTCTACATTTCTTCGTATTTGAAGATGTGATGTTTCCACTTGAAGGATAGTTGGATACAAAAGAGAGGTATGATATATTCAAGTTTCAAATGTTAAGATGTACCGCAGAGGTTCTCCGGAGTTAGTAGAGTAATGACAGATCATGTTGCTGATTAGGGTTGTCAGGAGGAGAAAGTAAAAGCCAATGCATTTTATCGCAATACAATATTTGGCATTTTTGTTTGAAGGATAGGTTCATAGTGATTGTATGTTTTCTCATTTCAAGTTTCATGTGTCCAGAAGTAAAGCAAGTTTGTTTTTCAATGTTCTATATCATGATTGTGTATTTAGAGTTTGCAACAGATGCTGGGTTCAGTGTTTGTTTATTTGCACCAGAAAGAAGATGCATAATTCAAAGAAAGGAATGTATGGGAATGTTCTTACAAGTCATATAATGTTTGTGAAGTGATCCACATAATGTAATTTTGTCTCTCCGGCACCGCTTTAGGTTTGGAGCTAATATGTGGAAGGATAAGTGTTTGTGAAGTTGACTTGATATATCTAGGTGATTGCATCATGTGTTTGGAACTATGCACCAGCTTTGAGATGTGTGCAAAGATAAAATAGGTCATGTTTTTTACTTGGTTTGAACCACATTGGATCTCTACATGACTTTGGGTGCCAACTTGTTGTGGCCGTTGCATGTTTCATGTTACACATTTCAACTTGGCCGACAAAGGAGAAAGTTTTTGAAGCTTGCAGAGGATATAAATGAAAGATCAAGTTTGTTGCAAAAAGTATGAGAGTGTGCAAGGATGTATGTGCGAGTGTGGAAATGAGTATGTGTGTGTGGAAGTGTGTTGAAGACAACAGAGTTTGTTGAGTAGTGGTGTTGAAGATTTATGTCAGTGTGAAGAGTGTTGATGTTGTAGAGGTGTTTTATCAGCATAATTCATCAAGTATTTTGTACTAAGGTTGTAGCCTCTTTCCATATGTGTTGTAGCACTTTAGGGAGTTGTAGCTTCCTTTGGTTGAAGCCATAAAAATTGTGATTCAAGGATTTGTAGCTTCCTTTGGGTTGTAGCCCATAAAACTTGTTGGAAATCTATTTTTATTTGTGAGGTTGGATTTGGACAGTAGATCCAAGCAACTTGCTCACCGTTGTTTTTCTATTTTAGGGTTTTCCACATAAATCTTGTGTTATGGTTGTGTTTGTGTTTTGAATTGCTTCATTGTCTATTTAAGGTAGTAGAAAGTTTTGAAGATAAAATTGAATTGGATTAATTTGTGGTACATACTGATTCACCCCCCCTCTAAATTTATCAGAGTGTTCTAACATTAGGATCCTCTTATAAACATCCCCCAAGATTAGAGGATGTTTGGTCAAATTATAATAATGAGCATGAAGTTAGGAAGAGGATTTACTCTTGCCTCACTACCTATCACATGAATTTCTTTTTAAGATCCCCTAACAAAAATTATCTCAAAATCACAAGTTTTATGACTTGGCATTTCTTCAAACATTTTGCATTATGCTTATCACAATGTATTTTAAGAGTAATTAATCATAGAGCAATTTAACTTATAGATTTGAGTCCAAAACATTTAATTTTGCAATTTAGAATTCACATTTATTTTAGACATTTAGACAAATAGTTGGTTGCACTATTATACCAATGAAAGTTGATTACAAGAACCCAAGTTTGTTGTTTAAAAAATTAGGTATTACTGTGCTAAAAGAATAATGGTAAGACCTTCATACATACCAAGTAGGATATCCAAAAAAACTACTCATAGGAAATGAAACTGAATTCATACTAATGTGTTCCATTATATACTGATGCAAACTACTATGCTAAATAGATAAACCAAACAATCAGAATTATGCTGACCATAAACACTATATAAACATTAATTTTCTAAACTAAACAATCATTCTAAACATGGTTTTAGACTGCTAGAAGTACCTCCTAATTGTTGTAGGCTAAATCTAGGCAATTTCATCATAAATAAGATTGAATACCTCTGTTATATGCTCCCAAATAACTGCAGACCCATTCCAAGCAATACTGATCACTCAAAGTTTGATATAAATCAGATTTTATGCATGAATATTACCTTATAGACTTGTACGACCCCCTTGTGAAAGTGGTACGACTGCCAATAAACTTGTATGGTAGCAAAGGTGACTCCACAAAATTGAAAAAGGAATCAAAAAGATGATTTTTGTCTTATGTGGCATACCACATGTAGAGTATATCAGTCCTTGTCTCCCAAACAATGACTTTCATTTTGTTTTCACTCACATAAAGTAGTACGGAAGGATACTAGAGGAAATTTCAATATTAATTAATCACCAAACTCTCCATAAATCCCACGCTTCCTCTTCTTTGACTTGCGATCTTCCTTTAAAGTCTTCTTTTTATTTCAACTTTTAATTTCAAACACCTCCACCTTCATTTCGTACGGTAGCTGGGATGAATAAAATATTCCAAAGGTATAGCAAATTAGACTAAGTCTCAAACCTTCACAAAGATTATGCGATTCCCTTATAAGAAGCTGCGTCTGGTTTCAAGGGGTGCAACCACTCTTTGAAAGAGCATAAAACTATATCCAAGCGCTTCACAAACACACCCTCCAAAATCCAACACTAGGGTTTAGCACAAATCCTCAACTATAACATACCTTCACCAATATCTCCAATGATAATAATAAAAAATTATTTCAATTCAACCTACAAATTTGTATTTGGCACAAATCTCACAAATTTGGCCACAACCTCCTCCATTGTCAACCTGCATAAATATATATCTTTGAAGCCCAAATATATCCTCAAAACTAAATCAATGAAGCACAATTGTGAATTCTAAATTGAACCCACCAAAGGATGGAACTGGGTTTTCGTCCAATGCACCAAAATTCCAAGGGTTTTCATCCTAGGAATATGCTGAACCTAGAGTTGCAGCTCACATGGAAAACTCCAAATGCGAATTGTAGACACCCAAATTTGTCCCAAAATTGTCCATGTCATACAACACCTTGTTAAAACATTATCCTAAACATCATAAGCCATTTTTGTCCTAAATCCCATTTCTAATTTCCCTAATCCATTAAGCCAATTAATTAATTAAATTTTATTTATTTAATTAAAATCCCATTCAATCCCATCCTCATCCTACTTAGCTAATTAATTAAATAAATTTTATTTATTTAATTAATTTCCACATCATATCCCAATCCTATCCTATTCATTTATCCAATTAATTAAATAAATTTTATTTATTTAATTAATATCCAACTCATATTCCAACTAATTCAAATATTTTATTTGAATTAAGTCCTCATCTTTCATCACATTCCAACACTTGTCCATTCAATCATGTGTTGTAGTACAACTTTCATTCAAATCCTTCACATGTACAACTAATGGGACCTAATTTTAGTATTTATCTACACAAGCACACATAAGCTTTATCTTCCCTTGCCACATGTTAATTGACTACAATTTCTTAATGTGCAAGGAAACCTAACTTAATCCTATCCATCCATTTCATCTAAAGCCCTAATTGATCCTAGCCATCTATTTGAACCAAGCCTTTCCTATAAAACAAGTCTCTCTTGAGACATTAGAGAGGAGATTAGGGAGAATGGATGATTCTTCTTCATTCAACCTCACTCTGCTGAATTTTCATCTCAAGCCATTATCCATCATCTTCAATCCATCTAGCTTGAACCATCCATCACCAGCACCTATCTCTCTATCAACGTTATGCTGCGGAATCGAACAATCAACACAACAAAGCGATCAATCAATCGAGCTCATCTTGCATCTTTGAGGTATTGAATGATTTGGGTTTCGGTTATGCATTTCAATTGTTTGATCATTTCCATTTATAAATCCAAATTTTCTGATATACATTCTGGCACGCCCGGTGGGACTCACTTCGCTTGATCTTTTTTGCAGGTTTTTGTAGTCAAAATTTGCATTCATATAACCCCCATTGTTGAGTTTTGCAGGTTTAATTAACTTTTTGTTGCAGATTTGCTACTTTTTGGACAAAACCCTAGGTTTTAAAGATTTCATCATATCTTCCAAATGGCTACGAATTTTTCTACAATATTTTAGTAGAAGTTTATCCATGATATAAAGAAGCTACAACAGAAAACATTCGGGTTTATCGCAATTTTTACGGGATTTATCATGTTTTTATGTTTTTTCATAAAATTGCAATTCTAGGCACAAATCAGCAAATTTTTTAGAAATTTTTATATTTCTAGAAAGCTCTTGAAATTCTAATCGGGGTCTATATTTTATAGATTTAATTTGGAGGTCGTTTACAGTGCAAAAATATCAGATCTTTGCCAACTATACCTTTTTCATAAATCTGCATTTCTGGGCGCAAATCAGGGAATTTCTCTGATTTATTTACATTTTCAGAAAGCTCTCTGAAAATTAATAGGGGTCTCTTCTTTTATTTTTTAATTTTTGAAGAAAAAAATATCAAAATAATCAAATCTAATTCGGCTATGCATCTAAAATTATAATTTTCCTTGCCTGATGAGCCTATTTTTTATGCCTGCATTATAATATCATTTTTTTTTATGTTGTAGGTGATCATAAGGAGCTGGAGTAGCATTGGCATCAACATCTACAGCAATTTGGATAGCGAATTAACTAGGTGCAATCATTTCATTTCTCATCTTCTAATCATTGTTTGAATCACACTTTTGGACTTTGGGCATAAAATGAATAATTGTTTGCAAATTCACATCAAAAAATTGGGCTAAAACAAATCATTGTCTTCCATCACATTTGGATTTAGGATTTAAAACAAACAAGTGCTTGCATTGTCTTCCACACATTGAATTTCTAAGGTTAATGAACCCCATGCGAGTGTGACCAAGTAAATGTGTATGCTCTCTCCTCGCGTCCCAACACGAACTTGGAGATCAAAAACATTTACTTGTGTTGCTTTTGTTTAGCCTTAGAGAGGCCTGCCTTGGTATCCACCCCAAGGGAACGACCTCAAGCGGTACTTTCATCCGGTCCGCTATAAAAATTAGAGGATAAGGCAAAAACCAAGTCTAACCGGTATTAGCGCTCACCATACAGTGCTAACTCGAAAGGAGGTGTACCTTTGTGTGTATTAAAACTCCAAGTAGGGTTAGTTAAAGTCTTAAGTGGCTTGCTAGATGCTCGTGGGGTGCCGGTCCCCTAGATTTTCATTAGAACCTCCTTGTGATAGTGGCCTTGACTTAACTAGGACTTGTTGAGTGTCTTCACGTGCTTGCTTAACCATCATCACATTCTTCCAAACTAAAACTTGCTTATGTGTCTTGTGTGAGTGATTCATGTGTGTATATGCATAATCATTTGTTTAAATATTGCCACATCAAACTCTAAACACCCAAACACATAAAGACAAGTCATCCTACACATTCTTCCAATAACATTCAAACCCAATCACTTTCATCCCAAACATAGCCTAGTTATCATCCAACCCTTCATAGCCAAGTCATCCAAACAAGCCACATCATCATCCAAATCCCTACACAAGCACTTATTAAAAAGGACTTAAGACAAACACTTGGGTGACATGTTTACACCAGAAGACCCAAAAATCAAATTCTAAAGATTCCTCCAAAATATTTATCAAGGATCACAACCCCTAAACCAAGACGCCATTGAAATATTACAATTCTTTATCCAAGAAGCTCAACCCCATGCAAGCCAATCACCTCAATTGCAACACTTCATAGCCCAAGTTCAACACCTTTTAGCCACTAGTCAAGCTCAACAAGTACATCAATCCTTAGCCACTCCATACCAACCTAATCCACCTCATAGCCACATGTCATATCCATCTTCCTATCAACTTAATCCACCTATCCACCAAGTCAATGCCACATCAACCTATGAACATCCACCTCAAGCTTATCCAATCCCTCATGCCACCATTCCAATGCACTACCAAGCCCATCCACAAGGCAATCAAGTGATATCACAAGAACAACATTCAAGTCCAAATGGCCTTTTGTATATAAATCAAGTGAGCACAAGTCAACTTTGCCAACAAGATCAAATGCCCTCAACTTCATATCGACCCCAAGATCTTTTGTCTACATATCCTACCATTTCACCTAACCACCAAGACTATCAACGGCCTCCACAACAAGCACAAGTGAGCCTAAGTCTACCTTTGCAACAAGAAGCACATGCAAGTCTAAGTGGTCCCTTGTACATAAATCAAACAAGCCCAAGTTATCCTATGCAAGATCTAATAACCTTTGACAAGGGAGATACCAATCTAGAATGGCCACCACCATCCAATCAAATGCCATCACATGAACCAACAAGTCCTATCCGAACACCACCATGTGATCCCATTCCTAGTCCATTAATCCCTCCACCTTTCAAACCATCGATCCCTTCATTACCTTCATCACCATGTCATTCTAATCCTTCACCAAAGGATGTGGCTGAGATAGTTTTACAAAGGATGCTTGCAGCAAAACTCATTGAACTTCCTAAAGTCAAACCATGTGAAGAAAGTCCATATGATGAACATGATTATTGTGCATACCATAGGACCAAAGGCCATAATACAAATCAATGCCCAATATTTGTCCCAATTGTTTACAAGGTGTACCCACCTATAATGGGAAATCATGCCACATCATTCAAATCCCATGTGTCACCCCCATCTAGTCCAAATCCTAATCCATCCAACCTAATTAGCCCTCAACCTAATCCTAATCATAAGACTACAACACCATCTACTATTATCATCCATCCATTATATTTCCCATCCACCCATACCCTTGCGAAGGATGTGATCCATTGGCTACTAGCTAGGAATAAACTACCTCCATGTCAAACACCCATTCATGAGCCTACCAAAGAACTTCCAAAGGTCATGCCCAATCATATAATCCCATCATGTGGTTCACATATCCTTGAGCCTCTTCAAGAGCCTTCCATTAACATACCTCGCCCTTCAAGCCCATCATGTGACATACAAGCCATCAAGCCTATTCAAGAGTCTCCTTTTATGAATCCAAGTCAAGAGTCATCATGTTTTCATGTTGTTGACCAAGAGCCTATCCAATATTCCTCTAATTCCATTCAAGCAACCCAAGAGGTATGTCAAAGGTTTAATCCTAAGCATATGGAAACATTAAGCCCTATTCCAACTCAAGATCAAAACACTTTCATGCAACCCATCCATAACATTTACCTTCTTTATGATCAAGATGATACCTATGAAGAAGCTATCCATGAGCACCTTGATCCTATCCATAATCCTATATCTATCCATGAGCAAGATATCTAAATTGTTCTTACTCATCCACCATCTAGCCCTATCCATAATGAGCAAACATCCACTTGTCATGATGAGACACTTGTCCCCCAAGTAAGCATAAAAGATCAAACAAATAACTTGGATCTACATGAACATAATGCTAATCAAGATCCGAATGATCCTCCTTCCACATCCACCATCAACTTTACTTCAAATCCACCATCATGTCCAATTGGTCTTACCACCCTTATACATGCGTGTTCTTCTTTAGGACAACAACAACTTTTATCCACTTCACCTTCTTCATCCAATAATGAGCTCAAGTCTAATGTTCAAAGCACACCAAGTCCTATAGTCCATCGCATGCTCCGAAACATGAACTACCAAGGTAAAGGCCTAGGCCTTTATGAACAAGGTAATCATGTCAAGATCCCTCCATGCTCATATGGCCTTGGATACACACCCCAAGGTAAACAAGCTAAAGATGTTGGTAATTCCTCCATCCATCCTAAGTCCACTTTCCATCACAACCCACATCAAGTTCCCAAAACATATGTTGTCATTTCACCTCCATCATCCTATAAATGTCAAAAGCATGTGGCCGTACATCTTCCACCATCCACTTTGCCTCCACTTTTACCAACTCCAGATATACCTCCATCCACCTTGCCACCATTGCTTCCAACACCTAACATATCTATCATTCATAAGTATCCTTACATCCCTAATCCTGGCCAACAAAAGCACACATTGTTTAAGCATAAAGCTTCCAATCATTCCATCCACTCCACCCACCCCATGGGATTCAAAAGCAAAAATTTTGATGCCTCTACCTATAAAGCCAAAAATCTAACTAAAACTCCTAAGGACCCTCATGCCTTAGGGAATCAATGTGAAAAGTCTCTAAATCATCCATCTTCTAAGCAAAGTACATTCACAAAGCTATTCAAGCCCATACATCCAAAAGCAAAGCCCAAAAGTAAAATGGTTTGGGTTCCTAAGCAAAAATCAAGCAAGTCAAATGAGGCATCCTCATCCTTATCTCAAGAATCCCAATCACCTATCTCCATCCAAAAGCCTACTTCCATCCAAAACTTTCATTCCCTTCAAAAGTCCCACAAGCAAAGTAAAAGCACTAAAAATACTAAATCTATGTGGGTTCCTAAATCACTTCATCAACCATCTCCTAAGAAAACAACCCCATTGCTTCGTACACCACCATCTAATCAAAAGCTTTAATGTTTATCATGTTGTGTGCAACTGTTGGTCATGGTTCCCTTCCACTCCACAACACCTCCACATAACTACATCTCCCCATCTTCCATCCATTATCCTACATATCTCCCCCATGCTATCCCTATGGCCCATGCTTTTCATAATCCTTTCATCCTAAGTCCGACATAATCCACTATCCCCATCCATCTATCCTTGCATGAGCCTTCCATAATCCACATCCTAATCCACTATCTACCTAATCCATCTCCCATCCATGCAATCCCTTTGCCAACATCTATGAGCACACTTGACGTTGTCTATGCAATGACATCATTCTCTTTAGCGGGACTATCAACCTTCATAGCACTAGACACTTGAGTCCCTTCTATCCATTACCATGGTGAAAACCTGGCAAACAGGCGCCATGTGTAATTGCCAACCCATCTAAAAGCAAAAAAGAAAAAAAAACAAAGAAAAAAAAATCAAAATAGTAAAGAGAAATCCCTTCGTCCAATGATGAAAACCTGGTAAACAGGCGCCTTGGATAAGTACCATGATGAAAACCTAGCAAACAGGCATCATGTGTAGGTTGATCTTCTATGTCACTTACACTTGGGGGCACATTGTCTCATCCAACCTATCCATTTCCAAACTATCCATCCCATTATATCATTTTCCATCCTATCCTATCCTACCATTACCATACCATCCTACCATCCTTAGCCATTACATAAACATGCCTATCCTACTAAACCCATTTACCCATCCTTCCACCTTTTGATCTTGATGAAGACATAGGGGCAAAATGTTGAAACATGTTTGGATATTTCTTGACATACCTTCTTTCCAAACCAAGTCCTATCCATTAACTATTTATCCATCTTATTCAAACCAATCCATGATGTCATCCTATTGTCATAAGCGTGTCATAAAAAGTCTTAAGCATTACCACCTAGAATGGGGCAAGTTATTCTTCCTATGCAACATAGCCTTTGGAGATCACATCCTAGCTCCCTTATGATCCATCCACTATGGCGTACCCTTATCATGAGCTTTCCATCTTATAGCTTATCCCCATCCATTTATCATGAGTTTTCCATTCCGTAGCCTATCTTTGTATCTATCCATCTATCATGAGTCCTCCATCCCATCCATCTATCATGATCTTGCCATCACATTTACTATGAGCCCATCCTTTTATCCATCCTTTGCACCTAGACTTGGTTTTCCCTTGTCATTGGTATCAAGCATAAAGGCTACCCAAATTGTAAATCCATTGGCGTTTTCCAAAACATTTCAAAAAAATACTAAAGAAAAAAAATCAAAATATTCCAAAAACACAAAAAAATCAATATCCAACGAAAACTCCAAGCAATAAAACCAATCATCATCAATCCAAAACAATCCACTCCATCAACATTCAATCAAAATCAAATCATCATCATCATCAATTCTTCCTATCAATAACATTCATTCATCCATTTCAATCAATCACTTTTTCCAATCATATCAATCAAATCAATCTAAGCAATGATCTTAAATCTAGGTCACACTAATCCATATCAAGCAAGCTAATCAATCAAGGAACATTATCGAATCAAATCAATAAGTTTTGATCCTAATCTTGTCATGAGCCAAATCAATCAATTATCATCATCATCAATGGGATATAGCGTTCCCACATCTTTGTGTTGCTCTAGGGATATAGCTTTCCCCACAATGCCAACACTATCTATCATTATCAACAAACAATCAATCATTGGTTTATGACTTGACAAGGGAAATACCTTGTTTGTTTTACATCCTTTGAGCACACTGAGAACACTTGCTCTTGCTTAGATTGAGTGGGCACTCTAATCATCACAACATCACTATCATCATTCAAAACAATCCAATCATCAAAACATTCAACCCAGCAACAACAAACATCACAACCAAAGCACATCAAGCCAACTATCAAAACAAATCCTATCAATCATCAACATCAACTCCAAAGCACATCAAGCTAGCCATCAAAACAAATCCAATCACTTCAGCAAATCAAAAGCAACTCAATCCACCACAACTCATCCATCCTTCATCAAATCAATCTAATCAGCATTTCATCATCTTCAAATCATTCCAAGCAATGATCCAAGTGTAAGCCCATCCTTAATCCATACCAAGCAAGTTAATCAATCAAGCCAAATTATCCAAGCGCGATCAATGGTCTTGATCCTAGCCTTGTTGTAAGCCAAAACAATTAGCCAATCAACCAACCAACTCAGCAAACAACCTTGTGTTGATCTAGGGATATAGCTTTCCCCGCAATGACAACACTCTCAACTATCATCAAACAATTAATCATTGGTTTACAGCTTGATAGGGGCAATACCTTGTTTGTTTTTGTATCATTTGTGCATGCATGCTTGCTTGCTTGTGTGTATTATCTTTTATCTTGCATTTGTTTCACATCTGTATTATTCTAGCTAATATTCATATCTTGTGTATGTTGGAATAGCTTTTTGCACTATCCTTTGCATCTAAGGTCATATCATACCTTTTGTGCATTAGGACTTTAATGCTCTAAGTTTACTTCCTCATACGTTCGACAAGGTTGTATTATGCTGGGGCACAAGACACATCATCACCCTAGTCCTTATACCTTGGTGCATAACATCTAGTGCTATATCAAACATCATGGTTGCTCACTTTCCATTGCAACATAACACATCATCATTTCTTCTATCCATTCTCTTATCCATTTTTCTTAGCCAAGCCATTTCTTTTCGAGAGCCTACCCATGTTTGTCCAACCCGCCTATCCTCTTGAGGGGGCATCATCATCATATCTTTCCATCACCCTATCCTTTTCCTCTATCCATACCTTAACTTCTTTAAAATGATGTTACTCGACATAAAGCTCATCATCTCGAACATCATCTCAAAGAGGGGCAAAATGTAGACACCCAAATTTGTCCCAAAATTGTCCATGTCCTACAACACCTTGTTAAAACATTATCCTAAACATCATAAGCCATTTTTGTCCTAAATCCCACTCCTAATTTCCCTAATCCATTAAGCCAATTAATTAAATAAATTTTATTTCTTTAATTAAAATCCCATTCAATCCCATCCTCATCCTACTTAGCTAATTAATTAAATAAATTTTATTTATTTAATTAATTTCACATGCATAATCCGACTTTCTAATTAATTAAATAAATTTTATTTATTTAATTAATTTCCACATCATATCCCAATCCTATCCTATTCATTTATCTAATTAATTAAATAAATTTTATTTATTTAATTAATATCCAACTCATATTCCAACTAATTCAAATATTTTATTTGAATTAAGTCCTCATCTTTCATCACATTCCAACACTTGTCCATTCAATCATGTGTTGTAGTACAACTTTCATTCAAATCCTTCACATGTACAACTAATGGGACCTAATTTTAGTATTTATCTACACAAGCACACATAAGCTTTATCTTCCCTTGCCACATGTCAATTGACTACAATTTCTTAATGTGCAAGGAAACCTAACTTAATCCTATCCATCCATTTCATCTAAAGCCCTAATTGATCCTAGCCATCCATTTGAACCAAGCCTTTCCTATAAAACAAGCCTCTCTTGAGACATTAGAGAGGAGATTAGGGAGAATGGATGATTCTTCTTCATGCAACCTCACTCTGGTGAATTTTCATCTCAAGTCATTATCCATCATCTTCAATCCATCTAGCTTGAACCATCCATCACCAGCACCTATCTCTCTATCAACATTATGCTGCGGAATCGAGCAATCAACACAACAAAGCGATTAATCAATTGAGCTCATCTTGCATCTTCGAGGTATTGAATGATTTGGGTTTCGGTTATGCATTTCAATTGTTTGATCGTTTCCATTTATAAATCCAAATTTTTTGATATACACGAATAACAAGTCAAGGATGTGAAAATGACTTGTCTTCACCTCTTTTTAAAGCCACAAGTGAATTTTCTAGAAATAACTTCTAGAAGATTCTCTTTTATTTTATTTTATGTTTTCCTTCTCAAAAGTGACTTATTTTATAATTTCCCAATAACTTATTATAAAGTCGTGCTTTTTACAAATAAAAAGGCCCAGCTAATTAATTAAATATAAATAACCCAAAAATGACTTAGGATTATTTAACATTTAATTAATTAAATTATTCCCTTATATCTCCTAACTTAGCCTATGGGAATAAAAATAGGCTAGTGGACTCTGCTGGATGATCACTTGAAAAATAAGGACATTACAAATCTTCCCCACTCAAAGATTGCTTGTCCTCACGAAATCGCAACTCAAACAAATCCTACATAAAATCATTGAGATTCCAGGACCTCAAGCCAATCTAAAGAATGCTCCACCAAGTTTTTGTTGCTCCACTCTGATACAACTGTCATTCAACAAGACATTTTGAAGCAATCTACCAAACATTAAAATTCTTGGATCCCAAATTTTTACCTGCATAGCCTAACCAACATTTCCTCTTGATTCTGTGAAGTCAAATTGAGTGTAATTACAACTATTCAAAACTTTAAAACATATATCACAATCTGATTTTTCCAAAATCAACAAGTTGAAAGTAGGAAAACAACTGTAATACAAAAACCTGCTCACAAAATTAGAAAGGGAAAGCACTAAAATAATATCAGTAGAATTAGAAATTCCTTTCCCTTCAATCTCACATAAGACCAAAGGCTGCCACACGTAATCATCTCCATGTTTTAACTGTACTTCTTGGTTCTTCGCATGATTTTTCTTTTGATGAAGATCCTTTTGCAATGACAAAGTACAAAGCATCAATTCTCTATTCTCATGATTTCCTTCATGCTTTGGATTATAGTCCAACTGAAACCCAAAATCAATATGCATATAGCTCTCAAAAGGTTCATCCTAAAATCTGATTTTTCTTTATGCTCTACCATCATAATTTCTTCCCTTTGAAGTACTAAAGATTGATGAAAAAATGCACCTAGTTGTGCCTTTCATGATCCATGTGAACAATTTTTTCCTTAATTTTATGTAGGTGTTATTTTTATTGAATGGCTAATAACTTGGCTTCCTTAGCTCTACTTAGCCATTCACCACACATGTTCTAGTTCCTCACAACATCTTCTATGCTATGATTTTCAAAATCAGCTACTTTGTAATTTCCTTCAAGGGTGAAAGTTCAAAATCGTGTCACACTTTTTTAAGAGAACGACCAACACAAACATATTTTTCCAACTTAAATGTCAAAAAAGTCATATGTATGTTATGAATTTTAAAATGACATAAACTAATGAAATGTATAATTTTTAATGTAGTTTATGTAGTTAGGGTAAAATTGCAAATCAGGGCAAATGAATAAACAACAATGATAAAAACCCTAGCAATGCACAATGAAGCACAAGACAACATGAAAATCAAAATAACAAATGTTAATGCAAACCAATCTCCATGCTATGCTTGATTTATCTCCATTGCTCTTCTCCACCTCGCATGAGCATGCAAGATTTTGAAGGATTATTGTTGGAGGAATGTTGGATGCTCACTTCTGCATCATAACATTAAGATGAAGATGATATGAGGATGACAGTTGAAGGATGCAAAGACTCTAATGATATTTCGACAGCATGTGGATACTTGAGGATCAATGCATGCTAGAAAATTTGACAGAATAATGGTACTTGAGGCTCAATGCATTATAGAAAATTTGGCAGAATAAGGGTACTTGAAGCTCAATGCATGTTAATGGCTTATGAGGGGTTTGATTTATAGGAAAGGCTTGGTTCCAATGGACGGCTGAGATTAAAAAGCTAATTGATTTATGTGGACGGCTAGGATTGATTCAGTTATCCCACTCTTCAAGGGAGTTGTAGTCATTTGACAAGTGGAGGGAGGATAGGGCTCATGTGTGCTTGTGTACATAAAAAGTACTACATGTGAAAGATATTAAATAAAAGGCTATAGTACCACTTATCTTTTTTAAATGAAAGAGGCACACATGTCAGCTAAATGATAAGATAAATTAATTAAATAAATAAAATTTATTTAATTAATTGGAAAGTCGGCTTATAATGAAATGTGAGAACTTAATTCAAATAAAATATTTGAATTAGTTGGGATATGAGTTGGATATTAATTAAATAAATAAAATTTATTTAATTAATTGGATAGTCGGATTAGGATATGATTGGGATATGATGTGGAAATTAATTAAATAAATAAAATTTATTTAATTAATTCTCTAAGTAGGATAAGGATGGGATTAAGTTGGGATTTAATTAAATAAATAAAATTTATTTAATTAATTAGCTAATGGATAAAGTGGGGTTAAGAGTGGGATTTAGGACAAAATGCTACATGATGTCTAAGTGATGTTTTTGACTGGGTGTTGCTAGACATAGACAAATTTGGGACAATTTTGGGTGTCTACAGTTTATGCTTATAATTTTTTAATTTTTTTAAAAAATAGTTGGATATATATTTTTTAAATTTAATTGATAAATTTTAAATGCTCATATTTTTTGAAAAAGTGACATCGATGGGACGTCAAGAAAAATATAGCAAAATTAATTTTTTTTCCTAATTAGTCAACTCAAATATCAAGTGCATGGAATTTTTTAAAAATTTTTAAAAAATTTTTTAAAGTCAATTTTAATCAGAACATAGTAGTTTCCATGGGACGTCAACTTTTTTACATTAATTTAAAAAAAACCCTCTTGGAGAGGATTCCATTCTCTAGTGAACCATATAATTTTCAAATTTTCTGAATATGTTTTGCCTATTGATATCTATTTTCTAATCAGCTTCATGTTCGATGGGAAAAACCTACTTACAATAAATTAAAAAAATATAATAAAAAAAATCAAAATATGAAAAAAAAACATATATCTACGATCTATGTTCCGAGTACTACAAAAGGGTATTCGTTAATTTTTTAAAAAGTGTATTTTAATGGCAGAAATTAATAGCAGAAGATGATTTTTTTGGAAAATTGTGGGGAAGGGGGGTGGAGTGCCACATAAGATGCTACATAGATAGTTCTGGGCGTAACTTTACCAAGCGGTTCGGTTCCACCTGATAAGGTTACGCCTGAAACTGTTAGGGGTGAGTTCAATGAGGGCAAAACGTTACTGATCAGTAATGTTCTGCTTGGAACTACTTTTTATAATTAAAGTTTTATAAATAGTTATTTTTTAATGTAGATTCCATATAGTACAGAATAACAGCTTGTCAGGACACGACATCGGGTAGAGAGAATTTGCAAGGCAAATACAAGACAAAAAATTTACAAGCAAGGGTATTTTTTTTAATAAACAATAATAAAGTTTATTATTTTATAATTGATTTAATTTTATTAGGGTTTAATCTTTTATTTAAGGTTTAATTTTTTATGTAAGTAGGGTTTAATTTTTTAAAAATTATATTTTAGGGTTTAATTCAATTTTTATTTAGGTTTAATTTTTTTAAATACTATTTTAGGGTTTAAATGATTTTTTTAATTAGGGTTTAATTGATTTAAAGTAGGGTTTCATTATTTTTTGTTAATTAGGGTTTCTAAAAATTGACAAATACTATACAAAAAAACTCCTAGATTAATAATAAAAAATCAATACAAATTAACAAAAAATAAATTTAAATTTATGTGAACTTCCCCATCCATATCCACGTATGCTCTTTCCTCGCGTTGTAAGACGATCTTGGAAATTAGAAATGGTGTGGTTTATGTGAACTTCCTTACCCATATCCGTGTATGCTCTTTCCTCACGTCGTAAGATGATCTTGGAAATTAGAAACGATGTGGTTTCATTGATTTTTTGTTAATTAGGGTTTCTAAAAATTGACAAATACTATACAAAAAAACTCCTAGATTAATAACAAAAAAATCAATACAAATTAACAAAAAATAAACTTAAATTTATGTGAACTTCCCCATCCATATCTGTATCCACGTATGCTCTTTCCTCATGTTATAAGATGATCTTGGAAATCAGAAACGATGTGTGTTATGTGAACTTCCTTATCCATATCTGCGTATGCTCTTTCCTCATGTCGTAAGATGATCTTGGAAATAAAAAATAGTGTGGTTTCATTGATTTTATGTTAATTAGGGTTTCTAAAAATTGACAAATACTATACAAAAAACTCCTAGATTAATAATAAAAAAATCAATACAAATTAACAAAAATGAACTTAAATTTATATAATTAACAATCCCCATCCATATCTGCGTATGCTCTTTCCTCGTGTCGTAAGATGAACTTGGAAATAAAAAATGGTGTGGTTTATGTGAACTTCCTTATCCATATCCACGTATGCTCTTTCCTCACGTCGTAAGATGATCTTGGAAATTAGAAACGGTGTGGTTTATGTGAACTTCCCCAGTCCATATCCATGTACGCTCTTTCCTGGCATCGTAGGATGATCTTGGAAATCAGAAACGATGTGGTTTATGTGAACTTCCCTATCCATATCCGCGTATGCTCTTTCCTCGCATTGTAAGATGATCTTGGAAAGAAAAAATGGTGCGGTTTATGTGATCTTTCCCAGTCCATATCCGTGTATGCTCTTTCCTGGTGTCATAAGATGATCTTGGAAATCAGAAATAGTGTGGATTTTTATTTTTTATTTTTTAGGGTTTTTTTAGTTGACCTTGCCCTCACATATACATATTTGTGCAGGCTTGAATTAAAAGGTAATTTATGATGGGGAACAAAAGGAATAGGTCAAGGATTTTTGATCGAAGAAGGTCTGATGTAGATAAAAATATAAGAAGAAGAATTGAGAGAAATTCATCCTTAGAAGGATTGGTTGAACATAATCAAGAAGCACATGGTCAAATTACTAATGAAGAAGAGGAAGAATATCTTGGGTTTGATCAAATCGAAGAAGAAATTGAACAAGGTGCAAAAAACATTGTGACCGAGGAGGAAATTGAGAACAAAACATATTTTTAGGATATGGAAAATCTAGCAGATTTAGATGAAGATGTGCTTTTCAGTAAGATTTCACCTAAGGAAATGTTACCTGATAGTACAATAAAACTTCATTCCAAAAGAATTTGGGATGAATTTTTTGAAGACAAATCTCTAATTGGAAGAGCACAATTATGTGCTAAGTTATTTAGGTGAAAAGAAATGACCCCTATTTTGGAGTTGCTAGGGGTTGATAATAGGGAGAAAAAAACAAATCTAGAAAAAAAGATAATAGTTGAAAACTTGCAAGAAGCTTTGAACTCTATTCAAAGTACAAGTAGAACAAGTGATTTAAGTGTAGCACACAGGGCATTGATGACCGTGATTTCAAGTAAAAAACTATCACTGATGAGACAGGCAAAAGCAATTGGAAAGTTACTACATGTATCCAGGAGAACTGTTCATAGATATATTTCAAAGAGAAATAAGCTTGATGAAAACATAGAAAAAAATTAGGTAAATATTGTTAGGGTTCCGAGAAAAGATAGAATCCTAGACGATGTGAAGAAATAAGTCATTGAATATTGGATCAACCACTCTCATGTTTCCTCTAATAGAAGGGATACTATACAAGTAATAGGTGAAGATGGAAAAAAGTACCCTCATCCAAAACATTTTATAGATACAACACAGAGTGAATGTTTTGAAGCATTCAAACAAGAATCTCCATAGTTAAAGATATCTCAAAGGGTCTTTGAAAACTTGCGTCCCTATTTTGTATGCATAAATAAAGTGCGTGAAACTTGTTGTTGTCGAAATCACGTTGAATTTCATCTACACCTTCAATCGTATAAAAAAATTATGGCAATGACTCATCCAAATGTTATCATCCATGCAAGTACAACACAATTTTTGAAGTCCCTCTTATGTGAAAAAATAGAAGGTTCCAATGAATTCAGTGTGCAATGTAGGGTCATCCCACAAGAATGGGTTACACTTTTTGGCCAAACTTGACACTAAAATCAACATTTTAAATTAAATCTTCACTTTCTAACACCTATAGCCACTAAACCATTACGAATTTGAAGATGACACAAACTAGTGATTTGTGAGATTTTGTCTGTAGATTCTAAATATATATTTTTAAAAAAAATTGGAGTTAAATTGTAAATTTTTTGCGTCTCCTTTGATAACTAGTTTTTAATAGTAAACAACATTTTTTAAAGTGATGTGTATTCTGTCACACATAACTTTTTTTCTACAAAGGATAAAATTCAGATTCTTTTGAATTTAGATTGGTAACACCAATATCTAGAGGATGCATTTGGTTTCATAATGTTTTGTTGAATATATTTTTTTAATTAAGTTTTGAAGTCAAACCAATTATAATTTAGACATAGGCGCATTTTGTCCAACATAACTTTTTTTTGTATGTATCAGAATTCAAAATTTTTTTGTTGGAATAAGGACATCAATACCTAGAGGACATATATGTTTTAGAATTTTTTTCTCTATTTCCCTATTTTTTTGTATGTGTGAAACAAAAACCTTGATGTTCATTGAAAACCCTACATTCATAAGAAATAAAAAATAAATATAATAATCAAATTAAAAATATATTTAAATTATACTTTTTGGGAAGCTTATAATAAGGACTACATACTTACAAAACATAAATTTTAAATGAAGTCATTTGATCCTCCAAAAGGTAAATCAAAAGTGGGTTTTTATCAGTATTTTGATAGGTGTAGAGGAGACTTCATTATAGGTATGGTTTAAAACTAGCAGGGTTCTATCCAAGGGGGTTTGATCAAACCCTCTTCAATTAAAATCCTTTAAATGGAACCTTTCAAGGCTTAAATCATTATATTTTCTAAAAATATGTGATTTTAGCGAAAATCAGGATGTCCCAAAAAGTGTAACCCATTATTGTGGTATCAAAAATAATTGTGAAAATTGTGGAGATTTGAAGAAGCTTCGTCTGATCGATGATCAATCAATGGAAATTATGTGGAAGAGATTTGAATATTGAGAAATACACAACCAGGTCAGGAGTGGAATTGAAAAAAATGTTATGAAAGAAAGTGAATTGCGATGCAATGAGTTTTTGAATAAATTTTATAGTCTCATATATCCACACATCCAACATTGTCATGGTGCAAGATGGTAGGCAAATCAATTTCATGAGTCAAAGAATTGTTTTCCACAAGGTTGTTTTCTTTCGGTTGTGGATTTTGTTGAGAACTATACATTTAGTCCTCAAATAGAGATTTAGAGTCAGTATTATCATTCAGAGCAAGTTGCAATCTTTGTACATGTTTGTTATAGACATGTTGAGTTGCAACTGGATGGTGTACAAAGTAGCCCACATGAACGAAATATTATCAAATAGGTTCATTTTTATATCAGTGATGATACTGGTCATGACAGAAGCTATATAGCCCATTGTTTTGGAATGTTTTTTGATGATCTGAGACAACCTGGCATACATGCTTCAAGTCACTAGATTTGGTCAGATGGATGTGCTAGTGAGTGTTGAATTTATTAAATCTTTCAAAATTTTTAAAATTATTTCTAACTTTTAAACAACTTTTAATGTTCATTTGTTTACTTTATAGGACAATTTAAATCCTTTAAAGCATTTAATTGGTTGAGCCAACAACATGTGAGACATACCATAAAATTTGTGTAGAATTTTTTTGAAAGTGGACATGGAAAAGGTGAGCATGATGGAGCTGGTGCATGTGTGAAGCATGCACTTCGCCAACGTGAGCTTGCTGGTAACACCATTCGTAGTGTAAAAGAAATTGTTAAATGGTGTAAGACTCATTTTGGGGCTCATGAAGGAAAAAATGGCTCAACAAGTACCAAATGCTATTTTTGGGAAGTCAAAGGTATTTCTTGTAATTCTTGCAGATCTACATTTATTTATGTTTAGTACATGTACATTTTTGTTAATACAAATTTAAATTTCCATGATTGTAGATATCGATCGATCAAATCCCTATAATTGTCAAAAGATTGTCGGTATTAGAAGACTTCATCAAGTGATGATGACTGGACATAGCAAACCACTTGCATTCCAAATTAGAGAAAAAACATGTTTTTGTGTTGATTGCATTGAGAACAATGCAAATGTTCTACAATGTCAACATATTATTGATGGATATATTTTAGAATGGGAGATGAAATAATTAGTTTCAATGTCTCCTTATGAAGATGATAATATAGATCTCCATGATCCTTTATATTCAGCTAATTTTGAATGTGTATTCGATCTAGTTGTTGCAGGTAAATAAACTATTTACATGTATATTGATTATTTAAATAGTGAAATTTTATCTAAATTGTCTAAGTAACTACTTGTATTTGAATTGACTTTTGAATCTGTGTATCTATTGTAGGAGATATCTTTGTTGTGATTGCAAATCCTAATAACACCGAAGGTGTAGATTATTATCTACTCAGATGCATGCAACCAAAATGCAATTTGACAGAATCTATGATAAATGGTGATGGACAAGAGTATCCCATTGGATATGTAGTGGTTGAAGGTACTTATTATCAACAAATGAAGATAGATAAAAGTGGTATTATATTTGTTGATTATTTTCCAGGACAAAAAGGTTCTACATTACAGTCACTTAGTTATAGCAACATGGTTAAATTTGGAAACTTTGCGAAAAATAGGACGTAGCCAACAAAAATTGAAGTTGAGTATTGAAGACCATGAATTTTTTTAGAGATAATAAAGGATAGAGAGGATCTAGATTTTATGTACCAAGAACTAAGTTAAATGTATGTAAATTACATGTTGCATGCATCAATTTGTATGAAATATGTTCACAATAAAATGTTACAATTTCTAGAGGTTCCTACACATGCACAGGTTCATTGAAGCTCTTTGATCATTGTATGTAATAGTTGTATTAATTAGTGCATGTAATTGAATTTTAACTATGTACTTTAAGGGACTATGCTATACAATTTAGTTTCATTATTTACTATATTGGTTGCAGTAATTTTTTTCCTAAGTTGGCCAAATCTTGTCTTAATCGTTTCTATGTCAATATGGGTTTGAAGACTATATTTTAAAACCTATCAACAAATTAACATGTTTATAAGTCTCACACATTTTGAGTTTAAATCTCTTCTACTTGGTTGTAGTATCACACATATTGAGCTTAAAGCTATCCTATTGTTTCTTGGTCATCATAATATTGTTTATGTTTATTTATATGTTTAATGTTGAATATACAAAAATAATTTCATTTTAATTTCTATTTATTTTAAAAATTGTTTCTAATTTTATGATTTTAAATATTAACCTCATAACCAAATTTGAATATAATATTTTAATCAAGAGTGCCTAGTTACAACATATATATGTGACACTCCCTTCAAACCATACTATATTTTTTAGAGTGTTTTAACTTAATAGTTTTAAAGTTTATTATTATATAAAAAACTTAGATTGTGACTACTAAATCTATTGAAGTTTATTATTATATAAAAAAATTAGATTGTGACTACTAAATCTATTGAATTCTTTTTTTATTGAAGTCTTTGGTAATAGTAGTAGTTTTTATTCTTGAGTTAATAGTAGTGATTAGTTTGTTCATAAAAAATATATAAAATTTATAAAGAAAAAAAATGGAAAGAAAGTATTAAATTACATTTTGAAAGTAGATAAGGTCCTAAAACTATATAAATTATTAAGTCTTAAATGTTGAAAAAAGGTCTCTTGAAATAGTTGTGATAAGAAGTAAAGGTTATTCCTTCTCCTTATCAAGCATCATTTATGGTAATCAATTTTTAAACAAATATATTTTATAATCATTTAATTATTATTATTAACTACTTGTTAACTATTAGAAAGCATTAAGAGTCGTACATATGAATCAAAACATCCATACATCTATATAACTAAACATCTAAAACTAGATAAGATTACATGTACCAAGAACTAAGTTAAATGTATGTAAATTACATGTTGCATAAAATTATATAAAATTTGTAAAGAAACAAATTCTCTTCTCTTGCTTTCTATTCTCCTGATGATGGATCATGGAGTATGATCTGAAATGTTGAGGAATAAATACTCACACAGTTTAATCTAGAAGTACTCATTTACAAGAAACAAATTGGAAATAAAGTATTAAATGATATTTTGAAAGTAGACAAGGTCATAAAACTATATTTTATTAACTCTTAAATGTTGAAATAAGAAAGCATTAAGAGTCATATATGAATGAAAACATCCATACATCTATAACTAAACATCTAAATGTGCATATACATATCATATATATAAAGAAATAACTAAACATGTAAACATGTAAACTCAAGAACATCAAGTCTAACTGCAACATGTAAACTCAATAACATGCAAAGTCAAGAATATCAAGTCTAACTGCAACATGTAAAATCAACAACATGTAAAGTCAAGAACATCAAGTCTAACTACAACATGTAAACTCAACAACATGTAAACTCAAGAACATCAAGTCTAACTGCAACATCATGAGAGTTTAGGCAAACATAACAAAGAACATCATGTCTAACTGCAACATCATGACTCATGCCTCATATGGGTAGAATGGGCCTCACTCAACCCAGGACTAGAATGATGAGCTAAGCCCTATCTTGAGCCTTGTGCTGATCCCTGTCCTGAACCCTATGTATCTAATCTCATCCATCTATGAATATCTGAGTCATGTGTAGATCCCTGAACATAAAAATTATCTCTATTCAATTAAATTTATATATTAAAAATTATGGAATCTCAAGTACATGTTCAAATTTTATACAATTAAATACTTTACCTCGTATCTAGCCTCAACCACATCTGGTGTCTGCTGCACAGTGTCATGTCCTAGCATCACTCTAGTCGGTCCCTGATGTAAGATTGATTAAATAAGAATCAACATACATGATGCACAAAACTAAATTTTATAATTTAAATATATTATTTATAACAAATAAATTACACTAGATTAAACACAAAATTTAATATATACCTCGTCATCAGCAACCTGTGTAGCTCCATGAATGACCCTCCCAATCCCACTAAGGTCAGATGAATTGAGGGTCATCACAATATTATCCTCAAACAAAAGTCCACAGAATGATCCTATTGGGTAAGGTGGCACAATACTAGTATCAGGCTGTGATGGAATCTACTGTGAAGGTGCTATGTCAATCATATGTGTAGCTTAGCGATCACTGTACTACTTGACAAATACGGCCACAGACTTGAGAGGGATCCTATAATTTGAACTGACAAACTCATATAAAGATAATAGATCCTGTGCCAGACATGTACTCAATCTGTGTAGTGCACCCTCTTCAGAAGTCTGCGCCACATCACGTGGTGAAACTATGTTAGTATGTATGTAAGGATTATAACTGGTGGAAGTTGAATCAACTGATCCTATGCTAGTGCATGGACGTAACATATATCTACCAACACGATCAGATGCCAAGTGGTCAACATCATTAGCAATAGAACCTAAACTCTCAAAAATGCATTGTCTCAATGATGCAACTACCGGCTCAGCTGATCATCCTAGATTCAACCTTTTGGGAAGTACCAAAAGGTTGGGACCCACTAATGCCCTCTTATCAATGGGCGGATCCTAATTAGGACGTTAGTAATGAGGTTTAACTAAAAACCTCCCAAGACCCTATCTCGCATGAGCAGGGATATATGTGAAATCAACATCAAGTCATAAATGAACTACAACATATAAATGTTTACAAATATATAAGGGCAACTCATTGTTGTGTGGCCATCTATGATGTGCTGCTAACGACTTAGGATATATAAGTGGTGCAACAACAACATTTGTATGCCTAGTGATGGGATAGCTCCAAACTCTATCTCATCTAGCATAATGTGGAAACATATAATGCACCATATCCAATGAAACGACCCTATTAACCGTAGGCCATTTCACTGTCCCAATAACAGTATTAGCAAGTGACACATAGAAATCCTCAATACTTAAATCATCATATAAATTATATGATTTGAAAATGTCAATCATATGGGAAAACTGTGCTCTAATTCCACCAACCTGTCTCTATTAGATAGGTTCAGTGTACTATGGATCGTC
Source organism: Cunninghamia lanceolata (assembly GCA_027924645.1). Classification (NCBI taxonomy): domain Eukaryota; kingdom Viridiplantae; phylum Streptophyta; class Pinopsida; order Cupressales; family Cupressaceae; genus Cunninghamia; species Cunninghamia lanceolata. The sequence continues at coordinate 2,301,843 of BSBN01001040.1, read as the reverse complement.
TGATCTAAATGTGTCAAAGCATTATTCAGTCTTTCAAGAGTGCCAGCATATAAGTCACTCCTAACACTATGTGCATCAACAATATTAGAACTATCATGTGTATGACCATCACTATGATGAGATGCCATATCATCCATGTGATCTATGAAAAATATATGTACACGTGCGTGTATGTAAATTTGCATTTAAAAAAAATTGAACATACATTTAATTTATAAAATGAAAATACATTCAATTTTTACATTTAAATTAACAAAACTAAAAACATTTAAATTCTAAGAATTAAATACACATGAACAATCTACCCATTTAAATTAGTTACAAAACTATAAACATTTAAAATTAAAAAATTAAATACATTCAATCTAAACATTTATATTAAAAAATTAAAAATATTTAAAATTAAAAAATTAAATACATGAAATGAGGTAATGATTGAACTAAGTTACAAGGTCTTTACTGACCTCTTAACAACTATGAAGCAATCCAAACAATGATAAAGAAGATAAAAGACCTAATAAGGTATTATGTGGAAACTTGATGGTTATGTAATTTCATCGAGTATTGTGGGATCACCCAGAGGGATCAATGTAGAGTTAAATATTTCAAGTGAACTATTGATTGTAGAAAAGCAATCTATGTCTAGATAGTTAATTAGTCGATATCTTGATTTGACTTCATAATTGTATTAACTTAATTAAGGACATCTTATGAGTTATTTTGAAGGTTTGGATTCTTCCTTATTGAAAATATATAAATGAAGATTATTTCATTTGTTATAACAAGAAGATACTATTGTATTTAATTATATGTAATGAGAAACCTATATCATCATAGCTTGATTATGACCTAGCTATGAAGACTAACTAAACCTAATATTAATTTTTTATGATTTCATTAAATAATAAAAAAAAAATTAATAGATTTTCTTAGGATATCTATTGCTCATTACATTGGAAGACAAGTGAAAATAGAGTATGTTTACTACTATAACACAAAGTAAGATAAATCGGGCTTTATTGTTTAAACACTCTTAGCTTGTAGATTATACTTTATGGTATCTAGTGGAAGTAATTGATGTATGTCTCGTAAGGATAAAGAAATATAATTATATTTTTTTATTAAATATATTAAAGTATTCAAGATAATAATTCTTAGCATATGATTAAAAAAAGAAGACCTCTTTTAAGTCTTGATTGGATAACATTTAGGATTGAACTTATACATGGAACATGTTGTAACACATATTGAAGATTGGTAAACTGGAAAACCTAAGTGTATTTAAAGATCTATTTTGTAGATCCTATTTTAATCTTGGGAAATGTATGACCAATGTCCATACAATGATTTAAATTATGAGGATGTAAACAACTTATTAAACAATTAATAAGATAAATTATACATAAGGGTGGTCCCTATAAATTATTATCTAAAGGCCATTCAAGACTATTGGACATTGTCTATGGCTTCTCTAAAATATGCTAAAATAAGATGTGAATCATTGAATGACATGATTTAATGTTGGTGAAGAAAAAATGGCACGACCACAAGTATGACTAACTTGAAACATAAGAACAAAATCAAGAATGATTGTTAGACATAAGGTATTGATATAGGACCAAGTCCATATATTAATAGGATTAGCAATCTAGATATACATTTAAATCTATACATTTGATTAGCAATAAATTATTGAAACGTGGTCTTTAGTTATTTATAATTTTCTACACACATTTAAGTCTATGATAGAATCATGCTTCTAAAACACGATCTCTGAGATAGAAGGACTAATGTTGTCCATAAATATCTTCATAATTTCTATATCTAGGAGGTGATAATGTATTTTTCTTAATATAGATTCATAGCATAAGATAAAGTCACCAACCTTTTCTCAGTGACTTTGCTTGAGATGTATGAGGCGAGTGAAGCTTACTTTGAGTGAAATCTGTATTTTGAAATGGATGATAGGCTTTTGTAATCATGTCAAATGTGTCTAGATGTACCAACAAGGAGTTGAATAAAACCACTCAATTGCATGTTCTTTGAATGAACATATTCAAACAATTTGCATAGGATGTGATTGTCATATACATACTCTAGGCATAGTAAATAGAATGTTCCTACAAGATGAAATTCTAGATCTATCTCAAATAGTTCTCCTTGAGGAGTATTATCTCTAAATCCCATTGTATTTATTTCTCTTCTTGGATAATATTTTTAATTTTTTAGACTTGTTCAAGTTGTTAATGACTTCAAAAATTGATTGATATACCCTTAGCTCACTCAAGATTGATTCTAACCCAATCCTCTCTAATTTCCTTATATGCATGAGCTTGATATGCCAAGTGTGAGTGAGAGGATCTATGCAAGTGAACATTCCCTTAGAGTAAATTGATTTATATATCTCTTGTGTCAACTCATTTATGGTTGGTAGTTTGATAGTTAAATATTACTAGGTTTGGAGCTTGTACCTAAAAAATGCAAGGGCCTAGGGATTGTGTTTTGTTTTATTTTTATATTTTGAGCTATTTCAAAGCTAATAAAGTATGTATTTTACAATTTGTGCTAAATGCTAAAGTGAAAGTTATTAAATGCAATAAACTGAATCTTATCCTAATTTTTGCATTTTTCCCAATGAATAAATGAATAATTAGTGATCAAAAAATGATTAAAATTAATTTGCAAACATAACTATTGTTTTTGTTTCTTTTCAAAATGACTAATTGTTAATTGATAATCAATTAATATGAATGCAAACAATATTTAGATATCATTTTTATAATTTAAAATGATTAAAATGCTACTTGTATTCACCTTAAATTAAATTGAGGACTATATGGGATAGGACTCATATTAACATCATCTTATTCAATGTAGATATAACTTTCAAAATTGTACAAAGGCCAAGGGAGTACACTTATGGAAATTCAGATTTTATTTTCATAGGCAAACACTACCATAGCTATGCTAGTGTACAAGGTCACTAGCATGCCCACATTAGTGTCTATGTGGACACAAGTTTCAAGAATGTGAGGATAAAGGATTTTAGTATAGTTTGCATAGCACTTTGTTGAAGGGCCACTTGAAGCTTAGAAATGGGCTAAATGGACCCTAAAACATGTCTAATGGAACATGGATACTAAAATGAGTGTACAACATAAAGTGAAAACTATGAAGTATACATAATTTTTGACTCTACAATTAGACCCCATATTTACCTTCAATTTATCTTCCTTGTAATTTTATATTTCTTATAAAGGAAAAATGCTAACAAAAGTAGAAAAGATCTATAGAAAGAAGAAAAGATCTAAAACCCAGAAATATAATTGTGATAATTATTGTTCAAAATCAAATTATAAATATATTATGACATCATCTTGTTCAATGTAGATACAATAAATTAGACATGAAAAATATGTTTTTGATTAGTTTAGTTGGAAAAGAGGGTCCAGAACCCTATACAAAATAGCCCCAGGGCAATAGGCCTTAGACATGCCAGTAACAGTACATTGACATCACACTAACAACTGACAAAAACTAACTAACCAAAAACAATAGAAAGTAAAAGAAAGAACTAAGGACTATCAGTAGTCCCAAACTTGACCAAAAACTCAACCATGTCTTTGTAGTTACCGAGGCTATCGATCCCCACCTGCTTGACTCTATCATCCAGATCCTTGACAATAACAAAAATTGACGCCTCCCGATGTAAGGCCTTGGCAGCAAATTCGGTCATGGTGTTCCATTTGTTCTACATTTTCTCCATCTGCAGCTTGAGTCTCCCCATGTCCTCAACAATCGTGACACATAGTGAACAACCACCCTTATTATCCACAACATCGGCTTCCTCAGCAACAACACCCAAGTCCTTTGAACTTGACTTGTTCATGGAAGTAAAATGGCTCGCCCATTCTTCCTTATGCACATACTCAGTAGGAGCTTCATCCTCCCCCTCCTCCATAGTTTCCTCCACAAATTCTGAGTCATCAAAAATCTCAACACCCTGAGGGTTAGCAGAAGGTTTCCTAGCAATGCAATTAGATCGGTGTATCCTCAAGTTGGTTTGCTTAACAACATCCTCCCCTTCACCACCTCTAGTCAGTATGGGCCCCAATACCAAAACAATTATTTTTGTCAAATTAGTCACCATCCCTTCTTCCTCAATACCAGTCTTGGATTTCTTAGATTGCACAACCCCTTCCTCAGCTACCGCTCTCTCCCTTTTGGCCAGGCCAATTTTCTGTTTCCTAGGTTCAGGGTTGGGTTTTCTTGGGGATTTCATTTTAGACTCAGGGGTGGGGGTTCTAGCCGGGGACATACATTCCACAATATGGGGGCTTCCCTTGGCAGTTTTAGATATCTTAGGGGTCCCGACATATGTTTTCACCTTGCCTTTAGAAGCAAAAGAAACAAACATCTGGGGGTCCTCAATCATTTTGACCTTAATCTACTTCGGGGGACACATGGTGAGGTGGAAATGGTATAGTCTTAGAATGAGGCCCTGATGGATGGGGACAAGAGGGTGACCGGGGTTTTTAGCTCTAAGCTCTCTAGCCAACTTAATGGAATTTTCTAGAGAGGACTGAAGAAAAAAAGGAAACCTAATTTCCATTTTGTTCCTAAAGTGATTGAGAAGGGCATAGTGATAATGGTAAAATACCTTAAACCTTCCTTCTAGCGTGAAGAACTTCATGATAATTAAGCAGATTTGGCCCTAGGGCTCTAGTAGTTTTTCCCTATCAAACCCACCATGCAACTTCATAGTCGCCTCCCCCTCTCTAAAGAAGAGACCCATATGTTCTGGGTTGGGCACCTTATTGCGTCTAGTGTACTTCTTCCCTTTGGTGGGGAGCCCCATAGCCTAACTAATCACCTCCTCAGACACCTGGAAGCCAATTCCCCCCAATTTGACTTATCTGGTGTCCTCTTCCCATGACTCAGCAAATTGATGTGACAAGTTTTCATCATGGCCTATCATACCTTCCAGAAAGGAAACCACTTCAACCTCCTAGATGATATGCCAGACAATCTGGTTCTACTTGAATTCCTCCACCATGGTCAGCTCAATCTTCACAATCTCTCCCCCCATAGTCGTAGTTCAAATTTCACATAGGTAACAGAGCATAAAATTGTTAAGGCAAGTGCTATCGTAATTAGCAAGTAACCTGATAAAAAGGAAGAGTTGCAGAGTAATATTAATAATCACATCATAATTATTATGGTGATTTGCCACACCTATGCCACATTGCAAAATCTCCTTGGGAAGAGATCTCAGCCGCCACCTTGTGTGGCAATGAATATCACAAATATGTTGTGTCCTTTAAAGAAAAGCATTATAAGGGCGCAATGGTTTGACATCTTATGCACCTTTTCAAAATCATATTCTCCTAGATCAATGTGAAAGATCAATGCAACAAAAAGTTTATTTGTTAGTACACTATACCATTGGTAAATTAGTGAATGGAAAATTATTGATATTAATGGTAAGCAAGATCCTTATAAATGGAGCTGAAGTGTATTGAGACACAATGTATCAAATAAAAAATCCTAATTTATAGGATGATGCCATACTATGTAGTATTGGAATGTATGCATTTTGAAATGAATGTCATTGTAAGGAAGCATTTCCAACTCTGATATGTAAGGGGCAAAGGGAATGTTACTTTGCAAATGAGCCATAAAATGAAATCACATGGTTAGATTATTAAACACGATTGTATGTTAAGTTGCCTAGGGAGGTACCAAATTAATTGTATTGATACCTTGTTTCACATAGAACAATGATACTCAGTCAGTATATTGAGTTGATTTCTAAATTTAAGTATATTGGTGATTTTGTTCAATAAGCCAAAAGCAGTGGTTCTATAATAAAGTCATCTGTAGTCATTCTGTTAGTTTTACTTAGCATGGAAATTGACATTGAAATTAAGAACATATAATACCATTGTTCAGTTGCGTAGTGTACATCAGTAATGTCATGGTATCAAAACTTGGAATGAGGTTCCATCCTTGTAACACACAAAACATTATTTGGTTTTGTTATGTCAGAAATTGTCCTCCTGTATGGAATGGTACAATTTCCCCATGGTTTAGCTCCTTCCCATTGGTGACCTTTCAACCTAGTTTTTATAGACCTTCCCGAAACCTGACTGACATAGATCTAACTGGAAGAATCTCATATTTTGGAATAACTGAAGATTGAACAGGAAAAACAAACTTGGATTTGGGACCCCCTAACCTCCTTAAAGTAGACTTGAGTGGGAAATCAGGGCTTGGACTTGGGCACTAGGGCCCTTTTCCTGCCCTATTTCCTGGGGTCTTGAGTTTTGGAGGGATGTCGGATCTTTCCGTGCATTCTGGGATTCCACTTTCAAATTTTTGTTTTTCGCGCAATGTCGACATCTTATTTCAAAATTTGAAATTCCTAAGGTTGGATATAAAGAGACATTTGAAATTAATTTTATCATATATAATTTTTATGCAAGCTTGATGCCAAAACTTTGCCGAAATTGCCATTCAAAAATAGTAATTTGTTGAAGCTCTTGAAGTCATTTGAATTTGCTTTCATGGAGACAATGGATGGAGATTAGGAATCAAGATCTCTAGACTATCTTGCTCTTCCTAGGGTTTGTACACATTTTGCATGATCAGGAGAAGGGTTGAAGCCTCCAACATCGAGCTTGGAGATCCTCCGCGGACATTGTTGATTTGCCTTCTTGTTCATGCAAGTCTTCATTGCTTTCATCTCCTTGAGGTGAAGTTGTGTTTATTCATTGAGTTAATGCAAGTTGTTGATCTTCCCTTGATTAAGACATCTAGGGTTTGATATTTCTACATACACATTGTTAGGGTTTGCACACACATCTACAAATCTTTATCTCTAGCTATTGTTGAGGTGGGAACACCAAAACGGGGCTTGATTGAGGCAAGCTCCTATATAGCCACAAACATTTTTCTCCTCCTTTTGCATGTACAAGTTGCATTTGTCAAGATCTGGTAGAAAGGAGTTACAGGAAGGTTCATGTTGCAAACACAATCGTGATAGAATTTGAATTTTAGGATTTTGAGAGTTTTGGGACATGGTGACTCGCACCATAGTCCAACTGGGTGATTTTTCCTAGGATTTGGGGACCTCTGGAGATTGTGAAGCAGCTGGTGTAGAAGATTCTAACATTTAGAAACTTTTGGAACACAGTGACTAGCGCCCTAGTCCAATAGCTCCTCAGTTTCTAGGTACACTATCTCTGAATTGTTTGCTCTACATTTCTATATTTGTTTCATTAATATCTGTGTCTAAAATTGAGTTATTGCAGTCTGATATGCAAATTAGGGTTTTATGATTAGAAAAGAAAACTAGCTTGTAAAACCTGATCCAACAACCACATAGACACAATTAATAGGAAAAGGGAACATTGGAAATATGTAGTTTATCCCTAAACTCACCCTTTGCTTCCCTAATGTTTTAGTAACTTGAAAAAGTGGGACTTGTATCATCCATCTTGCTTCCACATTTTCAAACTAAACATTTTGGTGAACCCAAACTCTAAAAGAATTTGCATCTTTTTAAAATTCAGATCTGATTTAGTTTGTTGTACTAAAACACTTTTAGATTGCAAACCCTTTTTCATAAAAGTGCATGCTTTAAATCTTGAATGATTCTCTTATCGTTTCATTGAATTTTTTTTTGAAAATTACAACTTTGTGTGTTGCATAGTGTTATTTTATACTTTTCACAAAGTTCATGTTATAAAATTTTACATTTAAGTCGTGGGTGAATTTGAGCATGTTAAAATGTCAGATTACTTTTTATAAGACTTTCATGTGTATGATGAGCCGTATAGTTGTGATGAATTCAATATGCTAGATGAAGCCCTTGATGACTTTATCTCAATTGAACAGTTCCACTACGACTCTTAAACCATCATTGTTCCAAAGATTTGTAAATGCAATTTATGTTCCTAAAGCTAGAGAAGAAACTGTGAAACCAAAAATACTGGTCACTTTGTGCTTAGATGTACCTCAATTCCCTTCTAAACCAGTGCCCACTATTAGAGGTCCTTCACCTTCTCATTCTCCTGATTACATTTACAACTATGCTAAACAGATATCATATCCAAATTCACAACAACCTAGTTCTACTGTGGTTGCTCATACATACAATACTTAGAATAAAAAACAAAACAAACAACAATCAAGCATTCTAATATCTTTACCCATTTCTCAACCGATGCTTCCTCAAGCACCCCATTTAACACAAAAAGTTGGTCAAGATTATGATCTTGTTGAGCAGCTTCGTGCTACTCCTGCTAAGATATCCTTTTGGGAACTTATTCAAACTTCACCTATACACCATGGAATGCTCCAAGAAGCTTTACAAAAGGTGATTGTGCCACCTGCTGTTAAACCTAATGATGTAGCAGCTCTTCTGGATTGTATGCACATGACAAAAATAGATATTTTGCTTCAACAACATGAGTTGCCATCTCTTGAAGTTCAAAATCACTATGATCCTCTGATTATTTTTGTTACAATAAACAAGAAATTGATTAAATGAGTTATGATTGACAATGGGTCAGCTCTTAATGTTTATGGTATTAGCTTATTTCATAAGATTAAAGTTGACACATCTCTGATTAAACTGGATAAGTTAAGCATTCATGGATTTGACAATGTTGGAAGACAATCCGTAGGCACCATAACTCTACCTATACAAGTCAGACCTATCACTTTTCCTACCTTGATTCATGTCATGCCTTGTTCTTTGTCTTACAACATGATTCTGGGTAGACCATGGATTCATGCACTGGGGGCAGTCCCTTCTACCCTTCACGATTCGATTAAATTTATTCATAAAGATAAGCTCCATACCATTCATGCTGATCTTGAACCCGATCTCTGTTTACAAATTGAATCACAAAAACAAGTTGTTCAACACAAAATCTTAAGTAATTTGAAAGTTGAATCATCAGCTTCCCCTGTCACAAATAAGGTTGTTTTAGAGTCCACACAATCGAATACATTTCTTGGTGACGATTAGGGTTCATTGGATTTTACATCTCCTTCCATGGATGAATACAAAATCAATGATCTTGTCCTTGAAACATCAAAAGTTGCATCGATGTTATCCCAAAGTTTGACCATGAAACCTAAAGTCTCTTTGGTTACAAATTTAGATAACACTCTTAATTATACCACAGATTATGAGATCGATGAAGCCCCACCTTCTTCCAAAGAAATGGCTTCTCTTTATGGTCAAGGATTTTAGATCCTTTATAAGAACTATGACTATGTAGGTATGGGTTGTGGTATTAATCAACAAGGATTTAAAGTCCCTATAGAATCTGCTTCGCAACATTACTCAAGTGGTATTGGATATAACCCTTTTAGGGAATCTAAAGCCCGTCGGCGTTCTAATCTTAATGTGAATACAATATCGATGCTCAATTTGATCTTCCCTGAGATGATTGACACTAATTGTCCTCCAGGAGAAATCCCTTTAGATGTGTTTTCAACTGATGAAGCGATAATTGAATTCTTGGGTGCTTATGACAATATTCCCTGTTACCATCATAAGCATGGATTGCCTTATTACCTGAATAATGATGCATATTTTGGAAAATCTGCTAGCATGATAAGTAATGCTTTGATAAAGATCAAACTAAAGAGTTACCACAATCACTTGAGCTCCCAGACCACAGTACTTTACTTAATAGAAAGACTATTGACATCTTCATGGAGAAAGATAACACTAAAAAAATTATTCCTATTGGTGATTGTTTAAGTTCATAAGAGAAAGAAGAAATGACCAAGTTATTACATGAATTTTTTGAATTATTTGCTTGGAATTATTTGGATATGCCTGGTTTTGATCCTCAGATTGTGACACATAACATCGTCTTGAAACTAGATGCTAAGCCATTTAAACAAAAGATTCGTAAAATGAATCCTAAAGTTGTGTTACTTGTAAAAGATGAGATAGAAAAGCTCTTGCAAGATAGTTTCATCCACTTTGTTGATTATTCACCTTGGATTTTAAATATAGTGGCTATTGCTAAACCTGATGGTCGCCTTTGAATGTGTACCAACTTTAGAGATTTGAATCTGGCATCTTTGAAAGATGATTTTCCACTCCCAAACATTGATATGATTGTTGATTCTATAGTCGGCCATGAGTTACTTTCCTTCATGGATAGATTTTTAGGATATAACCAAATCCTTATAAACCCCATGTTCAATATAAAACCACTTTCATAACACCCTGGGGAATATTTTGTTGGGTGGTCATGCCGTTTGGACTTAAGAATGCAGGAGTGACTTATCAACGTGCTATGACGCTTATATTTCATGACTACATGCACAATATCTTAGAGGATTATGTCGACGACATCTTGGCAAAGTCTATTCATCACCAGGACCAAACCATGACCCTCTGGTAAATATTTGAATGAATAAAGAAGTCTAACATGCCAGCTCCTAAGAACGTATCTCAACTTCATAGTTTGCAAGGGAAGATACAGGCTATCCGCAGTTTTGTCTCACAACTTGCAGATAGGACTCACCCTTCTACTCAACTACTGAAAAAGGATTCAAAATTTCAATGGAATTTGGATTGTCAGAAGGCTTCTGAGGACTTAAAAAGTTACCTTGCTAAATCTCCTATTTTACAAGCCGCTGTGTTTGGTAAAACTTTTATTCTTTATACCTCAACATCTAATTATGCTTTGGCAGCTTTGTTAGCACAACATAACACTGAAGGAAAAGAATGTGTTGTTTATTATATCAGCCGAACATTACTCGATTATGAAGTGTGATACACTATTATTGAGAAGCATTGCTTAGATTTAGTGTTTACAACGTAGAAACTTAGACACTACGTTTTAAATGCTGAAATTCATGTCATGTTGAAATTTGACCCTTTGAAACATCTTTTCGCTAAAACTGATTTATCAGGGCTTCTTGCTAAATGGGTTATGTTGTTAACTGAATTTGATCTTAAGTTTATTTCTTAGAAGGCCATTAAAGGACAAGCATTATCCGACCATTTAGCCTAAGCACCTTCTCCTTTTACTATACAAAGTAAGGATACATTTCCCAATGACCAAATCTTAGCCCTTGATAAAGAAGATGAATGGGAATTATACTTCAATGGATCAAGATGTCGAACCGGCTCCAGTGCTGGTATCATATTGGTACCTCCTTCAGGTAAGCCGATTCCTATGTCTTATCATCTAAACTTTTCATACATGAACAATATTGTTGAGTATGAAGCTCTCATCACCGAAATTCATGCCACTCTGGCTTTAAACATAAAAAATATCACTATATATGGTGATTCATAGCTTATAGTGCGACAAATAAATGGATCATATCAAGCTAAACAAGATAAGTTATCTCAATATCGTGACCTTGCTCTATCTCTATTAAAACTATTCACATCATTTTCAATAGATACTATTCCCAGGAAAGATAATCAACATGTGGATGCAATGGCAAGTGCAACTTCTCTTATATCCCCTAATGATTCTCTTGATGAACTTAGTTTTATTATCCATAATCTCAAAACACCGGCTGTAGACGATTTTGTAATCGTGAATTCAGAACTATGCGGTAATATAAATCAAGATGAATGGTTCTCCCATATATTCAATTATCTGTGTGATGGAACTATACATAATTCAACACCTAAGAATGCTCGAATTCACTTACATAAGATTATGGCACGTTATATCATACTATCGAACGTTTTGTATAGACGAAGATATAATGGTGTTTTGCTCCAATGCTTAAGTAATTCAGAGATTCTGATAGCTTTAGAAGAAGCTCACTTTGGTGCTTGTGGAGGGTATTTTGGAGGCAAATCACTGGTACAAAAGTTAATATGTATGGGATATTATTGGTAGTGCATGGAACAAGATTCTTTCACTTATGTCAAAAGTGCCCACAATGTCAACAACATCAACACTTAATCCAAGCACCTACCCAAGAACTTCGTGCCCAAGTCTCACCTTGGCCATTTTCTGTTTGGGGCTTGGATCTAATTGGCAAAATATCTCCACCTTCTTCTCAAGGACATACCTTTATAATAACTTCTACTAACTACTTTATGAAGTGGGTCGAAGCTATCCCCTTACGATCCACGACAACCGAAGTAATTTGTCAATGCATACAAGATAACATTATCTCTCGATTCGACATACCTTCCTCCTTTGTTTCTGACAATGGGACACCATTCAAGAACAACGATGTCAAGAGATCTTTGGAAAAATATCATATTCAACATCACTTCTTTATGCCTTATTACCCTCAATCAAATGGCCAAGCAGAAGCCTCAAACAAGGTTATAGGATAAATCTTATGAAAAATTGTTAACAAGCATCAGAAAGACTGGCATACTCAACTATCCTATGCATTATGGGCTTATCAAACAAATATTCGTATGGCTACTTAGACCACCCTGTACAATATTGTTTATGGCACTGACATGGTAATGCCCTTAGAACTCAAAATTCCTTCATTAAGAGTCTCCTTGAGAGATGTTATAGATGATAATATGGAAAGAGAAAAGAGATTACAACAACTTGAGATGTTGGATGAACAATGTATTAATGCTCTCGAATATCTTAAGGCCCATCAGAAAAGTATACAGTGATCGTATAATGAACATGTTATACACCGTTTCTTCGATGTTGGAGATTTGGTACTTTATGAAAATCAACATAATATAAATGTACCTCCTAGAGTAAAAGGAAATTTTAGCCCTAATTGGCTCAGACCCTATGTTGTTACTGAAGTCTTTGGATTGGAAGTGTATAAGTTAACCGATGAACAAGGTACACTGCTTAAAGAACCTATTAATGCAATGCATCTCAAGAAGTTTTATGCTTAAAATTATATGTTCGATGTTACTTTAAAGAAAAATTCTTAGTTGGTTTAGCTTCAATTTTGACAAAATATGATTATTTTGTCTTAATTCATTTAACATACAATATTTTTCAGTTGATCATTGTTGTATCTTGCTTAAACATATTTTCTTGAAAGATTACTTTTGCATTAACTAATTTGAGCATAGAATATTAGTTATGTGTGAAATCCATTAATCATTGTGCTTTTACTATATGTTCTACAAAGAATTGTTTAGTATCACATTAGCATTAATCATATTTCCACATAAGCTTTTTAACATTTATCACTAGTTGCATTTTACATAAATCACATGTAATGGATTATATAACAGCTAGAAACAATAACAAGAAAACATCATATATATATCATCATCATTTTTATACATCCAAGCCGACTGTCCCGTATAGCAAAATGGGATGTCGTAGTGCAAAATAGATACATCACATAGCTAAACCCTTATCACCTGTACCCTCAGAACCTCATGGTGCATGTGTGATGGAGGGTTGACCATGTGTGGCTATGGATCGTGAGTGACTCCTAGAGGCACTCCATGCTCATAAACCCCTGATCTATCCTCTCAGTCCTATCACCTCGTCATGTGTATCCTAGTACATCTGTTGATAGCGGTCTCTCTCTGAGATAGCTCACTCTGGCTCTGTCTAGATCCTGTCCCTGTTTGCTCTTGACTGGCATAACTCTACCAATGAGGTCTCACCGGTGATAAGATCTCTCATAGGTACCAATGCTGCTACAGCCTGCTCTCGTAGAGCACAGAGCTCTACCTCCATACACTCAAATCTTTGGGCAGATTGATCTAAAATCTCCTCTACTAACAATTTGTATTAGACAAATGACATGAAGATCTTTGCATGTTGTCCTGCAGAAAGCTATGGCGAATACCCCATTCGCACTCGCTGCTCGGCCACATCAGATGGTACTATCTCTACTATGACATGACCCACAAAGTCATGCCAGGCATCTATCCCAACTGTAAAATAGAAACAAAATACATATCAGTACCTCATATAGATATCATAAACAATTAAGACAATCAAATAATCACAAACAACTGCATCAAAATACATAAAGCATCCTACCAGGATCTCCATCTCACCAAGATGGATCTCAGATAGCCAATGGTGTGATAAGCTCTACAGTCACTGATGAAGGTGGGGGCATGCACCTACTGGACTCATCCTCCTCGCACCGACTCAATTTCCTCACATCCACTGACATGGGAACTTGAGCACTCGACTGAGACTGGGTATCACTCTCCTCATTGATGTCTGGCTCCTACTGGTCTCGCCATAGTCTCGCCCTAAAGACATACTACGACTCGATCTCTCCCTCATCGTCATTGTCATCCTCCTCATCATCATCATCTAAGTCATAATGTCTGGCTAGATCACTGATGTCATCCTCCATCTCTGTGTCTATCCCCTGACTAGCCCAAGGTCGAGGATCACTTGTGTGGTGATTAGGTGGATAGATAGGAGCAGGTTGAGCTATCCGCCACTAGGTCTGATATGCTTGGGTCACTCCAACATCATCTACATTAGATATCGGCTATGTATCCTCTAGACCATCATAATCACTGACTGGCACATCTATTATCGTTGGGTGCTATTTACCCTGATTGAGCTGCATACAGAGCGTGGATAGCTCAGACGCATCATAGGAACATCCTGTCGGCATCTGAACTATCATGCTACTTGATCAAAATAAAAGCATGAGACAATGTGATCGAGGCGACCAGCCATTAGTCGATCCCTCTATATCCTTGTGAGCTGCTTCCGCTCGCTTGGCTATGATATGTAGTTGTGATATGCTCTCCAGATATTATCACCATGCCGTAATCTACCAAAGATAACCCTCCAGTATAGTAGATCAATGTGTCTCCAGCACCTGATCAACAGATAGGCGTGGACCCGTGGATAAGACAATATCGGCTCTATAGGAAAATCTATAGGCCGTGTATAGTTGATATGCTCAAAGGCCCAGACTTGTAGTAGTGTACAACACATCAAGCTATGAGCCTAATAATGGACATACTAGTCTAACTTGCGGTAGAGGTGCGTAAGCATACTACACCCCCATGAGTACACTGTCTGGTGCTCCTCCATCGCCCTACTAGTGTGAACAAGGCCCTCATGAAGGTGAGTGCCTCGACCATTAGGTGCGACTGCTAGTGCTATCATGACAATCATAATCTGTCGAATCAGTGGAATGTCAGTGCACCCTTGCTCTAACAAACGAAGCTGAATGTGCCCACACTTTACTCGAGAGACAGTGTGGCCCAGATAATACATCTGACTCTGTCGAGTGTACTCTGTTGAGCGACGGTTTCTGATCCTCACTGTCTCTCCTCATATGGACAATTACAGGATTTGAAAGACATCCTCGAGTGTAATGATCATCTCTCCTGTAGGTAGATGGAATGTTGATGTATCTACATTCCATCTCTCCATCAATGCCATCAGTATGCTATCATGGAATCTAATCGTTGGCATGCCAAATACCCACCAAAGGCCCATTGCCTGTAAATGCTCTCTCTATATCAGACATCGTAGTAATGTGATCATGAAGAAGTGACATTAGGCAACCTCCTGTGTGCTCTCACATCCCCAGGATGACCTGTATGACACAAATAGATAAAGATTCAATCAGTTTCTACACAACAAAATGTAACTTTATGATCAAAGTAAGGAACAATGTCTGGTCCCTGGGGCCCTTGTCCTTTTTGGACTTGGGCGCCCAAGTCAGACCTGGGTGCCCCAGGTGGACCAGGGCGCCCAAGGAGGACTTGGGTGCCCCTGATTGGGGCCCTTGTCCATTCTCACCTGTAAGGCACAACAAATGACAAAATTCTAACAAATGAATAATATAAGAAGAACTAGCAAGGATCAAGGACCTACCTCAGCCTCAAGTCATCTCTCTACCACCCAAACTTGGAGCACCTCCAGTCGTGGAAGCTGGTATGTACATCAGGTCAGTATCGTTGATCTCCTCTTCCTTCTCCTTCACTCCTCCACACAATGACAAGTAACAAATGAATAGTGAAAAGTGATGACTCCACCTATATATAGATAGAAGAGAAATCCTATCACTATCTAGGTGCAAAAAGAAAGAAATTGGCAAGTTTTACTCTTGAGCCTCTATCTTGAGCTGTCAAACTCTGATTTTTGCGTTGTTTGTTGTGTCAGAATCTTGATTCTGCTCTCCATCTTCCCCAATGCATTGTGTTTGGGTGTTGTTTCTTTAGACAACCCTCACAATGTGTTTCTGATCAGGTTTCCCTCAGAATCGACGCGTGTAGATATCTTCTTGTTTCTACTTTTCAGACTAAGTAAGCAGAAACAAGGGGGGCATATATCTCCCTTGATTTCCTCCCTCATCATGTCTCATCACTCAAACCCCTTAGTGGTTATGAACTGACTTATTGGTGGTGGTTATAGGTTGATTCTCTGACAAGTGTTCCTTTACAGGTTGTGGTTCCTAACTTTGTGGTCTTGTAGGATTATAGACTTGGGGGCTTCTTCCTCTTTTGCGACAACACTTCAGCTTCTTCTACAGTATCCTTTTCATGATTGATGTATATACTTTCCTTTAGTTGCATATGCATGTAGTGTCATATGGCCACTAAAGTGGGGGCTAAATGTTATGTCAAAAATTGTCCTCCTGTATGGAATGGTACAATTTCTTGATGGTTTAGCTCCTTCCCTTTGGTGACCTTTCAACCTAGTTTTTATAGACCTTCCCGAAACCTAATTGACCTAGGTCTAATTGGAAGAATCTCATATTTTGGAATAACTGAAGATTGAATGGGAAAAGTAGACTTGGATTTGGGACCCCATAACCTCCTTAAAGCATACCTGAGTGGGAAATCAGGGCTTGGACTTGGGTGCTAGCACCCTTGTCCTACCCTATTTCCTAGGGTCCTAAGTTTTGGAGGGATGTCAGCTCTTGAATTGCATTCTGGGATTCCACTTTCAAATTTTTGTTTTTCGCATGATGTCAGCATCTTATTTCAAAATTTAAAATTCCTAAGGTTGGATATAAAGAGACATTTGAAAATCATTTTATCATATACAATTTTTATGCAAGATTGATGCCAAAACTCTATTGAAATTGCCA
Organism: Cunninghamia lanceolata; assembly: GCA_027924645.1. Classification (NCBI taxonomy): domain Eukaryota; kingdom Viridiplantae; phylum Streptophyta; class Pinopsida; order Cupressales; family Cupressaceae; genus Cunninghamia; species Cunninghamia lanceolata. Next base: position 2,284,806 of record BSBN01001040.1, on the reverse strand, counting down.
TTGAAGTTTACTAATTTGTTGAAGCTCTTGAAGTCATTTGAATTTGCTTTCATGGAGACAATGGATGGAGATTAGGAATCAAGATCTCTAGACTATCTTGCTCTTCCTAGGGTTTGTACACCTTTTGCATGATCGGGAGAAGGGTTGAAGCCTCCAACATTGAGATTGGAGATCCTCCCCGGGCATTGCTGATTCACCTTCTTGTTCATGAAAGTCTTCATTGCTTTCATCTCCTTGAGGTGAAGTTGTGTTTATTCATTGAGTTAATGCAAGTTGTTGATCTTCCCTTGATTGGGACATTTAGGGTTTGATATTTCTGCATACACAATGTTAGGGTTTGCACACACATCTGCAAATCTTTATCTCTAGCTATTGTTGAGGTGGGAACACCAAAACGGGGCTTGACTAAGGCAAGCTCCTATATAGCTGCAAACATATTTCTCCTCCTTTTGCATATACAGGTTGCATTTGTCGAGATCTGACGGAAAGGAGTTGTAGGAAGGTTCATGTTGCAGACATAGTTGTGACAAAATTTGAATTTTGGGATTCTAAGAGTTCTGGGACACGGTGACTTGTGCCCTAGTCCAACTGGGTGATTTTTCTAGGATTCAGGGACCTCTAGAGATTGTGAAACAATTGGTGCAGAAGATTCTGACATTCAGAAAATTTCAGGACACGGTGACTAGCGCCCTAGTCCAATAGCTCCTTAGTTTCTAGGTACACTGTCTCTGAACTATTTTCTCTACATTTCTATATTTGTTTCATCAATATCTATGCTTGAAATTGAGTTATTGTAGTCTGATATGCAAATTAGGGTTTTATGATTGGAAAAGAAAACTAGCTTGTAAAACCTGATCTAACAACCACATAGACACAATTAACAGGAAAAGGAAACATTGGAAATCTGTAGTTTATCCCTAAACTCACCCTTTGCTTCCCTAATGTTTTAGTAACTTGAAAGTGTGGGACTTGTATCATCCATCTTGCTTCCACATTTTTAGACTAAACAGGTTTGTCATGACAGAACTTCTAAAACTAAACTATACTTTTAAGATCTTTAGACTACAAATATGAATGACACTATGAAATTCTAGGAGAATATGATTTTGAAAAGGTGCATAAGGTGTCAAACCCTTTCACACTTTGATGCATTGGTGGGAAATTCACTATGATAAACTTAGCTTTGTGTTAATACCAAAAAGGTTGGTTCATAAATATTCATATATATATGTTTATCAAGGTTTTGAAGATTTTTGTAGCTATGGTCGAAAGGTTCCTTGGAAGAAACTATCCAGAACCTAGTGAAAATGTGGGAGATGGAGCTTTCACATAAGACTCAAATGATCATTCTGTAATCCTCTCTATCACATCAATAACCCATTTCATTTCATCTTCCTTAAACATAATATTGCCTTGCAACATCCTTCAAATTCTCCTATAGTAGATTTAAGGTTTGTAGTCACTATTGTATCTAACCCAGAACTTATTGGTTTCCTACTCAGGTAGTTATAAGTCCCAATAATGATCTTATGGGATGAATTTTGTTTTCTCTTTTGTGAAATGGAAGCTTAGTGTTACAAAACTGACATCACTTAAGTATAGATTGTAGAGTGTGTTCTTATATATATTTGATTTCTTGGCCTGCAAAATGGAGGGCTCATAAATCAAACACACACCATTACCATGCCATGTTTACGAAATACGAACACCCAATTCTGTATTACTTGTCAAAGTGTGATTATCAAACAATTTTGTACTATTTTTTACTTCAATACCATAGCAATGTTGAAAAGAAAAAATCAATTTTCAATAGAAGTTTCAATTTCAATCATTCTGCTAAACGAGAGAGCAACAACGATGCACTTGCACATATAGAATTCATGACTTCAAAACAATTTTGAGCACTTAGTGCAAACTCTCGTACTTGGAGGTGGTAGTCGGTAGGCCTGTGTGCCCGCTGGCTGCTGTGGGCTCTAGGAGGAATTCTTTACACTGATAGTAATCCAAGTGAAAATGAAATTTTTGCCCCTTTTTTAATTTTTATTTTATATGGTTCCACCCGAAACCTTACTGGGCATAAACTTACCGCTTGATACCTTGCCACCTAGAAATGTACAACCACGTAGGTGCCACGTGGTTCTGAGCAGAACCAAACTGGGCAGAATTTTATCGCTTGAAGACCTTGTGCTCAGAACTATTCAATTGGTTGAAAGTGGGACACAACTCTGAACTTTCACCCTCCAATGCGATAAGAAGTAGTGATGTTTTCATGAAGCAAGGAATAACAAATCCATTATAGAATATCATACCTTGTATATATCTTGGATCCACAAACATTATCTCATGCTTAGCTATAAAATCTTGAATATCAACAAGATAACGCTTCTTACCAATGTCATCCACATAGATCTTATCTATCACATTATGATTAACAAAATCATGTGAATATAATTGAATGCTATTTACAATCATAGAGTCAACATTTTGTTCATACCTTTTGATGATGTCTTCATAGATCTCTTGCACATATTCTTCAAATTCTGGAGGTTCATCATTATTTGTTGATCCAAAAACTATATCACATTGAAAACCACATGCATTACTTGTTATAGCATCTATCCCATGGCTGAAAACTGTATCTTCATGTGAAAATTGCTCCACCAATCTCAAGAGTTCACACTCTTGATGTACTTTCCAATCACTATCCACATACTAAATTTCCTTGGTATGAGGAGTGTTGGAATCATTATGCAATATTTCATCCTTATGGAGTTCATCAATTCCTTCAACCTTTTGCCTAATCTCCATAATCCATATATTAGATCCTTGTTCCTCTAACATTTTAACTTCTTTGTTTTTGCAATAGTGGCTAGACTCCCAAGTCTCTTTACATGAGAAACATAACTTCATCCTTCGCAAGTCATTCTTCGTCTCAAATTCCATATTAGGCAGTGTATGCTTAGGCTAATTAGAAGATTTTTGAAATGGTTTATTACTTTTGAATCTTTTATTTTCACTTGATGCTACTTATTTTTTTTGTAATGATAGGGAACTCTTCTACTGCTGCAAACTCTGAGCTAATCATTGTTGTTCGTGAGCAAAAATTCTTTCCATCCATTGTTGTCCCTAAACAAGGTCATTCATTATCTTCTCCATTCTAAACATCTCAATCCACTTTTTTGCAATTAAGATTATCTTCCCCAATAGGTTGATAGAATTCTAAGCTCTAATATCACTGTAAGATCTCCTACCAAAAATTCACTCAAAAACACAAGTTTTCTGACTTGACATTTCGTCAAACATTTTGCATTATGCTTATCACAATGTATTTTAAGAGAAATTAATCATAGAGCAATTCAACTTACAGATTTGAGTCCAAAACATTTAATATTGCATTTCAGAATTCACATATATTGCATAGACATTTAGACAAATAGTTGGCTACACTATTATACCAATGAAAGATGATTACAAGAACCCAAGTTTGCTGTTTAAAAAATCAGGTATTGTTGTGCTAAAAGAATAACAATGAGATCTTCATACATACCAAGTAGGATATCCAAAATGAATACTCACAAGAGAAGAAATTGAATTCATACTAATGTGTTCCATTATATATTGATGCAAACTGCTATGCTAAATAGATAGACCAAACACTAAAAAAATGTTGATCATAAACACTATTTAAACATTAATTTTCTGAACTGAACAATCATTCTAAACATGGTTTCAGACTGCTAGAAGTAACTCCTATTTGCTGAGGCTAAATGTGGGTGATTTCATCATAAATAAGACTGAATGCCTCTGTTATATGCTCCCAAATCATTGTAGACCCATTCTAAGTAATGTTGATCACTCAAAGTCTAATATAAATCATATTTTATGCTTGAATAATACCTTATAGACTTGTATGGACCCCTTTTGAAAGTGGTACAGTTACCAATAAACTTGTATGGTAGAAAAGGAGACTCCACAAAATTGAAAAAGGAACCAAAAAACTAATTTTTTTTTCTTTTGTGGCATACCAAATGTAGAGTATGTCAGTCCTTTTCTCCCAAACAACAACTTTCATTTTGTTTTCAGTCACATAAAGTGGTATGGCAGGATACTAGAGGAAATTTCAATATTAAATTAATCACCAAACTATCCATAAATCCCATGCTTCCTCTTCTTTAACTTGCGATCTTCCTTTAAAGTCTTCTTTTTATTTCAACTTTTAATTTCAAACACTTCCACCTTCATTTCGTATGGCATCTAGGATGAATAAAATATTCTAAAGGTATAGTAAATTAGACTAAGTCTCAAACCTTCACAAAGACTATGCAATTCCCTCATAAGAAGCTGTGTCTGAATTCAAGGGGTGCGGCCACCCTTTGAAAGAGTATAAAACTATATCCAAGTGCTTCACAAATACACCCTCCAAAATCCAGTGCTATGGTTTAGCATAAACCCTCAACCATAACATACCTTCACCAATATCTCCAATGATGATAATAATAAAATATTTTAGTCCAGATAATCATAAATTATTTCAATCCAGTTCTTGCAAATTTGTATTTGGCACAAATCTCACAAATTTGGCCACAACCTCCTCCAATGTCAACTTACAGAAATATATATATCTTTGAAGCCCAAATATCTCCTCAAAAATGAATCAATAAAGCACAATTGTGAATTCTTAAATGAACCCACCAAAGGATGGAAATGGGTTTTTGTCCAATCCATCCAAATTCCAAGGGTTTTCATCTTAGGAATATGTCGAATCTATAGTTGCAACTCACAAGGAAAACTCCAAATGTAAAAAACAAGTCAAGGATATGAAAATGACTTGCCTTCACCTCTTTTTAAAGTCACAAGTGAATTTTCTAGAAATAACTTCTAGAAGATTCTCTTTTTTTAAATTTTTTTTTAATGTTTTCCTTCTCAAAAGTGACTTATTTTATAATTTCCCAATAACTTATTATAAAGTCACTTTTTACAAATAAACAAGCCTAGCTAATTAATTAAATATAAATAACCCAAAAAATATAGGATTATTTAACATTTAATTAATTAAATTATTCCCTTATAACTCCCAACTTAGCCTATGGGAATAAAAATAGGCTAGTGGACTCCACTGGATGATCACTTGAAAAATGGGGACTTTACATTCTTCTAAACTGCATCGATACCAAATGGAGTATCGAATGATGGGGAGATTCTAGACCCACCCTATGACCAGAAGTAGATTTTTGCCAAGCCAATTTTGAAGATGGATTAAATCTTTAAGGAGTTTAAATAACTAAGGAAAGGATTGAGAAGGTCATTCAAAGGAGATTAAAATGGTTGGAACTGATGGTGAAGGATCCCAAGTAGACATAGGGTGAGTCATCCAAAGGGAAGAAAGAAAAGGGAAAACAACAACAAAAGTAGAAAAAAATCCTAGAAATAGAACCACCTCCCAGAGTAGGAAATGTTGATGACATGGAACAAGAACTAGCTATTGATATGGAAAAGTTAGAAAGAAAGAATCCTAGAAGGTTATATTTTTGTTTTCTAGTATGAACCAACAAGGAGAAGGAACCACTCAAACTCTTAGTGCTACATCTCTCCCTAAACCTCCTTCTTCCCAAGAAGACCCAACTCATATCAATATTTCTCCTTCCTCCTCTAGTCAAACGTCACCCAAAATCCATGTGGATCGCCCACATGTATCCAAAGACTCTTCAAATACACCTTCCACTTAGATATATCCTCCTCTTGTCACTCCTCCCATCCCATCTCCACAGGTAAAAAAAAACCTACTCTAGTTCCTTCTCCAGCTAAGTCACCCACTCCATTTGCATCCACGAAGACTCTAGTTCCTTCTCCAACTAGGTTAGGTCCACTTCATCTCTACCTAAGAAAACACCTACTCCTTCCCCTACTAGGTTTCTATCTCCTCCTAAGAAGACCCACATTCCTTCTCCAACTACGTCATCCACTCCACCTCCATAAAAGTTTCCAAAAACATTTAAATCTCCTCTACACTAGGGCTTTTAAGAGGAACAAAGAACTTCAAGGGTTGCAACACAAGGAGAATTCTCTACTCAAGACACACCTATTTGGTTTGATCATATATTATAGAAGAGGAAGAAAGTAATATAATTGGTGATTGAAGATTTCTCACAACTTGCTACAATGATAATCAAGCCTCTCTTTGTCACCACATATACCCAAGGAGTTAGGAATCTAGAAATTATAACTCTATTATGCAACGAGGTAGAAGAAGAGATGAAAATATATAATTATTAGGCAATGAAGGTATCCTTGGGAAAGAAAATGAGAGAAAATTTACAAGAAACAACTAAGTCATCAATTGATCTCATGATCCAAACAATAGATAAAGACAAGGCAACAAAGGAAGAGTTAAAAGAGGTTATCTAATTTCTTATATTCTATACTTGGTAGGTCCCTTCGAGTCTTCAACTATCACACCAACTCTATCATTTGTCTAAGCTATAGAGAAAGATACCCCTTCAATATGAGAATCTGACAATATTGTTAGGACCACCAAGACATGGAATATTGAGTTGATTTCAATGGGAACTAAGATCATGGAGAACATTTCCATCTTATGTGACAAAAAAATTGAAAAAAACCAATTCTATGAGAATGTGGGAGGATGGATTGGATGTAGAATTGGAGATTTAGGAGAACAATTGCTCTCAGGTTGTGGAAATGGCTTAAGTAGATTTCTAAACTTTACTGGAAAAAGACATTTTAGATGGAAGGGAGCTCCATTTGTATAGTAAATATAAGGAACCATACATGTATAGAATAAAGATACATAAAAGTGATAAAAATAAATTTAGGGTAGCATATGCCTCAGATTAAAGCACTTTTGATGATATGCAAGGATTTGTAGAAGATGTGGCAATGCCAATTTTTTGATGAAAAGCATGATTTTAAAAATGTGGAAGTCTTAAAGAGGCAATTCAAAGATGTGATAAAAAGTGAATCTTCTAAAGAGTCTAGATTCAATTTAGCATAGATCAATAGACTTATGAAGATAAGGACTGCTTGTGAGGATTTTGAGAAGAAGATGATCGAAATTAAAAGGTTCCTCAAAGATTATTGGATATTTTATCTAGGTGGATGCCAAATTTATATACCCTAATGGTCCAGATATAGATCATGTCTGAGTGTTAGATAAATTTAGTTTGTATTTTCAGAATGATCAAGATCTTGAGAAAGATGAAAAGGATGGCCACGAGGAGCTATACAAGGAAGAATGACGGGCATAGGCATATAAAATTTTAGATTGGATGTAATAGAGAGTTATAATGGAAAAAGTGCAAGTCATATGACTTTTTGTATTCCTTTGTAAATTTATCTTATATGGTTTTAGGAGGAAATTTTTTTCATATTCCCTTACCAATGAAACCTATAAGTATGCAAAGATGTAACATTTGAAACAATTAGAAACCAAATTCTCAATCAATATAATATAGTTTTACTCCTCTATTTGTGTTCTTATCTTTATTTATTTTGGTTTTCCAATCACTAAATTTGTTATCTTACTCTTTATACATTAAATTCAATGAGTATTTGATGAACATATTTATAGTGTTTCATATTACTTAGGGTTTGCTAATTGTAAATCCTTTTGTGTAATCAACCTAAACACTTTGGTGTGGCTATGATATGGAATATTCATTTAGCACCTTTGGCTATGGGATTTGCCTCTTTAATCCATGCATGGAGTAGGGTGGTTTTCATCGTCACTTTCATAGTCTAGTCTTCCTTCGATGATTGTACCTTCTTATGTGTTGGTTGTAGTTCTTTGAGCCAAGCAAAGAATAATTTCATATTAGATTTTTCTACTCATAGAATGGTGTATAAAATTCAAGATAACCAAGATTAGTCTTTCTAACCCTCTCTCTCTCACCCTTATTTTTTATTTTTTTTATATACATCATTATGTTAAGATTATATTAGTAGCCATTTTTGTTTTAATTTTAGAATTTATGCTAGGGTTTTAAGTGAACAAAATGATGAATTTCTATCATATACAAACTAAAAATCAAATGTTTATGCATTTGAATTTGCATTTTAACTTTGACTTGTTTTAAGCAAATAAACATACAAAATTCCATGCAATTAATGTTGAAACCGGTTATTTAAAGGTTGAAATCTAAAATTAAATTTGTTGTTATGATAATTGATGTGATTTTATGGAATTTTAATTGCATATAAACACATAAAAACCTATTAACTTGTGACTTTGTTGATGAACTTTTATATTTTTATAGAGCCCCTTGAATAGGATAGCCAAAATGCTTGCCTACATAGTTATTCAAGTGTCACTTTAATCTATTAAATCATTAAGAAGACTCTTGGGGTTCATGCCTTTCAAGTAGGGGAATGACTTGCTGTTCCAACATGTTGGTGTGCTAAAACATTCAACAATGAAACTAGTGCTAGAAAGAGCGCTTGAAACTAAAACCTAAAGGAATTCAAACATATAAATTAGTCCAATCATACATTAAATTCTAATAACTCTTTGAAAACAAGAAAACTAGGGTTGATAAAGAGAAAATAAAAGTTGCACATAATCAATCCAAAAATAGTCCATCAAAATATTCCATCCCACCATTCAACCCGCAAGATTTGGTGCCACCATCCACTCCTCCAAATCTAAATGTTAACTTTCAAATCAATCATCAATCAGCAAGTGTTGCAACCATATCCATCTCCCAATTTGTCACATCACCTTTTACAATTGTAACATCAACCATTCATATTCTTTCTCCAAGACAAATGGCAACTCATGCATGGTTAGGACTGGGTAATTTTACTTTAGCTTTAGCTGGGGATATTCATGAGTTACTCAAAAACTCAAAAATATTTTGTTCCAAGTATACCCATGGAGGGATTCAAACAACAAAGGAACATATTGGGGCTTTTAAAGATATAGTTATAAGGGCCAATATTGAGAGTGAGGTTGTTGCATGTTGATTATTCCCATATACATTAGATGAGGCTACTTATGGAGGTATTTATGGCTACCCAATGGTTTATTCACAATTAGAATAAGTTAGAAACTACATTTTTGACCCACTTTACAATTATAATTGATACAATAGTCTTTTATCATCATTTTTCCACAACTACAGGGGACCCAATGAACCCATCAACTAATTTCACATTCAATCTCATAGGTTGTACACTTGATTGAAGAATCCTTGCAATGTTAGAGAAGAGTTGGTTATCCAAACTTACTTGAGAGCATTGGACCATTAACATCCATTTTTTTCCATGAAAATATGCCAAACCCTTGTCCCACACAAAACCCACCTACTTTGTCTCAAGTATACTCTGTAGATGTCAACATTGAACATCAGATGATGCCTCAAAATTATGGCTTAGGACCATTGCCATCCTTGGGATGACCAATTATGCCCAATCAAATTCATTAATAAATTTATCCCTAATGCAAGGTACTCCATTAATGAATCCCATCTCAAGAACCTTGCATAATTCCAAGCATTATGAACTTGGCACCCATTAATTAAGTTTACCCCTCTAACAAAAAACCAACAAATTATGCTAGCTTTTTACAACAATAAGATCCCGAACAACACATATAATGCTTCTCTTCCACCAAATAACCAATAAACCAATCCCACGTTCTTCAACAACTCACCAACCATCAACATCCAAATAACCCAACAAATTCCAATCAATAAAGTGGTTCAACATTTATGAGTAACACTATGGATTCAAATAGCATTTGTAACCCTTCCTTTTCAACAAATAACTAAAAAATTAGAGTAACCCACTTGAATAACTAGAAATTTGTAAGCATAATCAATAACCTAATAATTTATTAATATTCAAGACCATATTTCTTCAACAATCAAGCAACCCTGAATAGTACTATAAGTGAATAGGTTCAAAAATAGAATTCAAATGCAAACTAAAAAAATTGGCCAATGAAATGATCGGTATAAAGAGACAAAATTTATAGGTGTAACCAACAAATAATTCTAACTAAGGAAGAAATTTCACTTTACAAAGACCTAATAGGACTTGGAACACCCAACCAAACAATGGAGACATTCCCACCCCTATAGATAACATGAATAGACCAAGTACAAGCCAAGGAAGATGGGTTAATCTTGTTAATTTGGCTTTTCATAATTGGTGTAGAATTCATACAACTATTGATCACATGACCAAGTGTCCTAAATTTTCTTTAGAACTCAACATTATCTAAAGGGAAATAAACAACATAGAAATAGTTCCTAAGGAACAAAACCCTACAAGTACCAATTAGAACACTATTGTGGCTTTAGATTTTCAATTATATGAGTTTTCCCATGAGGAGGAAAATAAATTGGAAGAAGTTCAAATTGCTCAATAATTTCAAAAGGGGATCTCTTACTTCCTAAGAAGCAAAATGAAACAACCCTTGACCTCTTCTACTCTTCCAAAAATTATCATACACTACCTAATACAAATGCACGCAATAACCCAATTCCACTAAAATGAGCATCCAATTCAGCCCCACCTAAAACTAATCAATGCCTACATCAAGACAAGAAAACATCTGAAACTAACAAGTGTGCTTATAACCTAATTGAATATTTGAAAAGAACAAAGGCAAATATCTTTTTATCTAATGCTATGAAAATTAATGGCCAATAAAATTTATTGATCAAAACCTTGTCTTCTAATGATTGTAATGAACCCAGTAAGGTTGCACATATTGATATTTCATTATTTAAAGAGAAAGTAAAAACCCACCCTTTTTTATCGATAATTAGATTTTAGCAAAAACTTACACATTTGTCTTGTTGATTTAGGTGCATTAGGGAATGTTATGCCTTATTCAATATGCTAGAATCTTGGATTGACATTGGTATTCAGTCAAGAAATAAGGTCATTCAGTTGGATAAAGCTAAGGTGAACATGGTAGGTGAATTGTATCATATACATATGCTGTTAGTGTCAAATACTAGGGTGCGACAATACATAAACATTCAAGTGGTCGATATTCCAAAGGTGAATGGGATGTAGCTATTAAGCAGAGATAGGTTAAAGACCCTTAATGAGTATATGGCCACAAACTTCTCACATATGTGGCTCTCATGGTGTGGAGTCCCAAATCAAATCAAAATTGATTAAGAATCAAGGTTAAAGTATCTCATTACTAAGTACAATCAGGCTAACAAGGTAGTATACACAAAACATGAACCGGTGGTTTATTCTTTAGAAATCAAAGACAAAGTTGAAAAAATGGATCAATAGCCTAAATTAAAGAAAAATCAACCAAGGATCTTATGTGGACACTAAGGTTTGATGGGTCGATATCTAAACAAGGATGTGGTGCAAGAATAGAATTGGTGAATCCTAATGGAAATCCATATTTGGCTGCATATAGATTAAAATTTGCATGTACTCACAATGTAGCTAAGTATGAAGCTTTAATTCACGGTCTTCTCCTTTCTATACAAAAAGGGAGTTAAGAACCTACAAGTTTTTGGTGATTTGAAGCTGATTGTTAAGTAGATATAGGACCAGTACAAGTGTGATGATAAACATTTGTCCCATTATCATAGCTTATTATAGAACCTCATTGAGGATTTTGATGCTTTTGATATCAAGTTTGTCCCTAGGAGGAAGAATTGTATGGTAGATGCATTGGTTGTCATTGCTAGCATGTTAGAGCCTAATGCACACTCAAAATTGAAGAAATTCTTAGTAGATCTTGTCTCTCCACCCTTTGTCCCAAATAACGTCAAACACTTCCAAGTCTTCAAATGATGATAAACACATTTTGGATCTTATTAGTAACTCATATGTGTTCAAATCACAAATTGTTGATGAGGATGATAGGGATAACCTATAGTTTGATGAAGAATAAGTGATTAATTTAAAAACAAACACAATTCCAAAGGGGATGGTTACTTTGGAAAAAATATTTGATTAGGATTATCAACAACACAAATCTAATCTAACTCATCCCAAAGGAGAACAAGTGGACAAGTACAATTTAGAAAATGTGGATGAAATTAAAGAGATTTTGATAGGTAAGGCTTGTATAATGGTTGAGAAGAAATGAATGATCAAAGCACTTACATAGTTTTCAAATGTCATAGCATGCATATATGAAGATTTAAATGCCCATGATACCTCAATTACCACTCATACCATTCTATTAAAATTAGGGGTGAGGCCAATTAGAAAAAACAAAGGCTAGTGAACCTATTATTAGAACCACTTATATTAAAGGAAGTTTAAAAACTATTGTGGGCTTGTATCATTTTCCTAGTAAGATATTCTACTTAGGTTTCCAATTTGGTTCCCATCTAGAAGATACGCCTATGTGTGGATTTTCAAAACCTAAATAAGGTGTTAGAAAAGGATAATTATCCCTTACCCTCACTAGATGAGGTTTTACAAATAGTTAATCAGTCACAAATGATGTCTTTTCTAGATGGGTATTTTGGCTATAATCAAGTGGTGGTTGATCCTAATGATAGACTTAAAATGAATTTCATAGCGAAATGGGGCACTTTTACATATGAGAGATTTCCATTTGGTTTAATTAACATAGGTGCAACATTTAAGAGAGATATGGATATCACATTAAAAAACAAGTGGTTGGTAAAACAGATGATCTCAATGTTTTCTCAAAGAATTAAGGTGACCACATTGAATATTTGAGGAAAGTATTACAAAGGTGCAGGGACCATGGGATTTCATTGAATCCCAAGAAGTGCACTTTGGGGTTACTAAAGCCAAATTATTGGGTCACACCATTTTAAAAAGAGGAATATCTATTGATCTAGATAGTGTTGAAGCCATCTAAAATATTCCCCTACCTAGAAGTAAAAAAGAGCTAAAGTATTTCTTTGGGAAAATCAATTTTGTCAGAAGATTTATGCTAGGCTTTGTTGAAATATGAGACCTTTGAATACCATGCTAAATGTAGGGAAGCTAAGGTAGAAGAACAACTTCCTACACTAATCTTGAGAGGAGGATTATACAAAACTCTTTAAATCTTTACAACAATTACATAAATTATACAGAAATAAATATAAATAGCAGTCATACCACAACATAGTGATTTACGTGGTGAAAACCCTTTTGGGAGAAAAACCCCACACTCCAAAAGCCACCTAATATATTATTCAAAAATCAACAAGATTAAATTATACTTGCAGATCAATATTTCAAAAGAGTATCACCAACTAGATATTCAGAGGCAACTTAACATCTATAAGACTCTCACACTCAACCTCCATCTCAAGCACCTAATATATAGGAGATACAATACATGAAATCATCAAATGATAATTACAAAACCATGAGCTAAATCCACCCAAAAAAAATGGTGCCCAAATTCTCTCCAATCAAAGATACCCTATGATGTGTCAGAACACACACCAACATGTGTAACTCCCCCTTACAGCTCTTTTTTGTGTCCAACACATTTTCATATTTTCCAATACGGGAGACCCAACTTTCAGAGGCCATAAATTTTGATTCGAGAGGCCGATTGATGAACTATTTGATGCATTGGAAAGGTCGTGAAGATATCTATTGAAAGATATAACCAACTTGGTTATTTATGGTAACTTTCAGGGTCAAAAACTACTTCTAGATGCCTCAAAATTGACTTCAAAACTTTTATGGGAGTTTCAAAAACTGGAAACTTTAATATCTTGAGATCTAGACATGACCTTGGGTCAAAACTTACCCAAGATGTTTATTTGGAAATTCCATAGCTTTGGGGAAAATTTTGAGCCCATATATGTTCAAATGAAAACTTACTATAATAGAAACCTTTTGTAATTGCAAGGTTGAGACACCTTTCCTAACATTCTCCCACTTGTCAAACACCTTGCAAGAGAAAAGGGAGTATCAACACCATGATTTAATATCTAGGGGCTGAGAGGCCCATAGAATCCAAACACCATTTGAACTTCTCTGTGCTCACAGGCATAGTTAATGAATCTGCAACATTCATCAAAGTCTCTACCTTAACTAGCTTCACCCTACCCTCCTCGACCATATCTCTGATGAAATCATATTGTACATCAATGTGCTTGGTCCTAGCATGAAATGTCAGGTTCTTAGCTAGGCAGATCACACTCTGATTGCCACAATAAACTTTCACTACACCATGTTTTATTCTGATATTTGAACATAGTCTCTTAAGCCAAATGGATTCTTTGCAAACATGAGTATTTTCCATATACTTAGTTTTAGTGGTGGACAAAGCAACCACATCCTGTCACTTATTCATCCAATTAATTGTACCACCAAATAAAGTAAACACATAAGCAATGGTGGATCATCTGCTATCAACATCACCTACCCAATCTAAATCCACATAACCATGAATATCAAGGGAATGCATGTCTCCTATCAAATTACCATGATAATACAAGGAATACTTTGACGTACCCTACAAATATTTGAAGACTCTTTTAACTGCATCCCAATGAACTCTACTAGGATTAGACATATATCTGGAAAGAACTCCCACTAGTTGGGCAATGCCTGGTCTAGTGCAGATCATAGCATACATCAAACTTCTTATTGCACTCTGATAAGGCACTCTACTCATGTCTTTGTGGGAATAAGGTGCCATTAACCTTGTAAATTCCAATATTGTATTTATCCCATTTATTACTTGTTAATTTGTAATTACCCATAAGAGAGTGAGGTAGTCTCATTGACAGTGGTTATTTTAGAGTTACTGGCGGGAGTTACAGAGTAATATTTATTGTTGGAAAATGTAAAAATCATGAGTAAATGAGGGTAGGCATTCCCCTTGGAGAATCTTATATTTTTAAGTTGTATGACAACTTGTCATAATGTGGTGTAAGTGGATTTATGGCAGTTGCAAGTTGTCATAAGATTCCATGCATGTATGACACATGGAACAACCATTATTAGTTGTGGTTGCTATTATTAGCCCTAGGTGTCCATATTGGGATGATTCTTTGTTAGTGGTATCTATGATGGTTATGACATCTCATAAGATGCTTTTGCATGCTATTCTTGGACCTGGGCGCTCAACCTTGCATGGGCAAGTTATTGCCACTTAGTGGTTGCATGTAGACACCATTTTAATGCTTGCATGTGGTGTTGTTGAAGGAGAGAGAAAGTGGACACCCAAATTGGAGGGAAAACTCCTCTATAAATATTTTCCATTGTATTTGTTGTTTCATGTAAGATATTAGGTACTCAAGTGCTTCCGGAATGCTATCAAGTTGAAAACTGGTGGAGAGAGTTGTTGAGTGATTGTATTGTACAATTTTTTTACAGATTAATACAAGCTTGTGCCTCTTTCTTGGTGGAGTTTTTACTCGTAAGGGTTTTCTCCACATTAACACTGTGTTGTGTTTAGTTTTCTATTTTGCATGTTTTTGGGTTTGCATATTTTCTTTTGCATGTTACAATTACCATTGGTAGTACACATTTAAGATTGCAGAAATTACATTTGAATTAGATTTCCATTTGTGTAGTTGTGCCTTTCATTTCTAACAGTCTTCCATCTCTGATGGGGATGTTGGACATTATGGAGCATATAACTTCATTCAAATTGTAAGAGGAACACACAATGGTCTACAATCCTACATGTTAAACCTTTGTAAAATTGAATTGACATACTTACTCTAGCCAAGACATAGTTTTCTGCTCACTCTATCTCTTCTAATTTCCATCCCAAGAATGTGCTTACCTACACCAAGATCTTTCATTTCAAATTTAGCTACAAGTTGTGACTTTAGTTCTAGAATCACTCCTTTTCCTTTACCAATAAATAACATATCATCAACATATAGTGTAATAAACAAAAAATGATCACCATCAGATTTATAATAGACACATTGATCTGATTTAGAATTCTCAAATCCAAAACTCAACACATATGTATCAAATTTTTGGTACCACGTCCTAAGACTTTGTTTGAGGCCATACACAGATTTCTTCAATTTACAAACCAAATTACTTTTACCTTTCACAATGTAGTGCTCTGGTTGTGTCATATAAATATCCTCCTCCAAATCACCCTGAAGGAATGTCATTTTCACATTGATTTGTTCAACCTATAGATCATTAGTAGAAATAGAAAGAAATAAATTAATGGATGCCATTTTTACAATAGGAGAAAATATCTCACCGTGAACAACACCCTCAACCTAAGAGTAACCTTTTTGCAACCAACCATGCTTTGTATTTCTCAATACCTCCATCTGAACCAATATTTTTCTTGAATACCCATTTGCAACCAAGTTTTCATCCTTCAAGCAATGGTACTAGGTCCCATGTATCATTCTTTTTCAAAGCTACCATTTCTTCATCCATAGCAATCTTCCAGGACTTTGCATCATTCATACCTAATGCCTCTTCTATAGATCTAGGTTCATCCATGTTAGTATTTAAAGAAAAAATACATCTCCAATCATGAGGTGAATACCTTTTAGGTGGTTTTCTTTGCCTTGTAGACCTTTGAACAAGCTGAGTTGGAGGTTCTTCCTTTTCTAAAGATTCAGAGCTAGATTAGCTCTCCTCAAGTTTTTGTCTATTTAGGGGCCTTGATTGAACTTTCTTAGACATAGAAGGAAGTTGAATCACATCTTTCTATTCACTTTGTTTTGGCTCCAATGTAATCAAAGAAGACTTAGTTTCTCTGAAAATAATACTTCTACTATATATTACCGTCTGTGTAACAGGTCCCAATGATTGTATCATTTCATGCCATAATTGTACCCGATGATACATTTCACATCCTTGTTCTCCAACTTTTGGCACATGTGCATATGCATTGAAACTAAAAACTTTAAGATATCTTAGTGAAGGCTTGTACCTCAACCACATTTCCTAGGTGTTTTATCAACAAGAACTGATGTAGTAGACTTGTTAATCAGGTAGCAAGCAACACGACATTAGCTTCAACCCAAAACCTTTGTTCTAGACCAACACCACTAAGCATACTCCTATAGGATTCTATATTAGTGTCATGTTCATTATTTTTGCAACTCCATTCTGCTATGGAGAACACGAAGTTGTCTTTTATCTCTGAATGCCACAATCTTTACAGAATCTATCAAAATCATTAGAGAAAAATTCACTGCCATTGATAGTCGTTAAACATTTTATTTTATTTCTAGTCTACAACTCAACCATTGCTTTAAATTTTTTAAATTGACTAAAAACTTCATATTTACTCTTTAGAAAATATACTCATTTCCTTCTACTATAATCATCAATAAATGAAACATAATATGTGGATTTTCCAATGGAAGGAACATTGATAGGACCGAACACATCATAATGAATAAGATCCAATACACCACAAGATTTATGAGAACTTGAGTAAAAATGAATGCAGTTTTATTTACCATAAATATAATGCTCACATAAATTAAAATCAAGATTACAATTAGTCAACCCTTCAACAAGGTTTTTATTTTTCAAGGTCCTTAAACCCTTTTCTCCAATGTGGCCTAATCTCTAGTTTCATAACATAGTCTTCTCTATAGGAAATTTTGATTCAAAATAAAGATCACCCTTAGGTACCCAAAAACCATGACCATCCATTGAAAATGAAACCCTCCCCTTTTCTAATGAAGTAGTCACATAATTGATTTTCATAGAAGTACTATTGCACTCAACAATGTATGCATCAAGCTTATACAATGTACCAAATCTGACACCTCTAGTGATCACCATTGTAGACACCCAAAATTGACTCATTATCATTAGCATCAAATATTGCATTATCTACCATCTGCATTTGTCTAACACACTTGAGCAATATCCATATTACCTATTTCTTCTATTAATTAAATAAATTCCTATTTATTTAATTAATTCATTATCTATTTCTAGCTATTTCCTCTAAGCTATAATTAAACAATCTTTAAATATTTAATTATCTTATTTCTATCTATTTTAATTAAATAAATCTTATTTATTTAATTAAAATTACATTCATAAAACCCACTTCCCAATTAATTAAATAAATTTTATTTATTTAATTAATTCCTCTTATCATTTATCTCATGAGCCGACATGTGTGCCTCTTTCATTTAAAAAAGATAAGTGGTACTACATCTTTTATTTAATATCTTTCATATGTAGTAATTTTTATGTACACGAGCACACATAAGCCTTATCTTCCCTCCACTTGTCATCTACACATTCACCCATGTCTGTCATTCAATCCTAGCCATTCACATAGCCACCAAATCTCCACCGTTGATTGATTTTGGTTGAGTTCTATATAAACACCCTCTCATTCCATACTACATCTATCCAACATTCATATAGCATCTACATTATCATCCTGAGCATATTGAGCATTTTAGCATTCATCTAGAATATTAGCTTTATCTTCCATCCATCATGGCAGCTTTTATCTTCATATTTGTTCATTGTTGAAGAAGCAATCCACATCATAAACAAGGAATCATACAATCTAGGTGATATTGTTCTTGAATTGCATGCTTTTGATTTCACTTAGATTCGATTCTTTGATGGTGGTAGGGTTAGGTTTTCATGGCTATGCTTGATTTTATTAACCTAATTTTTTACCTATCACATTTTGGCATGCTTGGTGGGACTTACGTCCTTGATTAACTTTGCTATTTGAAGTTGTTTTTGTGAAGATTAGATTTTCTGAGTGCTTACAGCAAGTTCCAGTCACTTCTGAGAAAAAACCAGTCGCTGTCTGCACAAACGCATTGCTTTTGAGCTGAAACCTGCCGCTTTTAGCATTCCTGGGACTACTTTTGAGCGAACAATAGTCGCTTATTTTCTATTTTGCATCGCTTACAAGCTAATAGTGGTTGCTTGTATCTTTATTTAAATAGCTTTTAATCTAACAGTGACTGCCTTTAGCTATCTGGATCGCTTTCTGCAAAACTAGGGTTTTTGTTATATTCTATTTTTTTTTTGCAGATCTGAGTCACTTATGACTCATAACCAGACGACTGTTGATTTTTTGCATCGCTTATGAGCTTTATCATTCCACATCTAGCATTACTGGCATCACTTTTGATCTGTAACATTTCACTTGCGGTAGAATATAGTTCGCTTTTGATCAATAGTTAATCGCCTTTGGTAAACTGTGTCATTTTCAGTCTTTATCATTTACAATTTCATTTTCTTGGCTACTAATTGGGTATTTGTGCAACATCTTATCGATTGTCCAAGAAAAGGAGGTTATCAAACTACTAACATATTTGTTGCAGCTTTGATCGGTCCAAGACTTGTGGTTTTTTACTAATTTAGGAACATTTGGGCTTGGTGCTTAAAAATAATCATTGCTAGCTCCATGCTTGATTTATCTTTCTTGATTGCTTGCATGTGCTTGATTGTAACCCAAATTTAATAGCAAAAGTATCCTCTCCCCTTGCCTATCAAATGGATCTTGGGTGTATGAGAACTTGTTATTATCTTTAGAGGGCCTGCCTTCCCGGTGTGAGAAGGGGTACGACCCAAGCGGTAATGGGCTAAAGCCAAGTCCTTCCGAATCACTATATAAGAAAAGTGTTTGTATTGAAAACCACAAACAATGGGTGTTGTTGTGTTATACCGACAGCCAACCTCCCCCAAAACCCTCCAAGGCATAACCCTTGAAGGCTGGGAGACTCCATAATGGAGAGTAGCACTGCCACACGTATAGCCACCCAAACGGATGCCCTTATTAGCAACTTTGTGTAGTAGCCAAAAACCTTCTATTTGTTGACGCAAAAGGTGGGACTTTTGAAGCCGCCTTGATTCACGTGGTTCTTAGAAGAGATAGCAGGGACAATCCTAAGGTTTGGTGGGGGGACAAGCCTTGGGAAACCTAGATCTTGGTATGCATGATAAGTGTGTGCCATGGAGGGGAGCCAGTGCTACCAAGATCCTGAAGCTATCCACTTTGAATAAGCACGGCCAGGGGACTCAACAAATACAGTCCTTTCCTAGCCTAGGTTGTACAAGTTTGTGATTGTTGTGAGTGTGAGTGACGAAAATTACTATTTTCTTGTCAAAAAACATAATTCAAACATATTTCCTGATAGACACAGTCACCTTTGAGCTTAAACTACTCGCATACAGACAATCTAATCACTTTTAAACAACAGCCAGTGACCTTTAGCCTAAACTAAATCACTTTTAAACAACAATCAGTCACCTCTGGTCTAAACTGTGTCACCTTTGATCAATAGTAAATCGCTTCTGAGTCAATACTGATCGCTTGTAGCAAATTGGCTTGCCTCTGGTTAACATTGTAGCCTGTTACCCGAACCAAAACCAGATCGCATTTAAGCTATTACCAATCGCTTTTAACCTTTTCTGAGTCATATCTGAGCTATTACTTGTCGCCTATGGTCAATTACCAACAAATCTTAGTGACTCAGCCGAATCAACTACACTTCCAGCTTACTTAGCCTCGTCATTAGCCTTCAGACCTGTCTCTAATCATTAGTAGATATCTAGACTTTGTCTCCTACTTTGAGCATACCAACCAATTGGACTTTGTGAACTTTTCATCTTTTTGAGATCCCAAATCAAGAAACTAAACATCAATCAATCGGTCAACTAATCAATCAGCAAACCATCATCTTTTGGCTTTAGCTTTAGCAACATCAACAAAACAACAACCTTAGCAAACAAATTTTTGCTTGAGTGTGTGAGCTATTCTCTAGGGAAGTCCAACCAACAACAAAGCAACCAAGAAACCTAATAACAAAGCAAACAACAAACCAACAACCAGCAACCAACAACCAAACAATCAGCAAACCATCATCTTTTGGGTCTCAAAACCTTGACAAGCTAAAATCCAAGTTTCAACATCAACCATCATGCCTCAAACTAGGAGTCAATATAGAGCTAAAATGAAAGCCAAATTGTGAGCTAAGATGGAAGCCAAGATGCAACAATCTAGATCAACTCCTCTTAGAGACATGACTCAATTTACGACTGGTATGCCTTCTCACATGTTTGTGCCCCATGGGTACACCATTGGAGAGTCATCTTCACAACAAGTGCAACCTCAAACATTTTTAGAGACTTATGAAGAACAATCCCAAGAAGACTTACCAGAATTTAGAGATACACATGTATGGGATCAATTCGAGAGACTTGTTTTATCCAATCCTAATCGCTACTTCTTGCAACTTGCCCGCATGGGAGCTAAATTACCAAGAGATTTTGACATATCTGCTATTAGAGAGCATGATCCAAACACTCCCACTGTTGTTGCAAAGGGACCATCCACTATAGTCACACCATCTCATACCATATTACAACCGCCATCTTCCAACCCATCTCTTTCGTTGCCTATTGTTACTTCATTTGATCCACCATGTTTGGAGTACACTTTAGAACCTTTGATAACTCCAACCAATGTACTCCCTTTCATTTCACAAAATTTGAACATTCCACCCTTCCATGTTTCCGAACATACTCCTTCTCCCACCATGACCATTTCTATGCCTCAAGTAACGAAAGCTGTCCATGTTTCTCAAGTGCAAACTCCTCAAACATCACAAGCTATCCCATTTCGTAAGCTTCCTAAGCTATCCAAACAACACTAACGGTCCAAGCTTCACAACCGTCGCAATCCGCTACCCCCATTGCATCACATGTGAACACCACATCCCATATTCCTACCTCTACTAATATGATCTCTACTATATCCATGAATCCATCCAATACATCATACAATCCCAATGTTAGTCTTATTAACATGAGTGATTTGCCTATTGTTTCTCAAGCTAATCCTAGCACTACAGTCTCTTATGTTGATCAACTTACATTCGTTCCACCATCTTCTTATAATCCTTCACAAACCATCAATCCATCTTATACTACTCAAGGTTTGCCCATTGTCACCCAACACATGACATATACCAATCCTCATGTTGTCCAAAATACAAACCCAAGTGTCCATCCTTCTTCCGCATCCACCAATCCTTCCATCACTTACCATGTCACAAATCCAACTCTAAACTCACAACCATTAACTAATGCCAATCCATCTTCCACTTCCCATGTGATGCAAAACCTTGGTGTTACTTCATTGCAATGTACCCAACCACCACTTGTGTCTCACAGACAGTAATCTTCAACCACATTGTGAGTACGCAACCTCAACAAATAGTCATGGCTTCATATATTCCACAACAACAATCTCAATATACATCATACCATGCTTCACCTCCCAACCAACCACCCCCTTTGCAACAATAGCAATTATCTCCAACAGATGTTGAACAAATGATTAACCAAGTGGTAGGACAAAGCAAGAAGGCATTTTCTTTAGAAAACATATGCGCTTATCCATTTGACAAGTCACTCCATATGACACCTTTTTTGCCACACTTTGAAATTCCACAATTTGACAAATACAAAGGAAAAGGAAATCTGGAAGACCATCTTAGAGCATTCTTTGTGGCATGTCTCGATGTTGCTCATGACAATACATATCTTTTGAGACTATTTCCCCGAAGCTTAGTAGGACAAGCTCTTGAATGGTTCTATCATTTACCTCCAAGAATTAAGTCTTTTGTGGAGTTAGCAAATCAATTTCAATCACACTTCGCTTTTAACATCGAACATGAAGTAAACATGAATGACCTTGTCAACAATAAACAACGCAATGGTGAAGCCTTCTCTTCATTTACTCAATGATGGTGTAACATGGCTAGCAAACTATCATGGGAAATACCTGAAAAGCAACAGCTTGATATCTTTGTTCAAAATCTCCATCCCGAGCTGTCATTCCAACTACAATTGCAAAGTGCTAGCACCTTTGATGAACTTGTTTCCAAAGGAAGCATCATTCAGTGAGCTTTAATTGCTAAAGGCACTATCAAGATTTTTTGCGATAACAAAGACTATCCTCAAAATTCCAACGATAAGTCTCGCTTTTGGAACAAAAACAAGAATGTTGTCAAAAACGGTGTTGTAGACGCAAAGAACATACAAACTATGAAAGTTCCCATTAACATTCAAGCAGCTTCTACAACAACTCAACCTTTTCAACGAACTCGACAATGACAAACTTCAAATCACCACCGACAATTTACACCATTAGCAGAACCTATGGAAGTTGTCTTTCAAAAGCTTCTCCAAGCAGGTGATATTATGTTACCGGATGCAACACCCAATGGTGAACTGCTCTTCAAAGCTCCTTGGTATAAAGAAAATGAGTATTGCGATTACCATAGAGTTAAAGGACACAAAACAAATGGTTGTATGTGCTTAAAGCATGTTATCCAAGATTACATCGATCAAGGTTTAATGAAAATCACACCTTCAACAACTCAACCTGCACAACAACCAACATCAAAGTATGATCTAGATGCTTTCAAGAATCCACTTCCATCTCATGACAAACCAAGTAACCCTCATGCTGGGAATACCATTTAGTACAACTATGAATCATCTACTATTGGCCGCATTGACCATGCTCGCATTTCTACCATTACCATCCATGGCAAAGCACCCGACTACGCTGTAACTACTCGAAGAGGTCGTGTTACCATTCAAGGAGCACCTGTCCATCCTCCTTGACCATCCTCTAGCTATAATATCCTTGATCACCTTGGCAAAACACCTGCGCACATTTCCATTCTTGAGTTGCTTCGCATATCCCTTGCTCACAAAGCTATCCTGGACAAAGCTTTACAAGAATCTTTGGTACCCAACGATATTGATACCACAGAATTTCAATCTATGGTCGCTAGCATTGCAGCCCCTTGTCATTTAACCTTTTCTGATAAAAATCTTCAGCCCTCCATATCAAAGTGTTTGTCAAACAACACCATATCAAACGAATCTTAGTGGATGGCAGAGCTGGTCTTAATATATGTTCCTTGAAATTAATAAAAGAATTGGGATATTCTGAGAAAGATGTTGACACTTCCAAGGTCTTACTATCAGAGCATATGATGATGTCGAGAGAGATACTGAAGGGATTATTTAATTGCCTATCCAAGTGGGGCCGGTCACTATTGAAACCCATTGTCAAGTCCTTGATATCGAGCTTCCTTATAACATCATCCTTGGCCATCCATGGTTCCATGCCCTCAAAGCAATTCCTTCTACATACCATCAATGTCTTAAGTTTCCACATAACGGTGTTGAGATTACTATCCAATCTGATCCCAATCCATTTAAGTTTTGTCATGATTTTCAAGCTAAATACCAGAGTCCTAACCACATTCCTATCAACACAGAAGCATACCCATCTTCATCATATGTCAATCCATCTGTCCTACTCAAGCCATCATCTAGTAAATCTACTTCCAATCTCCGTATCAAGTACACCGAACATGGCCCTAGTGAGTACACATTGCAAGAATCTTGTTGTGTAGGAACTCTTTCCTTGTCTCCCAAATCTCATGGCAAACCTTCTACATCCAAGCCACCTTCATCCACAGCTGTCATCAGAGCCCCACCCATAGTATTCATTAAAGGTGGATTCCTGGATGATGAAGACATTGATGATAGCAACTCTTGGATATTCTTTGATGAGAACGACCAAGTCCAACTTGAAGTAGAGAGATATAACAATGGGTTCTGCATCATTAAGAACATGGGCTATAAAGGACATGGTGGATTGGGATCACAGGAACAAGGACCTATTGAACCCATTGTTGTGTTTAAGATGTTTAATAAGCAAGGCCTTGGCTATCAGCCAGAGGTACCGCATTCCAAAGACATTAAGTGTATTTCCGATATGGACACTGGACCTTCCTCAGTAGGAGAGACTTCTAGTTCGGATACCATTGACTACTCCTCCCTTCATATTATTGACTTTTTCAAGAAAACTCCATCTTCATGATTTCCACAACCTCTTCTAGCCATAACCATTCGTCCGTTACCCTTTCACTTGTATATCCTGACCTCATCGATTGGGACCAATAGGGGGCATCGATATTAGATACATTTGAGAATGATAAAGCCATCACATAATTCATGGGCTTACAATAAGGCATTCCATTGGGTGATCACAAAGTAGGTTTCATGATGGATCTACCTAAACTAGCATATTTTGGCAGAAGTATCAAATCCTTCAGTCGCAAAAGTGAAATAAACAAAATCAAACAAAATAGGTCACTAGGTGAAAACTGAAAGGTGCCTCTTGACCGTGAATAAGTAAAAATAAAAGACGTATCTAAAGGTGAAAACCTCTCTGAGGCTCCTGGGGATGGGGGACTTGATCTTCCTGTTGCCACTGACTATCATGAGAAATCAACAGTGCTATTTGAACAATCACAAGACATGAACTTGGGTACAGAGCAGAATCCAAAGATCACTTTTTTGGCAGCATCACTATTAGAGCAAGAAAGACGAGACTTCACAGCATTTTTCATAAAAAGAGCTATAAATTTTGCATGAACTTATGCCGACATGTCGGGTCTAGATCCATCACTTGTGGTACATCATCTAGCAGTATCTCCTAATGCAAAACCTATCAAACAAAAATTGTGCAAAATGCATCCGTAAGTAGCTCTATTGGTTAAGGCAGAGATCCAGAAGTTGTTAGAAGCAAAATTCATAAAACCTATTGATTATCCATAATGGGTTTCAAACTTGGTACTTGTAGCAAAACCTGATGGATGAGTTTGTTGTTGCACAGATTTTAGAGATCTTAACAAAGCATGTTCTAAGGATGACTTTCCACTACCAAGCATAGACAATATTGTAGATCTCATAGTTGGACATGAAATGCTATCTTTGATGGATGGATTTTCAGGATATAACCAAATCAGAATAGCAGAGGAAGATCAAGATAAAACATCATTCATTTGTCCATGGGGCACATACTGTTGGGTTGGAATGCCTTTTGGTCTCAAGAACATTAGAGCTACTTATCAATGAGCCATGACAGTTATTTTCCATGACCTTTTTCACACTATCATCGAAGACTATGTTGATGATATCCTGGGGAAATCCAAGACAAGAGAAGGACATCTACAGGTATTAGCACAAATCTTTGATCAACTAGAGAAGTATCAAGTCAGATTGAACCCAAAGAAATGTGTATTTGGCATAACATCTAGAAAACTGTTGGGATACATTGTGTCTCGATGAGGGATAGAAGTGGACCCAGCTAAAGTAAAAGCTATCATGGAAATGCCTCTGCCAGTAAATCTCAAGCAACTTCGTAGTCTACAACGAAGGTTACAGTCCATTTGCAGATTTATCTCGCAATTAGCAGATAAATGCCATCCTTTCCAACATCTCCTTCACAAGGGTGAACTTTTTAAGTGGGATGAAAAGTGTCAACAAGCCTTTGACAAGATAAAGGAATATCTAGAAACACCTCCTGTGTTAGTACCTCCTGTACTTGACCGCCCATTATTTCTCTACATATCATCAACAATAGCAGCATTGGATGCTCTTCTAGCTCAACATGATGATTCAGGGAAAGAATAAGCCATCTACTACATTAGCAAAACTCTTGTGGGATATGAACTTAATTATTCATCTATGGAAAAAGCATGTTTAGCATTAGTGTTTGCTTCCCAAAAGTTGCAACATTATATGTTGAACCAAACAACAAAGCTCATATCTAATGTTGATCCACTCAAATATCTTCTCTCTAAAGCAGTCATCACAGGAAGATTAGCAAAATGGGTTATGATCCTAAGTGAATTTGACATACAATATGTGGATCAAAAGGCCATAAAAGGACAAGTCATTGCGGATCAATTAGCTGCAGCACCCATCACAGATATTCATCCAATATATCTAGAATTCCCGGATGAAGGATTGTTCAACTTAACTTCACCCAAGTTGTGGCAACTATATTTTGATGGATCTTACACACAACATGGATCAAGAGCAGGGATATTGTTTGTTACCTCTCAAGGAGATTGTATACCCAAATCATACAGAATTGCATTTCCATGTACCAATAACATAGTAGAGTATGAAGCTTTAATCATAGGGTTACACATGGCAGTACAATGGGCTATCAAACAGTTACAAGTCTTTGGTGACTCTCAACTATTTATCAAACAAGTCTTAGATGAATATCAAACAAAAGATGAGAATCTTCTTCCATACAAGGTAATGGTTGACGATTTTAAAAGGTACTTTGACAATATCACCTTTGAGCAAATCCCAAGGCTACAGAACAGAGCAACAAATGCCATGGCTATGATTGGATCCCTTCTAGACATGCCATCTAATACACATAAATGTGAGTTTCTGGTTGAACAACTTATGATTCCAGCATTTGAAGTATCACAGTCTGAGCTTATATGTGAAATTATTGGTCCCAATTCACCGTGGTATGAGGACTTATACAAGTATCTCTACAATCAAACTTTTTCATTCCAACTATCCAACACCCAATGCAAAATCTTTATCCGTCAAGCTTCTCGTTACACTATCTTAGGAGACACCCTTTATCACCGGAGTCTTGATGGTATCCTTCTTAGATGTCTTGATTCTGAAGAAGTGAAAGTGGCCTTACATGATGTACATGAAGGTGTCTGTGACTCACATTTCACTGGCCCTGGCCTTGTTAAGAAACTTCTATGAGTTGGATACTATTGGCCAACCATGGAAAAAGATGCACAACAATTTGCAAAGAGATGTCTACAATGTCAAAAACATGGAGATTTAATAAATGTACCAGCACATGAGCTTTAGCCTATCACTACTCCATGGCCCTTCTCATAGTGGGGACTTGATATCATAGGTAATATCCATCCTACTTCATCAAATGGTCATAAGTTCATTATGACCGCCACTGAATATTTCACAAAGTGGGTGGAAGCCATACCAATGACATATATTATTGGCAAGCAAATATCCAAGTTCATCCTACACTATATCATTTGCTGCTATGGAGTTCCTCAAGCTATTGTTACTGATAATGGTTGCCCTTTCAAGAACCAAGAGGTTAGAGATCTTTGCAACAAGTTCCATATCCAACATTGATTCTCTACCCCTTACTATCCTTAGAGCAATGGCCAAGCTGAGGCTTCTAACAAAACAATCATCAAGATTCTCAAAAAGATAGTCAATGAAGCTGGTCGTGACTGGCATTTACAACTCCATCCTACATTATGGGCATATAGAACAAGTATCAGAACTCCCACTAGAGCTACACCTTATGCTCTTGTGTATGACACTGAAGCTATCTTACCTATTGAGGTTGAGATTCCCTCACTGCGAGTATCTCTACAACACACCATCTCAGAGGAAGAATATCAAGTATCCAGACTCCATGATCTTGAGCTACTAGATGAACGACATCTTACAACACTCAACCATCTCCAAGTCTATCAAAACTGTCTACGTCGCAGCTACAACAAAAAAATTAGAGAACGCAGATTTCAAGTTGGAGATCTTGTCCTTAAAGAGAACCAAAGGAATCAACAACATCGTGAGAAATAGGGCAAGTTTGAACCAAATTGGCTTGGTCCTTTTATCATCACATTAGTTTATGGATCAGGTGCATACACTCTCTCAACTCCTGAAGGCATTCCCTTGGATGAACCAGTCAACAGCATCCATCTCAAGAAGTTTTATCCATGAATCTTAGCTATCCTAAAAAAAAAATAAAAATCCATCCAATAGTGAAAACCACTTTGTGGCTCTTTAGATAACAAAAAATAATCGTACAAGATAAATAATCTGTCCTATGGTGAAAACCTAGTAAACAGGCGCCTTAGATAAGTACCATAGTGAAAACCTGGCAAATAAGCACTATGTGTAGTGACTAGCTCCCACCATCTGCTTCATTTTGTTTGATCACCACTCTTCCTAGCATAGTTCGCCATCTTCTCCTACATAATCCATATCATAATCCGCATTTCACCTTCTAAAAATATCATAACCCATTTCTTCATAATAAAAAGCCTTTCCATCTTCACCTCTACCAATGCTAGCAATTATACTTTAGACATATTTGCGATAACTATATCATTCAACACCTTAGCATCTTATCCACATGCGCCATCCATTGCCGCTTCTCCACAATAAACCTCATCCCACACTGGGGGCACTTGTTAAGCCTTATTTGGAAGTGGATACCGCTAACTCTAGCTCATAACACAACGAACACCTAAGCTCACAACACAACAAACTTTCAACTTCAACCATAGCGTTCGTCCACCCTCAAACATGGCAAACATTTGTAACCAGGATTTGTATCTTCGCAATCAATTCAGGCTCAAATAGCACCGATAAACATCCAAACATTGCCAAAGCAAAAAAAAAATCCAAGTAATAAAGTTGTTTTATTCAACATCAATCATCAGCATCATAAACAAGAACTACATCACCAGCTATATCATTAAAGCCTGGATCTTGTGGATACAGGGTATGTAGGCAATCTGAGGTACAAAGGAAGTGCTTAGATTCAAGCAAAGATGATAGCCTTCTTTTCATCATCCATCCTCCATCTTTCTTCTAACCATCCTCCAATCTTTCATCTCACTTTCTTCTATCTTTCATCACTTACATCATCAATAAACCCAGAACTACATACTCATCATGTCTCATCACCATCATAAATGTACTTTGATCTCGTGGATATAGGGTGTGTAGGCAGTCTAGAATACGAAGGAAGTATCCAGTACTCAAGCACAGACGATCCACCCCATCCTCATCTTCGTTCATCTTTCATCTTCTTCTCTTTGACCAGCTTAAGCAGGAAGCAGACCATGGGCATCAGTGAAAGCTCAAGCATTTTAACCAATCAGGGATAAGCCAGAAGCTACTTGTCTGCATGCCTTAAGCCAACATTTTCTATAGAATTTTTATTAACATCTTTAGCCT
Organism: Cunninghamia lanceolata; assembly: GCA_027924645.1. NCBI lineage: Eukaryota > Viridiplantae > Streptophyta > Pinopsida > Cupressales > Cupressaceae > Cunninghamia > Cunninghamia lanceolata. Next base: position 2,255,022 of record BSBN01001040.1, on the reverse strand, counting down.
TCAACAGGATGCAACTTTCCTCTCAACAAGGCGCCAGCTTAAATCCATCCAAGAGCACTTAAATTTGGTAAGAGAACGTGATGACAGTATCTTTTGTTTTATCTTTTGATTTATCTTTTGTCCCTTTTCTATGCCTAGTCAAGACTGCCTTGATCTATCATATCTTGGTACGTTACGATGAAGTAAGGAATGAGGCATGGTCATATTGCTTTCATATGCCATGTTTGTGGGATGATCTTATTCTCTTCCTATGCGTATTGGTATCTTGTACGTGTTGGGATTAGCATCTTACATATCAATATCTCTAGCATCTGAGAAGCTAAACAATCTCTTATGCACATGAGACTATTCTATGTCAAGACTAGCTCCATACATATAACCAACAAGGTGTCACTATGTGTAGTGGAGATAAGCTCAAATCATTGCTTGTAGCATCAAAGTCCATCTCAAAACACTAGTTTCTATTCATATCTTATGTATGTTGGCTCAACATCTTGACCTCATGCGTTCAGACAAGATTGTAGTATGCTAGTTTTGCATTGGATATCTCGACGCCTTGGTCTTCTATACCTTGGTGCATAACATCCACATGCTATATCAAACATAAGGATTGCATTTCTTTTCATTCTTGAGCAATTACTTTTAAAGCTTCCCATCATGCCATCTATTCATCTCATTATTTGCCTATATAGTCCTCAACCAAGACCAATCATCTCCCTCCATCATCTTCTTCCACATCTCTTATCTTGCAAAACAAGTGTGTTAAACATACATAGGTCCATCACATATCATATCATTACCATCTATCTATATGCATAAGTCCAAGTCATATCATTATCATTTACATATTTGCATTATCATAATACATTTTGCATATTCATATCATTTGCATAAACATCCATACATAATCCATGAAAATACAAATACAACATGCATAACCATCATAATACCAATAGTGCATCCATTACAACATCATGTAAATAACCAACATGTCATCATATATATATATATATATATACATGTGTCAATATACAAGTGTCTACACGTACAATTTGAGCCATAAAAAATGTATGTACAATTGGCTCTAGGCCTCATCATGATACAACATAATATACATAAATAAGGTAGCCCTAATGACTATTGGTAGCTCCCTCGCCCTGATAGTCACCACTGGGTCCTGTACCTATCCCCCTATCTCTCTGTGGCCCCATCACTGATGCTACCGATCAAGATCCACCTGTCCTCCGTGAACCTGAAGCTCCTGATCGGCTCTTGAAGCTAGGCTGCCTCTGCTCTGCTGGCACAGCCCCATAGTACAAGCCTCTATAATACTCTGCCTCACCCTGTACTTGTGTCAACTGTGTGGCCAAATACATTAGAGCTCCATCTGTATCCAATGCAGTCACTGCTCTATCCCGCTCGCTAGTCATCCCTTGTAGCTGTTGCACAGTTGTATTTCTCTCTATCCGTAGACCATCCCTCTCAGCGCTCATCGCCTGCATCTGTTGTATAGCCATATCTTACTCTAATCTCATCATCTTCTTGCTCTACCTAGTTGCATCTCTCTCTCCTATCACCCTAGCAAGTGCACTGTCATCCTGTCCATCGCTCGCCTGTACTCTAGCCTGTAACCGAGCCTAGTATGTCTAAGCCTGTGCTCTAGCATGCCACAAGACAATCACTGCCTGGTGTCTATCTAACTCCACTCTCCTCAACCTTATCTAAGCCCGCTACCTCCATCTCCTCTCCTCCTTAATCCTCCTCCGTAGCTGCTGAATCCCAACATCATCACCTCCCAATAGCTGTCCCTAAGGCTGTGCAAGTATCTGAGGCTGGCTGCCCCTGCACCTGTCCTTGAACCTGTATCCCTAGAGCTGCTAGCATGATAGCCTGTGCTGGTGGATCCCATCATCACCTCCTCCTGACTGGTCTCTCCATCCCAATCTCTCCTCTCTCTCTAACCCACGTCAGCTGCGTTGGTCTCGCTGTCATCCAGTATGCATCATAATCTAGTAGCGTGCCTGGATCTGTAGGACCCTGTCCCCACTACCATACAACTGGCTGTAGCCCCTCTCTCTCTGCCAAAGCCATGTCAACCACTACCTCTGGCCCCCAATCAAACACCTCCTATCGAGTCCTCCCAAAAATAGCATCACCAACTAGTACTACCTGTGGTAACCCAAACTATCTCAAAACCCTCTCGGGCAAATAGCACTCTATAATGTATATCCCGCGTCCAAAAATTTATCTCGCCTATCTAGCATAGACAAGCTCAGTATCCTCCTCATCCCATCTCTCACATCCTAGCCATGGCCTCCATATAAATCTATCTACCTCATCCAATATCCTTCGCCAGTACACTAGTCCTCTGCGTTGCCGGTATGTCAAAGCTCCTCTATACATCCTAGCATAAGGCTCTCTTGCTGTTCTAGCCACCCATCTATCTGGCCTCGTCACTAGAATATGCTCATACGCCCATACATGCAAAACTGTGACTCCTACAGACATACTAGCCCCAAACATATACGTGCAATCATGTAGGAAATGATAGAGCTGTCCAAGCACACACTCCGCTCATGCATATCTCATCCCATAGGAGAACATCCCCTCCATCACTGTCCCCCATCCTACTGGAAATCCTCTCTCTTGTCTATATCCAACTAGCCATCTGATGATAGCTACTACCACTCACTGTAGTCTATCACATAGCTCCTCCATCCTTGCCATAGGTATCTTTGAGCCCTCCACTCCAATGTCTGGTGTCTCGAACAATCTCCTGAATGTAGTTGGACCCATATCAAGATCATAATCTACTCGGTCCCCATCAATAGGAACACACAGAATCTAGAACGCATCCTCTAGTGTGATTATCGCCTCCCCTGTCGGAAACAAGAAGGAACTATGCTCACTCATCCATCACTCCACCATCACCGTTATCAGTCCTTGAAGTGCTTGCACCGGCTCCAATCTAGATACATGCTCTAATATGAGGATCTTTAACACTAGCCACTCCTCTGCATGTAGCAATCTCACTAACCGCAAATCTCTAGGATGTGGCTCTCGCGATAATAAAGGAGGTAGTACATCCTGCATCATTTCACTCATCCTGTCAGTCTCTTGCGCTACACACAACTGATACAAAAATTGGACTGTTTTCAATCATACCTGCTTCTATCTACTGTAAGCGACTTCTTTTTCTATATGCACCTATCTGCTGATTATAAGCAAACCATTTTCCTACATGCACTCATTTCTCACCTACATGCGACCTCATTTTTCTATGCGACTGCTTATTGACCAAGTGCGAACTAAATTTCTATATGTGCATACTTTTTGCCCCAAGCGATCTCTATTCTATAAGTGAGCATCTTTTCTTTCTAAGTGAGCTAAACCTATATATGCGCCTACTTTTAACCCCTAAGCGACTTGCTTTTATCCATATGCGCATTTTACCTATATTTGTCTAGCCAACTAGAAGTGACCTATTTTCCCATACGTGACCAAGTCGTGCCTATAAGCGACCTCAACTACCCTAAGTGACCTATTTTTCTTCCTAAGCGACCTGAACTATCTATCCTAAAACCTAGTCGCTTTTGGTGATGTGTGTGCATTTATGACGCTTCTAGCCTATCAAAATCACACTTTTAGTAAAAGTTTTGATACATACTGGTGTGCCTGCTCCCTCTGGTCATCCATGTGTCCTCACTTGCTTGACATGATCATCTCTGCGTGGAATCACCATCCTGATAGCTCTCCAACTCTCGTCGCACAACAACTCTAAGGAGCTCTGGAATTCTCTAGATTTCTGAACACAAATGAGCACAAATGACCCTCTTTACCCTTGAAGGACCTACTTATAGCCCCTGTCCAAACCCTAATTCTTCTATGCCCAAGCCTATTTTCTTCTGAATCATCCCATTCATCTCGCCCAACCCCCATTTTCTTCGTGTCAGCCTTGTTTCCTAGCTTTTCATCTTATCGCGAGCCAACCCAGCCCTTCCTAGTTAGCCTAGCTTACCTCTCGAGGGGGCATCACCTTCCAGTTACACTGGGGCATAACATTGTTTATCAAGTGATTATCATATCTTCTTTGACACAATGCTCTAACGAACATTGTATCAAAGAGGGGCAAAATGTAGACACCCAAAATTGACTCTTTATCATTAGCATCAAATATTGCATTATCTACCATTTGCATTTGTCTAACACACTTGAGCAATATCCATATTACCTATTTCTTCTATTAATTAAATAAATTCCTATTTATTTAATTAATTTATTATCTATTTCTAGCTATTTCCTCTAAGATATAATTAAGCAATCTTTAATTATTTAATTATCTTATTTCTATCTATTTTAATTAAATAAATCTTATTTATTTAATTAAAATTACATTCACAAAACCCACTTCCCAATTAATTAAATAAATTTTATTTATTTAATTAATTCCTCTTATCATTTATCTCATGAGCCGACATGTGTGCCTCTTTCATTTAAAAAAGATAAGTGGTACTACATCTTTTATTTAATAGCTTTCATATGTAGTACATTTTAGGTACATGGGCACACATAAGCCTTATCTTCCCTCCACTTATCATCTACACATTCACCTATGTCTATCATTCAATCCTAGCCGTTCACATAGCCACCAAATCTCCACCATTGATTGATTTTGGTTGAGTTCTATATAAACACCCTCTCATTCCATACTACATCTATCTAGCATTCATATAGCGTCTACATTATCATCTTGAGCATATTGAGCATTTTAGCATTCATCTAGCATATTAGCTTTATCTTCCATCCATCATGGAGGATTTTATCTTCATATTTGTTCATTGTTGAAGAAGCAATCCACATCATAAACAAGGAATCATACAATCTAGGTGATATTGTACTTGAATTGCATGCTTTTGATTTCACTTAGATTCGATTCTTTGATGGTGGTAGGGTTAGGTTTTCATGGCTATGCTTGATCTTATTAACCTAATTTTTTACCTATCACAACCATAACACCTCTAACCATCTTGTATCCTGTATCACAAAAGACCCGCATCTATTAGTTTTCTCACATATAATAAATTTGGTGCTAATCCAGGGATATGCAACACACCATTAGTCCTTTTTACTCTACCATCATGAAATATGATTTTAACTTTACAACGACCAACAATATTGAAATGAGAATCATCACCCAAGTATACCTTACCTCCATCAAATACTTCATATTCAAAAAACCAACCTCTATTAAAGGTTATATGGAAAGATTCAGCTGAGTCAATTAGCCATGCATCATTACCTACATGAGTGGCCAAGGATGCATTGAACGCATCACCATATTCCTTCTCAGACTCATAATCAATATCAAATTTCTTCTTTTTTTCTTTTCTTCTTTGCACTCCTTATGAAAGTGTCCAGGCTTACTATAGTTCCAACAAATAACTTTGTACTTTCCAGGAGATTTGAATCTACCTTTGGACTTGGATTTTTCATGCTTCTAGTTCTTCTTTCCTTTTTCTTTAGATATTCCATGAACATTCAGGGCCTCTTTGGCATTGATGGATACCTTCCTCCTCATCTCTTCAAAAAACAAAGAACCCACAACATCTTCAACTTTCAAGACAATAGAAGTACTCCCAATAGACATAAAAAGATAATCCCATGAATCAGGCAAATAACAAAGCAGAATATGACATCTCTCCTCCTCATCCATTTTTACACCAACTGATGCCAATTGAACCACAAACATATTGAATGCTTCCAGGTGGTTTGCAATTCATCCACCCTCTTCCATTCTCAATGAATACAACTTTCTCAAGAAAATATTGTTTACTAAAGATTTGGATTGATATATCTCACCAAGTTTCTTCCATAGTTTATTTGCAAAGAACTCTTCATTTACATTGATTAAAATAGAGTCTGACAGACATAATCTAATTAGACCCTTAGCTTTATGGTCCATAACATCATATTGAGTAGCCAAAGTAGCACCTGTAGGCCTTGAAACATTCTCATCAATAGCATCCCATAGATCTTGATCAATTAATAGATCTTCCATCTTCATCTTCCACATCTTAAAATTGTTACTAGAAAACATCTCTACCTCTATTCTCCCTGATGTGCTTCCCATCTAAAAATTCCTACAACAAGATCACAAAGTATCTTCTACACAAGCTCCCATTTAAAACTAGATTAGTTCAAAAAAACCCAACCCACAACTGAAACCAAGGGTGATCAAGCTTTGATACCACTTATAAGGAAGCTAAGGTAGCAAAACAACATCCTACACTAACCTTGAGAGGAGGATTATGAAATTTTTTTCAGATCTTTACTATAGTTACAAAAATTATGCAGAAATAAACATAAATAGAAATCATACCAGTACAACATGATGATTTACGTGGAGAAAACCCTTTTGGGAGAAAACCCCACACTCCAAAAGCCATCCAATATATTATTCATAAATCAACAAGATTACAATATACTTGTAGAGAAAAATTTCACAAGAATATCACCAACCAGAGATCTGGAGGCAAATCAACATCTATATGACTCTCACACTCAACCTCCATCTTAAGCACCTAATATATAGGAGATACAATACATGAAATTGTCAAATAGTAATTACAAAACCATGAGCTAAAACCACCCAAAACAAGTGGCACCCAAACTATCTCCAATCATAGATGCTCTATGATGTGTCAAAAGACACACCAACACGTGTAACTCCCCCTTACAACTATTTTTCTATGTCCAACACATTTTCACATTTTCTACTATGGGAGACCTAGCTTCCAAAGGCCATAACTTTTGATCTAGGAGGCATAATCGTTTGATGTGTTGGAAAGATTGTGAAGAGATCTATCAAGATATAACCATATTGGTTATATATGGCAACTTTTGGGGCCAAAAAAGGCCTCTAGATGCCTCAAAATTGACTTTGAACCTTTTTTGAGAGTTTCAAAAATTGGAAACTTCAATATCTTGACATCTAGACATGACCTTCGGTCAAAACTCACCCAAAATGTTTATTTGGCAATTCTATAGCTTTGGGGAAAATTTTGATCCCATACGTACTCAAATACAAACTTACTATAAACAGAAACCTTTTGTAATTGTAAGATTGAGACACCTTTCCTAACATTGAAGAAGGATACCAAGGTGGAATGAACCCTTAAAGCAAGAAGTGCCTTTGAAGAGATAAAAAGTGTTATTGCTAATATTCTCATGTTGATTAGTCTAAACTATAGGATATTATTTTATATCCATTCATTTCCATTTGAATACTCCATAATAGTAGTATTGACACATAAAAGGTATGTTGGTGATGAAAGAGCCATAGCCTTTATGAATTCTTCTCTATGCAATGCTAAGGTCAAGTATTCAGTGATTGATAATAAGGCATTCACCTTGAGAAAAGTGGCCAAGAAGTTTAGGTACTAAATATTACATAGTCAATTATTCACCATAGTGCTAGATCTATCTATAAAAAGACTTGATAATGTAAAATGAGCTAAAAGAGAGGAGAGGAAAATGGATGAGTATCTATAAGCACTAAAAAAATACATGAGCCTACATGGTAATCTGATGATGAGTTGTAGTCCTAAACACGTACATCTAAGTGTGTAAATATGAGCTCTTAGTAGTATTCCTCTTGGCGACACGTGTCTTTGTTCATTTTTCACTTTGTGCTTTTCTAACCTCCAAGCTAACCTTCTATGGTCCTACACACTGTCTTCCTAGTCACCTAACCTATGTTCAACAAACCACTCCTATCGATTACCAACCTTGATGACATGACTAATCTACTTCATAAGAGAGGAAATCAATCTTCCATAGGAGCTTTCCCATCCATTCTTTCTTCCCCATCCATCCAACTCACTTTCCAATTAGCTATCGAACCTTTTAGAGCCTAAGAGACTGATAAAAAATGATCTTAAAATATAATTTTGACACTTTCAAGAAAAATTAAAGGTTCCATTGTGTAGTTCTTGAAAAAATATGCAATTTCAAAAAAATGGCACCTAAAAAGAAGTTCATCTGTGCCTGAATGAGCTCTTGGAAGTTCTATATGATCTATTCAAAACATTATTTCTGGGTCACCCCTATCACTGTAGGATCTGCCATGGGCAACCCTACCACTGAAGTGGGTCCCCTAGGTGTGAATTTCCCTGGTGAACTGGGTGACCCACTCTCTTAAACTCAAACACCTTGTCTCTAGTTCTTGAAGTCATCTTTAGCCCACTAAGTCCAATCTTAGCCCTTGAAACCACCTGCAGAACCTATTCCCTATGGGTCACCCAATTTGACCTCTAAATCCCCCATGGGTGACCTACCTTGGTAAATTGGGGGATCTTGTTGTGTTTTGACATGTGTGTTTCTCTTCAGTTCTTTTATGTCATAAAATGTCCCCCTAGGACTTTTACCTCCTAAGTTTAGCTCCCGGGTCCCTTATTTTTTCATGCATGTTAGAATTTACTCTCGAGAAAAAATGGCCTGAAACCCATGTCAAGTGGGGCCTAAGGGACATTGTTGAGCCTTAACCCTAACCCAAAATAGGTCCTGTGACAAGGGCGTCTATGCCCTTGTCCTGCCCTATTTTGGCGGGGTCCCAAATTTTAATGTCGGTAAAGTGACCGTTAAAAGTGTCTCTTGCCAACATCTTAAGTTTGAATTACAAAATTTAAAGTGGGAATGCACATATAAGCATGTTTAGGGTTTCATTTGTAAAATAGAAGATGATTATGAGATTTTGGAAAACTTATGATTTTAGAGCATTCAAGACATTCATTGTGTTCCAGAGCAGAATATTGTTGTGTTTGTTATTGCAAATTTGGCTTCATCTTCTCATGTTGTGAAGGATCTTCATCTATGTGAGAGCTACACCTCTGAGGCGATATTTGTTTGTGATTTAATCAATCATTTATCAATTTGTTTTTGCCTTTGTCCTACAAGGGTACACTCTCTATCTAACAACAATGTTGGAAGGCTTGAATGCCATTCCAGGGCTTGACCGAGGCAAGCTCCTAAACACCACAACCCCCCAACCCCCCAACCCCTCTCTTGTGATTGCAGGTGACAGGTGTCATATTTTGTGAAGTGGATTTGAAGAGAAGTGTTGTAGAGCATAAGGATCCTAGATCTAAAAGAAAGATAGGAAAAGAGCATGATAGGGACAAGGGCGCTAGTCCGTGTGTCCTCCAAGTTTACAGAGCTGGAAATTAAGGGAACAATGATAATCAACATCAGAAAAGATCTAGAAAACCCTGATAAAATTATTAACTTGGAGGCTGGTGGGAGTCCCTCCATCCTCGACATTTCCAAATCTTAAACTTTAAAATCTGGTATGAGTCTAATCTTCATCTAGTATCTCTGTATGTGAGCATTTGTCAGAATTCATCTGTTTGTTTACGATTTTGCAATAATTAGGGGTTTTAGTATAATTGGGCTTAAATTAACACAATAATCAATCAATTCTAAATTTCCCTATCATTACAAGTGACAAACAACATGTAGGTGAATCCTCTTGCAAAAGTTGAGATTCATAACTCGGTTAAATGTCCTTGAATGTGTGTAGTGAATGGAGGATCTAAACTATACATCAAACCAAACCCTCTTCCCCCTTTTTCCTACATTACATTTTGGTGAACCCATATTTTATTTGAAAATTGCATATTTCTAACTGTTATACATCACATTTGCATTCATGCATATTATTTACATCATTTTGCATTCATAAATATTGAAAAAAATTGAAAAAAAATTGAAAATTTTGAAAAAATTTGCATCCTAGGCTTGCATTAGGGTATAGTTGATGCAGGAGCATCCCTGGTTCAAGAGTAATCTTGTATCAATAAAAAATATTTGCATTTTCATTTCAGTTATTTCACTTTCCAGTTCAGTTCAGGCAGTTCAGTCATAAGCAGCTCAGCTTGTGGTCCAGTTTCAGCATTCCACACCTTACGGATCTGGACTTAGCATCTAAATTCATTCATCTACATCATATCAAGAATTTAGAGCATTTTAATTAGTTACAAGAAAGTTATCTCTATCAGAAGATCCTCTGGTTTCTTAGTGCAAAGTTCTCTGATAGTCATGAGTAATCAGCTGAAGGAGAAGGGTTGGGAGCATTGGCCGACTTGCAGATCCTTGTGATTCATTCTACAATGTTCCTTGGTTTGTGGCTAACCTTCCTCATAGGTCTACACTTCATTGAATCCATTGGAGAAGGATTTTCAAGCTGATAGGTTCGACCTATCCAAGAACACACGTTACACCTCTTCTTTAGGATTTCAGATCTCCTGTGGCTGACACGGAGGAATCTATTGGTCTGGAAATGATATATATTGATGTAATAGATCCTTAGGAAAGGAGGGATAGATATAGCTATTCACATTAGAAAGATCTATAGTTTAGTTTTGTGCGAAAGAGCTTCAAAGCTTTATCTTGCGCATGTATGTAATCAGGCCTATGAGCCCTAATTGTAAGCCCGCATGTTGCCGACGGATCTCTATTTTGAATTCTTTGATATACTGAATGACTGAATCTGCATTTGTTCTATATTCTTGTGTTGTTTCCATTGTGTTTACTCTTGCTGCATGGTCCAGATAGTTCATTCTATGAACCCTCCTACCGTGACTGCATCAAGTGGTATCAGAGCAAAAGTTTGATTCTTTTGAGTGAATTGGCAAAGGGGATTCCATAAGATCTTGTTGTAAGCAGATCACTAATCCAAGGCAGGTTACTTGTGTGCAACTGATCGCCGATTGAGAGGCAGTTGTTGCTTGTAGCCCGATCGCCGACTTGAGGCAGTTTGCACTTGATCCTAGGAAGATGCCGCCGTGGAGAGTTCCTCCTGTTGGTACAATGGCTAATAGAATGGATGAGATGATGGAATTGATGAGAACAATGTGAATTCGTTTGGATGTTGTTGAAGAAGATAGGCGAAGAGGATTGATACCTAGACCTAATATTGAAAGTGATGATGAAGAAGAATTTCAATCTATTGAACAAAGTGGTGAACCCCTAGAAGGTCATGAAGAAGAAGAATCGGATCAAGTAAAGATGTTGTGAGCTATTTCAAAGATTGGGAAAAGACCTAGAGTGGATGTGTCAAACAATACTTGTAATTTGAATCTAGAAGAATTGATTGATTGGATAAATGACATGGAAGAATACTTTGAATATGAGGAAATTGAAGATTCGGAGAAGGTGAAATTTGCAAAGACAAAGTTGAAAGGACATGCTACTATATGGTGGAAAGAAGTTCAGTTTGAAAGAAATAGGAGAGGAAAGGAAAAGATTACAAAGTGGGACCAGATGGTGACAAAGTTGAAGAATCAATTCATACCCGCTGACTATGAGTTGGAGATGTTGAAGAGATTGCAAAACTTGAGACAAAAGGAAAAATTTGTGAAAGAATACACTAAAGAATTTCATAAAATGATCATCAAAACAAGACACAGTGAAGAAACCAAGGAGAAAGTGGCTAGATACATCAATGGACTGAGATTGAACATTCAGGAAGAGCTAAGCTTGATAAGGATGACCTCTTTGGAAGAAGCATATCAATTTGCACTAAAAGTTGAAGAGAAGTTGAATAAGAAACATGATTAGAGATAGAGAGGCAGAGGAGGTATAATTCTGATAGGTAGGGCATTTTCTGGAGGGGACAGATCTTATTAAGAATAGAACAAGTTTGACAGCCCGTTGAGGAAGGATGACAAAGATAATAATGCTTACCGAAGAGATGACATAAATTTTTACCAGAGAGGAAACCCTAGTGCATACTAGAATGAAGGATATAGAAGAGAAGGAAGAGGATTTTATAGGAGAACATTCAGAGGTACTTGTTTTTAAGTGTGGAGGTGAAGGACATAGAGCATTTGAATGCAATCAGGGTAGTACAAGGAAGAAAACAAAAAATAGTGGAAGAGCAGCCTATGTTGAAGAAGAACTTGTTGAATCACCTAGTTTAGTTGGCAGTTCGGTGAAAGGAGAATCATTGGTGATGAGGAAAGCACTATTTCAAACAGAGACAAATGAAGAACCATCACAGAGGAAAAGTCTGTTTAGAACCAAATGCAAATCCAGAGGTAAGTGTTGTAAAGTTGTGATTGATAGTGGTAGTTCAGATAACCTAGTTTCTGAGGAAATGGTGACTAAGCCAAAATTGGAAAGATTGAAACACCCTAAGCCCTATCAGCTAGCATGGATTCAGAATGATCATAAGGTATTGGTGAGTGAACAATGTTTAGTGAAATTTCATATTGGATCTTATCATGATGAAGTCTTGTGTGATATTATGCCTATAGATGTTTGTCATATCTTGTTGGGTAGACCTTGGTAGTATGATATAAAAGCTATGCATGATGGGAGAAAGAATACATATACTATAATAGAAAATGGAAAGAGAATTACCTTGATTCCTTTAGAGGATGATCCTAAGAGCGAAGTATGTGGAAATGCTAGAATCTGTTTGGTAGACGGAAGGAAATTTCTGGATGGTTTGAGACATGAGAATATGTGTTTTGCCTTGTATCCTAAGAAGATTGAAGAATTGAAGAAAGAGATAGAAGAACAACCGGAGGAGATAAGAGAGTTGCTGACAGAGTTTGAAGACATCATATCAGATAATGTACTTGAAGGATTACCACCTATAAGGAGTATCAGCCATCACATGGATCTTATACCAGGAGCAAGTTTACCTAATAAAGCAGCACACTGGATAACACTGGTAGAGAATGAAGAATTTAATAAATAGATACAAGAGTTGTTGAGGAAAGGTTTGATCAGAGAAAGTTTGAGTCCCTGTGTAGTACCTACAGTATCAGCACCAAAGAAAGATGGAGAATGGAGAATGTGTACTAATTCTAGAGCAATAAACAAGATCACAGTTAAGTATAGATTTCCTTTACCTAGAATGGATGATATCATGGATTGTTTAAGTGGAGCAAGATATTTCACTAAGATAGATTTGAAAAGTGGATACCATCAGATTAGAATCAGAGAAGGTGATGAATGGAATACTACCTTTAAGACAAATGAAGGATTATATGATTGGTTAGTGATGCCTTTTGGATTGACAAATGCACCGAGTACTTTCATGAGGTTGATGAATGAAGTTCTGAAGAAATTCTTGGGTAAGTTTGTGATTGTGTATTTAGATGATATTTTGATTTTCAGTGAGACAAAAGAAGAACATTTGTGGCATATTAGACAAGTTTTTCAGAGGTTGAGAGAAGAGAAATTATTGATAAACATCAAGAAATGTAGTTTCATGAAAGAAGAGTTGGTATATTTGGGATTTGTAATTTCTGCGGAAGGATTGAAGATGGACCCTGAGAAAGTGAAAGCAATTGTTGAATGGCATACACCGGAGAGCATTGGAGAGGTTAGATCATTTCATGGTTTGGCTAGTTTCTACTGGAAGTTCATAAAAAATTTTAGTTCAGTTTGTAACCCTATGACAGAGACAATGAGAGGTGACAGAAAAGATTTCAAATGGACATCTGGAGCAGATAAAAGTTTTGAGTTATTGAAGCAGAAAGTGACTGAGCAACCTATTTTGGCATTATCAAATTTCAATAAGGTATTTCAAGTTGATTGTGATGCTAGTGGAAATGCAATTGGAGTAGTGTTAAGTCAAGAGGGTAGACCAGTAGCATATTTCAGTGAGAAGCTGAATGGTGCAAGGGGAAGATATTCATTTTATGATCAAGAGTTCTATGCCATAATTCAAGCCCTGAAGAAGTGGAGACATTATTTGTTGCCTAAGGAGTTTGTGTTATATACAGATCATCAAGTTTTGCAATATTTGAATAGTCAAGGTAGGTTGAATTAGAGACATATGAGATAGGTAGAGTTCATGTAGAGTTATACTTTTGTGTTGAAGCATAGGAGTCGAAAATCAAATAAAGTTGTTGATGCCTTGAGTAGAAGAAGAAACTTGTTAACAGAAATAAGAGTTGAAGTGTTGGGTTTTGGTGAATTGAAGAACATGTATGAGGGAGACACTGATTTTGCAGAACCTTGGAAAACATGTAAGGAACCTATTGTAGCAAATAGAAGTAAATGGTTGGATTATTTCATTCAAGAAGATATGTTGTTCAAAGGAAGTCAGTTGTGCATACCTCGAAGTTCAATGAGAGACAACTTGATCAAGGAGAAGCATAGTGGTGGATTGGCAGGACAGTTTGGCATTGATGAGATAGTGGCTTTGGTAAGTGAAAATTACTTTTGGCCTTAGATTCATAAGGATGTTCAGAGATTTGTGCAAAGTTGTAGAGTTTGTCAAGTTGCAAAAGGGAGTAGTTAGAACACTGGATTGTATAAACCTTTAACAGTACCAGAGAAACCTTGGGAAGACATAAGCATGGATTTTGTAATGGGATTACCTAAGACACATAGAGGACATGATTCAATATTTGTAGTGGTTGACAAATTTTCAAAGATGGCTCATTTCATACCTTGCAAAAAGACAACTGATGCAGTGCATGTAACTGACCTATTTTTCAAGGAGATTGTGAGATTGCATGGATTACCTAGGAGTATAGTTTCAGACAAAGATACAAAGTTTGTTGGATACTTTTGGAGGACACTTTGGAAGAAGATGAAGACATATTTGAAGTTTAGTTCATCTTTTAATCCACAGATAGATGGACAGACAGAGGTAGTGAATAGGAGTTTGGGAAACTTGTTGAGATGTTTGGTGGGAGAGAAGACAGGCAATTGGGATTTGATTCTTTCACAAGCAGAGTTTGCATACAATAATTTAGTCAATAGGAGTACTGGAAAAAACACCTTTTGAGATTATTACCAGAGTGAATCCTAGAGGAGCTGCAGAATTGAGAGACATTAGCATGGAAGAAAAGAGAAGTACAAAAGCAGAGGAATTTGCAGATCATATGAAGACAGTCCATAATCAGGTGAAGAAGCATTTGGAAGACATGAATAGTAAGTACAAAGAGAAGGTAGATGAGAAGAGAAGACACAAAGAATTTGAAAGAGATGAAGTAATGGTGTATTTGATAAAAGAAAGATTTCCAGTTGGGACATATAACAAGTTGAAGATGAAGAAGTTTGGACCTTGTAGGATACTCAGGAAATTTGATTCAGGAAATGTATATGAATTGGAATTACCAGAGACATTGGGTATTTTACCTATTTTCAACATTGCAGACCTTTACCAGTATCATGAAGCAGAGTTTAGTGACCACATGGAAGAAGACTTGAAGAAACAATTACCACAGCAAGCACCGGAACAAATTAAAGATATTTTGGACAATAGAGTTGGACGCAGCACTAGAGGAAGACAATACAAAGAATATCTTGTGAAGTGGAAAGGTAGGCTGGAAGAAGATTCATCATGGATTTCTCAGGCTGAGGTGGACCGTCTTGGTTCTCCCCTAGCCCCAGCAAAGTGAGGGACTCACTTTTTCAATAACCCTAGATGTTTGATGTAGGAGCATCCCTGGTTCATGAGTAATCTTGCATCAACCAAAAACATTTACATTTGCATTTCAGTTCTTTCACTTTCTAGTTTAGTTCAGGTAGTTCAGTTAGAAGCAACTCAACTTGTGGTCCGGTTTCAGCATTCCACACCTTGCGGATCTGGACTTAGCATCTAAATTCATTCATCTACAACATATCAAGAATTCAGAGCATTTGGATCAGTTACCAGAAAGTTATCACTATCAAAAGATCCTCTATTTTCTTAGTGCAAAGTTCTATGACAGTCATGAGTAATCAGCTAAAGGAGAAGGATTGGGAGCATTGGCCGACTTGCGGATCCTTGTGATTCATTCTACAATGTTCCTTGGTTCGTGGTTGACCTTCCTCATAGGTCTGCATTTCATTGTATCTGTTGGAGAAGGATTTTCAAGATGATGGGTTCGACCTATCCAAGAACACACGTTACACCTCTTCTTCAGGATTCTGGATCTCTTGTGGCCAACACAGCAGAATCTATTGGTATGGAAATTGGTACAGGAGCACCTACCTGACAGCTGGCCTCCATGAGGCAGTTAGTTTGTTTTGAGGCTTGTTAATGTTTCCAAGAAGGTCTTATAAGACCAATGCATGTAATAAGGTCATGTTGACCATACTTTACTATTTTTAGCCAGTTTGTTAAGACAGTTGTTGTGCTGTGTGTTCGGTTGGATCCTCCCAGCCGCTTGGAAGCTCCCAGCCACTTGGAGTCGGGTCAGTAGTACTCGTAGGAGATCCTATTTATGCATGAGGATCGACAGATTGAGACATAGATGTTGAGAAGCTAGGTTGGAGAGAGTGAGACAGAGTACTGTATTGCATCTTTTGAAATCAATAAAGATCTTGTTTGTGTTCATTTTCTGTTTGGTCTCCATTGTGAAATCGATTTGTTGTTTTGGTGGTTTCATGGATTCGCTGATCCATTCCACCGGTTGATTCGTCGAATCGGTGGAATGGCTATGTACAGTAGGTTAGGATTTAGTCTGCATTTCGTGTTTGTTTGCATGTCTGTTTGTAGGATCGCAATCAAGAGGTGTTGAGAAGCCTAGCATGGGTATGTGCTAGGTCGTGCTGGTTGTTAGAGTTTGGAAGATCACCCTGAAAGCGGATCGGGTCACCTCAGGAGGTTCGGCGGATCGAAATTCGCTAAGGTTGGAAAATCCTTCGCAACGGCATCATCAGGATATTTCTGTGTATATCCTGCAGTTACTTCGGGCGTCATCTGAGTAGATGGAGATGAGCATGATGCAGTCGAATGCATAAAGTGAATGTGTTTTGGGGTGATCATCATCAGGTGTTGCCGAGGAGGAGCGTTTCGGCATAAGGTAGAAGATCGGGTTGACAATTCCTTCACGGGCCGATAATGTTAAGTTTGGCCGACAGCAGGATATTGAAGGAACTGCATGTGACGTCATCGTCATCAGGATAATCGTCATCAGGATATCGGGGCAGCAGGATATTGAAGGAGCTGCATGTGACGTCATCGTCATCAGGATAATCGTCATCAGGATATCGGGGTGACATAAGCATCGAAGGAAGGGTGCATGAGGTTGTCGTCATCAGGATATATGGGAGGAACCGGATGCTCTATATCCTGCTAATGAACATGATGTTGAACATCATGATGATGAAGAAAGAGGTTAGCGGTAAGGTGAACAGTGAACGTCAGGAGGATGTTTGCGCTTGCCGAATATGATGATGCTGCCGATAGTCGGATATGATGATGCTGCTGACAGGCGAAAGGGCGAAGGTTTGTCTGCAGGAGGATATCAGTCGGCAGAGAAAATATGATGATGCTGACAGTGTTAAGGGAAATATGATGATGATGAAGGGTTGCGGACATCCATGCTGTATGTCAAGGTTTTAGTGTGGATCCCTCTGCATCATAGTGGTATCAGAGCGCAACAAAAGGTCTGGGCTGTTGTGTGTTGATTTTGTCACCGAAAGGGCAGAGGTAGAGTTGATTCTGTCACTGAAAGGACAGAGGTAGAGGAGTGAGGGGTTGACAAAATGCCTCCGAAAGGTAGTGGTACTGCAAGGGAATTGCAGGAGATGAAGGAAAAACATGCCAGAGAGATGAGGAAGATGAAGGAGCTTGCTGAAGCACTTCAAGCCAGGCTTGTAGCCCTGGAAAAGAAAAAAAAAGGGCAGTGGAAGACAGTGAGTCTGAAGAAGATGAAGATACTATTGAAGAGTATGAAGAGGTAGCTGAAGATCTGGATGCTGAAGACCAGAGATTTGCAAAACTGTTAAAGGCAGTGCAGAGTGATAAACCTAAGGTAAAGGTTGATGTTTCCAAGTATAATGGAAGTTTGAATGAAGATGAGTTACTGGATTGGATTGCTGCACTTGATAATCACTTTGAATGTGAAGATGTTGCTGAGGATCAGAAGGTAAAGATTGCAAAGACCAAGTTAGGAGGTCATGCTTTGGTATGGTGGGATTATGTACAATCTGAGAGAAGGAAACAAGGAAAGTCAAAGATCACTTCATGGGATAAAATGGTAGCAAGGATCAAAGGTAAATTCTTGCCCAAGGATTATGAAATTCAGATGTTTAAGAAGCTGCAATTTTTAAGGCAGAAGGAAATGGATGTGAAGGCATATACTGAGGAGTTTTATAAATTGAGTATGAGATCTGGTCATCATGAGAATGAGGTAGAAAAGGTGGCTAGGTACTTGGCTGGTTTGAGATTGAACATATAGGATGAGTTAGTTTTAGCTAACCCTAAGAATGTGGAGGATTGTTATCAAATGGCAATCAGGATTGAAGAAAAGATGAATAGAGGACAAGATAAGTCCATGAGAGGAAGAGGCAACAATATAAGGGGAAGAGGAGCAGCCCCTACAACAAGGCAAACAAATGAGGGTCAAGAAGACACTGGTAAAGGATAGGGACAGTCTGATTTCAGAGGTGGATGGAAAGGTAATAGAGGCAGATTTGGAGGTGGTAGAGGTTCTACTACATTTTCAGGAAAGTGTTACACCTGTGGTGAGTTTGGTCATCCATTTTTCAAATGTCCAGAAAGCAAAGGTTCATCATCCAGAAATGATAGAACGAATGACAAGAGAGTACAACTTGTGCAAGAAGAGAAAGTAGAGCAAAGTGTGCAAAGTTCAAACACTTATCAAAGAGATAGGGAGCCTGACGGTTATGGATATCCTGAGGAGGGAGAAGCATTGATGCTAAGGAGAATTAGTTTGCAGGCATCAAAGGATATGATGCAAAGAAGAGCTCTTTTCAAGACCACATGCAAGAGCAAAGGTAAGGTATGTAAGGTTGTCATTGATACTGGTTCAACAGACAACATGGTATCTCAGGAAATGATGGATAAACTGAATTTGGAAAGGATTCCACACCAACACCCTTACAAGGCATCTTGGGTGAGTGATAGTCAATCACTTTTTGTCTATGAACAGGCATATGTGGATTTTCAGATTGGAGCATATCAGGATAGAGTTTTGTGTGACATTTTGCCCATGGACTGTTGTCACCTACTGTTGGGTAGACCATGGCAATTTGATAGGAGGGTACTGTATGATGGGCATGCTAATACCTACACCATCAAGAAAGATGGGAAGACTATTAGGTTGATGCCATTGCAGGAAGCAGCTGCAACACAGAAGGCAGCAAAAATCATTTTAGTGGGAAAGAAGGGATTTGTGCAGAAGCCTATAGGAGCAGGCATAAAGGCAGTTGAGGACACTGCAGGGAAAGGAGTTGTTAAGGACAACAGGTTGAAGAAAGTTTCAGTTGTGACTGACAGAGGTCAGCAGCAGGTTCAGAAATAGGTTTGCAAACAGCAACCAGTTGAGAGGAATGACAAGGATGTTGTCATAGTTGGGACTATTGTTTGTCCTATAAAGGTTGAAAGGAAGATAGAGTTGAACATTGCTGAAGTTCAAGAGGCAGTTCAGACAGAGGTTCTGGTCAGACAACCTGACAAACACAAGGTATGTGTGAGAAAGGCCTACATTGACAGGCATGAGGATTTACTTGCAACAAGGCAAGTTACAGTTCAGAAGTCTTGGAGCAGTCAAGAGCCAGCAGAGGACAAAGCTGGAACAGGTCAGAACACTGACATGGCAAAGTGTAAAGGTGGAGGACTTCCACAACTAAACTCATGGGACATGAGTTCTTTTCTGTTGGGGAGTATGGTGCAGGAGCACCTACCTGACAGCTGGCCTCCATGAGGCAGTTAGTTTGTTTTGAGGCTTGTTAATGTTTCCAAGAAGGTCTTATAAGACCAATGCATGTAATAAGGTCATGTTGACCATACTTTACTATTTTTAGCCAGTTTGTTAAGACAGTTGTTGTGCTGTGTGTTCGGTTGGATCCTCCCAGCCGCTTGGAAGCTCCCAGCCACTTGGAGTCAGGTCAGTAGTACTCGTAGGAGATCCTATTTATGCATGAGGATCGACAGATTGAGACATAGATGTTGAGAAGCTAGGTTGGAGAGAGTGAGACAGAGTACTGTATTACATCTTTTGAAATCAATAAAGATCCTGTTTGTGTTCATTTTCTGTTTGGTCTCCATTGTGAAATCGATTTGTTGTTTTGGTGGTTTCATGGATTCGCTGATCCATTCCACCGGTTGATTCGTCGAATCGGTGGAATGGCTATGTACAGTAGGTTAGGATTTAGTCTGCATTTCGTGTTTGTTTGCATGTCTGTTTGTAGGATCGCAATCAAGAGGTGTTGAGAACCCTAGCATGGGTATGTGCTAGGTCGTGCTGGTTGTTAGAGTTTGGAAGATCACCCTGAAAGCAGATCGGGTCACCTCAGAAGGTTCGGCGGATCGAAATTCGCTAAGGTTGGAAAATCCTTCGCAACGGCATCATTAGGATATTTCTGTGTATATCCTGTAGTTACTTCAGGCGTCATCCGAGTAGATGGAGATGAGCATGATGCAATTGAATGCATAAAGTGAATGTGTTTTGGGGTGATCATCATCAGGTGTTGCCGAGGAGGAGCGTTTCGGCATAAGGTAGAAGATCGGGTTGACAATTCCTTCGCGGGCTGATAATGTTAAGTTTGGCCGACAGCAGGATATTGAAGGAACTGCATGTGACGTCATCGTCATCAGGATAATCGTCATCAGGATATCGGGGCAGCAGGATATTGAAGGAGCTGCATGTGACGTCATCGTCATCAGGATAATCGTCATCAGGATATCGGGGTGACATAAGCATCAAAGGAAGGGTGCATGAGGTTGTCGTCATCAGGATATATGGGAGGAACCGGATGTTCTATATCCTGCTGATGAACATGATGTTGAACATCATGATGATGAAGAAAGAGGTTGGCGGTAAGGTGAACAGTGAACGTCAGGAGGATGTTTGCGCTTGCCGAATATGATGATGCTGCCGATAGTCAGATATGATGATGCTGCTGACAGGCGAAAGGGCGAAGGTTTGTCTGCAGGAGGATATCGGTCGGCAGAGAAAATATGATGATGCTGACAGTGTTAAGGGAAATATGATGATGATGAAGGGTTGCGGACATCCATGCTGTATGTCAAGGTTTTAGTGTGGATTCCTCTGCATCAGAAATGATCTATATTGATGTAATAGATCCTTAGGAAAGGAGGGACAGATATAGCTATTCACATTAGAAAGATCTATAGTTTAGTTTTGTGTGAAGGATCAGGCCTGTGAGCCCTAATTGTAAGCCCGCATGTTGCCGACGGATCTCTATTTTGAGTTCTTTGATATACTGAATGACTGAATCTACATTTTTTCTATATTCTTGTGTTGTTTCCGTTGTTTTTACTCTTGTTGCACGGTCCAGACAGTTCATTCTGTGAACTCTCCTACCGTGACTGCACCAATAGTTTGCATCAATTTCATTGCATTTCATATAATCTCTAATTTTTACATCAGATCTGATATAAATTATTTATATTCATCATCCTATAATCTTTTACATTTGCATTTTCATGCTAAAATTACTAGGGTTTGCTTGAAATTTTGGATTGTTCTCATAACCTAGTGATTTCAAAACCTAGGGTTTGTAGTTAAAATCTTGCTTTAGATTTTACTACTCATTTGTTGCACTCACTCAAATCTGATTTTTTCTTTTATTGTCTCATTATTGTGTGCCTTTGCATTTACATCTCAAATTTTGCATTTACACATAGTTAATTTCAACAAAAACTAGCATATTCACTCATTTCTCCTTAAAATTGCACTTGCATTGAGCATTGTAGGATTTTAACATGATTTTCAGATCTGAGCCGAGCTAATTAACATCATAAGTTTTATTATATTTCATTCATACACCATTTTACATAATTTCACGCCTTAATTTCATAATTAGGGTTTAAAATCCTTATATTTTCACTAGATTTTGACTCATCCTTCATCTAGATTTGCATGATAGGTGTGTTGTGAAAGATATTTCTGCATTATTGGACTGATAATAAGGTTTTAATTGGCTTCCCCTCATCATTTTAATCACAACACTACATATTTTAGGCATTTGCATTGGAAAAAGTGAAAAAAGTGAACATTGTAGGTGCATAAACAAGCATAAATTGGTATTTTGCATTCAATCTAAATATATAAAATCATCAATTGGGCCTTGTTGTGTTGTACTCTTTCTTCCTATCCATTTTGTTTGTTGTAGACTTTGTGTGTCTTTTTAGCCCTTTCCCTCAAACAAGTGCTTAGGAGTGAAATAGTCACACATCTAGGGTGTGTTAAGTATTATAGAACTTTTCATGTCTGGTATTACTAGATCTTATTGGACATTAATTTTACAAGACATTTTATTATGGCATCTTCATCTCATTGCTCTTTGGTATCTTTACACACATATATCGAAAACTTTGAGAATTTCTACAAATTTCTTAATATATGAATCCTCATGTTCTTAGTTATATACAAGCTATGTATCATAAGGATATATTCAAATGCTCTTCATTTGAAATCATGGGCTATGTATCTGATTTTGACAACTTCACATCTCTCATGAATACATACCCTTCAGTAGTAGAAGATCTGACAAAAGACATTGAGAATGATGAGTGTGAAAGTTCTCTTAATGCTTTGGAACTAATAGCTAAAACATATGATGATGATGATGATGATGATGATGATTCCATATGTTATCCTATTCCTCCTTTAAGTCCCTTAGACATCACTAATGATACAATCACTGCTAACCTTCCTAACAACACTTCACCTTTCTTTTGTTCCAATGCTCTCCCTAGCCAAGATGAAGCATTAGGGATGAGAAAAGGTCTCTCACATTAAATCCTTCAGGGATAGATGTTGAGCATAATCAAGAGGAAAATAATGTTAATTCAATCTTCACTAATAGACTTATTCCACCCACCAATGGGTTACTAGATAAGTGTAGCAATATACCTAAGATGGTTGTGCGGGGGGTACCTAGTGCACCTTCTTGCTTAAAACTGGTGATTATGGTTCAAGGAGATCAAAAACCACCTCAACCCCTGGATTACATCCTAAACTATGTAAGACAAATCACTCAAAGAAATCAAGGTGTTGAAAATGTATCGCAACAACCACACGACAATGTGATTTCTCACACATACAACACCCATAATAACAAACAAAGTAATCAAGCACCTCATGTGCTTGTCTCTCTTCCATGTTCTCAACCCATGCTCCATCCACCACCTCATCTTACTCCTAAAATAGGTCAAGAATATGATCTTGTTGAACATCTTCGCGCTACTTTGATTAAGATCTCTCTTTGGGATTTAATACAAACATCGCCTATTGGCAAGAGACACTATTCTGGTATGGATTTGTATGTTGTCATTGATGAAAACAAGGCTTAGAGATCCTATCACCATGACAAGAAGAGATATCTCTGGAAGAACATATTAGATTCCAGGTCCAGTTCATAGAAAATGACTAAGTATGGAAAGTATGCGGAGTAGAGGATAGTAAGTCAGCTAGTATGCCTCCACAATTGAAGACTTGCAGATGAGGTTTAGGTATGATGTGAGTTGGTGTTTGATAGTGTTATGCCTTAGAGATTAAGTCCTGATTCTCTCCATAAGACATCTTGAAGAAATATCTAAGTCTGGGTAAGCAAAGGTATAGCAGGAACAGTGAACAGGGTCTAGTGCAGTGGTCTGCATTCCTTCGTAGACAAGTATTTTGTTATACGGTTTTGAGGTGTTGTAAACACTTATATGAATTGTCTTATTCTAGAGTTAGGAGATTTGAAGTTCACCAGAAGGATAGCTACAAGCTGCTAAGTATCGGCATAGTATTTGACAGAGCTTGACAGAGACAGAGTTTGAGTTCTGATGGTCCGCAAGATGATATGATGCCTTGTGGTTCTAAGGATAAGATTGGGAATGTGTAAAGAGTCCTTGATATGGCTTTGGAAGTGTTTTGAGATCCTAAACAAAATTTGTAAGTCAGCAGATGAAGTTGTTAAGCATACTTTTGAGGAACAGGCCGACTGGTGAGATAAATCATGATGTGAAGAAAGGATTGTGTGAAAGATCTATGTAAGTAATTAAATGATTAGAGCCGACCTATATGAACATGTTTGGGAGAAGATTTGGCTTTGTATGACACATAGTGCATTGGATTGAGTGACAAAGTACATCTTTTATGTACACGTTTTACTTCTTGATGCTGACCTGATTATGGATTAAATCATGATGCAGATATATATATGAGAGTGTTGATCTTCAGTGGTGTACAAAGTAGTAGTGATGTGTGTGATGCGAGGATGCAAATAGTAGAGTAGAGTTAGATGAACAGTAGCAATGAAGGCTTGGGATTCAGATTTCAGTTACTAAATGACTGCACCCTGGCATAGTGGCAGATGCTTGAGCAGTATTCAGTTTTCATGTGCAATATGATTGGAAGCATGTTTTCGTCTTCAAGGTAGTGAGCCGGCAGTGAGCCTTCAATAGGGTTTAACAGCCCTAAGGGTTTAACAACTCTTATTGTAATCTTGCTTGGTTTAGGGTTGAGGTAGTGAGCCTACTAAACTTAGTTGTACTTCATGGCAGTAAGCCAGTATGTTAGGCTCATGGAGTGACCAAGCCTAAAAATCATTTTGTAAAGATTGCAATATATTTATGAGAGCTAATCCTCTCTGTGGTTTTTCCTATTTTGGGTTTTCCACGTAAAATCTTGGTGTTATGTGTCATGCTTTTGTGGATGTTGTTCATTTGTATATTATGCTTCTATTTGATTAATCCTTTGAAATGGTTAAAGGTAAAAGTGCAAGAAAAAGTTTATAGAACACTGATTCATCCCCCCTCTCAATGTTCCTGACAATCAACAATTAGTATTAGATCAAGGTTCCTTGGAAGAAGTTTAACAACTTAAGGAAGATCTGGGATAGTGTAATCATGGTAGAAAGAAGGTACATAAATTATGAGAGGTACAATCAACTAGAAGCAACTCTTATGGATCTTGAAAATTCTGAAGCAGAGGTCAGAGATCTAAAGGAAAATCTAAAACAAGCTGATGAATGCATCTTAAAGATGAAGGAGCAAGTCAAGAAATTCAAAGACAAATACAAAGAAGTCAGTGACCAATTGTTATCAGCAAATGAAGCCCTAAATGATTTGGAAGCATAAGTTATAGAAAGAACAAGAGTAGAAGATGATCTAAATATGATTGTGAAGAACAAATTAGAAGATTGTGCTAAACTTGAAAAATAAATTATAAGTTTAAAAATAGATTTGGAAAAGGCCAGAAGTTTTGAAGAAAAATTCAAGATAAGTATTGCAAAGCTTGATGAAATGATTGCTAGCCAGAGGAATGTTGATGACAAACATGGTTTAGGATTTGAGAAAGAAGAAAGTTCAAACTTCGGGCAAATAAGCACTAAATCAAGGAAAAACAAAGGATACTAGTTCAAAAATCAAAGAAGAAGACCTAGAAGACCTCTGGTCAGACAACCAAATGTTCAAAGGTACTCATCTTTCAATAGTTATTGTAATTCATCCAATAAGTTTGGTCATAAGGCTACTCCATGTAGGAGTAGAATAAATCAAAAGACTCCATCATTCTCTGGTCAGTGTTTCAATTGTAAGAAATTTGGTCATAGAGCAAATGCATGTAGAAATCAGAGCAGCAAAAGTTTCAACAATGGGAGGAATGAACAGTCATTAAAGGGTAAATGCTTCACTTGCAATAGAATTGGTCATACAGCTGTTGTATGTAGAAGTAAAGTGAGTAAGAATTCTATTAGGTGTAATGCATGCTATAAAATAGGACATAGATCAAATGAATGTAGAACTAATTTTCAAAATATCAGGAACAATAAATCATTCAATGGAAAGTGCTTTGCATGCAATAGTTTTGGACATATGGCTAATCAATGCAGATCAAATTCAATGAATAAAAGGATTCAAGGACAAAAGAGTGTAGTGTGCTTCAGTTGCAACAAATCTAGACATATTGTAAGATTTTGCAGAAGCCAAAATGTGAAGAAAAACTACTATTCTGAAGAAAGAAAAACAGAGCAGATAAATGACAAGGGAAAAGAGAAAGTTGATCCGGTTGAAACAATGGACAAAGTATGGATTGATAAGGAATTAATTTTAATCAAGGATAGATCCACACCAACATCTAATGTGGATACCTTCTTTGAAGAATGAGTTTGTGAGCACTAGCTCATGGGGAGGAGTATTGGAAATCCAAACTCCCTAGCTAGGTAGTTGGTGCTAGATTTCAGCACAGAGATTCTTGGTAGAATTCGATAAGACAAATCCTCTGAAAGAAAAACCAGAAGGAAATAAGATGATGCAGCATTTTGCGGAGCAACTCTAATTGACTGTGTCCATCTGGGATAAGTCAAGAAGCTTTTTGAAAAATAGCATTTATGACAATCAGGTCAAGTACGGAGGATAAAAGACAAGTCTTTTGGTCTCAATTCACTTTGCATTCAAAGTTTTTTAGACATTAGAGAGAGATTGGAGTAAGAATTCAAGGCACAACAAAGATTCAAAGATTGGATCGATTCAGGTGAAGGAAACCCAATCTTGACATCTCAAGGTATTTATCGTAGAAACCCTCATTGTGAGTCTATTGAATCTTTGCTATGGTGACTCCATAAATTATAGATATTACTGAATGCCCTCGACCAAAGTTCAAGAAACACCCGCATAAAGCAATCGAAGTGGATCAAATGGGTGCATTTTCAAGTATACCCTATGGAGTCCTGTATGTTGAAGATGTTAGGGCATATATTCATGTTGCCCTAGATGAACACAACAGCATTTGTCTAATAGATTTATATATCAAGCATCTAACCAATGACCAGTTTGATATCAAAGAAGAATACAAAACCCTAAAAGAAAATAAGTTCATTTAGTATGTGGATTTTCCTATGTTTGCAGAAGATGAATGGGTAAGGTACGTTCTAAGCCGAATTCATGATGAATTCATGTGGTTAGGGTAGCCCTTCAAAATCACTAAGGAAGCAATTAGGGCAGTGACAGGATTAAGTTCCACCGAGAGTGTGCCATTGTTGAAGGCTGTGAAGAATCAAACTATTAAAGAGGCCACTGGAGCAAGGTTTGACAAGAGGGCACTGACTATCAATGACATCATAGATCATGATGTGAGATTCTAATGTAGAGGCATGGAGGATTCACCCAAAACTCACAAACTTCCACTATGCTTTGCTGAGAGCAGCAAATAAGGTAAATTTGACATAATTTTTAGAATACAACTCAAACCCATGATCTAAAAACTGATTTGGATACCCCTTATCCTCTTACAAAACATATCTCACATGCAACATAGGTTGTTTTTGAAAGTATGCTTCAAAAATAGACTGTTATAGAGATGGAGACCCTAGTAGATTGCACACCTGCCCTCACCAAAAATGGCATAACTCACTTAATTCTTCATAAAAATTTCCCAAACAAAAATAATATGAAACTAGACTCATATCCCCATATTTTCCCATTGGTTTCAAACTTGTACTTGATCCATACAATCCGTACTATTCCAAACAAGATGACTGTTATAGTAAACAGAATTGGAAGTGTTAATCACTAAATTCATCATAACTTTCACACAACATAACAAAATTTGATGAAACCAATGCCAAAAGAAAGAAGACTCAGAGATATTTCCAAACAATATAATTTTATGCCATTTGAGATTCTATACAAGGACATACCAGCCTCGGGAACAAAGAAAAATAGTAAAAAATGCAGAAAATTAAACTTTTATTTCATTTCTCTTCTCTAAACTTCATCTCTCCTTCCTCTCTGCCTCTTGCACAAAATTTTAAGGCATAAATATTGTCTTTACATCCATATTTTTTATTCCATCAGGCCACTCTCTTTTACATGCAAAAAGAAGAGGCTAAAAATAGCCAAACCACTAACACTACTCAACTTAGAAAGTACTAAACTTAACCAAATCTTAAGACTCCACTACAAGTGACCTCTAAAACATGAAGAGTGGTCTTACATAGACCTTTATTATAAGAATAATAAAATAAAACTCCTCCAATATGAGAAACTACCTTTTAAACTCCCTATGACCCTTCATATTCATCTTTTGTTTGCCCTTTTTTTGCATTTTTTGCAATATTGACAATTTTACGATTTTTTTGCAATCCTTTAAAAAATAACTCCAAATCCTACTAGAACCTAATCAAATGGCTCTAATACATTGCCAATGGTTAATTCATGACCTTATTACATCATTAAAACACCAAAATTAGATTAAAACCAAAATTTGCCTCATGGAGGCTTAAAGCTAGCAAGGTGCTCCTGCACCGGATTCACCTCAATGGTTTTGGGCTATAAGATCTATTTCTCCAATTGGGAGAATTCTGTCTTAGGAACAACAATCTATACTGCATATCAAATGGTCAAAGAGAATGCATATTATGATTTGTGTGAACTTTTGCTAACCCAACTATTGGAGAACCTGAAGAAGATAAAGGAAAGCAAGAACTACCCCTTCAAAAATGGTACGTTGGTCATCTGCTTATTCTTTTATTTTATGAATGAGATACCAAACATGAAGAATTTGACTTGGTTAAGCAGTAAACTAGTAGTTGCCCAAATCAGAAACCATCTAAATAGCATCGGAAGTGTTAATGAGCAAAACACAACATTATGGGGTTACATAAAAAATTTTCATGGCTTAATGCAAGCTAGAGAAAGAATTCCTAGGAAAATTATTGACAAATATAAGGTTACTATCTGTTTCATGGTTACAAAAGACCAATGCCTAATGGAAGTTGTTGATCCTAGGACTGTCTGGGTAATGCCAATGGGGTATGAAGTAGATGGGAAAATTTTGCAGAACTATGCTCAATACATGTTAAGTAAACCCAAGGATAACAGAGAAGAAAGGTTTGAAACTTATGAAGAGCTATCCATGAAACTTCATGTTGAGTTTAGAAAATCTAAATTGAGTAGAAAAGTTAGAAAAGAGGTGGAAGAAGTTGCTGCTAGGTATAGAATCACCAAAGAACAACTGAAAGAAGTAAGGGAAAAAGCAGCAGAAGAAAAGCAAGGAAAAAAGCAGCAGAAGAAATGCAAAGGAATAAACTGGTGCAGGTTCCAGAAAAATTACAAGTGAAATAGGATAAGTCTGAGAAAGTTCAGAGGACTACCAGAAGCTCTGCCACTTCTTCTAGTGCCATAACTTCAATAAACCTGGAAAAAACATCAAAGGAATTCTCTGTCAAAGACATGAAGAGAAAGAAGATGAAGGGAAGAAGACTTTATGTTAGTGGAAGTGAAAAAGGTGATGAAGAAATAGAGTCAGATGAAGAGATCAAGAAGAGGAAAGCCGAGGCTATCAAAGTCTTCAGAATCAGTAAAGAAAAGTCCTCTAGAAAGGATAAGCCTAGCAAAAGACAAAAAAAAGAAAAGCCTCCACCACTCGCAGATGTAATAAAACCTGTCACCATGGATGGGAATTTAAAACCCATGATTGAGTACTA
The DNA here is from genome assembly GCA_027924645.1 of Cunninghamia lanceolata. Classification (NCBI taxonomy): domain Eukaryota; kingdom Viridiplantae; phylum Streptophyta; class Pinopsida; order Cupressales; family Cupressaceae; genus Cunninghamia; species Cunninghamia lanceolata. The sequence goes on along the minus strand of BSBN01001040.1, from coordinate 2,225,604 downwards.
TGATGGATATAGTGATATTGATAAAAGAAGTTTGGAAGAAGCCACTGCGAAGTATCTAAACATTTTCAACAGAGCCCTTATTGAGATTATCTCTGAAATTCTGAAAAACCTATCAAATATTCTGAGCATCAGAAAGGAGACTACTAGAGCCAAAGATATTGAGCTAAGAAAACATGTTTTGACAAGATTGTGTCCTAAAATCACTTCGGAAGAAGAGAATTTGATCTCTAAGGAAACCAAAGAGAAATTTAGAACCAAAACAAGGATGAACTTGTTGATGCTGGGAGAAATTGACCAAGTAGTCAAAGAGAGAGAAGAAATCACCTTGGAAATATTGAGAAAATACAATATTCCTACCACTCATGACAATGCAACAATAGATGGTGGAAACGGTACACCTGTTTCGGAAGTAAATCTAGAGCAAGAATCAGATAAAGATGACAAAGTGACTAAGTGGGAAGAAGCACTTGTAGATGATTTTGAGATGAGACCCTCTTCGGTACATCTTGCTGGGGATGACACTGATAAGGAGACGATTGAGGAAGAACAGGTCATGAAAATTCATCCACTAAAACAGGAGGAGGATACTAATATGGATCAAGAGGATCTAGAGCAAAGCCATAAAGAAGAAGTCCCTATCATAGCAAGAGACACTACAGAGCCTACAAAAGAATTGTTGGAGAAAAGAACACAAGCTTTGGATGAGCCAGAATTTCTACATGGTCCAATAAACTTGGACACAATGACACCGAAACAAAAGTTTAAGTTGGTTACAATTGTTCAGACAAAGGCTCAAGAGGAGATATTAAAATCACATATTGAGGATAGTAAACTAATTGATGAAGCATCTGGAATTTTGGAGAAGCTACTAACCACATACAAGAGGGATTCATCCATGCCCCCAACAAGTCATCTGAAGGGATTAATAAGTTCCATAAGCAAATAGTTTGAATCATTTGAAAAATCTACAGAAACAAAGGTGAGACAAGAATTTGATGAAAAATGCCTGGAACAATTAAACATAATGATAGCAAGACAAAATCTCATTAGATAATACAATAGCCAACATTCAGAAAGCTGTGAAGGATGCTGGAGATGTGTACAAGTTTTGTTTGTCTTGGCCCAAAGCTGCTCAAGAGATTGAAGAAAAGATCAAAGATTTGGAACAAAAACTGATGGATATTTCTGAGAAATTTGATCCGGAAATAGAGTCAGTCATAAGGAAAGAAATGGAAGTCATTAAGATTCACAATGACCTGACTGATTTAATAAATCAAAAATACCAAATAAAAAGTAGGATGGGACAAATCAAAAGACTAGTTTGTCCAAAGTTAGATTCAGTGACAAATCTTATTACAGAAGCTAAGTTAGCTATCCAAGAAGACACAACTCCTGATCTTAAAAAGGTAGAAGCCTCATTTTTTCTTCTCAGCGGTCAAATTTAGATTCTAGAAAATGCAAAGAAAAGTTGGGATGCTAAGTGGACATTGATCAAAAATATATTTAATGATGTGCTTAAACACATGTAATATTAAAATGAAGATTGCACTTGTAAATATGTGGTAGAGTATATAAAATTTTGAAAATTTGACAAATTTTTGAAGTTTGGATCACACCCTTTGCCATTGATGTCAAAGGGGGAGAAGAAGTTTAGTGAAAAATGGATAATCACCTCAGGGGGAGCAAGAAAGTATAGTGTATATAGTAAGGGGGAGCAGTCAGACATTTTTCACTAAGTGTTGTCGTCAATGCCAAGGGGGAGATTGTTGGCAAGAGACACTACTCCGATATGGATCTATATGTTGTCATTGATGGAAACAAGGCTCAGAGATCCTATCACCAAGACAGGAAGAGATATCTCTAGAAGAACATATTAGATTCTAGGTCTGGTTGACAGAAAATGGCCAAGTATGGAAAGTATGCAGAGTAGAGGACAGTAAGTCAGCTAGTATGCCTCCATAATTGAAGACTTTCAGATGTGGTTAAGGTATGATGTCAGTTGGTGTTTGATAGTGTTATGCCTTAGAGATTAAGTCCTAATTCTCTTTGGAAGACATCTTGAAGAAATGTCTAAGTTCGGGTAAGCAAAGGTATAGCAGGAACAGTGAACAAGGTCTAGTGCAGTGGTCCACATTCCTTCGCAGACAAGTATTTCATTATGCAGTTTTGAGGTGTTGTAAACACTTATATGAAGTGTCTTATTCTAGAGTTAGGAGATCTGAAGTTCACTAGAAGGATAGCTATAAGCTACTAAGTATTGGCATAGTATTTGATAGAGCTTGACAGAGACAGAGTCTGAGTTCTAATGGTCCGTATTTCTTCGCAAGATGATATGATGCCTTGCAGTTCTAAGGATACTATTGGAAATGTGTAAAGAGTCCTTGATATGGCTTTGGAAGTGTTTTGAGATCCTCAACAAAAGTTGTAAGTTAGCAGATGAAGTTGTTAAGCATACTTTTGAGGAACAGGCTGACTGGTGAGATAAATTATGATGCGAAGAAAGGATTGTGTGTGAAAGATCTATGTAAGTAATTAAATAATTAGAGACGACCTATATGAACACATTTGGGAGAAGATTTGGGTCTACGTGACACATAGTGCATTGGATTGAGTGACAAAGTACATCGTTTAATGTACACATTTTACTTCTTGATGTTGACCTGATTATGGATTAAATCATGATGCAGATATATATATATATATATATATATATTGAGTGACAAAGTACATCATTTTATGTACACATTTTACTTCTTGATGTTGACCTGATTATGGATTAAATCATGATGCAGATATATATATATATATATATATATATATATATATATATATATATATATATATATATATATATATATATATGAGAGTGTTGATCTTCGGTGGTGTGCGAAGTAGTAGTGGTGTGTGTGTGTGTGTGTTATGTGAGGATACAGATAGTAGAGCAGATTTAGATGAGCAGTAGCAATGAAGGCTTGGGATTCAGAATTTAGTTACTAAATGACTGCACCCTGGCATAGTGGCAGATGCTTGAGTAGTATTTAGTTTTCATGTGCAATATGAATGGAAGCATGTTTTCATCTTCAAGGCAATGAGCCGACAGTGAGCCTTCAACAACGTTTAATAACCATCAGAGTTTAACAACCCTTATTATAATCTTTTGAGGTTTAGGGTTAAGGCTGTGAGCCTGCTAAACTTAGTTGTACTTCATGGCAATAAGCCAGTATGTTAGGCTCATGGAGTGACCAAGACTAAACATCATTTTGTAATGATTGTGATATATTTATGAGAGATAATCCTCTCCGTGGTTTTTCCCATTTTGGGTTTTCCACGTAAAATCTTGGTGTTATGTGTCATGCTTTTGTGGATGCTGTTCATTTGTATATTATGATTCTATTTGATTAATCCTTTGAAATGGTTAAAGGTAAAAGTGTAAGAAAAATTTTATAGAACACTAATTCACCCCCCCTCTCAGTGTTCCTGACAATCAACAATCGTCTACATACCATGGAATGATCCAAGAAGATTTACAAAAGGTGATTGTACCACCTACTATTAAGCCAAACGAAGTAGCAGCTCTATTAGATTATATGCATGTGATAATAACAAATATTCTATTTCAACAACATGAATTACTGTTAGCTGAAGTTTGAAACCAATATGATCCTCTTATGATCGTTGTCACAGTAAATAAAAAATTGATAAAACAAGTTATGATTGACAATGGATCAGCTCTTAATATTTGTGGCATTGACCTACTACACAAAATCAAGATTGACACATCTTTAATCAAACCAGATAGGATTAGTATTCGTGACTTTGATAATAAGGGTAGCCAATTTGTGGGTACTATAACCCTACCCGTAAAGGTTGGTCCCATGACATTATCTATCCATTTTCATGTCATGCCTAGTTCTCTTTCATATAATATGATTATTAGTAGACCATGGATCTATGCCATGGGTGCAAATCTGTGTACCCTTCATTGATCAATAAAGTTTATTTATCAAAACAAGCTCTACACCGTGGAAGCCAATCATAAACTAGATAGTTGTCTACACATTGAAAAATAAAATCAAGCTAACAATCATAGGTGTCTAAACAACTTACAGGTTGATTTAGCAAATCCTCTTGCCATAGATAATGTTGTGCAAGAATATGCACCATCGAATGCACTTTTTGGTGACAATTGGGGTTCATTAGATTTTACTCCTTTCAGGCTGGGGGAATATAAACTTAATAACTCTGACACATAAAAAATTGCATCGATCCCAACTAAACAATCTTTGGAAACACTTGAGAAACCTAAAGTCTCATTGGTAGAATACAAAGATAATACCCTTACTTATACTATATATTATGAGACTACAAGGTTTCAACTCCCTCTAAAGAAATGGACTCCCTCTATGGTCGTGGATTTCAGATTTTGTACAAAAATTGTGACTATGCAAGTAATGGATGTGGTGTAAATCAACAAGGAATTAAAGTACCTTTACAAGTTGATGGAATTAACTACATAGCCAATATTGGATACTGCTCTTTGAAGCCCAACAGAGCCTCTCGTCATCTTAAACTCAATGTTAATACAATATCAACAAGACCGAAACGACATGCGAGATATCCTGAGCTGATATACAAGAATTGTCTACTAGGAAAGATCCCATTAAATTAGGTAAGTATTTGTAGTGCCCCTCCATTCTCAATGTGGATATACAGGTAGTTGGCTTTGGAACTTGGAGATGAAGGTAAAATAATAGGGATATTTAAAGGTATGTGCTAATGATGTTAAGCAGTTGATGTTGTATATTATGAATTTTTGGACTATGTGTTTCATGTATTACATGCTTCATACTTCATATACATTGTGTAACATGTATTAAGTGTATAAGCTTTGTGTATGCTTTATGTATTATGTGTATTGATGCTTTGTGTCTCATATATAATTGTGTGCATATACTTCTGTTAGAATTTGAAAAGATTAATAACCTAGAAAACTAGTGCAAAGAATAGATATCTAAACTATGAATGCAAATGATATGAAATCAAAATAGCAACACAGAGTTAGTCTCCAAGAGAGTAATGCAAATGCTAGAAGCAAAATAGCATTAAGAGGATGCAAAAGTAAAAGATACCAAATACAAGCCAGGTAGCATGCTTATATAGACTAGAAAGAGAGAGGAGGTGGCAACACTGACCAATGAGGAGCAACCATCTATCGGACTAAAGATAGCAAAGTATCTTCCCAAGATAGCTAATGGATGCTCACATGTAGGAAGGTGACACCTCGCAACCACTCACCTAATAAGACATGCTTTATTAACCTAAGCGAGATTAATAGAAGTGTAGGAAAAACTTAGGAATATAGGGAAAAAATAAATAACCCTCTAGGAAAATAAAAACCTCTCACCACCATTGTCAGTGCGCAAAACTTTGATGGCTTTCCCGGATTGCTTTTCTACAAAAGTCTTGAAGTCTTGAAAGTGATCAAATACCTCAGACTTCTATTTGAGAAAGCATACCCAAGTATATCGAGAAAAGTCATCAATGAATGTGAGGACATATCTAGCCCTGCTGAAAGAAGGATGCTGAAATGGACCAGCCAAATCACTGTGAACTAACTCTAGTATCTATGAAGCTCTCCATGCCTTACCTTTGTCAAACTTTTCCTTAGGATGCTTACCAAGAATGCAACCTTGGCAAACACCACCTGAAAACTAAACTGAAGGCAACCCTATGACCATGCTCTACTGGTTGAGATGTTGCAAGTAGCGGAAGTTAAGATGGCCAAACCACTCATGCCATAATCTACTCACATCATTAGAATGAGTGAGCAAAACAGTCAAAGGAGGATCAGGAATAAAGTGAGAAAATAGATAGAGCCGTGACTGATGATCTGCTCTCCCAACTACAACTGTAGAACCACTGTGCAACTCACGAATCTCCACTGAATCAGGAGTGAACTCAACCCGCTTGCCTGAACCTGTGTGAGTGATTTGGTATACGGATAGGAGATTAGTTGATAATGAGGGCACACAAAGAACATCATGGAATGTGCCATCCCCCATATCAATAGACCCTGTCCCACACACCTCAATAGGAGTGTTATCACCCATCAAAATAGAAGGCATAGTACACGGCTCCAAGGATGCAAGTTCTTCCTTAGATGAAGCCATGTGGTGCGAAGCACCTGAATCAAGAACCCAAGTCAATTGTGAAGAAGCAACTACAACAAGGGCCTTGCCCTTTCTTTTCCCCTTGCTGTTTTCTTTTGCCTTATTAGACCCCTCATTAGAACTTTGTTTGATAGAGTCAGGAACACTGATATTATTCTTCTCAAGAATGTGTGTCAAGTGATCAATTTGTTTCTTTAGACATTTATGTTCATCATGATCGGGTCTTTTACAATAGGCACATTGGACCCTCTCTTTCTTAGGCTTGTCACCCTTGGAAAATTGGGTCTCATTAGTTGCTTTTGAAGCAACCGTTATCTGATCCTTCTTCTCCTTACTATTCTTCTGTTTCTTATCCTTACTATTGTTGTTCCTACTTTGTCCTTTTTGTTCTTTTGTGCCTTGGTTGGCAGTCAAGGCATGTGACTTAGAGGACTTAAGAGTGCCCATCTGGATTAGCTTGTCCTATTCTCGAGTGAGATTGACAACAAAATCATCTAAAGATGGCATGGTGAATTGAGTACCAAGTGCACCCTTAGTAGCATAGAAAGTAGAAATAAACACAGAATATTCTGAACTTAGCTTAGAGAGAATACTAAGAATTAGTTGTTCATCTTTCTTTTCAATTCCACATTGTTTTAATTGCAGCCTTAGGGATTTCAATTTGGTGAAGAAATCCTGGATTGTGTTGAAATTGCCTGGACTTAAACTAATTAGTTCATTTTCCAACATATGACCCCTCATTGAATCTTGTGTGCCAAATAGTGTTTCTAACTTTATCCAGATTTCATTTGGTGTATTCAAAGACTCAATGTGAAAAAGCAAATCAGGAGAAATAGACAAACACAATGTTCCATAAGCCTCATCACATTTGTTGAACCACTTAGGCTTATCTTCATCTTTAGTAGGTTTAGTTTCAAGTCCCATAGTTATCCTATTTAATCCAGCTTTCCTTAAGTGAATTGTCATGTGTGATTTCCACTCAAAGTAATTGTATGGAGTTAGGATGGGCAGATTTGTTTGATCCATGATGAAGAAATGCAGAGAAGAAGTGCCGAAAAGAAGAGAACCCAACCAAGACAACCCCCCCTTTTCACTCAATCAAAGGACCCCACCAAAGAAAATATGATTTGGCACTTTATATTAGTGCGTTTACAACTACCATTAGCAAGAACTACTAAGTGGTCTTGATTTCAATGCATTACAAAACCCTCATGAAGAGCATATGTTGAAAATACATTTTTGACACAATACTTAGAGAAATAAATAGAACCACTGCGATCTACTTGAACAATCATGCACTTTCAAAAAAAGAATCGCCTCAATAAGAGGTCATATGTGAAAGTTATGATCCTTCGAAATTTCTAAAACGAGAACTGTACAATGTCACGACTGAGAATCTACAATTTCTAAAAAATATTGGCATCAAAATAAAAAAATGTCTACACTAATGCATAGAGAATGAAAAAATAGCCAAAATCAAAAAAAATGTCGTGGGAAAAGGAGTCCGTATGAGCAAGAACGGAGCATTTGAAAACTGCCTTCAAAATTTCAACTACCAATGGAGAGGGGTCCTGCTGTAGCTTTCTAAGCACATTTCTACAAAATATACAGACTGCATGAAAAAATAGAAAGATACCCAGATGGTTTTTTTGTGCTGCAAACAAAACCCAGAAGGCATTTTTCTTGCAAATATACAGAAGATGTTTCTCCAGTGTAAACAGAATGCCTTTAGCTATAAAAAATGACCCCAGCAACCAAAAAATGACATGCAAAGGCTGAATCATATGCTAGAATCTACAATATTGATTCAAAAGACCAAATATGCAAGCTAGTTGTCAGATTTGAGCTCAAAACCCCAGTTCTGCAACTGTGTATGATGATATCCGATTTCGGTGAAACGAAAGCTAAATCTGACTTTCTCAAGCCTCTTGGATGCATTGGAACAGCCAGAAATACTGCCAGTATAACCAAAAATGTTGCAATCACCTAGATTTCATAAAACACATGTGCAAACCCCAGAGATTAAAAAAGTTTCCGTCAAACTTTTCTGATTCTCAAGATCATTCGAAGATGCAAGAGAAGAGCATACTGGGTTTTTCAAAAAACTGTAATAAGATTTATTAGCCCCCCTTGAATCTCTCAACTATGGAAACTAAAATCTACTCTTGCACATAGAACAACTCTGATACCATGTTAGAATCTGAAAAGATTAATAACTTAGAAAACTAGTGCAAAGAATAGATATCTAAACTATGAATGCAAATGATACGAAATCAAAATAGCAACACAGAGTTAGTCTCCAAGAGAGTAATGCAAATGCTAGAAGCAAAATAGCATTAAGAGGATGCAAAAGTAAAAGATACCAAATACAAGCCAGGTAGCATGATTATATAGACTAGGAAGAGAGAGGAGGTGGCAACACCGACCAATGAGGAGCAACCATCTATCGGACTAAAGATAGCAAAGTATCTTCCCAGGATAGCTAATGGATGCTCACATGTAGGAAGGTGACACCTCGCAACCACTCACCTAATAAGACATGTTTTATTAACCTAAGCGAGATTAATAGAAGTGTAGAAAAAAGCTAGGAATATAGGGAAAAAATAAATAACCCTCTAGGAAAATAAAAACCTACACTAACAACTTCAACATGGATCCTCTCTCCGATGGTGTCCTCTATTTGGAGTGTCAAACCAAAGAGCCTCTTTCATCATGAAATAGACAAATGTTATTTTGATCTCTCATCATTCTTTCTTGATTAACACAATCATGGTTCACATCTATTATGTCCTTTGTTATCAATGTTAAGAGTTTACAACACTATATATAGTTACAACATAGCAACTGAGATAGTTGAAAATGGAACTCACCTCCCTAGTTGTTATTGTGGATCCTACCTTCATCATGAAGTTTTAATTCGATTAACATGTTTGAAAATGAATGAATGGTAAAAGAGGTGAAGGCCTTTGAATGGATTTGAAACATATATCCTCTCTACTAAAATTATTACACCCATTTGGCATTAATTATATTACTTCCACCAATGAACCATGAGGGGGAATATATCATGTAAATACTTCAAGTCTAAGAACCCTTAATAAGATGAGGTGTTAAGCAACACAATGTACCTTGAGAAATGTATCACTTATTGAGATAAATGATATTTACAAGAGGGATAAATCATACAATATGGCAAGCCATGCAACATACCACCTATATTGATCTAGGCAACAAAATAAGTATGAGACAACAAAAAAGAAGAGAGAGGGAGACAAATTTCAGAAAGGGAGGAAATTTTCTTGATGATCAATTTTGTATGCTCATTGAAGGACTCAAATGTTGGAGATAGTTAGCAATCCCCTTCAACAGTTAAAGGTCAATTTTGATCAATTAAAATAAGATAAATATTTACCACTTTTTATTGTGAATGAGGTGTAAAATTGCTATTGAGTGTTTGACCATTAAAATAATGATATTTAAGTAGAGTGCACTTGGACCACTTGCCATCACCTTTAGAAGAATTTTTAAGAACCACAACATATCTTTAGGAAATCGTAGGGATTTCCATTAATTCAAGGAATCATCAATTTTTGAAGAGATTGAGGAAGTGTTAAATTAGAAGTATTAGAATTAAGAAATAGTGGACCGATTGATATATTAAGTGAGGTGCATGAGTTGAAAGGAGGTGAGACGAGAGCGGCTCATGGCTTGGTAAAGACTATTACTTACATAAAGGCGTTGAATATTTAATGAAATAAGGCAACATAAAAGTTATGGACTCATGAAGACTTTGACTACTCTATTTGCGTACCACCACCTTTGAAGACAAGACTTTGGATGAGCATAGTAAAGGGAAAAGTGCACGTGGAGTGTGGAGTCGAGACATCTCTTTGTGACTTTAGATTAGTTGTGAATAGCCACCTGCGTTGGAAGGGATATATCCCTTACCAACGGGTGGAATATTAGTAGGGCGTAAAAGGTCAGTGAGAGGGAATAGGAGGGGGATTGATTTGATCACCAGCGAATCACCCCATGATATTAGAGTCGTGGGAGGTTGTTTACATGCTGTAAGTTTGTTCTTGGTTTTGCATTGAAATTATAATTTTCTTTCTCTGTGTTCTTTGTGTCTTGGCAATATATAGAGTTCGAGGAGGATAAGGAATGTGATAAATAATACGAGAAGGAAGAAGATAGGATATAGGAGCAAAAAAAAAATAGAGGAAGAAACATAATAAAGAAGACACTAAAATTTATATCATGCAAACCTAAGCCAGAAGGATATCAATATCTGCAAGGGGAGTAGATAAATCTGAGTGATATGCCAGTCCCAAAACAGAAAGGTTCTAATCTGAATTAATATAGCCAATCAACAAGGACAGGTATGTCTTTAAACCATGAATGAGTGTAAGCATATGAATTAGAAATTTAATAATATGAATTTGTATATATTTGTTGCGCTTAATATTCCCCATTATCATATCTAACAATAATCCCCTACCGTTACGCTTTGATTGGATGTCCATACCCTGTTGCAAAACTCCCATTTGGTGTGTGCAGGGTGGACGTGGGCCAAGGTAGTGAAATTTGGCTTTACATGAGCCAAATGCATATGCATGAAAGTTTCTAAGGCCTTAACATTAAATCCATTTTGTGTGTATCCTACAATCAATTCATCTCTTGAGATGACACCTCTTGAAGCACTTAGTTTAAATAGCTATCATGCCATGCTATTTGCTTATTGTATTTGGATTCTAGAACTATTACACAACGCATAGATATTAGGTAGATTTAATAGCCTTTGACCGGTAGGGTTTTTACTTCAGTCTTTAAAAGACTAAATCTTGAGCATTTTATGTCATCTGAATTAGTGAATTTTAAAAAATAAGTTTTGGGTAAAATAAGTTGTGATGTAAATTGTTTATGGAGCATTGGACATTTGAGAGGTATTTAATTACTAGAATTGATGGATTTATCCAACCTAGTTTACAATTATTTCAAATCCAGATGTTAACCATTGTTTGAGTCTAATGTGATTGATTCTTGTTCACTACGACCAATTTAACACTACAAGTGTCGAAGTGCTCGATGTTTTGTCACCAATAGTGTAATCCATACGCATGTGACATGTATGTTTCAATGCAAATAAGTTTTACACCTATTCCTAAGTGAAAGTGCTATGTAACTGAATATATTGAGAGAGCTCCCTAGTGCTCTGTGAATTGTGAACCCAAGCTTGAATGATAACATTGAAATATTAACTTAGGTCTACATGATAAATTCATGGTACCGAAACTAGAGTTTATAGAGATATATTACAAATCCTTGAAACAAAGGAAAAGGTTTCTAGAATCCAATTTTGGTCTCTTCAACCAATTCAAATCAGATTTGATATACATAGATTGCATTTAATGTCAAGAGGAATACAATGAACTTAAATTAGGTACATAGCAATCTTATTAAATTTAATTTTCTTGATTGAAGGTACTACTCATGTTTTACTCAAGAATGCTAAGAGATTCCTCCTTAAGTAGGACAATAGTAAGTGAATGCATATGAGTCTGTGAAATGATTAAGTTTTAAATTATTAAACTATCCTACTAAAAACTAAAGTCCACTTTAGTGGTTGATTATATCCCCTCCAAACTAGTAGAGATTATATCTTGTGAGATACCTTGCTTTTAACCAAAGGTTCTGTTGGTTCCCAAAAATGCAGGTTGCTAACCCTAAGAGGATGCCAGACTCTATGTTTGGATTTGCAACGTTTTTGGACCAATTGACAGAGCTATTTGCTCCCTACACTTCAGGTCCTGCAAACCTAGGCGGGTGTACCTTTGTAACTAAAGCAGACTTAACCCTATATGATTTGATTGGATTTAGGTATCTACTCACAATGGCATAAAATGTGAAATAGATAAAAGCTTTTGAACTACTCCTACTCCTAGTACTAAGATATGAGTTGTATTTGTTTGAATAGGATTTTATGAAATTCTAAAATGGAAATGGTATGACCAGTGCCTATTTCTATTGGGCTAATGGAGTCAAAGTATATATGATATACGATTTACTTACTGGTTACAATTCTGATTGTTTGGCACTTGTTTTGTTTATAGCTTGTATAAACGTGCAAGAATGTGACTGACAGACTCTACTTAGTGATCCACTCGAATCTTACCAGGTTACTGTGACTTTATGAAAGGATTTTTTAATCCTTGCTTGAAGGAACCGATCAAAAGAATCACACAATGACAGCAAATGTGTATTGACAAATGGAGTTGATGCTCAATTTGAATAACAAGACAATATCGAGTTGGAGACAGTATGGCAATCTTGACAATTATAAGGCTGTTCTTACCTATCCAAATGCTACCTCCAGGTTACTGTAATCAATCAAAAGGATTTTATATCTGTAATGGAAACCAATTAATTTGATTACACGAAAACAACAAGTGTGTTTCGATGAAACTAAAATATCAACTTGGAAACTCAGGTTCAAATAACAAAGAAATTACAGTATGGAGACAACCAAATAATTGCTCAGCTCAAAAAACAATAGACACCAATATTAAATCATTAATTTGTGCATTTTCTCCACTATACAATTTTGAAAGATTTTACAATGTACAACATAATATTTTATTCCGGCAACTGGTCAATCCATCCAGTTATCTAACTGATATTTTTCCTAATCTACTCTTGATCCTAATCTACTGCTATCCTTCCTAATCTCTGTTTGCATCTCCATATATATCTTGTATTTTTAGGGTTGCAACCCTTCACATACCGGTGCATCCTTTGGTATGATTCTTCATTAAATTGTTTTAGGCAAAATAAAATATTTAATTAGTTGCCATTGGCAAATTAAATATTTTGATTAAACTTCAAGCTCAATTTTACTTGTACATATGTTTACCATACTTAATCACCCATTTTAACTCCTCGAGTAAAAATATTTCGTATTACATTTACTTTGTGTGTCTTCACTTTGTTTTGCTAAAAATATTAATTTGGGTAAAAATATTACCTCATTCTCTCTTCCTCGGTGAAAATACTTTTGCTGCAAATCATTCTTTAGGTTTGATGTCTTCTTAAACCTTAGAAAAATATTTCATTTCTTGCACCACTAAATATTTATTTATTTATATTTTTTATTACTTTTCCTTTGCAGGGTCCATCGGTGTAACATAAGTTTATCGGGAGCTTTAAAATACTACATACCGATATGCTATTTCTTGCCGATAAAACCTCCATTTTTTACAAAGTTTGCTCACCGATAACTTTGAAATATCATCTATTTTCTTGTATAATTTTATATTTTTTACACAATGTTTCCCAAACGTATTTTTGGTGGCCCACCCCATCGGTGTAATGCACATCATTGGAGAGATCTAAAAAGTTTGCTCCGATCTATTTGGTCTTGTCGATGAGTTATATTAGGGTTTCTTTTTCAAATTTTCAACTGTGTATTTACCGGCGAGAATGCAGGGAGGATTCTGGCAATGATCTGGCTTTACACCCGTAATCGTAGTATTCTGTGAGATCACAAATAGCTTATGCGCTTTGCTTAGATTTTCACATTCTACAGGCATGTCCATCGGAGTATTTCAACTATAATATATGTCAAAAATTCTCGTTTCACTTAATAATGTTATCTGAGGATAAAGAGTGTTCTTCATGCCCTCGCCATTTTAATATTCAACCATTTACATCCCTTCCAGCAACAATTGTATCAGATGGATGAAAAGCTTGTGTAGAACACATTTGTATATGATGCAGCCGGATCTTCTTCACCTCTTTTTCATTTGTAATTTTCTTCATCTGGAGTCTTCAAAATATGAATTACCATTCTATCTGTTACTCCAATATATTTTTATCGGTGGGACATAACTGTATCGAGAGCTTTAAAATATCTCCTATCGATATGTCATCTCCTGCCGATGAAACCTCCATCTCTGTGAGGGATAACAATTTTAATTAATGCAAAATATAAAACATTAGCCTTCAGTCCTTTAAAATTTAATTATTTCCCTTCATGTGATGAGTAATATTAATCTCTTGTGGTCACGCTCACTCAATCTTCGGAGTAGAAATATTTCACTCGTTAGGGTAACATTATGACATATTAAAATAATACCCTTGTTAGGGTTTGCCTTCATTCCACATGTATTTTGATTATTTACTTAATTAATTGTATCCTTTCTCTTTGATGGCAATCTTCACGTATTCACTCTTTGCTGGAATTATTTCACCTTTAATAAAATGTCATCAGGGTGAAATAACCTTCACTCTATAATCCTTGGTTTCACATCTTGATAAAAATATGTTATAATTTCATTGTCAAGAGGTGAAAAAATATTTACCTCTCCTTGTTTTAATTAGAGGATACTAGATATACTTTAGCGTGAAAATAAAGTATTTCATAATACTTTATTTTAATCTTTGTGTTGAATTTTTGGATTCTATTTTCCATTGTGTATTTTTACCTTTACTTAGCAAATATTTGATTTGGGTAAAAACAATTACCACCCACTTGTTTCACTTGTTGCCTTATGCATTTTCACATAAAAATTTATTTAGGTAAAATAATTACCTATTTGATTAATTTCTCTAGAAAAGTATTTTTCTTCTGAGTAGAAAATATTTTGAATAAATTCTTACCTTATAACTCCTTCCATGAAAATAGGATATTTATTTGCACCTTTTGTAAATATTTATTCTCCTTTGAATAAACCTTTCATCTCACGGGACTCCATCGGCAAGACTTGTTAGATCGGTGTGACTTGAGATTTTCATTCCGATGGTATATCTCTTGCCGATGAGTTTTCCATCGGTGAGACCTATATGATATCTTGCCGAAATTTTTTTTTTATAGCTTTTGTTCATCAGTGAGACTTTTGCTGAAACTGTGTCCATTGTAGCAAATTGTTATATCACGAAAAAGGATAAAAAGTATTCCCAGTTCTTTTAATTCCATTTCACACACCTTGCATGGTGATCAAAACAGGCCAACTAGCCCTTGGAATTAGCTTGAAAAACTAATCAAAACTTTTCCCGGAGCCACAAAAATACACCAACATGTTGAATTGTGATAGGGGAGTATGGTCGTCAGACGGATTGGCATGAAGTTATTGGGATTAAAAGCTGCTCGCAATCAAAGTAGCTCACTCAGCATGTTTTGCACCTATTTTAAACTCAACTGAAACCTATTATTTTGCCTCTTTGGAAAAATATCAAATTTGATATTGAGAAGCTACCGTCCTGGGGATTAGTTCATTTAGGCCACATGAACATGTGTGCAAAAGGATTTTTCATTATTCCTCTTCCTACATAAGATATCAAATGTCAAAGTTGACCTTTCTAAAGCTGCCTGGGAATGCAGTCACAGAACTGTGTAAAATCCATTTGGATTCGATTTTGAAAAAATATCAAACGAAGTGCCGGGACCTTGAGAATTGGCATGTAGGCACATTAACATGGGAAGAATTTGAGACATCAATTGGTTTTTTATGAACATGACCCGATTGCTAGATATTACCTTCCAACTTAACCTCCTTGAAAACTGCCCCTTCAAAACCTGATTCGAGCTCACCAACTTGCAATTTTAAAAACCCATTAAATCTCTTCCTGGGAAGTTGTAACTGGAAAGTTGAGTTTATTTAGGCTTGATGAGTGCGTGTAAGAGGATTCTTCACCATCCATCTTCTGTTATGAAATGGTAAGGGCCAAAGTTGAGCTCTCCGCAACTTTTTGGAAATGCATATGGCAACTGAACTTTTTACATTTGCTTTTGATTTTGAAAAAATAGCAAACGAGATGTTGGGGTCCCAAAAACTGGCATGAAAGTACATTATCATGAGAAAAATATGGAACACTAATTAGTTTGTCAGGATCATCATTTAGCTGCTAGATATCAACCTCCAAAGTTGGCCTCTCGGGCTGATTTCACATTGTGCAAGTAACAAACCTTATCAAAACCCTCCAACTTGGTTCTTCAAAACCTAGTCAAAATTGATCATATGAAGCTGAAATCAGGAGTGCTCACTTACATATGGCAGGCAAACATGTTTGTGAAATTATTTTGTATGAAGACGAACTGGCTCCAAATTATAATGCTTCAAAGTAGGCCATTTGAGCATATTGTGCAGGTGTATCTATGAGTGTTGAAATTGAATTTTTCATATGGGAACCTAAAATCTTGCAAAAATTGGTATGAAATTTTAGGTCCCAACAGGTTCTAAATATGTTGATAGGGTGATATAATGTCTTTTCTATTGAGCAACCTATTAAAGTTGTTACAAACGGTCCATAGGGATGATGGAATTGTGCTTTTAACTGAATGGTAATATTCTTATTTACTAAGTTAATATTTAAAACTCTTCACTTGGAAGGGCATTTGAATGTCGTCATTATTTGATGCATAGGAACCTTAGTAGTATAATTGTGTCTATCTTGATAGGCCTAGTATCTAATAGTGGATTTAGTGTTATTGAGTATTGTAGATGGATTATCTTTTCAATTCTTTCTCTCTCTCTCTTAATGCACTAGTATTACCATCGATAGATGATTACGCTAGGTGTATTAAATCTCAACATCGACATTACTCAAACATATCATCATAACTAAAGACCTCATATTGAACTATAACCTAAGCTTGAGCTATTCTTAGGTTTTGAAATAAAATGATAGTAGAAGATCTCCTCCTTGGTTTTATTATCTTGTGATTTGTGTATCCATGCGGATCTATTGAAGTAAGTATTCTTATTAAGAAGTGAACTACTGCCTTATGAATTTATTGTATAGTTAGACCTATATAAAAGAAATGAACTCATTTTATATGCTTGTATTACTAAGCTATATTCTTGTATAGATCTAATGCTTGTTATTGTGCAAATGATAACCTCTATCCTAGATCAAATTATGAAACCTAGTTTAGGTTTAAGCTAATTAGCACCATTTTTATGCCTGTATTTTGAATTGATATAAATACGTTGAACTACCCCTATTAATGATATAATGTATATCTACTTGCATCAGTAAGTTTTGTTATGAATGTAATTTCCTTCCTAGTATTACTAGGTGATGAGTATATTGTCAAATAGTCAAACCTCAATTTTTAACTACCCTCAAGTTTGGTTTGAAATGTGTATGTGTTACTAAGATGGAGATGATGTCGATATCAAGTAAATAATAACTTAGAGGTTTTGAGTTGTATGAAACCATTTTATGGTTGTAAGTTTAAGTTAGAACTATGAAACCTCTACGCTACGTGTACATAGGCAAGGCATCATGAGCCTCCAAGACATTAGGTTGGCCCCTTAGGGCCTTAGGCTACTATATAGTTCTCTTTTTATGTTTATTGATGATCTTGTGGAACTAATGTTCACTTTTAGATGAATAGATATAGGTCTGTTAACTGAGCAGATTACTGGAACAAAGAATATGATTGTTTTTCCACTATGCTAAGGATGACTTTATGGTTCTTATTATAATTGTTTGTGAATACATGAAAGATGTCTTGTTCTTATTTGAGAAGATCTCTTATCATGCCTTTGTAGATTGGGATGTATCTCTGTTTGTATCTCTTTATATAACTTTTGTTTCTTGTAATCTTGATTTGTGAGTAGCGCAGTCGAGGAACCTTAGAGGACCTAGGTTTAGATCATTAAATTATGTTATGCATTCTATTGTTATTTTCTTAAAAAAAAATTCCATTAAATTTGACCTAGTTAGTGTTGTCCTCTGGGGTTCTTGGCAGGGTGTTACAATATTTCTCCCTCTTTAAGCCACACTTGTTGTAGCAATTATTATACTTTCTCTCAAGGGTGGCCTCCTCCTAGATATATATGTTGTTAGCATTGTGTTGTATCAGGTAAGTGTTTCTAACCCTTTCTCTCTGTGTTTTGATCTCCCCGTGTTGTGCTATGTTTTGTTTAGCCTTCCTAGGATGACCCTTGATACTATTGTAAGGTCAAGGATACCAGGAGACCGCCTCTATTGTGACCATTCTTCTATTTGTATCATCATTCTTCTATATTGTCTCTCCTCCATTTATATTGTTGTATGTTGTGTCTTGGGGGCATAGCATTACAGTTGATGACCTAGGGGCATCCTCCTACATGATTGTTCCTAAGACACTTGTTCTCCTCTCTCATTTTATCATTTATCTTTTTCTAATGATTCTATCTAGTCGGTGAATGACGAAAAATAAACAACTAACTGATATGGACCATGTGTCCCTTCAGCAAGCAAAGAAAAAAGGACCTAGTCCATATATGAAGACGGGGTTGATTTATATATTTGATGCTTGGCTAGTAGAATCACTCTATGTGATATTTGATGTTGTATTATCTTTTCTAACAAATCATAACAATACATCTGCTCCATGCACTTTGTTTGTTTTGGTGTCTCGCATTGTTGTTACACTCAGTTCTGAGATGCATGTAGTATAAGCCCAATAGCTATACTTAGATTTGAACCCATTTGTGTAGCCTTGGCTTCTTTGTTTTCATGCATAGTCTCATTGTTTAGATTAAGATATGCTTGTGGGATCATTCAGCGATCGCGAGCACATGTCACCTTTGGGGGCATGGGCTTTGTGAAAGCTCTTGTTCCCTTGTGTGTTTTCTCTCTACCTTAACGTGCTTGATATCGGTACATGATATCAACCACCTTAAGGTGGGGCATATATAAGGTAAGCTATCTAATGATTTTGGTACTAATGAAGAGTGTTTGTAAGCCCTCTACGGAGGCGGGATGTTGTACCTCCAGCGCGAGTGCACATCTTTATTCTATATTGCAATCAAGAATCCCTCTACGGAGGTGGGATATCATACATATCCTTTTATTCAAAATCCATCTACAGAGGTGGGGATGGTGTATCTCTTAAGCTAGTGCACATCCTTTTATTTCAAAAGTCCTCTGAGTAGGCGGGGTTGGAGCTGAGACTATCCTCGCTTAAGTGTGTCTTTGGCAGTTGTTGTGGTATAAGCCTAACTGTCAGGTGTGCTTGTAGTGTGCTTAAGATGGTGGGACTTAGTGATAAGCTCCTTCCATCATCTTGTTTGTCATGTTTTAGACATATAGTATGTCTTTGGCATGCTATATGACACTCATGTTTTCCATGTGTCTTCCGTGTGTTTTGCTCCCTTGTGTGGTTAACCCCCACTTCGGCATTGTATGGTGTGTTTTCCCCTCTTGTGTATGTGTAGAGATGTGCTCCACCTACACTTGAGGTTTTTTATGACATGTTTTCCCTCCATCTATAGTGTGGCAAAAGCTCCTCCTACATTTTGGGGTTATGTGTTGCATTTTTACTTTCCATGTATCTGCATTCATAATATATATGAAAATGAAAAAAAAAATATCAAGTGTATTCTACGTGACTCCTCTGGTGTCTTCTCCATGTTTTGCGTGTCTTCAATACTATATTCTCTATGTTTTATGTTCCTGTTACTATCTTCATTGTGTTTGGCATGTTTGCAAAGTGTTTTCTCTAATGTCTACCTGAGATTGGGGGCTAGAAATAGTTCCTCAATCTTTGTGTATACATTAGCTTCGAGTGCTTGGCATGTTTGCTATGTTTTGACTGTAATTTAATGCATGTATGGGTCATAATATCATACATACATTAAAGTGGGGGCTAAATGTTATGTTGTAAAATGTCCCCTAGGACTTTTACCTCCTAAGTTTAGCTCTCAGGTCCCTTGTTTTTCATCATGCATGTTAGAATTTACTCCTGAGACAAAATGGCCTAAAACCCATGTCAAATGGGGCCTGAGGGACATTGTTGAGCCTTAACATTGACCCAAAATAGGTCCTGGGATAGGGGCACCCACGTCCTTGTCTTGCCCTATTTTGGCGGGGTCCCAAATTTCAATGTCGGTAAAGTGACCATTAAAAGTGTCCCTTGCCGACATCTTAGGTTTGAATTATGAAATTTAAAGAGGGAATGCATATATAAGCATGTTTAGGATTTCATTTGTAAACTAGAAGATGATTATGAGATTTTGGCAAACTTATGATTTTAGAGCATTCAAGACATTCATTGTGTTCCAAAGAAAAATATTGTTGTTATGTTTGTTATTGCAGATTTGGCTTCATCTTCTCATGTTGTGAAGGATCTTCATCTATGTAAGAGCTACACCTCTAAGGTGATATATGTTTGTGCTTCAATCAATTATTTATAGATTTGTTTTTGCCTCTGTCTTGCAAGGATAAACACTTTCTATCTAACAACAATGTTGGAAGGCTTGAATGCCATTCTGGGGCTTGACCGAGGCAAGCTCCTAAACACCACAACCCCCCAACCCCTCTCTTGTGAATGTAGGTGACAGGCGTCATATTCTATAGAGTGGAGTTGAAGAGGAGTGTTGCAGAGTGTAAGGATCTTGGATTTGAAAGAAAGAGTGGAAAAGAGCATGATTGGGACAAGGGCGGTAGTCCCTGTGTCCTCCAAGTTTGCAGAGCCATAAATTAATGGAACAGTGATAATTAGCATTAGAAAAAATCTGGAAAACTCCAATAAAAATATTACCTTGGACACCAGTGGGAGTCCCTCCATCCTCGACATTTCCAAATCTCAAACTTCAAAATATGGTATGAATCTAATCTTCATCTAGTATCTCTGTGTGTGAGCATTTGTCAGAATTTATCTGGTTGTTTATGATTTTGCAATAATTAGGGGTTTGAGCATAATTGGGCTTAAATTAACACCATAATCAATCAATTCCAAATTTCCCTATCATTACAAGTGACAACTAACCTGTAGGTGAATCCTCTTGTAAAAGTTGAGATTCAACTCCGTTAAATGTCCTTGAATATGTGTAGTGAAAGTAGGATCTAAACTATACATCAAACCAAACCCTCTTCCCCCTTTTTCCTTCATTACAAGTTCAAGCCCAAATTAGCTTAATTTTTTCTCTAGTTTGCATGGCTCTTCGACCCTAACTAAGCCTAATCTATTTATAACTAATTCTAAGCTCTCAATCACTCTATTCTTAGCTCCCACTGAGTTATTATTATCTACCTATCCATCTCATACTAACACCATTGTTCCTCTAGTGATAAGCTTTCAAGGCCTGTTCACTCCCTAATCAACCTAGTTCACTGTTCAATCAATTTTTTTTAACTCTCCAATCAATTTCACCATTCGTGTGCTTATCACACCTATAAATACTCCTTACCTCTTCATTATTTCTCAAATATGAGAATGCTCTTCTCATCTTCACAAGATTTTTCAAGCTTCTTTACAGGCCTTTGAGCCTCTTAATTTCTTTCTTTAGTTTTTGCAAAGCTTCAAAGCTTTCCCTTAGGAGGCCAATTCATTGTTGTACATTCATTCAATCTTTGCTTTTTTCTCTCCATAGGACTCATATGCTCATTGCAGGACTTTGTGAGCCTTTTGCTTTCTTCTTAGTTTAGTTGCATAAGCTTCAATAGTTTCATAGCATCATTATGCTTGCTAATTGATTTCAAAAGCCCAAACCATAGTGCTCTCATAGATTCCATAGATCTAATTATCTCATCATAGCAGCATTGCTCAACCCATATTTAAATCAGTTTCTCCTATATTTGTCCTTGTTGCTAAGAAGAGGTCCCTGTTGTTGTAGAGTAGAGGAGATTGCCACAAAAAAGGACTTCTAAGGATATGTTAGACTCATGCGCCAAAGTCATACCAGGTTTTTCATGATTTCAATTAGTAATTAGTTCACACTTATGCTCTTGGGAAAGTAATCTTTGTGTTGATCTTTCCTTGATAGGATTCAATTTCATACAATTAGATTAGCATTGCTTTACTTTAGTTTCATATCATTGATTAGATTGCATTTCGATTCAAGTAATTTCAATTTCTAGGATAGACTCAAAATCACTTCACAAAAATACAAAAGCATAGGATTAGATTGGATTTGAAAAAAAATATAGTTGCATTCATATATCCATTTCTAATTAATTAGACAACCCTTTTTTATTCAACTTGGAAAAAGAACAAAAAAATATTTTTTTACATTCATAGTAGATGCATACATAAAAAAAACCAAAAACATAGAAAACACAAAAGAAGACAATTCAAAAACTTCTTGATTCCATCACAAGGTCAAAACATAAAACACAAGTGTAGAAAACCTTTGATCACAACACAAAGTCAAAACTTGGTCAAACATAGGTCAACGCAATACACTCTTTTCATCAAGAATTTGATGTGTTTAGGGATTAGAGGGGATTGGGTTAAAGCTATTCTCGAAGAGAGAAGCAATCCATCCTAGACTGCAATGTATAACACAAATAGTTGAAGAGCAAGAACACACACTTAGAGTGACTCGACAAAGGAATGATATACAACAAATCATTCAAGCACACAAGAATATACTAGAATGCCTCAGGATAATCAACAAATAAAAGTCTTAGAACTAGGCATTGGAACTTACAAAACCCTAACAGGAGACTTAGAACTAGTGACCCTTTGGGTCATATAGTTATCTCCAAAACAATGGCCATAGAACATGTTCATCAAGCATCAATCCATAATCAACCCATAAACCGGCCAACTTCTCTTCATGACATTCTACTTCCATGCAAACAAAACCACCCTTAGGTTATGCCTCCACTTGACTAGCTTTTTCCATGAGAGGGAGAATGACTTGGAGGTCACCCATTGCAAGGAGGTAGTTCATGTGTGTGAGATTAGAGATAACTCATTTGCATTGTTCTTGAGTCACATTTTAGGGAGCTACATATTTTGGTGAACCTGACATGAAGAGAAAAACCTCCTAGTTGAGATTTGTGCATTTTCATTGCTTTGATCCCACTTCCATCATCATTTTGTATTCAACGTTGGATTCACTATACATATTTTGGTGAACCCGATGTGAAGATAAAATCCTTATGGGATGGGTTCTTTCACATTTTTACACATTTCTTCCATTCTACTTTCATATTTCACTTCCATGATCATTTCATTCATTTTGTGGTGTTTCTTGTACCCCTAATCTAGGACAAAATCACACAAAGTTTAAGGGAATTTTCCCTCCAATGAAACCGACACATCTTTAGATCTAAAAGATTTGATCTTAAATCAATTAGACTCTAAAGACTCAAAGGGCATCCAACAAGATCCCCATAACTCTGACCAAATTAGAACATGCCAAGTGAACATTTAGTTTGAGATTTATCAACAAGATCAACCCATAACAAGTCATAGGAAAATGGCCACCCAAGTGAACAATGAGGTGAACCATCAAAAGAAGAGCTCACATGATGCTCAAGAGGCACAAAAATCCCTCCATGTACCACATCAAGATAAAAGATCCATGACATGTCAAGTGTTATTAGAAAGACTAAATGGGGCCACTCAAACCCCAATATAAAGTAATCCATCTCAAGGTGGCAAAATGTAAAGAATAGAGGAAGTCTTACTCACAAACCTGGTGCATTCATGGTCGGAGGGTCCACAGAGTGAACTATCCAGGCTGTGCAACAAGAGTAAACACAATGGAAGAAACTCAAATATAGAATGTAATGAATGATTAAAATACTCAAATTATCATATATTTAGAATGCTAACATGCTAGAAACATGTGGGCTACAAATCAAGGGCTCACAGGCCTGATTCCAGTTACATCAGATATGCAAAATATGGCAATGAAGCACCTATCCGAAAAGAATAAAACTATCAATCCTATGAATTATGATAAATTATGAGCTAAGTTCTTTCCTATGAATCTTAGAGATCTATATATATCATCTCCAAGCTCAAGGAATCCTCTGCATCGGCCAAGGAAGGATACAAACTCCAATGAAGAAGTGTAATGTGTGGAACAAATAGGTCAGCCTTAAACAACTGGTTTCCTCTGCAAATGAATGAAACAAGGTACGGACCTCAAGGAAGGTCTATCTAATCATTATGTGCCATGTGATATGCTTCATTTATCTCTGCAAGTCATGGAAGTGCTCCAAAAATCTTCTCCTTCAGCTAACTGTTTGACTGCTCTGTTATGTGAACATAGGTGATCTTCTGATAGTGATAACTTTTAGCAGACAAGTCCAAATGACTTGAATTTTGGATATGATGTAGATGATGATGTCTAGATGTTAAGTCCTACTCTGTAAACTCTAAAATGATAATGCTTCAAAATGTAGTACAAAATTCTAAAACTGCTATTGGCTGAACTGAACTAAATTGAACTGGAAAATGAAAGAAAACAAAAGGAATGCAATATTTTTGGTTGATGCAAGATTGCTCTACAACCTGGGATGCTCTTGCATTAGACACTCAAGGTTGTTGAAAAAGTGAGTCCCTCACTTTTTTGGGGCTGGAGGAAAACCAAGTTGGTCCACCTTAGCCTGAAATATCCATGATGAATCTTCTTCTGGTCTGCCTTTCCACTTTACCAAATATTCTTTGTATTTCTTGCCTCTGGTGCTGCGTCCAATTCTGCTACCCAAGATGTCTTCTATCTTCTCTAGTTGTTGTTGTGGTAACAAATTCTACAAATGATCTTCAATGTTGTCACTTGATTCTCCTTAATGATACTAATATAGATATGTAATATTGAAAATAGGTGATATCCCCAATGTCTTCGGTAGCTCCACTTCATATGCATTTCTTGAATCAAATTTCCCGAGTATCCTACATTGTCCAAACTTCTTTATCTTCAACTTATTATATGTCCCTATTGGAAATCTCTCTTTTCTCAGATACACCATCACTTCATCTCCAACTAAAAATTCTTTGTGTCTCCTCTTCTCATTTGCTTTCTCTTTATACTTACTGTTCATTTCTTCCAAATGCTTTCTGATCTGATTATACACTGTCTCCATGTATCCAGCAAATTCATTTGCCTTTGCACTCCTCTTATTCTCCATACTGATGTCTCTCAACTCTGCTACTCCTCTAGGGTTTGCTCTGGTTACAATCTCAAATGGTGTTTTCCCTATACTCCTATTCACTGAATTATTATATGCAAACTCTGCTTGTGATAGAATTAGATCCCAATTCGTTGTCTTTTCTACTACCAAACATCTCAACAAGTTTCCCAAACTCCTATTTACCACTTCTATCTATCTATTTGTCTGTGGATGAAATGTTGAACTAAACTTTAGGTCTGTCTTTATCTTCTTCCAAAGTCTTCTCCAAAAATATCCAATAAATCTTGTATCTCTATCTGAAATTATGCTCTTAGGTAATCCATGCAATCTCACAATCTCCTTGAAAAATAGGTCGGCAACATGCACTACATTATTTGTCTTCTTACAAGGTATAAAATGTGCCATCTTTGAAAATCTGTCTACCACTACAAATAAAGAATCATGTCCTCTCTGTGTTCTTAGCAGTCATAATATGAAATCTATGCTTATGTCTTCCCAAGGTTTCTCCGGTATTGTCAAAGATTTATACAAACCAGTATTCTGACTACTCCCTTTTGTAA
This sequence comes from Cunninghamia lanceolata, assembly GCA_027924645.1. NCBI lineage: Eukaryota > Viridiplantae > Streptophyta > Pinopsida > Cupressales > Cupressaceae > Cunninghamia > Cunninghamia lanceolata. The sequence continues at coordinate 2,200,013 of BSBN01001040.1, read as the reverse complement.
CTTGACAAACTCTGTAAATCTGCACAAACTTCTTTACATCCTTATATATCTGATGCCAAAAGTAATGTTCACTTACCAAATCCACTATCTTGTCAATTCCAAAATGTCCTACTAATCCACCACTATGTTTCTCCTTGATCAAATTATCTCTCATCGAACTCCTAGGTATACACAACTGATTTCCTTTGAACAACATATCTTCCTGAATGAAATAATCTAACCACTTACTTCTATTTGTCACAACAGGTTCCTTACATGGTTTCTATGGTTCTACAAAATCAAGATCTACCTCATACATATGCTTCATCTCTTCAAAACCTAATACTTCAACTCTTATCTCTGTCAACAAATTCCTTCTTCTGCTCAACGCATCTGCAACTTTGTTTGACTTCCCACTCCTATGCTTTAGTACAAATGTGTAACTCTACATGAACTCTACCCATCTCATATGTCTCTGCTTTAACTTTCCTTGACTGTTAATATATTGTAAAGCTTGACGATCTGTATACAACACAAATTCCTTAGGCAACAAATAATGTCTCCACTTCTTCAAAGCTTGAATTATGGCATAGAATTCCTGATCATAAACTAAATATCTTCTCCTTGCATCATTCAACTTCTCACTGAAATATGCTACTGGTCTACCTTCTTGACTTAACATTGCTCCTATTGCATTTCAACTTACATCACAATCCACTTGAAATACCTTGTTGAAATTTAGTAATGCTAACACTAGTTGTCTGTCACTTTCTATTTCAACAATTCAAAACTTTTATTTTGTCTTGATGTCCACTTAAAATCCTTTTTGTCACCTCTCATTGTTTCTATCATTGGTGTGCATATTGAACTAAAATTTCTAATGAACTTCCGATAGAAACTAGCTAATCTATTAAATTATCTGACTTCTCCAATGTTCTAGGTGTTGGCCACTCAAAAATTTCTCTTTCTTAGGGTCCATCTTTAGTCCTTCTATAGAAATCACAAATCCCAAGTATACCAATTCCTCCTTCATGAAAATATATTTCTTGATGTTTATTAGCAATTTCTCTTCTCCCAGTCTCTACAATATTTGTCTCAGGTGCCACAAATGCTCTTCTTTTGTCTTACTGAAAATCAGTATATCATCCAAGTATACAATAACAAACTTACCAAAGAACTTCTTCAAAACTTCATTCATCAACCTCATGAAAGTACTCGGTGCATTAGTCAATCCAAAATGCATCACTAACCATTCATACAATCCTTCATTTGTCTTAAAAGCAGTCTTCCATTCATCTCCTTCTTTGATTATGATCTGATGGTATCCACTCTTGAGGGCTATCTTTGTGAAATATTTCGCTCCACTCACATAGTCCATAATGTCATCCATCCTAGGCAATGGAAATATATACTTAACTGTGATCTTGTTGATTTCTCTAGAGTCCATACACATTCTCCATTATCCATCTTTCTTCGGTGCTAGCACTGCAAGTACTGCACAAGGGCTGAAACTTTCTCTGATCTATCCTTTCCTCAACAAATCTTGTGTCTATCTATTCAGTTCTACATTCTCTGCTGGTGTCATCTAGTGTGCTACTTTGTTAGGCAAACTAGCTCCAAGTATAAGATCCATGTGATGACTCATACTCCTGACTAGTGGCAATCCTTCAAGTACATTATCTGATATGATGTCTTCATACACTATCAACAATTCAGTTATCTCCTCTAGCTATGATTATTTAGTCTCTATGATAAGGGTTCCAAGCTTCTTAGGAATCAAACCATAACACATATTCTCATGTCTCAATCCATCTAGAAATTTCCTTCTATCTACCAAACAGATTTTAGCATTCCCACATACTTCACTCTTAGGCTAATCTTCCAAAGGTATCATGGTAATTTTCTTTCCATTTGATACTATAGTGTAAGTATTCTTTCTTCCATCATGTATAGCTTTTCTATCATACTACCATGGTCTACCCAACAATATATGACATACATCCATAGGTATAATATCACACAATACTTCATCATGACAAGATCCGATATGAAATTTTACCAAACATTTTCACTCACCAGTACCTTGTGTTCATCCTGAATTGATGCTATCTTGTAGGTCTTAGGGTGTTTCAATATATCTAGGTTTGGCTTAGTCACCATCTCCTCTGAAACCAAATTATGAGTACGACCACTATCAAAGATAACCTTACAACATTTACCTCCTGATTTGCATCTGGTTCGAAACAAACTTTTCCTCTACGGTGGTTCCTTAGTTGTCTCTGCTTGAAATAGTGCTCTCCTCATGACTAATGATTCTCTTTTCTCCATCTTTCCAACTTAATTAGGTGATCCAATAGGTTCTTCTTCTACATAAGTTGTTCTTCACTGTTCTCTATCTTCTTGCTTGTACTTCCCTGATGACATTCAAATGCTCTATGTCCTTCACCTCCACACTTAAAACAAGTTCCTCTGAATGTTCTCTTATCAAATCCTCTTTCATCTCTCATGTATCTTTCACTTTGGTATGAATTATGATTCCCTCTATGGTAGAAAGTTTTATAATCTCTTCGGTATGTATTGTTATCTCTGTCTTCCTTCTTGAATAGGCTATCTTATTTGTTCTATTCTGCATATGATCTGTCTCCTCCAAAATATGTTCTACCTTTCTAAAATTTACCTCCTCTACCTCTCTGTCTCTTCTCATGCTTCTTGTTGAACTTTTCTTAAATTTTCAGGGCAAACTGATATGCTTCTTCAATTGTTGTCATCCTTACCAAACTTAGTTCTTCTTGAATGTTCAATCTCAATCCATTGATGTATCTTGCAATTTTCTCCTTTCTTGCTTCACTATGTCCTTTCCTTATGATTATCTTATAAAATTCCTAAGTATACTCCTTCACAGATTTCTCCTTTTGCTTCAGGTTTTGCAATCTTTTCAATAGTTCCAACTCATAGTCAGTAGGTATAAACTGATTTTTCAACTTTGTCACCATTCTATCCCATTTTATGATCTTTTCTTTTCCTCTTTTGTTTCTGTCCACCTAAACTTCTTTCCACCAAATAGCAGCATGTCCTTTCAACTTAGTCTTCGCAAATCTCATCTTCTCCATATCTTCAATTTATTCATATTCAAAGTATTCCTCCAAGTCATGTATCTAATCAATCAACTCCTCCGGATTCAAATTTCCAGTGTAATTTGGTACTTCCACTCTAGGTTTCTTTCCAATCTTCAAAATAGCTCTCAACATCTTCACTTGATCTGAATCTTCTTCTTCTAGGGTTTCTTCATTTTGATCGGCTGATTGAAATTCTTCATCATCACTTTTAACATTAGGTCGAGGTGTTAGTCCTCTTCTTCGATCTTCTTCAACAACATCCAATCGAACCTTCATTGTTTTCATCATCTCCATCATTTCATCCATTCTTCCAGCCATAGTGCCTATAGCAGGTATTCTCCTCGGCGGCATCTCTTCCTCGAATCTAGGTGCAACTGCCTCAAGTTTGGTGATCGGGCTACAAGGTGACAACTCCCTCACAATCAGTGATAGATTGACAACGCAAGTAGACTGCCTCAAGTCGGTGATCTATTCATAGCAAGATCTTATGGAATGCCTTCACAACTTTGTTCCCAAAGGATTCAAAATTCACTCTGATACCACTTGGTGTAGTCATGGTCGAAGGGTCCACAGAGTGAACTGTCTAGGCCATGCAGTAATTGTAAAAACAATGGAAGAAACTCAAATATAGAATGTAATGAATGATTCAAATGCTTAGAATATCATATATTCAGAATGCTAACATGTCAGCAACATGCGGGCTACAAAACAAGGGCTCACATGCCTGATTCCAGTTACAACAACTATGCAAGATATGGCAATGAAGCACCTATTTAGAAAGAATCAAACTATCAATCCTATGAATTATGCTAACTTATGAACTAACTGCTTTCCTATGAATCCTAGAGATCTATATATATCATCTCCAAGCTCAAGGAATCCTCCGCGTCGGCCAAGGAAGGTTACAAACTCCAATGAAGAAGTGTAACATGTGGAACAAATAGGTTGAACTTAAACAATTAGTATTCCTCCGCAAATAAATGAAACAAGGTACGGACCTCAAGGAAGGTCTATTTTATCATTATGTGCCATGTGATATGCTTCATTTAGCTCCACAAGTCACAAAAGTGCTTCGGAAACCTTCTCCTTCAGTTGATTGTCTGACTGCTTTGTTCTGTGAAAACAGGTGATCTTTTGATAGCGATAACTTTTAGCAGACAAGTCCAAATGACCTAAATTTTTGATATAATGTAGTTGATGATGTCTAGATGTTAATTCTTGCTCCACAAGATTTGAAATGATAATGCATCAAAATACAGTACTAAACGTTGAAACTGTTACTAACTGAACATAACTGAACTAAATTAGAAAATGAAAGAAAACAAAAGGAGTGCAATGTTTTTGGTTGATGCAAGATTGCTCTACAACCTGGGATGCTCCTACATCAAGATCTTATAACAATATTGGTCCAACAAGTCAGGATCCTTGAAGCTAGAAATGTTGAACAATATTGCTAAAACAAAATTGAGGAAAAACCTAGGGCAAAGGGAAATCCTTTCATTAACAAAATCAAATCAAACCAAGGGGAAACCCAAAAATCCCCCATATAAGATTTCATTCCCACAACACAAGTATTGAAGTATTCATGCCTCCCTTTCCCTCATCATTCAACATATCAAGTTTCAGTCAAACAAGTGGGATTCCCATGATGCAAAAATCAACCATAAACAAACCCACCCAATTTTAAAAGCATTAACATGACACCATCTAGTTATCCAACTTTTTCAAGATATCAGCAATCAAGCATACCCTTCCAACATGCACAACAAGCTCCACCTGAAAGGCTAATGTTTGGAAGAATAAGACCCTCCTACATCATAGTAGTGCAAGAACTCCTTCCTTGAGATGGGGTGGTAGCAAAGATTTTTCCAAAGACTTTGGAGGGTATTTCTCTAAATTGGTACTATCGACTTCCAAAAGCATCGATCCACTCTTTTAGGAAACTCATCGATCTATTTGTGGTTGCCTTCAACATAAACAAACTAGTCAAGACAAGAATATGAGAATTTTTAACAATCAAGAAAGAAAATAATGAGTCAATCGCACATTTAATCACATGATGGAAGAAATTTCTCTATTCTTCAACTAGCACACCAAACATGGATCATAAGGGGCTCTATGATATTTTCTTACATGCCCTCAATAATGACATATGAGAACAAGTCCAAAAACTCCCACTTGAAAGTGCCCTTAGAATTGACCAAGTTGTTATTGATAGCAGAAGAAGGGATTATGATGCCAATGGAAGCTTGGTAAACTACAACAGAAATAAAAAATCCTTTAAAAACAAACAAAACATAGATGGATCAATGAACACTTCACAATCCAAGAACAATAGTCATACGAATTTGGGGAACCAAAATGCCAACAACTATCCCTTGAGAATCAACAAGCAGTCATACAACAATCATTGTAAACCTAGAAATTATGATCATAAAAATATTGCTCATTTCACAAGAGAAGGGGGAATGATATCAAGTCATGTCAAGAGTACCATCACTTCATGTCAAACCTCCCAAAAGATCAACAACAAGAATTCATGGACACATTCCCACAAGACAGGAAATAGTCCCAAAAGCTATCAAAATTCCTTTGATCAAAACATTTTATGCCTCGTGGAATTAGACAAAGATCAAGAAGTTTGTGTTACCCAAGGACCAGAACAACCAAATGACACCTCTAGTGATTCAAATTTTTCTCACATGCTAGAACTTCTAAAGAGTTATCCTATGCACAAGAATGCTCTCCTCAATGCTTTAGGTCTAGGCCATCTAGTTCAAAACACTCCAAATGAAAAGTGTTATTCTTTGACATTTGATTTTGAAAAGTTACTCTCAGATGATGACATAGTTAAACAAGTTGATCTCCCTATTGTTGTGTGGTTACACAACACGCCCCATTTTAACTTGGCAAAACAGGGACCCAACTTTTTGGCTTGGCTTGCGTTGTCTGTTTTCTAGCGGTTTGGTAAAAATGAGTCAGGTGCATCATCATCATGAGGTCAGTTTGTCAAAGTTCATATTTTGTTTCTATGACCTCATATTTAGAAAGAGCTTGAAATTCCATGCAGGTTTGCCTTTTACATCACTTGAAAATTCATCCATATGAGGGAGTTATGAGCAGCCAAAGTTTTGGTCAAACCTGATAATCACAAGTGATCATCATATTTTTATATCCTCAGTCATGTTGTCAAGGTCATCCTGATCTTGATCTATCACCCGATAAAAATCATGCAGTCCCAATATCCGGACGTCAATCTTAGGTGATAGTGTGTTTTACCCGTCAAATGACCTTATGCGCATCGTGAGCATCATGATTTTAGGAGGGTCATATTTCATAACATCGTGGGCATCATGTTTTGAGTGTAACCTAATATTATAATATCATGCTGATCTTATAATATCACCCTGCTTAGAAAGTCCACCATCTGCATATTTGCATGCGCATGTCAAAGTCCTATCGGAGGGTCATCATCCTGATCTTTCAAGGGAGGGTCATATTTGCTGATATTCGCTAATATGATGATGACGTCATCACATCCTCCTGATTTCCTTTTGCATGATCATGATGATCACCCTATCTTTTAAGGGAGGGTGATATTCCATTCCTTAGCATGATCATATTTTAAATATCACCCTAGCGCTAACCTGATGATGACCTCAACTCATCCTCATGCTTCGAAGACGGAATATGATGGTTACGTCATCATAATATTCGATGAGGAGGATCATCATATTTTTATGCTGTCATGTTGTCAAGATCATCATGATCTTGTTTGTCTACCCGACATTTCGTAATGTCCTCCTGCCGAGAAATATGACCTTTTGCTAATATCCTGATGACGTCATCCTAACCTGAAAAACGAAGAAGCAAATATCAGGAAGACATCATCATCACATTTCCCTTCGGCAGGATTTTTTTCCAAAACATGATCCGGTTCACGAATATGACGATGACGTCATGTTCTAAGTTTAACAAAAGCCTCGGATATCCTGATGATCATCATCATCCTGATCTTTCGAGAGGGTTACCTTGGCCGCAAAGGGGTCATATTACATTCACCACCTGATCATCTTCCTTCGGTGACCCGATATTACATTTATCCCCTGATCTTAACTGAACATGACGGTGACGTCATCTTTTGCATTTTAATGAAGCCCGGATATGATGATGACGTCGCCATCATATTCCTTTCCTCAACAGCAGGATCATATTTCATATCCTCCTATTTTCCTTCGACATGATGATGATGTCTTTCTTTTCCCCAATATACAGAAGCGAAACATGACGGTGACATCATCTGGACATTCGGAAGGGGGAGCATCATATTTCCAAAAAATCATGCAGACGAAAGTTTTAAGTCTTGCTATCGGCCAAGTCTGGATTTTTCTCGCCGATAGAACATGTCTTCCCGATGGAAGGACATCATCATGATTTTTGGCGTCGGTATAAGTTTAATCGTCGGCCTAATGTAAAATTGTCATCCCGACCGTATGTAGTCACGTCGATAGATACATGATCATATTTGAACCCGATATACAGGAAATGGGTGGGAAAATGAAACGATGGTTGACCCGAGTGTTTTTTGATGTTGTTTATGCATTTAGTGCATATTTTCCACTGATTTGGAGCCCGATTGCTTGTAGCTGCACATTTTGGAGGCCTGGTTAATAAAACATTTTAATTCCTGTTGTTTATCCACATGATGATGAACTTAATGTTTGTCTATTTATTTGCAGGAAGTCATGATGCTGTTAGAGCTGAAGCTGCATTACAAAGTTGCACATGAAGGCAACATGAACCAGAAATGAGGAGGATATTGTCAAATATGCTGTTTGCCAGCTGGAGACCTATAATGAGACACTGCAGGACAGAAAGAATAAGCTGGACAACAACGGGGATAAGTATGAAGCGCACAAACACGCCATCATCAAGGCAAAGACTCAAGATGGCGGAGGAATAGATCAGGTTGTGCAGGCATACAAACAGATCCAAAGCAGCATGCAACCCCATATGCACAGCGTCATCATCCGGATAGTGAAAGTTCAGAAAGCGATACACATGATGATGACCCGCATGCATCAGATGAAGAGCATGATGAAGATACATCATGAGGGGGGGAGTATCTTGCATATGCAGTATAGATAGTTGCCAACTGGCAACTTGTGCCTTTTTGTGAAATTGACAAGTCATGAAGTGATGACCATTGATTTGTATTGACATATCTGATCCGTGGATCTTTTGTAACGGATTCCTCACCTTATTCTATAAAAGGTGGTGGAATGCCTTGTTATATTCATTCGAAACTTAATTGAAATTTGATTGCTGAAGTATTCAGGACTTATTTCAAAGCTGCTGTATATGTACATGTCTTTTGCATACTTAATGAAAGGGAAGAGTATTTTGATTACAAATCTTCGTAAATCTTGATTAATCTGTGTCTAAATTCTGGATATGTGCTTTGATTTGCTGCGTCCCTTGGAGTGCTCATCATGTTGCATCTATTGTTTTCATTCATTATCCTCTGAAGTTTGCATCAACTGTATCTAGCTGTGGAATGTCCTGGTGAACATATGGTTTGATTTCTTCTCCTCATGACAGTATCAAGCATGTATGTGGATCAAAAGCTGAAGGTTCAACTTAATTAGAAGTATTTCCTTTAATTTCTTTCAATTTCAGAGCATCTCACTATCACAATTGCAAATAAACTGATAATCTTAAGCAAACAACCCAAAATATGCAGACATCTCATAGATAATCGTAAATATTTAGCATATTTGAACACTAAGCATGCAGTATTGAAAATATAATGCAAAGAATTGCAAATAATGGTAGAAATCATGCAAATATCAGCCTGTAGGCACATTATTTGACTAAATTCACAGTGCAGAGCTAGAATTGTTGGAGATTTATGCAAAGCAGACATACAGAGCAGGATATTTGGAGGAATGATGATGAACTTTGCAGAAACACGTAAGGCCCCTGAATGGAAAATAGCAACACACATCAACCACTGAGTAACGTCAGTAGATTAAGACCTAATCAACGGAGACTTGGGATCATGAATTCTCTGAATTCATCATATCTTTCAAGATGAGTAAAGGTTGTTGTGTAACTTTTATTCTATGTTTGTGAATGACTAACATCATGATCAACACCTATCCACCTAATATTCCAAGTTTAGGACTATTCCATCAAATGTGTAATGATCGATGATGGGTTTGTAATCATTATAGTCTCTTTCTATCTTCTTCAAATAATAGGTTTTGATGAAATTCAAATTAAACAAGAAAATTCTATCCTTAGAGTTCACAATAACCCAAGCATTTAAACCATGGGTAAGGTTTGTTAGCACTCGAAAAAATTTGCACTTTTCACTAGCCATTACTCACTTATCCTCCACATACCATAGAAATTTGCCACATCAATCTTATGATTAATAAGATAGTCAAAATTTGTGTGACAAGATCCATTTTGTAACCCATAACAAATGATGATTCCATCTTAGCATCTCCCTGATCACAGTTAAGCAAAATGAGCAATTGATCCTTATCAGCAAGATCATGTGAGTGTCTTCTGATAAAAAAACTATAGCTCTCTATTTGAACATTGCATACATATCAGGAAGACATAAAGAAGTCTTAGCGATCAAAGGTTTCAAAAGGGTAACAAGTGCGCATAATCGGGAAGACATTACATAATATCTCGCCGATAAAAACTCATTGGTAAGAGAAAGGAAGTCAGAATGAAAGTATTAAACTATGCCGATCTCAGAAGTCATACCAATGGACACAAGTTTGGCAAGAGATATATGTCCTCTCACCGATAAGTCGAGACACTAGTTGTATCGGAGTGACATATACCATCGAAACAAATTTTTTATGTCTTCCTGACTATACAAGTCACTCCGATGAGAAAGAACTGAAAAGTTCAGCAAGAGTCACACCGATATACCCCAATGAATAAAAGATATAAAAGAAACATATAGCGGAGACATAATACATCGGAAGATCATCTTATTTTCTTACCGATAGTATTTGTTAGCCTGATGACTACAAAATGATTACTATTCCTCAAGAAAACACTCACCGATGTTCAAAAGGAGTTCCAATGGTCCAGACCACCCCAATATCAGGGTAAAATTCATAATGTCTCCCTGAAATATAAAAAATGAAATACAAGAAAAAGGGGATTTGTGCAAGGTCAATGAGAGTATCAAGAAGTCTTCCCGATCAAATCAAAGAATGCTATGGAATGTGTCAATACCCATCTTAGTAAAAAATACTTGGATCATGTTACTCAAGTATATATATGGCTCATTAGAGCTCAATGATAATTTGTAATTGTTAATTAAAATTCCAAAAGACACTTATGAAGAGGTGCATCCTTTTCAGAATATTGCTATATAAGTCAGAGAAGTATCAGTTAGATCATCATCATTACCATTTCATTTTAGGTGAGGCATTAGTAAGAAGATAGATTGCATCCATCCCACTCACCCACTTTCATATTTCAAAGACTTATGCAATTATTATATATATTTGAAGCAATATACTGTAGCAGATTGTTCTTACATGGTGATCTATTTTTAGTGTTCAACTATTGTGATTGAGTTTCATGATTATATGTTGTTGTACTATCTCCAAAGTGGTTCTTTAAATTATTCAAATTCATATAATTTGTCACAACACATTTGATGTTGGTGTGTGATCAATTTGGCTGGTTTTTGCAAGAAGTTGATTTAAGTCCTCCCAAGTAGTTCACGTTCATTGGTCTCTGCTAGGAGTTAAAATCCTTTAAACAAACAATCTTGGTTAGGTTTCCTTCTTACCAGAATTAAAATTCCTTTCAGTTGTTCATAGTAGTTTAGGAGAATATCACTGGGATTTGATAAGAAGAGTACAATAACTTACAGACCTGCACGTTTGCATGAGGTGCAAACATTTCAAGTGCCCAACAAGATAGAGTTAAGCTGGAAAGTAGACCTACCAATTCTCCATATCTATCTCCATAGACATAATCATCATTCATTGACTCCATCCACCCAATAGATTAGGCACTGATCAATCTTAGAGCATTTATCTAATCCACATTCTTGATACAGCAAACATTTTCATTAGGACTTAGTTAGCACGCTCTGCAATTATCTCACATTTGTGTGCCATAGTGAGTAGAATTGCCTAGAATAGAATCCATTTAGATTTCTAAGTCTACTTTATCATTTAGGTACACCTGCCTAGGCCTGGCAGAACCAAAAGAGTAGGGGGTTTCTAGTTGCATAAACCCTATCTTGTTGACCAAAAACCTATCAAGATATTGGCACCCTCTTGTGGTCTAAAACCAACATTTTTGAGATCCAACAAATTGGCGACTCTGCTGGGGACAATGCACAAGAAGACCTGGTAAGAGACCATATTCTTAGAGTCAGAAAATTGAAAGGCATAACTTTGCTGGACAAGGAGAACCCAAAAGAATAATCAGTCCTCTTAATTGAGGTGGTGACTCTATAAACAATATAAATTATTTTATGTCTTGGAGTGTGATAATCTCTTAGTATGGATACTAGGAGATCTAAAAATGATGGTAGAAAATTGCAATCATCCCCACCCCTAAGAGCTCCTTCAAAGAAAAATGGGTCATCAAACCAATCACAACAAAGTAATAATCATAATACTCAAGAGAATACTTAAGAACAACCTATTATAACCCATAATAGTTTCACTCCTCTGCACGAGTCAAATGAGAACTTGTCCCAGAGTTATGGGTTATCTGATAATATTTTAGACCAATATAGGCCTGATCCCTAAAGACAACTTGAGCATAAAGCTCAAGTCATGAGGGAAATAGATCAGAAGCAGGTAGAATATGAATATGAAATGTTATTACAACAAGGTGGAGGAATTCAATAGGGGCTCATAAGTCAAGAAACTCCTATACAAATGGATAACAGCCCACCAAAGGATATGAGAAGCAATGGTGAGATGTAGAAGAACCTGATCAAGTTGCAGGAACAATTTGAACTAGTCAAGTTAAGGGAAGCTGAAAATCAGTTGAAATAAGAAATACAATAGGTAAAAATAAGAACTAAAGCAGCTAACCAAAAATATGTACCTCCACACAAACAAGGAGGGCATGTTTCAAGGAATGTACAACAAAATGTATACCAGAATGCAGGTAGTTCATCCAATCCACAACCACCACCTGCAAGCTATGTCCCACCAAATATTCCTCCAAGAAATCCAAGACCGCCCATCACCCATAACACCTCTCAACATATAGCAAATCCGTATCCACCCCCTGGCCAACAATATGTTATGCCACAACATCAAAATGTGAACCCACATCTAAATCCACAACAGTATCCTCCTCATAACCAATACCAACCAAGTCAACAACCTCATAATTAGTACCAATTAAATCAACAACTACAAGGGCCCCTTAACATCAATAGATACAGACAGCTAGACTTGTTTGGATTTCAAGTGTGTCTTGATCCTATTGATAATGATCTAAGGAATGCTCTCCCAAAATTTACTGGAAATAATGCCATCTCTACAGAAGAACACATTAGAAATTTTGAAATAGTCATGGATAATTTCGAAGTGCAATATGAAGATGTCTTAATGAAGTTATTCATGTTGTCCCTTGTTGAAGATGCCAGAGACTGGTGCAAAAATCTGCCTGGTGCATCAATTTGCTCTTATGAAGACTTCAAGCATTAATTCAAAGAACAGTATGGGAGCCAGTTTGATCCAAATTTTGTTGTTCATGAATTGACTAGCATTCAAAAGAATAATAATGAAACCGTGATGGATTTCAACCAGGGGTTTACAAAAATATATCATAAAATCCCATTAGAGTTGAAGCCTCAGGATCATATGGCCCTAGTTTTATACTTAAATGCTTTTGATCCTAAGACTGGATATGAGCTTAGAAACAAAGCTCTTCTGACATTGGAAGAAGCTCAGAAAGTAGCCATTACTATTGAAAACAATAGAAGAGCAGCAAGAAAACTTGGGAGAAGAGGAAATCTAAAGGTTGTACCACCTCCAAACAATAATCAGGCAAAACAAAACAATTATTACCGAAATGAAAGGCCAAGGCTGCATGACATGCCTTATAATACCAATTGGAAAGATGGAAGTCCTTTGGAAAATAACAGAAAGCATAACTATGGGAAGGATACTCCTGAGCCCTTGAAAAGAAATGGGACTCATGCAGTGCCAAATAACCCATGGTGCCTACCATGTAATTTGCCCCACTCACCTGATTATTGTGTGGTGGCACAATCAGTACAGGAGCAGAAAACATCTTATGGTCAAGAAAGAGATAACCATACTATAAACATGCTAGCATTCAGACCTCATCAGATTGATGAAGGATATTCATCCACAGAGGAGGATGGATATGAATATGATGTAGGAAATCAAAGATATAACACTAGTATGGGAGGATAGGAGTTATGACAGGAGGTATTCTCAGATCAAGAAAATCATTATGAGGAAATTGTTTATAATCATAATATGCCACCACATGATCAATGGAGAAAATCAACTGAAGAAGAAAGGATGGCTCTTACGATGGCTGCAGTGACACAGGCTAAGAGTAATTATAATCTAAGAAATATAATAGTTAACGCAGATCAAGGAGTACCTAGGAGTGTGTTTGTGAAAGATCAAACTCATAATAAAGACAATATGAGAAATGTACCTAAAGAGCCAGCAAAGACTGAATAGGGTAAGACAAAAGAAAAAATACCCACTGAAGAAAAGGGGCTTAACAAAATAGAAAAAATGGATCAAACAATGACCCCCTCATTTGATATAGCCCAAGTAGTGTCCCAAGTAAAAATATTAGTACCACTCCTTGAAATGATGAAGATAGATCAATATAGAAATATAGTGGTCAAGCTGATTTCAGAGATACCAAAAAAGAAGCAAGAAAAACCTGAAATCAAAATAAACAATGTTCAAATTGAGGCTGCTAGAACTCTTGAGGTATATCTGGGTGACACTTTGACAAGGAACCCCTCTCAGGTAGATCCATTTTACACCACTCTACTGATAAAAAATAGACTAGTGAGAAATTACATGATTGACTCGGGTGCAGCCATGAACATTATGCCAATGGCTATCATGTAATAATTAGGTATGTGGGTTGACACTACATATGATAAATGTTATGCAATGGACTATAGATCCATCCCAGTTGTGGGCATTATGTGGGATGCGGAGATAAGGCTAGCTGCCTACCCTAAGGTAGCATATAAGATTGACATCACTGTAGTGGATATCCCACCTTACTATGGAATGTTGTTATCCATATAATGGACTGCAATAGCCAGAGGAAATGTCCAGTTGGATCTATCCTATGCTACTATACCAGTGGGAGGAAAAGAAACCAAGCTTTGCATAGACCCAAGATATGAGAATATTATAGAATGCATTGATCAGAATCAAGTAATTTTTTTCTGTGATACAAACCTTGGTGCATTCAGAATTGAAAAAAGTCAACCAGAATTACAAAACACTAATCCTATACATCAAGAGGCCCAACTTGATGAGTGTGGTGTGTGGAAGATGTACTTTGATGGTGCATGCTACAAGGCGAGTAATGGAGTTGGGGTATTATTTATTTCACCTACTAGTAAAACTTTCAAATATTCATTCATGTTAACATTTGAATGTACCAATAATATAACAGAGTATGAAGCTCTACTCATAGGACTGAACATTACCATAAAACATAAGATAAAATGCCTTGCTGTCTATGGAGATTCAGAACTAATCATATCTCAAACAATATAGAAATGCTATCAGGGATGATATTGAAACAATATAGAAATGCTATCTGGCATGATATTGAATTGTTTGATGCCTTCTCCATTAATTGGGTGGACAGATCAAAAAATATAATGGCAGACTTTCTAGAAAATATAGACTTAAAAAGGGATGATGTCACATTAGCAGGCATTATGGAAGTTGAGTTCAAAACCAGACCTGCAATCCCAGACAATATCTATAATTGGCAAGTTTTCAATGATGACACAGATCTGATTAAATTCTTACAGTGCATTTGTGGAGGAAGTAGATGGAAAGAAAACCTTATTTGGAAAATAAGTTGTGCAACTCAAAACTAACAAGATTCCTAAGGGACTTGTGGCATTAGAGAGGGTGTCTAATGGAAATGATAGAGCTCTCATGAAACAAAAACTAGTAAAAAGAGAGGACAGTGAGGAAATTAACTTGGGCACTTAAATGGCACCAAAAAAGGTATACATTGGGAAAAGGAAAAGCCCTATAATCAGAAAGATGTTGATTGCATTATTAAAGAAGTATAAGCATGTCTTTGCTTGGTCTTATGATGATCTTAAGGCATACAGAGAAGATCTATTTCAACATGAAATTCCACTCAAACCTGATGCAAAACCCTTCAGACAAAAATAGAGACCCATAAATCCTACCTTAGAACCCAAAATGCATGAGAAAATTATGAAGCTTAGGGAAGGGGGTATCATCAAGCCTATCAGACATTCATCTTGGGTTTCTAATTTGGTACCTATCAGAAAGAAAAATGGAGAAATAAGACTTTGTGTGGATTTCTGAAATTTGAATGTATCATCTCTCAAAGATAACTACCCACTTCCAAATATGGAGACCTTGTTGCAAAAGGTCACAGGATGTGAATTACTATCTATGATGGATGGGTTTTTAGGTTATAACCAAGTGAAAGTTAAGGAATCAAAACAACACAAAACAACTTTCACCACACTATGGGGAACATACGTATATGTCAGGATGCCGTTTGGACTTACAAATGCTGGTGCAACCTTCCAGAGAGCCATGTATGCTGCCTTTGCCGATCTGATCAATGTAATAATGGTAGTGTACCAGGATGATCTTACTACATATTCCAAGAAAATAGAAGATCATGTTGCACATCTTGAAAAAATATTTATCAGAGCATTAGAATATGGCATTTCCTTGAATCCTAAAAAATATCATTTTGCAATAACAAAGGGAAAGTTACTAGGACATATAGTGTCCAAGGACGGAGTAAGGATTGATCCAGAAAGGGTGGAAGCCATAGATAAAATTCCTACTCCTAAGACAGTTAAATCCATTCAGTCCTTCTTTGGGAAAATTAATTTTGTAAGGAGGTTTATATTAAACTTTGCCAAAATAGTGAATCCAGTATCAAAGATGTTGAAGAAGGGTGCAAAAATTGATTGGACAGCTGAGGCCATAGATGCATTCATATCCATTAAAAAAGAAATTAAAGAGGCCCCAGTCCTAATATCCCCTGATTTTAATAAACCATTCCATATTTTTTCATTTGCATCCCATCACACAATTGCAACAGTAATGCTACAAAATAATGATGAAGGGTATGAGCAGCCTATTTCATTTTTCAGCAAATCTCTCCAAGATGCGGAGTTAAAATATGACATTGTAGAAAAATAGGAATATGCATTAGTAAAGGTTGTCAAAACATTTAGACCATATCTGGTAGGAGTAAAAGTGGTAGCATATGTACCTAATGCTGCAGTAAAAGATGTGTTTGTCCAAACGAAAGTGACTGGGAGGAGATGTAGATTGATCAATAGAATTCAAGAATTTGACATAGAGATCCAAATCACTAAGTTAGTAAGAGGACAGGGTCTTGTTAAATTAATGGCTGAAACAAATATTGAAGCTACCCAGGTGTGCAATTTGAATAATGAAGATAACATGATCTCTAGCATTGAGCATACACCATGGTACACTGATATTGTGTACTATCTTAAACATATGAAATGTCTTGAAGGATTTGATGATAACAAGAAAAGGATGCTTAAGCTGCGAGCTTCAAAATATGTATTCATGGAGGGAGATCTCTATTGGAAAAACCAGGATGGTGTTCTATTGTTGTGCCTAGATGAAAATCAAGCAAAGCATGTTCTGAAGGAAATGCATGAAGGAGTATGTGGTGGGAATTTCTTAACAAAAACTATTGCTCATAAGGTATTAAGAGCATGATACTATTGGCCTAGGGTTTTCAATGATGCTTATGATTATACTAGGAAATGTGAAGCATGCCAAAAATTTTCTAGAAAATTGAAGTATTAGGGGGCATTTCCTTTAAGACCTTTGCAGGTTGAGGCTCCATTCTACTAGTGGGGGATTGATTTCATAGGAGAAATTGCAGAAAAATCTACTAGGGGACATAGGTGGATATTAGTAGCCACAGACTGCTTCACAAAATGGGTAGAAGTTGTACCTACAAAACAAGCAACTAGTAGAGTTGTGACAAAATTTCTACTAGAAAATATCATAACCAGATTTGGAGTGCCAGCCAAAATTATAACTGATAATGGGATGTTCTTTAGATCAGATGAATTCAAAGCATTTTGTCAATCATATGGTATAGTGATCTCATAGTCTTCACCATATCATCCACAGGCAAATGGGCAAACTGAATCCCACAATAAGAGCATCCTAAAGATCATAAAAAGGATGTTGGATAACAATAAAATAGCTTGGGATTCCAAATTGAGATTGGCATTATGGGCATATAGAATCACTATGAAGAAAGATATTAGAAAATCACCTTTTAAGCTTGTGTATGGGACTCAAGCTAGGCTCCCTTTGCATAATTTCTTACCAGTGTATAAATTTATCTTGCAAGAAGATTTGGAAGTTCCTGAACCTATGGAGGAGAGGATGGGAGAATTAATATAACTTGATGAGATCATGGACCAAGCTCAGTAACAAAATAGAAAGAAGCAATCACATATGAAATACCTATATGAAAATTTGAAGTAGACGACATAGTTCTTATGTGGAATACCAAGAGTTAGAACAAAGGGAAACATGGGAAATTTGAAGCCCTGGGGTTGGGACCATTTATCATTGTTGGCAAGGCAAGTGGAGATTCATATTACCTTCAGAACATGACAGGAGAAGAACAAGAATTGCCAGTACATGGACAGTTCTTAAAAAATTTCTTTTCTTAAAATCATAAAGAGGAATAAGAATTCCCAGTGCATGGATGATTCTTAACAAACCTCTTAAATAAATTTTCCATGCACAGTAGTATAGGATTCCATTTTTGAGAACAAGAATTGCTAGTGCATGGACGATTCTTGAAGAACCTCTTAAAATAAATTTTTCCATGCATAGTAGTATAGGATTTCACTTCACTTTCATTTCTCATCCATACCAACTCCCACTTCAAATGCACTTCAAATTCCATACCATATAAATAACACATTTGGTTTTCTTCCCCAGAGACCTAGATTCTTGCTATACCCACAAGGAGATACATCCCCAATTAGAGCCACTATTAGAACTGGAAAAAAATCACACTTTTCACTAGCCACCACTCACTTATCCTCCACATACCATAGAAATTTGCCACACATTGATCTTATGATTAATACAGATGGTCAAAATTTGTGTGAAAAGATCCATTTTGTAACCCATAACAAATGATGATTCCATATTAGAATCTCCTTGGTCATAGTTTAGCAAAATGAGCAATTGATCCTTATAGGGAAGATCATGTGCGTGTCTTTCTGATAAAAAAACTATAGCTCTATATTTGAACATTGGATACATATTGGGAAGACATAAAGGAAGTCTTAGCAATCAAAGGTTTCAAAAGGGTAACAAGTGCACATAATTGGGAAGACATTACATAATATCTCGCCGATAAAAACTCATCAGCAAGAGAAAGGAAGTTGGAATGAAAATATTAAACTATGCAGATCTTAGAAGTCATACCGATGGACACAAGTTCGGCAAGAGATATATGTACTCTCACTAATAAGTCGAGACACTAGTTGTATCAGAGTGACATATACCATCGAAACGAATTTTTTATGTCTTCCTGACTATATAAGTCACTCCGATCAGAAAGAACTGAAAAGTTCAGCAAGAGTCACACCGATATACCCCAATGAATAAAAGATATAAAAGAAACATATCACGGAGACATATAACATTGGAAGATCATCTTATTTTCTTACCGATAGTATTTGTCAGCCCGATGACTACAAAATGATTACTATTCGTCGAGAAAACACTCACCGATGTTCAAAAGGAGTTCCAATGGTCCAGACCACCCCAATATCAGGGTAAAATTCATAATGTCTCCCTGAAATATAAAAAATGAAATACAAGAAAAAGGGGATTTGTGCAAGGTCAATGAGAGTATCAAGAAGTCTTCCCGATCAAATCAAAGAATGCTATGGAATGTGTCGATATCCATCTTAGTCAAAAATATTTGGATCATGTTACTCAAGTATATTTATGGCTCATTAGAGCTCAATGATAATTTGTAATTGTTAATTAAAATTCCAAAAGACACTTATGAAGAGGTGCATCCTTTTCAGAATATTTCTATATAAGTCAGAGAAGTATCAGTTAGATCATCATCATTACCATTTCATTTTAGGTGAGGCATTAGTAAGAAGATAGATTGCATCCATCCCACTCATCCACTTTCATATTTCAAAGACTTATGCAATTATTATATATATCTGAAGCAATATAATGGAGCAAATTGTTATTACATGGTGATCTACTTTTAGTGTTCAACTGTTGTGATTGAGTTTCATGATTATATGATGTTGTACTATCTCCAAAGTGGTTCTTTAAATTATTCAAATTCATATAATTTGTCACAACACATTTGATGTTGGTGTGTGATCAATTTGGCTGGTTTCTGCAAGAAGTTGATTTAAGTCCTCCCAAGTAGTTCACATTCATTGGTCTCTACCAAGAGTTAAAAGCCTTTAAACAAACAATCTTGGTTAGGTTTCCTTCTTACCAGAATTAAAATTCCTTTCAGTTGTTCATAATAGTTTAGGAGAATATCATTGGGATTTGATAAGAAGAGTACAGTAACTTACAGACCTGCATGTTTGTATGAGGTGCAAACATTTCAAGTGCCCAACAAGTTAGAGTTAAGCTGGAAAGTAGACCTACCAATCTTCCATATCTATCTCCATAGACATAATCATCATTCATTAACTCCATCCACCAATAGATTAGGCACTGATCAATCTTAGAGCATTTATCTAATCCACATTCTTGATACATCAAACATTTTCATTAGGACTTAATTGGCACGCTCTGCAATTATCTCACATTTGTGTGCCATAGTGATTAGAATTGCCTAGAATAGAATCCATTTAGATTTCTAAGTCTACTTTATCATTTAGGTACACCTGCCTAGGCCTGGCAGAACCAAAAGAGTAGGGGGTTTCTAGTTGCATAAACCCTATCTTGTTGACCAAAAATATCAAGAGATTGGCACCCTCTTGTGGTCTAAAACTAGCATTTTTGAGATCAAACAAGGTCAATCTTCAAATCACATTGGGTCCCAAAACTCTCCCAACCAAATTTTATATCATCAATGGAGAAACCACTTACAACATGATCCTAGGGAGGCCTTGGATCCATAGGATGAGGGTCGTTACTTCCACATTATTTCAAGAAATCCACTTCTCACACATGGGACAAACCCATGTCATCAAAGGAGACCCTAATCCTTTCAGCCTTTATAGAGTTGAACAAGCCAAAAAGAAGGGAAAGACTATGGAAAGCACCAATAACCCAAGAATCATTTTTTTTGAAAATAGAGAGACATCTAAAAAAATCAAAAATATAGTTAAGACCTAAAAATGTACAGAGGAAGGGGTAACAAGAGAATTCCCCTTTGATCCCCACTCAACACAGTCTTTTTCTCCCTTCAACTTAGTATCCATTCCAGCTGATCTAGACACAAACATTCATTTGATTGAAATCATGACTAAAGAAGAAGAACCAAAACCCACACAAAAATTAGGAGAGTCAACACCAATTCCAATTGCCCCTCAAAAGTTCAAAAATAATGAAACTATACAAGAAAAAAAAATGAAAAGCTAGGGGAAAACTATCAAATGATGAAAAATGTGAGTACATAAAATTCATTGAATTCAAAGAAATTTTTACACCAAGTCTTTAAGTGTCCTTGCAAATACTTTCAAGAGAAGTTTAGACTAGATTGGATGGGTCTGTACAAAGTTAAGGAAGATGTTATAAATGATGCTTACCTATGGTGCACTATGGAAGGTGAAGATTTTAGTATCTAAAAACTCCATAAAAATCATAAAACATCAAAATTCAAAAAAATCTACAAAAAAATTACAAAACTTCAAAAAGAGCAAAACCTTGCATCTTCATTCTGTTCCCATGCATTTGTCAGTGAAATGCTCTTGTTCAATTTTTATCTCAGTAAGGAGTCTAAGGTTTCTTAGGTATAGGTTGACCCTCTAAGCCTTTGAGATTCCTTATGATAATTTTTATTGCCAATAATTCCCCTTTACATTTCCAAACAATTTCAAATTAAATCCAAGCTCTTAGCTTTATACTAATCCCAGTCTTAGTGAATCATGATGTTGAGTTTAAATGAAGTCAATACTCAAACATACAGTTCCTAATAGAAGCTTGCAAGTAGACCTTACCCATTCCTCCTTAGTAAAAGGGAAGTCTGACTTGATAGAGAAAAACCTTGGTGACACTCAGTCCCTTATATTTCCTAGCCAAAAACATCAAGATCCTAACTTTGCAGGAAGCAATAAAAAAAGAGTGCAAAATAAAAAAAATAAGAGAGATAATAAAAAGTCAAAAAAAGTGAAATTACAAATTAAATTTAAAAAATGAGGATATTACAAAACAAAAAAAAGAGAAAAAATAAATAAGAGGTTTGTTGATGTTCTTACTCTCTGGTGGAGATAATTCTAAGCTTGAAGCTATGAGGGTGGCATCTATAAGAGAAAATAAAAAAGAGAGGAATAAAGTACACACATGCACTAGATGAGAAAAACCAAGAGTCTAACTACCTTTAGGACCATCTTCTACTCTGGGGCCTTTCCTTTACCCCAGGTCTATCTTGTTGGGCATCTTTGATCTAAGTCTAGAAGTTGCTAATAAAATTTGTTGCTTGCCTAAGTTGAAAACTTATTAAAATATTTTACCTAGACAAGGTTTAGTATCTAGCCTTTTGCAAAGCCAAAAATAGGAAATTTCCATCTTCTTCCCATTCCCACATGAATTCTTCACAAAATCCTATCTTAAGGTTTAGTAGGTCTCCCTATACTGAGTCAACTTGCAATCCCCTAGGTCAAAAATCCTACTAAAGAGTAGTCACAATTTTGTTCCATTTGTATACATACAATTAGGAAACATACAAAACAATAAAACATGTCATAACATCATGGCATTCATAGCACTTAGAACATAGTTCTATGCATTTCATATTTATGAATCACATCCAAACACATTGCATATTGATTAAAGCTACATATAGATCTCATTCCGTCAGGTATCATAATAATAAGTGCAAAACAATGTCTAAGCACAAGCCACTCCTCCAACAAGTCAAAAGATCAAAATTGTGCACTCAAGTGTGCAATTCTCCCCATGCAAGGGAGCAAGGGTATAAATCTCTTCAATAAACATAGGTCTCTCAAATACCTTAAGGAACATTAAGTCAAGGCTTCCAAATTATCAACTTGTTCTGACCCCCTTTGCTCCTCTATATTTTAATGCGTTCCTTCTTCCTTCTCTTCCATATTATGTGTTTGTGGGCTCCTTTGTTGTTGTTGTGTGTTTGTCTCGTCCATTCTTGTGTTCTCCGGAGGAGGTACCCCTTATGTAGAAGTTTTCGGTTGACTTCCCTCTTGGCTTACCTCTGTTTTGTTTTCTCCTCTTGTTGGTATCTCAGTGTTATGCAGAGGTGATGGCATCGGTTGTTGTTCTTGTTCTTTCATAGACTGATATAGTCTTGTTGTTATTTCTTCAGTCTCTTTTTGTATCTTCTCCTTTTATTTCTTATTCCCCCTATAAGTGTATCTACTCTTTGTTTTCTTCTCTTCTCCATGGCTTGTAACTGTATCAACTCATTCTTCTTCTCCAGTGACAATGTGTCACTGAGCTTCTCAATGGCATTCTACCTTATTTCCTCCTCTAATTGGAGTGCCTTATTCCTCCTTTGCCTTAATGCTTCTATCAAGCTATCTGGAAATCCTTCCATTATTTTATCTAGTGTATTTTCATTATCTCTCATGTATTGTATCATTGCTTGAACTATCATTTGTTTATTCTCCTTAGATGAATCATCATATAAAACAGTAGTTTCTTGTACCATACCTACATTCTCCATGGCATTGAGCGGTACATCTAGATTGAAGAGCTCTTGTGCCCTTGTTATGTTAGTTTTTCCTTTGGAGTTTGATGTGCTCTTTTCTTTCTCTTCAATTTTGATTCTTTCTCATCCCTCTCTTCTTCTGATTCAATCTCCTCCAGTATTTCTTGAGTTTTCTTTCTTTTCACCTGCTACTTCTACCAGGGAACCTTCTTCTATGTATTCTCCTTCATCCCTAATAATACTTCTGATGTTGTTCTTCCTCCAAATGATATGGTTGATGAAGATGGAGCCTGTGATGTAGTTTTTTTTTACCTTCTCACTAGCAGAACCTCCTTGGTAGGTAGTGGAGCTGATGTGGCAGGTAGCAGAGCTGAGGTAGTTCTCTTATCTGAAACTCCCCACTTTTGTGCAACTTATCTCTATTATTTTCTAGCTATTCCTCCACATTATTTTTATGTTGTTTGTCCATCACTTATGAATAAGTGCCAAATCTCTCTACACTTGTGTCCTTAGGTTTTCTCAATAGGTTTTGTGCATAACCATTGGCCTCTGTTGCATTTATTTCATAGGGTAGCTGGGGTACCCATGTTGTTCTAGGCTCAACTGCTTCTATGTAGGTGAAATCCTTGTCCACCAAAAAGGTAACTTGGTTGATATATTGCCTTACCACTCCATAAGGAATTCTCTCTCTTGTCCTCATCTCTTCTTGTAGGGTTTTGAAGAAACCCAAGTATGTGGCAATGTATTCTTTTGTGTCAAAAAATTGAGCTATATGCCTTTTGACTTCTAACCCTACTCGTATGTTATGTTGCCATTGTTTTCCCTTAAACCTTGGTGTTACGCCAGAAAGTGTCCTCCTGTATGGAATGGTACAATTTCCCTTGGTTTAACTCCTTGCCTATGGTGTCCTTTTAGCCTCTTTGTTTTTGGCCTTCCTGAAACCCTGATTGACTTTTGTCTAGTTGAAAAATGTTCATTTTCTAAGATAACTATTGACTAAACCCAGAAAGGGAATTTGGATTATGGGTCCCTAGTGTAGACACCCAAAAATGACCATTTCATCGAATCACTTGCATTTTCATCAAATCTGTCTAATTAACTGTATTCAACATTAATTAAATAATCTAATTATTTAATTAATTTCATCAAAATCATCAAATTCTTCTAAAACTCCTAAATTCAACATTAATTGAATAAATTCTATTTATTTAATTAATTTAATCAAAATCAACTTTACTCTTCCAAAATTAAATAATTTTTATTATTTAATTAAATCTTATCATCTTCCAAAATTCAAATCCATATCAATTGAATAAATTAATTATTTAATTAATTTATCTTCAAAATCCTCTTATCTATAATTAAATAATTTTTATTATTTAATTAAGTCAAATTGTTCTTCCAAATTTAAATAAATCATTCAAATTTATTTAAATTATCTCAAACTCTAAAAATAAAATATAATCAAATATTTTATTTATTCTTCTAATCTTGCACAAATAATTAAATAAATTTATTTATTTAATTTGCTTTTTTCGCTAAAAATAAATCTTGTTCATCATGCACACAAAATTAAATAATTTATTATTTAATTTATCTCAAATCATGCAAAAAACAAATTATAAGTTGAATTAATTGACTTAATCTTTATTATTTTTATCACCAACTCATAAAATAGAAAAAAAAAGCATTTCTATTTTTATAAAATCTAAAAATATGTCTGTTCCATGTCTTTTTATGCCAAATCAATCAGTTAACTCAAACAAAAATATCTTTTGGAGTGACACATGTTGTGTGCACATTCATCATGAATTATAGATTTATCTCATCCATTGATTCTATTGAATTTTTATCCATTGATCGATCTTTATTGAAACCTATATAAACCCCCTTTATCTCCATAATAAATCCTCTTCGATCATTTATTCTCAGGCATCCTTTACAATGCATTGAGCATACATTGCATCGTTGAGCACCTTTTGAGTACAAACACAATCTACATTCGCTTGTTGAAAACATGGTTTCACAATTTGAAGAGCAATCCACATTTGACCAAGAGATCCAAACAATCTAGGTGATAGCTTCTTTGTTCCTAATTTGATTATTCATTGATTTGGTTATTTCTTAGATAGACCTTTTGATGTTATGGGTAATTTAGTTGTTATTATCATTGCTTTTTGATCTTATCATTCAACCTCTCAATTTTTCCTATAAACACTTAGATCCCCCTAGGAGAAGATATGATCATAAAATGGGCAATTGGACTTGAGTGCTCGCACCCTAGTCCTGCCCCATTTTTCAGTATTTTGAATCTTGGCGGGGTGTCGGCTCCCGTCGTCCATCTTGGGATTTCGTTTTCAAATTTTTGTTTTTGTGCAATATCAAGATGTTATTTCAAAATTTGAATTTCCTAAGGTTAGATATTTAAACACATTTGAAAAATATTTTATCACACACAATCTATATGCAAGCTTGATGCCAAAACTCTGTTGAAATTGCCATTGAAGATTAGTGACTTGTTGAAGCTTTTGAAAGTTATTTAGAATTTGCCATTATTGAGACAATGGATGGAGATTAGGAATCAAGATCTTGAAACTATCTTTCTCTTCCTAGGGTTTGTACACCTTTTGCATGATCAAGAGAAGGGTTAAAGCCTCCAACATCGAGTTTGGAGATCCTTCATGGACATTCCTGATTCACCTTCTTGTTCATGCAAGTCTTCATTGCTTTCATATCCTTGAAGTGAAGTTGTATTTGTTCATTGAATTGAAGCAAATTATTGATCTTCCCTTGATTGAGACATCTAGGGTTTGATATTTTTGCATACACTTTGTTAGGTTTGCACACACTTCTGTAAATCTTTATCTCTGGCTATTATTGAGGTAGGAATACTGAAAATGGGGCTTGACTAAGGCAAGCTCCTATATAGCCGCAACATCTTTCTCCTCCTTTTGTAGGTATAGATCATGTTTGACAGAATATGGAAAAAAAGGAGTGACAGAAAGACGGATATTGCGAATACAATCGTCATTGAATTTTGGAGTTCCGGATCTTGACACTTTTGAGACTAATGAGCGGGCACTCTAGTCCAACTGGGGAGATTCTCTGAGATCTAGGAGCTATTGAAGGTTGCCAGACAGCAGATGTAGAAGGTTTTTACAGATGAAAAGTTGCAGGACTAATGAGCGGGTGCCCTAGTCCAGTTAGCCCTCAATTTCTAGGTGCATGACCTCTGAACCTTATTCTCTACATTTTTGTGATATGTTTTGTCTGTTTCATCTCTAAATTTAGTCAATTACTGTTACAAGGTGTAAATAGGGTTTGATTTATTAGTAAATGAGAACACTTGGTAAAACCTTAATTTAGACACCAAATTAGTCCTAATTAGCATTAGGGAATGTATAAGTAATCTGTATCTTGATCCCAAGCTTGGTTCTTACCTTCCCAGTGTTTAGTTAGTGGAGAAATAGGACTTAATCTTGTTTTAAGGAAACCTACTTTTTCACCCTAAACATTTTGGTGAACCCGCGCTCTAAAGAATTTGCATCCTTTTTAAACATCATATTAATTTGAATTAGTTTTTTGTCCTAAAGCACATTTAGATTGCAAACCCTCTTTTGTGAAAGTGCATGCATTGAATGTTAAAAAATATTCTCCATCCTTTCATTAAAAGAGTTTGAAATTATAAATTGGTGTTTTGAATAGTGTTTCATTTCTAAAACATTCATACAATATCATTTTACATTTAAATCTTGGGATTAATTTGAGCATGTTATAATGTCGAATTATTTTTTACAAGCTTTTCATGTATATGATAAGCCATTTAGTTGTGACGACTTCAATATGTTAGATGAAGACCTTGAGTACTTTATCTCAATTGAACATTCCACTACGACTTCTAAACTGTCATTGTTTCAAAGATTTGTAAATGTAATCTATGTTCCTAAAACTAAGGAAGAATCTAGGAAACTAAAAATTACGGTCACCTTATGTTTAGATGTAGTTAAACCACCTTCTAAACTAGTGCTCACTGTTAGAGGTCTTCCACCTTCTTCTCGACCTCCTAATCACATTTACAACTATGCTAAACAAATAACACATCAAAATTCACAACAACCTAGTCATACTGTGGTTGATCATGCATATAATACTTAGAATAATAAACAAAGCAAACAACAACTAATCATTCCCATATCTTTACCAGCTTCTCAACCTATGCTTCATCAAGAACCTCGTTTAACACATAAGGTTGGTCAAGACTATGATCTTGTAGAGAATCTTTGTGCTACTCCTGCAAAGATATCTCTTTGGGAACTTACACAAACTTTGCCTACTTACCATGGAATGCTCCAAGAATCTTTAAAAAAGGTGATTGTCCCACCTGCTATCAAGCCAAATGATGTAGCATCTCTATTAGATTGTATGCATGAGACAAAAATAGGTATTCTATTTCAACAACATGAATTGCCATCTCTTGAAGTTTAGAATCAGTATGATCCTTTGATTATTTTCATTACAATAAACAAGAAACTGATTAAGAGAGTTATGATTGATAATGGATCAGCTCTTAATATTTGTGGCATTAACTTATTACATAAGATTAAAGTTGATACATCCTTGATTAAGCCAGAAATGATACGTATCTGTGGCTTTGACAATGTTGGAAGACAATCTATGGGCACTATAACTCTACTTGTACAAGTTGGGCATGTGATTGTGCCTACCTTGATTCATGTCATGCCTTGTTCTCTATCTTACAATACGATTCTTTGTAGACCTTGGATTCATGCATTGGGGGAAGTTCCTTCTACCTTACATCATTCAATCAAATTTATATTTAAAGATAAACTACATACTATTCATGTTGATCCTGAACCAGATAACGATTTACAAATTGAATCACAAAAACAAGTTATTTGTCATAAGATTTTAAATAATTTGAAATTTGATTCATCAACTTCTCTTGCCTTAGACAATGTTGTGCAAGAGTCCAAAAAATTGAATGCATTTCTTGTTGATGATTGGGGTTCATTAGATTTTACATCTTCTTCCATGGGAGAACATAAACTCAATAACCTGTCCCTAAAACATCAAATATTGCATCAATATCATCTCATGATTTGAAGGTGAAACATAAAGCTTCTTTGGTAATGAATTCAGATAATACTCTTACTTACATTATAGATTATGAAACTTATGAAGCTCCACCTTCTTCCAAAGAAATGACTTCTCTTTATGGTCAAAGATTTTAGATCCTTTATAAGAACTGTGATTATGTAGGTAATGGTTGTAGTATTAATCAACAAGGAATCAAAGT
Source organism: Cunninghamia lanceolata (assembly GCA_027924645.1). Lineage (NCBI taxonomy): Eukaryota > Viridiplantae > Streptophyta > Pinopsida > Cupressales > Cupressaceae > Cunninghamia > Cunninghamia lanceolata. Next base: position 2,171,426 of record BSBN01001040.1, on the reverse strand, counting down.
CCCTATAGAATACGCTTCACAACATTACTCAAGTGGCATTGGATATAATCCTTTCAAGGAATCTAAAGATCGTAGACATCCTAATCTTAATGTGAATACAATATCGACACTTAACTTGATATTTCTTGAGATGATTGACATATTTTTCCTCCAGGAGTGATTCTTTTGGATATCTTTTCAATGGATGAAGTGATATGGAATTCTTGGGTGCTTATGACAATATTCCCCATCACCATCATAAACGTGGATTACCTTATTGTTCGAACAATAGTGCATATTTTGGGAAATTCACTAGCATGATAAATGCTACTCTAAAGTCTGACAAAGAATCTGAAGACCTACCACAATCACCCGATCTCCTAGACCACAATACTCTACTTAATGGAAAGACTGTTGATGTTTTCATGGAGAAAGACAACACTAAAAAAGTTATTCCTATTGGTGATTGTTTACATGCAGAAGAAAAATAAGAAATGACTAAGTTATTACATGAATTTTCTAAACTGTTTGCCTGGAACTATTCAGATATGCCTGGTATTGATCATCAAATTGTAACACATAATATCTACTTGAAACCAGATGCTAAGCCATTTAAACAAAAGATTTGCAAGATGAATCCTAAGGTTGCATTACTTGTCAAAGCTAAGATAGAAAAGCTTCTACAAGCTGGATTTATCCGCTCTATTGACTATTCACCTTGGATCTTGAATATCGTCGTCATTGCTAAACCTGATGGTCATATAAAAATGTGTACTAATTTTTGAGACTTGAATCTTGCATCTTTGAAAGATGATTTTCTGCTTCCTAACATTGATATGATTGTCGATTCTATAGCTGGCCATGAATTACTCTCTTTCATGAATGGTTTTTCAGGATATAATCAAATTTTGATAAACCCTCAAGATCAATATAAAAAAAAAATTATAACACCTTGGGGTATATTTTGTTGGGTAGTCATGCCATTTGGACTTAAGAATGCAGGAGCTACTTACCAATGTGCCATGACCCTTATCTTTCATGATTACATGCATAATATCTTAGAGGACTATGTCAATGACATCTTGGCAAAGTCTATTCATTACCAAGATTACACCATGAACCTTCAACATTTTTTTGAGTGAATAACAAAATACAACATGCGATTAAACCCTTGTAAGTGTGTTTTTGGTGTAGACAGTGGAAAACTGTTGGGGTTTATCATTTCAAATTGTGGTATTGAAGTAGATATGAAAAAGATTGATGCAATTGTTAATATGCCAACACCTAAAAACATATCTCAACTTTGAAGTTTGCAAGGAAAGATACAGGCCATTCGTCAATTTGTTTCACAACTCGCGGATAGGACTCACCCTTTTACATAAATACTAAAGAAGGAATTAAAATTTCAATGGAATTCTAAATGTCAAAAAGCTTTTGAAGATCTAAAGACTTATCTAGCTAATCCTCCTATTCTATAACCTATTGTTCCTTATAAACCTTTTCTATTGTATAATAATGCTCTCGCAACCTTATTAGCACAATATAATGCTGAAGGCAAAGAATGTGTTGTCTATTATATCAGCTGAACTTTTCTCAATTATGAAGTGTGATACACTGTTATCGAGAAGCATTGCTTAGCTTTAGTGTTTGCAATATAGAAGCTTAGACACTATCTTTTAAATGTTGAAATACATGTGATGGTGAAATTCAACCCTCTGAAACATCTTTTCACTAAAACCTATTTGTCGAGTCATCTTGCTAAATGGTTTATGTTGTTAATTGAATTTGATCTTAAGTTTATTTCCTAAAAGGCAATTAAAGGACAAGTGTTAGCTGACCATTTAGCTCAAGCACCTTCACCTATTTCTATACAACATCAAGACACATTCCCTGATGATCAAATTTTAGCTATTACTAAGGATGATAAATGGGAATTGTATTTTGATGGATCAAGATGTCAAACTGGCTCCGGTGTGGGTGTTATATTAATACCCCCTATAGGTAAGTCAATTCCTATGTCTTACCACCTAAAATTCTCCTGCATGAACAACATTGCAGGGCTTCATGCTGCTTTAGCTCTTAACATTAAAAATATCAGTATATATGGTGATTCATAACTAATTCTATGACAAATAACTGGATCATATCAAACTAAACACGACAAGCTATCTCAATATCATGAGTTTGCTGTATCTCTATTAAAATAATTTTCATCTTTTTCAATAAATACTATTCCAAGAAAGACAATCGACATGCGGATACAATGGCAAGCGCATCTTCCCTTATATCCCCTGATGATTCTCCTGAGGAATTTACTTTCATTATCCATAATCTTAAAACACCAACAATTGAAGACCCCATAGTTACGAATTCAAAACCCTGTGGTAATACAAATGTTGATGAATGGTCTCCCATATATTCAATTGTTTGTGTGATGGAACCATTCCTAATTCAACATCTAAGAACGCTTGAGTCCATCTATGCAAAATTGCGGCGCATTACATCATCTTATCGAATGTGTTGTATAGACGTAGCTACAACAGAGTTTTATTCTGATGTTTAAGTAATTCAGAGATCCAGATAGCTTTAGAAGAAGCTCACTCTGGTGCTTGTGGAGGGCACTTCGGAGGAAAGTCCTTGGTACAAAAATTACTATGAATGTGATATTATTGGCAACACATGGAACGAGATTCCTTTGCCTATATCAAGAAATGATCGCAATGTCAACAACATAATCACCTAATCTGAGCACCTGCTCAAGAAATTCATGCCCAAGTTTCACCTTGGCCATTTTCTATTTGGGGCTTGGATCTAATTGATAAAATCTTTCCACCCTCCTCTCAAGGATAGCTATTGATTACTTCACAAAGTGGGTCGAAGTTATTCCCCTACAATCCATGACTACTAATGTAATTTGTCAGTTTATACAAGATAACATTATTTCTTGATTTGGAATACCTTCCTCCCTCGTCTTTGAAAATGGTACCCCATTTAAGAGCAAGGATGTGAAGAAATTTCTCAAGAAATATCATATTCAACATCGCTTCTCTACACCTTATTATCCTCAATCAAATGGCCAAGCAGAAGCTTCAAACAAGATTATTGGATAGATTTTATGAAAGACTGTTAACAAACATAAAAAAGACTGGCATATTCAATTATCCTATGCATTATGGGCCTATGGAACAAGCATTCGTATGACTACTGGGAATACTCTGTATAATCTTATCTATGGCATGGACGTGATAATGCCCTTGGAGTTAGAAATTCCTTCATTGAGTGTTTCCCTAAGAGATGTTATTGATGATGATATGGAATGTGAGAAGAGATTACAATAACTTGATATGCTTGATGAAAGACAAATAAACACTCTTGAGTACCTCAAGGCCCAGCACAAAAGCATACAACGATCATATAATGAACATGTTATATAGCGTTCATTCAATGTTGGGGACTTGGTACTTTATGAGAACCAGCATAATGTAAATGCACCTCTTGGAGAAAAAGGTAAGTTCAGCCCCAATTGGCTAGGACCGCAGATAGTTACCGAAGCCTTTGGATCGGGAGTGTATAAATTAGCCAATGAACAAGGTACACTGCTTAAAAAACCCATTAATGCAGCACACCTCAAGAAATTCCATGCTTAATATTTGATGTTAAATGTTACTTTATAAAGCAATTTTATTAGTTAGATTAGCTTCAATTTCGACAAGATATTATTATTTTGTTCTAATTCATTTAACATTGCATCTTTTGCTCGATTAATCATTGTTGTATCTTGCTTATACATTCTGTATTAAGATCACTCTTGTATTAATTGAACATAGCATAGAATTTTGGTTATATGTGAAGTTTTTAATCATTGTGCCTTTTTTACTATATGTTCTGCAAAGAATTGATTAGTATGTCACATTAGCATTAATTATATTTTCATATTAGCCTTTAATATTCATCACTAGTTGCATTTCATAAAATCACATGTGATAGATTAAAAACATAGTGAATAGAGAAAGTAAACATCATGTATATATATCATCATCAGTTTCAAATATACAACTGAGTCGACTATCCCTTACAACAAAATGGGATGTCATAGTACATAATATATATACATCACATAGTTGAACCTCAATCACTGTACCCTCAGGACCTCATGGTGTGCGTGTGACAGAGGCTTGACCATGTGTGGCTATGGATCGCGAATGACTCCTAGAGACACTCCACGATTGTAATCCCCTGATCTCACCTCCTAGTCCTACCACCTCATTGTGTGCCTCCTGGTACTTCTACTGGTACTAGTCTCTATCTTCCTAAGCTCTATCTCTGTCAGCTCTCGCCTGGCGTAACTCAGGAAGTAAGAACTCACTTACGAATGGCTCTCTCAGATGTGGGTACCACTACCACATGATCCCATTATGCCTAAAGCTTAGCCTTGCCGTGCTTAGCTCTTTGAAGTAACTCCTCTCTCTCCTATGCAAACTACTCTAGAATAGCCTCTACTATCATCCTGTATCTGATGCAAGGCATAAATATGTATGCATGTCACCCAGCGGATGGACGTGGCAAATATCCTGCCTGCACCCACTACTCAGCTACATCTATAGGTACTATGTCCACTATGACGTGACTCACAAAGTCTCACCAAGCATCAGTCCCAACTGCAAAATAGAAAATAGTATAGATATTAGATTCTCACATAAGCATCATAAATAATAAGCATAAGAACATCACATTAATGAAACAAGTCTAACCTAGATCTCCATCTCACCAAGATGGATCTTGAATTGCTGAAGATGTAATGAGCTCTATAGACTGATCTATGGCTAGGGGCACATGCCTACTGGTCTCCCCCCACTTGCTCTGAGTAGGCCTCTCAACACCTACAGGGACTGGACCATGAGCCCTAGACCGTGGTCTCAACTCGGTCTCCTCATCAGTGTCTACCTCTTACTGGTCCTGTCGTGGTCTCACCATAAAGACGTACTACAATGGAACCTCCTCCTCATCATCGTCATCCTCCACATCCTCCTCTAGATCATAGTATCCTACGAAATCACTCACATCATCCTCTACCCCTGTGTCACTAGCGTGACCGACCCAAGGTCAAGAATCATCTATAGGGTGACTGGGAGGAAAGATAGGAGTAGGCCGTGCTGTATGCCACTAGGTCTAATATGCTCAGGTACAATTGACATCATCTACATCTGATACTATCTCTGCATCCTCAGGACCATCATCATCACTCAAAGGTACATCTGCTACCGTCATCCGTCAGGCGTTGTTCACCCTTACTGGACTACGTACAATGCGCGCATAGCTTAGACGCACTATAGGGACATATTGTACTCATTTAAACTATCGTGCCATCCTGTCAAAGTAGAACCAAGCCATAATGTGATTGAGGTGACTGGCCATCAGCTAATCCCTTTGCATCCTCGCTAACTGTCTCTGCTGGCTAGGCCATAAGATATAGCCGCATTATGGTCTCCAGATGATATTGCTAGGTTGTAGCCTATCAACAACAACTCTCCAGTATAACAGATCACCGTGTTTCCAACATCTGACTAGTGGATAGGCATGAACGCGTGGATGGGTGAATGGTGACTCTATAGGAAACCCTATCAATCATGTGCACCTGATATGCTCAAAAGCCCAAACCTGTAGTAAAGTACAAATCATTAGACTGTGCATCTCATAGTGGATGTATCGCCCTAGGTCACGGTAGAGGTGTGCAAGCATACTATGTCCCCACATGTATACAGTCAGATGCTCCTCCATCACTTTAATGGTGTGATTGAGACCCCCGTGAAGGTGAGTTCCTCATCCATCTATTGCGATGGCTAGTGCGACAGTGACTATCATGATCCTCCAAACCAAGGGGATGTCACCACATCCCTGCTCTAGAAGCTAGAGCTGAATATGTCCTCACTCTACCCAAGAAACTATACGACCTAGACAATACATTTGACTCTTGCGAGTGTACTCCACTGTGCGTTGTCCCATGACCCTCATTGTCTCTCCTCAGACAAGCAGTCGTAGGATCCTATAAACATCCTCCAGTGTGATAGTCATCTTGCCTATAGGTAAGTGGAATGTGGATGTATCTACATTCCATCTATCCATTAGGGTCATCAACATGCTACAATGAAATCTGATTGTGGGCATATCAAACACCCACCATAAGTCCACTACCTGCAAGTGACCCCTCTCTATGCTAGTCAAAGTACTAGTGCGCTCTCAAAGTAATGCCATCAGGTGACCACCTGTGTGCTCTCGTGTGTCTAGGACGTCCTACAGGTCAAATAGCAAGCAACAGTATCAGTTTTCATCCTTAAACCAAAAAACTACTATCTGAACTAGCAATGTGTGCCTGTACCTTAGGGCCCATGTTCTCTATGGACCTGGGCACCTTAGGAAGACCTAGCCACCCCAGAGGGACACTGGTGCCCCAGTGGGACTTTGGCATCCTAGGAGTACTTGAGTACCCCTACCAGGGATCCCTATCTGTTAGGACCTCCTCGGCATGAAAAATGATAAAAATAGCTAAAACAAAAATAGAATGATGACAAAAGTGCAAGATTAGGACCCTACCTCAGCCTTGAAACACCTCTCTACCACTCAATCTCCAAGCATCTCTGGTTGTGGGGACTGATACGGGCATCAACTCGGCATGGTTGTCATCCTCTTCTCCTTCTCTCTCTCTCCTTTTAACAATGACAAGAATTAAGAATGAGTAGTGATAAGAGAAAACTTCCTTTACATAAAGTAAGTGGATGAGAATTCCTATCCCTAACTAGGTGTAAAATTGATCTATTTCACTCTTGAGCCTTTATGTTGAGTTGTCAAACTCAGATTTTTGTACCGTTTGTTGTGTTGGAATCCTAGTTCCACTCTCTATCCTACCTAATGTGTTGTACTTGGGCATTGTTTCTTCAAATAAACCTCACAATGCATTTCTCATCAAGTTTCCCTTGAAATCAATGCACGCAAATATCTCCTTGTTTCTACTTTTCAGACTAAGCAAACAGAAACAAGGGGAGGCATATATCTCCCTCGATTTCCTCCCTCATCATGTCTCATCACTCAACCCCCTTAGTGTTTTTTGTATTGAATTATTGGTGGTGGTTGCAGGTTGATTTGATTTTGATATTCTGACAAGTATTCCTTTATAGGTTGTGGTTCCTAACTTTGTGGTCTTGCAGGATTACGGACTTGGGGGCTTCTTCCTTTTCTACGACAACACTTCAGCTTCCCCTACAATATTCTTTTGGGTATCTTTTTTCATGATTGATGCATTTACTTTCCTTTAGTTGCATATGCAGGTAGTATCATATGGCCACTAAAGTGGGGGCTAAATGTTATGTCAAAAATTGTCTACCTATATGGAATGGTACAATTTCCCTCGGTTTAGCTCCTCACCTTTGGTGTCCTTTTAGCCTCTTTGTTTTTGGCCTTTCTGAAACCCTAACTGACTTGTGTCTAGTTGAAAAATGTTCATTTTTTGAGATGACTATTAACTAATCCTTGAAAGGGAATTTGGATTATGGGTCCCTAGATCCCCCTAGAAACAGATCTGATCAGAAAATGAGGGATTGGACTTGGCTGCCCGTGCCCTAGTCCTACCCCATTTTTCAAGATTTTGAATCTTGGCGGGTTGTTGGCTCCCACTGTGCATCTTGGGATTCCTTTTTCAAAATTTCATTTTTACGTGATATTGAGATGTTATTTTAAAATTGGAATTTCCTAAGGTTAGATATTTAAACACATTTGAAAATTATTTTATCACACACAATCTATATGCCAGTTTGATGCCAAAACTCTACTGAAATTGCTATTGAAGATCAGTGACTTGTTGAAGCTTTTGAAAGTTATTTGGAATTTGCCATCATGGAGATAATGGATGGAGATTAGGAATCAAGATCTTGAGACTGTCTTGCTCTTCCTAAGGTTTGTACACCTTTTGCATGATCAGGAGAAGGGTTGAAGCCTCCAACATCAAGTTTGGAGATCCTCCGCGGACATTGCTGATTCGCCTTCTTTTTCATGCAAGTCTTCATTTCTTTCATCTTGTTGAAGTGAAGTTGTGTTTGTTCATTGAATTAAAGCAATTTATTGATCTTCCCTTGATTGAGATATCTAGGGTTTGATATTTCTACATACACTTTGTTAGGTTTATACACACTTCTGCAAATCTTTATCTCTGGCTATTGTTGAGGTGGGAATATTGAAAATGAGGCTTGACTTAGGCAAGCTCCTATATAGCTGCAACATATTTCTCCTCCTTTTGTAGGTACAGATCATGTTTGACAGAATACGGCAAAAAGGAGTGATAGAAAGTCAGATATTGCGAATACGGTCATCACTGAATTTCAAAGTTTTAGATCCCAGCACTTTTGGGACTAATGAGCAGGCACCCTAGTCCAACTAGGGAGACTCTCTAAGATTTGGGAGCTACTAAAGGTTGCCAGACAACTGATGCATAAGGTTTTTATAGATGGAAAGTTGCAAGACTAATGAGCAGGTACCCTAGTTTAGTTAGCCCTCAGTTTTCGGGTGCATGACCTCTGAACCTTATTCTTTGCATTTTTGTGATCTATTTTGTCTATTTCATCTTTGAATTCAGTCAATTACTATTACAAGGTATAATTAGGGTTTGATTGATTAGTAAATGAGAACACTTGTTAAAACCTTAACTTAGACACCAAATTAGACCTAATTAGCATTAGGAAATGTATAAGTAATCCATAGCTTGATTCCAAGCTTGGTTCTTACCTTCCCAATGTTTAGTTAGTGGAGAAATAGGAGTTAATCTTGTTTTAAGGAAACTTACTTTTTCACCCTAAACACCTGGTAACTAATTAAAAAAATAGAACGTAAGGAAAAGAATCAAAGTACCATACCAAAAGTTATAATTTGAGTCTTTGATCTTTTGCAAGTTCTCCAATAGTTGTTGTCGCATGACCTCATAGAGATCAAAATCCTTGCCCTCCTTTACCATTTGATATATGGTATGAATGGTTGTGGTTGTGGTCGAACCCTCCTGGTTGGCATAGTACACCTTGTATGTAATTGCCATGGTGACATATTTCACTCTCAAATCTGTGACATCCTTGGCATGCATGTGTCTCCCATCTATTTTTGCTTTGGTCAATTCCCTCAGTCTGTTCTAATGGCATTCATTGACAGTAGGAGTCCTATGACACTTAACCCTGTGATTGCCCTAAGAGCCTCCTTTGTGATTCTGTAGGGTTTGTTTAAATATATAAATTCATCATGGATTTTGCTTAGAATGATCCTTACCCATTCATGTGCATCTGTGAAGTTAGGGTAACCCTTTCATACATCCATTCTCTTTGCTAGTATGTTTGCATACCCAGGCAGATACCCTGTGTCACCCAATAATGTATCCCTTAGCTCCTCAAACTTCATATGATCAATCTCCACCAAGGTGTTGTGAATATACTTCCTTACATTCTTTGTATAGATGACATTGTTGGCAAGAGACACTGTGTGGCTTCATGAGTGTTGTCATTGATGGCAACAAAGTCCATCCCACACATCCACAGGACATGATATGTCTATATCGGAAGTCAGATTGAAGAGTATTTTGGTTCGGTGAGTAAGAACAGAGCATGCAACAGGGTTTGACAATCAGGTCCGGATATCTCAAAGGAAGTATCTCATTAAAGTGCAGACTTGGGGAAGTCAAGAGGAGTACCATGACTAATACATTCCAGAGATTGAGCCTCTGGTAATGAAAGAGTGAAAAGATATGAACACCTAAGTGTTGGGTTCCTGTTTGGCAGAGAAGACTGAGGAAGAATTGACCAGCACAGCATTAGACCTTAATCTGGATGAGATATTGATGGTGATCAAGTTTCTTGAGGTATCATTCATGATTGGCCGACATGTTGATGACTTCTATAACTATCTTCCTGATACGCATCACTTAGTAAGCATGGATTCAGCTGACAGACTAGAGTTTGGAAATATCTTGAGTTTTCTGGATGCCGACTAGAAAGATGATTGAAATCATTGATGTGGATATATATACCAGATTGATTTCAGTGTGAAAGAGTGTGTGGTGTGTTGTGTGGTGCAAACAAAAAGTAGAGAGTAGTGTGGAAATAGAAATACAGGTTCGGTATGTGACAAAACAACAGCACCAAGGTAGAGGAAGAATGAAGTGCAGTAGATCAGTATATTGAGCTTAACTGGAACTAAACCTCAGCATATGTGTATGCTTCTCATTAGTTCAAATACCTAGTTTCCTTCTATAAACTATTGTAGGTAGTGAGCCTCTTGTGAGCAGTGTGCTCGGGTAGTGAGCCCTAATTGGCAAATGCCATTTTGTACTACCTTATTCTTTTAACAGAGAATACAATCTTGGGTTAATCACCCCGTAGTTTTTTCCCTTAACAACATTTTCCACGTCAAAAATATTGTGTCATGTGTGTTGAGTTTATTTCTACTTCCATGGTTATGTATGCTTATATGATTTGATATTGTACTAATTGTTAAAGAAGAAAAGAAAGCCAAATTATTAAGATAACTGATTCACCCCCCTCTCAGTTATCAATAATTGGTATCAGAGCCAAGTTCCTTCTAACAGAGCCTAACAACTTGAGGAAGATCTAGGAATCTCAATGGATATGTATGGTATGAGGAAACAACTTCAGTCTGCCCTAGATGATCTTAATCAATCTCACTCTGAAGTCAATGACCTGAGGGAAAGACTTAAACAAGCTGATGATTTCATAAATGAACTCAAAGAAAAACTAAGTATCTCAATGAAGAAAAGAAAGGAACTTCTTCAACAATTAGCAAGTCAAAATGAAGCCAATGATACTAATGAAGATCTAAATGAGAAAACCAAGTTATGTGAGAAGTTATCAAAAGAGGTCATTATGGTAAGACATGAAATGGAATCAGGAGTTAAGAAATTCACCCAAGAAATTGAAGAGAAAAGAAAAAGTGAAGATAATCTAAAACAATCTCTCAAGGAGAAGTTAGAAGACTGCCACAAAATAGATAGAATAATTAGGCATCTAGAATCTGATCTTGAAGAAGCTAGAGACAATGAAGAACAACTTGAGAATCAGATAGACACTCTTAAAAGGGATTTTCAAATAGCAAATGAATACAAAGAGAAATTCAAGATAAGTTCTGCTCAACTTGAAGTTCTTCTTGAAATCCAAAATAGGGTAGATGACAAGCAAGGCTTGGGGTATGAGAAAGGGGAAAGCTTTAGATCTAGTCAGAAGAACTCTGGATTAGGAAATCCAAGGAACAGGCCTAGAAGACCTCCGGTAAGGCAACCAAATGCTCAAAGATATCCATCCTTCAATGGATACTACCACAATTGCAATAACTTTGGTCATAAAGCAAATCAGTGTAGAAGAAGAATGAATCAGACTAATTCATCCTTCTCCGAACAGTGTTTTAACTGCAAAAGGTATGGTCACAAATCTCAAGAATGTAGAAATATGCAAATGAACAATTCATTCAATGGTAGATGCTTTACATGAAATAGAATGGGACATATGGCTAATCAATGCAGATCAAGAGGATATCAGTCAAATCTAGAAAGAAATGTTGTTTGCTACAATTGCAATAGATCTGGTCATATTGCCAAATTATGCAGAAGTAAGAATCAAGATAAAAGGGGTCCGGTGCATCATAATCAAAATCAAGACAAAGGAAAAGGAAAAGTGAATGTGGATGAAATTCAAAGGGAGATGAACAAGATTTGGGTGAAGAGAAGTACATAAAATTTTGGGGATGGATCCACACCAAAATCTGGTGCTAATATTCCTTCTGGAAACTAAATAGATGAGCTCTAGCTCAGGGGAGTCACAAAAGAAAACAAGTTCCCCCAGCGAGTCAATTGATGCTTGAAATTGGCACATGGAAGGTTGTGGATTGAAAGGGCCCTCAGAGAAACATCTAAATAACCCTTGGTAAAGATTTGAAAGATCAACAAGGAGTTTGAAAAGGTTAATCATCCAAGATTAATCTGGTTTGACAGTCATCCGGCAGAAGGAGGATTTTCATAGTTAGATCCAATATGATTCAAATTGAGGAATCTTGATTTGCAGATAGATGAAATGATTGGAGAAAGGAAGATAGATTGTCAATAATCACCAAGAATAACTCTAAGTGCATCTCAGTGATCTAGAAAAGATCTTTCTCAAAACAAGGAGAACAAGGCAACCAGAATGACTTAAGTTGCACATTTATTGCAATGTGGAATTAGGGTTTGCACAGAAATATAAGGGTTCTCTTATTGAACACTTGCTCATTGACATTCGAGAAGAAGAGAGAAGGAGCTTTGCAACAAAATTGCCTCAAACCTCTCAAAGATCAACCGCAGAAGTCGATTCATCCAGCAATTTGATCCGGCTCATAATCGTGAACCCTAGAAGCATAAAAGGTATTTTCCACTCTTAATATCTCTCTCTAAATCTTTGAAAGATGGCTACTCTGAATGTTGTGAAGATCACTGATAGGCTGCGCCCTAAATTCAAAAAACATCCCTATAAATCCCTAGAAGTTGATCCCCTAGGCGCATTTTCTAGCATTCCGCATGGAGTACTGCATGTAGAAGATGTTAGGGTTTACATACACGCAAACATTGAAGAATTTGGGGAATCCAAGATGATGGATATCTACCACAAGGAACTGATAGATGAATCATTTGAACTCAAACCTCAGTACAAGGCCATCCGGGATAAGCATTTTGGACATTGCATTCATTTCCCCTGTTTTGCTGAAGATGATTGGGTCCGGTATGTTCTAAGTAGAATGCATGACAACTTTATGTGGTTAATGAGGCCATTCAAGATAACCAAGGATGCAATTAGGGCGGTAACCGGATTGCACTCATTCGGTGGGTTGCCTACTCTCAAATCAGTCAAAAATCGAACTGTAAGTCAGGCTACCGGATCAAAATTTGACAAGAGAGCAATGACTATAGAAGATATCACTGTTCCGGATATCAAGTTTGCATCTATGATAATTGGCTATAAGATATATCACTCTAGCAGGGAGAATTATGTACCCCAAACTACAATCTATGCTGCTTATCAGATGATAAGGGAGAATGCAGATTATGATCTTTGTGAGCTTCTTCTGAGCCAACTGTTAGAAAACCTACAAAAGATCAAGAAGGACAAGAAGAACTCATTCAAGTATGGTGGGCTAATGTTGTGTTTGTTCTTTTACTTTATGAATGAGCTACCCGGATCCAGTGGTTGGGTATGGCAAAATGACAGACCGGTTGCCATTTAAATCAAAGATTACATGCATGGGCTTGGTGATGCCAAGGTTCAAAATACAACTCTCTGGGGATCCTTCAAGACCTTTTAAAGTATGATGCAAGCCAGAGAAAGAATCCCCCAATCATTGGTTGAGAAGCACAAGAATACGATGTGCTTTATGGTAGACACTGATCAATGTCTAATGGAAGCAGTAGAGCCAAGGATAGTCTGGATTATGCAAATGGGGTATGAAGTAGATGAGAAAATTGTGGAGCTACATGTTCAACACATGCTAAGTCAACCCAAGGATCCTAAGGTAGAAAGGTTGGGAACCTTTCAAGAATTGAGTGTGAAAATCCATGTTGAGCTAAGACAACCAGAGATCAAGAGAAAAGTGAGAAGGGAAGTAGAAGAAGTCACCAAGAGATATGGAATATCAAAGGAGGCAGTTGATGCCAACAGAGAGAAGCTAGAAAGGGCAGAGAAAGAAAGACAAGAAACAGAAAAAGAAAGTGCTCCAGTGCAAGCCTCCTCTTGGACCAGATCCTCCAAAAGCTCTACACCAGCCACCTCTAAGAGTAAAAAAGTATCAAAACTGGAAGTACAAAATCTGGAAAAGGAGAGAAGAGAACAAAGAAAAAGGCAACAAGGTCCTATACAAGTCAGAAGGATGATGAAGAGACAGAATCTAATGAGGAGATCATAAAAATGAAGAAGAAGAAGAAAACATTTGGTGAACCCTCTACTGGTCATAACAAGGAAGAAGAGGTAGAATTCGTTGAAAGACCTACTCTCTGCATTGATGATATCATCAAATCAGTCACTATGGATGGAAACTTGAAACCAAAGACTGAATTTTATGATGACTATAGTGAAGCTGATCAGAAGATCCTACAAGAAGCTACAGTCAGGTATCTAAACATCTACAACAAAGCATTCATTGAAATCATCTCCTTAATTCCCAAAATCCTAGAGAAGGAACTTGAAATAAGAAAGAACAATGCTAAGGCAAAGGACCTGGAGATCTAGGAACAGATATCTATTCAGCTTTACCCTTCCATCACTCCAAAACAAATGAACATGATCTTCAAGGATTGCAAGTATGAGTTCTAGAGCAAAGCAAGAATGAATCAGCTTATGCTTAGAGAGATTGACAAAGTGGCAAAAGAAACTGAAGACATTCTCTGGAATGGCTTCATGAAATTCAATCTCCCTGTTATAGAGGACATAGATGATGAACCTATTGAGAAAAATGCAGAAGATCCAAAGGAGATAAGTGCGGAAAGGACTCAGGACTTTGATTCCTCTGTTCCAGAAGAGGAAGTCCATGAAGAAGTAAATATCTCTCATCCAGATTCCCCAGCAGACTCTGGATCTAAAGGAGAAAAGATAGAGGAGATAATCAGTCAAGAAGAAGAGGTAAAGGGAAGAGAAGAAGTTCAAACAGAGAAGACCCTAGGAGATAGTTCTAAGACTACAGAAGGAAAGAAGACTCTGTCTTCGGCAAGAGACACTGCAGAAACTGTTAAAGATTTCTTGACCAAAGAAATGATGGAGATTGATGAACCGGAACTGCTTCAAGGACCATTCAATTTTGATTCCCTCTCCCCAGTTCAAACAATAAAGATAGCATCCTTTGCTCAAGCAAAGGAAAAAGAAAAACTTCTAAAATCTCAAATGGAAGACTGTGACCTGATAGAAATTACATCCAGTGTGTTGGAAAAGATCATGCCATCCTTTCAGAAGGATCTTTTGGCCTCTTCATCTGGTAATCTCAAATCTCTTGTTAATTCTGTCAACACACATTTTGATTCTTTGGAGAAATCAGCTAAGGAGAAAGTCCAGAAAGAGTTTTTGGATAAAAGATTCTCTAAAGTATAGGGGTACATAGCAAATGATAGGAGAAATCTGAATATTGGAATAAAGAGCCCAGAAAATGCTCTTAAAGATGGTGGAGATCTATACAAATTTTGTCTATCTTGGTCCACCGTGACAGCAGACCTTACCAAGAAGGTGGAAGAACAAGAGAACAAACTATCAAGCTTGTCTCAAAATTTTGATCCTCTCACCTCTTCCATAATGAATCAAGAGTGCCAGGCTATTATAGTTATAAATGAAATAAAGAAGCTTGAGAAGGAGAAGAAAAATAGAATAAGCAGGCTAAGTGAACTTAGAGGGATAATTATCCCTAAGTTAGAGGCCATGCATGAGGCCCTAATTGGTGCTCAGACCACAACCTGGACCAATGATCCGATAGATCTAAAGAGGACAGAAGCTTTTGCATTCCTGTTGAGTGGTCACATCTCAATTTTGGACAGGATGAAGCAAAGTTGGGCAACAGAATTTGTCCAGTTGAAGACAACTTTTGCAGATATACTTCAGTATATGTAAGTATAACATGTATATATATTCATGCGGCCAAGTATAGATTGTTTTTTGAAATTTTGGTGTGTGGAGCCTACCCTTTTCCATTGATGTCAAAGGGGGAGTGAGGAGCAGTGAAAAATGTGGAATCTAGCTAAGGGGGATCTCCGGAAAAGTGTACATAAGAACAGAGCATCAACCAAGGGGGAGTATGCTATAACACTTAGTCATTTTTCACTAAGTGTTGCCATCAATGCCAAAGGGGGAGATTGTTGGCAAGAGACACTATGTGGCTTCATGAGTGTTGTCATTGATGGCAACAAAGTCCATCCCACACATCCACAGGACATGATATGTCTATACCGGAAGTCAGATTGAAGAGTATTTTGGTCCGGTGAGCAAGAACAGAGCATGCAACAGGGTCCGACAATCAGGTCTGGATCTCTCAGAGGAAGTATCTTAGTAAAGTATGAACTTGGGGAAGTCAAGAGGAGTACCATGACTAATACATTCCAGAGATTGAGCCTCCGGTGATGAAAGAGTGAAAATATATGAACACCTAAGTGTTGGGTTCCTGTTTGGCAGAGAAGACTGAGGAAGAACTGACCGGCAAAGCATCAGACCTGAATCCGGATGAGATATTGATGGTGATCAAGTTTCTTGAGGTATCATTCATGATTGGCTGACATGATTGATGACTTCTATAACTATCTTTCTGATACGCATCACTTAGTAAGCATGGATTCAGCTGACAGACCAGAGTTTGGAAATATCTTGAGTTTTCTGGATGCTGACTAGAAGGATGATTGAAATCATTGATGCAGATATATATACTAGGTTGATTTCAGTGTGAAGGGGTGTGTGGTGTGTTGTGTGGTGCGAACAAAAAGAAGAGAGTGGTGTGGAAATAGAAATACAGGTCCGGTATGTGACAGAATAGCAGCACCAAGGCAGAGGAAGAATGAAGTGCAGTAAATTAGTATATTGAGCTTAACCGGAACTAAACCTCAGCATATGTGTATGCTTCTCATCAGTTCAAATACCTAGTTTCCTTCTATAAACTATTGTAGGTAGTGAGCCTCTTGTGAGCAGTGTGCTCGGGTAGTGAGCCCTAAGTGGCAAGTGCCATTTTGCACTACCTTATTCTTTTAACAGAGAATACAATCTTGGGTTAATCACCCCGTGGTTTTTTCCCTTAACAGGGTTTTCCACATCAAAAATATTGTGTCATGTGTGTTGAGTTTATTTCTTCTTCCATGGTTATGTATGCTTATATGATTTGATATTGCACTAATTGTTAAAGAAGAAAAGAAAGCCAAATTATTAAGATAATTGATTCATCCCCCCTCTAAGTTATCAACAGACATCTTCCAGAACATTTGAGAATGCACCGTCTTTATCCACTTCCAAGGATTTCCATGGATAATTCTTGAACTTCGGCCTTGGCTTGTGTGTGATGTCAATTAGCCCATAGGTTGTCATTGTGTATCCTCTAGTTATTTGCACTCTTATACACTTCACTATTTTGTTCGCCGCTTGATTATTCTCTTAGATCTCAAATTTTGCCAAAGTATGAATGCAAAGTAAGGTTCCTTAGGTCTGATTAGGGTTATATACCTTTTTGTTTTCCCCTAATTTTTCCTACTTTCCCCTTTTATTCTTTCCCTTTGTTACTTTATTTATTTGCTTCTTATGACTTTAGTTCTGCCCTTGTTAGTGGTTACTCTATGATACACTATGTTACCATGGCAGAATCTCTCCACAATTAATTTCTTTCTTCTAGAGGTTGATGATCTAGTGGTTTGACATCTAGAACAATCTCCCCACAATGTTTTCCTTGCATCTTTTCCCCTTTCTTCTTTCACTTTTCTAGTGACTGTCCTGCTTATATCTCTGGTAACATAGTCATCTTGATATGTTTATTCCTCTACTTTCATTGCTCCATTTGCTGATTTTTTTGAAATGTAGACTTCTAGTCCCTCCTTAATGTATCACAAGTGGTCTGTGGTGGGTTTTAATGAAATGCAGAGGATTGTAGTATGTTTTCCTTGTTGGTCTTGATCATGAATATTCTCTGATAACCCAACATTTTCCTTGTTTTTAGTTCTAGTTCTTCTCTCATCCAAGCCTCTAAAACCTCCTCACTATCTATACTGTAGTGATCATCTTCTATCTCCACTTCTCCCTCAGAATTAGGCTCTTCTATTGTCTCCTCTACATCCAACCTTGTAATTGTGTAGAGATTCTTTGCATTCTTATATTGTCTTCAGCTTGATTGACTTCTTCTATGTATGCTTCCTCCATTGATGATCCCAAAGGAATTTTGAAATTCTTGTTATCATTAGCAAATGATAGCTCTTCTTTCTGGGATTCTATGATACTGTTTTCATCTACAAACCATCTCAACCCTAAAAGCACATTGAAATCTTCTCCTTGATCCTTCATGGCTACAACAATGGAGTCTAAGACTTATTTAACCCCCATTTGGTTAACTTCCACTTGATTCCATGTTACCATTGTTTGCATGTTAGATCTATCTACTAGAATTATATTGTAGGTTGTCTCTGTCATTTTAGGTCTTCCCAAATGCTCCCATGGATTCTTTGTTATCATGTTGACATCTACTCCCAAATCTATCATGACATTCCAAAATTTTCTATGATTGATATGAACATCCATCATAAGTGGTTTTGTCTTCCATTCTCTATATGTTTTTCCCATCCTCTGGAGTTGATTCTTTTGACCCTGCTCCTTATTGCAATATTTATAAAATTGCTTCAGTTTCTCAATGAGTTTGTGTTGTTGGGTTAATTGGTAACTGCTTGAGAGCTTCTACTTCTTCTTCTATGAAAAATTGCTTGTATTGTTTCTCCTTTTTCTTTCTCCTTCCTTATTGTTTGTTTAGGTTCCTTCACAATTTCCTCATGTTGTTTCTTAGTAGGAACAAATTATTCCTCCCCACTATCTTCTTCTTCTATTCGAGTGATATAATGCCTTTCGGTATTTGTTCCTTGTCTTTTCAATATCGCAGCTTTCTCCTTCCTTCTTAGATATCTTTTCCAGTATGTTTTGTCTTACTTCTTCAGTAGTACTCTTCTTCTTCTTCAGTAGATTCAGTTGAAGATATGTCTATTTCCACCCTATTGTTCTTTTGGAAAGTTCTTGCTCCTTGGCCCTTAAGTTCCCTTCTTATGATCCTAGCCCCTTTTTTATTACTCAAGTTCTGTAACTCATCACTCTTAGATTCTGGTTATGCATTCTAGAATTATTGTTGTGTTCTACCACAAGAAAACAAATCATGCTTTGTACTGCTACAAAATGAACACTATGTTTTCATTTCGGCCCAACATTCATTAGAAAAGTGTCCTAGCTTACCACAATTAAAACATGTAGCATCCTCGCTCATTATTTGATTTCTTCCTGGGCCTAAACCTCCTCTGTAGCCTCCAAAGTGTTCTCTATCATCATTATTGTAGCTATTTCCATAGGATGGACTACCAGAGTTTGAATTTTTTATTACATTGACATTCTTCTTATTTCTCCAATTTGGTTGTTTGTAGCCTCGATCATGTGAGTTTCTTTCTACATATGACATGTTGTTACTCTCCACCGAGTTTGTGTACCATGTTTCATCTTCTTCATCAACAAATTCTCTTTTCCTCCAGAATTTCTGTGAAGGATAGTTTGGTTTTTCATGGTCATCCCATTCTCTACATAATCTGCAATACTGAATTGCCTCTTTTTGATGTTGCTTTGATGTCTGCTTTTATTGTGGCAGCTTGACTTTCAACTTTCATCCTAGGGCATTCATTTCTCAAGTAACCTTCTCTTGTATAGTATGATCACCAAATATTAGGTCTTTGTTTCTGTGTATTCTCCTCTTGCTTGGCCAAAATCTCCTGTCTCAACTTCAACTACTCCAATTCTAATTTCAGCTTCTCCAATTCTAGGTTTTCCTTCATCTTATCTTGTCTGCGCCAAGATTGAGACTCTATCTGGTAGGCCAGTGTCACTACTTCTACATATGTTTCAAATATTCTTCCATCTAGGGATAACCTTATTTTAGGGCTTATTTTGGAAATAAACCATTCTATCTTTTGCTTCTCAGTCAATGGTTCCTCTAACTTCCTAGTTGTCTCCTTGAATCTCTTATCAAAGTCCTTTATTGATTCTTTATCCAATTACATCAAATCTCTGATCTTACTTACCCCTTCTATCATAACATCCAAAACTCCAAAATTCTCCAAGAATAGTTTCTTGATATCATCCCATTCCTTATCACTATTTGGACATGTCTTCCTATACCACTTCAATGCTTCATTCCGTAAAATGGTTATGAAATCAAACAGCTTGATTTCATTTCTTGTTACTCCCTTTTGGTTCCAAATAGACTCCAAAACAAAAATGTGCTCTACTACTTTAGTAGTAGCCTTCTCAAATATTGGTAACTTAATAGGAATATCCATGATTGGTCTTCTCAAAGTCTCTGGTACTCTACGGTGGGTTTTTTTCAGTCTGCTCCTCCGATTAGGTTGTTTTCTATCAACCCACTTTCCTTCTCTTCCCTTGTATCTCTGTAGTTAGATATCAAAGTACTCATCTCCTAAAACTTCTATCAAATTACTCTGAATCTCTTCTATTCTCTCTGCTTCCTTGTTTGCTTGAATATTTACCTCCTCAACTAAAATTCTTTTGACTTTATATGGAACTTGGGTTGACTCATGGTCCAGGGGTTGTGTCTCTTTAAATTAGGGGATACTCTTCCATTTGTGAATGACATCATGTCAGCATCCAATGATGATTGAAATAACCTTCCAAAACCCTCAAAACTCCTCTCAATGTTAACCGCATCTTCTCCTCCTCTTATCTCCTATATGCTTTGGAAAATTAGATCTTCTATATATTACTCATCCATATTCAAATTTTCAATGTTCATTCATCTTTTCTGGCAGTCTAAAACCTAATTTGCCTCTTTCTTCCTTTTCCCTTCCACATTATTCTTTGACAACACCCACAATGGTGCACTCAGCAGCATCCTCCTTGACGTGCTTGTCTTCTTCTTCCCTTCTTCCCTTCTGGCAGCACCCTCCATGGCATGTTCCTTGAATTCTTCCTCCTTTTCTTCCCCAATTTCTATTGTCTTCCTTTCTTCCATCTCTTGTGCCCTTTCCATCCTTCTGCGATAGCATTCCTGTCATTCCCAAGTTTGCTTCAATCTCTCTTCTCTGCTTATCTCCATTTTGGTTCTGATGTCTTCGTTGATTTCTCTTTTACTCCACTTCTCCCCTTTTGCCATGGGTTTTCTTGATTTGGTGTTCCATTAGTCCTCTTATACCCCATGGTATCCTTGTTTGAAGAGTCACATCATTTGAAAGGTCATTGCGGACCCTACCCCCTTTCCACTCATTATCCCCTTAAGTGCTTGCCCCCCTCTCACAGAGGTAGAAAGTTAAGGAGACCTAAATTCCTCTACAAATCAAAAAATTTCTTCATCAATCTAGCCCTCCATTCTCTCCAGAAGTCTACCCTACTCTTATGACTATTTTGCTCCTTTAATCTTTCACTACCTTCTTCGAGGGTCTTAAAAACTGAACCAAATGTTGGCAAGAAATGGAGAGGGATGCCAGTATGGAGATCCAATCCTCAGTCAAGTCTTTGTAGTTAGTTTATATCTTGTCAAGTAGCTAGATATTGATAGCAAAACATAAATAATAATAGAAATAGAGTATCACATGCACATCATAATAACAAGACAACACAAAAATACCTGGTACCAACATATCTCCATATATATATATATAGCAATCAAATGTCAGACATCTATCCTCTGGCAAGTCTAAGTCTCTACCTCATCCATCTACATACATGATTTCTATGTCATTCTTTACATCCGAATCTATCTCCTATCATACTTCTATCCTTCTATGTTATATCAACATATCCTATATCTATATATACTATATCTATTATATATAGGGATGTGTTTCTTGTCGACTCTGGCCTCTGCATAGTGTATGTGCCAGCTTCGATTCGGCTCTGCTCCATGCTCTGCACCCTACTAACAGTAATCTATTGATGAGTTGTATTCCTAAACACATACATGTAAGCATGTAAATATGACCTCTCAGTAGTATTCCTATTGGTGACATGTGTCTTTGTTTATTTTTCACTTTGTTTGTGCTTTTCTAACCTCTAAGCTAACCTTTTGAAGTCCTGCACACTGTCTTCCTAGTCACCTAACCCATATTCGACAAACTAATCCTATTGCTTGCCAGCCTTAATGACATGACCGATCCACTTCACAAGAGGGGAAATAAATCTTCCCTAGGATCTTTCCCATCCATTCTTTCTTCCCCATCCATCCAACTCACTTTCCAATTAGCTAATGAACCTTTTAGGGACTGAGAGGTTGACATGATACCCTGAGAATAAATGATCTAAAAGTATAATTTTGAGACACTTTCATGAAAAAACTAATGGCACCATTGCATATTACTCAAAAAATATGCAATTTAAAAAATACAACACCCAAAAAGAAGTCCATATGTGCCCAAACAAGCTTGTGAAAATTCCATATGACCTATTCAAAACATTATTTATGGTTTGTCCCCTATCACTGAAGTGGATCCCCTAGGGGTGACCTATCCTGGTGAATTGGGTGACCACTCCCTTGAACTCTAACACCTTGTCTCTTGGTCCTAAAGTCATCTTTAGCCCCCTAGGTCCAATCTCATCCCCTTAAACCACCTGTAAAACCTATAACCTATGGGTTGCCCACTTTGACTTCTAAATCCCCCATGGGTGACATGCCTTGGAAAATTGGGGGATCTTGTCGTGTTTTGACATGTATGTTTCTCATTAGTTTAGGCCCAAATTAGCTTTATTTTTTCTCTAGTTTGCATGGCTCTTCGACCTTAACTGAGCCTAATCTATTTCTGTAGCATAGAAAATACTGTACCCTCATAATTTAATTATATGTTTTCACTCACTTTAGTGTCCATGCCTGTAGCATGTTTCTAAGGTCACTAAACCTAAACCTTGGTCTATTTAACCCATCACTAAGGTTTTCCAAAATTTATATTGAGCATTCATATTTTCTGAGAACACATGCAAAATTTGAGTGAATATTCCTAGGATGTGAGTGCTACGCGTGGATGTCTTCATGCCACGCTAGTGTCCCTAATATTCCAAAATTTTAAAGCATTGCTTCTCCCACTCATTCCATAGATTCTATCAATGGTAATGCTCACAAGACAACAAAACAATCCATGTAGCATACTTGACCCTCTGATTCTCACTTTTCCATGCAAATGCAAGATTGAGAAAAGGGTTTTTCCTCTCTTTTCTTTGTGGAATTCTTGGCTCTCTCTTTATCTCTTGTTATTGAATAAATTTGTGATTGGACTATTGAAGATTGGTTCTTGAAGCTCTCACTTGTAAAAATCTAAAGATTAGATGCCCTCTCATGTTGTAGCATCCCATATTTTGGTAATGTGTGAGGATCTTATTGGTGGTTTTATTCGTGGAAGAAGCTTTCTCACAAGGGATTGGAGTTGTGCTTCTACAAATTCACCCTCAAAGGAGTTCCCATCCTCCACCATTTCAAAAACTTGGTAATATTGTTCCTTTAAATAGAATGGTGTTATTCTATGGTAATATTACATTTATTGTTCCATTGTTGTTTTGGCAAGCTCATGGTGTAAACCACCAGCCTTATTGACATCCGTACACTAGAATATTTTCTCCCCATGGACCAAGGATAATTTTCCTAGTTTTGTTTTATTTTGTCACTGCTCTAAGCTCCTAGATGCACATAGGATAAGAGCACACACTATTTTTATACTTTTTCTTTATCATTGGTTGCTTATGGAGGTCAAAAGACAAAAAAGGGGCTTGACTAATGCAAGCTCCCAATTAGCCCCAAACTTTTTCCATTTTATGTTGTGTAGGATTAGAGAAAAGTATTCAAATGCACGAGAGATTATTTCTATCTCTTCATCACTTCGTTATTCTATTTTGTTATTATTTCTTTGGGACAAATGCATTATTTTGTTAATTTGTTGATATATTGTACAATTGGGTGCTCATGTTGGTTTTGTATGCAATTTGGGTAGTGTTATAGATTCATATCTAACTATACTGTATGGGTTTTTGAAGTTTAATTATTGTCTAGATGATAATGCTTTGCAGAGATGTCCTCGCAACACACTAGCATCCAAGGTTGAGGCCTTCCTGTTCTGGTGCTAGGTTCATTTCTTTCCCCTATTTCCTGTTCTACATTTATTTTTGTGATATCATTTGCTGATTCTCAAAAATCATATTTTTTCTTCAGCACTCTTAAATCTTAGCTTATTGAAATAGTTTAATTTCTAAGTGAAAGATTTGATAAGACTTGATTAGAGTTATTCTTCTCTTCCATATTGGATAGTAGTAGAATATTCTTCTTGGAAGTTTATTAGAACCTTATGTATGTGTATGGTTTGTTTCTATTTGGATTATATTGTTAATCTTTATTAGATTTCAAATTTTGTAAACCACATTTTGGTGAACTCTAACTATGTTCACTAACATTTCCCTTCTTGTTTTTAACTTGTTTTGTTTGGTAGAAATCAGAATTTGATCATGTCGAACCTCTTTCTCAAAAACTTTTACCGCTTTTGATAACCCCTTCAGTAGTGAAGACTTTGATATGCTTGATGAAGTCCTTGATGACTTCATCTATATCAATTATTCCTCTAAAATAAAAATAAATTCCTTCTCAATAAATGATTAACACAATTTATGTTTTCGGTTCCACACAAGAACCTAAGAAACCAAAAATCATGGTGCATCTCCATCCTAAAACACAACAATCTTCTAAACGGATGATCACTACCCAAGGTGTACCAGATACACCTCAACCTTCAGATTACCTAACTCAAATAGGAACTCTATAACACTAAATTTGTTGATTCCCCCTCATTACTATCCAGTGGCCCACACATACAATACTTGGTGAAACAAATAGAATACATCTGTCCCTGTTTCCCTTCCAACTTCTTCACCTCTTCTACCTCTAGCTCCTCATCTATCTTAGAAGCCTTTCAAAGAGTATGATCTTGTGGAGTAGCTCAAAGCTACTCCTGCTAAGATCTCTCTTTGGGACTTGTTGTCCTATTTTTCCTTCAGGCCAAATAGCCCAAGGATCCATGAAATTATAAGTGTTTTCCCTTTTGAAGTGCAAGGAAAAAAGCCCCCCAAATGGCTAACTCCAAAATCCTAAGTGTTTTCCTAGGGTTTTTTGCCTTTTTAGTGTTTCAAAGTTTGGGGTTCCTTCCTTCATCATGCCTTTCTCATCAGCTCCAAAAGCTTTGCCTTGATAATTCGTAAATTCATCCAAGTATTTCGAGCATCAAGGGTTAGGAGGTTTATCTTCCTCCTTCATTTTTGAAGGTGAAAGGTGAAAGGTCCGATTGCCAAAGCCTGAGGAGTTACAGTGTTCTAAGTGTTGCGGGTGGTGGTAGGTGGGAGTTCTATCTTCCTTCTTTTCAAAGGCAGAAGGTAGAAGGCCCGACGGCTGAGGTCCGTTAGTTTCAATGTTTCTAAGTGTTGTGGATCTTGGAGGTCAGGGTTGTAGTCTTTTCTTTCCATTTGGCAAGCGATAGACAGAAGGTCTAACTGCTGATGTCCACCAAACTTCTAAAAATGTCTAAGTATTTCAGATTTTGGTGAGCAGGAGTTTTCTTCTTCCTCTTTTCTTTTGGAAGATGGAAAATGGAAGGTCCGAGGCCCAATCCCCGACAAAGATTCATAATTTCTTCTAAATGTTTCAGAGTTGGGGATCAAGCATTTCTTCTTTTCAAAAGTACGATGCATGGTGAAGGCCCAATCTCTAAAGCTTGATAGTTTCCCTATTGCCCCTTTTAGACTTTAGAGATTGGGATTTACTTCTTCACCTTTCAACGGCTTGATCGGTGGAAGCCCGATTGGAGGAAGTCCGATTGATCGGGGCCCAACCTGTATCACCTTCCTAGCTCTTTCTACTATTCCTAACATGATGGGATTGCTTAGTGACCTTCCTAGCCATCATTAATGCTTCTTTAGAGAATGATTGCATGTGGAAAATGGATTTCTCACCCCCCTTTGTCACTATAGCTCATTTGCATTGAATTTCTTGTACCCAAGGCATGGGCAAACACTCTTCTTCAGTGGATTTCTAGGGCAAAGTCATGTGGGAATGCTTCAAAGAAACAAATGAATTTATTGCAACATGGGCTAATAGTTTTCCTTGTTGACCACTGTTTCCCACGTCCATGGCTGCTATAGTGATAAAAATGCTATATATACATATGTTTGAGATGTTTTTTGGGTTGGTTAGTTGCTCTGGGTCATTTTGATAGGTAGAGGATTCATTTGTAGGCTTGGACCTTGTGATTTTCTCTAGAATTGAGTGGATTTGATGGATTGTGTTTTTTCTGAGCCTCTCACATCTGTGTATCAGTTCAACAATGAAGGCGATCCTATCATTTTGTGTCCATTTTACCTATAATGAAGTTGTCTTCTCTTTGTAATGGTTGCTTAGCCTCTATGATCAATATAAATTGATGGTTTACCTCTCTCATTTTTCTTACACCGTGTTTATTTGATAGATGCAAGTTGTGTATTGTGGATAAAGTGGTCCCTTTCATAGTTTTTATCTTTCTACCTTAACCTCTATTTAAACCTGCATGAGTCTATGTGAATTCCCTTTGAGACATTTGAGATCATTACTATGCTAGGTCAGTTATAGTTAAACACCTTAAATCTTGGTGCATCACCTCCTTTTTGACTTCAGTCTCCTTCTTCCCCTTTTCCTTGGTGATTAGTAGCATAGGTTTAGTTGATTTCTCTAAACTTTAAGTTTAGAAAGAGTAACCAACCTTCTCTAGAGGTTTGATCTCATCTGCAAGGTCCCACACCTTGAGATTAGTCCCATTTTGTCATTGGAATGCTTGAATAGGCTTCAAGTAGGATGCAATTCCAGGTGATAACAGGAGCTCATATAGACTTCACCAATCTACCATGGCATGCTTTAGGAATCTTTACAGAAGATCCATGTAGCATATTCTATGAGGCCTAATGATATAGCTACTTTGTTAGACTGCATCTACACAAATTCTCCTAATATTGTTTTTCAACAATATCAACTCACGGTACCTTCCTTGGAAGTACAAAAGAAAAATGATCCCGTTTTAATTATTGTGGGAATAAATTCTTTTAGAGTCAAGTGTACACTTATTGATAATGGTTACGGTCTCAACATTTACAATGTAGACCTACTGAACCATATTAATATTGATACATTTTATATCTCCCCCACCAATCTTTTCATTCCTTGATATGACAATTTTGGTAGACAAACATTGGGCACAATCATGTTATCGATTGAATTGGGCCCTATTACATTGCCTACTCTTGTTCATGTCATGTCCGGTGCATTATCATACAATTTTCATCTTGGTAGATCATGGATTCACACCATGGGTGCAGTCATGTCCACTTTGCATGGTTCAATGAAATTCAGTCATGAAAATAAGACTTACATAATTAAAGTTGATTCAAAATCTATGCAATATTGTCAGCAAGTGATCCCGTGACTCATTTTGACACTTCTACACTTCAGAATCTCATTCCTTCTTTCTCAACTAAAGATGATTTCGTATCTTCAACCCTCACCCAAGCAGTTGATCATGGGGTTGACTCATCTCAAAATGCATGTTTAGGAGATGACTAGGGTTCTCTAGATTTACACCATCCTTTATTAGAAAGTATAAAATCAACCCCCCTCATATGGACATTCCAAAAGTCTCTTCACATTCTATTCTTCAAAGCACTTCTTCAACATCAGTTAAGACTAAACTACTCCCTCTTCTCCTAAAGATTTGTGTACATATACTTCATGTACTAATTACACCACCAATGATAATCCTCCTTCTTTTAAGGAGATGCAATCCTATTATGGTCGTGGATTTCTTAGTAATATTGGTTACAAAGGCAATAGATGTGGAAAAGGGAACAAGGTATTAATATTTCTCTAGAGTCTAATCCACACTACTCTTCTACGAGTCTTGGATACCATCCTAAGAGACCCTCCACAACCTCTTACCAAGACTACCTTGGTGTTAATATGATTTCCACTTCTTTAACTTCTCTTTCTCTACCTTTGGTATCTTGAACTTATCTTGCAAGATTCTAGTTCTAATATGTCTCCTTTAGATTATTTCTCTACTGATGAAGCTGTTTCCAAGTTTCTGGGGGTCTATGAGCACATGCCATTATATCATCATGACCATGGTTTCTCCTTTTGTTTAAATGCGTAGGCATATTTTGGACAATCTATTGAATTTTCAAATAATATCCTCTCATCTCCCAGTGAATCCCAAGGATATCCTTCATCTAATCCTCAAGACTGTAGTACCCTCCTCATTGGAGATACTATCAACATCCCGATGAACCCTCAAAATAAAGATAAAATCATCAAAATTGGCTAATGCTTATCCTTAGAAGAACGAAAAAATACATTCATCCATCTTACATGAATTTCATGAGTTATTTGCATGATCATATGAGGAAATGCCTAGCATAGACCCAAATATTGTAGTCCATAACATAGTTCTATATCATGATGCTCAATCGGTAAAGTAGAAAATTTGTAAAATGAATCCAAAGGTTGCATTAATGGTCAAGGTAAATATAGAGAAGCTGTTACAAGCTAGCTTTATCTACCCTATTGACTATTCCCCTTGCATCTCGAATATTGTTGTTGTCACTAAACCTGACAACCGTATTCGAGTTTGTATCAAATTTTTGTGATCTTAATAAAGCATCCTTAAAGGATAAATTCTCTTCCAAATATTGATATGATAGTCGACTTCAACAGTAGGTCACACTTTACTTTCTTTTATGGACAAATTTTTCAGTTATAATCAAATTCTCATCAATCTGGAGGATCAGTATAAAATTACTTTTACTTCCCCCTAGAGCAATTTTTGTTATGTGGTCATATCGTTTGGTTTTACTAATGCTAGTGCAACTTATCAACATGCTATGACCCTAATATTTCATTATTTCATTCATAAAATTCTAGAAGACTATGTCGATGAGACCTTGGCCAAGTTAGTATTGCACCAAGACCACATGTATAATCTTCATCATATATTTGAGCACATGTGTCTCTGAAACATGTGATTAAACCCCCATAAGTGTGTCTTTGGTGTAGACTGAGACAAACTATTAGGGTTTATAATATCACATCATGGAATTGAGGTGGATATGAACAAAATCGACACTATTGCTAATATGCTTCCACCAAAGAATATTTCTCAACTTCAGAGTTTACAAGGAAAAATTTAGGCTATTCATTGATTCATTTCAAAAATTGCAAATCAAACTCTTTCTTTCACACATATTTTGAAAAAGAATATTTGTTTTCACTGGGATGACAAATGCCAAAAATCCTTTGATGACTTTAATCACTATTTGGCTAATCCTCCTATTTTGATGCCAGCTATAAGTAGGCATCCTTTTCTTCTCTACACTTCTTCATCTCATGCTTTAGCAACTTTACTAGCCCAACATGGTGATGAAGGTAAGGAATGTGTTTTATATTATATCAACTGAACCTTATTGGATTATGAAACTCATTATTCTATGCTAGAGAAACAATGTCTAGCTCTTATCTTTGTGATGCATAAGCTCAGACATTATCTTCTCCATGTTGAAACTCATGTTATTATTAAATTTGATCCATTGAAACATCTTTTTTCTAAAATAGACTTATTAGGTCATTTAGCTAAGTGGGTTATGCTCCTAACTAAATTTGACCTTAAGTTTGTTTCTAAAAAATGATCAAAGGACAAGTTGTAGCCGACCACTTGGAAAAAGATCCTACTTTTTCTATCCCTAATCAGGATTACTTCCTTGATGATCATATACTCTCTTGATATGATGATCACCCATGGAAGCATTTCTTCAATGGATCCAAGTGTTGAACTAGCTCTAGAGTTGGTGTTATACTAGTTCCTCCCTATAGAAAGCCCATTCCACTTTCATTCCATCTAAATTTTCTATGTACTAACAATATCACCGAGTACAAATCCCTTATTGTTGGCTTGTGTGCCCCATTGTCTCTTAACATTAAGTCTCTTCATATCTATGGTGATTCACAGTTGATCATAAAGCAAGTCATTGGGTCTTATCAGGCTAAGCAGGATAAGTTATCACAGTATCGCGACTTGGCTTTATCATTGCTAAATCAATTTTCCTCTTTCACTATAGACACCATTCCATGCAAAGATAATGGTCATGTGGATACAATGGAAAGTGTTGCTTTCCTTGTACCCTTTGATGATTTTGCAAGAAAGTATCATTTCATAATTGATACTCTTTCTCTACTAGCTATTGCTGATAATTTTTCCTTTGAGCCACTCTTTTGTTACAATATTGATTCTAAGGAATGATACTCCCATATCTTTAACTATTTGCGTGATGGTACCTTCCCTAATACTTCCTCAAAAAGTTCTTGAACTTGCATCCACAAGCTTCCATCTATAATCTCGCATCACGTTATATCATAATTTCTAATGTTATTTATCATTGAACCTATAATGGTCTTCTACTCCATTGTTTAACTAAGGCTGAGATTCCCATTACCCTTGAAGAGGCCCATTCAAGCACCTGTGGCATTAATTTTGGCAAATGAGCCTTAGTTCAAAAGTTGCTCTGAATGGGTTGCTATTGGACAAGCATGGAACAAGATTCCTTTTCTTATGTTAAAAGGTGCCCTCAATGTTAGCAGCATAGAAACTTAATCTGAGCTCCTACCCAAGAACTTCTGGCCCAAGTATCACCTTGGCGATTTTCTATTTGGGAAATTGAATATCATTGGAAATATTTCACCTCCCTCCTCTAAAGGTCATATATTCATTATAATAT
This sequence comes from Cunninghamia lanceolata, assembly GCA_027924645.1. Classification (NCBI taxonomy): domain Eukaryota; kingdom Viridiplantae; phylum Streptophyta; class Pinopsida; order Cupressales; family Cupressaceae; genus Cunninghamia; species Cunninghamia lanceolata. The sequence continues at coordinate 2,140,872 of BSBN01001040.1, read as the reverse complement.
CTACAAATTACTTTACTAAGTGGGTTAAAGCTAATCCACTTCGATCTACAACTGGTGAAGTTATCTGTCATTTTCTTTTTAATCACATCAATTCTCATTTTGGGCTTCCTTCTACCTTTGTTTCTAATAATGGTACTCCATTTAAGAACAAGGATGTGAAGCAATTCCTTCAGAAATTTCATATTCAACAATGCTTCTCTATGCCATACTATCCATAGTTTAATGGCCAAGCAAAAGCTTCTAACAAAATTATGGTAAAGATTGGCATACTTAGCTCTCTTATGCATTGTCCACTATCACACGAGCATTTGTATAGCTATAGGATCTACTATGTACAATATTTTGTATGGTGTCGATGCTATTATGCCTTTAGTGTTAGAAATTCCTTCTTTATGAATTTCCCTCCAGGGCCTCATAGATGATAACACCTATCATGATCAACATCTTTTATATCTTGAAATGCTTGATGAATAGCATCTTAATTTTCTCAAACACCTTCAAGCTTATCAAAAGACATTAAACAATGGTTATAATCAATGGGTTCTACATTGATCTTTGCAAGTAGGTGACTTGGTGTTATACGAGAATCAACAAAATATTAATGCTCCTCCAAGTATGAAAACAAAATTCAGTCTGAACTAGCTAGGACCCTACATCATCACCTCTATCTATGGATCTGGTGCATATGGTCTATCTAAAATGGATGGTAAGCCCCTCAAAGAGCCTGTTAATGCTATGCACTTGCATAGATTTTAAGCTTAGATTTCTTAATTCATGTGGTATTAGTGTAGTGAAATTATTTCTGCAATGAACTATTTGCTCATTTTATGTCATTCAATCATTAACATAATCATCTTAGTGTTATGATTCTTTGTTGAAATCATAATTCTTTAGTGTACAATTTTATTTTCTTAAAGCACAACACATCTATTTGTTAGGTATGTTAGAATACTTTATATTCTAGTTTTACGCTCATTGCTTCTATTCTCGACACAATTCATGTTGTCTTGAATGCTTCTTGTAGTTTTCATTATTAAGTGAAAATTACTTCATTCTATCTTTACCATGTCAATTATTTAATTGTACAAATAATTAATTAATCTCTTTTCCGTTATTTAATTAGATCTTTCACAAGAATTTAATTAAATAACTTTTCTTTAATTTACTAATTAGATCTTCATTTTATTTAATTATGTAAATGTTCTCATTTATTGTTTGATTAAATCATTTAAGTATTTAATTAAACAATTCTATTGAGTTGTTTAATTAGTTCTAAATAGAATTTAATTAAACAATATCCAATCACTTCACTATATAATATCTCAAATAACACATGTATATTGTTCAAAACACCAAAATATCACACACACACACACACACACACACACACACACACACACACACACACACACACACACACACGATATAGTTTTTTGGAACATCATGATACAAAATCACCACTATATTAAAATGTGGCATATCAAAGTATACAATACAAAAATCTACTAAGGGCCATGACTGCCCAATCCCTCTGGCCCTAGTGGTAGTTGTTGTACAAAAGGCTCCTGTCATGATGTTGCATACCATGAGTTATTGCAACTCTTTGTCTGTAGGCCTCTCATGGTGCCTCTTAGCTCAGCTGCCTTAGTGGTTAGGCATAGCTCAGTGTACTGAAGTTGCCCTATCTCATCCATCAGGGCCTGTAACCTCAAATGGTCTAAGCTTGTTGTTGGTGTGCTTTGTACTATCTATCAATGTGCTCTCATGAGGTCCACTTGGCTTTTTAGAGAATCACGTGCAATCTCTACACTCTCAACTCTCATCACCACCAGGTCCCTCTCAGCGTTGAGTTCGGTGACCCATGCTATAGCCTAGTCATACTCTATTGTGAGCGCTCTAACTTGGGCTACTGCCTAGTCTCACTCTATTATGATGGTTACAACCTCTACAGTAGCTTGGTCTCGATGAACCTAGCTCTCCTCCAAAGTAGCTCTCAGTCATGCCATGGGCTCAAATATATCCATGTTTTGCCTGATAGTTTGCACACTCTGCTTGAGCTGGACACTAGGAACCATCTCTGCAAGCACTCGACCTATGTAGTCAAGCCACTCTCATGTGCACACTATAATAAGCAAACAAAGTTGAAGTCAAATCTCACATTATATCATCAAATCAAAATAAAATGCACATTTAGTATTCTACTCAAATCATAATATAAATAAAAAGTCTCACTTGGATCACCGACCTGCCAGTTGGGATCTAGAGGAGGCACATGCCTCACTGGTGCCATGCTAGGTGTTTTAACAACCTCTATAGCTCCCCTGTCACTGGTACTAGAGTGGACCTTATAGTAGTTGTGATGTCATGTCCCCATAGTAAGGCATTGTTTAAATTAAAGATTTAAATGCCATGATAAAGGCAAAGAAGTTGTTTATGTCAAATATAGTGTTTGTCATCATATTAAATAATATTATTTTATAAATATTTTATATTTATGATATTTATAATTGATAATATAAATACAAAAATAATATTATCAATATTGATATTATGATTATAATTACAATATAGTATATTAATAAATATATTTATCAATTTAAATAATAATATAAATATTATTATAAATATATAAATAAATATAAATATAAATAAGAAATATTCTTATAATCATTTATTATAGTAATATAGTAAATATAATAATAAATATATTATAGATTATTATAATAATATAATAATAATAATAATAAATATATTATAGATGATTATAATAAATATAATAAATATTCATATTTTTATCTCATATAAGAGATAAGCTTAAGGGCAACGATTAGTAATAAGCTGCGACCCGTAAGGTAGCGATGAGTCTTATTTAAACATGAAGAAGTGATAATTACAAGGGGAGGTGGGGTTTTAAAAGGTTAGCAATTAATATCAAAAGGGGCTGCGAATATATTAGAAAGTGATTTTTTTGTTTTTAAGAGATACAATTTGCTTTGAAAGGTTACCTCCTTACGAAGAAATACATCCATTCATAATGGATGCCTCAAATAATATAAGAAGTGGAAGACAAGGAATATTAGGGGGATACATATGGGCACTAATAGGAAAGAAACATACAGTACCTGATTATATAGAATAAGAATAATGATATTCTAATTTTTAAGAACAACAAATAAATAAAAGAATGAGTGAATAAGATAGAATGGGGAGATATATATCAGGATATATTACATCAGAGATATCAGATGCAGATTGAAAAAGACATGCAGATCTAAAAAGTCATATGTAGATTTAAAGGGAACTATGATGAGTTTTGAAGGTTTATATTGAAGGAAAGTTAGAAATAGTTATGACAAGATTTTGAGCGGTGATTAAGGGTAGAAATAAGGGATATTATCTCAGCCAGGATCCACAAGAGAGTACATGAAGATAATAAATATCAGTCATACTCATTGGAATGTCAATCTAGAAGCACCATCGATCAGCACTGATAATATAGAAGCATTGAATAGGAAGAAGATTCAGTCATAAATATTCTACACTGCGCCAAGCGATCAATCTCTTATCACCAATCAAGAAGAAAATAGAAAATTGGGAAGAATTACAATAACGAAATTTATATTTCTGCAGGTACAGCAGGTAAGTATATATGAATATTTAATATGTTCAATTTATAATTATTAAGAATAAGTGGTAAGATTATTTATAGGTATGTGTATATATATGTGTGTGTATGGAAATTGCAATAATAATGTCATCTTATAATTGATATAAATCCATGTGAATTATGGTAGTCCTATAAGGAATAATGTATGCATGTTGTCGTAGTAATAAAAATGATATATGTATATGTGGAAACCGATGTATTACATTTAACAATCATACGAGATGGTAATAACAAGTAAATATGGCAATGATCAGAATAAACAATAATGATAAGTAAATCCATGATATACTCGGAGTTGACAACTAGACTTATCCTTTAACCCCTCTATCACCATTCGAGTAGGATGTAAGTTAAGGAAGGGTAGTATATTGGACCTAGGTGAGCCTCAACTAGACAAAGAATGCCGGGTGTGCGTGAAGTCCCTTGAGCCAAGAGATGAAGAACACCGGATGTTGTGTGAAGCTCTTCGGCCTAAGGTATAACTTGCATAGTTATGTGCCCTACGGTAGGTGACCCTCAACTGGACAAAGAATGCCAGGTGTTGTATGAAGTCCCTTGAGCCAAATGGTGAAGAACACTCGGTGTTCTATGAAGACTTTGGGCCTCCGTATGGGATGGTTACACTAGTGCCTTAACGAAGTTATACTTGCATAGGGTGATGACGTAGAGCTGGTTAACATTCAAGTCTAGGTGATGTCCCTCCTAAGATATATCATGGACAAGCTATATGAGAAAGAAATGTGTATGTGGAATACCTTTAAGAAATAGAATTTATTATAGTTTATGATTATGAGATTACCAACCCTAAATGGAAAAGTGAAAAGTATATGAACTTTGATATTGATATAAGAAGAATCAAATACTAATGTTCTCTTTTACAAGCTGAAATTGGTGCAAGGTTGTGAAAATGTTTGACTTGCTAGAAGGGGACATTACATGTGCTTCTTGACTCCCCTCACTCCCTATGACTAGGTGCTCTGCTTGTTGATGGTAGTACTAGTGCTACTCAAGGTTAGGCTCTAGGCCTCTTCTCTATAGTCATACCACTCTCACCACGCTATCATCTCCTCCCCACCACTATTGGTGCAGGCTCCTCATCCTCATAGTCACTCCCCCCCTCACTCTCTATCTCTTGTCCTCCCTCCTCTAAGACCAGCTTTGTCAAAAGGCATGGGTCTCTGACAAGGGCGTCAGTTGGAAAGATAGGATGTAGTCTCGAGGCCGTCCACCATGCTGCAAATGTTGGTGTCACCCCCATATCATCCTCACCTGAAGCTGGTGCTCGATCCTTATCCTCAACATCAGAGTCACTAAGCTACACATATGCAATAGCAGAACTATTATGTCAGAAAATGTCCCCTTGGGGGATTTTCCTTCTTAAGGTTTAGCTCCTAAGTCCTTAGAATGCATTTAGATCATATTGCATGTTAATTGTGAATCTCGATGAGAAAACCCCTGAGTGTTATGGCAAATTGGACCTAGGGGATGTCATTTAAACAGATCCTGACTAAAATTGGGAGGGTGGACTTGGAAGCTAACACCCTAGTCCTACCCTATTTTGGGTCAGCTCTAAATTTAAATGTCAGTTTTATGACCGTTAATTAGGTCCTATGCCGACATCTCAAGTTTGAATTGCAAAATTATTAGCGGGAATGTTTGTAGTTGCATATATAAGCATGTTTAGTGTTTCATTTGTAAACTAGAAGATGATGGTGAACTTTATGCAAACTTGTGATTTTAGAGCATCCATGATATTCATTGTTGTAGAGTAGAGCATTGTTATTGTGTTTGTGATTGCAGATTTAGCTTCATCTTCTCATGTGATTGAAGAGCCTTCATTTATGTGAGATCTACACTTCTAAGGTGACATTTATTTGTGTTTGAATCATTTATCAATTTGTTATTGCCTCTATCCCGCAGAGATACGCACTCTTTATCTGATAATAGTGTTTGGAAGACTTGAATGTCTCTCCGGAGCTTGATTGAGGCAAACCTCTAAACACCACAACCTCCAACCACACTCCTTTGTGATTGTAGGTTACAAGTTTTGCATCTGGATGGAATGGAGTTGCAGGGAACTGTAAGACAGTGTGTAGATTCTACATCCCTAAAGAAAAGGACTGCTTGGACATGGGCATTAGTGGCAGTGTCCTCTAGATCTTGAAACACAAAAAAAAATTGGAAAGTGATAATCAACATCTGAGCTTTCGACACCATGAAAAACATCTAGCATTGGACTAGGATGCTAGTAGAGATGTCCTCCTCATCTTCCAGGGCAAAAATAGAAAGTATAGTGAATATCAGTGTCGGGAGAAGATCATGATTCTGTACAAAAAATAGTACCTTGGACAGGGGTGTTAGTGGAGGTGTCCTTGACTATTCCGCATTCTGAACTTCAAAAAATGGTCAGTTATTAATCTTTGTCCTTCATCTTACTCTGCAAGCATTTGTCGTAATTCATCAATTTGCTTACTGTTTTGCATAATTAGGGTTTTAAGAGTGTCTGAACATTAAATTGAGATATTGATTGATAACATCTAAGCTTCCACATCATTTCAAGTGACATCCCAACCTATTAGGTGAATGCTCTTGCTTAGTAGAGATCCAACTCAATTGATATGTCCTTGAATGTTTGTTGTGAAAGGAGGGTTTAACCCATTGTAGCCATTAAACCCCATCACCCTCTTTTTACCACAAAATATTTCAGTGAACTTGTGTTTTTGAATTTTTGCACCTTGCTTAGTTTTGTGTGATAGATTTGCATTCATTTGAATCTTATTGCATTTGAAAAATTACATTAAAAAATTGAAAATTTTGAATAAATTGGCATCTTAGGCTTGCATTTTAGCATAATTTGAATTAATTGGCATTTAATTTCTATTATTTTCATTATATCTGATTTAAATTACAGAAATTCATTATTTAGTATTCACTTGCATTGCATTTTCATGCTTAATTTGTTAAAAATTGCTTGAAATTGTGCATTTTTCATAAAAACCTAGTTTTGCATTAGCTAGGGTTTGTAGTTAAAATATTGTTTTAGATTTTACTACCCTTTTCAAACACTCATTAGTACTGATTTCTAATTGTAGTGTTTCATAATAGTGACTTCTTTGCAAAATTTCATGTCTAGGGTTTGAAAACCTTACATTTTCACTAGATTTGGTCTTCTCGTCTCTCTTGAATTGCATTAAAGGCATGTTGTGAAAGATATTTTTGCATTATTGAGTTTATATTAGGCTTATTATTCACTTCCCCTCTCAAAAGTTTTCACAACACCTCTTTCGTTAGTAATTTGCATTGAAAAATTGCGAAAAAGGTGAAAAATCAAGCATTTTTAGGTCATATTCACACATAATTTTGCATCAAAGGCGTGTTGTGAAGGATATTTCTGCATCATTGGATTGATATTAGTCTTATTACTTTTTTCCCTCATCAATTTCCTTACAACACCTCTTCTCTTTGTCATTTGCATTGAAAATTTGTGAAAAAAGTGAAAAATCAAGCATTTTTAGGTCATATTCATACATAGTTTTGCACCATAGGCATGTTGTGAAGGATATTATTGCATTTTTGGGTTGATATTGAACTTATTATTTTCTTCCCCTCTTGAAAATTTTCACAACACCTCTTCTTTTAGTCATTTGCATTGAAAATTTGAGAAAAACGTGAAAAATCAAGCATTCTGGCTCCTAAACATATCTTGCTCCTTGGGTTTATTCTATTAGTTTGTGCATTGAGTGTTGTATGAAATTGTATGAGTATTATAACTCACTGCCCTAATATAAATATCCCTTTAATAAGAAGTAGAAGACTGATGGGATCTAGTACTCCTGAAGAAAAAAATATTCCTACCTCTAAAAACCCATTGAACACCTTATTTACAAAAGGAGAGACAAATTTTGCAAGACATTATACCTCCTACAACTACAATGGAAAATAAAATATTTCATGATGTTGAGGAACCTATTGATGTTATAACACATGTACCTGATGAGCAAATAAAAAAACTTGACAAAGACCTAGCCGATTATCAAGTACTTATGGAAAATGAAAGGATAGTGGACGAAGCTATACATGTGATTCATAAAATAAGAGAGTTACTAAAAGGACAAGATGGTGTTAATGTGCTTTGAGGCTTAATGCATATAGTACATCATAATGTCATGTCGGTGTTTGATATTGACAACTACATATCTCTCATGAATACATACCCTTGGATAATAAAAGATTTAACAAAACACATTGAAAATGACGAGCATGAAAGTTCTCTTAATGGTTTGGAATTAATAGCTAAAACATATGATGATGATAATGATGATGATGATTCTATAATTTATGCTACTTCTCCTATAATTGAATATCCAAGAACCTTAGATGAGAAGACTATGGATAGCCCTATTAATGATACAACATTTAAACTTCTTAACAACATTGTACCTTTATTTCATTCCAATGCTCTCCCTGGCCAAGATGAAGCATTAGTGGATGAGAAAAGACATTTCACAATGAAACCTCCTAGTGAAGACAATGACCTAACAATAACAAAAGATTATTGTGAATACGATGAAATAATTGGCATGATAGAAGTGGATAAGGAAAAGTTTCATAACTCACCTCATCCACAGAGAGATGGTATCTATATTAAGGTTCCTCCCTCACGATCCTTACAAGGATCAAGAGGTATTCATCGACAACAAAACAAATCATCAAGACAAATGAGATTTGAACATGGCGCTTCCTCCTCTAACATGAGACAACCTATGGAAAAACATGACAATACTTTTGAAAACATAAGCAACAAGACAAGAAGGAATAGACAAGCAAGAGAAAGGAGGAAGAGAAGACAAGCTTTTGCCCAATGAAATGCATCTCAATAAGAAAACATTCAACCTAACATTGAAACAAACAACGAAGAGCTTAATGAAGATGAACTTAAAGATAATGAGAAGAGTTGGGCACTTGTTCCTTATGTCCCACTTTCCTCTAAATTTAGGAGTGAGAAGATGATGATTTGCTTGTCGATAATCGTTAGTTCAGTTGTCCTTATAGGTAAATATTTCTAACCCTTTACCTCTGTGTTGTGTCTCCCCCACGATGTGTTATGTGTTGTTTAGGCCTCCTAGGATGACCCTTGATTCTCTTGTAAGGTCAAGGATATGAGGAGACCACCTCTGTTGTGACCATTCTTCTATTTGTATCATCATTCTTCTATATTGCTTATCCTCTATTTTCATTGTTGTGTGTTGTGTCTGACGGACATAGCATTACAGTTGGTGAATTATGCGCACTCTCCTACGTGATTGTCCCTAAGGCACTTGTTTCTCCTCTCTTGATTTACTATTTACATTCTTTAAGTGGTTCTATCTAGCTGGCAGATGAGAAAAAACATATAATACTGATACGGACCTAGTGTCTCTTCAGCAAGAAATCAAAAAAATGGACATAGTCAATACATGACAACAGGGTTGATATATATTATCTAATGCTTGGCTAGTAGAATCACTCCATGTGATATTTTGATGATGTCTTATTGCAATAACAAAACATAGCAATACTGCTGCTCCGTGCACTTTGTTTATCTTGGATCTTGCCTTTCTTGACTCTTTAAGTTAATGATTACATGTATTGTTGTTTATCATGATTATATGGTTGCTAACAACTTTTCTTGCAGGAAATTGTGTGTTTGTGGGAACATTCGGTGATCGTAAAGTGTATGTCACTTTTGGGGAGGAACTTAAAGATAATGATAAGAGTTGGGTACTTGTACCTTATGTCCCACTTTCCTCTAACATTCAGGAGTGAGAAGACGATGATTTTCTTGTCGACAATCATTAGTTCGGTTGTCCTTACGGGTAAGTATTTCTAACCCTTTACCTCTGTGTTGTGTTTCCCCTGTGATGTGTTATGTGTTTTTTAGGCCTCCTAGGATGACCCATGATTCCCTTGTAAGGTCAAGGATACCAGGGGACCGCTTCTTTTGTGACCATTCTTCTATATTGCTTCTCCTCTATTTTCATTGTTGTGTGTTGTGTCTAATGGACATACCTTCTTCAAGTGGTTCTATCTAGCTGGAAGATGATGAAAAACATATAATATTGATATGGACCTAGTGTCCCTTCAGCGAGAAATCAAAAAAATGGACCTAGTCCATACATGACAATGGGGTTGATATATACTATCCTACACTTGGCTAGTAGAATCACTCTGTGTGATATTTTGATGATGTCTTATCGCAATAATAAAACATAACAATACTATTGCTCTATGCACTTTGTTTATCTTGGATCTTGCCTTGCTTGACTCTTTATGTGAATGATTACATGTATTGTTGTTTATCATGATTATATGGTTGCTAACACCTTTTCTTGTAGGAAATTGTGTTTGTAGGAGCATTCGATGATCATAAAGTGCATGTCACATCTAGGCCCATGGGCTTTGTGAGAGCTCATGTTCCCTTGTGTGTTTTCTCTCTACCTTAATGTGTTTGATATCGATACATGCTATCAACCACCTTAAGGTGGGGGCACATATAAGGTAAGTTGTCTAATGATTTTGGTACTAACGAAGCGTGTTTGTAAGCCCTCTGTGGAGGTGGGATGTTGTATCTCTGAGTGAGTGCACATCTTTGTTTTATATTGCAATCATTAAGCCCTCTATGGAGGTGGGATATTGTGCATATCCTTTTTATTCTAAGCCCTCTATGGAGGCGGGGATGGTGTATTTCTTGAGGAGATTACACATCCTGTCATTTTCTAAAAGTCCTTTGAGTAGGCAAGGTTGGTGTATCCTCCCTTAAGCGTGTCTTCAACGATTATTGTGGTGAAGCCCAATCATTGGTGTGTGCTTGTAATGTGCCTGAGATGGTAGCAAACCTAGCGATAGGTTTCTTCCATTGCTTGTTTGTCATGTTTTTTTCATGTCTTCCATGTGTGTGTATGGTGTGTTTGTTCCCAAGCATAGTTCCAAGACTGGTGGCAATGAGCTCCTCCTATGCTTTGGGATTTGTATGGCATGTTTTTTCTCAAGTGTAGTTTCAAGATTGGTGGCAATGAGCTCCTCCTACACTTTGAGATTTGTATTGTGTGTCTATTTCTGCTTGTGTAGTTTCAAGACTGGTGGGAATGAGCTCCTCCTAAAATTTGGGTTGTGTGATTACTTTCCATGTACTTGCATTTGCATTTCATAAATGAGAAAATGAAAAAGAAATAATCACTACATTCACTGTATTCACTATGTTTTGCATGTCTTCAATGTTGTCTTCTCCATGTTTTGTGTGACTATAACTGTCTTCAGTGTGTTTGGCGTGTCTGTACCATGCTTTTCCCTCTTAAGGTTTAGCTCTCAGGTCCTTAGAATGCATTTAGATCATATTGCATGTTAATTGTGAATCTCGATGAGAAAACCCCTAAGTGTTATGGCAAATTGGACCTAGGGGATGTCATTTAAACAAATCCTAACTAAAATTGAGAGGGTGGACTTGGATGCTAGCACCCTAGTCCTACCTTATTTTGGGTCCGCCCTAAATTCAAATGTCAGTTTTATGACTGTTACTTAGGTCCTATGCCGACATCTCAAGTTTGAATTGCAAAATTCTTAGCGGGAATGTTTGTAGTTGCATATATAAGCATGTTTAGTGTTTCATTTGTAAACTAGAAGATGACGGTGAACTTTATGCAAACTTGTGATTTTAGAGCATCCATGATATTCATTGTTGTAGAGTAGAGCATTGTTATTGTGTTTGTGATTGCAGATTTAGCTTCATCTTCTCATGTGATTGAAGAGCCTTCATTTATGTGAGATCTACACTTCTAAGGTGACATTGTGTTTGAATCATTTATCAATTTGTTATTGCCTCTATCCTGCAGAGGTACGCAATCTTTATCTGATAATAGTGTTTGGAAGACTTGAATGTCTCTCTGGAGCTTGATTGAGGCAAACCTCTAAACACCACAACCTCCAACCACACTCCTTTGTGATTGCAGGTTACAAGTTTTGCATCTGGATGGAATGGAGTTGCAGGGAACTGTAAGACAGTGTGTAGATTCTACATCCCTAAAGAAAAGGACTGCTTGGACATGGGCATTAGTGGCAATGTCCTTCGGATCCTGAAACACAAACAATTTGGACAGTGATAATCAGCATCCAAAGAGCTTCTGACACCCTGAAAAACATATGGCATTGGACTAGGGCACTAGTGGAGGTGTCCTCTGCATCTTCCGAGGCAGAAATAGAAAGTATAGTGAATATCAGTGTCAGAAGAAGATTAGGATTCTATTTAGAAAATAGTACCTTGGATAGGGGTGTTAGTGGAGGTGTCCCTGACTATTCTGCATTTCATACCTCAAAAAATGGTCAATTATTAATCTTTGTCCTTCATCTTAATCTACAAGCATTTGTTGTAATTCATCAATTTACTTACTGTTTTGCATAATTAGGGTTTTAAGAGTATTTGAGAATTAAATTGAGATATTGATTGATAATATCTGAGCTTCCACATTCTTCCAAGTGACAGCCTAACTTGTTAGGTGAATGGTCTCGCTTAGTAAAGATTCAACTTGATTGATATGTCCTTGACTGTAATTTGTTGTGAAAGGAGGATTTAACCCTTGTAGCCATCAAACCCCATCACCCTCTTTTTACCACAAAATAGGGATGACGCCAGTCCCCGGGTCTCACTACGCTACGATGTGAGCATACATAAGTTTGTATGATTTCAGGAATACCTTGCACCTTCCCAAATTGTCTGGTCGCTTGATCATGGTAAAATGGCACTATAATGTGATGAAGGTGGCCAACTACTAGCTGGTCCCTCTGAATTCTCCTCAGATCTCATGTCTATCTTGCCTAAGAGTGCATTTATTTGTAGGGCCGCCATATAATGTTTGTGGTCTATAGTCTATCAAATATCTGTCTCCAATACATAATTGACCAAGCTGCCATGACCTCCTTAGTCTATAGGCGTGAGCTCATGGCTCAACCCAAGTAATAGCCATTAGTACTTCTGCCAGTCATGTGCACCTGATGTGCTCAAAAGCCCACACCTAGAGTAGTGTGCAGGTCATCAGGATCTGGCTCTCATAATGTACATATCAACCTAAATCATGATAAAGGTGGGTGATCATGCTCCAACCCCACTCAAACACTATCCTCTACTCCTCCATCACCCTAATAATATGGACAAGACTGCCATGTAGTTGTGCCCCTCATCCATCTGATTCTATGCAAAGGGTGATGATAGAGATAAGTATGTGATGGACTAATGGGACATCCCCACCCATCTCTAACCATCTTAGATGAATGTTCCCTAAGGTATCCCCAAGGATAGTTTGGCCAATCATATACATCTACCCATCTAAAATGTAAGTCGTCGAGATTTGCTCCACAATCGACATAGTGCGCCCTCAAACTGGCAACTGTAGGATCTAGTACACATCCTCTAGTGTGATCATCATCTCTCTCATCGATTATGGAAGACAAAGGTGTCTGTATCCCACCTCTCCATCAATTCCATGAGCATGAGATCATGAAATTGCATCTCTAACATTGTGTAAATCCATAATACTCCAACAACAGGTAGTAGTGTGTATCCTCCAATGCCAATGTGCTCCATTAGTCTCTCAATAATGAAAATATAGTCCCACCAGTATGCTCTTGCATCATCAAAGGATATTTTTTAGTAAGAAAAATGAAGAAGAGGATTTGTTTGTGTTTAGGGTGGATTTTGCTAGTTTCTATGAATCCTCCTTTCACCTCTAAACATTCAAGGACTTCAGCCAAGTAGGAAATCTACTACAGGCCTTCAGTCACTCAGAATATAAGGGGAAATTGGAATTGTCTGATTTAGTTGTTCAATTAAGCCCAATTATGCTCAAAACCCTAATTATGCAAATTTGGAAGCAAATAGACAAATTACAGGAAATGCTCGCACATAGAGATATCAAATGATAATCAAATGCGTACCAGATTTTGAAGTTTAGAAAATGGAAAAGTCAGGGACTAATGAGCGGGCGCCCTAGTCCAGTGCTATGACTTTTGTCAAGATCTCAAAATCTTGTCTACAACCTATTTTGTTGTTCTGGAGATTTTCCTGTTGCAGGATCCAGAAGACTAATGAGCAGGTGTCTGAGTCCAGGTCCCTATTTTCTTCTCTGATTTGCAATTCTGATAGTCTGCACTACTCTCCTGTAACTCCACTTTTTTTTTCACAACTTGTAACCTGCAATCATAGAAAAATGGGTTGGTGGTTGTGGTGTTTAGAGGCTTGCCTCAGTCAAGTCCCGGAGAGACATTCAAGTCTTTCGAACACCGTTGTCAGATAAAGAGTGCATATCCCTACGAGATAGAGGTAAAAATCTAAATGATAAGTGATTGAAACATAATTGATATCACCTTGTAGTGAAGATCTCATGGAAGGAAGATGCTCTTCATGCCATGAGGAGATGGATACCAGATCTGCAAATACAAACACAAGAACAACACAAATTCTACCTTGCAACACACAATGAATGCCTTAAATCACTTCTACACAAGCTCATGAATCCAAAATGCCATCTAGTTTACAAATGAATACCTAAACATGCCTATATATGCAACTACAAACATTCTCACCAAGAATTTCGTAATTGAAACTTATCGTGTCGGCATAGGACCTAAATAACGGTCATAATCCGACACTCCAAAATTGGACCTGACCTAAAATAGGGTAGAACTAGGGTGCATGTGCCCAAGTCCCACCCCCCTCTATTATAGGCAACACTTATGTCAAGTGCACCCCCTAGGTCCCATTTGCCATGAAACTTTAGGGTTTTCTTATCAGGGTGTCAAATTAACATGAAAAATGCTCTAAATGCATAAATAGGACCTGAGAGCTAAACCTTAAGAGAGAAAAGCCCCCATGGGGACATTTTCTGACATAACATTTAGCCCCCACTTTAATGTATGTATAAACACAAGGCCAATACATGCATTAAAGTACGGTCAACAAACACATCAAACATGCCAAGCACGGAGAAGACAAACCAATCATAGAGAAGACAGTAACAAGCACGCAAAACATGGAGAAGACAATTACAGTCATGTAAAACACAGAGAAGACAACATTGAAAACACACAAAACATAATGAATGCAGTGAAGACAATGAATGATTTTCTTTTCTTTTTCTCATTTTCATAAATATGAAATGCAGATGCAAGTGCAAGGAAAGTAAACACACCACCCATAATGCAGGAGGGACTCATCGCTACCGATCTTTAAGACTACATATGGGGCAACAAACACACCAAAAAAATCAAGCATACCATACAAATCCCAAAGCATAGTAGGGACTCATCACCACTAGTCTTTAAGACTATGCTTGGGAACAAACACGCAATATACACACACTTGGAAGACACAAAGAAAACACAATAGACAAGCGATGGAGTGTTCCTATTTCTAGGTTCAACACCATCTCAGGCACAATACAGGCACACACAGACAATTGGGCTTCGCCACAACAATCAACAAAGACATGCTTAAGGGTTGAGTTAGTCACAGAACCGCTCCCCACCTCACAATGAGAACTTTTGAAAATGACAAGATATGCACTCTCTTCAAGAAATACACCATCCCCACCTCGCAATGAGGGCTTAAGATAGAAAATGGATGTGATATCCCTGCCTTACGATGAGGGCTTAAATGATTGCAAACAAATCTCAGAGTGCAGGATGGACTCATTGCCACTAGTCTTTAAGACTGCACCTGAGAACAAGCACATTGCTAACATCTAAAACAGACAACTTACCTTATATATGCCCCCACCTTAAGGTGGTTGATATCAGGTATCGATATCAAGCATGTTAAGGTAGGAAGAAAACACACAAGGGAACACAAGCTCTCACAAAGCCCATGCCCCCCCAGAGGTGACATGTACCTTACGATCGCCAAATGTTCCCACAAACACATCCCTACAAGAAAAGTGCTAGTGTCCATAAAATCATGATAAACAACAATGCATATGATCAACCACATAAAGAACTGAGGAATGCAAGATTCAAGATAGACAAAGTGCACACAACAGTAGTATTGTTATGTTTGTTTAGTGTGATAAGACACCATCAAGATCACACAACAAAGTGCATGGAGTGATTCTACTAGCCAAGCATTGAATAATATATATCAACCCCATTATCATATAGGAATTAAGTTCAATTTTTGATTTCTCACTAAAGGGACGCTAGGTCCACATCAATATAATATGTTTTTTGTCATCCGCTCGCTAGATAGAAACACTATAGGAAGGGAAACAATAAATCAAGAGAGGAAAAACAAGTGTCTTAGGGACAATCGCGTAGGAGGGTGCCCCCAAGTCACAACCACAATGCTATGTCCGTAAGACACTACACACAACTGTGAAAAATAGAGGAGAAGCAATATAGAAGAAGGTCACAACAGAGGTGGTCTCTTGGTATCCTGGACCTTACAAGAGAATCAAGGGTAAACCCAGGAGGCCTAAACAACACATAACACATCATGGGGGAAACACATCACGAGAGATAAAGAGTCAGAAATACTTTCCTGTAGGGACAACCTAACTAAGGGTTGTCATCAAGCAAATCATCATCATCTTCCCACTCCTGAATGTTAGAGGAAAGTGGGACATAAGGTACCATAGCCCAATTCTTATTCATGTCTTCAAGTTGTCCATTCATAAGATCTTCTTTGTTTGATTCAATGTTAGGTAAGATGTTTTCTTGTTGAGATGCAATTCGTTGGGCATAATCTTGTTGTCTCCTCCTCCTTTCTTTTGCTTGTCTATTTATTTTTGTCCTACCACTTATCTCTTGTAAGATAGTGTTTTTCTCTTCCATAGGTTTTTGTGTTTTAGAGGAGGAAGCACCAGGATCAAATCTCATTTGTCTAGGTGGAATATTTTGTTGTCGATGACTACCTCTCGATCCTTGTAAGGATGGTGGGGGAGGAACCTCAACATAGGGTCCATTTCCTTTCGGTCTAGGATTCTCTTCAAATGCGGGGTGTTCGTCTCTTGTTGTTTCTTGCATAGAAGGACCGACCACTTGATGTGATAGTTTTGTTTTGTAGTTTCTATAGCCCAAGAAGTTAAAGTTTGTTCATGGCTCCGGTTCCACCTCAGATCTTTCCTAAAAGTAATCCAGTGTAAAATGTTGTCTTGTAACCAAAGGTTTATACTTATTGCGAGGTATAGTAATCACTTGTCCATTCAAAGGAGATTTTACACAGTTATGAATTGTTGAAGGGACAACTTTCATAGCCTTTAACCATGGATGTTTGAGTTTGATGTGAACAAGATCAGAAATAGGGACAACATCAAACCATTGTTCTATAGATGTCTCAAATATAGTGACCAATAAAAATATCTTCCCAGAGGTGTTTATAAAGGTTCCCTTATGTCTCTTAATCATCATATCTGAAGGGTCATAAAAGCCTTGCATTAATTGATGTGAATAAAGGAACTCTTTTATTGCCAAATTAGTCATGCAATTAGGATGAATAAGGGTTTCATCCATAGGATTTCCCATTATTTTCACAGTGATATAGAGAGGTCCTTCAGTTTCTCCAATTATTCTATCATGTGGTGTAAACACAAGTTCAGGTTCGGGGACCTTTCTTTTCATGTAAGGCCTAGGAGGGAACCTATTGTTATAGTTGTGATTAGAAGCCATGAGATTAATTTTTCAATTCAACGCAATATCATATTTTAAAATCTTTTCAAAATTTATGCAAAAGACAAGTGCAACACTATTTATGAAAATAACCTAAAATGCTTAATTTTTTCAAACATTTTAATGCAAATAAGTGAAAGAAAAGGTGTTGTAAGGAAATTGATCAGGGGCAGAAAATAATATGTCTTATATTAGTCCAATAAAACAATAATATCCTTCACAACACTTTTTTGATGTAAATCTAGGATGATGATAAGTCAAAACCTAGTGAAAATACACTAAAATATGCAATTTTTCACAATTTTTCAATGCAAAGACCCAATAAAAAGGGGTGTTGTAAATAATTTTAGGAATTTTATCAGATTATATAATTAATATCATCCACCTAAATCCATAAAATCTTTCACAACATGCTTGGAGTGCAAATCTAGGTCAAACCTTAGGGCAAATATAGGCAAAATATACAATTTTTCACCAAATTTCAATGCAAAAGAGTATGACAAAGGGTGTTGTGAGGAAAATGATGATGGAAAAAAAATTATAACAGTAATAATAGCCACCTAATTCCAAAAAATCTGTCACAACATGCTTATAGTGCAACTCAAGGTCAAACCCTAGGGAAAATATAGCCAAAATATGCAAATTTTCACCAAATTTCAATGCAAAAGAGTATGAGAAAGAGTGTTGTGAGGAAAATTATGATGGACAAAAAATTATAATAGTAATAACAGCCACATAATGCCAAAAAATCTGTCACAACAAGCTTATAGTGCAATTCACGGTCAACCCCTAGGGAAAATATAGCCAAAATATGCAATTTTTCACCGAATTTCCACTATAAGGTTCCAATAAAAAGGTGTTGTAAAGAATTTTAGGAGGGGTAGAAGACAATAACCCTAATAAAAACCAATTATTGTATAAAAATCCTTTACAACACACCTATGGTGCAAATCTAGAGAGATGATAAGGCCAAATGTAGTGAAAAATCAAGGTTTTCAAACCCTAGGCATGAAATTTTTGCAAGCAAACCACTATGATGCAACACTACAGTTAGAAATCAATCCTAATGAGTGTTTTAAAAGGGTAGTAAAAGCTGAAACAATATTTTGACTACAAACCCTAGCTAATGCAAAACTAGGTTATATGAAAAAATGCACAATTTCAAGCAATTTTTATCAATTTAAGTGTGAAAATGCAATCTAAATGAATATTGAATGGAAAATTTATGTATTTTAAATCAGATCTGATGATAATGACAGAAATTTATTGAAATTCAATGCCCATTAATCTAAATTATTTGAAAATGCAAGTCAAAAATGCCAATTGTTTCAATTTTTTCCAAATTTTTAATTTTTTTGTAATTTTTCAAATGCAATAAGATGAATAATGATATGAATAAATGAAATAGATGTAAATATGAAGCACAACAGTCAGAAATGTGTCAACAAGTCCAAAAACACAGGTTCACCAAAATGTTTAGTAATAAAAATGAAGAAGAGGATTTGTTTGTGTTTAGGGTGGATTTTGCTAGTTTGTATGAATCCTCCTTTCACCTCTAAACACTCAAGGACTTCAACTAAGTAGGAATTCTACTATAGGCCTTCGGTCACTTAGAATATAGGGGAAAATTGGAATTGTGTGATTTAGTTGTTCAATTAAGCCCAATTATTCTCAAAACCCTAATTATACAAATTCAGAAGCAAACAGACAAATTACAAAAAATGCTCGCACACAGAGATATCAAATGACAATCAAATGCGTACCAGATTTCAAAGTTTAGAAAATGGAAAAGTTAGGGACTAATGAATGGGTGCCCTAGTCTAGTGCCATGACTTTTGTCAAGATCTGGGAATCTTGTCTGCAACCTGTTCCTGTTGTTCTAGAGATTTTCCTGTTGCAGGATCCAGAGGACTAATGAGTAGGCACCCAAGTCCCAAGTCTCTATTTTCTTCTCTGATCTACAATTTTGACAGTCTGCACTACTCTCTTGCAACTCCATTTTTTCTGCTTTCGCAACCTATAACCTACAATCACAGAAAAATGAGTTGGGGGTTGTGGTGTTTAGAGGCTTGCCTTAGTCAAGCCCCGGAGAGACATTCAAGTCTTCCAAACACTGTTGTCAGATAAAGAGTGCATATCCCTACAGGATAGAGGCAAAAATCCAAATGATAAATGATTGAAAACACAATTGTTATTTCCTTGTAGTGAAGATCTCATGGAAGGAAGATGCTCTTCATGCCATGAGGAGATGGATGCCAAATCTGCAAATACAAACACAAGAACAACACAAATTCTACTCTGCAAAACACAATGAATGCCTTAAATCACTTCTACACAAGCTCATGAATCCAAAATGCAATCTAGTTTACAAATTAATACCTAAACATGCTTATATATGCAACTACAAACATTCCTACCAAGAATTTCATAATTGAAACTTACCATGTCGATATAGGACCTAAATAATGGTCATAATCTGACACTCCAAAATTAGACCTGACTTAAAATAAGGTAGGACTAGGGCACAGGCGCCCAAGTCCTCCCCCCTATTTTAGGTAGGATTTATGTCAAGTGCACACCCTAGGTCCCATTTGCCATGAAACTTCAGGGTTTTCTCATCGGGATGTCAAATTAACATGAAAAATGCTCTAAATGCATAAACAGGACCCGAGAGCTAAACCTTAAGAGGGAAAAGCCCCCAAGGGGACATTTTCTGACACAACAGTTACTACGGTCATCAAACACAAATTTCATCAGTTTTTAACCAAAATTCATCAAATTTCAAATCCAAAAATATAACTTTTGTTCTAAATCTTTAGGATGCCAGCGCGTCCTATGGACACCAACACCTTTCTTGGATCCTAGTGCACCCTAAAGATGCTTGAGTGTCAGTCGAATGCCAATGCCTGAACTGGATGCTAGCGCTCTATGTTTGCTTAATTGGCATGAAAAATGAGAATTAAATACACTAAATTCAAAAAAAATCTTACCTCACACATGGTGACTCCCTGCTCGACACACTCCCTCAACATGTCTATTTATGGTGGTCGGTAAGCTCGTTAGTGCGGCATTTTCCCTTGATAATCTCACTCAGGTGCTCGAAATTTCTATAAAGGGTAAATTCAAATGAATAGTAAAAAGTAATTTTTTTACTAGGTTTGTGACAAGGATTAACTGCCTCCCGTGGATTCATTAACTCTAGCAGTTGTATCGCGCCCAACACATTTTCATTCAAACCTTCATAACTTGGGCCTGTGAACCCTAATTTCTACATTGTTTGTTGCATTGGAATCTTGATTATGCCCTCTTCCTTACCATATGTCCTTTGTTTCAATGTTGTTTTATTAAATTACCCTATGAAGGCCATTTTCATCACCCTTTACAAAAAATTTCAACGTGGTGGATCCTTCTCCTTGTTTCTACCCTTTTTACTAGCAGACACAAACATGGGGGGTATACATCCACCCTTATTTTCGTTTTACCTTTCATAAGTATTGCTATTTTTAGTCATGATTTTTTTAACTGACATAAGTTTAGTCTTGTAAGATTGTTTGATTTCTAACAAAGTGATTTTGTAGGATTGCAGTACCTAACACTATGGTTTTGCAAATTCCTAGTCCGAGGGCATCATTCTCCTATGTAGTGAATTTTTGCAGCCTCTACAGTATCCTTTTGGATATCCTTTTTTATGCTTATTTTATTTCATTATTTTATTCCTGTACTTTAGCGTAGCTTATCATCTAGTCTCATCATCCCACTCAAGTGGGAGTAAAATGTAGCATAGAAAATTATGTACCCTCATAATTTCATGATACTTTTTCTCTTGCTTTAGTGTCCATTCTCGTAGCATGTCTCTAGGGACACTAAACCTAAACCTTAGCTTATTTAACCCATCACTAAGGTTTTCCAAATTTCATATTGAGCATTCATTTATTATGATTTTCTAAGAACATGTTCAAAATTTGAGTGAATATTCCTAGGATGCAAGCACTATGTGCAGACGTCTCTGCACCATGCTAGCATCCCGAATATTCCAAAATTTTAAAATAATGCTTCTCCCACTCATTCCCTAGATATCATCATTGGTAGCACTCATGGGATAGAAAAATGATCCCTATAGCATACGTGACCCTCCAAATTCTCACTTTTCTATGCAAATGCAAGATTGAGAAAAGGATTTTTCCTCTCTTGCATTTTTGAAATTCCTGACTCTCTCTCTAATTATTGAAAAAAATTATGAACAAACTATCGAATATTGGTTCTTGAAGCTCTCACTTCCAAAAATCTAAAGATTAGATGCTCTCTCATGCTGTAGCATCCCATATTTTAGTTTTGTGTGGGATCTTGTTGGTGGTTTTGTGCTTGAAAGAAGATTTCTCACAAGGGATTTGAGTTGGGCTTCTACAAATTCACCCTCAAAGGAGTTCCCAACCTCCTCCATCATTTCAAAAACCTCGTAACATTTTTCCTTTGAATAGAATGGTGTTATTCTATGGTAATATTACATTTATTGTTCCATTGTTGTTTTGGCAAGCTCATGGTGTAGACCACCATCCTTATTGACATCCATACACTAGAATATTTTCTCCCTGTAGACCAGGGATAATATTCCTAGTTTTTTTTAATTTTTTCATTGGTCTAAGATCCTAGATGCACATAGGATAAGAGCACACACTATTTTTATACTTTTTCATTATCATTGGTTGCCCGCGGAGGTCGAAAGACTGATATAGGGGCTTGATTAAGGCAAGCTCCCAAGCAGCCCCAAACATTTTCTATTTTATGTTGTGCAGGATTAGAGAAAAGTATTCAAACACATGAGAGTTTGTTTCCATATCTTTTTCATCACTTTGTTATTCCATTCCTTTATTATTTCTTTGAGATAATGCATTATTTTTTAATTTGTTGATATACTATACAACTGGGTGCTCATGTTGGTTTTGTATGCAATTTGGGTAGTGTTATAGATTAAGATCTAACCATACTGTATGGATTTTTTAAGTTTTATTATTGTCTGGACAACAATGCTATGTAGAGATATCCTTGTGACTTTTTGGCATTTGAGGATGATGACTTTCTGGTTTGGTGCTAGGTCCATTTCTTTCCTCTATTTCCTATTCTATATTTATTCTATGATATCATTATCTAATTTCTAGAAATCATAATTTTTCTTCAGCATTCTTGAATTTTACCTTATCAAGATAGTTTAATTTCTAAGTGAAGGATATGATAGGACCTGATTAGGGTTATTCTTCTTTTCTAGATTGGATAGTAGTAGAATACTCTTCTTGGAAGTTAATTAGGCCCTTTTGTATGTGTATGGTTTATTTCTATTTGGATTAGATTGTTAATCTTTATTAGATTTCAAATTTTATACACTACAATTTATAACTCATTCTAAGCTCTCAATCACTCTTTTATTAGCTCCCAATGAGCTATTCTTATATTCTTATCCATCTCATGCTAACTTCATTGTTCCTTTAGTGACAATCTTTCAAGGCTTGTTCACTCCCTAATGAACCCAGTTCACTGTCCAATCAATTTTGTTAACTCTCCAATCAATTCCACCATTCATGTGCTTCTCACACCTATAAATATCCCTCACCTCTGCATCATTTCCCAATTCTGAGAATGTTCTTCTCATATTCACAAGCATTTTCAAGCTTCTTCACAGGTGTTTGAGCCTCTTAATTTCTTTCTTTAGTTTTTGCAAAGCTTCAATGCTTTTCTTTAGGAGGCAAATTCATTATTGCACATTCATTAAAGCTTTAATTTTTTATCTCTATAGAATTCATATGCTCATTGTAGGACTTTGTGAGAATTTTTCTTTCTTCTTAGTTTAGTTTCCCAATCTTTAATAGCTTCAAGAATCATTATACTCGCTAATTGATTTCAAAAGCCCAAGCCATAATGCTCTCATAGCTTCCATATCTTGAATTATCTCATCATAGCATCATTTCTCAACCCATATTCAAATCAATCGCTCTTATCTTCATCCCTATTTCCAAGAGGAGGTCCCCATTGCTACAGATGAGAGGAGGTTGCCACAAAAAAAGGACTTATGAGGATATGCCAACCTCATATGCCAAAGTCATACTAGTTTTTTCATGCTTTCAATTAGTAATTAACTTACACTTTTTCTCTTGGGACAATAATCTTTGTATTGCTCTTTCCTTGATAGGATTTAATTTCATGCAAATAGATTAGCATTACTTTAGTTTAGTTTCATATCATTCATTAGATCACATTTCAATTCAAGTAATTTCAATTTCTAGAATAGACTCAAAATCGCTTCACAAAAATACAAAAACATAGGATTATATTGCATTTGAGAAAACACATATATTTGCATTCATATTTCTCTTTCTAGTTAATTAGACAACCCTTTTTTATTCAAATTGGAAAAAGAACAAAAAAAATGTTTTGCATTCATAATAGCTGCATACATAAAAAAACACCGAAAACATAGGAAACACAAAAAAAGACAATTTGAAAACTAATCGATTCCATCATGAGGTCAAAAAATTAAACACAAGTGTAGCAAACCTTTGATCACAACATAAAGTCAACACTTGGTCAGACCTAGGTCAATACAAAAACTATCTTTCTCAAGAACTCGATGTGCCCAAGGATTAGAGGGGATTGGGTTAAATCTATTCTTGAAGAGATAGAAGCAATCCATCCTAGACCACAACATACAACACAAATAAATGAAGAGCAAGAACACGGTCTTAGAGTGATTCAACAAAGGAAAAATATGCAACATATCATTCAAGCACATGAGAATAGACTAGAATTCCTCAAGATAATCAATGAATAAAATAGTCATAGCACTAGGCCTTGGAACTTACAAAACCCTAATAGGAGACTTAGAACTAGTGACTCTTTGGGTCATATAGTTATCTCCACAACAACGGTCATAGAGCATGCTCATCAAGCATCAATCCATAATCAACCCACAAATTGGTCAACCACCCTTCATGACGTTCTACTTCCATGCGAATAGAACCACCCTCGATTTATGCCTCCACTCAAATGGATTTTGCCACAAGACGGAGAGTGACTTGGAGGTCACCCATTGTAAGGAGACAATTCATGTGTGTCATATTGGAGCTAACTCATTCACATTGTACTTAAGTCATGTTTCAGAGCATACAATATCTTACAAGGATTTGATCTCAAGATAC
Organism: Cunninghamia lanceolata; assembly: GCA_027924645.1. Taxonomy (NCBI): domain Eukaryota; kingdom Viridiplantae; phylum Streptophyta; class Pinopsida; order Cupressales; family Cupressaceae; genus Cunninghamia; species Cunninghamia lanceolata. The sequence goes on along the minus strand of BSBN01001040.1, from coordinate 2,116,332 downwards.
AAACCATGAAGATTGTCAGAGGATAGGGGTTGAGTAGATGTATAGTTGAGATGGATCCCCATGTGGTATTTAGGAATACACTCTACAAGATTTCACCACTGATGATTGGTATAGAGATATTGTGTTCTATTTGTTGTAACAAAAATGTCTAAATCATATGAACTCCACCCAAAGAAGAGATATGTATATGAAATGTACTAACTTCATGATTAAGTCAAGCACCTTATACAAGAAGGACCATAAGGGAATTTAGTTAAGACGCTTGAATAAATAAGAAGTTGCAGAAATAATGAAAGAATTCCATGAAAAATGTGGTGTTGGGTATGGGTCAGGTAACACTACAACACATCAAGTACTTTGGTTTGGCTATTATTGGCCATATATCTTCAAGGATGCTCATATTCATGTTAAAAACTACTGTATTTTCCAAGTTGTAGCTCAAAGAGAATGTAGTCCAACAATGCCTTTACAACTAGTTAGTGAGACAAGGGCATTTGCATAATGGGGATCAGACTTCATTGTATGATAAACCCAAATCCATTAGTTGGACACAAGTTTATCATTATGGCTATGGACTATTGTATGCATTAGATGGAAGCCCATGCTTTAAGGAATTGCACAATTGAAACATTGATTAAATTTTTGGATTAACGCATCATCACAAAGTTGGGTATGCCTTATGCACTAGTATGCTATAATGGCCCTACCTTTTCATCTATGCAATTTGTTGATTGGGTCTTTGACCATAAGGTAATTCTCAAATTCTCATCTAATTATTATCCCCAAGGTAATGGTGTCTTTGAGGCTACTAATAAGAACTTGTTCAAAATTATCAATAAAATTTTAGACAAGAACCCAAGGGATTGGCATAACCTACTAAAATTTTCTTTATGGTGTGATAGTAAGGGGACTAAGGCTTCCCTAGGTACATCCCCCTACCATTTTATGTATGTTCATGATCTAATTTTTCTAGTGAACTTGAACAACCCTACCCTCCAATTCATGGATTACTACCTAGAGACTGATGACAAAATAGAAGTGTGGTTGCTAAACCTATTGAAACTTGAAGAAAAATGAGATTTTTCTTTGCAAAACTTTATAAAACATCAAGAGGTAGTAAAATGATGGTTTGACAAGAGGGTGAAGGTAAAGGCCTTTAGAATTTCTAAATTATTCTTGCTATGAGATAAGACTCACAAGAAGAAAGGAGACCATGGGAAATTTGATGTCCTTTTCCTTGGTCCTTTTCAAATATCTGAGATATTAGGAGAAAATACCTTTAGGATATAGACCTTGAATGGAAAGAATGTTCTATTACCAGTGAACAGGAAATTCCTTAAACATTATTTCAAGGCCTAAGGTGTAATTCATCATTTTCCACATAATTTGGTTGTGTTTTTACATTTTGGTTTTGTTTTTTTGTATATTTTCATTTATTCATGTCTAGTTAGATGCTTTATTATGGTGTGGTCATGGTTTGGGGATTTTATCTATTTTCCAACTCTATCTTATGATACCTTCTATGCAAGTGTGGTCTAGTCAATTAAGGGAAGTGTGTAAAATTTCACAAAAAGTTTAAATGTTGCATGGCTTGTGGACTTGCATAGTGAAATCCTTAGATTTCTTCTCTAAGTAATCATGTCTTCTTTGCCTTTAAAATGGGTTGACTACCCAGAGTGAAGAGTCATTGGTTAGTTTGTTCAAGTCCATAGAGGTGTGTTCATGGTTGAAGGGGTGTAAATGGCTCTAAGGTATATTTTTTATCAATTTTAGCCTCTCACCCAACTCACATTAATAATTCTTTAGTCTATTGGACAAAACAATCATAACTAAAATATCAAGTGAAATTTTTTATGACTTACTACCTAATTACCACAATGATCCCCAACCTAGAGATTGGCTTCAATGTCTATATATTGAGCTAAATAAAGGAAGAAAAAAGAAGGAACACAAATATCTCATTCAATCTGGGTGATTCGAGTAACCTATATGAGGCTACAGACACTCGACTGGTAGTAGAGATATGACTAGTGTGGGATCAAATTTAACTTCAGCAAGCTTCAATTACCACAATGATCCCCAACCCAAAGATGGGATTCAATGTCTATATATTGAGATAAATAAAGTAAGAAAAAAGAAGGAACACAAATATCTCTTTCAATCTAGGTCATTCGGGTAACCTCTACGAGGCTATGGACATTTGGTAGCAAAGCTATGACTAGTGTGGGATCAAAGATAACTTCATCAAGGATATGGATGCCTAGCTAGTAATGAAGCAATTTCCAAGTAATTAGAGGAATTTCAAAAGATGCTCATGCTTATTTAAAATACCTCTACTTAATCTAATGAAAAATATGCTATAATAACTTGATATTTAAATTACGTTAGCCAAACTCTTCAGATTTAAAGAAGGGACTGAATACACATGCACACACTCTAGAGAAAATTCTACTAAACACTACTCTATAATCAATATATTCTTACTTGGGTATGAATATGCTTCTTTTTGTTTGGATAGATTCATTACTGAATGCAAATCTCTCATGTAGTCTCCCTATTTTGGAAGCATCCAAGGTTGGTTATTTTTAGGGTATTTCTTTGGATTTGATTGAAGTTGCTTCTCAAAGCAAGCCTAATTTTTTATTTTGTTTAAAAGTTTTCTCATCTCTACTTGTGATCAGCTATGTCTCAAGATCAATGGGTCTTCAACCTTGAGTCTTTAGGTACATGCATCTTTGATTACATCCTTTTGTGCCTTGTTGTTTCAAGGTGGGGGGCATGTGTTGTGGCCTCCACAACATGCTCCTATTCTTTAATAATTAGGGACCCTCATTTCATTTTTCTTTAATTTTGTCCTCAACTCTTGTAAATTTCACACTTCAAGGGTTCAAGTGAAGATATTGATGTCATTCAATTCATTTGACCTAAAGTGTCAAGGTTACATGTTTTTGGTCTAAGTGTAAGGTCATTGCCAAACTGATCATATTGAAGTTTTTTGACATTTGTGAACACATTCAAGAACATAATGTTTTTAACTAGGGTTAATTTTTTAATCTCTAGAGCCAAACTTTGTCTTTGGTAGACAGTCTTGTAGCCTTTGAAAAATTTCTTAAAAACCTCAATTTCCTAACTAGTCCTTTGTTGGTGGAGAATCAAACTTTTCTTGCAATCTTGAACCCTTTCAAAATTACTCAAAAACCCCAATTCCTTGACTAGTCCTTTGTCAATGGATAATTAAAATTTTCTTGCAATCCTGTAACCCTTACAAAGTTTCTCAAAATCCATTATTTCCTACCTAATTGTCATCAAACTTTTCTAGTCCAACTACAATCCTATCAAACTACTTAAAACCTACAAAATTTTTGACATAGCAATTGTCAAAACTTTTCCATTGAATTATAACACTGTTAAGATACATTAAAACCCTGATTACCTAATTAGTTATTCATCAGAAGAGAATCAAACTTCTCTTGCAACCTTGCAGTTCTGCAAGACTGCACTCAACCCCCAATTTCTTGCTAATTGTTGTAAACATGAAAAACTACAATAAAGGTCCAAAACCCTAAAGGTTGGTTAGCATTTATGGTTCACATATGTGAAGGGGTCATAAAAATCCATGATGCTTCATTTTCCCCTTATTATTTTGCAATGATCAAAATTCCTCAATGCTCCAATTTTATAATCTCAAACTCCCATGGCTCTTTGTATTCAAGATTGGCATTTCAAGGATGAGTATCATTTCCTTTTGCGACTAGTGTTGTGTTGTTCTTTAGGTTTTCTCTTATTCCTTTTCTATGTGTTTTTCATCACATGTTTATAGTTTTAGTGAATAAATTTAGTCATACTCTTTTTCCTATCGACTGCAAAACCCTAGGTGTGCTTTAAATTTTAAATTTTTATGATTTTGGGAACCAATGCATTAACCTAGGTGCATTAAAACTGACCAAAACATTAACCTCATCACTGCCTTCTTAGGTTTTATCAAGAACCTAAAATCCTACCATCGAGAAAGTGGATCTCCTCATGTTTTATCAATCCATCAAAGTTTTAGGGCTAATTTGTAGTCTTGCATGATTGTAATTAGCCTAGAAATCTCCACATGTAAAATCATCAAAGTCTTGTATTCAACCTACATGTTTGTAAACTTACAAATAACCTCTAAAAAACTAAAGCACTTCATATTATTAGACCTTTTAGTATGAATTACAAGGTTACACAGTTGCAATTGACCCCCAAAACCCCAACACACTACATCTTGTTAGACTTTTGGGTTTGTCTTGCACAATTGCAAATATGCAAGAAATCTTTAAAACCCCAAAAAGTCATTTCATATTAGACATTATCATCTATATTGCATGTGTGTAGTCATGCACTTAAACTCCAAAACCTAATGCATTGCACACTATTAGAACTTTTCATCCTAACTTTGCACATGTGATCATGCAACTCACTTCCAGAACCTTGATACACTTTATGTTGTTGGACTTCTGGGTCCAACTTACAAATTTATAATTTACCTCCAAAATCTTAACATGTTTTATAATGTCAAACTTTTGGGTCCATCTTGTAAAATTTAATCATATGCTAGAACTCTAATTCATCGATGCTCATCCCAACTGTCTTATTTGATAGACTCTTGTACCCAACTTGCACACCTGACCAATGTTGCAAATTATACACAAAAACCCATAGTTTTTAAATGGTAGAGTTTTTTCACATTCTTGCACAAGTGCAAATCTATATAAAAAGCTACAATCCCACCAATGTTCAAATTTATAAGATTTTATGTGGTTCTTCTAAATTGTAAAGTTGTATTGAAATCTTAAGATGCTAATTGAGATGTGTGAGGCTAATTCCTCATATTTTCTTATGCAAAGTATAGATTAATGGCTATGTCATCTCCTTCAAACATGAAGTATGAATTCAAGCACTAGTAGAGAAAGAGCAATATATGACTGTAAAAACTACTAAAAATTTCTTGTAAATGACCAAACATGGTCACGTGACCATTAGTAGTTTATTGTCAGTCATTTATAACATGACCAAATTGATGACTAAACCATTTTTGGTCATTTATTGTTGGTTTTGATTGATCGATCTGGTAGTATATTTAGTCGTTGATTTAGTCATTGATTGTTGTTAACTAGTCACTTATTTAGTTATTTTTATTCACTGATTTCTATCCATTGGTAGTGTATTTAGTTATTAATTTTAATCATCATTTTGATCAATTTGGTAGTGTATTTAGTCATTTTTATTCACTGATTTAACACTGGTCATATATTTAGTCATATTTATTCACTGTTCACTGATTTATATCAATTGGTAGTATATTTAGTCAATTTAATTATTAATTCACATCAATTAGTAGTATATTTAGTCATTTTGAGGCTTGCAATCTATGTAGATTTCCATCTGGCATTAGATGTTCGCTTCACACATGTCTTTTTGATTTTATTCATTGAATTCTCTGTAAGAGGAGTGTTGCGAGATGAGCAATATAATCCAATTTGGATCTCATCTGCCTTAGTTTTATTTCCCCGCCGGCTTGAATGACTTCAATTCATTATGTTGGTTCATGCGATCCTCTTTTTATGCAAGAGACGATGGTATACGTGTCATTAATTATTTTGTTCTTGCCTCTTCATTTTGCTCTTGCTATGTATCTGCAATGTCTATCTATCCCCACAATTGTTGACTTAATTTGCATGTTCAATCATGGGAACAACCAATGCATGGAAGCATCAACTCAGATTTCATGGCTAGGGCCTTCAAACTGCTCAATGAAGAGCCAGTGGAGGATGCTTTGATAGATGTATGTGATAGAGATTTTCTACTATAATCTAAGGTATGTTATGCTTCGCATCTGGTATCTCATTTTCTCTCAAATGCAATGGACTTATTTCATTAGGTCGATAAGGTTAAAAGGATAGCTTCAATGTTTGTTCATGACTATCTAGTCCCAAATGTCAAGCTATTTAAAACTTTTGCTACTTATAATCTCCATGATGGCTCAGCCTTGGTAGGGGGACTCTTCCTCTATGAAGATATCATTAATAAACCCAGTTTTAACTGTGTTTATCAAGCGATGATTTTAATTTTCCAATCAGGTAACAAAGAGCTCTTTGATAATTCATTGCGGGTTCACAAATCTGCATTTGGAAGGTCCAAGAGGGAAAGGATAGAGGAAGTATTCAATGCATGGAGCTTCTTATCAAATTTCCAACCACTGGTAGTTCCCTTCACCAATGATGACATAGTCCTTTCTCAAGAGAATCCAACTGGGGGTTCATGGTTTTAGGGTTGCAGATTTAAATATGGACAGCATGTGAACCACTCTTTCTATTTTAAGTTTTTGGCTTTGCTGTAACTTTGGTTTCCTTTTTGGCTAAAAGGGCCTTTTAGATCTGTAGCTATGTTCAGGGTTCTTAGTTAAAATGCTCTGCATATGTTATCTTTTTGGCCAGGAAGGGTCTTTTTTGTAATCAATAAAAATGTTTTTATTAATATTAATATATTATGATGCTCTAAGCATCCTTACGGATTCAAAAAAATGTCAACCCTAGTTCATGTGTTGTCTCAGTAAAGACCTGCACCATGCAAGAATCCATTAATTATACATAAATTCCAAATTAAGTTGATGAGAAAATATCTTTGATATCCAACTGGGAAGCCTTAACATCTAAAAATTACTAACTTGATGTTTCACAACAAGTTTCACAACTGTGACATCATCTTTACTTAAGAACCCAGATATTGATCGACTACCATATTGGATCTCACAAGATTCTCCTTCACAAATAACAAATGATATATATATTAATTGTTTAGCAACTTCCTCAATATCCCCATGTAAGCATACTAAACTAAGTGAGGTTGAGGGTTTGAAGTAGAGTACCATCTTCTTGGTATGTGCTTGACTTTGATTACTTATATCTTGAATGAAAATAGCAAGCTAGCTACACTGTAAAATCATTGTTACAAAAATAACCACAAAATCCTCTTTAATTAAAATAATCCTTCTAGATATTTCAAGACAAGATATTTCAATTAATTTCTAAGAAAGCTAATAATTTCACTATCCAAACAGCCATCAATCTATTTATTGTATATAATTTCCTAGAATTCACAATTTGAATGTAGGCTGAGTATTCCAACAACACTACTTTTTTAGTTGGATCCTAAAAATGCTGCAACTTATGTTCTTCTCTAAAACATCTATGCAGAAGTGGGCAGGTGTGGTGAGGTTCAAATAGTAAGGAGATTGATGAAAGATAGAGGAATTAAAAAGATACATGCATGTAGTTGGATTTGAGGGCATAAAATGGTACATGTTTTTTTGTGTAGAAGACATACCACATCCACAAACATGGGAGAGCTATGCAAAATTGGAGAAATTGGCTTGGCAAATGAAGGCAGTAGGGTATTTCCAGATTCAAGACTTTTACTTAATGCTGTGGAATAGAAGAAAAAAGAATCATTTATCTGCCACCATAGTGAAAAGTTAGCAATTGCATTTGGTTTGTTAAACATGGCCCCTGGGACAACCATTAGAGTTGTTAAGAACCTTCAAGTATGTTTTGATTTTCACACTACATCTAAATTCATCTCCAAGATTGTTGCAACAAAAATTGTTCTGAGAGATGTGAACCATTTCCATGATTTTAAATAGGCGCAATGTTCTTGTGGAGAATATTGGTGATGCTAAATGAAACAATCTGAAAAATAGGCTTGCACTATAATAATGTGCACTACATCAGATATCCACTAATAATGAAGGGACGTCCATCAAAGCATAACAACAGGGATTTTTTTGTCATTATATGTTATAGTTACAAGTACCCTTCTAGACATACATGAAAATGTGGAAGCATAGACAAGGTAAGCGAACTGTTTCAAAAAATGCCTCAAAGAAATGTGATATCATGGAATGCCATGATTAAAGGATATGTTTAAACTGGGTTTTTCTGAAAAGTCCTTAGAAAATTTTAAGAAAATGCAACTAGTGGGTGTAAAGCCCAAATCCTCAACCTTTAAAAGCATCTTTCCTGTCTGTGTATGAACTGGAGCTTTGGATGAGGATATGAACATCCATCAAAAGCATATTTGGAAGTATATTTTTATCAAATATTGTAGTTGCAAGTACCACTTTGGATCACCAAAGCCTTCACAAAAAATTTTGCACAAAATTTAATAATGAAGAATTTATGCACATTCTCTTTTGAATGATGCACAAAGCCTCCACCGCAACACCGCACAATTTATTGTCGGGCCTTGCGGTGATCTAGGAATCACCCGCATCACCGCAAGGCCCAGCAATAATGTGGTGTTGTGGTGGAGGCTTTGGGCATCATTCAAAAGAGAATTTGTGCATAAATTCTTCATTATTGAATTTTGTGCAGATGTTTTGTGAAGGCTTTGGTGATCTGAAGTGGAAATTGCAACATTTCTACTTGAATAAATAGGCGGATAAGGTACACCCTCCATTCCACCAACTCTGCTACCTCCAACTGGACCTATGACAAGTGATTGAAGGAACAAATTACAAAAAATATCATCCTATCTATTTATGATGTTTTTCTAAGCATCAAAAAATTAAACAAATAAAATACAAAGCACACAAGTACATCTCTTAGTTGTATAGACCAGGACAGTTCAACCACCATTATACGACTCAATGAATACTAACCAGATCCTAAGTCATGATCCAGATGACTACTTTAGCGCCTTGTAGGTGGTCCTACATATGAAAGCTCTAGGTCCTAACAAAAAACCACAAAATCAAGGAGTTCAAACCAAGAATAAATAATATAGGGAAAATAACCTACAATAAATATACCTTCATACATTTGATAAAAGAACATTTGATAAATACATAAATCCATACAAATTTCCTTCCATAAATCCATCTTAGGGATCTATATTTCTTTTAAAATTATTCCAAGAGTCATTCATAAGCACCCCATACCAAGTCTGTGAGGACCGCCCTTTTTACTACTGTTGTCATGACTATTTACAGTACTGTTATTGTTACTTTCATATTTGTGGGATAGCAGTTCCCGAAATTTGTCAGACTATTTAACTTTATTATGTTTTCGGAAAAACTAATTGGGTGATGTTTGGATAAGTTACTTTTCAGAAAAATGAATTAGAGATGATGGAAAATTGTAATATGATTTTTAATTATGTTAAATTGTACTAAGGCATGAGAATGCATGTGTTATTTAAGTTGCTTCGGCTATGATGAATTTATGTGGTTACTGATCTTGTAATTGAGTGTGCAGGGACTACTAATCAAACCACAGATTTCGGAGATCATTCCACACCTTATTAATTGTTATTCCCTGTTAAGCCGATCTGGTTCCACGAAGAACCAAGATCTCTTTGTGTTTGATGTCATGATGTAATGTGGTCTTTCGTATGGTCGAGTGGGTTAGGTTACCCTCATGTAATATTATTTTTATAAGTAAGTGTTGTAAAGAGATTGAATTTGAAATTTCTATTTTTATTTAAATTATGAGGCCCTTTTTCTTGTGCTTTACCTTGACCTGGGGTGTCTTGTATGGGTTAAAATTGACCCTGGGTTCTACCCCATGGGTCTAGGGGCCCATTTGGCATGGGTAACCCTTGAGTAACCTCCATCTAGTCAACTTAACCTTCCCCTGAAGTTAAGTGGCGAAAATTGGAGGTAGGAGGGGACATGATGGGTTGTACCAACACTCAACCCATCCCCTCTACTTTTCCCTAGATAAGAGATGCCATCCATTAGTGAAAGTTACCTCTTCTTTAGTAAGATTCCCCCATGTACTATGGGGACACCCATGTGATGAAAGGAGAAAGAGGCATGGGTCACCTGTCTTGTTCCCATTTAATTTTTTTTTTATTTCTCCCATGAGAAAGTGGAGTCACATGAAAGGAATAAGGAGTACCCTTGGGAATGGAGAGTGACATAAGCCACCTGGACAGAATAGTGATTTTTGGGAAGGGTGAGGAGGTGACAAGTGTCACTTCCCCATTTCTCAAAATTAGAAAGAAAGAGAATTTTGGGTTATTTATTTTCAAATTTTGGGATGAGAGGGAGTTAGTTGAATTTTGGGGAAAATCTTTCATCTTTGGCCTTACCAAAAAATAGAGAAGTTAGTTTGGAAGATAGAGAAGGGAGAGGGAGTTGGTGGCTAAGCTTGGAAGTGAACTCTGTGGACTCTGCAACAACTTCATTCCAGGAGGGCTTTGCAAGGTTGGTCTGAATTTTGCCTTTGTTTTTGTAGAACTGAAATGTGTATGAAATGTGTGTGAAATATGTGTTTAGATTTGTTTTCTGTGGGGTTCTTGTCGGGTTGTTTGACAGAGCGTCTCCCACTTGGGAGAAATGCTCATCAAGTTTGGGGTAGGGGAGGAGAGATCCTCCTCGGGTGCATACCTGTTCCATCTTTTGGGATGTTGAAAGCCTTGAGGGCATGTATCTGTGACTGTATTTTTGACTTGAGAGTCATATACAGATTGCTTACAAATTGTGATCACACTTGGTTGAGACCAAGAGAAATTTATATGAGTTCATTTATCTGTCAGGGTGACACTCTGGAGTCGAGTGTGTCCACTCTCCTGCCCCTTATGAAACTCACTGTAGTTGAGTTTCCGTATTGTGTAAAATACCCACGGGTGTATGTGTGCTTTGGGATTGTTGTTGTTTCTGTTGTAAAGTGGAGTGTTTGAGTACCCAGGTGTGAGTATGGTCTCCCTAGCTCGGGGGTGACCCTCTTGCGGGTCTACGGTAGGGAGGAGAGCTAGACAAGTGGTATTGTCTTCTTTGTTTGTCTTTGATACGCAGGTTTTTCTCTTGGAGCTTCTGGTTGGCTATTTATGAAGAAACAGTTCATCTTCTTGTCATGAGAATTAGGCCTGGTTCATTTCATAGAGATGAAGAGGGAACATCTCTCTTGTTATTGTTGTAAATTAATGATATTCTGGGAGTGAAGAAAATCACTTCCCTGGTCTTGTTATTATTGGACTTTTATTGGTTGTCATAAGTTTTCAGTTGTATACTGTTTGGGAGGAGAAAGTTCATATCTGGGAAGTTGGTATTCATGATTGAGAAGTTGTAATATGACTGTGCTTAAATTTTAAGTTGATGTTTGCAACCTTTGTTCAATAGCAATTTTTGTGTTTCAAGTATTACTGAAAAGAATAAGTTCGTTTTTGCAACTTAATCTGAGTTGTTTACATTTGAAAGTTTGGAATTGCTTCACTAGTTGAAATGCTAATTTTCTTTTCAATGTTAAAATGGAAAAGACAGTTTTAAATATTTGAGTTATTCTCCATATTAATGGGTTCTGTTAATTTAGAAGGATTAGAGGAAATCTAGCATGTAAATATATAATCTGTTGTAAAGTTATGAAGTCTTAAATGTTTATGAAAATGGAAAATTATAATTATAATAAGGGGATAGCTAGTTACCATTTCTATCAATTAAGTGAACTTGGGATATATATATATATATATATATATATATATATATATATATATATATATATATGTATATATATATATATATATATATATGTATATATATATGTATATATATATGTATATATATATGTATATATATAATTATATCTACTTGTTATGACAATTTCTTTATAACAGGTTGATTTGGAGAAAATGCATTAAGTAGTGAAATTGAAAATAACTTATCATTTTTATGAAATTGACTGAGAAATATCAATATAAAAATAGATATATATATATATATATATTTATATATATCTCTAATTATATACTCATTTATAAATATATATATATATATATATATATACATATGAATATATATATATATATATATAAATATATATTTTAATGTTGTGAGAAATGGCGGACCAAATGTAAGCCGCGGTTTAAAAAAAAAACACAGTCAAATTTTTATATTGGGCGGTGGGGAGTAAACCCCACCGCAGGATTGTTAATACATTTGGAGGTGTGGAGTGGGGCGGAGCCCCACCCACACCCCCACGTCATGGGAATGTGGGTGGGGCTCCGCCCCACTCCACATCTCCCCCCCTCCAAACCCTTATGCCTCCCGCGGATCTTGTCTGCCGCTCTGCGGCCACCACAAAATTTCGTCCGCCGCTCTGCGGCCACCACAAAATTCCGTCCGCCGCTCTGCGGCCACCACAAATTTCCGTCCGCCGCTCTGCGGCCACCCCGACCTTGCTCCTCTGTCACTGCGGCCACCGCCGCCCATGGCCGCCGTCTGCTGTGAGTCTAAGGCAAAAAAAAAAAAAAAAATGTTAGGGCTTGGGCCCTAACATATGAATGGGTTATTTGGAATATAAATTCAGTTTATTTTTATATAGCTCTATATATAGGCATATATATATATTATATATGTCTATGTATATAGCTATATATATAATATAATAATGATTATATATCTGTATATATATATATATATATATATAGATGGAGATATAGATATATAAGTTGTGGTAAACCATTTTGTCCATACATAGACATTAAAATAAATATATTATAACTATGTATGTATGTATATATATATATATATATATATATATATATATATATATATATATATATATATATATATATATATATATATATATATATATATAATATACATAGGAGTAAATCTATGAACCAATTTATTGGGCCCTCGTTTAAAATCGTTATAAACTATGTTTCATGGATATAGAAAAAAAAAATATAACAAATATAGTCTCACAGGAGATGTTATTAAGTGTTGAACACAACAACCAAAGAAGATATATTACCATGAACAGAGTTTTATAAAGTGGTGAACCACCTACATCTATTGACAACGTCATACGAATTACAATTAGTGTATGAATCGTAATTAAGAGTAACAGTAACAACAGTAATTCTAAACAAGAGAAAATAAAATTATAATTGAAAGAGAGTTTAGGAATATCCAGTGATACTCTGGAAAGAGTTTCTCGGAAGTTTCAACTAAAAACGCATGAAGAATCACCCAGAAAATGAAGAGGAAAATTACACAACTCCTTGCTCAAAAGAACACTGGAAATAAACCTAAGAAGCCACCACTAACAATCCATGTGGCCATATTAATCTCAACTGTAGCAAACGATCTCATATGTAAACCTGTAAGAGGTTCCGATGAAGGAAAAAAAAACTAACATTGGAAAACACAGAGGAGAAAATGCGCGACATTTCTCACACGGGATAAGAGAACTAAGTTGACGGACCCTTCTGTCAATTGTGCTCAGGAACAAGTTGACTAAGTATTTACGAATAGGAGGAACCTAGATCGGGGAAGATTAGGAGACCGAGTCCAGCGAAATAGTAAACCAGCCTTTGTGACCTAGATCATCTGAAATTAGGTTTAATATCAACAATAACTGCAGTGATAACCCTGATTGACGTAAATCATGAAGAAAGGACAGGATGCACATAAAGAAAGCATAGAAAATGAAAGAGAGAGAGAGACCGAAATATAAACACATTAAATGAACTAAGAGATAGTTAAGGTAAGGGCGATGAAGATATAATCAAACTTAAGAACTTGTGGAAAGGGAAGAGAGGGCAACCAAACCGCCTTGTTGAAAATGCTAAGTCATAGGAGGAGTATGTTTCTGGAAACAAGAGAGGAGACAGACAACCGTGCCTGGCCGAAAAAAGACTAAATAGGGAGATCACTAGCCGGTTTAGTCGGAACAAGGCATCGTGGGGAGTGGTTCCTCTATCAGCGAACCACGTGCGTAAATGAGTGCAGCGTAATTCCCACTAACGCCGTAAGGCATTCTGCTACCGAACATTGCCGAGGGTTCGATTTAAGAACTTTGGTAATCTCACTCTTGCAATGACGTTAGCAGCGTTGTATAGACCCTCTTGTTGATCTATATGCTTCTGGTTGCACGCCATTGTACTTGTATTCCGCCAATGAGTATAGTGTTTCGCCATGAGAGAACACCGTTGAGCATGCGTACACATGCGAAAGGGGTTTTTAGGACAGTGTGAGAAAAGTTTTTCATATCTCGTGTCATAACCACATGACAGATGTGGCTATGACACGTGCGATGTGTGTTGTGACCACAAGGAAAATGTGGGCATGACATTTGGTATCAGAGCCCGGTTTGTAAACACTGGGCGTATTTGGGCACGTTATTATTCCGCAACTTTGGCTAATTAGTTTCTACCTTGTTTTGTAGGATGCCTCCCCGACGTGTTCGACGAGCGCGATCACGCCACACAGCGTCAGTCGAGGTACACAGCGATTCCTCAGCCGAGGGACTGGCACCCGTAGATTCAGCAGCACCACCTGCACCACCTGTGCCACAAGCACCACTAGTACCACAGGCGACACCAGTAGCGGATATAGGTCCACAGATCTTACAGGCACTACAGACTATGCTAGACAGGTTACCACCAGTGATTCCTGAGCCACGTATAGAGCCTCGTGTTGCTCCGCGAGAGGAGCCACGTGCCGAGTCACGTATTGAGCCACGTATGGAGCCCCGCGTTGATCCACTAGAGGTGATACGTGTGGAGCCCTTCGTTGAGATTCCTGACACAACAGTAGAGGAGGTAGGGTCGGCCTCCCGAGCACGGAGCAGGAGTCCTCCGAGACTTTTGAGACAAGAACAGGTTCAGCAGGGAGTATATGAGGATGGTGTGGAAGAGCCACTTGGGAGACTTAGAGACAGAGGGGACCCTATCAGAGATTTACTGAGGCTCAACCCACCCACCTTCGCAGGAGCTACAGAGGGAGCTGTGGCCGAGGCTTGGCTAATTAGCTTAGACAGGTGTTTCGCATTGCGACCATATGAGAGCAACACGAAAGCACGAGTGGCAGTTCATCTTCTTAGGGATGCAGCAGCCACCTGGTGGCGCACAGAGGAGTGCAAGCGCCGACTCTCCGTGGATACACTTACATGGGACACCTTCATTGAGCGCTTCAATGCGCGGTATTTGTCCGAACATTATAGACAGCGCAGAATTGATGAGTTTCATGATCTACAGCAGAGGGGACTCACCGTTACTCAGTATGAGAGCCGATTTATAGAGCTTTCTCGTTATGCGGAATACCTCCATGACGAGAAAATCTTAATACACAAATTCATCAGGGGGCTAAATCACGGGATAGCAGGACCAGTTCGTATGGCAAATCCCCAGACCATGAGCGAAGCTGTTGAAAAGGCCCTTATATCAGAGGAAATTCAGGGACGAGGACAGAATTCACGCCCACAGTACCAGGAACGAAATCCCCAACAACAGCAAAATTTCCGAAGGCCTCAAAACACAACACAGAGAGGAGGATATAATGCTTCAACATTACCTCCTAGGCCTCCACAGCAACAGCAACATCAGCAAAAATCCAAATTTCAACAGAGGGGACAGGGAGGACAGAACCGTGGATGGCAGCAGCAGGGACCACGCAGGGATCAGAGACAGCAGGGTTCATCGGCAGGACCCGCAAGGTCCCAGCAGTCTTACAGAGGCTCACAGGGATCCACCGGACGGACCGGGCAACAACAGTCGGGCAGAACACAGTCAGGGCAGTTACAGGTTAGAGGACCATGTTATGTATGTGGTGGGGCAGGGCATCTGGCTAGAGAGTGTCCGCAGGGATTTACTGCAGGGGGTCAGCCCCGATCAGGAGGGTCCGAGCAGACCGTAGGTGACGTGGGCAGATCTCACCACATGTTTGCAGCGATTGATAACCGCCAGGCCGATTTCCAGGCTTCTGTCATCGAGGCAGCAGGTACGATTAGAGACTTTCCCATCTCGATCCTTTTTGACTCAGGAGCTACTGACTCTTTTTTGTCTACATCGTTAGTGGAGCGTTGCAAGCTGGTGGCTTCTAGGCAAGACATTAGGTGGGAAGTTGAGTTGGCCTCAGGGGCCAGGATGTCAGTAGATACCTTGGTTAAAGACTGTGAGATCACATTGGGACCCTTCACCACAACATGCGACCTTAGGATTATGCCATTAGGGTCTTACGGAGTAGTTCTGGGTATGGATTGGCTTGCGGCACATAGAGCCAAGCTTGATTGTCGCCAGAGAACGATTAGCTGTTTAGACGATCATGGTTCGTCGGTTGAGATAGTGGGCATTCAAAAGCCCACGGCGGTTCGTATGATATCCGCACAACAGCTTAAGCGCTGTATGCGGAAGGGATGTCAGATGTTTGCCATCACAGTCAGTGATAGAGCAGAGGATGAACCTGAGGCTACTTTAGATGATCACCCTATCCTTAGAGAGTTTGCCGATGTATTCCCGCCAGAATTACCTGGTATGCCTCCACGTAGAGAAGTGGACTTCCACATCGACTTAGTGCCAGGTGCAGAGCCGATATCCCGCGCACCTTATAGAATGACGACCCATGAACTCACAGAACTTAAGCTGCAGTTGGAAGAATTACTTGAGAAGGGACACATCCGACCTAGCGTTTCACCATGGGGCGCACCAGTGATCTTCGTGAAGAAGAAGGATGGATCTCTTCGTCTATGCATGGACTACAGGCAGTTGAACAAGGTGACGGTGAAGAATCGTTATCCTCTACCTAGGATTGACGACCTTTTTGATCAGATGCAGGGAGCCAGAGTGTTCTCGAAAATCGATCTAAAATCTGGGTATCATCAATTGCGCATCACGGAGTCAGATATTCATAAAACTGCTTTTCGAACCAGATATGGCCATTATGAATTCACAGTGGTACCTTTCGGGTTGACGAACGCTCCTGCAGTATTCATGAGTCTCATGAACGGGGTGTTCCGTACATACCTAGACCGGTTCGTGATCATATTTCTAGACGACATTCTGATTTATTCACGAACTGAGGAGGAGCATGTAGAGCACTTGCGTCAAGTGTTGCAGAAATTACGAGGGCAGCAACTTTATGGCAACTTGGTGAAGTGTGCCTTCTTCAGGACAGAGGTGCAGTATTTAGGACACATTTTATCAGGCGATGGCATCTCCGTAGATCCATCTAAAATTAGAGCAATCCAGGAGTGGCCGGCACCCACGAACGTGACAGAGGTCAGAAGCTTTATGGGGTTAGCCGGGTATTATCGTCGGTTTGTCGAAGGTTTCTCCAGGATAGCACATCCCATCACTTCCCTTCAGCGAAAAGGGAAGGGTTTCACTTGGACCGAGCAGTGTGAAAAGGCTTTTGGAGACCTCAAAGAGCATCTTACGAGCGCTCCTATTTTAGCAGTACCAGATCCTTCAGAGGAGTTTGTAGTTTGCACAGATGCATCATTAGAAGGTTTGGGAGCCGTGCTTATGCAGGATGGTCGAGCGATCGCATACGAATCGCGGAAACTAAAGACACATGAGTTGAACTATCCTACGCACGACTTAGAGCTTGCAGCTGTTGTTCATGCCTTGGTTCGCTGGAGACACTTTCTCTTAGGGCGACGCTTTGAACTCCATTCAGACCATCATAGTTTGCAGTATATTTTCACACAGCCTAATTTGAACGCCCGCCAACGGCGTTGGATGGAATTCCTATGCGAATATGACTTCGATGTCCATTATATCAAAGGGAAGGAGAACGTGGTCGCTGATGCTTTGAGTCGAAGACGCCACGAGATCCAGACTTTGACCTTGAAGATGGACTTGAAGGATCGCATCTTACAGCATCTGCCGGAGGACGAATGGTTTCTAGAAGTGCAGCAGGCAGTACTAAATCAGAAGGCCCTTGAGGGCAAATTTACAGGATATACCCTTGATTCTGATGGTATGCTTCGACATCGGCAACGCATCTATGTACCCCATGCGGGTAACCTTCGTACAGTAATCCTATCAGAGGCTCATAGAGCACCCTACGCAGCACACCCAAGAGTGAAGAAAATGCATGCTGACTTACGACAGCTTTATCATTGGGCTGGGATGAGGCGTGACATTGCCGAATTTGTTGCTCGTTGCCTGGAATGTCAGAGGGTCAAGGCCGAGCATCAGCATCCAGCGGGACTGTTGTACCCTCACGAGATACCTGAATGGAAATGGGATACCATTTCTATGGATTTTATCGTTGGTCTACCTATGTCATCACGTCGCCATGAAGCTATTATGGTGACAGTTGACAAGCTGACCAAAGTGGCGCATTTTTCACCAATATGTACAACATACAATGCACCATCAGTGGCAAAGGTGTTTCTCAATCAGATTGTTAGACTTCATGGGGTACCTCGCCGCATTATATCTGACAGAGACTCCGTATTCACTTCATCATTCTGGAAAGCCTTACATCAGGCGTTGGGCACACAGCTCAACTTCAGTTCCGCATATCATCCGGAAACTGACGGACAAACAGAGAGAGTTAACCAGGTGTTAGAAGACATGCTTCGCATGTATGTGATGGACCACCAGTCTAGATGGGAGGAGTACCTGTATCTAGTTGAGTTCGCCTACAATAATGGGCATCATAGCTCGTTGGGTATGCCTCCTTTCCAGGCATTATATGGTAGACCATGCAGAACACCTTTGAGTTGGGATCGTATAGAGGACAGAACAGTCATTGGCCCAGAGATAGTTCAGAATATGGAACTGCAAGTTAAACAGATAAGACAGAGGCTTCTGGAAGCACAGGACAGGCAGAAAAAGTATGCCGATGCAAAAAGGACAGACCGAAGCTTCTCTGTGGGGGAAAGAGTATTTTTGAGAGTGCGGCCGCACAAAAGTCCAATCCGTTACGGAAAAGGCTCTAAACTCGCACCTCGATTTGTAGGACCTTTCGAAATCTTGGAGTGGATAGGACCAGTAGCCTATCGTCTAGCCTTGCCACCTAGCCTGTCACGTATCCACGATGTATTTCATGTATCAGTTTTACGTCAATATATTTCTGACTTATCTCATGTGTTGGATTGGAGTGCTCTTCAGGTAGAGGCAGACGGACAACTGGCGTTGGAGCCAATTCGCATATTGGCTCGTCGGACACTGGCCCTTCAAGGTCGAGAGCTGGACCAGGTTAGAGTCCAATGGGACTTATACGACGAAGTCACTGCAACATGGGAAGATGCAGAGAGATTGAAGACCCTGTATCCTCACCTTTTTGACAACTTCCAGGAGGAAGTACCATCTTAGGGGGAGAGGATGTGAGGACCGCCCTTTTTACTACTGTTGTCATGACTATTTACAGTACTGTTATTGTTACTTTCATATTTGTGGGATAGCAGTTCCCGAAATTTGTCAGACTATTTAACTTTATTATGTTTTCGGAAAAACTAATTGGGTGATGTTTGGATAAGTTACTTTTCAGAAAAATGAATTAGAGATGATGGAAAATTGTAATATGATTTTTAATTATGTTAAATTGTACTAAGGCATGAGAATGCATGTGTTATTTAAGTTGCTTCGGCTATGATGAATTTATGTGGTTACTGATCTTGTAATTGAGTGTGCAGGGACTACTAATCAAACCACAGATTTCGGAGATCATTCCACACCTTGTTAATTGTTATTCCCTGTTAAGCCGATCTGGTTCCACGAAGAACCAAGATCTCTTTGTGTTTGATGTCATGATGTAATGTGGTCTTTCGTATGGTCGAGTGGGTTAGGTTACCCTCATGTAATATTATTTTTATAAGTAAGTGTTGTAAAGAGATTGAATTTGAAATTTCTATTTTTATTTAAATTATGAGGCCCTTTTTCTTGTGCTTTACCTTGACCTGGGGTGTCTTGTATGGGTTAAAATTGACCCTGGGTTCTACCCCATGGGTCTAGGGGCCCATTTGGCATGGGTAACCCTTGAGTAACCTCCATCTAGTCAACTTAACCTTCCCCTGAAGTTAAGTGGCGAAAATTGGAGGTAGGAGGGGACATGATGGGTTGTACCAACACTCAACCCATCCCCTCTACTTTTCCCTAGATAAGAGATGCCATCCATTAGTGAAAGTTACCTCTTCTTTAGTAAGATTCCCCCATGTACTATGGGGACACCCATGTGATGAAAGGAGAAAGAGGCATGGGTCACCTGTCTTGTTCCCATTTAATTTTTTTTTATTTCTCCCATGAGAAAGTGGAGTCACATGAAAGGAATAAGGAGTACCCTTGGGAATGGAGAGTGACATAAGCCACCTGGATAGAATAGTGATTTTTGGGAAGGGTGAGGAGGTGACAAGTGTCACTTCCCCATTTCTCAAAATTAGAAAGAAAGAGAATTTTGGGTTATTTATTTTCAAATTTTGGGATGAGAGGGAGTTAGTTGAATTTTGGGGAAAATCTTTCATCTTTGGCCTTACCAAAAAATAGAGAAGTTAGTTTGGAAGATAGAGAAGGGAGAGGGAGTTGGTGGCTAAGCTTGGAAGTGAACTCTGTGGACTCTGCAACAACTTCATTCCAGGAGGGCTTTGCAAGGTTGGTCTGAATTTTGCCTTTGTTTTTGTAGAACTGAAATGTGTATGAAATGTGTGTGAAATATGTGTTTAGATTTGTTTTCTGTGGGGTTCTTGTCGGGTTGTTTGACAGAGCGTCTCCCACTTGGGAGAAATGCTCATCAAGTTTGGGGTAGGGGAGGAGAGATCCTCCTCGGGTGCATACCTGTTCCATCTTTTGGGATGTTGAAAGCCTTGAGGGCATGTATCTGTGACTGTATTTTTGACTTGAGAGTCATATACAGATTGCTTACAAATTGTGATCACACTTGGTTGAGACCAAGAGAAATTTATATGAGTTCATTTATCTGTCAGGGTGACACTCTGGAGTCGAGTGTGTCCACTCTCCTGCCCCTTATGAAACTCACTGTAGTTGAGTTTCCGTATTGTGTAAAATACCCACGGGTGTATGTGTGCTTTGGGATTGTTGTTGTTTCTATTGTAAAGTGGAGTGTTTGAGTACCCAGGTGTGAGTATGGTCTCCCTAGCTCGGGGGTGACCCTCTTGCGGGTCTACGGTAGGGAGGAGAGCTAGACAAGTGGTATTGTCTTCTTTGTTTGTCTTTGATACGCAGGTTTTTCTCTTGGAGCTTCTGGTTGGCTATTTATGAAGAAACAGTTCATCTTCTTGTCATGAGAATTAGGCCTGGTTCATTTCATAGAGATGAAGAGGGAACATCTCTCTTGTTATTGTTGTAAATTAATGATATTCTGGGAGTGAAGAAAATCACTTCCCTGGTCTTGTTATTATTGGACTTTTATTGGTTGTCATAAGTTTTCAGTTGTATACTGTTTGGGAGGAGAAAGTTCATATCTGGGAAGTTGGTATTCATGATTGAGAAGTTGTAATATGACTGTGCTTAAATTTTAAGTTGATGTTTGCAACCTTTGTTCAATAGCAATTTTTGTGTTTCAAGTATTACTGAAAAGAATAAGTTCGTTTTTGCAACTTAATCTGAGTTGTTTACATTTGAAAGTTTGGAATTGCTTCACTAGTTGAAATGCTAATTTTCTTTTCAATGTTAAAATGGAAAAGACAGTTTTAAATATTTGAGTTATTCTCCATATTAATGGGTTCTGTTAATTTAGAAGGATTAGAGGAAATCTAGCATGTAAATATATAATCTGTTGTAAAGTTATGAAGTCTTAAATGTTTATGAAAATGGAAAATTATAATTATAATAAGGGGATAGCTAGTTACCATTTCTATCAATTAAGTGAACTTGGGATATATATATATATATATATATATATATATATATATATATATATATATATATATATATATATATATATATATATGTATATATATAATTATATCTACTTGTTATGACAATTTCTTTATAACAGGTTGATTTGGAGAAAATGCATTAAGTAGTGAAATTGAAAATAACTTATCATTTTTATGAAATTGACTGAGAAATATCAATATAAAAATAGATATATATATATATATATATTTATATATATCTCTAATTATATACTCATTTATAAATATATATATATATATTTATATATATCTCTAATTATATACTCATTTATAAATATATATATATATACATATGAATATATATATATATATATATATATATATATATATATATATATATATATATATATATATATATATATATTTTAATGTTGTGAGAAATGGCGGACCAAATGTAAGCCGCGGTTTAAAAAAAAAACACAGTCGAATTTTTATATTGGGCGGTGGGGAGTAAACCCCACCGCAGGATTGTTAATACATTTGGAGGTGTGGAGTGGGGCGGAGCCCCACCCACACCCCCACGTCGTGGGAATGTGGGTGGGGCTCCGCCCCACTCCACATCTCCCCCCCTCCAAACCCTTATGCCTCCCGCGGATCTTGTCTGCCGCTCTGCGGCCACCACAAAATTTCGTCCGCCGCTCTGCGGCCACCACAAAATTCCGTCCGCCGCTCTGCGGCCACCCCGACCTTGCTCCTCTGTCACTGCAGCCACCGCCGCCCATGGCCGCCGTCTGCTGTGAGTCTAAGGCAAAAAAAAAAAAAAAATGTTAGGGCTTGGGCCCTAACATATGAATGGGTTATTTGGAATATAAATTCAGTTTATTTTTATATAGCTCTATATATAGGCATATATATATATTATATATGTCTATGTATATAGCTATATATATAATATAATAATGATTATATATCTGTATATATATATATATATAGATGGAGATATAGATATATAAGTTGTGGTAAACCATTTTGTCCATACATAGACATTAAAATAAATATATTATAACTATGTATGTATGTATGTATATATATATATATATATATATATATATATATATATATATATATATATATATATATATATATATATATAATATACATAGGAGTAAATCTATGAACCAATTTATTGGGCCCTCGTTTAAAATCGTTATAAACTATGTTTCATGGATATAGAAAAAAAAAAATATAACAAATATAGTCTCACAGGAGATGTTATTAAGTGTTGAACACAACAACCAAAGAAGATATATTACCATGAACAGAGTTTTATAAAGTGGTGAACCACCTACATCTATTGACAACGTCATACGAATTACAATTAGTGTATGAATCGTAATTAAGAGTAACAGTAACA
Organism: Cunninghamia lanceolata; assembly: GCA_027924645.1. NCBI lineage: Eukaryota > Viridiplantae > Streptophyta > Pinopsida > Cupressales > Cupressaceae > Cunninghamia > Cunninghamia lanceolata. The sequence continues at coordinate 2,093,340 of BSBN01001040.1, read as the reverse complement.
ACAGTAATTCTAAACAAGAGAAAATAAAATTATAATTGAAAGAGAGTTTAGGAATATCCAGTGATACTCTGGAAAGAGTTTCTCGGAAGTTTCAACTAAAAACGCACGAATAATCACCCAGAAAATGAAGAGGAAAATTACACAACTCCTTGCTCAAAAGAACACTGGAAATAAACCTAAGAAGCCACCACTAACAATCCATGTGGCCATATTAATCTCAACTGTAGCAAACGATCTCATATGTAAACCTGTAAGAGGTTCCGATGAAGGAAAAAAAAACTAACATTGGAAAACACAGAGGAGAAAATGCGCGACATTTCTCACACGGGATAAGAGAACTAAGTTGACGGACCCTTCTGTCAATTGTGCTCAGGAACAAGTTGACTAAGTATTTACGAATAGGAGGAACCTAGATTGGGGAAGATTAGGAGACCGAGTCCAGCGAAATAGTAAACCAGCCTTTGTGACCTAGATCATCTGAAATTAAGTTTAATATCAACAATAACTGCAGTGATAACCCTGATTGACGTAAATCATGAAGAAAGGACAGGATGCACATAAAGAAAGCATAGAAAATGAAAGAGAGAGAGAGACCGAAATATAAACACATTAAATGAACTAAGAGATAGTTAAGGTAAGGGCGATGAAGATATAATCAAACTTAAGAACTTGTGGAAAGGGAAGAGAGGGCAACCAAACCGCCTTGTTGAAAATGCTAAGTCATAGGAGGAGTATGTTTCTGGAAACAAGAGAGGAGACAGACAACCGTGCCTGGCCGAAAAAAGACTAAATAGGGAGATCACTAGCCGGTTTAGTCGGAACAAGGCGTCGTGGGGAGTGGTTCCTCTATCAGCGAACCACGTGCGTAAATGAGTGCAGCGTAATTCCCACTAACGCCGTAAGGCATTCTGCTACCGAACATTGCCGAGGGTTCGATTTAAGAACTTTGGTAATCTCACTCTTGCAATGACGTTAGCAGCGTTGTATAGACCCTCTTGTTGATCTATATGCTTCTTGTTGCACGCCATTGTACTTGTATTCCGCCGATGAGTATAGTGTTTCGCCATGAGAGAACACCGTTGAGCATGCGTACGCATGCGAAAGGGGTTTTTAGGACAGTGTGAGAAAAGTTTTTCATATCTCGTGTCATAACCACATGACAGATGTGGCTATGACACGTGCGATGTGTGTTGTGACCACAAGGAAAATGTGGGCATGACAAAGTCCATGTGAAAGATATTTGTATTTTTGACCATTGATGTGTTTTTATCTCTCACCGCAGTCCCGCAAGTCACTCAAAAGATCTTGTCAGGTGTGCGGGAACCAAGGCTAATAAGGGAGCAGTTATCACTATCTCGTAGCATGAAGAGATTGCACTTGCGACATTGCGGGATGCAGAGATCAATTACCGCAGCCCCGCAGTAGTTTCAAAATGAAGTGGCGGGCTGGCAGTATAAATTTAAGTGGCATATGATACTTCACCACAGTCCTGCAGCACTCAAGAGAATGGTGGTAATGCGGTAAGAAAGAGTAGAGGACAATAGTACACCGTGCCCCTATGGTGGCCTCAAGTGAGGCTTGCGGTATGGTGGTAAGGAGTAGAGGAAAATAGTACACTGCACCCCCGCAGAGGCATCAAGTGAGGCTTATGATATGGCGGTAATAAGGAGCAGAGGAAAACAGTACACCGCATCCCCGCGGCAGCCTCAAGTGAGTCTTGTGGTATGGCAGTATAAGGAGTTTAATTTATTTAAGTGTTGAATATCACAGCCCCGTGACAGTTTCAATGAAGGAGTGCGATAGTACAGTGAAAGGCTTCAAGTGATGTTTAGTATACCGTGGTCCTACGATGGTCAAAGAAATAGTTTATGATACTGCGGTAGGGAACAAGTCATGGTGATATAGTTGAATTTTTGAGACAATATTTCTGAAATGTAGATGAACAAATTATGAACTTTCTTAGACATAGCCAAGCCATGACTTACACCCTCTACATGTTCCATAGAATTGTCTTTATGGTAGAGATAAGTCAAGGGATAGTAGTTTGCAGTCATTACATTTCATGAAGGAGTGGGATTCTAAATAATTTTTGGTGTTGAGATACCCCTGCTACCAAGATAAGAATCATGTGAGGATCTACCTTAAGGCAATAAAGAGATATAGAGCTATGCCATGACTTACACCCCCTTAACATGTTGGCAAGAGACACTACTAGGCATTTCAAGTGTTGTCATTGATGGCAACTGAATCTATCTCACACATCTACATTGTATCATTTGATCATAATGAAATTTAGATTCTAGATTTGTCTAAGTCCAGATAGACAGGAACAGAGCATATGACAGGGTTCAACATTTTGGTCCACATTTTTCCACAGGTAATCATATTGTGTTGCGAATTTGAGGGAATGTTAAGGGATTTCAGGGCTACCTAAATCCAAAGTTTTAGCCTCCGGTGATGAAGGGATTGAAAGTTACAAGCATCTGAGTATCAGGTTTTGGTTAGACAGTTCAATCTAGTGAAGAACAGGCCTACTTGGTGTTTGATCCTTGTGTGGATTAAGAGAAGTGGTTGGTTGAGTAATTTATGAGATCCAGTGGTATTGGCTAACATGTGTGGTGACTTTAATACATAGGTTTTGGTCTGCATTGATGTTTATGCATGGATTCAGCCGACAAAATGGTGATCTTGAAAAAGTTTCTAACTTTTCTTGAGGCCGACTACAGTTGATGAAATTTCATGTGTCGGATATATATGATCGATGGGTTCAAGCATTTTGAGGTATGGATGTGTGAACATGATGTGATAGGTGTGAAGTGTGGTAGTATCAAGTGCAAAGCAAAGAGATCTAAGCTCTGGATCATGGCAGAACAGTGAAACAGGGCAATGACAGATGAAGTGTGTGAAGTCAGTATATTGAGCCTAACCAGAACTATAATCTTGTAGTGTTAGATGCTATTCTTCAGTTCAAGTATTTCAATGAACTCTTTGTAATTGATCTTGTAGGCAGTGAGCCTCCTTTGAACAGTAAGCTCTGGGTAGTGTGCCCGAAGGCATGTGCCTTCCCATTTGTAATACTTTTAACAGAGTATAAAATCTTGTGGGTTAACCCCCATCGTGGTTTTTCCCTTAACTAGGTTTCCATGTAAAAATCCTGGTGTTCATGTGTGATGATCTTGTTGTTGTTGTTCTTAAGTTCATGCTTCTTTCTTTGAATGTATGTGGTAAATTAATAAAGGAACATAATAACAAGTTTTGCAGAACACTGATTCACCTCCCCTCTCAGCGTTCCTTAATTTCAACAATTGGTATCAGAGCAAGGTTCCTTGGAAGAAGTTTAACAGCTTAACAAATATCTGGGAAGGTGTTTCAATGGGTTCATTCAAGTATTCTAATGACATCAATGAACAACTTCAAGTTGCTTTAGAAGATCTTGACCAGTCCAGAGTAGAAGTCAAAGAACTACAAGAGAACCTTAAAGATGTTAAGGATTTCATTCAGACTTTAAAAGGGCAACTAAGCAAATCTATGGAAAAGAGGAAGGAGCTACTTCAATAGTTAGAAAATTAGAAGGAAGATAATGGCATGGATGAGGGTTTGAAGGAGAAGACAAAGGAATGTGAGAAGCTGGGAAAAGAAGTTGTTGTCCTAAAACATGAGATGGAATATGGGGTGATGAGGCTAACCAAATAAATTGAGGAAAGGAAGAAGACTAAAGAAAACTTGAATCAGTCTCTGAAAGAAAGAATAGAAGAGTGTTACAGATTAGATAGAATAATTGGCCATCTAGAGTCTGATCTACAAGAAACTAGGTATAATGAGGAACAACTTGAAAGGCAAATTGTCATTCTCAAACATGACCTAGAAGCTACAAATGAATACAAAGAGAAGTTCAAGATAATCTTAGCTAAACTTGAGGTGCTACTTGATAGTCAGAAGAAGGCAGATGATAAGCATAGTTTGGGATATGAGAAAGGTGAAAGCTCTAGATCCAGTCAAAGAAATTCTGAATCAAGGCATCAGAGAAACATACCTAGAAGACCTTTGGTTAGATAGCCTAATGCTCAAAGGTATCCATCCTTCAATGATAATTGTTTCAAATTCAATGAGTATGGTCATAGGGCTAATCAATGTAGAAGTAAAGTGAATCAAAATGCACTATCTTTCTCCGGTCAATGATTTAATTGCAAAAAGATCGGTCATAAGGCTGAGGATTGTAGAAGTGGATCAAGGAATCCTTCTTAAGAACAAACAAGTTTTCAATGGAAGATGCTTTACTTGCAACAAGCTTGGGCATATTGTAATGCAATACAAGTCTAAGCCTACTCCAACATGTAATTGTCAGAGGAATAAGATTGTGTGTTTCAACTGCAACAAATTTGGACATATTGCTAAATTTTGCAGAAGCAAAAAGGGAAAAGAGAACTCATAGGCAGGTAAAGGAAGAACAGAGCATAAGATGGACAAAGGCAAGAAAAAGGTAGATCTGGTAGAAATACAGAAGGAGATGAGCAAGATATGGATTAAAAAGGATGATTTTGAGTCAAAGGAAGGATCCACACTAGCATCCAGTGCTGGTACCTCCTCTGGAAACTAAGCTAGAGGTTCTAGCTCAGGGGGAGCAGCAAAGGAAATCAGAAATTCCCTGCCAAAGTTTGTGTGCTTGAATCTGGCACAATGAATGAAGATAAAGAAGCCTATTGCAGATCTGTTGAAGCAAATTCTTGAAGAAAAGAAGCTAATGTGATTGATTGCAGAGTAATTGAAGATTGAATGTATTTAGAAATAGTGTAACTGGATGAATTAGGGCAAAGCATTTATTACAATGGTGAATTAGGTTTTGCAGAGGATAAAAGGTCATTCATTCAACATTTGAATCACTTTGCATTCAAAGAGAACAAGGAGAAGAGCTCTTGAGCTAAGATCTCAAATATTTGGAGTATAAAAAGCAAATTCGATAGCTAACCCTAATCTTGTGGAGAAAAAGGTATTTTTTGCGAAGCTTTGAACTTGTGATCTTTTCAAAATGGCTACACCTCTGGTTGTGAATATCACTGAGTGACTTAGGCCAAGGTTTAAGAAGCACCCTTTCAAGTCCACTGAAGTCAATCCGATGTGAGCGTTTTCTAGCGTTCCACATGGAGTTCTTCACACAGAGGATATTAGGGCTTACATTCACTCAGCTCTAGAGGAGCATAGCAACTCAAGGTTTGCTGATCTATTCATTAATCACTTAAAAGATGATGATTTTGAGCTCAAACCGAAGTATAAAGCCTTGAAAAATAAGAAATTCATACAATTTGTTGAGTTTCTAAAATTCGCAGAGGAGTGGGTCTGGTATGTCTTGATCCGTATCCATGATGAATTTATATGGCCGAACCATCTGTTTAAGATCACAAAAGATGCAATAAGGGTAGTTACAGGATTGAATTCAACCGGTACTCTGCCTCAGTTGAACGACATGAAGAATCAGGTAGTCATAGAGGCAACTAGATCAAAATTTGATAAGAGAGCTATGACTATAAATGATATAGAGGATCGTGGGGTCAGATTTGCATCGATGGTAATAGGGTATAAGATATATTTCTCTAGCAAAGAAAATTCAATGTCCAGAACAGCCATTTATATTGCATATCAGATGGTAAAAGAAGATGTAGACTATGATCTCTGTGAACTGATGCAGAACTAGCTTATGGATAATCTAAGCAAGATAAAGAAGGATAGGAAGTACTCATTCAAATTTGGTATGCTAATTATGTGTCTTCTTTTATTTCTTGAGTGAGCTCCCTGGAAAGAAGAATGTATATTGGTCTAATGACAAACTAGTAGCAATTCAAATTAGAAATTATTTGAATTGTTTGGGTAATTATGAGACATAGAATTCTATACTTTGGGGATTCTTCAAGAATTTCTAGAGTATGATGCAGGCTAGGGAAAGAATACCTAGGGCTGTGGTTGAGAAATACAAAGACACCATTTGTTTTATGGTTATTGTTGATCAGTGCAAGATGGAAGCAGTAGAGCCTAGAGTTGTGTGGACCATGCCCATGGGGTATGAAGTGGATGGACATGTATTAGAGCTGTATGCACAGTATTTGTTGAGTCAGCCTAGGGATCCAGTTGAGGAGAGATTTGGAACATGTGAAGAGATTACACAAAAATTATATGTTGAATCCAAGGCTTCTGAAATCAAAAGGACTGTGAGAAAAGAAGTTGAGTAGTTGGCTGAGAATTTTAGCTTTACCAAGGAAGCTGTGAGACAATACAAGGAAAGGATAGAGAAAGCTGAGAAGGAGAAGCAGGACAGGGAACAGGGAAGTGTTCTGGTAGAATTCCCTTCTAAGTCAAGGACTACTAGGAGTTCTGGTTCAACCTCTGGTGCATCACCTTCTCCTATTGTATAGAAATTCAAAGAAAAACCTACCAGTAAGAAAGGAAAAAGGAAAAAAGTAATGAACAAAAGGTGATATGTCAGTGTGGAGAAGGAGGATGAAGAAGAGACTGATTCAGATGGTGAGGTTAAAGAGTTGAAGGCCTCAGGCACTAAGGCTACTAAAGTGTCTAAGGAGAAGCCCTCCAGAAGCAAAAAGTCAAGTAAAAGGCATAAGTCAGAGGCTTACGTTGAGAAGCCTACTCCTTCTGTGGAAGACATCATAAAATCAATCACTGTAGATGGAAACTTAAAGCCAATGACTAAATTTTATGATGATTACAGTGATGCTAATAAGAGAGTTTTGGAGGAAGCAACAGTCAAATACTTGAATATCTATAATAAGACTTTATTTGAAATAACTTCTAAAATTCTAGAAAGCCTTGCAAATATTCTAGAAATAAGAAAAGAGAATGCAGAAGTTAAAGATATTGAGCTCCGGGAGCATGTGCTAATAAAATTGTGTCCTCAAATTACTCCAGATCAAAAGAACCTGATATTCAAAGAAGTGAAAGAGGACTTCAGGAGTAAGATTAGAATGAATAAGCTCATGCTATGTGAGATTGATAAGATAGTTGAAGATACTCAGGAGATTCTTCTGAATGCATTAAAAAGGCATAATCTTCCCACTGTTGAAGAAGAAACTAATGGTGGAATTGATTCCTCCATTCTGGATGTTGAGGAATTTGATAAAAATGATGATAATGCTGCTGCCGAGGATACACAAAATCCTCCAGAAAAGAATTCAGAAGACATTTCTGATAAAGATAAAAAGAAGGATGCCTCTATTGATGATGTAGAGAAAGCAAAAGCAAAGAAAAAGAATGAAAATGATAAGCAAGACAATGTGGTTGACTCCAGAAAGGGAGAAGATGCAAGCCCTAAAGAGCATAAAACTAAAACATCATATTGGGCAAGAGACACTGTAGAAGCAGTGAAAGAAATTTTGGAGAAAGATAAACAAGTTGCAGAAGATCTGGATATAATATAAGGTCCAATCAATTTGGATACTCTATCACCGGTACAAAAGTTGAAGTTGGCCTCTTTTGCACAAGCTAAGTCCAGAGAGGAAATCTTGATGTCCCATATAGAAGACAGTGAGTTGCTTGGTCTTGCATTTGGCATTTTGGAGAAAATCATGCCTACATTTTAGAAGGATTCATAAACATCCCCCTTCGGTCAATTGAAGAGTCTAATAAACTCTGTAAGTACTTATTTTGAATCTTTTGAGAAGTCAATAGAAGTTAAAGTCCGAAATGAATTTAATGAGAAGAGGTTTGATGAATTAAAGAGAACAATTAGTTATGATAGATCAATTCTTAATGCTAGTGTAAAGAGAATTCAAAATGCTCTCCCTGAAGTTGCAGAAATTTATAAGTTTTGCCTAGCTCGGTCTAGAGTTGTTGAGGATATTTGAGAAGAAGATTAAGGACTTAGAGCTTAAATTGTCTAACATCTATCAATCCTATAGTCCTTTAATTGAGTCTGTAATAACTAAAAGATGTCAAGTAGTGAGATTGCTTGATGAATTGAGTAATTTGGAGAAGGAAAAGGTTAAAGTTTTGGGTAGACTGGATGAACTCCAGGGACTAATATCCTTTAAGTTAGAAACAATGTTCAATGCATTGACAGAAGCTCAAGTTGCTGCTCTAACAAGTTATCCCACTGGTCTACAGAAGGCAGAGTCATAGGCATTTTTATTTAGTGGTCATATTTCAATTTTGGATAACATGAAGAAAAGATGGGATAGTGAATTGGCACTGTTGAAAAACATTTTTGGTGATGTGTTTAAGTTCATGTAGACGAGACATAAGGATTGTTTGTATATATGCGCCCATGTACATAGAGTTTTTAAGTGAATTTTGGTATGCAGATCTCAGCGTTTGCCATTGATGTCAAAGGGGGATTGGAAAGCAGTGAAAAATGAGGAATTCATCTAAGGGGGAGCATTGGTAATCACAAGTGTACATAGTAAGGGGGAGCTGTTCTAACACTTAGTCATTTTTTACTAAGTGTTGTCATCAATGCCAAAGGGGGAGATTGTTGACAAGAGACACTGCTAGGCATGTCAAGTGTTGTCATTGATGGCAACTGAATCTATCTCACACATCTGCATTGTATCATTTGATCATAACGGAAGTCAGATTGCAGATTTCTCTAAGTCTGGATAGATAGGAACATAGCATATGACAGGGTTCAACATTTTGGTCTACATTTCTCCACAGGTAATCATATTGTGCTGCAGATCAGAGGGAATTTTAAGGGATGTTAGGGCTACCTAAATCCAAAGTTTTATCCTTCGGTGATGAAGGGATTGAAAGTTACAAGCATTTGAGTATTGGGTTTTGGTTAGACAGTTCAATCTAGTGAAGAACAAGCCAACTTGGTGCTTGATCCTTGTGCGGATTAAGCTCGAAGTGGTTGGTTGAGTAATTTATGAGATCTAGTGGTATTGGCCGACATGTGTGGTGACTTGAATACATAGGTTTTGGTCCACATTGATGTTTATGCATGGATTCAACTGACAGAATAGTGATCTTGAAAAAGTTTCCAAGTTTTTTTGAGGCCGACTGCAGTTGATGAAATTTCACGTTGTGGATATATATATGATCGATGGGTTCGAGCATTTTGAGGTATGGATGTACGAATATGATGTGATAGGTGCAAAGTGTGGTAGTATTAAGTGCAAATCAAAGAGATCTAAGCTCCGGATCATGGAAGAACAGTGAAACAAGGTAGTGAGAGATGAAGTGTGTGAAGTCAATATATTGAGCTTAAGCGAAACTGTAATCTTGCATTGTTAGATGCTATTCTTTAGTTCAAGTATTTCAGTGAACTCTTTGTAATTAATCATGTAGGCAGTGAGCCTCCTTTGAATAGTGATCTCTAGGCAGTGTGCCCGAAGGCATGTGCCTTCCCATTTGTAATACTTTTAACAGAGTATAAAATCTTGTGGGTTAACCCCCACCATGGTTTTTCCCTTAACCGGGTTTCCACATAAAAATCTTGGTGTTCATGTGTGATGATCTTGTTGTTGCTATTCTTATGTTCATGCTTCTTTCTCTTGAATGTATGTGGTAAATTAATAAAGGAACATAATAACAAGTTTTGCATAACACTGATTCACCCCCCCTCTCAGTGCTCCTTAATTTCAACATGACAGCTCCTTAATTTCAACATGACAGCTGAACAAATATAATTAGAAGCAACAAAATAAAAGATCATTAGCCATGCTTAGACATTCACTTTAATTTTGCATCTATGGCCCATTGGATCCAATAGTTTCCATCCTATCTTGTTTCTATTGTTGATTTTGTGTGTTCCTTGAAGTCATGAAAGCAGACTCAGTAGGCAACTCCATCACAGGCAATCGATAAAATCAAAAGCCCCCAAAGCCAAAGCATTGGAAGGCCTCATTTGGTTCAAAATTGATAGTCATGACTTAGAAAATGACAATCAATAGAATGGTAATAAAATCCTTGGTTGACACTTCACATTGAAAAATCATTTGTTAAAATAAGTCAAAACAGTAGACAATCACTGCTAATCTCATTTTTTCAACGCCTATTGGTATCCTAGATGATATCACCATTAATAGCATTTTGTGGATTGTGTCTAGATGTATGATCTGCTTTAGCTTTTGGTATTATCGCATCTCCGAGGTCATATGCCTGTCTTAGTAAGATATATCATTTCTCTTTGTCAAACTATCTTAGTGAAGCCTCAAATCAATTTTTATTTTTGCCCATAATGCTCTTCATTTGTGTAATAATGTTGGCCAAGGTATTGGTAATGAAGTTACCAAAGACATGGTGATATAGTTGAATTTTTGAGACAATATTTCTCATTGGCCCGATCAAATCAAAGAACACTTTTTCTGCCTTTTGTCCCTTATTCTTTTATGCATTGAGTAATTTCAAATTTGATTGATGTCATTTGCAATGCATTTCTATTGCATTTCAATCTGAAACGTTTGATCCATTGTTAGATTGTTGTCATTTTTACAGACATAAAAATGTACCTGTTCTAATATTTTGAACTTATGTCAAGTCAAAGTGGGTTGTGCTTGTTTAGCAATTGGTTGAAATTTAATTTGAATGTACTATTTCTTGATGTTCCCCTTGACTCATAATCATTTTTGTTTATCATCTTGCTTTTTGGCTAGCAACAAACATGTGATGCATCTGTTGTGATGTCCTATGGATGGTGGCTTTTTCCAAATTATTTTCGAACTATTTTAAGTTCTAGATGTACACCTTGTGGAGACTTATGGCATATTTCTATGCTTAATTTTTTTTCCAAGGTTACAATGAGCTAATAAATGCAATTATTCCAAAGGTAGTGGAAATAATTTTGGAACAATTATCTAAGTTCTCTCTTAATGTTTAGATTTGCATAATTTTTTATTTTGTAGATTTTTAATAGCCTTGTTTGACGAGTCTTGAAAATTGGTTTCAATTTATAGGGTAAAGCTTCCATTTGGAGCTGAGAAGATTGTACCAAGTAGTTGCAGAGCCATGATTGGTCAGGTTACTGGTGGTGGAAGAACAGAAAAGCCAATGCTCAAAGCTGGCAACGCATATCACAAATATAGGTTCAAAAGAAACTGTTGGCCCAAGGTTCGTGGTGTGGCAATGAATCCTGTTGAGCATCCTCATGGTGGTGGTAATCATCAACATATTGGGCATGCTAGTATTGTGCATCATACAGAGAAGGCTTAGCATGTACACGTACGTAATCATAATTAAACAATTATAGAGCTCTGATTATTTTAAAATAGTCTTTTAGTTTCTTTTTCTTTAGGTTGCTTTGTGTCAACAATTTACGGGGACCAGGTTGTAAACCATGTTTCCTATTATTGTTTCTTATCATTAGTTGTTTACTCTTGATTCAAAATTTTGGGAAAGACTTCAAACTAGGTTGTAATCCTTATTTCCTTGTATTGTTTGAGGCTTATTTTAGGTTGCCATATTAATTGACTTTGTTATTTTTTATTCTTTCTTGAGTGCTTGTTATTTTCTTTCAGATTATACAAATGGAAAAAAGATTGATGATTTCTTAGCATTATAAACTATGAAATTTCTATTTTAAAAAAAGTAATAATCATCATGCTAAAAGGACATTTTAGTTAGATGATCATCAAGGAGAGAACTATTCGAAAGGGTGACTTCCATATCATAGAAAAAAAGCTAGAAACCCTAGATTGATCTGCAAGCTCATCACTTGGGCATTTTAAGCCAAGCTGAACCACCTAAGATGACCCCAATTAAGAAAAATCAAACCCCATTTTAACAACAGATCATATTGAATAATCTTCAGAACACACCAACACTAGTATTAATAACCAATACTTCAACACAATAATGACTATTCAGGGGACTAAACTGCGATAGGGCTGGCAGAAACTGAAATGGGTATTAAGCAATATAAGATTATTTGTTGTTTTCTTTTAGTTTGCAAGGTTGAGGTAGTTCTTCTACAATTAGGTGAAACCCTGATCCTTCACAACTAAGCTTTGAAACCCTAATCCCTAATAAGAGTGTGGTATTGATTGAGTATTAACAGTCAATAGATTGAATTAGATTTTGGTGTCTGTATTTATAGCATCTAGCAAATGGGCATAACTGAAACAGAGTACCAAACACAACAAAAAATTATAGTTTAAAAAACACATGAATACCAGACCTGCTAGTAAGGTTCCTTGGTGATTGAGTGCAATGCATCTAGCCATGCCCTTCTCTAGAAACTCTTCTATCACTTTTGGGAAATCCCCCTAAAATAGGTCTACCCAATATAGAATTTAACAAAATACAATAAAATTAACATCTTCAAGTGATTGTGTTCCAATTCATCAATGTAAAAAGAGGGACATCAATGAGCCTTACCTATTTTTAAGTGCGAATTCAACCCCTATACAACACGTCCAATGCATGAACAATGTGTTAAGCGTAGAGGCAGTCAGGTTTCTTTTGTTTGAATTATTTTTCATGGAAAAATTTCCCTCTCTAAATTTCCCTCTTTCCAATTTGAAATATTATTTTAATTTCCCTCTCTTTGTAATTTTTACTTTTGTGACTAATTATTTAGTCATTTATAGCTGTGTTTTTACCCACCATCAAATTAGTCATTTATTTAGTCATTTATAGCTATGTTGCAAAACATGACTAGAATTTAATCATTTTTAGCTATCGTGACTAAAAGTTTTAGTCACCCAATCATTTATTTGCCAAAATTCTACTAGTGAAGGGAGTCATTCCATTGTCTAAGTCCATCATCAAACTCTTGGATATCTCAAATATAGAACTAGGTCATGTGAGTATAAAGGAATTACATAAAAGGATTACAAAGACTAAGGAGACAAGCTTCATGGCTAGGAACTTAGTAGAGAGTGGCCTCATGGAGGTGGTAGCCTTCCCTATTTTAGTCCAATTAGTGGACTTGGTTATGACATGTCCCAAATTTTACAACCTTGAGGCAAGAGAGATCAAAATCTTAAAAAACCATGCCATTTTATATATCATGCCACTGCATATTGAGGAAACCTTAGATCTTCTCACTAGGGGCAAGTATGCAAAAAATCACTATGGACTCCTTAAATTAGTTTTATGAGCTCAATTTAGACCAATGCTTGGGAATCATTAATAAAAATTGGCTAAATAAATCAAAAATATCCATCAACAAGAGGCTAATAGCCTTGCACAGCAGTAACATCCATGAGGAAGTAGATGATATTATAACCTTATTAAACAAGGTAACTCAACAAGAATATGCTAATATATTTGTTGAAAAATAGAGTGAACTATTGTAGCAATAACATCAAACTTAATATATAGATTTAAGTTTTCGTGTATAAACCAATATGTAAATAAAATCGAGAGCACATAAAATCAGAAAACTATAATAAATCATCACATGATACTAGATGTACGTGGAGAAACCCCTATACGAAAAAACTCCACCATCAAAGAGAGGATCAATTATGTATTAATCTTGTGAAACAATGCTACATAATCAACGCACTTCTCTCTTCAATCCAACAACACTCTCATAGCACTTGTGTACCTATGATAACATAATGAAACTACTATCTCATGTCTCCAATATATAGAATAATGAGAGAGGAAAAACCACAAATGGTTTCCCAAAACAATGGGTTACCAAAACTATGGTATCATGCAAAAACCCACGCTCCACTTGAAGAGTATCTTTCAAGAATAGTAAATAATAATCAATGAATTCACATGGACTTCACATGGGCACAATCAATGTATCCATGGATATAAAATGCAACTCCAAAGGCATCTTTGACTATTAACTCTCCAACAACTCACACCTCCAAGTATAGTGTTCCATTATGGAGACCACAACTCATGTGGGCCCTATCTATCATAACACTAATCCTCTACTCCCTTTTCTAGCACCTAGAATTGAGAAAATATAATAAGTGAGTCCAAATAAATTTATAATTTCCACCATTATGCTCCACTTCCTTCGTGAATGCCACTACAACTAATATTCCAAGTCAACAAGGAGAATTAATAATAAAATAATAATATCTCTTAACAACATGAGCATCCAAGTACCCATTCCAAGATTGTTGGAGATGCAACATTAGTACAATAGGATTGAAATTAAATATCACACTTTCCTAACAAAATTCCAAACTTGGATGTTTTAATTCATAGCTAGGATTCTTGGAAGAAAGGAACATACTAACTAGGCTACTTTGATCAGTTATTGCCTACATGATCAACTGAGCAATGTTATCAAATCTAAGAGATTCTACATGATTTTGTACCTATTGTATTCACTAGTAAGAAGAGGCTTGTTTGCAGGGTTGAAGGTAGAAGGGACTATGAGCATTGGGCAAAATAAGTTCTATGAATATTACCCCCATCTTGAACTTAGGCAAAATTCAAAGTCTTTCAGGAGGGTCAATGATGTCTTTATATTTTTTTTATTAGAACGCTTGAGAATGACATTGCTAAGAGAATATCTATAGAAGCTACTAAAGTTGTGGGTAAATGAGGTAGTTGGTTTATCTACTTTTCCACTATCATGTATATCGGGGTTGGTGGCTTTACGAAGGCACTCTATAAGTTCTCAAAATATGTTAGTAACAAATTGGTGTTGTTGGAATTGTGTTGACAATTGGCAGTCATGCATTAAGTTATGCTCTGAAAAACATAAAATAAGGGTTTAGTACCAAATCTTCATTGGTAGATACACTTACCCTTCTAATCATGTTTTTGAATCTATTAAGGCAAAGATATCTCACTTGAACTTGCAAAATTTTGAATCAAGGTCATCTTTTGATCCCAGGGATGGAAGGGATTTTAGGATTGTCTTATTAACATCACCCAGGATTGGAGGTCTTTTGGGCAAATATTATGATGATGAGCAGGAAGTTAGGAAGAGGAGTTACTATTGGCTCACCACCTATTATATGAAAGTCTTCCAAATTTCATCAATACCAAAGGGAATATCAGATGATGATGGGGTTGAGAAAAGGTAACCAATACATGTGAAGGGTAACTAAGGGAAACTTAAGGGCTAAGAAACACATAAGAAGATGGAAAAGCACATGGGAAAAGGGAAAGGGCTAGACTAAGGATTAGCTATGGGCTAAAAGGGGGAAAACACCTAGGCAAGGGAAAAGCTAAAACAATTGCACAGCGTAGTAAAGGAAATTACAAAAGGCTACATTTTTTGTTATTATATTTAGGTTGAGTTTTATTTAATACTTTTTTGCATAATTTACTTTTGGTGGTTGATGATACATTTCCCTATTTGGGTAGTGAGTTTTTCATCCTCCTCCTCACTTAGTTGCATTGCCTATAAATACAATCATTTTTCTTGTATTTGCAACATTAACACATCATCATTGGATGTGCATACCTTATTGGATGCATACTTGATGAATGGGATGGCCATTGAGTTTCATGTCACATTTTCATTGTTGTCTTGAGAAACTAGTTATCTAAATTAGTTATTTGGATTTTGATATTGGTTAGATTACTTTGGCAAATAATACATGGTATCAAAGCAAATATGTACTAGATATAAGCAATCTTATAGTAGGAAATGGGAAATATAAGTTGGGTCCAAATCCTTGGGATGTGTGGAGTTAGGTTCATTCAAGCCTTAGGTGAATTGCCAACTTTCACTTACAAATATACCATTTGTACACTAGACCATTACATTAGGGATAAATGGTCAAATGAGACCAAAATGATTAATGAAAAGTGTTAGGTATGTGTTTTTACCCTTACATTTTTCCTCCACTTTGACTTGCATGTGAACTAATATGAATCATGCATGAAAAGTAAACAAATATTCAACATGAAACTAAATAACATGCACATATAAAAAGGATATGGTTATGGAAAATGATCTACACATCTCCTTGTACTGATAACTCTATCTTCAAACTTGCAAGCACAAATTCCATGAGTAACATCTAACAAAATATAAAATAAGAATGAACAATTACTTAATAGCGTCAACAAACAATGCATAAAAATAAAAGAGAGATATACGGTTATGAAGGACTAATAAAAATATGGGACATTGAAAGAGCTTGGAAAAGAAACTAATACATGGGGCTATGAAGGATCTAACACAATAGAAAAATGTAGGGTTCTAAAGGATCCATCATTACCATGAGAGAGTTATTATAATCATCAACATGAAAGAGCATTGATGATATATAGGTCTTCTCTAATTGGTTGCATGTGAAGGATATAAGGAATTGGAGGAGAGGAGAAAATTGATTATGCAATAGATATGATCAAGTTAGCACAAAATTCATGTAATAATGCCATAGAAAGTATCATGTGATAATAAATAGATAAAATAGAAATATGTAATCATGTAAGTACGTGTATCAAAGGGAGATGAGATGCCCCCAATGACAAGGACAATAAACATAACCAATACGCTACATGGATCATGTAAGTAGAAGGAGATGTAATACAAGATGGGAACATGTAAGCATAGAGATGAAAGAATATCCCCAATGATGTGAACATGAAAGCATATGAAGTGTGTGTCTATAAGATTAGCTAAGGCCAAGGATATAGAAATGAAGGCATGTAGATGAGAAACAAGTGGGATCTAGGAAATGTGGATAAGGGAAAAGGGCTATGAGATATGGTGTGGATGAAGACCACATGAATCTATATCCCCAAAACTGAAAAACCATCTAAATATGAAATTATCTTAAATTGTATACCCTACAAGTATGAAACAATCTAAAACTATGTACCCTTTATATTTGAAACTCGTTGATACATGTGCCCTTTGAAAATTAAATCCTCTAAAACTATAAATCATATGAAATTGTAACCGTCTAAAAAATGTATGCCATATAAAAATGTAACCCTCTAAAATTATAATCCATCTGATACTATAAATCATCTAAAACTATAACCCATCTAAAATTGAAATCCTTTGAGGTGGAAAACAATTTGTATCTCAAAAATGATAACACCAAAGATGCATAATATTAACTAGAGTTTTAAATGCTTTTCTATCTATGGTAGATAAACCAAATTCTCATTTTCTATACTTGGAAGTGATAATAAATGGCCTTAACCAATTTAGTTGGAACTTATCTCTTAACTCTTCTTACATTTGGATTTTTAGGATTTGCAAGAACTAAATCTCCAATCTCAAAATCCATCTAAATGATGTTCTTATTTAAAAATTCTTAAATTACTATTGATATAATTGTAAATTATCCAATACAAGGCCTCTCCTCTCATTAAGTTTCTCAATCTCCTATAGTCATTATTCCCTATATGTGTTAGCATCAATAATACTACTAAGGGAAACTTGTAAAGAAGGAATCTCTAGCTCAACGGGCATGATGGACTCAAATACCATAAAACAATGAATATGTTTTATTCCATGTAGGTGTGTGTATGTGTAACATTGGAAAATGTCCCCTTGGGGGATTTTCCCTCATAAAGTTTAGCTCCCGGGTCTTTTGCATGCATTTAGGACATCTTACTTCATAATTTGGTATCCCAATGGAATGAGCCCTAGGTAACATGACAAACGGGACCTAGGAGGAACCCTTGAGCTTAACCCTACCCAAAATAGGGGGAGGAATTGGGCGCCCGCGCCCTAGTCCTGCCCTATGGGGTAGTCCCAATTTCTGGGTGTCAGTTTATGACCGTTATTTGGGTCCTATGCCAACATGGTAAGTTTGAATTACAAAAAACTTGGTAGGAGTGTTTGTAGTTGCATATAAAAGCATGTTTAGGCATTCATTTGTAAACTATATTTCAACTAGATGGCAATTGTGATGTTCAAGTATTCTCAAGGTGATTCAAGGCTTTCATTGTGTTGCAAGAGTAGATTTGTGTGGTTTATGTGTCTGTGTTTGCAGATTTGAGCATCCATTTCATCATGGAATGAAGAGCATCTTCCTCCCATGATATATTCACTATAAGGTGACATTATATTATGTTTTCATCATCATTTCCTTTGGTTTTTGCCTCTGCCTCACAAGGGCACGCACTCTTTATCTGATAATGGTGTTTGGAGACTTAAGTATCCTCCGGGGCTTGACTGATGCAAGCCTCTAAACACCACAACCCCCTCCCAAAGTTTTCATGGTTACAGGTTATAGGTTGTGGAGCTGAGAAAAGTGAAGTTGCAGGAAGGCATCTTGAAGTGTTAGAATTGCAGAATAGAAGGAAAAATAGCACCCTGGACTTGGGTGCCCGCTCATTAGTTCTCCAACTTCTGTGACGGGAAAATCTCTGGGACAATAGGGAAGAGTTGCAGACTGAGTTTCCAGATCTAGAAAAAAAGTAGGGCATTGGACTTGGGTGCCCGCTCTTTTGTCCTTGACTTTTCCCCCTTGAAACCCCAAAAATAGGTACTCTGTGATTTGATAGTTCACATCTCTCTGCAAGAGCTTTTTCCGTTATTCGTCAGTTTATTGTTATATTTGCATAATTAGGGTTCTAATGGTCAATTAAGCATAAGAGAAGGAAATTTGATAATTAAACACCCTAATATAAGCTTCCCTACATCTCACAGTGACCTAGGGTATGATAGTGAATTGCCACTCGACCCTAGATCCTTGAATGTATAGGGTGAAAGGAGGATTCAAACATCTAAACAATCAAAAACTAAACAATCCCAATTTTACCCTAAAAATTTTGATGAACCCATGTTTTTGGACTTAAATTGCAACTTGTTGAGTGTGTGTCTTCAGATTTGGATTGATTTCATTCATTCATATAGTCATTCATTTTATTGCATTGAAAAAAATTCAAAAAAATTGAAAATTTTGAAAAATTAAAAAAAAAATTGCATTGTTTGGCTTACTAAATTGCATCAATTTAGAAATTACTAAATTGCATCAATTCTTTCTAAATTTTCCTAAATCATTATTTTTACATCAGATCTTATATAAATGACAAAAAAACACAAAAATTTAGAAATTTGCATTGCATTTTTGTCACTAATTTGCTAGGCTTTTGTAGAAATTTTGACAATTTTCATATAACCTAGTAATTCCAAAATCTAGGGTTAGTAAGTAAAATCTTCTTTCATATTTTTCTACTGATTTTAGAGGCTCATTAAAATTTTCATTTGGTTTTAGTCTTGCATTTTAGTGTAAATTTGCATTTAGATTCAAAATATTTGCAATTTTTGCATAAGAAAATTTCAACAAAAAACTAGCAATTTTCATGCATTTTCATTAGATTTGCATTGGCATTTTGCATGTTAGGGATTGAAAATTATTTTCAGATCTGAGTACACTTCATTTTCATCATAATTAATACTTCAAAACATTCACATAGCATTTTGTGTTAAGATCTCATACCTAGGGCTTAAAAAACAACGATTTTCACTAAATTTGGCCTTATCGACTCTATAAACTTACACCATAGGCATGTTGTGAAGGGTATTTTTGCATTAATTGGATTTTATCATGGAACTCATTTTATTCCCCTCCTAAAAATCTTCACAACACCCTTTTAATGGGCTCTTGTATTGAATATTCGGTGAAAAACTACATATTTTGGCCATTTTTGCCCTAGGGTTTGACCTAGCTTGCACTCCAAGCATGTTGTGACAAATTTTATGGATTGAGTTGACTGATATCATAAGTATTACTTGATTCACATCCTAAAATTCATTACAACACCCCTTTTTCTAGGTCTTGGAATTGAAAAACCGTGAAAAATAACCTATTTTTGCTCTATTTTCACTAAGGTTTCACCTTAAGTGGCACTGAAAGCGTGTTGTGTTGGGTATTTTGGTACCAAGTGGCTGTTATTACTGATATTATTTTCTTTCCATCATCATTTTACTGACAACACCCTTTGTTATGCTCCCTTGCATTGAGTTTTGGTGAAAGAAGCGCCTATTTCGACATATTTTCACTATAATTTGACTTGGCATTATCTTATATTTGCATCAAGAATGTGTTGTGAAGGATCATATTTCTATTTTGGACTAATATAATAAATATAAGTTTCTTCCCTTGACTAAAATCCTTACAACACTCTTTGTTTCATTCATTTGCATTGAAAAAAGTACAAAAAATCAAGCATTGACAACATATCTTAAGCCTAAAACTTGAGCATATTGCTACATGAGTCTAATAACTCACTGCCCTAAGAGAAATATTCATTTAAGAATAAGCATAAGACACATGGGATCTAGTTCTCTTGAAGAAGTTGGTACTTTGAACGCCTTCTTTACAAAAGGAGAAACCTAGATGTTACAAGACATTACACCTATTACAAGTACAATGGAAGAACAAACTTTTCATAATGTTGATGATATTATTGAGGTGACAAGATATGTATCTAATGAGAAAATAGAAAAAATGGATAAAGAGATAGCACAATTTCAATCATTTATGGAAAATGAGAGAATAGCTGAAGAAGTTGTCCCTACAATTCATAATATAAGAGAATTGATAAAAGAGGGACAAGATGGTGTATATGCAATTCGTGGTCTAGCACATATTGTACAAACCAATATCATGCCAGTGACCGAATGTGTGCAAGTGACAAATAACACTTTATCACCATCTCATACTCAAGTATCCATACCTATACCGACTATGGGAATATTGACTTTTACAACAATGATCTTAACAACTGATGCAAATGCTTGTAGTAATGCTACCACTGGTATTGGAGTATCTAATGGCACTAATTACAAAGCTGTGGGATTTGATTATCAAAAATTGGTTTCTAAGGGGACCTCCTCTATGCATAATTGTTCTTAACCACCTATCTATTCCACTCATTTCCAACCACCTATTACCTACTCACAACCATCTTCCACCTATCATTATGTCCAACCACCATTGACATATTCTTAGCCTCCACCTATTGTATCTCAAGCTCATTCACCTCCTCACTTTGGTTTCAATTCCTCACAACAAACTATGTATCCTAATAATGCCATCCTCAACCAACTTTTATAGGGCATGACTGCTTTACAACAAAAGGTAACAAACTTGACAAATTCTTCGTAGCCTAGTCTACCAACATATCATGCCCGTAATCCCCTTTCTTATGCAATCTTGAGAACTCCTATGCCTAAGAGGTTTGAGACTCCTCTCCTTGAAAAATATGGTGGAAAAGGTGATCCTAATATCCATGTGGCAACATTTACAGTGGTGTAGTGATTTTTATTTTGAAGAGGATTTGTTGGCAAAACTTTTCTTGCGATCTCTCAAAGATACTACTTTAGAATGGTTTTGCTCTGAATTCAATACACTCCTTTTCGTAGTTGATTGATCAATTTTTACAACATTTTCAAGCAAACATCAGACCCCAAGTCACGCTTATTGACTTGGTTCAATGCAAACAAGGTCTGAAAGAAAAGTTGACTGAATTCATTAGTTGGTATCAAGGACTTTATGCACAAATTCAATATTAGATGAAAGACGAAGATGTTCAGAAGATATTCATTACAAATCTACAACCTAATATTCGTGATAAGATCCTTTTGATGAAGTATAACTCCTCTCAACATTTATGTACCGCCTTTTGTGATTATCAACTTTCGTCTAGTCAGTATGAAAACCAAAACTCATCGGCTCAAGTTGGTCAATCCACGGGTGGATCATCACAAAACAACTTTAAAATGAATAATAATAATAGGAGCTTCATCAAGATTAATGGACCAAATATGAACAACTTTTTGAATGTTTCAGCTATCACTAATCCAAAGAAAGTATCATATCAACCAAGAAAGTTTACTCCGACATATGAATCTTATCATTCTATCATGAGTCAAGCTGTGAGTAATAACATTCTGAAGCTTCCCCCGATTAAGCCTGTTGATCCTAGTAAACAAAGACCTTACTTTGATGCTAATGCCTTCTGTCATTATCATCAAATGCAAGGACATGACATCGAACAATGTATGTGTCTTAAACATGAGATACAGGACCTTATTGATTCAAATGTCATCCAGGTATTGGGTGAGAATGATAATGGAAACAAGTCGATTGCTCCATCGAATCAGAACTTACAAATCTTCATTAATCCTTTCCCTAAGCATACTGAAACCAATATGTTGGAACAGGGTTTAGTGGAAGCAGACGAGGATGATTACTTGGACTATGATAGCATCGTGGGAATGATTGAAGTAGATAAGAAACAAGTGGATAATCCACCTTGCCCATGAAGGAATGGAATTTATGCTAAGGTTCCTCCTCCATTATCCTTATATGGATAGGGAGATAATCAGAATATATCAAAAAAGCAAGAACAACAACCCATACAGACGAGTATGATGGAACAAGATGATTCTTGTTACCATTCTAGAAAGATTCAACAAAGAAAACTCGCTAAAAATTAGAAAAGAGTAAAACAACAATCAATAGCCAGAAATAATAGTGGTTCTCCCCCTCATAAGCAACAAAAAGTCTCATTTCAACAAGCATCATATGATAATAAACAAAACTTTCATAAGAACCACCCAAATTTTGCCTTAAACATGATCGAGTACCTCTCCAAGAGGTTCACAAGTTCCAAGATCTAATACGAAGACCCTAAAGGTAAGTATCTCTAACCCTTTATCTCTCTCATGATGTGCTTCCCCCGTGATGTGTTATGTGTTGTTTAGGCCTCCTGGGATGACCTCAGATTCTCCCGTAAGGTCTGAGATACCAGGAGACTGCCTCTGTTGTGACCTTCTTCTATTTGTATCATCATTCTTCTAAATTGCTCTCTCTGATTTCATTGTTGTGTGTTGTGTCTTACGGACATAGCGTTGCGGTTGGTGACACTGGGGGCACCCTCCTACGTGACTATCCCTAAGACACTTGTTTCTCCTCTCTTATTTATTGTTTCCCTTCCTCTAGTGTTTCCATCTAGTGGGCAGATGACGACAAACATTTATACTGATGCAGACCTAGTGTCCCTTTCGAGAGCAATCAAAAAATGGACTTATTTCCTAAAATGACGATGGGGTTGTATATTTTATCCGACGCTTGGCTAGTGGAAGTACTCATGCTTTCCGCGTAGTGAACTTGATGATGTTTCTATCGCATTTACAAACCTTAACAATACTTCTGCTCTGTGCACCTTTGTTTGTCTTTGAATCTAGCCTTGGTGGTACTCGATTCAGAGAGATTCATGATATAGCCCCACAGTTATCCTCAAACTCTAAATTTTTTGTATAACCTTGGCTCTTTGTGTGGTTAATCATATGCATCAATGTTGTTATTTATCATGGTGTTGTAAACACTAACATGTTTCTTGCAGGGATGTGTTTGTGGGAACATTTGGTGATCGTAAAGTACATGTCACCTCCGGGGGGCATGGGCTTTGTGAAAGTCGATATTCCCTTATGTGTTTTCTTCCTACCTTAACGTGCTTGATATTGATACCTGATATCAACCACCTTAAGGTGGGGGCATATAAGGTAAGTTGTCTGTTGTAGATGTTAGCAATGTGTTTACCCTCAGATGCAAAGACCTGCGTGATGAGTGCATCATGCATACTGAGTTTGTTTGCAATAAATCAATCAATCATGCAAGCCCTCTATGGAGGTGAGATATCGCGTATATCCTTTTTATCTTAAGCCCTTTGTGGAGGCGGGGATGGTGTATTTCTCAAAGCAGATTGCATCATCCTGTCATTTTCAAAAGTCCTTTGTGGAGGCGAGGAGCAGTTCTGTGACTAACTCAACCCTTAAGTGTGTCTTCAGCGATAGTTGTGGCAAAGCCCAATTGTCGATGTGTGCCTGTAATGTACCTGAGATGGTGATGAGCCTAGAAATAGGGAGCACACCATCACTTGTCTTCCATGTTTTCTCTGCATCTTCAAGTGTGTGTTTTGGCATGCTTGTTTTGTGTGGCGTGTTTGTTGCCCCATGTGCATTATAAAGACCAATGCCTTAGGGTTGTGCTTCCTGCATTTTGGGAGGTTTT
Source organism: Cunninghamia lanceolata (assembly GCA_027924645.1). Lineage (NCBI taxonomy): Eukaryota > Viridiplantae > Streptophyta > Pinopsida > Cupressales > Cupressaceae > Cunninghamia > Cunninghamia lanceolata. The sequence goes on along the minus strand of BSBN01001040.1, from coordinate 2,069,482 downwards.
GTGTGTCTTGCATGTGTGTTTCCCCATATACAAAGACCTGCGTGATGAGTGCATCATGTATTATGGGAGGTTTGTTTACTTTCCAGTACTTGCATCTGCATTTCATATATATGAGAAAAAATGAAAAGAAAAGATATCATTTCTGTCTTCCATGCATTAATGTGTCTTCTATGCATTGACTATCTTCTCCATGTTTTGTGTGACTATAACTATCTTCTCTGTGTTTTGCGTACCTGTTATTGTTTTCTATGTGTTTGTTGTGTTTGTGACCTTACTTTAATGCATGTATTGACCTTGCGTTTATACATACATTAAAGTGGGGGCTAAATCTAATGTTGGAAAATGTCTCCTTGGGGGCTTTTCCCTCATAAGGTTTAGCTCCCGGGTCTTTTGCATGCATTTAGGACATCTTACTTCATAATTTGGCATCCCAATGGAATGAGCCCTAAGTAACATGACAAACGGGACCTAGGAGGACCCCTTGAGCTTAACCCTACCCAAAATAGAGGGGGAGAACTTGGGCGCCCACTCCCTAGTCTTGCCCTATTTTGGGGTAGTCCTAATTTCTGGGTATCAGTTTATGACCATTTTTGGGTCCTATGCTGACATGGTAAGTTTAAATTACGAAAATCTTAGTGAGAGTGTTTGTAGTTGCATATAAAAGCATGTTCAGGCATTCATTTGTAAACTAGATTTCAACTAGATGGCAATTGTGATGTTCAAGTATTCTCAAGGTGATTCAAGGCTTTCATTGTGTTGAAAGAACAAATTTGTGTGGTTTATGTGTTTGTGTTTGCATATTTGGGCATCCATTTCATCATGGAATGAAGAGCATCTTCTTCCCATGATATCTTCACTACAAGGTGACATTATATTGTGTTTTCATCATCATTTCCTTTGATTTTTGCCTCTACCTCACAAGGGCACACACTCTTTATCTGACAATGGTGTTCGGAGACTTAAGTGTCCTCCAGGGCTTGACTGAGGCAAGCCTCTAAACACCACAACCCCCTCCCAAAGTTTTCATGGTTGCAAGTTACAGGTTGTGGAGCTGGGAAAAGTGAAGTTGCAAGAAGGCATCTTGAAGTGTCAGAATTGTAGAACAAAAGGAAAAATAGCACCCTGGACTTGGGCGCCCGCTCATTAGTCCTCCAACTTCTGTGAAAGGAAAATCTTCGAGACAACAGGGAAGAGTTGCAGACTGAGTTTCCAGATCCGGACAAAAAGTAGGGCATTGGACTTGGGCTCCTGCTCTTTTGTCCCTGACTTTTCCACCTCGGAACCCTGAAAATAGGCACTCTGTGATTTGATATTTCACATCTTTCTGCAAGAGCTTTTTCCATTATTCGTCAGTTTATTGTTGTATTTGCATAATTAGGGTTTTAATGGTCAATTAAGCATAAGAGAAGGAAATTTGATAATTAAACACCCTAATCTAAGCTTCCCTACATCTCACAATGACCTAGGGTATGATAGTGAATTGCCACTCGACCCTAGATCCTTGAATGTATAGGGTGAAAGGAGGATTCAAACATCTAAACAACTAAAAACTAAACAATCCCAATTTTACCCTAAACAGTATGCAAATGCAATATTCCCATAAAGTAGTTACAAGGTATGTATACCAATTAATACCATGTTTATCCACTATTTTTCTTAAAATCTATTCCATTGTTTTATTTGTAGCTTATGCTCAAGACCATTAATCTGTGGGTAATATGGAGAAGAGAAACATTGTTGAATATGATTCTTGTCTATAAAAACAAACACTCTATTTTTTAAGGATGTACTATTATCTATAAAAATATTTGAAGATATACTCCATTGACTTTTATCATCCACACTCATGACTATATGAATTCTTGGGTTTAAACCTCTCTTTCCAATAGTTATGTTCTTTGATCCCATTCTTTTTTTGTGCATGGGGAAAAGAATTATCAAGGGTGTGGTGAGTGGATCTCATGCCCTTGCTATTTTAAATGGTCCCTATTCTTTGGAATTATGATTTTCTCTTGATTCTAGGGTTGCCTAGAATATATCCTCTCTTTCTCTAGCTAGAACTAGTTTATTTCCTTCTGGCATTCTACGTTATTTAGAGTTAGTTAATCAAAGGTCAAGTTCTCCATCTAAACTAAAGGATACAGTGGATGATATAACCCTAGTCAAGTATGGCTCAAATATCTTAGAAGTAGAAAGGACTCACACAAATCACATCCTAATATGTTGTTTACATTAAGTTTGGCCAAGTTTGGTTTATTTTCATAAATGGATCAGAAAAATTTGGCAATTACTTCTAGAAGACAAAAAAATTATTTACCATAGTGCCAAAGGATTCTTCCTAGTAGTTTGTAGCTCCACAAAGGACAAGGTTTTGTTGTAGGCCTTGTTCACGGGATAAAACCCACCATTGTCTAAGATCTCGGTACTTTGATTTCAATCCCCTTACAACAAAGTTTTCAAAAAATATAGTTTAGGTTTGACTCCCCAAACTCTTGCTACATTTTTGGGGCCCTTCCATACATACTAAAATTAGGAACTCCATTGGAAATTTCATTGCAATTCCTAAAAAATCAAAACTTCTTTCCACTTTTATCTTCAGTTAGATTCTAGTGGAAATGATTTTTTTCAAATAATTACCTACTAAAATTGGGATCACTATTGGATCTAAAATTTTTATCAGATTATTAAGGAGTAGCCTTAATGTGTGATGGTGTTATACAATGAGTCATAGGGTGGAAGCCAGCTCAAAAAATTATCCATTATAAAAAATGCTTAAGTCAACCAAACAAGCCACATGGTAGGTAGTGGCATATTTGAGACATGAAAACATATATCTAGATGCCTAAAATGATTATATGGTCCTCCAATCCTCAACTTTTAATGAAAGGCAGCCTTCAGAGGCCAGTACTCCTCCAAGGTCTCATGTTACTCCAATGAAATGATCATTCCCTTCAATGGTATTTGGTATTTCTCCTGATTCCCCACATAGGAATGAATTTCATATTCCTACCACCAAAGGAGAGGAGTCTCTAGTGCAAGTTGATTTATAGGTTCTCTTTAGGAATGAAGATTTAGTGGAGAAAGGTTCAACTTCTTGGACAACAATTAATAAACGAAATAAATCTTCCACCAAAAAGGTCAAAGGGCATTGCAAAATGACCTTGCAGAACCATGCCAAAAAGGGATAGCTACACCATAGGGTCACAGGTGAGGGTTGTTCTAATAGTGTTGTTGACCTATTTTCCTCTATCTAGAGATAAATAGTTCACCTTGTATTTTTCTTGAAAATCCTTTGGAAAGTGTCCATACAAAGCTTAAATCTTCCAAGTACTCATGCATGCCTTGTCAAAAAATCCCAAGATCTTGCCTGAAGAATCCTTGCAGAAAACCCAGAAAAACCAGAAATCTTTTGGCTTCAAAAATTTCTAAGTCATTTGACCTTTGCATTTCAAAAATGCAAAAAATAGTTGCATACAAGTATTTTTGTATATACAAGGCCATTTGTATGTACATGCAGGTTCAAATGTACATTGGCGGGTCAAAAATCTCAATCGGCCTTCAAAAAAGTGAAAAAATGATTGTATGCATCTTTGCATGTATATCGGGTTTGTATATGCATTTGGGGAATCTATTGTAGATTCCCAGAATATTCTGTGCTTGTATATCGAGATAGATGTATATCGGGTTTGTATCTTTGCACATACAACCTAATATACAATGAAAAACATACAAGGCCGACTTATATACATTTTATACAGTTGAATGCATATCGCCTTGCATACAATCGCAATATACAAGGGCCAAACATACAAGCGGGAGATGCATTCGATGGGGCCCACAAAAATATACAATGGAGATTGTGTGTGTTAAACATACAAGCGGGAGATGCATTCGATGGGGTCCACCGCTTGTATATTTGTGATTGTATGTTTGCACATACAATCAAATATGCATTCCATATACAAGCCAGATCTGAAGGGAGCATACATTCCAGTTGATAAAGGGCAAATTCCGCAGTTTGTATGTATAGTTTGCCTTTATGTTTGCATTGTATATGCGACATACATAGGATACATACAAGGGGAAAACATATAGGGTGGACCTGACCAGGAACTCAAATACAGTTAATGATCTTTTGGAATCCGCGGCTTGCATGTATATGGCATTTGTATATGCTAATATACAAAAAATGAAAATACAAGGCCTGGATTTCAATTTTCTGCCAATCCGATGGATAAAGTGGCTGGCGTCTGGCTTGCATACAATGGACATTGTATATGCCGACATACAAAGAGGATACATGCAAACTGGACCTGATGGTATTTTCAAGCTTGCTTCATAATCTTTTGAGTTCTAGATGGTTTGCATATTTGGGATTGTATGTTGTATATACAATGCGATATGCAAGGGGTCATATACAAAGGTTATTGGCTAGACAGATGCATCGGCAGCTCAGTTTGTAGTCATTCCGACCGCCGATATGCATATACAATTTTCAGCTATGCTTTTCAAGACCAACTCAACAGCGAATCAGGTGGTGCCACGTGGCACAGATGGCGATGCAAGTACAAGGACCGTTGCACATACAAGGCATTTTTGGAGGGAATTTCAAGGCATACGCAAGGCAGATTGAATATCAAACAGGAAAAAGGCGCATTTGCACCAAGTAAAGACAAAGTACGGTTGTCATTGTATATACAAGGTGACATACATTTGAAGATACCAGCATATATACAAAGGCCTTTTCAAAAGACAAAGCCCACTTTTGTATGACGGTGTGTACAAAGCGCTTTACACATATAAAGACATTTCAGGGGCTGATTCAGATAGCAATATATACACAGATGCAAAGCGATATATATAGGCAGTTGACCGAAACTTTGACAGCCTGTATCTCCTTCATCCTAGCGAATTTCGAGATGCTGCAAAAGGCAAAAGTGCATGTTTTTGCCTCCTCTTTCATTTGGCGGGCTTTTCAAGGGTTTTCTCTCACTTTCAAATTTTAGATCTGGCATTGCATGCTTGGCCATCGTGACGTTTTAGCAGCGACAGTTGCATTTTTAGCTGAAGATATTTGTTGCATTCATTGCTACAAATCGATGACTCTGCAGACCACATTAAAGATGAAAAATATCTTTCATCTGCCCTATTTTCAGATCTTTTACACCATAACTTCAAGCAGGTGGATGTCCCTTCAGGCAGATATTTTCTAACAGTGCCCATGGGTGAGAATTTATTGTAACCAACTAAAAATGTAAAATGCTATATACATATGTAAAACAGATGTATAGGAGGTTAGTTGGTTGTTCTTCTGGGCTATTCTTTGTAATGGCTACTTGGCCTCTATAATCAATATAAACTAGTATTTTTTGCCTCTCTGTTATTATTTTAGCATTGTGTCTATTCTCCTGGACCTCTCTAGAATTAATATGATTCTGTGTAAGTCTTTCCAGCTATGAGATTATTACTGTGCCGATTTGGTTGCAGCCAAACACATTTAAATCTGGTGTATCACTTAGTTCATTTTAGCATTTCATTTCAACATTCTTTCTAACCCTTTCCTCTGCAAGCATTAGCACTAGGTTTAGATGAATTTCTCTAAGTATTAGGCTTAGAAAGAGGAAGCTGGCCTTCTCCGGAGGTCTGATCTCATTTAGCAAAGTCCCACACTTAGAGACCATTCCCATGTTACTCCAGATTGCAGAGGTTTCACAACTATATGCAAGGGTACAAATCTGAGTGATAATAAGTGCTCTTAGAGGGATATAATTTTCCAATTACCCTAGTAGTTAAGCTTCTCCCAATTTTAAACTAATGATCTTTATTTCTCTTGTCTATCTTTTGTTAGAGTGTTGTTAGTCTTTGTTATTTTTTCACATGTTGGAGCAAATGGGTTTTTACCATTTACTTTGCTTAAGTTTTACTTAGGCATCATAATACATTATTAGATATTAGTTTTTTAGTTGGTAGTTGTTGTTGGTTATCACTTTACTGGCTTTTTCCTTGCCTTTATAAGAAAAGCCAATGTACATTATTTGCATCTCATTCATATTTTTCATCATTCTGGTGAAATAGCTTTGCTTCTCTCATATTGTGAAGGTTTATCATGTAGGTTGTGCTCCTAGGAGGTGGTTGACACCAACATGGTATCAGAACCAACTTCCTGCATCTCCTTCCGTTGAGAGTTTTCATCAGAGTTTTTGAGATCTTTTTTGAAGCCAGGATCGTGGGGCATTGGCCAGTATACATACTTGGTAGAGTTGGCAAAAATTTATCAGGTTTTATTCCTTTGCTTTATGGGTTAAGTTTTGGAGAGGCTTTGTGATTTCGTTGGAGATTTCGTGGTTTTTCACCTTGCCTACATCACAAATGAGGCCAATTATGTGGTGATTTTCTACCATTTGTTTACAGTTTCATTGCCAGTTATAGTTGAAAGTAGCAAGCTCATCCATTCAAAGGAGATTGCATCCACACCATTGACATCTTCTGGTTAAACATTTTTGTTGGCAGTATTAAAATTCTTGAAGGATGATCCAAATGTAAGGAAAGCACAGGTGCGGAAAACAGCTTCCCTAATGTTAATTCCCAGGGGGCAGTGTAGACCAGTCACTTTTTAAAATACAATAACACAGATGAATACACAAGAGAAACCAAAATAGACAATAGTTAGAACACAGACACACAGAATTACGTGGGAAAACCCTTACGGGTAAAAAACCCACCACCACAAGAAAACAATCTTTATTACAGTAAGATATACAGTTACAATAAAGAACTCAGCTTCTTGCTCTGGTGTTTGATTCTCAAAATTATACACAGTTCATCTCCCTGTACATTTACAGAACGAACCTTTTTTTCAAGTCTCATCATAATCATAATACCAACGACACCTTTAGACATATCATTCTATTTCCAATCTGCAAGAACAAGAGTCGTTACAGACTTCTGCTCTAACTGATAGAACAAATTCCTCATACGTCGCTGCCATCTAACCGTCGCAACGGTTCACATTTCAGTGAGGCGTTTAGTCCCACATGTACCAAGTCGCAAAGGACTTTGCAGTTTATAACCGCCAACAGGCGAAAGAGTATTGTCAGCAATTTTGTTGCCGACAATACCAAGCCTCCAAGTCCATCGGCATAACAACTCCCATCGGCCCTCAGACTTCACCTCCCACCGATGAGCATTGTCTCCCCGATCACCAAGGTTACCATCGGTATGACATTCTCCATCGGCAAAAGATCTAGCCCTTGCTCCGACAGAGGTTTGTCTCACCGATACCAATAACAGGATGTCCGCAGTACATCGGCCCAACACCTTTAGCCGACGGGTATTCTCTTGCCGATAGACATACGCAATCGGAGTGACTACTCCTGTCGGAGTAACTCTACAGTGTTTGGCCGATAGGCCCTTGTCTTGCCGACGACCGTATCCTTCGTCGGAGTGACTACTCCTGTCGGAGTAACTCCACAAAGTTTGGCCGATAGGCCTTGTCTTGCCGACGGTTGAATGCTTCCATCGGGGTGACACTCAGCATCGGACAAACCTTCGATGCTTATTCCGACGGCCCTTGTCTCACCGATGCCAATGGTCTTCAACATAGTCCTGCCGATAGTGCTTCGTCACAGCGATGCCGACATCGCATATCCTCAGACCAATGAACCAAGGAACAGTTGAACTAAAATTCATTGAACCTACCAAATGAACTCTAGAAAGGTTCAACAAAGAGGTTCAAAACATAGGTTCAACTAAGAGGTTCAAGTAGTAATTTGAGACACAAGTTCTCTTCAATCTCCCACTTGTCGAAGACATTACTGCTACCTCTTAGTCCTCATTTGATTATTGAGAACTATGGGCCCGAAGACCCATTTCATCTGAGCACCATTTGAACTTGGCTGTGTTCACTGGTTTAGTTAAGGCATCAGCAACATTTTCCAAAGTGTCAACCTTTTCCAGCTTCACCTTCCTGTCTTCCACCATATCACGAACAAAGTGATATTGGACATCAATATGTTTTGTCCTAGCATGAAATGTAGGATTCTTTGCCAAACATATGGCACTTTGACTGTCACAATGAATTTGTATTTGCCCTGCATTAAAACCAACATCAGAACACAACCTTTTCAACCAAACAGCTTCTTGGCATGCACGAGTGGCTGCCATGTACTCTGCCTCTGTTGTGGACAAAGCGACTACAGCCTGTCGCTTGCTCATCCAACTGATAGCACCACCATGTAACATGAACACGTATCCACTGGTGGATCTCCGACTGTCAATGTCCCCTGCCCAATCAGAATCAACATATCCCTGAATACTGATAGATCTCTTAGACCCTTCTGAGTTTCCATGATAACAAATAGCATAGTCAGAAGTTCCCTTCAAATACCTCATAACTCTTTTCACAGCATCCCAATGTGATCTGCCTGGATTCGCCATAAATCGGCTCAAAACTCCCACTGCTTGGGCAATGTCTGGTCTGGTACAGACCATTGCATACATTAAACTGCCAACAGCACTTGCATAAGGTACTCTCTTCATGTCATCAATTTCATTTGAAGATTCTGGACAATCTTCAACAGATAATTTCGTTCCCTGCAAAACTGGAACAACTAACTGTTTAGAATCAGACATATGAAACTTATCAAGAACATTGGTAATATACTTCCTCTGGCTGAGCCAAATTTTTCTCTTAGATCTGTCCCTTTTGATCTCCATTCCCAGAATGTACTTTGCTGCCCCCAGATTTTTCATTTCAAATTTCAAGGACAACTGAGATTTTAATTCTGAGATCATCCCCTTACCATTGCCAATGAACAACATGTCATCCACATATAGTGCAATTATAAGAATCTGGTCACCTTCAGTTTTATAATAGACACAATGATCAGATTTAGATCTCACATACCCCAAGGATAAAACATACGTATCAAACTTTTGATACCACATTCTGGGAGACTGTTTCAAACCATAAAGAGACTTTTTAAGTTTGCATACCAGATGTTCTTTACCTTTTTCCACAAAATACTCTGGCTGAGACATATAAATTTCTTCTTCAAGGTCTCCATGAAGAAACGCTGTTGTCACATCCATCTGCTCAATTTCAAAATCATATGCTGCTGCAAGTGACAACAGAAATCTAATGGATGTCAACTTAGCTACAGGAGAAAAGATTTCTCCATAATCAATACCTTCCTTTTGGGAATACCCCTTAGCAACCAGTCTTGCCTTGTACTTCTCAATACTACCATCTGGACCATATTTCTTCTTAAATACCCACTTACAGCCTACAGGTTTTCTTCCTTTAGGCAAAGGCACCAGATCCCAGGTTCCATTCTTCTCCAATGATGTCATTTCACTATGCATGGCTTCCAACCAAGAATCTGAATCAGGTACACTAATAGCTTCTTTCACAGTCCTAGGTTCATCAGTATTAGTAAGTAAAGCATAGGCACAAGTTGAATCAGGTACTGAAAATCCATACCTATTTGGTTGTCTTCTTTCACGTGTAGATCTCCTCAAAGGTTGAGGTGCAGGTTCAGGTTCTTGTTCTGGATCAGAATCTTCGGAGCTACTTGAACTCTTATCTGAACCATCTACACTTGGTGCTTGTTGTTCCTCTTTTACAGGAGTCAGAGGAACATTCACAACACTCTTTTCTTTCTTTTCTTCTGTCTTTTCTGGCTGAGGATCAACAACCAATGGTTTCAGCTCTCTGAAAATTACATTCCTGCTGTAGATTACCTTTTCAGTTTCAGGATTCCAAAGCTTGTATCCTTTAATACCGACTCCATAGCCAACAAAGATACATTTAACTGCCTTGTTATCCAACTTAGATCTTTTAACTTCAGGAATATGAGCATATGCCTCACAGCCAAAGACTCGAATATGTCTTAGAGAGGGCTTCTTACCAGACCATGCTTCCATAGGTGTCTTATCAACCAATGCTGATGTAGGAGAACGATTCAGCAAGTAACAAGCTGTAGCAACTGCCTCAGCCCAGAACTTCTGTTCAAGACCAGCATAACTCAACATACTTCTTGCTTTCTCCATCAACGATCGATTTAACCTTTCAGCAACTCCATTCTGTTGTGGAGTATAAGGTGTAGTTTTATGCCTTTTAATTCCATGGTCTACACAATACTTATCAAAATCCGCATTGCAATATTCACCACCGTTATCTGTTCTCAAGCATTTTAGTTTTCTACCAGTCTGATTTTCCACAAGAGTTTTAAATTCTTTAAATCGACTGAACACTTCTGATTTGTTTTTCAAAAAATATACAAATGCCCTTCTTGAATAATCATCAATGAACGATACATAGTATCTTGATTTAGATAAAGAAGGAACATCAACTGGACCAAAAACATCAGAATGCACATAGTCCAGAACACCAGAAGATTTATGAGAACTAGAGTAAAATGAAACACGGTTTTGCTTTCCATATATACAATGTTCGCAGAAATCGAACTCCAGATTACAATCAATCAGCCCATCTACTAGATTTTTGTTTTTCAAGGTTTTTAAACCTTTCTCACCTATGTGACCAAGTCTATGATGCCAGAGCATTGTTTTCTCTGCAGGAAGTTTAACTTCCATAGAATTTACGTCATGTGTTACAATAGTAGCCTTTTCAGATTTTGCAGAGACATTATTACAGCACACTGGTTTAGCATCTAACCTATACAGAGTTCCAATGCGTTCACCTTTTGCCAGAACAATAGAACCTCTAGTCATCTTACAGCCACCATTCACAAAAGTAACTTGCACTCCAACATCATTAAGTTTACTAACAGAAAGTAAATTTTGAGCCAGACCTGGTATATGAAGAACTTCATTCATTCCCTTTATTCTGCCATCCGGGAACTGGATTCTGACTCGACCTCGGCCAACTATTTCCAGTGTTGAATCACTAGCCAGGAACACCTTGCCACCAGCATAGGGTTCATACTTTGTGAACCACTCTCTATGAGATGTCATATGAAAGGATGCTCCTGAATCAATCAGCCAAACATCTTCAGAAGCAGGTGTTGCCAGAGCAGCAATGAAAGCATCAGCATCACTGTGTGAAGACTCAGAGTCAGAGAAGTTCTTCTTCTTCTTTTTCTCCTCTTTGCAGTCTTTCTTGACATGACCTTTCTGTCCACAATTCCAGCACTTCACCTTGGACTTCTTGCCAGGAGATTTTGATTTCCCCTCTGATTTGGACTTAGACTTCTTGTCCTTCTTCTTGCCTCTTTCCTTTGATCTACCACGAACTGACAGAGCCTCTTTGGCCATTCTAGAAGATTTCCTCCGCATCTCTTCAGACAACAAGGAGGCAACAATAGTTTCCTGAGAAAACGTAGTTGTTGTACTTCCAATAGCCATCACCAGATGGTCCCACGAGTCAGGTAAGGAACATAACAGAAGCATACAGCGATCTTCCTCTTCTATTTTTACACCTATAGATGTCAACTGAGCAACAATCGTATTGAATGCACTCAGATGTTCTGCTACAGATGCACCTTCATCCATCTTCAGAGAATACAATTTCTTTCTGAGGAAAAGTTTATTTACCAAGGACTTGCCCTGATAAATATTATTCAACTTTTTCCACAAATCACTTGCAGATTTCTCCTCATGGATGTTCAATAGAACAGAGTCAGATAAACTCAGTCTTATCAGTCCTTTGGCTTTTCTGCATATCAGTTCCCAATCTTCTTGCTTCATGCCTGTAGGTTGAATTCCAGACACAGCAACCCAAAGATCTCTATAGACTAACATGTCTTCAACTTTAAGTTTCCACAACTCAAAGTTTGTGCCATTGAATTTCTCAATGTCTATTTTGTCTGATGTACTTGCCATCTCTATTTAATTTAAAAAATAACTTTCTACAGAACTCCCACACAACAGAATTAACACAAAAAACCCAAACTACCGACAAGGATAACACAACGGGCCAGGCTCTGATACCACTTGTAAGGAAAGCACAGGTGCGGAAAACAGCTTCCCTAATGTTAATTCCCAGGGGGCAATGTAGACCAGTCACTTTTTAAAATACAATAACACAGATGAATACACAAGAGAAACCAAAATAGACAATAGTTAGAACACAGACACACAGAATTACGTGGGAAAACCCTTACGGGTAAAAAACCCACCACCACAAGAAAACAATCTTTATTACAGTAAGATATACAGTTACAATAAAGAACTCAGCTTCTTGCTCTGGTGTTTGATTCTCGAAATTATACACAGTTCATCTCCCTGTACATTTACAGAACGAACCTTTTTTTCAAGTCTCATCATAATCATAATACCAACGACACCTTTAGACATATCATTCTATTTCCAATCTGCAAGAACAAGAGTCGTTACAGACTTCTGCTCTAACTGATAGAACAAATTCCTCATACGTCGCTGCCATCTAACCGTCGCAACGGTTCACATTTCAGTGAGGCGTTTAGTCCCACATGTACCAAGTCGCAAAGGACTTTGCAGTTTATAACCGCCAACAGGCGAAAGAGTATTGTCAGCAATTTTGTTGCCGACAATACCAAGCCTCCAAGTCCATCGGCATAACAACTCCCATCGGCCCTCAGACTTCACCTCCCACCGATGAGCATTGTCTCCCCGATCACCAAGGTTACCATCGGTATGACATTCTCCATCGGCAAAAGATCTAGCCCTTGCTCTGACAGAGGTTTGTCTCACCGATACCAATAACAGGATGTCCGCAGTACATCGGCCCAACACCTTTAGCCGACGGGTATTCTCTTGCCGATAGACATACGCCATCGGAGTGACTACTCCTGTCGGAGTAACTCTACAGTGTTTGGCCGATAGGCCCTTGTCTTGCCGACGACCGTATCCTTCGTCGGAGTGACTACTCCTGTCGGAGTAACTCCACAAAGTTTGGCCGATAGGCCTTGTCTTGCCGACGGTTGAATGCTTCCATTGGGGTGACACTCAGCATCGGACAAACCTTCGATGCTTATTCCGACGGCCCTTGTCTCACCGATGCCAATGGTCTTCAACATAGTCCTGCCGATAGTGCTTCGTCACAGCGATGCCGACATCGCATATCCTCAGACCAATGAACCAAGGAACAGTTGAACTAAAATTCATTGAACCTACCAAATGAACTCTAGAAAGGTTCAACAAAGAGGTTCAAAACATAGGTTCAACTAAGAGGTTCAAGTAGTAATTTGAGACACAAGTTCTCTTCACCAAAAACCCTGGTAGGCATCATTGTTTGAGCCATCAAAATAGGCGTTTAAGTCTCCAGTTTCTTCCATCAAAAGGGAGTCATTTATTTCTAAGAGAACTGCTCTTTGTTTGAATATTTCACTACTTCCAATCTACCACATCTGCCCACAATCCCGTGTCTCTTCCTGCTCACAAGGCCGAATGACCTTCCTCAGGCTCATGCCATCCTAAAGCAGCATGGTCTCTCCACACACACCGTCTGAGGTTTGAACTTTGTTGTAGGCCACTGTGGAGTTTATGGTAGATTTTTAAATGAAAGGGTGTTTGAAGGCGTCCCAAGGATTCTTTTCTATCTCTCCCATGGCTGGTCGATACATCTGTGAAGAAGACATTAAAATTTTAAAAGTTTAATATATATATATATTTACTTCAAACATTTGTATTTGCAAAGTTTTTGCAAAAAAAATTGTTTAGGGTTCTTTCATTTGTGTGGCAGAAACAAAGGTGGGCCCATACAGTTGTTGTTTGGGTGTGGGACTTTTATCCCATATTGCTTGTGCAAGAAGCAATTTTAGCATTAATATGCCCCAGCGCTCATTCATTGCCTTGTGAGTGTTTGGAAAAGCCTTACACTCATGTGAGGAAGTGGTGCTTAGTGTTGACTTGGTGTTGTGTGCTCGTGGTGACAAGGTGATTTGGAGTTCATGTGGCATAGGAACCCGCCACATATTTCAAATATTGAGATCCAATCAACCCTAGGGGCCCAAATTTTTTCCTCTGCTCAAGGACGTGGTCACATGGGCAACTAGAATTGAGCCCTCAAGTGCTTGCTAGTGCTTCCAAAGTGCCTTTATAGGCCTTTTTTCATTTTTGCATATATTTTGCAAATGGAGGTTTTTTTTCACAAACCACATATCAACGGAAAGGTATTTTCATCACCTTCATAGTTGTTGAGGTATTTCTCACATATTTTGTTGTTTGATGTTGTTTTTAATCCGTTTAAGTTCAATATTGGTTTTGTTCAATTCTTGTGAATAAAGGAGTTGGTTGTTTATACTGTGAGGAATATTTGTTGCATTCTCTTGTTTCAACATGAATTTGCCTAAAGTAGAACTACTAACTACAAAAAAATATCTTAAATGGAAATCCGATATGGATATTTTGTTGTTGAAACTAAAATTGCAAAGGATTACTTTTGGCCAAGATCCTGAACCCACTAGTGTTGTAGAAAAAAGGAAATGGTTTGATCGAAGAGATGAGGCTCTTGGTACTCTCATTATGTCTATTTCTCCTTATTTGAGATATCATGTGTTATCTTGTAAGCATCCTAATGATGTTTGGACTACCTTAGAGAATCTTTTTGGTAAGCCAGATAAGATGAGGAAATTTCATTTGGAGAATGAACTAATGAATCTAAATCCTAGACATTTTGACAATATCTAGAACTTCTTCACCAAGCTTAATTATCTTAGACTGTAGTTGTCTGAATGTGGGGTTAAAAAGGATGATGAATAGTTGACTCTATCTACCCTCTCTAAGTTAGGTCCTGATTATTCTATATTTGTTTCTACATTTTATGCTACCATGGATGCTCTAGGTAGTGCACACAAAATGCCTTCTCTTGATGGTTTTGCAGTGCAACTCACAAGGGAACAAGAAAAGTTGGCACAAATGGGCACATTGACACTTGCGAAGACTCAAGCACTTCTTGCAAAATATCCTAAGGCTTCAAGTGGCACGGACAAAAAACAAAATAAGGACTCTAAGTCCAAAGAGAAGGTTAATGATACTCCTTCACAGCCTACTCCTAAGACCAAGACCTCTTCTAAAGAGGAACCATCACAAAAGAAAAAGATCAAATGTGTTTATTGCAAGAAATCTAGACATGATGAGCATAGGTGTTATACTAAGAAGAATGATGAACTCACTCACCTTCTTCAGAAGAACAACATCTCTCTACCCTCATGAGAGTCTTCTTCTCCTTCTTCTACTTATGCATCACATTTGGCAGCATCTTCATCTTCACAGTCAGGGAATGTAGGATTTGCTAATGGGATGAAAGGAAAAGCACTCTTGGCTTCCACTATTCCTAAAAATGGGAGATGGCTTCTTGATTCAGGAGCATCTCATCATATGACATCTTCTTTGGATATGTTCTCTTCTTTTGAGCCTTGTAGTTCATCTAACATTTTGATGGGTAACAATACATACATGAAGGTTTGTGGGAAAGGTTCTATTGATATGGGTGAAGAATGTTTTAATGATGTTCTTTGTGTACCCTCCTTGACCACTAATCTCCTTTCAGTTTATCAAACTACTCTTGGTACACAAGGTAAGATAGTTGAGTTCACTCCTGATCATGTTTATATTAGAGACATAGGGACTAGAGAGATCATTGCTACAGGGGTGGTGGATCATGTATCTCTCTTGTATTATTTTTCTCATTTTGTTCTTGATGATGATATTCCTTTGGTTGGTGTTCATACCCTTCCATCAAGGGTGAATCATGTTTGTGAGGAGAAGTTTGGTCACCTGAATCTTGGTATTCTTGAGACTAGTGTTGAGCTTCCTCCTCCTTCACCTCCTGCTTCTTCAAATTTGAGTTCTTCTCTTGAGGAGGTTGATCATAGTTTTTTAGATCTTTCTTTATTGGATGAGTATTTGGCAGGTATTTTAGACTTGTTTGTAGAGTCTCATCTTGCAGATTTCAGAGACATATTTGAGGGGATTTCTCTCCTCTTTGATGATAGTTTCAACATGGTTGTTGATACATCTATATCTTCATTAGAGATTAACATTGATGAATTTCCTCTTTCACTTTTCTTGGTTGAGTTTGATCATGATTATGTGATGGATTATTCATGGTTGGAGACTCCTACTCAGTCTTCAAAAACTTCTATTTGGAGACTTCCCTCCTCCTTCCTTTAGCTAGACACAGAGTGGCTTCTTCATCACTCAATGGACTTGTTTCTTCCTAAGGGGAGAGGTGTTTCTTGTAGGCATTGGATCATCTTTTGTTTCCAAGCACACTTCATTGGCATTGGAGATTCTTCATTATGGGGGGATATAATGTCTCTCTTTTTCCTTCCTATGGGGGGATCATTGATTGTATATACATGGTGTATGTACTCCTTGAGGGGTACTAGTGAGTCCTCCATGCATCATCTTGTTTTCTTTTCTCTCTTTTGGAGAGGAGTTTTGTCCCACAAGGTTTTCTCCTTTTCTCTAGTTTGTGAGAGATTGCATTGCATTTTGCATTATAAATGGGTACCTAACATGGTTGTGGAGCCAGGGCCCATATTGCATAATAATCTCCCTAAGTTGCACTTAAGGGGTGTGTTGGAGTAAATGGGTTTTTACCATTTACTTTGCTTAAGTTTTACTTAGGCATCATAATGCATTATTAGATATTAGTTTATTAGTTGGTAGTTGTTATCGGTTATCACTTTACTAACTTTTTCCTTGCCTTTATAAGCAAGGCCAATGCACATTATTTGCATCTCATTCATATTTTTCATCATTCTAGTGAAATAGCTTTGCTTCTCTTGTATTGTGAAGGTTTATCCTACAGGTTGTGCTCCTGAGAGGTGGTTGACACCAACATCACAGGGTGAGTGTTTTAGCTCCCTATCAAGTAGCCTATGAGCCCATTAATACTTGAAATGTACATAGTTTGGATACATAATTAAAAGGGTGAGGGACTCACAACCCTTGGTTTAACTAGAAAAAAATTTATCTAAAGATAATTTGAATCTAAATATAATATTTTCCACAAGAAATGCAAAAAATATTTGAAGTTGTGGTAGACTTAAGAGGGACAGCCTCTACCCACTTTGTAAAATAATATGTAGTAGTGATAATAAAGTGTGTTCATCCAAAGAAGCAAGGGAAATATTGCCCACCAATTTTAAATACTATACAATAAAAGGCCAAGGAGAAGTGAATAACTAAAGATCATCTGTAGATGCATGTTTTAGATTGCTATGTATTTGACATGTAGGATATTTATTAACAAAATCATATAAATCTATTTCCATTTTACTCTGATAGTATCCCATATGTAATAACTTTTCTATGAACATATTCATACTCACATGACCACCACATATGCCTCTATGGCCCTTTTGAAGAGCAATATCTTTTTCATTATCATTCCAGCATCTGGGAAATAAACTATTATATCCATGTCTACAAAGCATATCCACAATGATCAAATATTTAGTAGCAAATTTTGGTAATTAGATGTGGTAATGTTTAGTGCAATTATGGGGAAATGCCCTTGATCCAAGTAATTGTAAATACCATGAAACTAATCTTCTATTGATGTAACACATACATGTGTATCACTATATTGAATGTTTGGTTGTCATAATATTTGAAGAAGCAAAGTGAAGTGGGATTATTATCCTCAATTCCCTATAAGTAAAGTGACACCATTCATAGCATCAACATGTCTATCATCTTTACATGTATTAACATCAATAGTATAAGAATAGAAAGAAGTCAATAGCCATAATTCCAAATCACAATATTTTTCTAGCTTTATTTCCTTAGTCTGATAATTGTGTGTAATATGTCTAACTACTAATTATGAATCCCCATAAATATTAGTAACTTTGAACCCAAATAAATAGTTGTTGTAGACCTAAAATCAAATCCTCCTACTTGATAATATTATTAGTACCTAGGAAATCAATCCAAAAAGATAATGGAATCATATCTCATGAAGGCAGAATAAGGACCACTCCAACTCTTGAAGCATTCGTTGATTTATAACCAGCAATGAACATTATCTGTGAGAAGAAATAACTATATGTAATATTTTCTTATTATAAAAATATGTATCGATAGGTACATGAGCATTACAAGGTGCCTCTACTAATTGATATATCACTCCCTGACCCTTTACAAATTTTTTAGTGATAAATTTGAGATCTAATTCTATAAGTAACAATAGTGTACGTAGAAAAATTCCATTGTTAAGAAATCAAACTAAAACAACAAAAACCTACGATACCTTCAAGAAATCCCAAACTAGATGCACATAAGATAAAACAAAAGGGAAAGGAACAATATCACCTAATTTGCATGATTTCTTAGTTTCATTGTGGATTGATCCTCAAAGTATGCAACTACAATGTAGAATGCTGCCATGGATGCTCAAGATATGATAAAAATGAAGATAATTTCAATGCTATGAGAATTGACGATGTGAGAATGAGAGAAGAAGGGGGTATTTATAGACTTGGAGGAAATATGATCAATAGTGGAGAAAGAAAGGAAGGATCAATGGATGAGGATGAGTGAGAGAAGAGGATGAATGTGCAAGCACCAAGTGTCCATAAAAAGGCACTTTATTTAGAAAGCTTAGGTGGGTTGTTGATAAAGATAAGATTCCTTTTCAAAATAGAATGTTGTTTCTATTTTGAGAGTTAGGAGACAAGGATATTTGATTTTTCTAATTTATTAAATATTCCCACATTTTGATTTTTGCTATTTTGTGGACAAGGGGCCCACTTGCATGATTTTAGAAGAAAAGGATAAAGATAATAGAAGAGGATGAAATATAAATTAAATAAATAAAGTTTATTTAATTTATGTGCATGAAGAGAAATAAATAAAGTATTTAATTTTATTTATTTATTGATGAATAGAAAGTGAAAATGATTAAATAATTAAAATTATTTGATCATAGAAAAAAAACTGAAGATTGAAGATGATGATGATGATGAGGACAAATTTAATAGTTGCATACTATATTTGAGGTTTAGAATCCTTATTTTTGATATAGCATGTGGATATTATGCACCAGGGTATAAAGACCCAGGTGCCATGTATCCAATGTGCAACAGGCTAATACAACCTTGTCAAGATACAAGATATGAATATTAACCACTCCGAGATGGACTTTGACTTTGCAAGCAACTATTTGAACTTATTCCCACTGAACATAATGAATCTTGTTGGTTATATGTATGAGAAATAGTCTTATCATAGAATAGCCTTAGTACATAAGAGACTGTTTAGCTTCTCAGATGCAAAAGGTATTGATACACAAGATGCTAATCCCAACACTTACAAGATACCATTAGGCCTAGTAGGAGAATAAGACCATCCCACAAACACAGCATACGAAAGCAAATGACCATGCCGCAGTCCATACTTCACCACAAAATACCAAGATATTATAGATCAAGGCAGTCTTGATTAGGTATTAGAAGGGACAAAAGATAAATCAAAAGATAAAATAAAAGAAACTGCCATCATGTTCTCTTGCCAAATTAGGTGCTCTTGGATTGATTAGGATAGATAGTGCCTTGTTGAAAGGAAAGATATATCTTGTTGACGGCTAAGATGATTGGTTGACATAGCAGATGTTGGCTAAAGACATGCGGACAAATGACTCTATTTTACCTCTGATTTGGACAAGCGCTTGAATTATTGAAAGATGCACAATTTATTATTGCTTGAGTTAGTCAAAGATAAGACGATAGGAGGATGGAAGAATGAATCGTTGGTACTTGCGTACTGGATACTTCCTTCATATTCTAGGTCACTGTCTACATACCCGTATCCACGGG
The DNA here is from genome assembly GCA_027924645.1 of Cunninghamia lanceolata. Lineage (NCBI taxonomy): Eukaryota > Viridiplantae > Streptophyta > Pinopsida > Cupressales > Cupressaceae > Cunninghamia > Cunninghamia lanceolata. The sequence goes on along the minus strand of BSBN01001040.1, from coordinate 2,049,713 downwards.
ATCAAAGCACCACACGATGATGATGAGACATGATGAATTTGTAGTTCTAGGTGTTTATTGATGATGTGGGAGATGAAAGATAGAAGAAGAAAGTGATGAGCGAAAAGAAAGATGATCAGAGGAAAGATGGAAGAGAAGAGGAGATTTATCATCTTATGCCTGAATTTGGGTATTTCCTTCATGCACCAGACTGCCTACATACCATGTATCCACGGGATCAAGGCATTTAACGATAGAGAAGATATGTAGTTCTTGTTTGGGATGATGAAAGATGATGGGGGATGAGTGATTGATATGATTCGATGCAGTGATGACTAGATTAGATCAGATTGGTATGAATGCATGTGACGAAGTGATTTGATGCTTTAAGTTTATTGCTTGGATTTTATGTTGGCTATTTGATGTTTTTGTATATTTTTTCAGGACATTTTTATAATTTTTATGGATTTTTTTCAGGACTTTTTCTAATTTTTATGGATTTTTTAAGGACATTTTCTAATTTTTATGGATTTTTTCAGGGCTTTTTCTAATTTTTATGGATTTTTTAAGGGCTTTTTACGCGATTGACATAGAAGCGTAAGCAAGTGCCCCTAGTGCGGGAAGAATTTATTGCAGATAGGCAGATGGAAAGTTTCTCATGGGCTAGGATGGCTAGGGATGACTCCGTTAAAGCTAGGTGATATACACAAATGATACATTAATTTCAACAAGATCCAAGCCATGATAGCAATAAGGCATTGGGACGATAAAAGGGATGATTAACTTGGTCATGGATGGATGAGGTTGTCAGAGGATGGATGAAATGACACAGCAAAATAGATGGTTAGAGATGGTTCTACCATAACGCATGTTTGCCAGATTTTCACTATGGTACTTATCCAAGGTGCTTGTTTGCCAAGTTTTCACCATTGGATGCTAACCCAAAGCACTACCGAAGTGGTTTTCACTATTGGATTGATTTTTTTTGGTACTTTTCTAATTTTTTTGATTTTTTTGTACTCTTTTGAGAATATGCTATTTACAAAAGCTCGTGGATAGAATTTTTTGAGATGAGCACTATTGATTGGTTCATTTAGGGAGATACCATTAGGGGTAGCCAAAGCGTAAGCTCCAGAGCCATAGATAGATGTGACCATGAAGGGACCGAGCCAATTGGGCTCAAACTTGCCTTGTTTTTCTCTGCTCTGCTGATTCTTTTGATTTTCTTTCAATACAAGGTCACTGACTTGGAACCTTCTTTCCTTGATTTTCTTATTATAGCTTCTACAGAGATGGTTTTGGTAAACTTGCAAATGGTTGAGAGCTGTGATGCACTTTTCATCCTATAGTTCCAATTTATTTAGACTAGATTTTATGTACTCTTCATTAGATATGATATGTTGAAGTGATGCAATGAAGGGATTTTGACCTCAATAAGAAGGATGGCATTAGTGTCATAGACCAAGGCATATGGAGTTGTAACAGTGGGGGTTCGGATACTTGTACGGTAAGCCCATAAGGTGGGATTCAATTGAAGGTGCCAATTGTAACTAGCCTCATTAACCATTTTCTTAAGGATTTTTATGATGGTCTTATTGGAGGCCTCAGCTTGGTCATTGCTCTAAGGATAATAGGGCGTGGAAAATCTATGTTGGATGTGAAACTTTTGACACAATTCACAGACTTCTCGGTTCTTGAAGGGATGCCCATTATCAGTTACAATGGTCAGAGGGATACCATATCGATAAATGATATAATACAATATGAACTTGGAGATTTGTTTCCCAGTGATATATGGCGGGATTGCTTCCACCCATATGGTGAAATACTCTATAGTAGTAATTATGAATTTATGGCCATTTGAAGAGGATGGGTGGAGTTTTCCTATGAGGTCTAATCCCCATTGCAAAAATGGCCAAGGAGCTATAAGCGGTTGTAGTTCCTGCACTGGGGCATGTATCAAATCTCCATGTATCTGACACTGTATGCATCTTTTTAGAATTGTTGTGCATCTCGCTCCATACTAGACCAATAGTAGCCAGCTCTAAGAAGCTTCTTGACAAGACTAGGGCCGGCAGAATCTGATCCACAGATACCCTCATGTATTTCCCATAAAGCCATATTGGCCTCTTCTGTGTCGAGACACCTACCATCGAGACTCTTGCGGTAAAGGGTTTTGCCAAGGATAGTGTAGCGAGAGGCTCGGCGGATGATGAATTTACGTTGGGAGATGGAAAGTTGAAAAGGGAAAGTGCCACTGATAAGGTATTCATGAATATCTTCATACCAAGGAGACGTGGGACAATGAACTTCGCAGACGAGTTCTGATTGAGGTACTTCAAAGGCTGGGATTAAAAGTTGTTCCACTAAGAATTCACACCGATGTGCATTAGCAAGCATGTCTAGGAGAGAACCAATGGTTGCCATGGCATCAGCTATTTTATTGTTGATTCTTGCAATTTGTTCAAATGTGATTTGAGAGAAATATTTCTTAAAATCATCAACCATTAGTTAATATTGAAGAAGCTTTTCATCCTTTGTTTGGTACTCATCTTGAACTTGTTTAATTATCAACTGTGAGTCTCTGAATACTTGTAACTCTTTGATGTCCCATTGGATAGCCATACGTAACCTAGTGATCAAAGCCTTGTATTCTGCTATGTTATTTGTACAAGGAAAGGTGATACGGTAGGATTTTGGAATACAATCACCCTGGGGGGTGACAAATAGGATACCTACTCCAAACCCATGTTGGGTGTACGATCCATCAAAGTATAGTTGTTAGGTTTCTGAAGGAGACACATTGAAAAGTTCCTCATCAGGTAGCTCAGGATCAAAAGGATGAATGTCAATCATTGGAGCTTCAACAAGTTAATCAATGATGACTTGTTGTTTTATAGATTTGCGGTCAACATATTCAATATCAAATTCACTAAGGATCATCACCCATTTGGCTACTCTACCAGTAAGGACTGCTTTAGCAAGAAGATATTTCAAAGGATCAAACTTGGAAATGAGCTTCGTTGTCTGATTCAACATGTAGTATCACAGTTTTTGGGAAGCAAACACCACTGCCAAACATGCTTTTTCCACTATTTTGTAGTTGAGCTCATACCCTACAAGAGTACTGTTGATATAATAAATGGCTTGCTCTTTTCCTGTATCATCATGCTGAGCTAGGAGGGCACCAAGTGCAACTATTGTTGATGAAGTGTATAGAAGCAAAGGTTGATCTTGAACAGGCAATATAAGCATAAGAGAGGCTGAAAGATATTCTTTTATTTGGTTAAAGGCCTGTTGACATTTGTCATCCCACTTAAAGGCTTCTCCTTTCATAAGAAAGTGTTGGAAAGGGTGACATTTATCTGCTAGCTGAGCTATGAACCGATGAATGGATTGCAGTCGACCTTGGAGACCATGCAGTTGATTCAAATTAAATGGTGGAGGCATGTTGACTATGGCTTTCACATTATCCGGATCCACTTCAATACCTCTTCTAGAGACTATGTAGCCTACCAGCTTCCTAGAGGTTACACCGAAGACACACTTTTTTGGATTTAGTCTGACTTTGTACTTCTCAAGCCTGTCAAGATTTGTTCTAAGACTTGAAGGTGGCCTTCTCTTGTTTTAGGCTTGCCCAAGATGTCATCGACATAGTCTTCCATTATTGTGTGGAAAAGATCATGAAAAATGACAGTCATAGCCCTTTGGTAAGTTGCTCTGGCAGTTTTAAGTCCAAAAGGCATGACGACCCAACAGTATATTCCCCATGGGCAGATGAATGAAGTTTTATGCTAGTCCTCCTCTGCTATCCTAATCTGATTGTATCCAAAAAATCCATCCATTAATGAAAGCATCGCATGTCCTGCAGTGAGATCTACAATTGTGTCAATGCTTGGCAAAGGGAAGTCATCTTTAGGACATGCTTTGTTAAGGTCTCTGAAGTCATTACAACAACGGATTATGCCATCAGGTTTGGCAACAGGCACTAGATTACATACCCACTCAAGATAATCAACAGGTTTAATAAACTTTGTATCCAGAAGCTTTTGGATCTCTACTTTGACTAACAATGCTATCTGTGGATGCATTTTCCTTGGCTTTTGTCAAACTGGTTTGGCATTCAGAGAGACATTCAAATGATGCACTACCAAGGAGGGATCTAGACTCGACATATTTGCGTAGGTCCATGCAAAGTTTATAGCTCTTTTTATGAAGATTTCATTAAAGCTGGCTCTTTCTGTATCTGATAAAGATGTTGCTAGGAACGTGATTTTAGGAGCTTTTTCGGTGCCCAAGTTGATTTCTTGGGATTTCTCGATCAACAATGGTGATCTTTCTTGATATGTAGAAGTTACAGGAAGGTTAGATCTTCCATCCTCGAGTGCCTCAGAGAGGTTTTCACCCTTGGATATGTCCTTTATTTTTACTTTTTCTTGGTCAAGAGGCGCCTTGCGGTTTTCACCTAATGAACTTTCAATTTTTATTTTCTTGATTTCACTTTTGCGACTGGAAGATCTGACACTTCCACCAAAGTATGCCAACAGTGGCAAATCCATAGCAAATCCTACCTTATGGTCTCTAAGAGGCAAGCCTTTCCTTGTTCCCATGAATTCAGCAATGGCCTCATCATTTTGAAATGTATTGAGGGTAGGTGCCCCTTGTTGATACCAGTCAATTAGGTTGGGGTAGATAAGTGGAAGGTCATGGGAGGTAGAGGATATCATGAAAATAGAGGTTTCTTGGAAAAGCTCAGTGATATGAAAGGTAGAGTCTTCGATGGTATCTAGATTAGGGGCCTTTTCCATAGGAAAGGCTTAAGCGGATTCATCAAGGATAAACTGGATGTCTGAGGAAGGCAGACCCTCCTTTCGGTACCCTAGACCCTGTCAGTTATACTTCTTTGACACAATGATTGGCTCTAAGGGGCCTTGTTCTTGTAGACCCAATCCACCTTTTCCTTTATATCCCATATTGTTGATGATTTTGAACCCATTATTATATTGTTCCACTTCTAAGGATACTTGATCATTTTCATCGAAAAAGATCTAGGAAGAAATGTCGTCAGAAACATCCTCATCATCAAGTAACCCTGATTGCACAAACACTGTTGGAGGCATGGTGACAATTGCTTTGGAGGCAGAAGATTTTTAGATGGCTAGCTTACCATATGATTTGGGTGACAAGGGCATGGCGCCCACACAACAAGATTCTTTTAGGCTATATTCACCAAGTCCTTTTTCTTCATATTTGATTTGGATGTTAGGGGTGGACTTACTAGTGGAGGGCTTATTGAGATCATTTGGGTCAACATATGAAGTAGATGGATAGGCTTCAACATTGATAAGGACACGGTTAGGATTTTGATAAGTGGCTTGAAATGCATGGTAGTATTCAAAAGGCTTGGGATCTGCAGGGATGGTGATTTCTACACAATCATATGGAAACTTTAGGCATTGGTGATACGTGGATGGGACTGCTTTTAAGGAATGGATCCAAGGACGGCCTAGAATAATATTGTAAGGTAGATCGGCATCTAGGACTTGACATTTTGTGTCAATGGTAACCAAACCAACCCTTATAGGCAGAGTGATAATACCTTCAGAATCTTGCTCTCCATCATCATAATCCTTGATGGTTATCCTTTTGATTATATCAATTTGGTCTTCAGAGTAGCCTAATTGCTTTATTAACTTTAGAGAACAGATATTAAGACCCGCTCCACCATCTACTACTATCCACTTAATACGGCGTCGGTCAATGAATACCTCTATGTGGAGTGCATCATGGTGAGATGGGTCGGTGGATACGAGATCTTGATCAGAAAAGGTTAAATGATGGGGGGACAAGATGCTTGCCATTATAGCTTGGAACTGTGTGGTATCGATATCATTTGGCACAAATGATTCTCTTAAGGCTCTATCTAGAATGGCTCTATGTGTGGGAGATATATGCAAAAGCTCAAGTATGGATATGTGAGTAGGGATTTTGACAAGGTGTTCAAGAACGTTGTACTCATAATTTGGTCGAATGACCCGAGGTGGGATTCCATGAGCGACCAGTGGTGGCATTCCTTGAATAGTGACATGAGTTCAACAGGTAGCGATAGCGCAGTTAGGGGCTTTCCCTCGAATGGTGATGGTGGAGATTCGTGATTGCTCAATACGTCCAACAGTAGACTCATAGGTGTAGCCAACATTCCTTCCCATGTTGGAAGCACTTGCTTTATCATGCGAAGGGAGGGGATTTTTATAGGCATCAAGGTCATAATTGTTTGTTGGTTGTGTCGGTGTGACCCTAATGAGCCCTTGATCGATGAGGTTTTGAATTATGTGTTTCAATTTCATATAGCTAGTAGTATTATGCCCCTTGACCCTATGGTATTCACAATATTTGTTATCCTTGTACCAAGGAGGTTTAAACTGCAGCTCATCATTTGGTTTGAGTTCAGGCAAGGTAATGTTTCCCAATTGCACTAGCTTTCTAAGAATGACCTCAACTGGTTCTCCTAACGTGGTGAATTTATGTCTTGGTGCTAGTTTTGTATTCATTTGATCACGGGGTAGGAAAGGTGTGGTACTAGATGTAGTTTGAACTCATGCAGGTGCTTGTACAGTTTGCATGTTCTTAGTGTCGACAACCTTGTCGTTTACGACATTTTTATTTTTGTTCTAAAATTTTGATTTGTCATGTGATGTTTGTGGATTGTCCTTAAAGATTTTAATGAGACCTTTTGAAATGAGAGATTTTTCCATATTGCTTCCTTTAGAGTTGACCTCATCAAATGAAATAGCACTATGCATTTGTAATTGGAAGGCCAACTCTGGATGGAGATTCTGTGCGAAGATATTGACTTGTTATCTTTTAGGCATAAGCCATGAGAGTTTACTTGCCATGTTCCTCCATTGTTGAATGAATGATGAAAAAGTTTCTCCATTTCTTTGTTTATTGTTGACTAAGTCGTTCATGGTGACTTTGTTTTCTATTTTGTAAGCGAAGTGGGATACAAATTTTCTGGCTAATTGCTTAAAGGATTTGATGTCAGGTGGCAGGTGAGAGAACCATTCCATTGCCTGTCCCCCAAGGCTACAAGGGAAAAGTTGCAAAAGATATGTGTCATTGTAAGCAACGTCAAGGCAAGCAACATAGAATGTTAAGAGGTGATCGTTAGTGTCCCCCTTTCCCTTGTATTTTTCAAATGGTGGAATTTCAAAATGTTAAGGGAAGGGTATCATTAGTAGTGATTTGTCAAATGGATAGGGGCAGACATCCTCAATAGAGAATGACTTCTTGTTTTGACCCATGTTCATGTCTGCGATTTGTTGTTTTAGTTGATCCATTTCCTGCGGCATATCAGATATGGAGTCTTGTTGTTGTTGTTGTACGAATTTTTGATGATTAGGTGGTGGGATTGGATATATCAGTTGTTGATTAGAAGAATATTGTTGTGACATATCATAGTGTGGCATAGATGTGCTTTGAACTTGGCTAATAGTGTGCTGAAATGGGCTGATAATGTTCTGATGTTGGTTACCGAGTGGCTAAGGTATATATGATCCGAGTGATGGATTGACGGTATGTGTCTGTGTTGCATGTGAACCATATGAAGGGATGACATAGGATATGGTTTGAGTGGAAATTAACAGAGGTTGGGAGACATTTGGTGGAGTCACATGAGATGTTTGAACATTAGAGGGTTGTGATCCAAGAGAAATAAGTTGATCAATGTACGATGTATTGGCATGAGTATTTGATGCTATAGGTTGATCAATGAAAGTTATGGTAGGATTGGATGCGACATGGGATGTTTGAACATGTGACACCATAGGGTTGGAAATCAATGCTGCTTGGGTAACTTGTGTGGGAATGGCATTCATGGAGGCAGAGCAAATGGCAACCGACACATGGAAAGGAGGTACATTCAAACTAGAAAGTTTCGGATCTAGTGCATAAGACAATGTAATTAAAGGCTCCATCGATGTAGTGACATTAGGTTGATTTGGTCTCATGGGTGAAGCCAATGTTTGGGGTGCATTGTTTTGGTTAGGCATAGATGGTGCTAAAGGTATGTTAGATCTAGTGGACATAGTAACAACAATCGTGGGATGTTCAGCAACAGCACTAGGGGGATCCTCTTTGCGGATTATTGAGACATCAAAGTCACTAGGTAATTTGACTCCCTCTTGGATTAATTATATTAAGATGTGTTCTCAATTGGTCTTTATGATTTTGTTGGCATGTCGTAAGGCTTTGGGATCTTGAAGATCCTTATCTGATGAATCACTATGGGCAAATGGAGATTGTGGCCTCAACTCAGCATATGAGGGTTTAAAATGATGTTGTTGTAATGGGGTTGATGATGAAGATTACCCAAGAGTGTAACCTTTAGGTAGAAACGTATGAGGGTTCATTCCTATTGTAAATTGAGTGGCGTCTTTGAGAGGAGTGGACTCAGATTCTCTAAGATTGGATTCCATGGCTTTCTTGTATTGATTTCTGGTTATTGGCATTGGATAAGAGATGATTTGATTGAAAGATGTTTGATGGATTGATATTGGCTTTAGTTGGATTAAAGAGATTGGGTTTGATGAGTTAATGGGTTGATAGATTGATAAGATGATTTAAGGATTGAAAATCATAGAGATGATGACTAATGCCAATGGATTTAAATGATGATTTTGGATGATGAGATTGGTGAAGAACAACTGACTGGGATGATGGATTGATTGTAGATACATAGATTGGATGATTTGATTGATAGAAAAGATAGTAAAATAGATAACAAATTGCAAATGACTAGAGGCGATTTAATGATGTTCAAAGCTGATATACAATAGCTCATATGCGATTTACGATAGCTCAAAGGCGATATTATGTGTGACAGTTTTAAGTGATAGGTCATTGACCAGAGGTGACTCACTAATGTCCAAATGTGACGTGATTCCATTTCAAATGCAATTTGACAGGGTTCAAAGGCAATTTTGTGAGAAAAGATAGGATAGAAAAGCATTAACCAAAGGAGACTTAAATTTGCTCAAAGTTGATGTGATTCCATTTCAAATGCGATTTGACAGGGTTCAAAGGTGATTTTCTAGGAAAAGATAGGATAGAAAAGCATTAACCAGAGGTGATTCATATTTGTTCAAAGGTGAGTCACTGTTATTCAATTGCGATTCAACATGGTTCAAAGGTGATTTTCTGTGGCAAAAGTTGTGTTTTTGGCAGTTTTTTGAGAAATTAATTTGATAAGAGAAGCAAGATAGTAGACAATCATGCTTAGACCATTCTCAAACATTTACAACTTATGGTTGGCCATGACTATACCTGTTGGGTTCCCACTTGGATTTCTCCAGCCGTGCCTACTTATGGTGTATAGCTCCAGGAACTTGGGGCATGGGCTCCCCCTTACAGTGCACTCACTTCTCAAGCACACCAAGTTCCAAGTCCTCAAGATGTGCAAATCTTGAGGTACTTTGCTATCTCTGCCATAAGCCGCGAAAATGTGGGATGGCTATCAAAGGCCTAATCAGTTGTCCTCTTGTACCAACAAATAGGAGGTTTTTGGCTTCTAAAACACAGCTTGTAGTAAGGGCTCCCATTCGGGTGGCTACACGTGCAGCGATTCGCTCTGTTAATGGAGGCTTCCCAGCCTATCGAGGTTATGCTCAATAGGGTTTTGGGGGAAACATTCGTCAATGTAGCACAACAACACCTGTCATTTGTGACTTTTGGCACAAACACCTTATTTTATATAGCGGCATGGGATGGTTTGGCTTTAACCTGTTGCCGCTCGGGTCATACCTCTTCTCACAATGGAAAGGCAGGCCCTCTAGAGATAGCAATAGTTTCTTGTGCACCCTAGATCCATTTGATAGGAAGGGGGAGAGGATACCTCTATTGCTAAATCAGGTTTCACACAGATAATACAAGCAAACTTAAAAAAAGATAAAGTAGACACAAAGAATACATATTGTTCATTTTAAGAGCACCAAAACGAAGTGTGCCTATTTTAGTATGAAAAGATTTTAAGTCCTTGGACCGATCAAAATCTGCAGACAAAATATCAGTAGTTTGGAACCTCCATTCTTCGACAATCAAGGAGACAAGTTGCACAAAGACCCATTAGTTTCCAAAAACCCTAATTTTTAGCATGCAAAACCAAAGGCGCATAGAAATAACCAACTATGATTTACTATTATTCAAATGTGATAAGAAATTTTACCAAAGGCGACGAAACCCTCTACAAATGCAACTTATTGCTAAGCAAATGCGATTTAAAACTACATAAACTCTACAAAGGCACTCAAAAAATCCATAGGTGACACACTAATGTTCAAATGTGATTTGTAACCTGCCATATGCGATTTTCTATATAACCAGAGGTGAGATGAAAAACTAGAGGCGACGAAACCCTCTGCAACTGCGAGCAATGATTAACCAGAAGCGCACCTGTATCCAGAACTTCTCAAAAAACACAGTTTTAGCAACGAAAAACTAAAACTAACTAGGCTAGTTGTCCCACCGGGTGTGCCAAAATGTGTACGTAGGAAAATTCCATTGTTAAGAAATCAAACTAAAACAACAAAAACCTACAATACCTTCAAGAAATCCCAAACTAGATGCACATAAGATAAAACAAAAGAGAAAGGAACAATATCACATAATTTGCATGATTTCTTGGTTTCATTATGGATCGATCCTCAAAGTATGCAACTGCAATGTAGAATGCTACCATGGATGCTCAAGATATGATAAAAATGAAGATAATTTCAACGCTATGAGAATTGAGGATGTGAGAATGAGAGAAGGAGGGGGTATTTATAGACTTGGAGGAAATATGATCAATGGTGGAGAAAGAAAGGAAGAATCAATGGATGAGGATGAGTGAGAGAAGATGATGAACATGCAAGCGCCAAGTGTCCATAAAAAGGCACTTTATTTAGAAATCTTAGGTGGGTTGTTGATAAAGATAAGATTCCTTTTCAAAATAGAATGTTGTTTCTATTTTGAGAGTTAGGTGACAAGGATATTTGATTTTTTTAATTTATTAAATGTTCCCACATTTTGATTTTTGCTATTTTATGGACAAGGGGCCCACTTGCACAATTTTAGAAGAAAAGGATAAAGATAATAGAAGAGGATTGAATATAAATTAAATAAATAAAACTTATTTAATTTATGTGCATGAAGAGAAATAAATAAAATATTTAATTTTATTTATTTATTGATGAATAGAAAGTGAAAATGATTAAATAATTAAAATTCTTTGATCATAGAAGAGAAAATAGAAGAAATAAAGATAATTTATTTAATTAATAGAAGAACAACGAAATGATTAAATAATTAAAAATTATTTAACCATAGAAAGAGAGAATAAGAATAATGCAGATTAATTAAATAAATAAAATTTATTTAATTAATTAAGAAGAAAACGATTTTATTAATGATGAGTATGTTAGATATAAGCAATGTATGTGATGCAGTATGAGTTTAATGCATAGAGAATTAAATAAGTCAATTTTTAGTGTCTGCAATTAGCTTTAGAAAGCATATACTTTAGCAAGTCAACCTTTAATATCACATGTGTCTTTAAATGTAACATATAATGCTATAATTTTTTAGAAGACTGGACCTTTACCAAACATAGGTTTTCCATAGAAATATATTAGTCTCATATTTAAGTAATGTATGGATAATGTAATAGACTATGTTCTTTCCCATTTTTATCATAATATGTTAAAAACCCACCAATTTCTACATCTATAAGTAAAATATATAATAATGGTCAACTAGGGATGATAGGCATAAGTACTAGACAATTAATCAAATATTGCTACATTTCTTCAAATGCCTTTTGACAATCTATGTTTCACTCAAGTTCAATATCTTTCTTTAATAACTTAGTGAAAATCAATGTATGATCAACCAACTATGCCATAAAACATCATATAGCCTAGATCTTACCCTATAAACTATGAAGCTATGTAAGATTACGAGATAGAGGCATGTTGATAATAGCATAAATCTTTTTAACATCTACCTCAATGCCTCACATAAATACAATGGAAACCAATATTCATTTGCTACCCACAACAAACATTGCATTTCTTAGGGTTTACTACTCACATTTGCTCAAAAATAGTTCTCAAGTCTCTAATATGATATGTTATTTTCTTATATTTACTTGAAATGTCATCCACATAATCCTCTAAAATAACATGTGTTAGCACAAATTTTATAACTTTTCATAATTTGTTACAATATGAGTTGTTCTATAATTATATTTGCCAAGAATAGATTAAAGCACAATAATATTTTTAGTAACATGTAAATATAGATTAGTTGGATAAGATTTGTAGTTATCTTTTGGGAGAAGAAAGGGAATTTAGGGCTTTTGAGATTAACACATGACTCATTGATAAACTTAAAGAAATCTAATTATAGTTGAGTTGGTGTTGGGAGAAATTATATAAATCCTATGATTGTAATATTTTAGAACAAGTTGAATATATAGTGAAACTTTACTAATTTTGGTATGTAAATGCTTTAATCTCTTTTGCATATATATTTATGAATGCTTGATAAGTTTAATGTAATAGTGCATAAGTCTTTTTAGGGATCCAAGACTCTCGTGTGCCTCAATTGAGCAACATTATGACTAATATGCTAGTGCACATGGATTTTAAGTAATAATCAATGGGTCTTAATGCACGCGTGGGGATTTTGGCTAAATTATGCATCAAATAATCAAAAACAAAGTCATTGACCTTTGAAATGTAGCTCTAGATTTTTTTTAGTCCAAAGGGCATGACAACATAACAAAAAGCTCCCTGTGGATTGATAAGTATCTAATTATATCAAAAAACCATCCATAAATGAGAGCATCTCATGGACTACTATAAAATCCACAATCATATCAATATTGGGTAAATGAAAGTCATTAGATCCCTAAGATTAATATATATGCATATATATATCCATTAGGTTTTCTACTGATACAATATTGGATATCCAAGGTGAGTAATCAATCAGTCTAATATATCTAACTTTTAACAATTTCTTATTTCTTCTATAACTAACAAAGCAATCTTGGGACACATCTTTCTATTTTTGTTTCACAAGTTTTACATTTAGATGAAGAACAATATTGTGCACAACAATGTCACCAGAAATACTTGGCATATCCCAATATGACTATGTAATAATTTATGTAATCATGAAGCAATGTAGAGTAATTATGTCATTTACAAGAGGATAAACATTCACCAATTTTCAAAATTTTATATTTATCCATTTCCACATCAATGGTACTAGGAACTACAAGTGTACTCTTATTCTCAATAAATGGCTTAGTGAGTAAACAATCAAGTAACTCAAGAAGATTACCTATGGAAGAAAAGGTTTCCCAAAAATAAGAACAAGTGCAAAGAGCATATGGACAACCTCTATTATGATGAAACATAAGAAAGTCCTCATATACACCCAATTTTTTTGCAAAAGGTTCATCATTAGAAATTTGATATAGGGGAGGAAGAGACTTAAATGATGATAAATCAATCAACTCTAGATGTAATTCTTTGAGATACTATGCATACTAAGTAAAATTTCTTTTATTGTTTATCTTCCAAAGCATTAGCTACATTACATGGGAGATAATCTAGACCTTCTATTGTGCATTGATGTTTTAATTCAATAGGTTATATAACACCTTGTTCATTTAAACCCAAATCTTTTCCCTTATAACCATAGTTATGTAAAATGTTAAAGCCTTGACCATATTGTGTATGTAAATGTAAAAATGATAATATACAATCATCATCAAAATCAACCTTAAAGAAACCATCGCAATCACTTTCATCCTTTGGAATATATTATCTATAACCATCATATAGAGATCAAGGCCATCAAGATAATATGTAGCTTAGGATCCATATATAAAGGGGGAATCTTAAAATCATTATTATTACTTTATATTCACTGATGCAAGGTGTAAAATCAAGAGGGCCCTAGTCATCCTCAAGATCAACATTAAGTAGTGGTTGTGTAATCAACATGTTTGGAGTAACCAAAGTACTATGTGTCTCTACCAAAAAACAAAACTTATAATAGTTATCATCTGTGCATATTACATACATCTTATTGTTATGAATGATCCTTGAGGAATGGTGAAGTGTAGAAGGAACCACTCTCATGGCATGGATCCAAGGATGCCCAAAAAGAATAAATATTATATGCTAAGCAATCGAGCATCACATGGAATTATGTATAAATAGTAATAGGTCCACGTTTAAGGGGAAAACTAATAATACCAAGTGATTCTTGCCCCACAATATAAAAACCTTTAAATAGTGACCTCTAATTTCTAGATATTTGTTGAAATGGCATTGGCCTTCTCCAAGAATACTTTTCCATAAATGTCCAAACCTAATCATTTATCTACTAAAGTCCTTTTAATGTTATGCACTTGAAATTTGACAACAATACATAATAATATCTATGTTATTGAATGACCAAAGTGGTAGACAATTAACAAGAGCCAAATGAGATCTTATAACCATGATTATAAATGGGCTATAATATTTTAGATCAACCTCCATAGACTTATCATTGGATGGTGTAGTGATATTCTCTAAATCTTTTTTCAAAATATCTCTATATACGTTGGATGTATGCATGAGGTCCAAAAGAGAAATATTGGCTCGAGCACGTTCTTAAGTTGATTGATTAAATTATACTCTTTATTTTCTTTTGTTTTCAACTTATATGGAGGAAGTAATATCGGATCAAGAAATGGAAAAGTTAGTTGATTTTCTATACATTTATCCCCTATCCATTCTTTGATAAGTATGCCCGACTAAATAACAACCCTATAAAGTAGATGCCATGTGAAATATAGGAGGGTTAGGTCTAGGTGAATAAGTATACCATGCATTATAAGAGGGAAAAAATATTAATCCATGGAATGAATTACACCTCTTATGGGTTGCTTGACATGGAAAATAAGCGACTTAGGTCTAACATCAAAGATAGTATAAACATCAAGGGATGAGCTGGGAGGAGCATCAAAATAAGTGATAGCACTAAAGTCTATGAATGACTCCCTAAGGCAAGGAATTGCCACTAGAAGGATAAATCAATGAAGCACAAGAAGTTTTCACTCTAGCAGATATGCAATGATTTAATGAAGCATAAACATCTAAGGGCATATCATAACATGGTAAATCATAAGATACCATATATAGCAAATGATCTAATATCATGTACATGCAAGTAAAAGAGACTCATCAACACACCCATGTGTAAAAATTATAAATCTCATCCTAGTTAGAGTTTCAAACCATATATGTATAATAAAAAGCATACACCTAACAAGGAAACATAAGCAAGATAGAATATGAGGAAACAACATGGAAATACAATCATTTCCTATCATCTCATCATGAGACAAAGAAGAGTAAACATCACTAAAAAGTATAGAGGGGTCCATTATGAAAATTAGATCTAATGTAAAATCATAAAATGATCAAATCTAAAAAGGAAATAAAAAACTAATCCCTAAAGCTAAACCCTAGGGAGTGTAAGATCAAACGTGTTCACACTAATTTATATAAGGAAACAAAACCACCCTTACATATAAATATCTAGGCTAGTTAACTACAATTGAGCAATAATAAGTTTGAATCTAGCTATTATGAATCGAGTAAAAAACACTAAACAAACATGTGTTCATAAATAAAAGCTAAAATTGACAAAGAGGATTAGGTTCTTAGCTCTAGAACTTGATGAAGAATATTCTATTGCAAATGATGTTATGTGATTCGTCCCTTTGTCCAACAATCATACTTGCATCACATGAGTTCCAATAGAATATAAAATTGATTGTTCTTCACTCTAGATCAATCATGTAGCTCTATATATTTAGTCCCTACAACTTTGGTTATGATCCCCGCACCTATGTCCTTAAAATTTTTGTGCAAATTCAACCTTTATGTATGGCTTTAAACTTGCTAAATTCGATCTTTAGAAATTTGTTTGCACGTGTTATCTAAACTTATTGGTGCCTAGAGACATCGTTAGGGCATGTCGTGCTAAGTATGGGAGGCAACTTGCTCTTCTCGGTTTACCTTATTCAAACCCTTTAATCAATTTAATGATTTTGCACAAGTTGGAAGACATGTCAAGTAGAATGCAAATGCTTAGTTTGTCCTTAACGATGCAATTGTTGATGTTATGCTCTTCTAAGTGCTCTCACAATGATTATGCAATGTTAAATCATGACAATATTTGGTGTATAAAAATGAATTAGGGTTTATCCTTTTATACAACACCCTACCATGCAAATTTGGATGTTTTACACTCAACTCAATATGTAACAACTAGTTGACACTGAGTCTACTTAAGCCCATGTTCAAATTTGATTTTAAAAATTCAAAGTCAAAACTGCACCTATGACTCTTAACCAGGTTAAGAACCACACCTAAAGGTTTAACCTAACATAAGAAAAGGAAATATACAAGTCAAATATAAATCCTTAGAATATGTAAAATTGCATTTAGTAAAGGCTCAAGCGGTAATACATCATTTATACACTAAACTATTACACTTTTTTTAAAAAAAGGTCCAAATAAAACCAAAACAAATAAAGTGCAAGGTAATGCACTTTTCACCTTACAATAATTAAATGAATGGTGTGCTTTCCAAGCATTGAATGAAATAAAGTAATAATTACACCCAACTCAAGTATCCACTAACTCCCAAATGTGAAGTTGATATCATCCCACACTTTGAGGTCGCTATCACTTGATGTGTTTGATTTAGTAATAATAATTGAGTTCTCCACGACAAGTTTCGTTCAACGAATAAAACCTAACTCACGACAAGAATAATGGAGATGTACAAAAGTTTGTAATTATTTAAAAAATAAACTATTTTTTAAATTTTTATTTTTATTTTCATGAATTTCTGTGTCTAATAAATAAAGAAACATTCGACTTTTCAATGAAAAGGAATCTCAAAAAAGATAATAAGATTTCAAGATCTTTGGCGTGTCGGTCTCTTTTGGCACTTTTTCCAATGTTGAAGTCATCTTCTCTTTCCAAACACAGAAATAAATGAAATTTGATATGCCCTTGGGTCCCCACAATAACTAGCTAACAAACATACCTAATGAATCTTTGGTTTCTTAGTTGCTTATTTTATTGTAATTTAATATTATTTAATAAAAAATGATTTGGTATAGTTAAAATTCGGCGTTGAAGAATAATATATCGTTAATTTACAGGCAGACAAGAAATAAAATTAATGTTAAAAAAAATGCAAAATTTTGAGTGAATAACTAAAACCTAACATTTTAACTACCAAAAAACAATGGGAATTATGAGATAAGTGAAAACATACATGTTAATTCTAATCATGCCACCAATAGTCCATGGTGGCATGAATGGATTCGAGTGGTGATGACAAGGTTAATGGTTGAGTTATTTGCATGCACTATAGGTAGAAAGTTATGTTAGAGGTTGGGTTCAATAGAAATTGTATTTGATGGAATATATTTTAATGAATAAACACAAATCTTGAATAGTTTGTTATATTTAAGGGGGAGAAAATCTTTTCTATATAAATCTAGGTTAATTAAATAAATGTAATTAATAAGTATAAATTAATTTAGATTAATTAGTAGTTGGGATTTTGATAATTGTAATAAATATTTTAAAATTAAATGTGAGGAAGTACACTACTTAGCTCTAAAATTGATAATGACAAATGAATGTTGATAATGTATAAAAATGATTCGTCACTTTCAAAAATTAAATGACATCAATATACAAACTATCTCAAAATCTGAATAGGCATAGAAAACCTTCTGGTTCAATCTTGAGCATCGCACCTGATTCCCAAATATTTGAACTCTTACACGTGAATCTAAATTGGTAGAACATAAATTGTTGAATCTTGGCTGCCTTAATCTCTTATATCTAATGTGTTAGTAAGGATTGTGGCATCTAGAGATACCTTTGGGGAATATGTTGGATTGCTAGGATCAAGTTCTCCTAGGCCATACCCTTAGATGGGTCAACTTTAGGGCTTGAAGTGAAGATTCAAAGACAACATTCACTAACATGCAAATGGCCTATATGCAGATAAGATTCTTTGTCCTTTAAAAAATTGGTGTGCTCTAATGATTTTACCTTATAACTATTAAATTTTCTTAATATTTGGATACTCCTTGCATATGAACTAATGGTACATTATATGTTTTTAAATACTAAAACATAATAACATGTTGCACATACGTGTACCAAGTCATCTCATACTAGATAATAGGAAGGGGCGGAAATTTTGGAATTTAATCTAAATATTTGAATTCTAGGTTTATTGCCACATGTTGTAAGATTAATATGGAATAACTTGAAAATAAACCAAGACAAGATAGTAATAATCTTAAAATAGAAAGTGAATGTATGCAAATATAAATAAGAATATAATAATGAGAAATGAATTGACAAATATATTATTATAAAGAATTTAAGTCATACAAATTATTATTATCAGTTATTATACTAACTCAAATTTGAATCTACCATAAGAATAATAATATATTTGATTGTGAAGAGATATAAATAATACTTTCAAGAACCTAGATATACTTTGTACAATCCTAGTATCAAAGTGAGGAGTTTCAAAAATATTGAGAATAGCTCTACTTCCCCTCACCAACCTCCCAACATCAATCACCATATACTTCGTACTCACAAGTTTGAAGTTATAATTAAAAAAATGGTTTGTCCTTTGATTTTAAGTTTATTATTTTGTAATTATTATTTTTATTCATACTAAATAAATGGTAAATTGGGCAATGTATATTTTAGCAAATGGTGTTGTTAATAGAAATCGTATTAGTGTCATGGGTATGAGTAATCTAAACTTTTTTGTCTCTAGTTATTGGAAATAGACTTACCTCTTTGCTTCAACATAACACTTATGACTTGAATGGTTAAGATGCTTAACTATGTTCAATAGTTTCTTTTATAATAAGGTTTGACCTACCTTATTTTATTACAATAACTATGTAACTTTATTTCCTTATTAAAGAAAATTTGTTATGAAACATAAAAAAAATTACAATATTCAACTACACAATTAACTTTATTTCTATTTGAATGATACACTATTTACTTAAGTCGATATGTTATAAGTTATTTTTCTTTATATTTTTGTTGTGAAGGGAAAAAGTAAATACTTCATTCCTTGTCTTCTAGTTTTACATCCACTTTGGCAAATTAGGCAATGCATATTTAGGAAATGGTGTTTTTAATAGAAATCATATTAGTGTCCTAGTATGAGTAATCTAAATTTTTCTCTAACTATTAGAACTAGATTTACCTCTTTGCTTCAACATAACACTTATGACTTGAATAGTTAAGAAGCTTAACTGTGTTTGATGGTTTATTTTATAATAATGTTTGACATTCCTTATCACAATAGCTATGTAACTCGTTTTACTTATTAAAGAAAAATTGTTATGAAACTTATAAAATTTTGTAATGTTTAACTACACGATTAATTTTGTTTCTATTTGTATGATATACTATTTACTTAAGTTAATATGTTATATTATTTTCTTTTTATATTTTGTTGTAGAGGGATAAAGTGCATACTTCACTATTTTATTTTCTAGTTTTACATTTATTTTAGTCTTCTCTTAAGATATGCTATCTTAGTATTACATTTGACTTATTTTTATACATGCATAAGATGACAAGATTGAACAAATTCCTAAGCCTTTAGACATTGCAACCTCGATAGTTCGAACTCATCTTAATTTATATCAATTTTTCCATCTTGGAATGGATCACAAGTGTGATTTTATCTCCTAGATAGAACTACACCAACAATTGCATCATCTTAATCCAAACTCAACTTTTGCTCATCTTGAGTTGAACCTTTCACCAAATTGGACCATGACCCATCAATTTACATGCCAAAATATTTGAATTTAGCACCTAAGATGTCATATTTAAAGATGATTGATCCCTAGGCACTACAACTCATCTTAGAATCATATCTAAAAAGCATCTTGGTAAATATCAAATCATATCTAGAGCAATCAACATTGCATTAACATTTAATTGACATATACTACACGTAGACATACTTTATTTGTGTGTCTTTTGTATCTTCAAATATTGTGAAAACAATAAAGAGGTTTGGCTCAAGATCAAGGAAGCTTCACATTTCAACACTCGCGTAGCAAATTCCTCAAGGTGCTTTTTAGCACCGCTAGATTCAAAAAGCAAGTATTATCACAAGAGCACAAGATTTAGAGGTGTACAATAGTAGAAGACATAATCACATCAAGGTGGATAGAATCATGCCATAGTAGGATGAAATCACACATGGTCACATCTCCAAATAGAGCAAATATTAGAGATAGATCGACAACAAAATACCTAGCCCAAATCTAATACCAAAATTTTCGATCCAATCATTAAGCAAAGTACTTCTACATGGCCAAATGAATGGCATTGCCACTCAATATCATCAAAGAAGAAAACACCCTCTAACCTCTTTTCACAATTGTCAATCTCAATTTAAAATTATTTAAGTCCGATGATTACATTATTTACTTATATTCATCATTCATTATATCTTAAACAATAAATCATTATTTATAGGGTGTATTTATTTTCTACATTTGTATAAACAAGTGTATATATTCATTTATAAAGGAGACAAAAGTGTCAATAAGAACCACACTAGCACACTTAACAAACATTAGATCTCTAGGTAAAATAGTGTATGGTTGACTTCCAAAGAAACTAATTCTAGTTATGGAGTTCTTATCCAACTTTATTGCTTACATACGCATGAGGTGGCCAAATGCAAGCCATGATTTTCCTTTGAATACGTGATAGACCACCTACCATGGTGGTTGGTTACCAATCACTCTTACTACATGATGCCACATTTTGTCAATCGCCATTTCCAAATGTGGTTATATCATCTCTAATAATTTTTATTACTTGATTAAGAAGTGTTAATTAAGAACATCCCTTCTAATTTCTCCACGTGTTAAGAAAAAAATAATATACTTTAAAGTTTTGGGTTTCAATTTCTTTGTTTATTTGTTTATTTTGGTATATGGGAAATTTTTATTTTAATTCTTTGATTTCTTCGTTTATTTTGGTATATAAAAAATATTTATTTTAAAAGTATAACCTAAAAAAAGAGTGTAAGTGTAATTCAAACAAATTTAAAAGAAAATAAAAATAATTTTTATATTTGTTTTAATTATTATTTTGATTATTAAGAATATTGAACTTTTAGTTTTTTTGAAAATAATTGGATTACATAGATATTGGTATCTCTGTCTTTTTATGAACAAGTGGATTACAACATGATGAGTAAGCATACATCTAAGATAGAAGTCGTCCTTCGACTAAGTAGTCACGAGTAGGGGGATCCCGTCCATCAAAGTCACCCAAGGGTCGAACTTGGCCCGATTGCACCTCTAGGGGTTTGAACCTTGGTGGATGACATTATCAACACATAACATCATCCTCACCAATTGTGCTACAACCCTTTGGCAATATTGAACTTTCATTTTTACTTTTGATTTTCTAATAGTGAAAAATATATATCTTGTATTTTTCCCTTTAGTTTTCGGTTAATTTTGATTTATTGTTTTGGTTATTAAGAATATTGAACTTTTGCTTTACTTTTAGTTTTGCAATAGTGAAAATTACATACCTTGGATTTTCCCTTTAGTTTTTGGTTAATTTTGATTTAAATATTTTTTATGTAATGATTAGTGTATAAGGCACAATTTCTACATAAAAGTTGGCACATAGTTTGATGATCTTGGTTTAATTTTATCTACACTCATTCCTAGGGACCAATCCTAATCCTCTATTTATCCATCCACTACCAAGATTCATATTTGCACTCATAGAACTGAACTAATTCAATTTTGTAATTTGTGAAAATAATCCCAACTATCAAAAATTCAAATTCATATCAGGGCTAAAGCTAACCTATTTCTAAGTGATCATTATGTGTTGACTCGAAGCATAAAACATTTCATTTACACCTTTTGGAATTGTATTTAAGGACTAACCCTATTTCATTTTTTAGAATATGGAATCTACAGCTCCATACGTACTTGCATTGTCTTTCTAGGAGTATCAATACTGCATCATTGACTTGCATAAACATTTAGGCATTTGTGCATTAGTGCTTGCCATTTTCAATCATGCCAAAAGTTGTTGAATTAATATCCTAAGGGTTTGACCAAAAGAGAATAAATC
Organism: Cunninghamia lanceolata; assembly: GCA_027924645.1. NCBI lineage: Eukaryota > Viridiplantae > Streptophyta > Pinopsida > Cupressales > Cupressaceae > Cunninghamia > Cunninghamia lanceolata. The sequence goes on along the minus strand of BSBN01001040.1, from coordinate 2,027,427 downwards.
CTTGCCTTTCAAATTCCTCAAACATGTTCCTAAACACCTCAAGTTAGTTATTGCAAGTCATAGACATATAGTCAATCATATCATATAAGTCAAAATTAGCAAAGTTCGTATCTGCAAACCAAAGTTTAGACGTACGAGCTAGTTTTAGATTTGCAGTTATGGAAGTGACTAGACAAATAAACAATCATTTTCTAGATTCCAAGGCATTCATCTGACAAGTTCTATTTTTTGTGCATTCATGAATCATTTTCAAACATCTTGCACTGCATGTTCCTTTCTCTTGATTCTAGTTAAGTTCCTTTATTTTCTTATTTAAATTTGTATTTATTTTTCAAAAATTTATAGTCCTAGCTCTTTATCTTAGGGTATTTATTCATTATTGCAATAACTATTTATTTACCCTAGGACCATATATGTAAAGGTGATCTATTGTTGTTTTCATTTTGGTGAACTTGTTTGGTCTTACACCTATTAGGCCAAGAAACTAGACTATGAAAATTAAAAAATGAAATGAAGTGCAAACCCAAAATTTGTATACTTGGAATGAGATAGTGTATAAATATATCAACAATACTGACTATTCAGTTCATCTCTAGATAATTATTCAGATTCTACAAGAAACCAAGGGTTATTCACAAAATATTTACATAATATTACATCCTTGGGCTAATTTTAGGGGTTATAGTGAGACCAAGCATGCCTCTAAATTTTTTAAATTTTCTATTCCAAGCACTTTTGTTAGGATATATATTGGTTGATATGTAGTTAGACAATAAATTAATTTAATACTTCCATCTTTCATATAATGTCGAATCAAATGAAATTTGGAGTTAATGTGTTGGTTCGGTCATGAAATACTAGATTTATTTCCATTTTGATCATAGAAGTGTTGTCAACCATGAGTGGTGTCAGTGAAACTTGTTTTCCTATAAATCCTCAAGAACCCTTCTAAGCCATAATATTTCCCTGGTTGCTTCTAAAGCTACCATATATTATGCTTCTATTGGAAAAAGAGTTTGCACTAACTGCTTCTTAGACTTCCAAGTGATGACTACTAATCCTAAATTCATCAAGAAACCTTGAGTAGATTTCCCATCTGCCAAATCACCTACATAATATAAATTTGACTAGGTTGATATCTACTTCCTTAGAGTATTTAGCCTAAAATTTTAAGTTATGTTTAGATATGAAGAGCCCTCTTTGTTTCTACCTAGTGACTTTCTCTCTATCGTTACAATTTAGAGAGAACACCTGCATCAAAAGAAATATTTGGTCTAGTTGCGGTTACATAGTCAAACTTTCGATGAGCTACCTATATTTACTTACATCTTCAAACTTTGCAATATCATTTGATTTCAATTTTAAGTTTTGTTCCATGGGTGTGTTAAGTGGTTTACAATCTACCATTCCAAATTTGCTCAAAGTTTCACCAATATACTTATGTTGTGTGATGAAACTATTATTGGATATTTGAATCACTTCAACACCCAAATAGTAATGGAGATTACCCAAATCTATCATTTCCAAACCTTTCATTAGTTTTTCTTTGACCTTTGTAGTGTACCTTTCATTATTTCCTATTATGAAAAAATCATCCACATATACAACTAAGTACACAACTATTCACCAATTGTCTTGACAAAAAGAGTTGTATCTTCAAATTCAAAATGCTTGAAGTTCATCCTGAAGAGGTTCTCAATGAGCTTCTCATACCATGCTCGTGGGGCTTGTTTCAAACCATACAATGATTTTACCAACTTAACACACTTTATGTTCTTGATCTTCAATTGCAAAACCTTCAAGCTAAGCCATGCCAATTATTTCTACAAGATCACAATTGAGAAAAGTAGTTTTCAAATTATTTGATAAATTTTCCATTTATTTTGTGCTACCAAAACCAACAAAACCTAAATGGTGGTCCATTTTGTTATAGGTGCAAAGGTCTCCTCGTAGTATATCCATTATTTTTTAGCGTATCATTTTGTGACAATCCTTGCTTTGTGTTTCTCAAGTGAGCCATCTACTTTATATTCATATTTAAAGACCCATTTGTAACCTATGGGTTTAGAGTTGAGCAAAGCATCAACAAACTCCCAAATTCCATTCTTAATCAAGTCATCATATTCAATTTTTATTACTTTTCTCCATGCATCAATCTTTTAATCTTGTTTGAAGGGAGTTCATTTCGAGTCAAAAGCAATATTGATTCTTACCATTCCAAGGTAAGCTTTTCTATCTTATCTTGAATCTCTTCTAGAGACTTCTATTATTGTTGTTTGGCTTTGTATGCACACCTGGTGCATTTTTTTCCAACTTCATTAGGTCTAACTTCTTTCAATATATGTGTGGCCCATTTTGGCATCTTTTCTATGTTACTTGTGGAATAATTGGTGCCTCATTTTCTTGATCTAAAGTTCCTTCACCTTATGGTTGTTGCTTCGGAAGCATGTTTTCATCTTCTAATGAAGTTTCAATTTCTTTCTTAGGGGGAGTTTCTTGTTCAATTACTAAAGGAAAAGTAGATTCAACAAATTCCAAACTATATGCCCCCTCTAAATTTTTAGAATTTCCATATCATTCTCTTTGAAAACATCAAAGTTTGTAAATTTATCGAGTCAACTCAATTGTCGATCAATGATGGTTGTGTTCTTTGTGGTTTCATAGAAAACAACATCTCTTATAATGGAAATTTTTAAATTTTTCTCATCAAACAGTTTGTAGACCTTTGAGGATTTTGAATATCCCCAAAGGATGCATTTTTCACTCTTGTGGTCCAACTTGTTCCTTTTATTCTTGGGAATCAATGCATAGTAGGCAGATCTGAAAACTTAAAGATGCCACATTGATGGAAGATGACCACCCCAAATTTCATATAGAGTCTTCATTTGAAGAGTTATTGAAGGTGATCTACTACAAATATAGGTTGTAATTTGAGTTGCTTCTACCTAGTAATCAAAGTTTACTTATTTAAAATATGGCATTTCTTGAACCATAATCATCATAGTTTTGTTCATCCTTTCAACTAATCCATTTTCTTGAGTGTGAGGAATTGTGAGATGATGCTTGATCTGTGATCCTTGAGATGGTATTTAAACACCTTTGGTGTGAATTAACCGTGCCATTATCATTCCTTAGAGTTCCAAGATGGGATTGTGCTATTGAAAAATAGGGTGAAACAATACAACAAGATATGTTGAACTTTATTGCATCCAAATTTATTAACAATGGTAGATCATATGGAAATGGAAATCAACCATGAAAGAAAATGCAAACCATAACACAATGTTTACATGGATAAACCCTTGAAATAAAAAACTCCACACCCAAGGAGGCCAAAGCTTGTATTAATCTTGAAAATAGTTACATCAATACATCATCTTATCACTCTAAATTCTAGCAACATAATAGTACTCATATAAGTTGCAAAACAACCATTGCATCCTCTAACTCCAAGAACCAACTTATAGGAGAAGAACAAACTACAAACCATCACATGATTTTGGAAAACCATTAGAAATTCTAAGAGAGGTATTCCACCCAAATGGTCAAGGCACAAATCCAACACCCTCCTTGGTCTTGGTCTTCCAGGCTAATTTTAGCATATTCATTACATGATGTCATGTCCATAAACAAGAACATTTGACCACCCAAACTTGGGCACCCCAATTTGTCTTCATATAACCCATTTAAAGATGCTCCATGACAAGTGTTCATACCAATCATAATGTTGGTCAAGATTCCAATGTAACCTCCCTCTTTCATACTCTTACATGTCATAAGAATTTACCATAAGTAACTCCCATCACAATGAGTCAAGATGCTCTTACATACCTTTCAAGATTCCAACACATGCCCAAACATGTCACCTTAATGTGGGATGCCAACTTCCTCATGTGAGGATAAAAATACTAAAGATGAAAGTGGTGGCACCTCAAAAATTGGATGCCAACTTTCCCAAGTGAGGACAAAAACACCAAAGATGAAATAGTAGATACAAAACAATTATTAATTATGAACATTATGAATGTAAGGTTGAGACACCTTTTCCCAACATCTCCTACTTGTCAAACACCTTGCAAGAGAAAAGTGAAACCTTCAACACTAAAATAGATACCAACATAATTAAATCGAGCTCTAGAGGATATGAGGTCCATGGCCTCCTTACACTAACCAAATTTTTCCATGCTTAGTAGCTCAGTAAGATAATTTGCAACATTCTCTAAGGTATCCACTTTGTGTAACATGAATCTTCTACCCTCAACCATTTTCTGAATAAAATGATATTAAACATCAATGTGCTTTGTGTGGGCATGATACATTGGGTTTTTAGCCAAACAGATGGCACTTTGACTATCACATCCAATTATAACTTGTCTACACTAAAAACCAATACCTGAACATAATCTTTGTAACCACACTACCTCCTTACAAGCATGTGTCACAACCATTTAATTTACTTCAGTAGTAGACAAAGTGACTATATGTTGTCATTTGTTCATCCAACTAATTGCTTCTCCAAACAAAGTAAAGACATAGCCACTCCTAGACCTCCAACAATCTAGATCACCAGCCCAATCAGAATAAAAAAAAGTCCTATAAATTAATCATCCTTCCCACATCATCAATCCCATGATAAAAATGCAATGGTTATAATCTCCATGTAAATATCTAAAAACTATTTTAATGTAAGTCTAGTGTTCTTTAGCAGGGTTTGACATAAGCTTACTCAAAACTCCCACTACTTGGGCAGTATTAGGTCTTGTACAAACCATGGCATACATGAGGCTTCCCACAATATTGGATTACAAAATTTTATGCGTCTCTTCAAGATCAATATCTATTTTAGGACATTTTTCCATAGATAGCCTAGTGCCAATTAGAAAATTAATGTTAATCAGTTTGCAATCCTGGGAAAAATGCTACAAAATAGTGTCAATGTACTTTTTTTCATGTAATAAAAAATTTATATTAACCCAATCCTTATAAATTTCCATACCCAAGATATATTTTGCAACCCCTAAATCTTTCATATCAAATGTACCAAATAATTGACCCTTATGTTGCCTAATCATTCCCTTATCATTACCAATAAATAACATATCATCAATATATAGAACAATAATTAGAAGTCGATCATCAATTAATTTAAAATTATCATACTGATCTACCTCAGTTCTAACAAAGTCATGATTCAATGCAAAAGTATCAAATTTTTTATACCACATTCTCAGTGGCTACTTCAAACCATACAAAGATTGTTTTAACCTGCAAACCAAGTGCTCATGTCCCTTCACCATAAAATTGTCAAGGTATTTCATAAATATTTCCTCATCAAGATCCCCATGTAGAAATGTTGTTTTTACTTCCATTTTCTCTACCTCTAAATCAAAAGCAACAGCAATAGATAAAATAAATCTAATAGATTATGTTGTCTAGAGGACCTTCTAGGAGGTGTAACAAGAGGATCTTATTGTTCCTCATTGGAATTTGAATCTAAACCTTCTTCTTCCTCATTATGTCCATCATGTTGTTGTTCTATACATGTATCTTTCTGTGGATCACTCCTAGTATCAAAATGCACTATTTTGTTAGGCTTTTCATGAGGTTGTTCATCATTTGTAAATACCCTAAGCTCCCTAAAAATAACATCCTTAGAATATAACATTTTCAATGCTACAGGATCCCAAAGCTTATAACCCTTAATGTTCTCACCATAACCCATGAAAATGCATTTGTTAGCCCTAAAATCAATCTTAGAACATTTCTCTTTAGGAACATGAACATACACCTCACTACCAAAAACCTTGACATGAGAAATTGATAGTCTATTACCTATCCATACCTCATGGGGTGTTTTGTCAACTAGAGAAAAATTGGGATACTTGTTAACCAAGTAACAAGCAGTGTGTTTCACTTCATTCCAAAAATGTTGTTCAAGCTTAGGACTACTTGGAATGCTTCTATCTCTATCCATCAAAGTTGTGTTCATATGTTCTACCACTCCATTTTGTTGTGGAGTATATGGAGTTGTTTTCTATCTAACAATCTCTCCATGCTTGCAATAATCATCAAAATCTCTAGAGCAATACTCACCATCATTATTCATTCTCAAAACCTTTAGTGTCCTATTTGTCTTTATCTCAACAAGTTCTTTAAACTCTTTAAATATAGAAAATACAATAGACTTATGCTTTAGAAAGTAAACCCATGTATATCTAGAGAAATCATCGATAAATGTAACATAGTAGTGAGATTTTTGAATGGAAGGAACATCCACAAGACCAAATACATAACTATGAATAACTTTCAAACATGTTTATGTCTAGTACTACAAATTTAAATAAAACTCTATGTTGTTTTCCATACATAGTGCTCACAAAAATTAAAGTCAACAAAGTAACTAAATAAACCATCGACCATCTTTTTATTAGCGATGGTTTTAAGACCCTTCTCACCAATGTGACCCATCCTATGTTTCTACAATTTACAAGAAACAAAATTATTAGTTACATTCACAAAGTTATAAAAAGTGGATCCCTCCAGCCTAAATAGGGTGTCACACCAAGTGCCCCTAGCCAACATGAAATTACATCTACTCAACCTACAACCACTCTTCTCAAAAGTAACATGCACCCTTGAATCATTCATTTTAGATACAAAAATAAAATTTCTACCTAAACCAAGGCTATGCAATACATCCATGAGGGTTTTTAAACTTCCATCACTAAAAATAAATTGTACCTCCCCTCAGCTCACAATATTCTGTGTTGTTACCATTGAGGAACACTTTCCCAACATCATAAGTTGTATACGCTAAAAACCACACCTTGTGAGGAGACATGTGGTAGTATGCACCTGAATCTATCAACTAGGAGTCATCAGAAATCATGTTAGAAAAAACAATAAAAGCGTCAATAGCTTCACCATCAAAGGATTTATTAGTATAAGAATCTTCATCTTTTTATTTCTTATTCTAACATTACTTTTTGATATGCCCCCATTTTTTGTAGTTCCAACACTCAACCTACTTTTACCAGGTGTATTGAACCTTCCCTTGGACTTAGATATGTCTTTAGACTTATCTTTACCACCTTTTGGCTTGTCATTACCCTTCTCTTTAGATCTTCCCCACACATGCAATGCATCCTTAGACTCATCCTTTATAGATTTTCTCATCTCCTTTATGAGCTCAACCTATGGAAATAAGGACATCTATCTTTAGATTTATCAAAGAACTATTGAGTACAAGAATCAGATTATCCCAAGATTTAGGCAATGAACATTTCAACAAAATACACTTATCCTCGTCCTCTATCTTCACATATATCAATGAACTAACGCATGGTTAGATTAAATGCATTCAAATGTTCTACAATCAAGTCCCCATCCTTCATTTTAAGAGAATACAATTTTATTTTAAAAATATATATATTTATGAGACTCTTTGTTTAGTAAATCTCTCCTATTATGTTCCACAACTTATGGGTCATCCCATAATAAAGGGTTACACTTTTTGGCCAAACTTGACATTGAAATCAACATTTTGAACTAAATCTTCACTTTCTGACACCTATAGCCACTAAACCGTTAGGAATTTGAAGATGATGTGAACTAGTGATTTGTGATTGTTTGTAAATTCTAAATATATTTTTTTAAAAAGATTTGGAGTTAACTTGTAAAAATTTTTGTGTCTCCTTTGATAACTAGTTTTTAATAGTAAACAACATTTTTTTAAGTGATGTGTATTTTGTAGCACATAACTGTTTTTCTACAAAGGATAAAATTCTGATTCTTTTGAATTTAGATTGGTAACACCGATATATAGGGCATGCATTTAGTTTTATAATGTTTTGTTGAATTTTTTTTTTAATTAATTTTTGAAGTCAAACCAATTATAATTTAGACATAGGTGTATTCTATAAAACATAACTTTTTCTGTATGTATTGAAAAAAAAAAAAATTTGTTGAAACAAGGACATAAATACCTAAGGCATAGATATTTTTTAGAATTTGTTTCACTAATTTACTAATTTTCCATGTGTGTAGAACAGAGAACTTGATGTTCAGTGAAAAACCTACATTCACAAGAAATAAAAAATAAATATAATAATCAAATTAAATATATTTAAAATTATACTTTTTGGGAAGCTTGTAATAAGGACCGCATACTTACAAAATATAAATTTTAAATGAATTCATTTGATCCCCCAAAAGGTAAATCAAAAGTGGTTTTTTATCCGCATTTTGATAGGTGTAGAGGAGACTCCATTATAGGCATGGTTTAAAACTAGTGGGGTTCTATCTAAGGGGGTTTGATCAAACCCTTTTCAATTAAAATCCTTTAAATGGAACCTTTCAAGGCTTAAATCATTATATTTTCTAAAAATATGTGATTTCAGCAAAAATTAGGATGTCCCAAAAAGTGTAACCCATTATTGTGGTAGCACCCTTATATGCAGTAGTTTCATTAGAAACGCTCAAAAGAATGGAATTAGATAAACCCAACCAAATAGTTCCATGAGCCTTTTCATCAAATTTTACCCACTCTACATCTAATAAATTATCTCACTTCTTTTCATTTTTCATGGAAATACATTGATATATTTCTTTGAAGAGATCCTTCTTTATCTTCCAAAGTTTAAAACCTGAGCCATTAAACTTTTTGATCTCTAACTGGGATGAGCTAGCCATGATCTCTATCATCTAGAACCTAAAACTACAAGAAAACACAACTCACTCCCACAGTAGAAAAAAACCCAATCAAACATACTAAAGAGGTGTCCCTCTCTCTAATCAAGCCAACCATGGCTCCTATATCAAAATATTGAAAAAGAAGGTGAAACAATACAACAAGATATGTTGAACTGTAGTGCATCCAAATTTGTTTACAATAATAGATCATATGTAAATGGAAATCAATCATGAAAGAAAATGAAAACCATAACATAATGTTTACGTGGAGAAACCCTTGCGAGAAAAAAATCCACACCCAAAGAGACCCAAGATTGTATTAATCTTGGAAATAGTTACATTAACACATCAACTTATCCCTCAAGTTCCAGTAGCATAACAATACTCATATAACTTGTAAAAAAACATTGCATCCTCTAACTCCAAACACCAATTTATAGGAGAAGAACAAACTAGAAACCATCACATGGTTTTGGAAAACCATTAGAAAGGCCAAGATAGGTATGGCACCCAAATCACAAATCCCAACACCCCCTTGGTCTTGATCTTCCAAGATTTTTTTAGCATGTTCCTTACATGTTGTCATATGCCATAAACAAGAATATTTGACCTCCCAAACTTGGGCACCCCAATTTGTCTTCATACAACCCATTCAAAGATGCTCCATGATGTGTTCAAACCTATCATAATGTTGGCCAAGATTCCAATGTAACCTCCCTCTTACATTCTCTTATGAATCACAAGAATCTATCATAAGTAACTCCTATCATGATGAGTCAAGATGCTCTTACACAATCCAATATGCATGCTACCTCAATGTTGGATGCCAACTTCCTTGTGTGAGGACAAAAATACTAAAGATGAAAGTAGTACCACCTCAAAAATGGGATGCTAACTTTCCCAAGTGAGGAAAAAAGCACTAAAGATAAAATAGCAAATACAACAAATTATTAAATATGAACATTAGGAATGCAAGGTTGAGACGCCTTTTCCCAACATGTGCATCATTTTCAACCATTGTGTACAACTTTTGAAAAGTTTTAAAAGTCATTATGTTGTATTCATCAATAAGCAACATGAAATATTTATTACCACTAGAAGAAGGAGTTGGTAGTGGACCACATAGATTAGAGTATATCAACTACAATTTCCTTTCACCTTTCTAGTCTAATTTTTTAAATGGATCTCTTTGTTGTTTAGTCAAAATGCATGCTTCACATTATTCAATTGTTTTGGGTAGAGTTGGAAAACCTACAACACCATTCTTTTAAATTATGTGAATGTTGTCATAATAGGTATCCCAAAAAACACTTGTTGACATTTTGCCTTCAATGAGGTGAGAAAAATTACTTGGAAGTGAAGGCTCGCCTCTAAGTTTCAAAAAGTTTCCTTCCTCAAATCTAGTTAAGACAACTGCATTATCACATTTTCTTTTGATTATTACCTCTCCATTATCTAGAAAAATGAAGTGGCCTTGTTATTGAATGAGTAGAAAGGGAAACAAGTTTTATTTTAGTTTTGGATGGTATAGGACATTGTAGAGAATGAAATCTAGAAGTCCTAGTGACTTGAGTCAAATTGTCCCTTCTCCTTCAAGTTGGAAACTTATTTTGTTTGTTGAATATACAAGACCATATCTTTCTTCATGAAAATCCTCAAAGAAGTCCCTTTTAAAAGTCATGTGTTTTGTGGCACTAGTATCTAGGCCTGAGCATCATACCAAGTTGAATTCACTAAGACACAATTGACATCTTTTGATATAGAAAGCACACATTCACTTGCAAATTGAGTTGAATCTAATTCTAAATTTTTCTTCTTTCCCTTATTTTCTTCCTTTTGTTTTTGATAGGCCTTAATCTTAATCCATGATGTTTTACATGCATGAGCCTCATGTCTCCCTTTCTACCATATCATTTACAAAACAAGTTTTATATGTCTTCTTTCATGGTGTTGACTGTTAATTATGGAATTCTACCTCTTCATCCTTTATTTCCTCCTTTGCCTCTATGATTTCTTTCATTCTTAGACGATGAAATATTATTGGAATATTTTCCTTTTCATGAGCATAGAAAATATTCTCTCATATGGTTTCAATCTTTTTGTCAAAGGCCTTTTCTCTTTTTGCCATATTTTGAACCAACTAATAAGTGAGTGTCTTGAGTTGATTTCTTTCTTGCAATGACTCCAAATAGGTTGAATATGTGGGAAGAAAATCTTTTATGAAGGTAGTCATATATATATATATATATATATATATATATATATATATATATATATATATATATATATATATATATATATATATATATATATATGTTGATAACTGAGAGGGGGGGGGGGGTGAATCAGTTATCCTAATTATTTCTTCTTTCTGAACTTTCTTATTGATCAATGCAACATTAATTCAAACAAGCAAACATTACCATGAAATGAAAAACACATGACATAGTATTTTTGATGTGGAAACCCTGTTAAGGGAGAAAACCATGGGGTGATTAACCCAAAGATTATTCTCTGTTAGAAGAATAAGGAATTACAAAATGGCACTTGCCAATTAGGGCTCACTGCCTGAGCACACTGCTCACAAAGGAGGCACACTGCCTACAAGGAGACACACTGTCTACAAAAGAATGTTATACAGTACTAGAACTGATTGGAAGCATCCACATATACTAGAGTTTAGTTTCGGTTAGGCTCAGTACACTAATCTGCTGCACTTCATCTTTCCTCTTCTCTTTATTCTGCTTTCCTTTCACATACTGGATCTTTCTTACTGCTTCTGCTCTGGTCTGCTCTTATTCACACATCACATAACATAACCACACTTCTCACAACTAAATCCATCATGTATATATATCCGCACAAGTGATTTCATCACCTTTCTAGTCGGCACCCGGAATAGTCAATCTTTTCACTAATTCTGATCAGTCAGCTGAATCCTACCACATCAAGTAATGCGGATCAAGCATATACTTGTAGAAATCATTAATCATGTCGGCCAAACATAATTCATGTCTTCATAACCTTTACCACTGTCAGAAACACATCCGGAAAGCAGTCTGATGTTCTGTCAGTTAGTTCTTCCTCTGTTCATACTGTCACTCAGGAATCCAGTACTCAACTATTCATATCTTTTTCTTCATCTATCACCAGAGGCTAAATCCTTGGAATATACCACTCAAGGTAGTCCTCTTGACTTCCCCAAATCTGCATTGCACCAAGATACTTCCTTTGAGAGATCCGGACTAGTCTGTCAGACCTTGCCACATGCTCTGTTCTTGTTCACCGGACCACAATAATCTTCATTCTGACTTCCGGAAGAGACACATCATGACTTGCGAATATGTGGGATGACCTTTGTTGCCATCAATGACAACAACCATGAATCCATATACTGTCTCTTGCCAACAATCTCCCCCTTTGGCATTGATGGCAACACTTAGTGAAAAATGACTAAGTGTTTACACTACGCTCCCCCTTGGCTGATGCTCTATCTTTTATATACATTTTTCAGAGCTCCCCCTTAGTTGGATTCCTCATTTTTCACTGCTCCTCACTCCCCCTTTGACATCAATGGCAAAGGGTAGGGTCCGCACACCAAAGTTTTCAAAATTTTTACTATACTTAGCCGCATATTACATACTCACATAAACTGAAGAATGTCTGCAAAGGATGTCTTCAATTAGACCAATTCTGTAGCCCAACTTTACTTCATTCTATCCAAAATTGAAATGTGACCACTCAACAAAAATGCAAAAACTTCTGCCCTCTTGAGATCTGTCGGATCATTGGTTTGGGCGGTAGTCTGAGCATCACTTATGGCCTCATGCATGTTCTCTAACTTAGGGATAATAATCCTTCTAAGTTCTCCCATCCGGTTAATTATATTCTTCCTTTCCTTCTCAATGTTCTTTATTGCATTTGTGATTGCAATAGTTTGACATTCTTGATTTACTATGGAGGAAGAGAGAGGATCAAAACTTTGAGACAAACTTAGTAGTTTGTCCTGTTCCTCTTTTATTTTCTTCTCAATTTCTACTGTTGCTTTTGACCAGGAGATACAAAATTTGTAAATGTCACTGCCATCCTTAAGAGCATTTTCTAGGCTCTTTATCCCAATACTCATATTTCTCCTATCATGAGAGATTAATCCTAGTACCTCTGAGAATCTCTTATCCAAAAACTCCTTCCATGCCTTTTCTTCAGCTGATTTTTCTAGAGAATCAAAATGTGTACCAACACTGCTGACTAAGGTTTTGAGATTACCGGAAGAGGAGGCTGTGGGATCTTTCTGGACCGATGGAATAATCTTTTCAAGCACTCCGGAAGCAGCTTCTATCAACTCACAGTCTTCCATATGAGACTTTAGGAGTTTTTCATTTGCCTTAGCATTTGCAAATGAAGCTATCTTCATTATCTGTACCGGAGAGAGGGAATCAAAATTGAATGAACCTTGTAGAAGCTCCGGTTCATCAATCTCTATTGTTTCTTTGCTTAGAAATTTTTGGATAGTTTGTGTAGTGTCTCTTGCTGGAGACAGATGTTTCTTCTCTTCTGCAGTCTTGGAGCTGTCCTTTGGAGTTTTCTCTCCTACATTCTTACCACTATCAGTTGTGGTTTTCTTTGGTGAAGTCTTCTGTCCTTCTGCAATCTTTGCACTGTCACCTTCTTTTTCCTTCACCGCTGCTTCTTTCTCTTGTAATTTCCCTTCTTCTTTGGATCCAGAGACTGTAGGGGAAACTGGAGGAGAGATGTTAGTCTGTTTAAGGGCCACTTCTTCCGGAGCAGAGGATTCCAAGTCCATAGCTGTTTCTGCACCCAAGTCCTCTATAATAGGAATGTTGAACCTTTTGAATGTATTTCGGAGGATCTCTTCAGTGTCCTTGGCTACCTTGTCGGTCTCACCAAGCATAAGCTGATTCATCCTTGCTTTGCTCCTGAATTCATCCTTGCAGTCTTTGAATACCATGTTCATTGTCTTGTGATCAATTGAAGGATATAGCTGAATAGCTATCTGTTCCCTAATCTCAAGGTCTTTTGTCATGGCATTGGTCTTTCTCATTTCCAATTCCTTCTCTAGACTCTTAGGAATTAGAGAGATGATTTCAATAAAAGCTTTATTGTAAATGTTCAGATACCTGATTGTAGCTTCCTGCAGGATCTTTTGGTTAGCCTCATTGTAGTCATCATAGAATTTAGCCATTGGTTGAAGGTTTCCATCCACAGTGACTAATTTGATTACAATCTCTAGAGATAGGGTGAGCTTTTCAACAAATTTCTCTGCCATTTCTTCCTTATCTTGGCCTGTGGAGGGTTTAGCGGATCCTTTCTTCTTCTACTTCTTTATTTCCTTTACTCCCTCATCTGATTTGGTTTCCTCTTCATCTCTTTGACTTGCATAAGCCCTTGTGGCTTTTGTCTTGGATCTTTTGCCGGATGCCTGGACTTCCAGTTTTGAGCTTTTGGCTGTGGTAGGTGCAGATCTTTTTGATGATCTGGTCCGGGTGGAGGTTTCTACCGGAACACTTTCCTCACTTTTCTTTTCTGCCCTCTTCTTCTCTTTCTCATCCTCTTCCTTCTTCTTCCTGTGAGCATCAAGTGCCTCCATTGAGATCCCAAGGCCTTGTGCTATATGTTCTACTTCTTTTCTAACCTTCCTCTTGATCTCCAGTTCTCTGAGTTCAACATGGATTTTTATACTCAGCTCCTCAAAGGTTCTGAACCTTTCTACCTTTGGATCTTTAGGCTGACTTAGCATGTGTTGAACATGCAGCTCCACAATCTATTCATCCACTTCATACCCCATGGGCATGATCCACACAGTTCTTGGTTCTACTGCCTCCATTAGGCACTGATCTATTTCTACCATAAGGCATACTGTGTCTTTGTACTTCTCAACAAGAGACTGGGGAATTCTTTCTCTTGCTTGCATCATGCTCTAAAAGTTCTTGAAATATCCCCACAGGGCTGTATTTCTTGCTTTAGCATCCCCAAGTCCATGCAAATAATCTCTTATTTGGATGGCAACTGGTCTGTCATTCTGCCATATCCATCCACTAGATCCGGGAAGCTCATTCATGTATTAAAAGAATAGACAAAGGATCAAACTACCATACTTGAAGGAGTTCTTCTTGTCCTTCTTAATCTTCTACTGATTTTCAAAAAGTTGGTTTAGAAGAAGCTCACACAAATCATAGTCTGCATTCTCTTTTAGCATTTGATAAGCTGTGTAAATTGCAGTTCCCGGTACTGAATTTTCCCTACTGGAGTGATAGATCTTGTAACCAATTATCATAGATGCAAATTTGACATCCGGTTCAGTGATGTCTTCAATTGTCATAGCTCTCTTGTCAAATTTTGATCCGATTGCATCATTGACTGTCTGATTTTTGACAGACTTGAGGATAGGTATTCCACCGGATGAGTGCAGACCGGTTATAGCCCTAATTGCATCTTTGGTGATCTTGAAAGGCTTGTTCAACCATAGGAAATTGTCATGCACTCTACTTAGTACATACCGGACCCATTCATCTTCTTCAAAATAGGGGAAATGAATGCACTGTGCAAAGTGCTTATCTCGGATGGCTTTGTACTGAGGTTTAATCTCAAAGGAATCGTCTATCAACTGTTTGTGATAGATATCCATCAATTTTGTTTCTCCAAAGTCTTCAATATTCACATGTATGTAAACCCTAATGTCCTCCGTATGCAATACACAATGCGGAACACTAGAGAAGGCTCCTAGGGGATCTACCTCCAAAGATTTGTATGGATGTTTCTTGAATGTGGGGTGAGGTCTATCAGAGATCTTAACTATATTTGGAGTAGCCATTTTTCAAAAGATTTGCAGTGAGATATTGAAAACGAAAAATACCTTATGCGCCTTTGGTTATACGGAGTGGTTGGATTGATTTCTGTATGTAATGACTTCTGCAAGTGATCTTCGGTGAACTTGATGAATTTTGTTGCAGAGCTCCACTTTTTGCTTCTTCTTGAGTGCAAAATGAACAAGTGATTTATGAGAAATCCCTTATATTGCTTCACAAACCCTAATATCTATTTGTAATAAATGCTTGACCTACATTATTCTGGTTTGCCTTATTCGAATGACTTGAAGAACCGGATCAGTCTTGATCTATGAACATCATGCGGATCTTCCAACTATGAATGAATCAAGATGACACATCACAAGGACATCCCAAACACTCTGTCTAATCCGCAGAATAAGACAATGCACTTCCGGATCTCTCCAGACCTTTTTGTAATCCTCTGTCATTTCGAAGCATCTCCCAGAACAGGTTCTACTTGATCGATCACAACTTCTTCACATCTTCATGCGGACCTCTGAAATCTTAGCTGGATCATTTCAAGACTCATATCTACAAACCCTTTACTCTGCATCTTGTGCCAAATCCTACACCACTTGATTGGCTGGGGGAACAAGGTTTTCTTTGTGTCTCCCCCTGAGCCAGAGCTTACCTTTTAATTTCTGGAAGGAATATCAGCACCAGAGTCTGGTGCGGATCCAACCTCTACATTCTCTGAACTTTTCTTCACCCAAATCTTGTTCATCTCATTCCTAACTTCATCCGCATTCATCTTTTGTTTACCCTTGTCTTGATTCTGATTATATACCAGACCTCTTTTGTCCTAATTCTTGCTTCTGCAGACTTTTGCATTATGACAGGACCTATTACAGATTTGGCAAACCACATTTCTTTGTATATTTGACTGATAACCTCTTGATCTGCATTGATTAGCCATATGACCTACTCTATTGCATGCAAAGCATCTACCATTGAATGATTTGTTCATTTGCATATTTTTGCATTCATGAGACTTGTGTCCATACCTTTTGCAGTTAAAGCACTATCCGGAGAAGGATGAATTAGTCTGATTCATTGTCTTTCTACACTGATTAGCTTTGTGACCAAAGTGATTGCAGCTGTGGCAGTATCCATTGAAGGATGGATATCTTTGAGCATTAGGCTGTCTTACCGAAGGTCTTCTAGGCCTGTTCCTTGGATTTTCTGATCCAAAATTCTTCTGACCGGATCCGAAGCTTTCTCCTTTCTCATATCCCAAACCACACTTGTCATCTGCCCTCTTTTGACTTCCAAGAAGAACTTCAAGTTGAGTAGAACTTATCTTGAATTTTTCTTTATATTCATTTGCTGTTTAAAGATCCCTTTTGAGAGAGATAATTTGATCCTCAAGTTTTTCTTCATTATCTTTAGCATCTTCAAGATCAGATTCAAGATGTCTGATAATCCTATCCATCTGGTGGCAATCTTCTAATTTCTCTTTGAGAGATTGTCTTAGATTGTCTTCAGTTTTTCTTTTCTCTTCAATCTCTTGAGTAAACTTTATAACTCCTGATTCCATTTCATGTCTTACCATAATGACTTCTTTTGATAACTTTTCACATAACTTGGTTTTCTCAGTCAACTCTTCATTTGCATTACTTTCTTCACTTTGTCTTGCCAATTGCTAGAGTAGCTCCTTTCTCTTTTTCATAGAGAGACTTAGTTTGTCTTTTAGTTCTCTCATGAATTCATCAGCCTGTTTGAGTCTTTCCTTTAATTCATTGACTTCAGAGTTTGACTGTTCAAGATCCTCAAGGGCAGTCTTGAGTTGCTCCCTTAAACCATATGCATCCATTTGAACTCCCAGATCTTCCTCAAGCTGTTAGGCTCTATTAGGAGGAACCTGGCTCTGATACCAATTGTTGATAACTGAGAGGGGGGGTCAATCAGTTATCCTAATTATTTCTTCTTTCTGAACTTTCTTAATAATCAATGCAGCATTAATTCAAACAAGCAAACATTACCATGAAATGAAAAACACATGACACAATATTTTTGACGTGGAAACCCTATTAAGGGAGAAAACCACGGGGTGATTAACCCAAAGATTATTCTCTGTTAGAAGAATAAGGAATTACAAAATGGCACTTGCCAATTAGGGCTCACTGCCTGAGCACACTGCTCACAAAGGAGGCACACTGCCTACAAGGAGACACACTGTCTACAAAAGAATGTTATACAGTACTTGAACTGATTGGAAGCATCCACATATGCTAGAGTTCAGTTCTGGTTAGGCTCAGTACACTAATCTACTGCACTTCATCTTTCCTCTTCTCTTTATTCTGCTTTCCTTTCACATACCGGATCTTTCTTACTGCTTCTGCTCTGCTCTGCTCTTATTCACACATCACATAACATAACCACACTTCTCACAACTAAATCCATCGTGTATATATATCCACACAAGTGATTTCATCACCTTTCTAGTCGGCACTCGGAATAGTCAATCTTTTCACTAATTCTAATCAGTCGACTGAATCCTACCACATCAAGTAATGCGGATCAAGCATATACTTGTAGAAATCATTAATCATGTCGGCCAAACATAATTCATGTCTTCATTACCTTTACCACTGTCACAAACACATCCAGAAAGCAATCTGATGTTCTATCAGTCAGTTCTTCCTCTGTTCATACTATCACTCAGGAATCCGGTACTCAACTATTCATATCTTTTTCTTCATCTATCACCGGAGGCTAAATCCTTAGAATATACCACTCAAGGTAGTCCTCTTGACTTCCCCAAATCCGCACTGCACCAAGATACTTCCTTTGAGAGATCCGGACCAGTCTGTCGGACCTTGCCACATGCTCTGTTCTTGTTCATCGGACCACAATAATCTTCATTCTGACTTCCGGAAGAGACACATCATGACTTGCGGATATGTGGGATGACCTTTGTTGCCATCAACGACAACAACCATGAATCCATATAGTGTCTCTTGCCAACAATATATATATATATATATATATATATATATATATATATATATATATATATATATATATATATATATATATATATATATATATATTGATGCATAAATTACTTCCAAGGGGGTAGCTCCCCTTATATTGCCAAGCAAAGAAAATTGCATTGCTAGTGAGTCACTTGGGGGTTTGTACACACCCCAACACAAAGACTTGACCAATGGAGATAGTCCATTCATTCTTGGACAACACTTCATACACACTATAGCCTTGTGGATCAGAGATTCACATTGTGTCCTTGTTGATCTCCACTTGGTTGCTCCCCATACCTTCATTTTCCATTACATGAGACCATTGAACTAGTTCATCATCTTGTTATGTAGAAAAAGAGGTTATGTTGATGAGGTTGATAGTTTAATTAGATCATCCTTTCACCACATACATTCAAGGACATTAAACTGAGTTGAATCACAACTTTTGCAAGAGGACTTAGCTATAGGTTTAGTGTCACTTGGAATGACAAGAAAATTTGGAATTTATTGATTAATTTGTTAAACCTTAATCTGATTAGGCCTAAAACCCTAATTATGCAAAATCGTAAACAAACAGCTGAAACCTGACAAATGCTTGCATAGAAAGCCACTAAATGCAGGTTAGATACATACCAAATTTCAGAAGGTGGAAACTTTGGGTACAAAAGAGCGGGTGCCCTTGTCTAATGTAGTGCTTTTTCTGAGGGCTTTAGAGTAAAATCTGCTTTAGACTGCAACCTGCTCAGAGATTTCTGACAACACTAAATTAGAGGACAAAAGAGTAGGCACCCTTGTCCAATTAGGGATATTTTCTATTATTTTCTTCAGATCTAGAATCTTCCTACTCTGCTCTAATCTCCTGCAACTCCTCTCCGCAATATCTAACACCTATAACCTGCAATCACAAGAGAGGGGTTGGGGGTTGTGGTGTTTAGGAGCTTGCCTCAGTCAAGCCTCAGAATGGCATTCAAGCTTTCCAACACCATTGTTAGAGAGAATGTGTGCCCTTGGTGGACAGAGGCAAAAGCAAATGATATGATAAATTGATTGAAACACAAAATACATGTCACCTCAGACGTGAAGCTCTCATGGGGAGATGAAGATCTTTCATGCCATGAGGAGATAGATTGATGAAGACAAATCTACAACAAACAGGTATAGACACAACAAAATACTACTTTACAACACAATGAAAACCTTGAGTATCCTTAGCACAAGATCACAAGTTCACATTATCCATCTAGGTGTAAAATGAAGTCCTAAACATGCTTATATATGCATTCCCGCTAAGCATTCATAATTCAAATTTAATAGGCTGACAAAGGGAAACCTTTTGATGGTCACTTTGCGGACATTTAAAATTTGGGTCCCAACAAAATAGGTCTAGACTAGGGCACAAGTGCCCTTGTCCAGGGTCCTATTTTGGGACTTGCTTAAGCTCAACAGTGTCTCATAAGTCCCATTTGTCATAGGTTTCAGGGGATTTTACTCTTTCATTTTTAACATGCATGATTAAATCTAAAGGACTTGGGAGCTAAACTTAGGAGGTAAAAGTCCTAGGGGGACATTTTATGACATAATATTTAGCCCCCACTTTAATGTATATATGATCTTACAACCCATACATGCATTAAAGTACAGTCAAAAACACATCAGACATGTCAGGCACTTGAAGCTAAGGCATACACAAATATTGAAGAACTATTTCTAGCCCCCAGTCTCATGTAAGCACTAGAAGACACATTGCAGAAATGTAAAACACAATGAAGATAGTAGGAAGAATGCAAAACATGGAGAAGACAGTATTGGAGACACGCAAAACATGATGAATACACTAATATAACATTTTCATTTTCTTATATATATGCATGGAAATAAAATTGCAACATAAAACCCCAAAATGTTGGGGGGACTCATTGCCACACCCTTTACACTACACCAGGGGGAAAACACACCATACAAAACCCAAGTGTAGGGGGGACTCATCGCCACACCCTTTACACTGCACTAGATGGAAAACATGCCATACAAAACCCAAGTGTAGGGAGGACTCATTGACACACCCTTTACACTATACATGGTGGAAAACATGCCATACAAAACTTGAGTGTAGAGGGGACTCATCGCCACACCCTTTACACTACACACAGGGGAAAACACACGAAAAACATGAGAGCCGTATAGCATGCCATAGACTTACTATACATCTTAAACATGACAAACACAGGCAATGGAAGGAGCTTATTGCTAAGCCCTACCATCTCAAACACACTGCAGACACACCTGACAGTTGGGCTTATGCCACAATAACCACCAAAAACACACTTAAGGGAGGATAGCTTCAAGATCCAACCCTGCCTCCATGGAGGACTTTTGTAACAAAAGGATGTGCACTAGCTCAAGAGATAGACCATCCCACCTTCCGCAAAAGGGCTTTTGAATAAAAGGATACACACTAGCTCAAGAGATAAGTTATCCCACCTCACACATAGGGCTTCTTTGATAATGGATATGCTATCCTGCCTCACGAAGAGGGGTTTTTTCTTGCAATATAAATAAAGATGTGTACTCGCTCCAGAGATACAACATCCCGCCTCATGGGGAGGGCTTACAAACACATTTTGTTAGTAACAAAATCATCAACCAAATATCATTATATATGCCCCCACCTTAAGGTGGTTGATGATCGATATCAAGCATGTTAAGGTAGAGAGAAGACACGCAAGGAAACAAGAGCTTTCACAAAGCCCATGCCCCCAAGGTGACATGTGCTTGTGATTGTCAAATGTTCCCACAAACACATTGATAAGATATGCTAAACAACAAGATGGTTAGAAAATCTTACTCTACGATAACAACCATATCATAAAACTAGGATACGACATTTATTTTGTGAATTCTTGCTCTGCAACTTTCCCGCCTTTACACTATTTGAACCTACTTTGCTCATGGTGGTCGTCAACCCTGGGGGCCCCCTGCCCCCCTATGGGCCCTCAGAAGGTTCCCACTAATGATGATATTGTTCTGGTCAGTACTCCTGAGCTCAAATCTCTAGCTTCAGGGTTGGATCCCAAGGCTTGGAAACAAGCACTGCTCAGGGAAACTAGTAGGCATGTCAAAGACTCTACAGCCCTAGTGCAGTTAGAGCATGTGAATGGAACAGACTTATAGATCCTAGATCTAATGATGGATTAAATAACCTCTTCCTTGGAATTATCCTTGGTTGGTAGGTTCCAAGCCTTTAGGCCCAACATTGACATGGTCCGACGCTGGGTGGCCTTGAGATGGCACCTTAAAGGTAGCGTGGTTACTAGCACCATGACAGGTGGCCTCTTCCTCTTTAAGTTCACTACTAGGGAGGACTTGGTAGAGGCTTTGGATGGTAGCCCTTGGATGTATGGCAAACACAACCTCTGCCTAGGGTGCTAGAAACTAGGGTTTGATGCTGCTATGTAACTTAGTAGGTTAGCTCCGGTCTGGGTCAGACTCCTTGGACTCCTGCTGGAGTTCTGGGATCAAGAGATTTTCACATGGATAGCGAACTCTTTTGGGCGTTTCATCACTTTGGACAACACCACTAAGCATAAATCTAGGTTGGTGTTTGCTAGATTTTGTGTTAGTGTAGACATTCATAAAACTCTACCTAATACTATTAACTTAAAGTCTAAATATGGCTTCTGGGAGAAACACCTGGAGTATGAGAATGCTACCACGTTTTGCCAAAACTGTTCCAAAAAATGGCATCTTATCAATGAATGCATAAAATTAAAGTCACACAATGTCAAAGAGGTCTCGGAGGAGGAGAATATTGTGGAGGAATACCCATTCAAAGAGGACCTACCTGATATCATCAAGTCCCCTCTCATGACAAAGCAACTGGAGAAGGCCCAGGCTCAAGGCGATCCTAAGATTGAACTTCCAACCTCAACCAGTGAGACTCCACCCCTTCCTCTGCTTCAGAATCAGAGGGATTCTGAAGTTGAATAGCCAACTCAAAAGAAGGGCACTTCCTTGGGCTCGGTTGAGATAGAAGATGGGGAAATCTTATCCCCCAATGAAAGTCACCCTTGCCTAATAACGATGTTTCTGGGTCTGGGGTATCTGTTGGAGAGCAGTCAGTTGGCTCAGATACTGTTGTGGCTGGTGGTCCACTAATGGTAGTTTTGGCAAGCACTGAGAAGTCCATTCTACCTCCCACTAGGATTATCTCTTGGGGCTGGTCCTAGTAACCAGAAGGGGTGGATTACTCCCAAAAATAAGGGGAAAGGCAAGAAGTCAGTAGATGTGGGGATAGAAGGAAAGGCAGGTAGATTGTCCCGGAGAGAAATAAGAAACAGAGAAGCAACCAAGGAAATAGCCATTGGGAGACAAAGAACACTAGAGGCTATCTCTAGAAGACCTCATAAATGAAGATCATCACATGGAATGTGAGGGGGCTTAATAGTCCTCATAAATAGCTCATGATTAGGAGCTATATTTTTGACAATAAGGTGGATATCATCCTTCTCCAAGAGGCTAAGATGTCTGAAGATAACTTCAAAAAGATTGATAACAATATTTGGCCCATGGATGACTACATTATCAACCCTTCTATGGGAGCTTCTAGGGGCCTAGTTACTATATGGAACAAATATAACATTTCGGGTAGCTACTGCTCGCATATCAAAAATAGTCTAGAAATTAAATGAACTAGTATGAGTAAGAAAGGCTAGAAGCTGATCAATATATATGCCCCCAACACCAGAAACGCTAGAAAGGAACTATGGGACAGCTTGATCCCTAAAATTAATGCTGAGTGATCAACTTTATGGTTACTGGGGGGAGACTTCAACTCTCCACTTTTCCCTTCAAAAAAGTCTGAGGGAAACATGGACTACTCGGACAACATGGTTGACTTGGCAAACTTTCTAAGTCAGACTAGGCTAATGGATATAGAGATGAATAATCAACTCTATTCTTGGTCTAACAGAAGAAGGGGCGATCAGCTAATTCATGTGAAGTTGGATAGATTTTTGGCCTCTTCTAACTGAGATAGGGTGCAAAATTCTATCCTTTTTGCCCTTCCTCGCACTATCTCTGACCAAAATGCCCTCCTCCTCTCCTAGACTGATGGTGCTCCTAAGGGGTCATTCCCATTCATATATGAAATCATGTGGGCTTCCTACCCTAATTTTAGAAAATACATTGCTGATTGGTGGAGGATCCTGGTGCATGGATCTCCCATGTTCAGACTCACCCAAAAACTCATCCATGTTAAGCACAAAGTCAAAGGATGGAATAAATCTTGTTTTGGGAATGTGATGAACCAAAAGAAACACGTTACTGACAGATTAATGGAAGTTCCAGACAACATGGCTAGGGGGATACTAGTGAGAATACTCATAATATGGAAGAGGCTCTACTCAAAAACCTCAAGGACATCACTAGAAAGGAAGAAATCTTCTAGAAATAGAAGTCTAGAGTGCAATGGCTGAAGGAGGGAGATACGAACTCAGCTTTCTTCCACCAGTCAGCCATGAAACATAGGAAGAGGAACAGAATCACCAAGTTGTTGGATGAGAACAACAGAGAAATTGTCGAGGACAAGGAACTAGGAAATCTTGTCTCCAATTACTTTAGAAACTTCTTGGTGGAGCATAGAAACAAGCTTGACAAAGGTCAGGAAGATAAGCTATTGGAAAACATCCCCTCTATCCTTTCGGAGGAAGATAACTGTAGAATGATGAAGCCTGTTACTAAGGAGGAACTTAGGGCAGTTGTGTTCTCTATGGGGGCCTTCAAAACTTTGGGACCAGATGGGTTCCCCCCATCCTTTTTCCAAGACTTCTGGGAGATAGTGGGCTATGATGTCATGACTACTATCAAGGACTTCTTTAGGACTGGAAAAATCCTTAAATAGATCAATGCCACGTTCATTGCGCTTATCCCCAAAACAAGCATCATGGATTCCATGGCTAACTTCAATCCGATTAGCCTCTATAACACCATTTATAAGATTATTACAAAGACTCTAGTCCTTAAACTTCAACCGTTGTTGGACAACATTATCTCGGACTGCCAAAAAGGCTTTGTCCCCTGTACACAGATCATGGATGCTGCTATATCCAACCATGAGATCATTCACTTGATTAATAGAAGTAATAATCTGAGCATGGCTCTCAAGATGGATATATCTAAAGCTTATGACAGAGTCTCATGGGATTTCCTGTTCAAAGTCCTTAGGAAGTTCAGGTTCAAAGATAGAATGCTTACTCTGATAAAAGAATGTGTCACCACTGCGAAGTACTCTATCCTGGTCAATGGCACTCCTCAAGGGTTCTTTGATGCTGGTAGAGGTATCAGGCAAGGAGATCCCCTTTCTCCCTACCTGTTTATAATTTTGGCTGAGATCCTGGGTAGAAACATCTTATCCCACCTGGATAGGCAGTCCCTCAGAGGTGCCAAAGTTGAATCCACCTTGGGTCTGTCTGTTGTCCAACAGTTTGTGGATGATACTATGCTCTTTGGGGCAGCTTCGGTGGTTGAGGCCAAAAGATGGAAAAATCTTCTGATCAGCTATGTAGAGGTTTCTGGCCAGTGCATTAATTATGAAAAGAGTAATGTGTTCTTCTTCAACACTAACTTGGAGCTGTAATTTAGGGTTAGAAACATCCTGGATTGCAACATGGCTAATCTCCCAACTACCTACCTGGGTCTTCCCCTCACGGTCAAGGAGGTGACCCTGGCTTTTTGGAATATCATTCTAGAAAGAATCCAAAATAAAATGGAGGAATGGAAAGGAAAACTCCTTAGTCAAGCTAGTAAGAATCAACTGCTGAAGGCCTCATTGCAGGGTATCCCCACCTATTTTCTATCCCTCTTTAAAATGCCCAGATACATGGTGAAGAAATTGGAGAGGATCTAGAGAACCTTCCTCTGGACTGGAGTTGAGGAAAAGAAGAGGATCTCTCTGGATGGATGGGACAAAGTTTGTCTACCCAAAACTCAAGGGGGATTGGGAATCAAAAAAATTCAGGTGATGAATAAAGCCTTACTGACCAAAATTAGGTGGACCTTCCTTAAGGAGGAGAAAGATTGGGTTCAGATTATGAAAGCCAAGTACCTACAAAATGGGGATAAACTTGGAGTTCTTGACAAAGAGAGTCATCCCAAAGGCTCTATTATCTAGAATAAAATGATCAAAACTAGAAGCTCACTCTTTCCCAAGACATCAAATGGAAGCTGGGTAAGGGAGATAAAATCAAATTCTAGGATGACAATTGGCTCGGGGAGGGACCCCTGGCTAGCAGGAAGAACAAAATCACCAGGGAAAGAGTTATCAACCATTTTGGGAGTTTGGTCAATAATTTCACCACCACCCATTCCCATAGCCAAAGGCGGTGGAAGAACCTCTCGGATTGCTGGAACAATAGTCAACTAGAGAATAAGGAGTGTCAGGCTCTGCAAATGGAGCTGAACAAGTACAGAATTCTGATATTTCCTAGGGAGGATGAAATGCTCTGGGAAAAGGACCAAAAGGGGAGATTTTCAGTTAAATCTGCTTACATCCTGCTGACAAATAGTGGTCAGTGGAATTGGTTTTGGAAGAGTGTCTGGAATAACAAGCTAATCCCTAAAATAAACTTCTTCTAGTGGGCTGCTGCTCACAACAAAATCCTTACTACTGATAACCTCAAAAAAAGGGGGTTCTAGTTGGTCAATAGATGTGTGCTTTGCCTTAAAGAAGAAAAGTCCATTTAGCACCTTCTTTTCCATTGTAATTTTTCTAAAGATATATGGGGAAGAACTAAGAGAAACTTAACCTAGAGTGGGTTTTCCCAAAAAATCTAATGGATTTCACACAAAGCTAGATTTCTCCTTTCCTGCACCCCAGGATTAGAGAGCTATGGAGACAAATTCCCCCACACCTGAGGTGGAGTGTGTGGAAGGAAAGAAATAATAGAATCTTCAAAGATAAAGCTCAATCTGCTACTGAAGTCTTTTACTCCTTCATCAGGTTGGTCTCTGAGAACACATCATCCAGCACTCTTCATGTGGCACAAAAACCCCCCACTCTGGTGTAAGTGCGGACTGCCATGAATTGGGGACTGACAACGAACATAACCAAGATTGACAATTCCAAAAAGTTGGCTAGACAAAACACCCTCTGGAGACCCCCTCCCAGAAATTGGATCAAACTAAATTTCAACAGAGTTGAAAAAAAGAATATTGGGATGGTTAGTGGGGGAGCGATATTCAAAGATAGTTAGGGCAACTTCATTGCTTCTTATGTTGGTTACATTGGTATCTAGTCTAATAATGTGGTGGAGGGATTGGCCCTGTTGTGGGGTCTCAAAATTGCTCTCTCTATGGGAATGGACAAATTACAAGTGGAAGGAGATTTGAAAATCATCATTGAGGCAGCTCTTGGTAGGTCTAATAGCAGCTGGAAGCTGAAGGATATTACGAATGACATCGACTGCTTACTAACTAGGTTCAAGCAAATAGAAATTGGGCATGTTTACCGTGAAGGTAATAAAGTGGAGGATGGGCTGGCAAACCTTGGGCAGAGCTTGGACACTTGGAGATGTTGGAAAAGAAATAATAATTTACCTAGTCAAATACAAAACCTTATTGAAAAGGAGCAAAGCCCCGTTCTTGATTTATCATGTTTGAATTAATTAATACGTCGACCTCTGGGCCTAGGGAGTATTTTGGGTGCCATATGGGATCCAGTTTCAATTGCCATCTAGATATGAGGACTTATGTTTTGAGGAGTGTGATGTTTTCTTGCTAGCTCAGATGTGTCAGAGTTGGGATCCACCACAGTACGATGGATTGCTCACCCTTCAGTCCAACGTGGAGGCCTAAGGTGGGGTTTCACATGACTGGGCATGTGATCAACTTGACATCTCTATGTAGAACCTCTAATTGTGACCAATTAATGATTTGTAATTATGGCAAGAAAGGGAGTGATAGTTTGCATATTGTGAATTTAAGTAAGTACGCCACCACGGCAGCCAAAAAGACACTATACTCATTAACTTGAGTATGAATATTGGTGTTTGGGATATTTTCTGCAGTTTAAAAGTTTCTAAGTTCTCCGTTGTTTCTTGCATTGCTAGCCTATCTGTGAGATTTTGGTGCAATCTTGCTATTGGGGGGGATAGTTCTCGCACTGAGCTAGAATCCTATGAAGAGATTAAATGCAACAAGACCCTTTGGCACATTTTCCAGGAGGACGGGGTGGCATCCTATCTTGAATGCTTGCAGGGTCATGATAAAATCCTCTTAATGTAGTTCCTGTGTTCTTGGGAGGGTAGACAGGTTAAGGTGGGTGGTGTGGGATTTGAAATATCAGAGGAAGTGATAGCAATGGTGATGGGAATGCCTACTAATGGCATCAAACACCCCAGAAAGAGCAAAGTTTCTGATCCTGAGGGAATGCTTGTTTTCTAAAGAAAGGGGAGGTGTTACACAGTCTACAAGGGGTTTGATCACAAAATGCTGCCAAAACCTTAGGATGAGGTGTGTTAAATGATCATAAAGTACTTCACTCTCGAATGTAGATTCAAACACTTTTTCCATTATCATTTTTCTTTACTCAATCATTTTCAGCGTAGTAAGGTGATAAGTTTCCCTTTTTATTTGCTATCTTCTCTGGAAGCGTCGATTGCGTCTGCCATTGAACAACATGTTGTTGACCCCAACAAATCCCTCATCCAGCTCCATCAAGGGCTTATCCTCAGACTGTATAAATTCCATTTAGCCCTCTGCCCCCTAAAGCCCTCATGGCTTCTAGGGTTGATTCTCCCCTGTCGCCCTGCTCCATTCCTGTAAAGACTAGCCCAATAATTATTACAGAATTCACTCTGGAGAAGTATGCCAAGTCCATCAAGTCAAGAAAGAAAAAAACTACCACTGGTAAAAGCCCGGAGCCTAAGGCCCATGACCAAACTCCCATCACCTCTGCAAGCACTTTTGTCAAAAGAAAGATCTTACCTGGTGATTCTGCCCAGGTGACCCCTCAGAAGAAGAAAAGAGGAAGTGTGGAAGAAGGAAGTGGTATGAACAGTGGGAAGAAGGCCAAAAATGTTTCTATGGTGGTGGAGGTTACCTTCGAGGAAGGTATCAGTGGTAGTGACAGAACTGTTGATGAAGATTTCACCATGACTGATAGTAAACCCAGGTGCTGTCAACCAGGAGGTCAATGAGGCTTGCAACTAAACTGAGTCCTATTCTCCAAAAGGAGGTTACTGAGTTGGAGGAGGATAATACGGACCTAGAGGGTGATGTTATTTCTGATGACAAAAACAACAAAGTGGACACTATTGTGCATGAGATTGAATAGATGTGTGGGGAATTTTCTATCAACAAGGAAACTAAAAATGATAATGTAGAGGGTGAAGCGGATGATGGGCCCAGTAATTTTCCTGAACTCAATGTTAAGGGGTCTGAATTTGTGAGCTCAGAGAAAGTGGTGAAGGAAGTTGGCAAGATGAAGAGGGGCGGGCAAGGTTGTTGTCAAAGACAAGGAGATAGAAACCCTCTCTGCTAGGATCAATGAGCTGGAGAGGAAGTTCAAGATTCTGGCCAAGTTCTCTACGAAATTAATGCACCGATCAGCCACAACTCTTGCAGTCCTCCAAGATGTCGAGCTTACTAGCTAGGGTATGAAGGAAAAAGAACTCAAGGAGTACCATGATCTCTACCAGTTCCTAGCTGAATATTGGGACTAGATGTTCAATTAGCTATTGGGGTCTTTTTCTATGCTTTTGGTTTTGTTTATTTTTGGTCTACTGTCGGTCCTTTGTGTCTTGGTCTTAGGTTTCTTTTTGGTTGTTTCTCTCTCTTGGTTCTTTGATGGAACTCTAGTGCACCTTTGTGGCTGATATGTAATGGGATCGACACCCTTTTTTGTCACTTACTTTATTAAAAACAACCATATCATAAAAACTATGCATGAAAACAATCACATCAAGGACCAAGGCTATACTACGGGTTTAGAGCCGAGTATAAATGTTGGGCTATACTGTAGGTACCTCAGAACTGAATGTACCAACAAGGTGAGATACCAATCAAAGTGTATGAGAGAAAATTGAGTGGATTGTAAAATGTTAGTCATAAGAAATGCTAGAAATGCATCACATGGAGTGATTCTACTAGTCAACCGTCAGATATATATAGATCAATCCCATCTTCATATATGGACTAGGTCCATTTTTTCTTACTCGCTGAAGGGACACTCAGTCCGTATTAGTATTTGTTTGTTTTCATCATCTTCCAAGTAGGTAGAATCACTGAAGAAGGTAAATAGTAAAAATGAGAGAGGAGAACAAGTGCCTTAGGAACACCATGTAGGAGGATGCCCCCAGTGTTGATAACTGAGAGGGGGGGTGAATCAGTTATCTTAATTATTTGACTTTCTTTTCTTCTTTAACAATTAGTGCAATGTCAAATCATATAAGCATACATAACCATGGAAGCAGAAATAAAATCAACACACATGACACAATATTTTTGACGTGGAAAACCCTGTTAAGGGAAAAAACCAAGGGGTGATTAACCCAAGATTGTATTCTCTGTTAAAAGAATAAGGTAGTACAAAATGGCACTTGCCAATTAGGGCTCACTGCCCGAGCACACTGCTCATAAGAGGCTCATTGCCTACAATAGTTTATAGAAGGAAACCAGGTACTTGAACTAATGAGAAGCATCCACATATGCTTAGGTTCAATTCCGGTTAAGCTCAATAAACTGATCTACTGCACTTCATTCTTCCTCTGCCTTAGTGCTGCTGTTCTGTCATATACTAGACCTGTATTTCTATTTCCACACTATTTTCTTCTTTTCTTCTCACTACACAACACACCACACACACCTTCTCATCAAAATCCATCTGGTATATATATCCACACCAAGGATTTCAACATCTTTCTAGTCGGCATCTGGAATACTCAATATTTTTCCAAATTCTGGTCTGTCAGCTAAATCCTTGCTTACCAAGTGATGTGTATCAAAGAGATACTTATAGAAGTCATCAATCATGTTGGCCAATCATGAATGATCTCTTAGGAAGCTTGATCACCATCAATATCTCATCCAGATTAAGGTCTGATGCTCTACTAGTCAGTTCTTCCTCAATCTACTCTGCCAAATAGGAACCCAACACTTAGGTGTTCATATCTTTTCACTCTTTCATCACTGGAGGCTCAATCTCTAGAATGTATTAGTCATGATACTCCTCTTGACTTCCCCAAGTCCGCACTTTACTGAGATGCTTCCTCTGAGAGATCCAGACCTGATTGTTGAACCTTGCTGCATGCTCTGTTCTTGCTCACCGAACCAAAATACTCTTCAATCTAACTTCCGATATAGACATACCATGTCCTGCAGATGTGTGGGATGGACTTTATTTCCATCAATTCCAACACTCATGAAGCCACACAGTGTCTCTTGCGAACAATCTCCCCCTTTTGCATTGATGGAAACACTTAGTGAAAAATGACTAAGCATTATAGCTTACTCCCCCTTGGCTGATGCTCTGTTCTTATGTACACTTTTCCGGAGCTCCCCCTTAGCTAGATTCCACACATTTTTCACTGTTCCTCACTCCCCCTTTGACATCAATGGCAAAGGGTAGGCTTCGGACACCAAAATTTTCCAAAAAACAATCTATACTTGGCCACATAAATATATATACATGTTGTACATACATATACTGAAGTATATCTGCAAATGTTGTCTTCAACTGGACAAATTCTATTGCCCAACTCTGCTTCATCCTGTCAAAAATTGAGATGTGACCACTCAATAGGAATGCAAAAGTTTCTGCCCTCTTTAAATCTGTCGGATCATTGGTCCGGGCTGTGGTTTGAGCATCAGCTAGGGCCTCATGCATGACCTCTAACTTAGGAATAATTATCCCTCTAAGTTCACCCATCCTACTTATTATATTCTTCTTTTCCTTTTCAAGTTTCTTAAGTTCATTTAGAATGGCAATAGTCTAACATTCTTGGTTTATTATGGATGTGGTGAGAGGATCAAAATTCTTAGATAAATTTGACAGTTTACCCTCTTGTTCTTTCACTTTCTTCTCAATATCCATTGTCACTTTAGACTAGGATAAACAAAATTTATGTATATCTCTGACATCTATAAGAGCATTTTCTAAGCTCTTTATCCCAATGTCCAAATTTCTCATATCATTTGTTATAAGTCCTTGTATCTTGGAAAATCTCTTATCCAAAAATTCTTTCCAGACTTTCTCTTCTGCTGCTTTTTCCAAGGAATCAAAATGTGTGCTAACAGAATTAACAAGAGATTTTAGATTACCGGATGAAGAGGTTGAAGGATCTATTTGGAAGGATGGCATGATCTTCTCCAACACATCAGATGCAATCTCTATCAACTCATAGTCTTCCATGTGAGACTTCATAAGTTTTTCTTTTGCCTTTGCTTGGGCAAAGGATGCTATCTTCATTGTTTGAACTGGGGAGAGGGAATCAAAATTGAATGGTCCTTGGAGTAGCTCTAGTTCATCTAATTCTATCATTTCTTTTGTCAGGAAGTCTTTGACTGCTTCTGCAGTGTCTCTTGCTGGAGACAGAGTTTTCTTCCCTTCTATGGCCTCAGAGTTGTCATCTGGAGTTTTCTCTGTTTGATCTTTTTCTCTTCCCTTGACTTCTTCTTGACCAGTTTTCTCATCTTTTCTTTCTTCTCCTTCAGTTCCGGAGTCAGAAGGTGTTCTAGAAGAGAGATGTTTACTTCTTCAAGGACTTCCTCTTCCGGAGCAGAGGAATCCAAGTCCTGAGTCCTTTCCTCACTTATATCCTTTAGCTCTTCTGCATTTTTCACTGTAGATTCTCCTTCATCATCCCTAGCAGAGGGTTCATCACCTAAGTCCTCTATAATAGGAAGATTGAATCTTTTAAAAGCATTCCAGAGGATATCTTCTGTTTCTTTTGCCACTTTGTTAGTCTCTCCAAGCATAAGCTGATTCATTCTTACTTTGCTCCAGAACTCATCCTTGCAATCCTTGAAGATCATGTTCATTTGTTTTGGAGTGATAGAAGAGTAGAGCTAAATAGCTATCTGTTCCCGGATCTCTAGGTCCTTTGCCTTAGCATTGTTCTTCCTTATTTCAAGTTCCTTCTCTAGGCTTTTGGGAATTAGAGATCTGATCTCAATGAATGCTTTACTATAAATGTTAAGATACCTAACTGTGGCATCTTGCAAGATCTTCTAGTCAGCTTCATTATATTCATCATAAAATTCAGTCATTGGTTTCAGGTTCCCATCCACAGTGACTGATTTGATGATATCATCAATGTAGAGAGTAGGCTTTTCAACAAATTCTTCTATATTTTCTTCCTTGCCTTGACCGGTAGAGGATTCACTGGATATTTTCTTCTTCTTCTTCATTTTCTTGACCTCCTCATCTGATTCTGTCTCTTCATCATCCTTCTGACTGATGTAAGACCTTGTGGCCTTTGTCTTAGTTCTCTTCTCTCCCTTTCTGGATGTCCTGACTTCTGGTTTTGAGGCTTTTTGACTCTTAGAGGTGGCTGGTGCAGAGCTTTTGGAGGATTTGGTCTAGGAGGGGGCTTGCACCGGAGCACTTTCTTTTTCTATTTCTTGTCTTTCTTTCTCTGCCCTTTTCAACTTCTCTCTATTGGCATCAACTGCCTCCTTTGATATTCCATATCTTTTGGTGACTTCTTCTACTTCCCTTCTCACTTTCCTCTTGATCTCAGGCTGTCTAAGTTCAACATGAACTTTTATACTCAACTCTTGGAAGGTTCCAAACCTTTCTACCTTAGGGTCCTTGGGCTGACTTAGTAGGTGTTGGACATGCAGTTCCAGAATTTTATCATCCACCTCATACCCCATTGGCATAATCCAGACTATCCTTGGCTCTGAAGAAGTTCACAAAGATCATAATCTACATTCTCCCTTAACATCTGATAAGCAGCATAGATTGCAGTTCCAGATACAGAATTCTCCCTGATGGAGTGATATATCTTATAACTAATTATCATAGATGCAAACTTGATATCCGGATCAGTGATATCTTCTATACTCATTGCTCTCTTGTCAAATTTTGATCCAGTAGCCTGACTTACAGTATGATTTTTAACTGATTTGAGAGCAGGCAACCCACTGGATGAGTGCAATCCAATTACTACCCTAATTGCATCCTTGGTTATCTTGAATGGCCTCATCAACCACATAAAGTTGTCATGCATTCTACTTAGAACATACCGGACCTAATCATCTTCAGCAAAACAGGGGAAATGAATGCAATGTCCAAAATGCTTATCCTGGATAACCTTGTACTGAGGTTTGAGTTCAAATGATTCATTTATCAGTTCCTTGTGGTAATATCCATCAGCTTGGATTCCCCAAATTCTTCAATGTTTGCGTGTATGTAAACCCTAACATCTTCTACATGCAGAACTCCATGCAGAATGCTAGAAAATGCACCTAGGGGATCAACTTCTAGGGATTTATAGGGATGTTTTTGAATTTAGGGTGCGGCCTATTAGTGATCTTCACAACATTCGGAGTAGCCATCTTTCAAAGATTTAGAGAGAGATATTCAAGAGTGGAAAATACCTTTTACGCTTCTAGGGTTCACGATATGAGTTGGATCGGATTGCTGGATGAATCAACTTTTGCGGTTGAGCTTTGAGAGGTTTGAGGCAATTTTGTTGTAGAGCTCCTTCTCTCTTCTTCTCAAATGTAAGTGAGCAAATGTTTAATAAGAGAACCCTTATATTTCTATGCAAACCCTAATTCCACATTGTAATAAATGTGCAACTTAAGTCATTCCGATTGCCTTGTTCTCCTTGTTCTAAGAAAGATCTTTTCTGGATCACTAAGATGCACTTAGAGTTATTCTCAATGATTATTGACAATCTATCTTCCTTTCTCCAATCATTTCATCTATCCGTAGATCAAGATTCCTCAATTTGAATCATATTAGATCTAACTATGAAAATCCTACTTCTTACCGAATGACTGTTAAACTGGATTAATCTTGGAAGATTAACCTCTTCTAAACATCTTGTGGATCTTCCATATCTTTCCCAAGGCTTATTTAGATGTTTCTCTGAGAAGCCTTTAATCCGCAACTTTCCATGTGCTAATTTCAGGCACCAATTAACTAGCTGGGGGAATTTGTTTTTCTTTTTGACTCCCCCTGAGCTAGAGCTCATCTTATTTAGTTTCTGGAAGGAATATAAGTACCAGATTCTGGTGCAGATCCATCCCCAACATTTTCTATACTTCTCTTTACCCAAATCTTGTTCATCTCCCTTTGAATTTCATTTGCATTCACTTTTCCTTTTCCTTTGTCTTGATTTTGATTATGATGCACCAGACCCCTTTTATCCTGATTCTTACTTCTGCAGAATTTGGCAATGTGACTGGATCTATTGCAATTGTAGCAAACAACATTTCTTTGTAGATTTGATTGATATCCTCTTGATCTGCATTGATTAGCCATATGTCTCATTCTATTGCATGCAAAGCATCTACCATTGAATAAATTGTTCATTTGCATATTTCTACATTCTTGAGATTTGTGACCATACCTTTTATAGTTAAAACACTGTCCGAAGAAGGATGATTTAGTCTAATTCATTCTTCTTCTACACCGATTTGCTTTATGACCAAAGTTATTGCAATTGTGGCAGTATCCATTGAAGGATGGATATCTTTGAGTATTTGGTTGCCTTACCGGAGGTCTTCTAGGCCCGTTCCTTGGATTTCCTGATCCAGAGTTCTTCTGACCCAATCCAGAGCTTTCCCCTTTTTCATACGCCAAGCCTTGCTTATCATCTACCCTCTTTTGGCTTTCAAGAAGAACTTCAAGTTGAGCAGAGCTTATCTTGAATTTTTCTTTGTATTCATTTGCTGTTTGAAGATCCCTTTTAAGAGTGTCTATCTGATTCTCAAGTTGTTCTTTATTGTCTCTAGCTTCTTCAAGATCAGATTCCAGATGCCTGATTATTCTATCTATTTTGTGGCAATCTTCTGACTTCTCCTTGAGAGATTGTTTTAGATTATCTTCACTTTTTCTTTTCTCTTCAATTTCTTGGGTGAATTTCATAACTCCTGATTCCATTTCATGGCTTACCATAATGACCTCTTTTAATAACTTCTCACATAACTTGGTTTTCTCATTCAGATCTTCATTAGTATCATTGGCTTCATTTTGACTTGCTAATTGTTGAAGAAGTTCCTTTCTTTTCTTCATTGAGATACTTAGTTTTTCTTTGAGTTCATTTATGAAATCATCATCTTGTTTGAGTCTTTCCCTTAGATCATTGACTTCAGAGTGAGATTGATCAAGATCATCTAGGGCAAACTGAAGTTACTCCCTCATACCATACATATCCATTGAGATTCCCAGATCTTCCTCAAGCTGTTAGGCTCTGTTAGAAGGAACTTAGCTCTGATACCAATTGTTGATAACTGAGAGGGGGGGGATGGATTAGTTATCTTAATTATTTGACTTTTTTTTCTTCTTTAACAATTAGTGCAATAACAAATCATATAATCATACATAACCATGGAAGCAGAAATAAACTCAACACACATGACACAATATTTTTGACGTGGAAAACCCTATTAAGGGAAAAAACCACGGGGTGATTAACCCAAGATTGTATTCTCTGTTAAAAGAATAAGGTAGTACAAAATGGCACTTGCCAATTAGGGCTCATTGCCCGAGCACACTGCTCACAAGAGGCTCACTTCCTACAATAGTTTATAGAAGGAAACTAGGTACTTGAATTGATGAGAAGCATCCACATATGCTTAGGTTCAGTTCCGGTTAAGCTCAATATATTGATCTACTACACTTCATTCTTTCTCTGCCTTAGTGCTGCTATTCTGTCACATACCGGACCTGTATTTTTATTTCCACACTGTTTTCTACTTTTCTTTGCACTACATAACACACCATGCACACCTTCTCATCGAAATCCATCTGGTATATATATCCGCACCAAGGATTTCAACATCTTTCTAGTCGACATCCAGAATCCTCAATATTTTTCCAAATTCTGGTCTGTTGACTGAATCCTTGCTTACCAAGTGATGC
The DNA here is from genome assembly GCA_027924645.1 of Cunninghamia lanceolata. Lineage (NCBI taxonomy): Eukaryota > Viridiplantae > Streptophyta > Pinopsida > Cupressales > Cupressaceae > Cunninghamia > Cunninghamia lanceolata. The sequence continues at coordinate 1,990,816 of BSBN01001040.1, read as the reverse complement.
ATATCAAAGAGATACTTATAGAAGTCATCAATCATGTCAGCCAATCATGAATGGTCTCTTAAGATACTTGATCACCATCAATATCTCATCCGGATTAAGGTCTAATGCTCTACCGGTCAGTTCTTCCTCAGTCTACTCTGCCAAACAGGAACCCAACACTTAGGTGTTCATATATTTTCACTCTTTCATCACCGGAGGTTCAATCTCTAGAATGTATTAGTCATGGTACTCCTCTTGACTTCCCCAAGCCCATACTTTACTAAGATACTTCCTCTGAGAGATCCAAACCTGATTCTCAAACCTTACTGCATGCGCTGTTCTTGCTCACTGAACCAAAATACTCTTCAATCTGACTTCCGGTATAGACATACCATGTCCTGCGGATGTGTGGGATGGACTTTGTTGCCATCAATGACAACACTCATGAAGCCACATAGTGTCTCTTGCCAACACCCAGGTCATCAACCACAATGCTATGCCCCTAAGGCATGACACACAACAATAAAATAAAGGAGAGGAACAATAGAAGAATGATGATACAAATAGAAGAATGGTCACAACAGAGGTGGTCTATCCTTGACCTTACAAGAGTGTCAAGGGTCATCCAAGGAGGCCTAAACAACACATAACACATCACGGGGGATCACAACACATAAGAGGTCATGTAAGCGAGTATAGATATGCTACAAAAAAGGTGACCAATAGGGTTAGAAATACTTACCTATGTATACAACCGAACTAGCAGTTGTCGTCGAGAAAATTATCCTCCTCCCAATGCCAAATGCCAAAAGAAAGAGGTATATAGGGGACAAGTGCCCATTCAGATTCTTTATCCTTTACCTTATTAGCTTTAGTCTCTTCTTCGATCCAAGGCTTGTCTTCTCTTCCTTCTTTCTCTAGGTTGTCTATTTCTTCTCATTTAATTGCTTATATCTCCAAAAGGAATCTCATGTTTTTCCATAGGTTTTTGTATCTCAGAGGAAGAAATAGATGTGTGATTAACTTGTGAGATGCATGGTATTGTTTTTTATGGTTTTCTCCTGATCCTTGTAGGGATGATGGAGGAGGAACCTCAACATATATCCCTTTTCCTTTCGGTCTAGGGGGTTCTTGTAATATAGGTTGCTCTTTAGGTACTATTTGTTCAATAGGAGGGCTAACCAATCTAGATAGTAATTGTGCTTTGTAATACCGATATCCCAAGAAGGTTTGGTATGTTTGTGGTTCAAGTTTTGTTATAGGTTCTGACCAAAAGTAATCAAGGATGACATTCTTTTGAGTTACTGGTGCAGGAAAAGGTGGTTTTCTTTTGCAGATACATTTCCAAGGGACTTGGAAATCTTTGTTGGTTGGTTGTATGGTGCAGGAGCACCTCGAGACCTAAGAATCAAGAGGATTCCGTGCATATTTTGTTCCATCCAATGTGTCATGTTTGTAAGGCCTTAGTGCCATATTGAATTATAGTTGGCCAAGTAGCGGTATAAACTAAGTCTGCATACGTGTCATTAGAGATTGTAACTGATTTCAATGTAACCGAATGGCAGAGGTGGTTGTAGGGTGGTTCGCCTTCCATCGTATGTAACTGCCAACATGAGTCTATATAGTAGGGTTGTGTTCGTTGACAAAGACATAGTGTGAAGTGAACGGACACAGAGGGAGAATCGATTTATATGTATATTTTTTGAGAAGAAGAAATAAAAGTCCTATTTGGGTTAATTGCAGAGATGTAGATCGGAAGAATTCCACTGGTTGAGATTTCTTCAAAATCAGTGGAATGACTTCCTTAGGGTTAGATTGTTTCTGTTCTGAAGATTTTGTTGTTTCTGTGTGAGTTGTTTGGTTACAAAAGACGCAGAGGTTGTCATCGGTGTAAGTTTCGTATCATTTTGTCGAATGTACATTGCAAATGTATATTGCAAAAGCATGTTAAGAATGTATCTTGAGAATGTATCTCGAGAATGTATCTTGAGAATGCATATCGCAAATGTATGTTGAGGATGTATATTGTGAATGTATCTTTCATCAGATACAAAAGGTGACCAGCCGTAACGGTGAAATGAATGTATGTTGAGGATGTATCTTTCGTTGGATACAAACAGATATCGGTTGTAATGGGTAAAGATACTTTGGCTCACTGGTAATAACAAGTCAAGCAAAGCATATACAAGTTGTATATATCGGTGTATCGGGAAGACATACAAAGTGCTCGCCAATAAGAAAGGTCACACCAAAGATATATGTCATTGAGAAGAGTTGCGACATCGGTGGATAAGTTAAAGTTTCACCGACGATTGAAGTCTGGCTGACAAGATCTAGACTAGAACTGCCACGGTTAAGGCAAGTGGAAACTTAACCACCATCGGTGTATTGGCCCAGCAAGATTTGAGTTCACCGATGTTTGGAGTCTCACCGATAGGTATGGTCCGAAGGTTGCAATCGGTGAGATTGGTGTGTCGGTGGAAGAGTTTTCAAGTGTGCCAATGGAATGTGGTCTTGCCAATAGTGAAGAATGTGTGTATTTCGATATCATTTGGACTTTGAGGAGGGTTTGGAAAGCTGATTAAACATTAATCTCACTATATTGTGGGTTTGATGGGTATTCATCCATGTTTAGAAGTGTTTCTCTGTGCACTCTGCATCAAATTGGTATCAGAGCTAGTGAAAGGTCTAGGCAGTTGTGTATTCACTTTTTGTCACTAAGAAGGTAGGTGAAGAGTTGAAGGAAAGCTAAAGAGTTGAAGCAAAATGTTTGGTTGGTGACCATTTTGAAAACTGAGATCATAGAAGGTATTTTGAAGGCTGACAGCAGTTGCTAAACTGTTGCAAATGCTCGTACCATCTAGTTGCGAGGAGGAATGGGATTCCTGTAGTGTGTGGGCAAATGATGATGAGGTTGTCAAGACCATTCACCAATGGAGATTTGGCTAGAGGAGGGTGTAGAGTGAGGCCACTACGAGAGAGAGTGGTAGTGCATCTCCAGGATCTGCTGTTGGATGAGAGGAATGGGTCTGTGAAGCAGCGTGTAGGATGGACATCTGATTGAGCATTGTGTTGTAGTTGTTGAGGATTTGATTAGTCTAAGAAGTACTCCATTACTAGGAGTAGAAGGAGCCTAAAGATGCTCTAAAATGTTGATGGTAGTTTGCCATTGTTGGTTGGTTGGTCACTATTCCTTTCATGTGAAGATTTGAAGCCTGAAGCTGACAAGATAGAATGAAAGCTGAAGCCAGACAGAGGTGCAGAAAAAGGTAGTTTTGTTTTGCAGATACATTTCCAAGGGACTTGGAAATCTTTGTTGGTTGGTTGTATGGTGCAGGAGCACCTCGAGACCTAAGAATCAGGAGGATTTCGTGCATATTCTGTTATGTCCAATGTGTCATGTTTGTAAGGCCTTAGCACCATATTGAATTATAGTTGGCCGAGTAGCGGTATAAACTAAGTCTGCATACGTGTCATTAGAGATTGTAACTAATTTGAATGTAACCGAATGGCAAAGGTGGTTGTAGGGCAGTTTGCCTTCCATCGTATGTAACTGCCAACATGAGTCCATATAGTAGGGTTGTGTTCGTTGACAAAGACATAGTGTGAAGCAAACAGACACATAGGGAGAATCAATTTGTATGTATATTTTCTGAAAAGAAGAAATAAAAGTCCTGTTTGGGTTAATTGTAGAGATGTAGATCGGAAGCATTCCACTGGTTGAGATTTCTTTAAAATCAGTGGAATGACTTCCTTAGGGTTAGATTGTTTCTGTTCTATAGATTTTGTTGTTTCTGTGTGAGTTGTTTGGTTACAAAGACGTAGAGGTTGTCATCGGCGTAAGTTTCATATCGTTTCGCCAAATGTACATTGCAAATGTATATCGCAAAAGCATGTTAAGAATGTATCTGAATAATGTATCTTGAGAATGCATATCACAAATGTATGTTGAGGATGTATATTGTGAATGCATCTTTCATCAGATACAAAAGGTGACTGGCCGTAATGGTGAAATGAATGTATGTTGAGGATGTATCTTTCATCGGATACAAACAATGACCGGTTGTAACAAGTAAAGATACTTTGGCTCACTGGTAATAGAAAGTCAAGAAAAGCATATACAAGTTGTATATATATCGGTGTATTGGGAAGACATACAAAGTGCTCACCGATGAGGATGGTCACACCAAAGATATATGTCATCGGGAAGAGTTGCGACATCGGTGGATAAGTTAAAAGTTTCACCGATGATCGAAGTCTAGCCGACAAGATCTAGACTAATCACCACGGTTAAGGCAAGTGGAAACTTAACCGCCATCGGTGTATCGGCCCAGTGAGATTTCAGTTCGCCGATGTTTGGAGTCTCATCGATAGGTATGGTCCGAAGGTTGTCATCGGTGAGATCGGTGTGTGAGCACCTCGAGACCTAAGAATTAGGAGGATTCCATGCATATTCTATTCTATCCAACGTGTCATGTTTGTAAGGCCTTAGCGCCATATTGAATTATAGTTGGCCGAGTAGCGGTATAAACTGAGTCTGCATACGTGTCATTAGAGATTGTAACTGATTTGAATGTAACCGAATGGCAGAGGTAGTTGTAGGGTGGTTCACCTTCCATTGTATGTAACTACCAACATGGGTCTATAAAGTAGGGTTGTGTTCATTGAAAAAGACACAATGTGAAGCAAACGGACATAGAGGGAGAATCAATTTGTATGTATATTTTCTAAGAAGAAGAAATAAAAATCCTGTTTGGGTTAATTGCAGAGATGTAGATCGGAAGCATTCCACTGGTTGAGATTTCTTTGAAATCAGTGGAATGATTGCCTTAGGGTTAGATTGTTTATGTTCTGTAGATTTTGCTATTTTTGTGTGAGTTGTTCGGTTACAAAGACACAGAGGTTTTCATTGGCGTAAGTTTCGTATCATTTTGCCGAATGTACATTGTAAATGTATATCGCAAAAACATGTTAAGAATGTATCTTGAGAATGTATCTCGAGAATGTATCTAGAGAATGCATATCGCAAATGTATGTTGAGGATGTATATTGTGAATATGTCTTTCGTCAGATACAAAAGGTGACCGGCCGTAATGGTGAAATGAATGTATGTTGAGGATGTATCTTTCGTCGGATACAAACAGTGACCGGTTGTAACAGGTAAAGATACTTTGGCTCACCAGTAATAGCAAGTCAAGAAAAGCATATACTGTAGACACCCTAAAATGACCATGTCCTCGAATCACTTGCATTTCATAATCTTCCTAATCACCTGCATTTCCAACGTTAATTAAATAATCTAATTATTTAATTACAATCATCAGATTCTTCTAAATCTCCTAAATTCGACATTAATTAAATAAATTCTCTTTATTTAATTAATTAAATTAAATTCCTCTATATTCTTCCATAATTAAATAATTTTAATTATTTAATTAGTTCATTATCCTCTTTCCAAAATTCACATCCACATTAATTAAATAAATCCAATTATTTAATTAATTCATCACAATTCTATCTTATCTACAATTAAATAATTTACATTATTTAATTAAATCAATTGTTCTTCTAAATTTAAATAAATTATGCAAATTTATTTAAATTATCTCAATTCTCTAAAAATAAATAAAATCAAATATTTTATTTATAATCTTCTGTTCTTCCAAAATCATGCACAACAATTAAATAAATTTATTTATTTAATTTGCTTTCAAATCTTCTAAATTAAATAATTCTAATTATTTAATTATTTCTTCCATAATATCTCCTCTAAATTTAAATAAATCAATTGTTTATTTAAGTTGTTTTTTCTTCTAAATTTGAGTTATCTCTAAAATAACTCAAGCTTTCTATATTTAATAAAGCAAAATATCTGCTTTTCTCATGCAAATCCCTTCTTGTTTTAAATCACTTAACTGATTGCTTTATTCTCTTAATTGATTTATCTCTTCAGTTAACTCATTCTTCTATTCTTGATAACTCCTCTCATGTAAAAGAAAGCAGGACACATGTCTTCTTCTCATTAGTTTTATTAGTTTAGATTTAATCAATTTTTCCTCATACACATTCTGGCATGCCCGGTGGGACCCACTAATCCCTTTGTTTCTTTGAGAAATTGTTTTTTTTTAAGTCACAATACGGCACAACGCTAACGACACTGCACAGCGCTTCTGGCAGGATCTTTGAGCGCTATTGGAAGCACAGTTCAGTGCCCTTGGGGGCACTGCGGTGCTTCTGGCAGCGCAGAGCAGCGCTTTTGGCAAACGGAACAGCGCTTCCGGTAGTATTCTACAGCACTTTTGGCTAAATTAGGTTTTTGACTTTGTTCAGTGTCTTGCAGGATTTTCACGCTATCTATCTTATTAATTTGTCTGACAAGCTATTGTATTTGTCTGACAAACCTGCTTTTTGGACATCCTAAGCTGACTTATTTAGGAGTGTCTTCGATTTTTGGGTTAATCTTTTGTGTTGTTACAGCTTCTGAGTTTTCTGGATTTTAGGACACAGATCTCTCAAATACTACTTTTCAGAACAGTCAATCAATCATGGAATTTTATTTTAGATCTGGTTATTTGGACAAAAGTTAACCTTTTTGTGATCTGAGATAGCGCAGCGCGTTTGGCCATATTGTATCACGCTTTTGGTAACACAGCTCCACACTTCCGGTTATTTGTCAGCGCGCCTGGTATTATTGTGTTGCGCTTTTAGTCTGCATCACAGTGCCTTAGAAAACACAGTGCAGTGCATCTGGTTATTTTGCAGCGCTTCTGGTAATATTCTGCATCGCTTTTGGTATGTATTACAACACTTTTGGAATACAATAAGTCACTTCTGGTAAGATTGTGTAGCGCTTCTGGGTTAAAGTTGATTTTTTTTTTTTGCTAACTTGTGAAATTTTGGTGGAACTAACTCACTTGTTGCAGCTTCTTATTACTCACACAGAGCCAATAGGTGTTTTTAACATGTTCATGCAGGACAAGCATTGAAGACCTCTTGATTTATCTCACTAAGTCTTAAAAACACATTGCATGCTTAAAAGGATAATTGAATAAATCTTTTCTTGCAATCTAAGTCTTAGGAACATACTGTTTTTCTTAAAGGACAATGGACATGTATGAACAAACACCTCAATTTTCTAAAGGACAATGGACATGAATGCCAAACACTTCATTTCATAAGGGACAATTTACAACTACAAACGTGTGTGTGCCTAGTTTAGTTGCACCTTATTTTTCTTATAACGAGACAATTGAACCTTTGTTTGACGTGCTTGCTCTTACTTTTCTGCACTACCTTTAGAAGGGCCTTCTTTTGGATTGCGCTTCATCCAAAAGGGATGACCCTAAGAAGAGTTTTCCTTTGAACCGCTATATAAGAGGGATAAGGCGAAAGCCAAGTCCTAACTGACGTCAGCCTTACCTTGTGGTGCCAAACTAAAAAGAGGTGTACTAGCTCTTTGTGGAAATGATTTTCACATTGAGCGAAGTGTTTGAAACTCTTAGTAGGATTGGTTAAAGCTTTTAGTAGATTGTCGCATTGCTCGTAAGGCGTTGGTCCCTCAAAGTCACTAAGAACCATTTTAGATAGAGACTACCCGACCTACCTCCGAACATTGCGGTAATCATCAGTGCAAGGAAAATCAATTTAAACCCTTAAGATACTCACCATTGGCTCCCTTGAGAAGAGATAGTATTCCCTTGGACATAAAGCTCTTGTGACCTACTTGAGCTTTCCAAGGTGAGGGTGAGATATCCCTACCTATCGTCTCTCGCAAAGATACTAAATATCCGACACCTTTATGGAATGATATTTTTATCGACGGAGTATTAAGCTGTGAGCTGATCTACTGCAATGAAACCTTGTCTCTAGGGATAAAAAGTGCTTGTTATTGATTGCAATTGTCTTATACCTGTGGAAACATTGGGCTTGCTTGGAGCCTTGAACATACACTATCTGTTGTGTCAGTCCTTGTGCTTTTTTGACCACTTGTTTGCTGTGTTTTCTCTTGCCAAACCAATCTAATCAGAAATAGAAACAAATCTACCAAAATTTTGCCCTTTTTGAAACATCAGACACTACTTCAATGCCTCTGGTATTACAGCAGCTCGCCTTTGGTAGTACAGTAGATCGCCTTTGGTACAGCAGTAACCTACCTCTTGCACAAACTCTACTTCAGCGCCCTTGGTATAACAGTAGCTCGCTTTTGGACACTGTAGCTCGCCTTTGGCATAGTAGTAACTCGCTTTTGGTAGCTCAGTCCGTCGCCTCTAGTCCACAGTAGCACGCTTTTGGTTGCACAGTCCTGCGCCTTTGGTCAAACAGTATAGCACTTTTGGTCTAGTACTTTGTGCATCAGAGTTTGTCTATTTCTCAAAGCATCTCACGGAAACCCAGCATTACCTTTCGTGTCCTAGTGTATTCCATGGTAACCACTAGGCTCCAGCAAACTATGAAATCCAAGCAAGTTGTCCCTAAGAAGCGCAAGTCACCTCCTCGCACACCATAATCAGGTCGTCTCAACATTACTCCCAAGGTTACTCCTAGTACCCCCGCGGCAAGACCAATCAGCTCTCCGAACATGCCGCACATTGGTGAACCAAGTAATCCGCAAGAGGGTAGGGTCCCCTTGGTAAGAACACCTCAATATACCACCAGCTTGCCTCTGGATTTTGTGCCACAAGGATACACTATTGAGCAAAACCCACCTCAAGAGGATAGGATCCCTTTGATAAATGCACCTCAATACACCACGGGCTTGCCTCCGGATTTTGTCCCTCAAGGTTATACTGTAGATTTTGCCCCATCTCAAGAAGAGCGACACTTTGAAATAGGTCAATCCTCTCAAGTAGATGGGCAAGATCTAGATGAAATCATACAAGAGCCTAGAGTTGTGGCAGCCTTTGACAAAATCCTTAGTGAGAACCAAGATCATTTCTTTCGCTTGCTTGCAGAGCAAGGTGCCAAGTTACCTCAAGATTTTGATTTATCCACTCTCAAGGAGAACAACAATGCCCAAGATACCATACAAGCGGTGCAAACCATGTCGACAGTGACTACGCCCTTGCCTATGCAAGGCTCACAGTATCGGAATCCCCTTTTTCAAAATCCAACAGGGGAGAGGCCCATATCACTGCTTTTGACTCCTATGGAGATCTATCAAAACCAACAAGAAACTCTCCAACGTCAAGCAGAGTTAGCTAAGCAAGCCACCTTAGCTCAAGCAAATGTGCAACCACCTCCTAAAGTGTCCAACCCAATCGCAAGTGGAATCTTGGTTACCCCATCACACGAAGGTTTCCCACCAAATTACAATCCGGGGAACAATTATGTAGCCATGCACCAAGGGTCTCAACAAATGCCACCTCCTATATCATCACACCTTCATGTCTCTCAGCCAATTAGAGTCATGCAACCCCAACCACAACATTCTTCTACTCTCGTCCTTAAGCAACCCCAACCACAGCATTCTTCTACTCGCATCTTCAATCAACCCCAACCATCGCAAATCACGTCTACCTATGTCCCTCCTCCACAACATTCATCCTCGCTCAACTTCTTTCACACGTTGCCTAGCCACTCTCAACATTCCCAACATCAGGTTTCCCAAAGCTATGTGCCGCCACCACAACCCAATCAAACACACTTTAGCTTTCCTCCACCCAATTCTTTTCTTCAACCATCACAAAGCCAACATTCTTACCTAGCGCCACCTCCACCTCTGCCAAATCAAAACCTCCAATTCCAACCCAATCTAAACCAAACGTACAACCCATATGTTCCCAATCAATATTATGACCCTTATAACACCAGCGTGCATGGCTTACATTATAATCTTTCATATGGGCAACACCAACCACTTTTTGGACAACAGGAGATGTTACCAACCCCTCCCATGATTATGGAACTAAAGATCGCAGAAGTTCAACAGCAGCTATCTGATCTTACATTTGGCCACACCAAAAAGACCTTCTCTTTAGAGGAAGTGTGTCCTTATCCTTTTGATCGGTCATTACCAATGATCCCTTTTCCTCAAAATTTCACTATTCCTAAGTTCAATAAATACAAAGGAAAAGGTGACCCAAAAGACCATCTTAGGGAATTCTATCTTGCTTGCTTCGAGGTCTCACACAATGACACATATCTTATGTGTCTCTTTCCTCGCAGTCTTGGAGGTCAAGCAATAGAATGATTCTCACACTTACCCACGGGTATCAAGTCTTTCAATGAGCTAGCAGAGAAGTTTGCCACCCATTTTTCTTACAACGCAGAGCATGAGATTTCCATGACTGATCTATGCAACAATAAATAGAAAAATGGTGAAACTTTCATTTCTTTCCTTCAACGATGGAGACAAATGGCTAGCAAATTCCCTTTCAAGATTCTGAAAAAATAGCTTGTCAGCATATTTGTACAGAACCTCAACCAAGAGTTAGGTTTTCATTTGCAAATTCTTAGTGCTACAACCTTCGATGAAATCATGTACAAGGGGATCAATATTGAGAAGGCCCTCATTGCTAAGGGTGTGGTCAAAATCTTTAAGGAAACAAAAGATAGTGCTCCTCATCAACAATCGAACGATAAACCCAAATATTGGAACAAAAACAAAAACGTGGTCAACGATGGGGTGGTCGATACCAAACATGTCCAAACGTTGCAAACACCGCTACAGCTCTCCAAACCAAGTCAAGCTCCACCTCAACAACAGCAGCAACAAAGGTAGCCTTATCCAAACCAACAGCAACGACAACAAGAGTGGCCCCAACAAGACTACCCTCCGCGACGTCAATTCACTCCCTTGGGAGTGCCCATCGAATCAGTCTTACAGCAAGCCTTACAGAAAGGGCTCATCACCTTACCTGATACTCCTCCTTATGGAGAACCTATCTACAAAACAGCACGTTACAGAGACAATGAATATTGTGAGTTCCATAGAAGCAAAGGTCATAGAACTGCGTCATGCATGAAGCTCAAGCACCTTATCCAGAACCTCATCGACGGTAATCAAATCACTTTTGAGGATGAATCACCAGTGCAACACACGAACAAGGATCTAGATATGTACAAGGAACCATTCCCTCATCACGGTCCACCTCCTCCTCAGGATAGAGGTAAAGGTATCAATCATGCGTCCACATCCTTCGATTCCATTGTAGGTCGTTTTGAAGAGAGTCAGGTGTCTACCCTCACAATCAAAGGCAAATCTATGGATTGTGCTGTTACTACTCGTCGAGGTCATGTCACCATCTGTGCACCTACACCTAGGCTTCCGGTTCAATCTGATTATAATCTTGTCGAACATCTAGGGAGAACACCAGCACAGATCTCTATTTTGGACCTTCTATGGTCATCACCAGCACATAGAGTGGTGCTCGAAAAATCCCTCCAAGAGTCTTCCGTTCCTAACAACATCGCGGTCGTGGATTGCCAAGCTATAGTAGGTAACATTGCTTCGCCCTATAATGTGGTCTTCTCTGAGAAAGATCTTCCATCCCATGATCCTTGTCACAATGATGCCCTTCATATTGAGGTTCTCATCCATAAGCGCAAAATCAAATGTATACTCATAGATGGTGGTGTTGGTCTCAACATCTGTTCTTTAAAGTTACTAAAGCAATTGGGATACTCTGAGGATCATGTCAACACTGATTGTAGTATTACAATCAAGGGATATGATGATGCAGAACGCCGTTCAGAAGGTGTTATTCACTTGCCTATACAACTGGGCCCTGTCATGCTTGAAACCCGGTGTCAAGTCCTTGATATTGAGTTGCCTTACAACATTATCCTAGGTTGCCCATGGATCCATGCAATGAAAGCTGTTCCCTCCAAGTACCATCAGTCTCTAAAGTTCCCATACAATGGTACGGAGATCACCATCCCAGGAGATCCTAATCCTTTTGAATTTTGCCGTGTCTTGCAAGGAAGCTATAAGAATTGCAACCAAGTGCCTAAAAATGACAAAGCCCTTGAATCCCCTCTTTATGTTGATCCTGAAACTCTCAGACAAGCCTCTACAAGTGAATCTATACCCCTCCCCAAAATCACAGCTCGCATCCGAGATATAGGCTTTGGTACTTATGATATCTCAGAATCTTGTTGTGTAGGGCGGATGCCTCTATCTCCAAAATCTTACGGCCAACCACCCATTGCCAAAGTTACCAAAAAAGCAGCTATTCCTCCCCCAACATTCCTAACCCAATTCCAACATGGATGGTTATTGGAAGAGGAAACTATTAAGGACATTTCTTCTTGGCTCTATAAGGAGAAAGAAACAGTCACAATACCAGTCAAGCAATATGGCAATGGCTTAAGGATAGTAAAAAACATGGGCTATAAAGGCAAAGGTGGCCTTGGGAAACAGAATCAAGGAACTATGGAGCCCATTGTTGTGACAAAGAAGCTAGACAAGAAAGGATTAGGATTTGGTAAGAAGGTACCACGCGCCTCAGACATTGAGTATATCCTCGACGAGGTAGCTGACACTTTTCCTGCCGATTCGACATCTACAGAGGATATCACCGATGACTCTTCCCTCCACATGACCAATCTATTCGTAGAATCCTCCATTTTTACACTATCCTCCATCTCCTTAACTTCCACCACCAGCACCCAGAATGTCACACTTGTCTACCCTGAACTTATCGATTGGGACCAACAAGGGACCCCCATTATAGATGTATTTCAGAATGACGAAGCTCTAGCTGAGTTCATGGGACTTCAGGAAGGTATCCCTCTTGGTGATCACAAAGCAAGTTTTGTAATGGAACTAGAGCCCATGGCTTATTTTGGTGAGAATGCCAAATCCTCTAGTCGTAAAAGTGCAAATAAAGAAAGATCTCTAGGTGAAAACCACACTGTAGCACCTCCTGATCACAAAATAGTAAAAATAAAGGACGTATCCAAAGGTGAAAACCCAACTGTGGCACCTGAGGATGGAGGATTTGACCTTCCCCTACCATCTAAGTATCAAGAGAAATCAGCTCTCCTAGTGGAAGATTCTACAGAGATAAATCTGGGCATAGAACAAAATCCAAAGACCACATTCCTAGCGGCATCATTATCTGACACAGAGCACAGAAATATTAACAACTTCTTCTTGCAATGAACCATCAACTTTGCATGGACCTATGCAGATATGCCGGGGCTAAACCCTAAGCTGGTAGTTCATTACCTCACAGTTGATCCCAAAGTGAAGCCAGTCAAGCAGAAGTTGAGAAAGATGCACCCACAGATAGCTCTCTTGGTGAAGGTGGAAATACAAAAACTGTTAGACGCAAAGTTTATATGACCAATCGACTATTCAGATTGGGTCTGAAACATTGTACCTATGTCTAAACCTAATGGACGCATCCGCATGTGTAATGACTTTAGAGATCTCAACAAGGCATGTCCTAATTATGACTTTCCACTACCAAACATTGACATTATAGTGGACTTGACAGCAGGTCACGAGATGCTGTCTCTCATGGACAGATTCTCTGGTTACAATCAGATAAGGATAGCTGAAGAAGATCAACATAAGACAACCTTTACTTGTCCTTGGGGGAATTATTGTTGGTGTGTCATGCCGTTTGTCCTGAAGAATGCAGGAGCAACCTATCAGAGAGCAATGATAGTGATATTTCATGACCTCTTTCATCACATCATGGAAGACTATGTTGATGATATATTAGCTAAATCTTCTAGAGCGGATCACATACAAGTTCTAGGACAGATCTTCGACAGGCTTGAAAAATACCAAGTAAGACTCAATCCAAAGAAGTGTGTATTCGGTGTAACAGCAGGGAAGCTGTTGGGATACATTGTATCTCGTAGAGGCATCGAATTCGATCCAGCAAAAGTAAAGGCTATAGTGGAGATGCCTCCACCCAAGAACCTTAAAGTACTAAGGAGTCTTCAGGGAAGGTTGCAATCCATCAGGATTTTCATCTCACAGCTAGCAGATAAATGTCAACCCTTTCAACACTTGCTCCGAAAGGATGTCTCATTTCGATGGGACAACAAGTGTCAGGCAGCGTTTGATCAACTTAAAGAGTATCTAGCTACACCTCCTGTATTGGTTCCACCAGTTGCGGACAAACCTTTGATATTGTACATCTCCACTACAAACTCAGCCTTGGGGGCCCTGCTAGCACAGAATGATGACACAGGAAAGGAGCATGCAATTTATTACATTAGTAGAACCTTGGTGGGATATGAGCTCAATTATTCACCAATGGAAAGGGCTTGTTTAGCAGTAGTGTTTGCCTCCCAAAAGTTGTGGCATTACATGCTGAACCAACATACAAACCTGATAGCCAAGATTGATCCCTTGAAGTATCTACTAGCAAAAGCAGCTCTCACAGGAAGACTAGCTAAGTGGGTCATGATACTTAGTGAGTTCGACATTGAGTATACGGATCGTAAAGCAATCAAAGGACAAGCCCTCGCTGATCAACTAGCAGAAGCACCTATGAAAGATACACATCCTATGGTAGCAGACTTTCCTGATGAGAATCTCTTCACTCTTGCGACCTCCATAATGTGGAAGTTATACCTTGATGGTTCTTACACACAGCATGGATCAGGAGCTGGCATCTTGTTTGTCACACCTCAAAATGACTACATTCCAAAATCATATCAGCTTGCATTCCCTTGCACCAACAACATAGCTGAGTATGAAGCACTCCTTATAGGTCTCAATATAGCAGTTCAATGGGACATCACAGAATTACAAGTATTTGGAGATTCACAGCTAGTCATTCGCCAAGTCACAGATGAATACCAAACAAAGGATGAAAAGTTGGTTCCCTACAAGCAACTAGTGGATGCCTACAAACCACATTTTTCTAGCATCACATTTGAGCAAATTCCAAGAGAGCATAACAAAGCTACAGATTCTATGGCTTCTGTAGGGTCACTGATAGACATGTCGGCAAATACATAGAAGTGTGAATTCTTGATCGAGTAATTGTTGATACTAGCCGTCGATGTACCTGTTACTGAAATCATCTACGAACTTGTTGGTCCCAATTCCCCATGGTATGAAGATATCTATGAATACCTCAAACACAATACCTTTCCCCCTGACCTATCATCCACCCAACGCAAAACCTTTATCCGTCGATCCTCCCATTATATCATTCTGGGTGATACACTATATCGCCAGAGTCTCGATGGTATCCTCTTACGATGTCTTAACGCGGAAGAAGCTGAAGCTACCTTACGAGACATACACGAAGGTGTCTATGGTGCACATTCTACCAGTCCTAATCTTGCTAAGAAGATACTCAGAACAGGTTATTACTGGCCTACAATAGAGCAAGATGCTGCACAGTTTGCTAAGAAGTGTCTACAATGCTAGCAGCATGGAGATCTAATTCACGCACTAGCTCATGAATTACAACCTGTGACAACTCCATGGCCTTTTTCTCAATGGGGTCTCGACCTTGTAGGACAAATCCACCCTTCCTCCTCCAATGGCCACAAGTTTATCATTACAGCCACTGAGTACTTCATGAAGTGGGTGGAAGCCATTCCTATGACCTATATCACCGGTAAGCAAATAGCCAAGTTTATTCTAAACTACCTCATATGCTGGTATGGTATTCCCCAAGCCATTGTCACTAATAATGGGAGACCATTCAAGAACCAAGATGTCCGTGCCTTGTGCACACAATACAATATCCAACATCACTTTTCAACTCCCTACTATCCGCAAAGTAATGGCCAAGCTGAGGCTTCCAATAAGACCATTCTCAAGATCCTCAAGAAAATAGTCAATGAAGCTGGTCATGATTGGCACTTGCAACTCAATCCCGCCCTATGGGCCTACCGTACTAGTATCAGAACACCAACTGGTACCACACCATATGCCTTGGTCTTTGGATCTGAAGCCATCCTACCTATAGAGGTCGAGATCCCATCCCTCAGAGTATCCATGCAGGACCTGATCGGCGGAGATGAGTATCGCACTTCCAGATTAGCTGAGCTTGAACTACTAGATGAGAGGCGCCTTGCCGCACTTAATCATCTCCATGTCTATCAAAACCACCTCCGGCGTAATTACAACAAAAAGATCAAAAAAAGACAGTTTCAAGTTGGTGATCTTGTACTTAAAGAGAATCAGAGAAATCAAGCAGATCGAGAGAAGAAGGGCAAGTTTGAGCCTAACTGGTCAGGTCCCTTCATTGTCACAGCAGCATATGGATCAGGAGCTTATACTTTAGCTACACCTAACGGCATTCCTCTAGATGAGCCACTTAACAGTGTCCATCTCAAGAAGTTCTATGCCTGATCCTTAGAGTATTCCAAAAAAAAAAATCAACTTTGACCTAGAAGCGCTGCACAATCTTACCAGAAGTGACTTACTGTATTCCAAAAGTGCTGTAATACAGACCAGAAGCGATGCAGAATATTACCAGAAGCGCTGCAAAATAACCAGACGCACTGCACTGTGTTTTCTAAGGCGCTATGTGTAGAGTTAGCATCTATCGTCTATCGAGTCTTGTCCACTCTTTGTCCAGTTCGCAATGCCTCTCCATCCATCCATAATAAAACCATTGACCTTGTTTGAATTTCCATCTCCCTATCTAGTATAGCTTGGAAATTTGTCAATGTCCATTGTTGTCTCCCCATGTCTTTGTCTCGGTCTACAGTTAACACTGTCTTGTCCTAGGTCAAGGCTTTCGGTGTCTTCTTCGGCAATCACCCCTACAGTTTCCTCTACCAGAATGGGGGCAACTCTTTCCTTAACTTAGGTCTAGGGGAGGTTCCTTGTTCGTGGTTCACAACGCATACTTCAATCTTTTCTCATTTCCACAGGTAACACCCTTTAACGGACACATCGCTCCTACGATAAGGCTGTTATCTTCTCAAAACACTCTTTTTCTACATCATCACGCCAACCAGAACTATATATTATCATCTTCTCAGTCTTAAAGTACCTTGATCCCATGGATATGGGTATGTAAGCAGTCTAGATTACGAAGGAAGTATCCAGTACTCAGGTACATAAGATCACCTCTTCTCCACACTTTTCCCACATCATCACATCTACCAGAACTACATATGATCTCATTTCAATCTTAAGGTACCTTGATCCCATGGATATGGGTATGTAGGCAGTCTGGATTACGAAGGACGTATCTAGTACTTAGGTACATAAGATCCCCTCTTTTCACCTCGATCCATCTCATCACTCTATCCAGAACTACATATTTATCATTTCTCATCATTCATCGTCGTGTGCCTTGATCCCGTGGATACAGGGTATGTAGGCAGTCTAGAATACGAAGGATGTATCTAGTACTCAGGCACACACGATCCATCATTCTCCACCCACCTCAATCCAGTCACACTGTCACCCTTCTAGTCTTCCGTTTTTCAAAATCCATGCGCCTCGACTTGACTTACTCAAGCAGCAAGCTAGCACATCCTTTCAAAGCAAAAGTCCTTAACAAACCTGAAGCAAAGAGACCTCCTTCCAGAGTCATCTACTGTCCTGCATACCGATTGCCAACATTAGCTAAGTCCCACTTAACCAAGCCCTAGATCCACAAGCTTGTCTTCTGCGAAGTGTTCCATTGTTGAGACCAACACACGCGTCTCCTACGACATGTGGCATTTCCTATAGCAAGACATTGTCTTTTGTAGGTAGATAGTACCCTTTAACGGACATAGATTTCCTACGATAAGGCTGTTATCTTTCCTATCCAATCTATCCTGAGCAACCTCTTTGGCAAGAGAATATGTTGGCTGTATGATTACTTTGTAAGTCAGTCAATTTGTGTTTATAGTTTATCTTTTGTTCCTTTCCCTTACCTATTCAAAGCTACCTTGATTTATCTATAATCTTGGTATGTTGTGATGCAGTATGGATTGGGGGCATAGTCATTGCTTTCTGTGTGCCGTGTTTGAGGAATGATCTTTAGTATCTTTCTTAGCATTCTATTTATCTTGTGTGTGTTCGGACCTAGCATCTTACATATTAATAATTCTTCTTGCATTTACATGTATTGAAGTTTATTTTATGTTCAAGACTATGGCTTATTCACATGTTCCAACAAGGTTACATTTTGTCTAACAGGATCTAAGTTCAAACCGCTTGCTTGCAGAGTCAACGTCCACGCACTCGGATATTACTGCACCTTGGTCTTCTATACCTTGGTGGTGAACTATCTACATGCTATATCAAAATAAGGATTGCTTTTTATATACAAATGCAAAACCATTGCAACAAGCTCATATTTCATCCATTCCCACCAACCTTTATATCGCTTTCATTGCGGTAATCGATCAACAGTCTGTGTCTCCATCTCCTCCTGTTCTCTACTCTGGTGCATATCTGCAAAACTCACATGTCAGATATCACTAGTCATCACATCTATATCATCATACATCTATAAGCATCATATAAGCAACATATATCATCACATGAATCCATAATCATACATACATATCATCACATCCATGACATCACGGAATGCATACACAAAAGCATGAACAATAGTGAGCTGAATCGATCATCATATATATCATGTAATGGTCATCATAATACAAAATCTCGGTGTCTACATCAATAATATAAAATGTGTATACATCCAAATATACATCAATATAGTACATCAAGGCTATCAAGAGCCCGTGAAATATACATCAGAATGCACGCAGGCATCTGTCCAAAATGATAAAATATGATACAATATACAAAGTGCATGTGCCCTAGTGGGTAGAGCTGCCCTCCTGCTGTGGCCCCTATCCTCCCCCTGTGCTCGGTGGAGGTCCCCCTGATGGTCCTCCTCCTCCCCTTGGCGGTAAAAGTGGCCCTCTAACGGAGGACACTGACTGCCCTGTCCTCCGGGATCTGGATGCCCCCGACCTGCTCCTGTCTATGTAGCTCGGTGCCTGCTAAGCTGCTGGCACCGCACCCACATACAGACCCTTGTAGTACTCTGCCTCCCTACCGGCTGATACTAGCTCACCCTGCACTCGGACGAGCTCGCTGTATAAGGTCCTCTAGTCTACACCCAATGCACGGCGTGCCTCCTCTCTCTCTCGCCTCACTCTAAAGAGTGTGGCCTCTGCAGTCAACCGTAGCTGTACCTCTGCGTCTCTCTCTCTCCTGGCCTGAGCTAGCTCCTCGGTGTCTATAGCTGGTGCGGCTGGCGGCTGCACCTGTGCTTGTGCCTGTACCTGGGCCTGTAGCTGTCTGTATGCCTGCACTTGTGCCTGTACCTGTGCCTGTACCTGTGCCAGGGCAGTCTGTGCTGCTGAGGCTGCCTGTGTCTGTGCCTGGGCTATGGCCTCTGCCTGTCTCGCATCTGCCCATGCTACATCCCTATCCCTCTGCAGTCGTGCCATCCGGAGCTCTAAACGAGTCCTCTGGGCTATCTCCTCCTGTAGCAGTCTCTCTGTTCTCTGCAAATCAGTCTCTACGACCGGGCCCACTACCTCTGCCATCTCCACATCGGTCTACTAGCTACTACCCTCTCCACCTGCCTGCTGACCCACTACCTGCTACCTGGCTGCCCTGGCCTGCCGCCTCATCCTAGCCTCCCCACCGAGGACTAGTACCTCTCCCACTGCCCCTGCTACACCTGGTGTAGTCAATCTCATCGGCCTGTGAGTCTACCAGTACTGATCATACTCTGGCAGCGTCCCTGGGTCTGCCAGCCCAGAGTCCCAATCCCATCTCACGGGGACAAGTCCCCATACCTCTGCCAATGCTGTCGCCACTGGGATCTTGGCATCCCAGTCTCCAACGGGTAGTCCCTGCGGCAATCCAAACTGCCTGAGAACTCGCTCTGGAAGATATCTCTCTATCATATCTGTCTGTCTCCCGAACAGATAGCGAGCCTGTCTGTAGTACATGAGCTGCTCATGCTCGTCAGCCGACTCCTCACATAGTAACCAGGGCCTCCATATGAATAGGTCCATCTCGTCAATCTATCGCCTCCAATAGCTAACAGACCCCATCCTCCGATGTGTCATCACCCCATCATATAAGAACGCATAGGGCTCGCCTCTGTCTCGGTGGCACTATGCCATGGGTTAGATCACTAGAATGTGCTCCCACGCCCATACCTGTAGTAAAGTCACCCCTGCTGAGAGGCTCCTACCTCTCCTATAGACACAATGGTGCATGTCATGATATAGCTGTCCCAACACACAGGGTCCCCACGCATACTATCTGCCATGGGTGAACATCCCTGATAGTACAGTCCCCCAGCCAACTGATAAACCTCTGGATCTCCGGTCTGGACATAGGAAGTTGCCAATCAGTGACGCCACAATCCATCTGATCCTGTCACAGAGTCTCGAGACGTCTGCCCATCAGATCTCCCCGTCATCTATCCACAGGTCATCTGTGCAGAAGACCTCCTCCAAGCCTACCTCGCCCCGTGCCAGGTCAAAGTCCACTATCTCCCCATCTATCCGAATCCTCAGGATGTGGTATACATCCTCTAGGGTCATTGTAGCCTCCCCTGTTGGAAAGTGGAATGACGATGTCTCGTTGTGGTATCACTCCACCACTGCAGTCACTAGGGCGAGATTCACCCTAATGTGTGTCAGATGAGCCATGTGCCATAGTCCCGCATGCTCTAAGAATGCATCATCCTCCCATGTCAGCTGAACAACCTCGTGTGCTATCGCATGGTGTCGCTCCCGCGACATCAGTGGTGGTAAAATCCTCTGCATCCATAACAAACTCACTTGTCATTTCTTCTATAACCAATCCCTCCACGTCCTATCTACATCTTTGCTATGCCATCCCTTTCCCCCCTAGGCATCCCTTTTCTAAGGTCCTCATTCTACTAAACCCTAACTTTTCTTCTATCTAGCCACAAGCGCTTTGTTATATGCAACCGCGCTATGTCTCCCTGCCAACAGCGCTCCACTATCTGTCCATCCACGCTACGCTTTTTCTTCCAAATGCGTCTTGTTTTCCACAAGCGCTACACCCACCTACCAACAGCGTCGTTCTGCACTACCACATGCGACGTAATCTTTCCCACTACCCACCAATCGTGCTAACCTACTCTACCAAGAGTGCTGCACTACCTAGCCAAACGCGCTGCGGGATTTTACCAAATGCGCTGCGGCGCTACCAACTTAACCAAAAGCGACGTGATTTTGCCAACCACACTATTGCTGCCTACCAAACGCGCTGCGGCGCGCCAAAAGCGCCTAAAACGACTACCACACGCGCCCTACAATCCTAAAGCGCTTTTGGCTGACTTGGTCACCCTACCTAAACCTAGCCCTAAAACTGCCCTAAACGACAAATGCAAAGGGGGTTTTCGATCACTTACCGCTGCCGGAGCTCCTGCTAGCCTCCTGTAGGTCCGCACCAACTCCGCTCGATGACTGTGCGCTGGAATCGGCATCTCTCCTCGCTGGCTGCTCAACTCACTCCAACTAGGTTTGAATTCTCTCCTCTCTAAATTTAGAATCTCCGCGGGTGCAAATGAGCATTGTGGTCCCTATGGGGCCTATTTATAATGTCCCACCCTTAGTTTTTTCTTCCCCACCCTTGCTGCTTTTCCTCCTATCTGGTCGCGTCCTCTTCTAGTCGAGCGTCAACACTATTCTTCTGCCGCTTCCTCGTCTTCCCACTCGAGGGGGCATACGCTGGGGCAACTACCTACACTGGGGCAATAAAATTGTATTACATCTTCAACTATCATTTTCTTTGACGCAACGCTACATGCTACATTGCATCAAAGAGGGGCAAAATGTAGACACCCTAAAATGACAGTGTCCTTGAATCACTTGCATTTCATAATCTTCCTAATCACCTGCCTTTCCAACGTTAATTAAATAATCTAATTATTTAATTAAAATCATCAGATTCTTCTAAATCTCCTAAATTTGACATTAATTAAATAAATTCTCTTTATTTAATTAATTAAATTAAATTCCTCTATATTCTTCCATAATTAAATAATTTTAATTATTTAATTAGTTCATTATCCTCTTTCCAAAATTCACATCCACATTAATTAAATAAATCCAATTATTTAATTAATTCATCACAATTCTATCTTATCTACAATTAAATAATTTACATTATTTAATTAAATCAATTGTTCTTTTAAATTTAAATAAATCATGCAAATTTATTTAAATTATCTCAATTCTCTAAAAATAAATAAAATCAAATATTTTATTTATAATCTTCTGTTCTTCCAAAATCATGCACAACAATTAAATATATTTATTTATTTAATTTGCTTTCAAATCTTCTAAATTAAATAATTTGTAATTATTTAATTATTTCTTCCATAATATCTCCTCTAAATTTAAATAAATCAATTGTTTATTTAAGTTGTTTTTTCTTCTAAATTTGAGTTATCTCTAAAATAACTCAAGCTTTCTATATTTAATAAAGCAAAATATCTGCATTTCTCATGCAAATCCCTTCTTCTTGTTTTAAATCACTTAACTGATCGCTTTATTCTCTTAATTGATTTATCTCTTCAGTTAACTCATTCTTCTATTCTTGATAACTCCTCTCATGCAAAAGAAAGCAGGACACATGTCTTCTTCTCATTCGTTGCACGTTCCTCAACTATTCTCCTCCGTTGATTCTTCTGAATTATCTGGACCGTTGATTGATCTTCATTGAAATCTATATAAACCCCCTTCATCTCCTTCATTGAGCCTCTCTCTTTGATCGTATTCTCAGGCATACTTAACAGAGCTTTGAGCATACAAAACGCGTCGATTGAGCACTCTCACAATCTTTTGACATTGATCTCTTGAGCACACTACTTGCTTGTTGCAGCTATGGCTTCGCAACTTCATTGAACAATCCACATTCAATCCAAAGGGAACAATACAGATTTCAGTAAAAGTCTTTATTTCATTGATTATTTGTCATGGCTTTTATTTAAATTCGTTTTCTTTATGTTATTGGGTTTTTGGTTTTATTAGTTTAGATTTAATCGATTTTTCCTCATACACATATACAAGTTGTATATATTGGTGTATCGGGAAGACATACAAAGTGCTCACCGATGAGGAAGGTCACACCGAAGATATATGTCATCGGGAAGAGTTGCGACATCGGTGGATAAGTTAAAAGTTTCACCAATGATCGAAGTCTGGCCGACAAGATCTAGAGTAACCACCATGGTTAAGGCAAGTAGAAACTTAACCGCCATCGGTGTATCGGCCCGGTGAGATTTGAGCTCGCCGATGTTTGGAGTCTCACCAATAGGAATGGTTCGAAGGTTGTCATTGGTGAGATCGGTGTGTCAGCGGAAGAGTTTTCAAGTGTGCCGATGGAATGTGGTCTCGCTAATAGTGAAGAATGTGTGTATTTTGGAATCATTTGGACTTTGAGGAGGGTTTTGAAAGCTGATTAAACATTAATCTCCTTGTATTGTGGGTTTGATGGGTATTCATCTATGTTTAGAAGCATTTCTCTGTGCGCTCTGCATCAGTTACCATAGGTTGCCATAGACTATGGTGAATGGTATGTGTACTCCCATGATGCGTAAACTTTAATCATTTATGGATTGTTGAAGGGATAGCTTTCATAACCTTGAGCCACGGATGGCCTAATTTCACATGAAAGAGGTCAGATGTCGACATAATATCAAATGATTGTTCCAAGGCTTTGTCAAATACTCAGACGACTAAAGAAATCTTCCCTAATTCTAGGAGAAGAGCTCCATTATGCATTCTTATCATCATGTCGGTAGGTTCATAATTTTCTTGTATCAAATTGTTTGAATAGAGGAACTCTTCTGTGGCGATGTTAGTTATGCAATTTGGATCAACAAGAGCTCCTTTTATGGGAGTCTCCATAATGCTAACTTCAATGTAAAGGGGAAATTTGACATTCCGTATTGTTCTATCATGTGGTGTGAATGTAATATCAAGCTTAGGGATCTTTCTTTCCCTATCAGGGCGAGGAAGGACCATGGCATTATTTTTATGATGAAAAGCCATAGATGAGAGACTATTAATTCACACCTAAAACACTTGTTTGAGGGAAATGGGTAAAAATACACACAAATTTTGCAACAAACAAAGCAGATAGGAGGAAAGAGTACAACGCAACAAGGCCCAATTGATGATTTTAAATTTTTTGGTCAAAAGATGTGAAAAGGTGTGTAAACAAGTAGTGTTGAAATACACACTGTGTAATTAAGATTATGCCAATTTTCACACAATGATATGAAATTAAGCAAAATTTTAAAATGACAAATGAATATATGCTTAAATATAAGTGAAAGATAAGAAATTCAAGATATCTATGATGAATGCAATGAAACAACAACAATCTATGCTTGCTTATGCACCTAAAATGCTCAATTTTTTCACTTTTTTTCAATTTGCAAATGCACAAAATATGTAATGAAATTAGGAGAATGATGAGGGGCAGAAAATTAAAACATTTTAATCAGTCCAATAATGCAGAAAAATTTGTCACAGCACATTAATCTTGCAATGTTAGATGAAAGATTAACCAAAATGTAGTAAAAATGCAAGGATTTTTGAAACCCTAATAGTGAAATTAAGGTATGAAAGTATGCAAAATGATGAATGAATGGAATCTAATAAGATTTAATATGTAAAATAACTTAGATCATATTTGAGAATTATGCCAAAATTGGTGCAGGGCACTTAGGAGCAGTCTGACACCTCAAGCATTTTTAATGCATTTTGATAAGCTATGTTTTGTTTTGATTGTATGTGTTGTAATAAGGCTTTAGCCATGTTTGTATGGTCCTTTTTGTGTGGTCAAGATGATTGAGGTGACCCTATAAACCTCAATCATGCTTAGTCTACCTAGATCCTTGTGCCAACCAGGCCTAGAAGGTCTAAAGGATTTGTTTTTGAGTTTTTTTTATTGTTTGTGTGTTTTATCATGTTTTGGGAGTATGGAGGATGGTTTGATTCCTTTGGACAAGCTAAACCATAGTGTTAATGCAAAAATACCATAGTGTCAAATATTGTCAATGTATTATGACACATTAGGCGATTGCAACTCATTTTGGACAATTCAAACTGATTTTGCAAGTTCCATACCAACTTGGATGGGTTAATATGGTAAACATCTTGCTCCAATAGGGAGGAGGAAGTTTTTGTACAAAATTTGTGCACAGAAATCAAAGAAATTGACTATTTTTTCTGCATTTTTACTGTTGTACGGCCTGTACGGATTTTCCAGGGGTGCAAATGTACTTTTTCTAAAAGTGCTTGGAGTCAGGGTTCATATGAATCTAGTTTTAGGTCTTGAAGTGGTTGGCATCAGGAGATATTGATTTTTCTTTCAAAACAAGTCTAGAAACTCTGTTTTCTAGGGCAGCCATAGAAATCTGGCCCTAGAATGCATTCCCACTGGTGAAAATTCACAAAAACTGGTGAAATGCAGGCTAGGGATATGTACTATAAGATTCCAAAAGCTTTTTGTTGGGAAATGCAGTCTTCTATTTTTAATTTGATGCCCTAGGTCAAGTATTACCATGTATTTGGCCTGTTTTATGCTATTTGCTGTTGTAGGTGATAGAATCCAGACAAGGTGAATGAAATAATGGTGGTTTTGTGTTGTAGGGACCTAGTAGAGACATTCTAAATTCCTGCCCCTGACCTATGAACCCAATTTGAACCCTTTGCTTTGTAACCCAGGCCTAAAGTGATCAATTAGGCCTAGAGACCTAGTGGGGGTTTTGAACTACTGGAGTAGAGTTGGGATTGGAGATTTGGAGGTTTGTTAGAGTCCCATAGAGGGTATCCAAAATCACCATTTGTTTGCCTAGTTCTTTGGGGTTTTGTCATTTGTTGTGAAGAAAACTAATTTTGGAGGGCTAGCAGCCTCACTAGGCCTAGTCAAGGTTAGAGAGTTGAATGAAGTTGGTGATTAAACCAAGTGTTGGTAAGGTGTTTTTAGACCTGCATGAAGGTGTAGACATAGCCTTGAGAGTTGGACAAGAGTCTAAGTAAGAAATCCTTCATTTACCCTTGAATGTGCCTTTGATTGTGTTGGATTGAAGAAGTGAAGTGGGTGAGTGGGCTAAGGAGAACAAACTTTCTTTGTGTTGTGCTTCCCTTGTGCCACCTCTGCATCAAAAGTCCTATAATGCTGAATTCAAATCAAATTTTAAGGAAATATGAATGAATATGCCTCTTTTTGTTGAAATACACAATGTGTAAATGCAAAATTTGAAGTGTAAATGCAAAAACACATTATGATGAAACACTATAGTCCAAAATCATATTTGAATGAGTGTGAAAATGAGTAATAAAATCTGAAATAAAATTTTAATTACAAACACTAGCTTTTGAAATTACTAGGTTATATGAAAAATGCAAAATTTCAAGCAAAACCCTAGCAAGTGAGAGATGCAAATGCAAGGTAAATGATCATAAAAATATGAAATGCTACAATTTATCTCAGATCTGATACAAATATTAGAAAAATAAATATTTTCAATAACATGCAAGGAAAATAGTGCAAATTATGTTTAAATGCAAGCTAAAAATGTTTAGTTTTTCAAATGTATGATGATGAAAATGAAATGTATGGATACAAATCTGATTTACAACACTCAGAAAGGTGCAAAATTTAGTAAAAACATGGGTTAACCAAAATTTTATGTAGAAAAAGAGGTTTTATTGATGAGGTTGATAGTTTAATTAGATCCTCCTTTCACTACATACATTCAAGGACACTAAACCAAGTTGAATCATAAATTTTGCAAGAGGACTTAGCTATAGGTTTGGTGTCACTTGGAATGACAAGGAAATTTAGAATTTGTTGATTAATTTGTTAAACCTTAATTCGATTAGGCCTAAAACCCTAATTATGCAAAATCGTAAACAAACAGATGAAACTCGACAAATGCTCGCATAGGAAGGCACTAAATGCAAATTAGATACATACTAGATTTTAGATTTCGAAAGGTGGAAACTTCAGGGACAAAAGAGCAGGTGCCCTTATCCAATGTAGTGCTTTTTCTAAGGGCTTCAGAGTAAAATCTACTTCAGACTACAACTTGCTTAAAGATTTCTAACAACGCTAAATTAAAGGATAAAAGAGTGGGCACCCTTGTCCAATTAGGGATATTTTCTTTAGATCTGGAATCTTCCTACTCTGCTCTAATCTCTTGCAACTCCTCTCCGTAAGATCTGACACCTGTAACCTGCAATCACAAGAGAGGGGTTGGGGGTTGTGGTGTTTAGGAGCTTGCCTCGGTCAAGCCTCGCAATGACATTCAAGCCTTCCAACACTGTTGTTAGAGAGAGTATTTGTCCTTGGTGGATAGAGGAAAAAGAAAATGATATGATAAATTGATTGAAACACATAATAGATGTCACCTCAGAGGTGAAGCTCTCACGGGGAGATGAAGATCTTTCACGCCATGAGGAGATGGATTGATGAAGGCAAATTTGCAACAAACAAGTACAAACACAACACAATACTACTCTGCAACACAATGAAAACCTTGAGTATCCTTAGCACAAGATCACAAGTTTGCATTATCCATCTAAGTGTAAAATGATGTCCTAAACATGTTTATATATGCATTCTTGCTAAACATTCATAATTCAAATTGAATAGGCCAACAAAGGGAAACCTTTTAACGATCACTTTGCGGACATTTAAAATTTAGGTCCCGAGTGCCGACAAATAGGTCTGGACTAGGGCATGGATGCCCTTGTCTAGGGTCCTATTTTGGGACTTTCTTAAGCTCAAGAGTGTCCCCTAAGTCCCATTTGTCATGGGTTTCGGGGGATTTTGCTTTGGGATTCATTTTCAACATGCATGATTAAATATAAAGGACCCAAGAGCTAAACTTAGGAGGTAAAAGTCCTAAAGGGACATTTTATGACATAACACATCTGATCAGAGAGACCAACTCAACATTTAATTTCTCAACTCTCCCCACATGAGCGAGTTGTTGTTTGTGATAACAGGCACCTCTTTGTTGCAGGAAAAATTGGCGAGATGATCTTTCATCTAGTGACCTTCACGGTAGAAGTGCATTAATTTGAAATCCTCTAGCTCTCCTAGCTCTTACCAGATGGCCTTCAAGATATTCTTAAGTTTCCATTTTTGTATATTATGACTTGAGATTACGTTGACATAGATTTATGAGTCACCTTTAATATCGAGCTTGGGAATGCCCATTTCTCTACTCATACGGAGTCCAGCTAGAAGTGATTGGAACTCCACCTCATTTTTGGTTTCAGGTACCAACTTTAGGGACATGGCCCTTATTATCTTCCCATCATTGCCCCTTAATATGCAACTCGTGTCAGAGATTCCAAGATTGCCCTTGGCTGCCCTGTCAAAATTCAATTTCAGTCTTTCTTTTGGGGGCAAAAACCACTTGATGTTTTTGCGTCTGGTTCTTTTGGGATTATATGGGCTCCCAGCTACGTACGAAGGTGAGGCCTTGAGGAGCCCCATTTCTTTATTATGATCTCATCCCATGAGGTGAACAACCTGAGATTCATTTTTTAGGATCTTTGTTTAGCTGTAACTATCTCACAGATGTTGTTTTAAATCTTTTTTTATCACCTAATCCATGAAGATTCTTCATTCCTAAATATTCTCCCATTCCTTTCTCTCCATAAATGTCAGATGACTAAGGAAGGGATGGTGACCCAAATCCCTTCCCAAAGTGAATTCCTGAGTTTAAAATCAACTTCTGAAAAGCTCAGTCAAATCATTTGGGAGAGCCCCAAACCAGCCAAGGCAATTGAAAAGCCACTTCAAACAAGCCTGGGTGAAGTCATTGTTACCTAATTGTGCATTTTGGCCCAATAAGGTCAAGTTGGGAAAGCACTGATGTTTTCTTCCTTGAAGAAGTAGACAGGTTCAATGGAAACTTAGGCTAGGTTATAGACATGATATTTCCACAGTCCATGATATGTAATATGTAGAGCTTCTGGAAAAGACTGTGTGTGCTTTTTTTGGATCGACATTTTGGATCACACTTTGTGATCCATCATCAGGATGAAAAGAACAAAATTAGTGAGTTGTGATTGCAGAGATAGTTCCTTAAAAAGAGAGAGGGAGGTGTGTGCATGGATTTTAACCTAAGGGGAAGAAACCAAGAAAGGGATAAGAAAAGGGAAAGCTAGATCAAAAAAGATAAAAAGAAGAAATTCCAAAAGTGGATTGTGAGAAGAAATAAGGAAAAGAGGGATGAAGATAATCAAAAAGGAAAATAAAAATGAAATTATATTGCATAAAGCCTAAGATAATTAAAAGGGGGAAAAAATAAATATAATTAAATGTGGTAAGTAGATATATAAGTAAATATAAAGGATAAACATAATAAAAAAAACTACTAAATATAAAAATAAGTAAATAGATAGGATATATATATATATATATATAGGAAAGACATATATATATATATGAATAAGAAGAATAGAATGGATATACCTATATATATAAAGAATTGACGTATATAAATATATATATATATATAAATAAGTTATAATGTATATATATAGGAAAGACATATATATATATATATAATAGAATGGATAGAACTATATATATAAAAAGAATTGACGTATATAAATATATATAAATAATATACATAAATAAGTTATAATATATTTATACATATATATAGGCCAGTTTGTCTAATAGGCTAGGTTGTCTAAAGACAGGAGGAAAAGAAAAACTAAGCTATGAGTTTTAGTTTGATTTCATGGTCTATTCATTACAGTTGATCTAATTATCAAGTGAGAGAGGTACACAAAATTTGCTAAATCTATTCATGATTATAAACAATTGTACCATGCAATAGAGTTCAGATTTTCCTTTATGCAATTGAATGATTTACAAAATAAGAAACAATATACAAATCATTGCATGGAATAATTCTTCATCTTCATAAAGAGAATCTATTCATAGATCCCACACACCATGGGAATTGACTGTATTGTACAAGATGAAATGAAAGAAGACATGTACATCTAAAGCAAAAAGGAAAACATATAAGAGAGAGAAGGGGATCCGTCATTGCCTGAATGACGAACCCCACTGGTGGCTGCATCATCTTCAGATCCTCCATTGATGTCTTTACAAGTACCTGCAAGAGAGAAGGAGGACACATGTTAGAGCTCAGGATTCTTTTCCACTCCTATATGAAACAACATCAAATGTACTTGTTATCTTTCACAAGCATCTAAGTAAGAAAATGAAAGAGATAAATAGCTCCAAGAAGCAGATATATAGCCACTTAGAAGGAAGCAAGAATAGATCACATAACCATCAAAAGAGATGCTCTTAGCTTCTATGTTTTTCTCTAACTAGTTTGCTGAGTGTACAGGTACAAGTTTATTGAGAATGTTATCATGAAGTAGCAAAATGAGATAAGTGAAATAGTGAATGGCATGATTGGAATATACATGTATGTAGTGCATAAAGATGCTTTAGACCAATCTATCTTTGGGAAGAAAGAGAGCTTAAAAAGGATTTGAACCATGCATCAATGTTAGAGACATCCATAATAGTCTAAGAGGATGACTGTTTAGGCATAAAGGACAGAAAATTAGTCATGAGGAACAATCTCGTACACTATGCAAGCAATCTCATATAGGACATAGTAATAGAGGAAGCCTGTTTTTAAAAAAGAAAGCCCCAGATGGTTTCATAATCTTATTCCAAGGTCCATACTTCTAGAAACAATATATAGCTCATCATTGATCTGCATATGATGAAAAGAGCAAGATAGTTTTAAAGTTGTAGACTATAAAGCATGATCAAGCAAGAAGTGCAGGAGGTTACTTGCATCACAACATCAATAGATAGCTAAAACCAAAGGAGAGTAGTGTGTTTAACATGGCAAGATCTGATGATGGTTAGGAGGAGAAAATAGTGAATCTAAAAATGTTTCAAGGGATTCCACAAGACCCACATGATAAAACAAATCCATGCCTGCCTTC
Source organism: Cunninghamia lanceolata (assembly GCA_027924645.1). Lineage (NCBI taxonomy): Eukaryota > Viridiplantae > Streptophyta > Pinopsida > Cupressales > Cupressaceae > Cunninghamia > Cunninghamia lanceolata. Next base: position 1,959,931 of record BSBN01001040.1, on the reverse strand, counting down.
TACTCCAATTCCTATCTTGGCAAAAGGCATTTCAAAACACCAGGATAAGGAAAGAAATTCACCCTGCACCTCTACTTCAACCTCTGAATCAGTGTAACCTTTGGGTCAGGCTAATGTGAATGAAGTGAAGGGAAAACTCTAGATCTTGAAAATAAGGACAAAAAGAAAAAGAACTGAAGATGAACCTAGTCTTGAAAGACAGTGCATGAAGGAGTATTCACCAGTCACAATGTCAAGCATAGTGTTGATGGTGGTTTTAGCACATAGAAACATAGGTGAAATGTAGGTTATCTCACCTCTCTTGAAAACATATCCTATCCTAGATAAGACTACCCTAAGGTTTATACAACTAGGTCTTAGCTTGTAGGAATAACTTCAGTGGAATGTATCAACTGTACCAACTAAGGGGACTTACATGCAGTACAAAAAAACTTTAGTGCCTTAGGATTTCATTGCACATGACTTCATTCAATTTTTTGATTGACAATACATGAACAAACTAATATATAACTCAGATTGCTATAAGATGTGTGATTTCAGCATGCAACCAACAATCTACCAACTTGCATTCACTATGCATGAAATCTGTGACAACACTATGCAAGTTTGTAAAACCTAATCTAACAAGATCTGATAAAGAAAATGCAAAAGGAAAAGGGGAGAGAGAAAAGGGATAAGAGATCTTATAGACAATTACAAGAATGATCAACAAACAGATAGACAGATTCCCAACAACAAATGAATCTGTGCTTAACCAGGCAACCCACAATGCCACAGAGATTGTGCAATCTTCTAAGAAAATATAAGGGTTTTCAAATTGTGGAGGATTCATTAAACACCCAACTCCTGGCACAGTTCAATGAACTTACACAATTGAACTTAGCTCACAAAATATGCCCAGACTAACCATGCATAATGACATACAATCAACAAGCCATCAATGGTATGGACAGGAAATCCATCAAATATCTGAGTAATTACTCACTAATGCAACTGAATGTAAAGTAATTTCAAATTGACATGAACCATGAAATCCAAAATTAGAAAACACAGAAACACAAATTTCTAGCAACCTGCAAAATTTGCTTTGTATTGACTGAATTTTGGTAGAGTCTCAGCAATTCACTATAAAATCTTACCTACAATGAGAAGAAAATGATGGCCTTTTTATAGACAAGGCACTATACCGAGTTTTCCAATGGATGGTGGGGATTAACTCAACACCAATGGTCCATATTACATGGCATTTAATTTTGGTAGGTGGGTAGTTACAATCCTGGATTTGATTTTGTCTTGACAGAAAAACATAAAATACAACTTGCAAATACATTGAATCTGGACAAAATGGATACCCACTTGGTTGTACATGACAAAGAGCCACTTTTCAAGGTGGAAGGAAGTCAAAATGAAGTCACATGACACTTAAAAATATGAGCTGATGTGGATTGATGGGATTCCATATGTTGACTGGTCAAAAGGAGTATGTGGCACGTTTTTAAAGAAGGCATGTCCAATTAGATGCTTGTTGGACTGATTCTTGATGACTGGATGACTGGGACAAATCTGAAAGTGTCCTGGACATTGAACGGGATCTACAGGGACAATAATGATATGGGCATGATCTTCTATGTCTTCAAGCTCCTGGGGCATATCTCCATCATATTAGACATCATACTAACTTTATCTTGTAGGTGCAACATCAATTTGGTTGATAAAATATTGATTCTTCATGTGCAGGTCAGTAGGGTACCTCTGTGTGTTCATCCTTCCAAGATAGCTCCAGTTAGCTTCTTTGTCCTCTTTGACCTACAATTCACAATGCAAAGTATCAATTTCATCTTAACAAATCATTTCCCATCAACTTAGATCAAAATATGTCCATTTGCAGCCATGGATTTATCAAGGACAATTCATTGTCAATGTTACTTTCTTATGCCTAAATCTAGTAATTTTCACATGATTTTCTAAGTTTTTCACCATTTTTGAGTACCCATTTGGCTAATATGATACTCTAGAAGGTTTTTTAGGCTCATTAGGATCCATTTGGAAGCTTTTATTTCACATTCTTAGCCCCTTTTTGCAAAAGTGGGATTTTTAGGCCTCACTGGATATTCATGTGCAATGACATTGATTAATGCAAAACATGCTTAAAATCCACACAAACTTGCTAAAAATGCTCATCATGATGTAGTACATGGATATACAAATCAAATTCATCAATAAAATCCAAGTTTCACCTTCAAAAAATGAGTTTTTTTGCCCAAATTGGCAAAAAGCAGGATTTTTAGGCCTCATTGGATATATCCAGTGAAGGTTGATTTTAGCATTCAAGATGTATTTAGCTGGGATTTTATGGGTCACTGCATAAGCGGGGTTTTCCATCGCTACCAGATATATCCTATGACATGACTTTTTAGCGCAGATCTTGTTGTCTTAACTTTTAGCACAAACCTTGTTTAATACTCTAGCGAATAAATCAACTGGCACTGGACCGGCGAGGATTTTGGTGCCTACCAGATATGTGCAGTGAAGGCATTATTTAGCATAGATCATGTGAAGTGAGTTGTGCCTAATTTTCTTCTAAATTTCCTTAACGAAGTTTTTGAAGGGTGTCAGACATGTCCGGTAGGGGTGTTTTTTAGCACTGATCTAGTGAGGCAGGTTTTTAGCATTGAGGTATGTGAAAGGTCTTAGCGCTGATATCCAATGACACTAGATATTAGCATAAGATGCAGTAAGGGTCAATTTTAGCACCAAATTTTTAAGTACCCCGGTTGACATTATATTTAAAAATATATTTAAGTATATTTGAAATATACTGTCAGGATGTTTGAGATAGGTCCCGGATCCATGGGATTTAACATGTAGATTCTAGATTTTTGAGGATCCACTAAATTTCAGACTTAGTTAGCTTTTCAGGGTTTCAAGACACCAGACTTAGCCAATTTTAGGGTATTATAGCTATGTGTCAGGATGAAGGTATATGGACCCCTTAGTGAAATTTTGTGAAATTTGACACGATTTTGTGATGGAAACTAAGAATTTCAACATAACACATCCTACAGTAGTAGTTTCTAGGACAATATCCAGTGACATAGGATTTTAGCACAAAATGTAGTAACACCCAATTTCAGCACAAAATACAACAAATGACTATTACTTAAGCACAAGATCAATCAAGACCCCTCCAAATCAAACATGGAAGGCATCAAATGACTTCAAACATACCAGATACTCAAATTTGGAACAAATCCTGCATCCTAAGCACAATTTCACCTTCTCATCATCACAAAGAAGAAAGGTTGAAACTCCAAGCCAAAGAAAAAAAGGGGGGTCTCCATTTGATAAAATGGGGCGTGTGTGCAAGGTACAACACAGGAAACACCATCAAATGCATTTTTAAAAAGGCATTGTCATGATGAAGACCATGTCACATCCTCATCAAACACAAGGTAAAGGAGACCAGTAGTCACTATATATTATAGGCATAGTTAGTTTCAACATGAGAGTAGAATTATATTGTCTAGGTAAGGCAAGAATTTAGTTTGATAAAAAAATGATGTGAAGACCTCCATATGTTTTCCAAGTCCTAATGTTACTGTTAGGGTCTGTCAAATATTATAATAATGCATATACATCTTAACCCTTGAATGATACTTTGAAACCAAACATAAGGTGATGGCTCACTAAAATGCAGGTCTAACTCTGTCAAATATTTTGGAGTCTGTCTAATATCAGAGGCCTGCATCATCTACAGTATGGTTTCAACATGAGGAATACATAAATGAGGACAGTCATTTAAAGACTGTCATACAGTGTAGAGGACAATGTTTTAACACCAAATCCAACTGACCATTTAGGAGGACTTGTAAGTCACAGTGAATACACTCCTTTGTGCTCCAATGAGGAAAGTATTAGAACTTGAAGGTCTTTCAAAGCCTAATGTGAAGGGTATTACTTCTTTGATAGTCAGAAGCTAGTAGAACGAGCTCAAAAGAATCATTTGCTACTTGGAAACTAAAAGAAGAAGATGAGGAGGGATTTAGAGATTCTGAGTTCATTCTAGCATTTTGGGCCATATGATAGATGGAGTCATAATATGACCGTAGGTACCTTTGAAGGCATGACAGCCAAAGAATGAGGATAGTCACAAACCATACAAAAAGGGATGACAGCCATAAACAATCATAAAGACAGTCATAAAAGACTATATGGACCATCATAGATAGTCATACCAAAAGAAAACATTGAAGAAAAACTAATGCATCTTAAGGACTATATAAGATAGCAGGTGCAGACTAAATCATGAGAACAAATGATGACAGTTGTTGGGACAGTACCTTAAGAGATCAATAACAACAAGAGAACAGTCATCTCAAGTATCAAGACAATCATAATAAGGATTGGCATAGCTGTTACAAGGGGGCAATCCACATGCATCAATGACATTTAGCATAACATCAATAGATATAGTCATAGAAGGTTATTAAGAATTATTGGTCCTTGATGTGCTTTACCAAACCCTAAGAGAGGTTTTGCAGAGGCTGTGAAGTGTGACAATGAGGTGGCATGGAAAGCTTTTTGCATTAAACATAGTGTGTTACCTTACCTTAACTGCAAGGACAATGGATGTGTATGAAAGACAGTCATGGAGAACAAATCAAAGGAACATAGTCCATATGGCTACCAAGTATGCATTAATTCATGTAGATAAAGGAGACAGTGAGATAAATAATGAAGATAGATTTCTACAGGACAAGATCTGGTGACTATCACAGTGATATACCCTAGTGACCATCAGGCATGGGGCTCATTCATCATTGTAAGTTTTGTCTAATGTTTAAGGTACATATCCTCAGTGTAGATTTGTCAAATGGAGGTAGAATATTGTCCATTCATATGAAGTATTAAGAGCCTTTGGAATGTTATAAAACTTATCATAAGTTTGAAACAATGGTAAGGTGACAGTCAACATGTTTTGAAGAGGAATGAGATCCTAGGTACTGTCAAATACAAAGGTTCTTTTCAGGTTGAAGACTAAATAGCACAATGAAGCTGTCAAATCCATTTTATAAGGTCTGCAGTGTATAAGGGTGCTAATAGAGCATGTATGAGAGTTTAAAAGGGTTTTAAAATGGCAAGTGAAAAAGGACAAGTGTAGAAGAGTATTGTCAGTGTCCCAGGCTCAACAGACCTTCCAAGTTCTCTTTCAAAAAAGGAGTAAAACAGAGCTCAATAAAGAGTAAGATCTTGAATGATGTAGTACAACAGTCTCTTGAACCAGTTCAAATTAGCACAGGTCTATCACACCAAGCAATTAAAGTGAATGATTCTTTAATAGAAAACACACAACTTAGATCAGACCATTAATAAAAAAATTACAGGTATACAATGTCTTGTCCAAGATAGAAAATAGTTTTTAAGAGAAGCTAACATATATTAAGGTCTTTTTAGAGAGAGGGATCCTTTTCCTGCTATTTGAAATTGGTTTGAAGCTTTCCTTTGCATGATTAAAAACACTAGCTAAGTTTGCATTTGGAATGGGTCTACCATAAATAATATGGTCTACTTTGGCATTCACAGCATTTGAACTTCCCCAAGTGGAGAAACTGGTACAAAAATTCTATAGTTCTTGTTCCATTCTAGATTAGATTTGGTGAACATAAGAAGCATGCATATGGAAGAAGAAAATCATTTGAAGACCTAGGATGGCAACTTGTAACAATGTTTTCTTTTATAAAAAGAAAAGGTATATGATTAATTATGAAGCAGTAGGGAGCAATTAAATGGTATTGTAGCAGAGATATTAAAAAATGGAGAATAATGATCGTGTACAATGACATGTAAAGGAGGCACAGCTTCAACTCCCTGACACACTTCATCAAAAAATAGATATACAAGAGCAGTAATGACAAATACAATGGAATTCCTTCATTGTTTCCTCAGTTATCAACAACGAGATAAAAGGGAGAGCTTACCAGTGTAATGAAACAATCTAGCAAAGAAGAAACACTTCAAAGGACCTCCAACCAGATGCAATGCAATAAATAGAGGAGCCCTTCAAAATTGCAACAAGAACCCTTAGCGGTGCCCAGATGAAGCAACATAATGAAAAGAAAAGCAAATGGTGCCTTTATGGTTTGGGAAACACTTTTTACTATATCATGATGCCCTAATTTCTTTGTCAGAACCCAAACTTTCTTAAGTCTTTATGATTTTGAAAAAATCATGGAAGACTATTAAGCCCAAGAGAAAACACTATGGGTGTAATTAAATATTTAATTACACTTTAATAAGTTTACTTAGGGCTTATTTTTTAGTCTTAGGTTATTATTAAGTCATAGTAGGGTTTTATTTAACTTGCAAATATAAAAGCAAGTTGTCACATGTAATTTTGAATCCATTTCATTAATTCATCCAATATTGTGCAAATTATTTCTCTTTGTTTTTTTCTCTTGTGGAAGGTAAATCTTAGGTTTTGCAGTGATCTTGGTGTTATGAGTTAATTATCAACTTCAACATGGTATCAAAGCTCCAGATCTAAAAGCGCCTTCTCAAATCTAGAAAATTTTTGAGAAAGAGCTTTTGCAAGATGCATTTTTTAGAAAAACCAACCTAACCATTGAGCCCAGAATGCCCAAAAACCCCTATTTTCATATAATGCACTCTATATTTTTGTGACAGAAAATTTATGGGTGTTTTTTTAGGGTTTCAAGAAATTTGGTTATGTCAAATCCGTTGACCTGTACGGAATCCGTACAACTGTATGCCTTGATTTTTGTGTCACCTTATTTCTATGTCATTCTCATCTAGGCTGATTTTAATTTTGGAGCTACCTCAGTTTGCGTGCCATCTCAATTTCTGTGTTGCCTCGATTTCTGTGCACAGGTATAGCTAAGTTTTTTATTAATTTCTTAACAAAAAAGGAATTTCTAATTTTTGGGAGCTAGCCCCTAGGGTTTAACCCCTGGTCGCATGCGGGACCAGTCCCTAGCTTCCAGGCTTCAGCCCCCAGAGACTCAGCTCTTGGTCATATGAGTGACCAGTATGCTAGTCGCCAACCCCCAGAGACTCAGCTCTTGGTCACATGGGCGTCCAGGAGCTTCAATAGTGTTTTTTTGGCCTCTTTGCCCTAAAGGAGTAGTTTTGGTAAATCAGGCATATCTTGAGCATACAGAACCAGATTTTTGAAAACAAATAGGCGTCAGAAAGTTGGTTTTGAGTACAATCCACTGGTCTAGGTATTTTTTCCATATTTTGTAGATTGGTATAATTTATTTCTATTTGAAGTCTAGACACCATTTTTCACCTCTGAGCTCGTATCTTTTTGCCACAATCTCCAATTTTCACGATTCTTGTGGCATTGGAAAGGTATTGAGGAGTTCTACATAGCCATCTATGCATTTTTTCTAGATTTTGCCCTAGGTATTCTTTATTCAGTTTGTTAGTTTTATGGCTTCTATTTGATATTCTAGACATTTTGGCACCTGGAGAAGTTATGTTTGTTTTGTTGGGATTCATTTATCAGTATTAATAAATATTCAAATTGTTGATCTCTGATCTAATTTATTTGAAGAGATATCATGGGTTTTACTATTCACCCTTTAGTGGTAACATTGGGAAAGGATAACTATGAGTCTTGGCAAAAAGGCATCTTGACACATCTCAGGTGGCTTAATCTTTTGCCTTATCTTTATGGACTCATACCTGAACTAGATACACCTGGGAGGAAATCTGTATGGGGAAATTATATTGATCATATTGTAGGATTGATTGGTTCTAGTGTTGATTATGACACTATGTGTTCTATCTCACATATTAAGTGCCCACGCGCTCTTTGGACTCACATTTGGGAGATCTATGGAGACCCATATCTCTCTCCATTCCCAGATGATCTCGCTATGGATTGCCACATACCCCTTGATGATGCAGATTACATACCTTTTGATGATGATACAATTGAGGAGCTTGCATATTTGATAGGCCTTGCTAGTTCAGATGACACAGAGACTTCACTTGCTTCTCCTTCTCCTCTTATCAAGATCACATCTATATTACCTATTGCTACATCAGATTCTTTGTAGCAGGACATTGTTAGTCTTCCAGAGATAGCTCATTGGGACACATCTCTACCATATATATCATTATTGTTTGTAGAGTCCCATCTTGCAGATTTGGAGGACCACATTGAGGACATTTGTCTTCTCTTTGATGACAACTTCTATGGAGTTTCATCACCATTATATTCTTCAGAGATTTTCTTCATCCTCCTGTTCAGTCACAGTTTTGCAGTGGATTGGAAACATTTGAGCAGTTTTCAGGAGCATCATTGTTGTCTTCGGATCATGTGCAGAGTTCAGAGACATTTATCCTTCTTCCTGTATATTCCTATCCAGAATGGGAAGACATTATGCACACATCTGCAATTCTATTTCTTCCCAAGGGGAGGAATGTTGTTTGACATTCATGGGTCTTCATCTTTATTTTATGTCGAGCATCTTCTAGCACTACAGGAGTCATTTTGAGGAGTGGCCGCATGGTCTCTCTTCTTATTCTATTTTGGGAGGGAGCATTTCCTCGCATGGGGTTTCCTCCTCTCTTCTAAGGGGGTCATCAGACCTTCTCTCTTTGTCCTCTCTTATGAGGGGGCATTCATGTTTGTACTTTTGTGATGGATTCAGTTCTTGGAGGGTCTTAGTGTTAGTCCTTCCATCACATGTTTATGTACTTGTATTTTCTCTCTTTTGGAGAGAATTTTTCTCCCATTGGGTTTTTCTCCTTTTCTCCACTTTATGAGAGATTCTTGTTGTTCATGGGTACCTAACATGGCCTTGTAGCTAGGACTCATTCTTACATTAGTTGCATGGTTTCCATTTCTCCCTAAGTTGCACTTATGGGGAGTGTTGGTGTAATTAAATATTTAATTACACTTTAATAAGTTTACTTAGGGCTTACTTTTTAGTCTCAAGTTATTATTAAATCATAATAGGGTTTTATTTAACTTGCAAATATAAAAGCAAGTTGTCACATGTAATTCTGAATCCATTTCATTAATTCATCCAATATTATGCAAATTATTTCTCTTTGTTTTTTTCTCTTGTGGAAGGTAAATCTTAGGTTTTGCAGTGATCTTGGTGTTATGAGTTAATTATCAACTTCAACAAACACTTCATAGTGTAAGAAGAAATTAAGGAAATTCATTAGAGTCAAATGACCTTTTTAGGTCTTTTTCCTTATAATGCAAGGAAATCACATCATGAGCCCATGGATCACAAGGTGAGGAAAGGGGTTTTAAGCCAAAGTCAATCTTCATTATTATTTTTCCTCTTACATGATCAAAAGACAATTGTAATTTATTTAAACACTTATTAAGGTAAGTGATAACTTAAGTTTACCTTAATAAAAGTTAAACAAATCAAATAAAATCATATTGTAATTCATCCTAACACTTATTAAGGTAAGGAAATAATTATAAATTACCTTAATATTTGTTGAAATAAACTCACAATTGCCCTCAAACCATGTAAAAGAGAGAGAGGGAGAGAAAAGAACTCAAATAGGAGATACAAGATCCTGCAAAGGGGGGATTTTTTGCCTTTTGATTGGACTTTTGGTTAAACCAGACTATTTTTGGAAGTCTATTTGGTCAACTACTTTGAGAGGAGGAGTTCAGAGCTAAAATAGCTCAATCTGGAGCAGTTATGAACCCTCTAATTTAGGCCTTTTTCCCTTTCTCGCCCAACAACTGGGAGTTGACTATTTTTGGGGTTAAGGATCTCTTTGCAACCTACTCATGCATCAGATGGAGTTCAGTTAGACTAGAGATGACTTCCCATTGCTTTTTGGAGAGATTTTATATCATAGGAGAAAAAACTTATGCTTTTTTCTCAGCTCTTGCCTTTATTCTTGCCTTTGCAAATTGTAGAGAGAGATTTCAGTATTGTATCTCAGCAGTTTTACAAATGTTTATACAGTAGCAGCTTATTTTTTAGCATATTTTACAATTATTGTAGAGGTATTCATACTATTTTCAATAAAATTAGGTGTTTTCCTTCTCAAATTCAGGTGTTGTGATCTATTGAGTGATTTTGATGAAAGTTTATTGTGTTTTAAACATCAAACCTTTAAATTTATGTCTCATTCATTGAAGCATATATACAAAAAAGAAATTAATTATCACATGTTGTAGGTTGTGCAAATGATTTTCATATCTTTCCAAGTTGTGGAAACACCAATTTCCCTTCAAAGAAGGTAGAAGTTTTCAGGCCTTTCTATGAAATATTTATGTGTTAAGATTGCTCAAATTGAGTTGTGTGAACAAATTTATTGAGAGATAGTTGTGAATCAGGTTACAAGTTAGAGTAAAATCATTGGTGCATACCTCTTAGGATCAATTTTTAGTTTCATTAGTTATCTTTCTATCTCTTTTCCTTGAAAGTACATTAGATCCAAGAGGCTTTTAAAGGGAGACAACTCTTTTGGAGGTTCACTTTCGCTATAGAAAACCCACAATCTAAAATTTATCCAATGTGTCACGAGATTGTTAGGCTCAGTGCTTAACAAGGGTGAAATCCTTCATGACAACAACCACATTACAGTAGTAGATGATTTGCCATTTCCTCCCTTTGTCTGTAGAGGATGCACCTTGACAGATTGGAAATACCAATGCTTTGTAATCTATCCCCTATCAAAATTCACTTGTGCAAAGCCATCCAAGCAAAGGTCCCCACTATAGGGAGCCACCATTGATTCTAAAAGAGCTTTGTGGGTCAGTCGTTGTAGTTAATGTGAGTTTTTTGAATTTTGTATCACATCTTCACCATATAGGATTCTGAACTAGCTCTTGTCCATATTATATGATCATCCTTGTGGTCGATATGAATACTCCTCACAGAAATTATCTGTGCCAATAATTGTTTTTGATCCTCTTGTGCCTTGATCTCATCAAGGCATTTCCATTTCCAAGCATTAAAATTCTGTGACGGGGGGTGAGGTAATCGATTACTCATGGTCCCTATGTTTATGAAAGTATCTCTCTGATCTCTTGCAGTCTTGGATCTTCACAGAGTGGGGGATGTGCATTCCATGAAACATCCGAAAACGAAGTACCTCTCCCATTGTTTATGATCCATGACAAGTGATTAGTAATAATGTGTCTACATTGTAGAAGGAAATTCCAAATATGCAAACCGTGAGGAGGATTAGCAGTAGTGAGAATTTAACATGGGTCCATGTTGTCTAGATATTTGCACTGTAGTAGTCTACACCATCTAGCAGCAAGTTATGAGTACATCTTTCATATTAGCTTAGCCCCTGACGCATCATTCTGTAATCTTATTTTCCTAATCCCCAGTCCACCTTCACTCTTATTGTGGCAAGAAGTCTCCCAACTTATGAGGGGAAGTTATCAATATATATCAATTTTATCACCAACAAATTCAACATCATGCTTGATTTCTTGAATTTTTAAAGCCAAACTAATTACATTGCCATTCTTCAACTCAAGTTTGAACAACCTCAATTGACGTTGAATGAATTCCAATTCTAAATGGGAATCATACAAATATTTAAACTTGTTTAGTACTTCCCATGTCATGTTGCATCCTTGTATGTGACAAAAGATTTCTCCATCAACTAAGGCTCTTATCAAGGCAGATGCCTTAGAATTCTTATGTCTCCATATTTGTTTTTCTTCATTTGGTTATGGTTTATCTAGTTGTGTGTCTCCATCACAAATGTTGAATCACAAGTCATTGACGATGAGAGTATTCTCAACTTGCCTTGACCAATATAACTAGGTGTCCTTCCTATTTAGTGTTGTACCAATAATTGATGTGATTGAATGCATTTTATTATCAATTGGAAATAGATTGTTTTCCTTATCACTCCAAAAGATTTACTTTTCTATATATCACCAAATTGATAAGCCAAACCTCTCAATATGCTTGCCCTTTCGATATACATGTCAATACATAGAAGAAGCTTAGATTTTTGATATACTCATTAGTACATGAAAGGGACATTAAAGCACATGAGATTAGAGTTATACATGGAACTTAGGTAGCATATGAAAAGGATTTCCCCTATCAATGACACCTATTTAGAAAGAAATCCTACTTATAATTTCTTATTATTAGTATTTATGTCTCACAATAGCAATGAACATGTAATGAAGGGAAATGGAAATTAAAAAAATTGTGTCCTTATTTCTCCCTAATGCTTTATAGGGTCTAAGCCTTAGACATTGTTGTTGAAGCTATAATAGATATTAGATGTATTAGTTTAGTCACAACTGCTTTACTTGTAAATGTGAACTAGAGGCATCATGTATACTAAAAAATGTGATTTGTTTTAGGTTTGCAAAAAAAATTGATTTTAAAATTTTGATTGTAAGAAAATGAATTATTTTTCAATATTTTAAATAAGTTATAAAATTTTCAATTTAAAAATCCTCCAAAATACTCAAAAGATAATGCTATTATTTTTCTAGAAAAGCTTATCCGAAAAACAAATAGAGTTGAAAGTAACTATTTCCCATAAAATATTTTCGAAATTTGAAGGAAAAAATGAAACATTTTGAATTTATAGTTCACTAAATTGCTCCAGTTGCTTAAAGGTGCAAGAAAGGGTTTGAAAGGCTTCTAAACAAACTTGGAAGATTGAATATGTAGTTTCTTTTATCCTAGAACATACAAGTTCTATACATGCAGATAATACATGGGTTTTACAAGTTCAAGTGGCATGAAGCAAAGACAAAGACACAAGAAAAATGTTGAGTGAATAATTTAACATGAACATAGAGAAATGTAGTTGGTGCACAAGTAATGTAAGACACAATTTGCAGAGAAGTTCACACAATTTGTAGAAAAAGTCATGCAATTTGTAGGACATTATTTGACATGATTTGATGCTAGGGAATGTGTGTGGAAAACTATAGGAGAAAGGATGCAAGTTTTTTTCGTTGGGGCATGCAGAACAACAAACAATTGTAGAACATGATTTATAATGGGCATAATTTACAGGTGGCACGGGATTATTGCAAGTATCGTAGGTGATGTTGGAGGAATATTTGAAGAGCCCTACTACCATAATGATGAACATGAATTAGGGATTTAGAAGATGAGAAAAAAATGATGGAGGAATAATAAAAAATTCTAATGCTCTAATACCAATGTCAAGGTAGGAAATTAGACTAAAAAAATTTTAAAATGAAATGAAGTGCAAACCAAAAAAATGTATAATTGAAATTAGAAGTAGTGTACAAATATATCAACAAGAGTGACTATTCAGTTCATCTCTAGATGATTTTTTGGTTCATCTCTAGATTATTTTTTAGTTCATCTTCAAGATGAATGTTCATATTTTACACAAAACCAAATATTATTCAAACATAAAAAATATACATAATACTACAACACCTACTAAGGGATTGTCTTCCAATTTCTAATTTTTTATTTTTAGATATGAGACTTATTATTTTTATAAGATTATTGTTACGTCAAAAAATATATCCCTAGGACTATTTCCCTTGTATGTTTATCTCTCGGGTCCTACTAGTCTAATCATGCATATTCATTTTAACACCCGATCAAAATCCTTGAAAACCCATGTTAAATGGAGCCTAGGGGACTCTTGTGAGCTTAACCCTGACCTAAATAGGGGTTGAGGACTTGGACGCCTATGCCCTAGTCCTTCCCTATTGAGCAGGGTCCCAAATTTTAAATCTCGGTTATGTGACCGTTATAAGTGTTTGTTGCTAACTTCTCAAGTTTGAATTACAAAATTAAGCAGAGAAGTTGTTTAGTTGCATATATAAGCATGTTTAGGGATTAATTTGTAAACTAGAAGATGATTATGAACTTTTGGCACACTTGTGATTTTAGAGCATTCAAGATATTCATTGTTGCAGAGCAAAATTGTCTTGTTATTGTGTTTGTTATGCAGATTTAGCTTCATCTTCTCATAATGTGAAAGATTTTCATCTATATGCAAGCTACACCTCTGCAGTGACATTTATTTATGTTTTCAATCATTAATCAATTGGTTTTTGCCTCTATCCCACAGGGATACACACTCTTATCTGACAATGGTGTTCGAAAGACTTGAATGTCTCTCCAAGGCTTGACCGAGGCAAGCCTCTAAACACGACAACCCCTAACCCCTTTTTTATGTGATTGCAGGTTACAAGTGTAGAAGTAGAAGGAGTGCAGTTGTAGGGAGATATAACAGTGTCAGAATTACAGATCAAAGCAGAAAAGTAGGACCTGGACTTGGGTGCCCACCCATTAGTACTTCAGATCTCGAGACACAAAAATCCCTAGAACAACAAGAACAGGTTATAGACAAATTTTAGATATCCCAACAGAAACTAGTATCTTAGACTTGGGCACCAGCTCATTAGTCCCCAACTATCCTGCATCTAGAATCTTGAAGCTTGGTATGTATTTACTCTGAATATTCTATCTCTGTCTATGAGTATTTGTTGTGTTTCATCTGTTTGTTTACGATTTTACAAAATTAGGGTTTTAAGCATAATTGGACTTTAATTGATCAATTAATTAGCAAATTCCAAGCTTCCTTTTCATTCTAAGGGACACTAAATCTGTAGCAGAGCCCTCTTGCAAGAGATTGTGGCTTGACTTGATTTATGTCCTTGAATGAAAGGTGTGAAAGGAGGATTTAACCTTGAAATTGAAATCTTCTCTTTTTCCACTAAACAATTATATTAGCCCCTTACTCTTTTTTTATCACCTTTTATCCTTTAGTGTTTGGTGTGTTGTGTTTATGCCAAATTCTCATCCTCATGCTAATCCCCCTTGAGAAGAAGTATTTTCTTAAATCCTACTCTAGCTTCTCATATTGTTGACCAGGAGATCCCAATTGGTTTAGTGGATACTAATCATAATGAATAACCTTTTTTTTTTTATAATAATGCACCTGGTAAACTTTTTAATGTGACCGGCGACACTAGTGCAACACGCCCTCCGGCTCCATGCGAATGCTTTTTCCCAGATCAATGAACCGGTGAGGCCACAACATGGGGGACCTCATCCCCTAGCAAGAACACTTCAAACCCGCGAGCTCATTGGCCCAGCGAAGGCGTAAAGCCTGCGAGCTCGTTGGCCCAGCGAGGGTTTGACCTCTGGTGGCCGCCACTACAACTGAGCGACTTAACCATTGAACCATGCCCTTATCAACTATGAACAACCTAATTTTGATCATGAAGCATATTTGAATAAGTTGGAGCTTTCTATTATTGCATAATTAATTTTCTAAGAGTTTGATAATGGTACTTCTCCTACACAATTGGTTAAAAATCTTCATAATTTATTGATTGGTTCATCATTTGGTCTTGAGATTCTCCAAGGTATTGATGCTAAAATTAATTCTAGTTCATATAGTGCATCTTCCCTCATCCCACCCAACCCTCTCCCCCTATTGTCACACCTCCCCCTTCCTCTTGTGTTAAGTATAGCCCTTTTTTCCATTCATGTTCCATATTCTTCCCACATTCTTCATGTCATTTCCCTCTTCTCATCCTACTAGTGTCTTACCTACTTCTTAACCCACTAGCCCCATTTTTCCTTCCATCCTATTAGTGCTCCACCTTCCTTTATGATTTATAGTGTTACTTCCCCTCCTTCTAGTGTCATTTTCTTACCTCTTATTCCCCATCCTCTTTACACCCCATCCATCATTTCCCATGTTCCTACCACTACTATTCCTACCTCCACACTTGATCTGCTCTTATAAAAGCTAGAGAGAGTCAAGTGTAAAGTGGATGTCATGCCTATTGGACAAGATACAATTAATTATACTCCAACACATCACACTCATATTGAATTTGATATCGTGACATATTCACTACAATTCAACTTTATTGCACCTTATTTTGAGTTGTATAAATGTAAAGGTGACCCCCATACACATTTATAGGCTTTTCATGTTGCATGTTTAGATTATGCCTATGATAATAAGGTGTTTACTAAGTGGTTTTCACACACATTAAAGGAATAATATATTCAGTGGTTTTACTCTTGGGTCCATTTACTTCTTTGATAAATTAGCTACAACTTTCTTAGTTTCCTTAATATGAATATGGGTTTGAAGATAGTTTTTTATTTGTTTGAGTGTGCACAAGGGTTTAATGAATGAATTGATGCATATGATTAGATTTAAATTATTATGTGCTAAGATGAAACATAATCATCCTAATGATAAATTACAAAGTATCTTTGTTAAGGGATTGTTATCACCAATTAGAGACAATACATACTTGAATAGCTATTCTTATTTTATTGAATTATATGTTCATGTCAAAAAAGTGGAATAAAAAATTCTAACTTCTAATGTATTGAAATATTGGTTCTCCCATGCACCTTATATGCCCTTATATCATTCCAAATTTCAAAAGAAAAATGCTTCTCAAAAGGGTAGTGGTAAGAAAGAGAGTAAACCTAACATCCATCATGTGGCTAATACTTCTAATGTTATCTCTTCTAAGCCTAAAATTGCTAGAAAGTTTATAAAGTTGAGTGACCCATTGGAAAATGTGCTTCAAATTTTATTTAATGCTAACTTGATTACTCTCTCCTATCTATCCATTAAAGCCATCTAAAGGGTTACTTAATGAGTATAATGGGCATGCATTCTATCATTATCATAGAGTTAACTGACATCATACATATATTTTCATGGCATTGAAACATAAAGTAGAAGATTTGATTGATAGTAACATGATACATATTGAGGGTTTAATCATGAGGGTGAGCCTTATGTTGCTCCTCCTAATCAAAAGTTGTAAATTTGTATAAATCCTTTTCCTTCACATAGTCAATCTAACAATGCGGATTTTCATTAGGTACACAAGCATCTAGCTAGTGATATGGAACATATGCATATGGGTAGAGATACAATGGATAAACATGATATTTTTACTTCACATGCATATATGGATAGTCTTATGGGAATAGCTCATGATAAAGATCTTTCTCCTCATTCTCCTCTAGTGATTTCCTTTAATGACGAGGAGATTCCTTACATCAACTATTATGTAACCTTGTATGTTCATAGTACTGTATGTGGTCATCCATGGTGATGGTATCTTTATTGATCTAAATAATTAGTATAACATTTGTATGGAATAATTCTTATATTATAATTAATTGTAGTAGGATAGGTTTTTCATTGAAGATGGCCAATTGTATGCTCATTGCTACTATGGGTTGCATTATATTGCTTTTACAAGTGGGTCTTAAAGAGGTGGATGTGTTATCTCAAGTTTTTCCTTATTTTGGTAGATTATCTATTTCATTTGGTAGACCTTTTGAAAAATTAAAATTAATTTCCTTTATGGTTCATTAATGTTTGAAATATATTCTTAGGGATAGAATTGTCAAAGTGAAGATGGATCTAGATATGAACCCATTTTTGAATTGTGTCAGTTTATTATGGATACATATATGAAGACCCCTAAGAAAACTCCTTGTGAGAGCTAAGAAAAAATTCATGACTTGTATAATATGAATTTAAATTAAAATTATAGAATAGAAAGAATTGCAAGGTAGCAAGTCATGAAGAAAATGAATTTGTCTTCTTTTCCCTTCCCTGAATAGGTATCACATAAAACTCAAGAAATGGGGCTTGAAATACCTCAATATGCACATAGATCCCCTCCCAAGAGGGAATGTTTTATATTTGTGAGCTTCTCTATGGTAATAGAGGTCCTTATCTTCCACATGCACTTACAAAAGAAGAAAGACTTAATTCTTATCTTTCACAAGTTGACCAACAAGAAAGATTCATTTCTCATCCTTCAATACAAGAAAATAAAGGGAGATTCCATCCTTATTATCCAAAACAAAACAAGAAAGTAAGGTTTCAAAATCATATTGCTTCATATTTTAAATGTGGACTTTTAGTACATGGGTTATTGATGTAGGAGCATCCCAGGTTGAAAGGCAATCTTGCATCAACCTAAAATATTTTGATTTCTTTTCTTTTCTTACATTCCAGTTGCATTTCAGTTAGTTTAGTCTTAGTAGATTGCACCACATTCTACCGCATGATCAATTCATAGCTCATGGTGAAAGATAAAGACTCTACACTATGTCATCTACATTATATTCAAATTTCATGAGGATTGCAGTTGTCTGCAAAAAGTTATCACTACTGGAACACTGTTAGGAGTCACAAAAAAAAGAGCATTCAACATTCAGTATGAGCATATATAGTTTACGACACCTTACCATGACTTGTGGAGCCAAATGAAAATCTCACGAGGTAGTTTGGGACTGAGGACATCTTCATTCAGAACCACGTGTTCCTTCAAAACATCGAGCATTACCACATGATTTAGGATGATCTACACATTTCATTAAGCATCAGATTTTAGACCCTCTTAATGCTGACGTGGAGCATTCCTTGAGCTAGGAGATGATATATAAGCATTCATTAGATGCATTAGGAATATAGTGAATATGATAGAAATGTTTTAGTCTTTAGTTGTGGATTTGTGGAAGGCACTTAAAAGCTATATCTTTCATGTAATTCTGTCAGAGGACAGGCCTGCAAACCCATAACAGTCTGCATGTTGCCAACATATAAAGATTGTACTTGTTCATGATATTAAATCAATATATATTCATTTGTTGCTTCATTCTTTATGTTTTCCATTGTGTTTACTCTAAGGCTGCACAGTAGGATATTCCTATTTTTGGACCCTCCATCTATGACTGCACCAAGTGGTATCAGATCTTGAAGTGAACAGATTGCTGACCTGAGGCAGTCTGCATGTGTTTGTCAATAGTGTCGATTGTGAGGCAATTGCAACCTTGTAGTCAAATCACCAAATTGAGGCAGTTGCACCAGATCTAAGGAAGAGATGCCACCAAGAAGGATGCCTGCTATGGCTAATGTTGCTGAAAGAATGGAAGAAATGACAAAGATGATGAGAACAATGAAAGTTAGATTGTATGATGTAGAAGAGGATAGAAGGAGAAGTCTAAACCCTAGACATAAGGATGAAAGTGATGATGATGAATTTCAAGTTGTCGACCAAAATGAAGAAACCCTAGAAGAAGAAGAATCAGATCAAGTAAAGATGTTGAAAGCTATTTCTAAGATTGGTAATAGACCTAGAATGGAAATTTTAGACTATTCTAGAAATTTGAATCCTAAGGAGTTGATTGATTAGATAAATGACATGGAGGAATACTTTGAATATGAGGAAATAAAATATCTAGAAAGAGTGAGATTTGTAAAAACTAAGTTGAAAGGACATGCTGCTATTTGGTGGAAAGAAGTTCAATTAGATAGAAATAGGAGAGAAAAAGAGAAAATCATAAAATGGGATAGGATGGTAACAAAATTGAAGAATCAGTTCATACTTGTTGACTGAATTGGAATTGTTGAAGAGATTGCAAAACCTAAGGAAAAAGGAGAAGACATTGAAAGAGTACACTGAAGAGTTCCACAAGATGATTAGTAGAATTGGACATAGTGAAGCAAGCAAGGAGAAAGTGGTGCAGTACATAAATGGATTGAGGATAAACATTTAAGAAGAACTAAGTTTGGTAAGGATGACAACAGTGGAAGAGGCATATCAATTTGCACTGAAAGTTGAAGAAAAGTTCAATAAGAGACATGAGCAAAGACAGAGAGGTAGAGGAGGAAAATTCCAGAGAGGTAGAACACAATGTGGAGAAGGAAGAACATATGTGGAGAAAACCAAGGAGAGTATCCCATACTGTAAAGAAGAAAGAGACAATGTTCAATTCATACCATCAAGGGAGAGATGAGAGAAGTTTCTATCGCAATAACAGAGGAAGTCATAATTCTTACCACAATGAGGGATATCAGAGAGATGAAAGAGGATTTTATAAGAGATCATTCAAAGGAACTTGTTTAAAATGTGGAGGTGAAAGACACTGAGCATTTGAATGTCATCAGGGGAATACAAACAAAAGGACAAAGAATAGTGCAAGAGCAGCATATGTGGAGGAAGAACAGGTTGGATCACCTAGTTTAGTAGGGAAGCTAGAGAAAGGTGAATCATTGGTCATGAGGAGAGCTTTGTTCCAAATAAAAACAACTGAGGAGCCACCAGAAAGGAAAAGTTTGTTCCGAACAAGATGCCAATCAGGAGGTAAATGTTGTAAAGTTATCATTGATAGTGGTAGTACAACCAATTTGGTTTTAGAAGAGATAGTGAGGAAGCTAAACTTGGAGAGGTTGAAACATCTGAAACCCTACAAGATAGCATGGATTCAAGATGAACACAAGATACCAATGACTGGACAATGTTTGGTGAAATTTCATATAGGATCTTATAATGATGAGGTATTGTGTGATATTATTGCTGATAGATGTATTTCATATATTTTTGGGAAGACCATAGTAGTATGATAGAAAGGAAATACATGATGGAAGGAAGAATACTTATATTGTAACATCAAATGGGAATAGACATATCTTGATACCTTTAGAAGAGGAGAGAAAAAGTGAAGTATGTGGCAATGCTAGGATCTGTTTAGTAGATGGAAGGAAATTTTTGGATGGATTGAGACATGAAAACATGTGTTGATTCCAAAGAAGTGCGGTACCCAAAGTACAAAAACCGCTACCACAAAAGAAGAAGAACCACCGTAGAAGGAAATAACTAAATTATTGACAGAATACCAAGATATTATATTAGAAAATGTGCCAGAAGGATTGCCACCAATCCAAAGTATCAGTCATCATATGGATCTCATACTTGGAGCTAGTTTGCCAAACAAAGCGATACATAGGATGACACCAACAGAAAATGTGGAGGTAAATACACAAATACATGAGTTGTTGAGGAAAGGGTTGATTAGAGAAAGTTTAAGCCCATGTGTGGTACCAAAAGTACTAGCACTGAAGAAAGATGGAGAATGGAGGATGTGTACAGACTCAAGAGAAATCAATAAGATCACCATCAAGTATAGATTTCCATTGCTAAGGATGGATGATATCATGGATTGTTTGAGCGAAGCAAAATATTTCACAAAGATAGACCTAAAGAGTGGGTACCATCAGACCAGGATCAAAGAAGGAAATGAGTGGAAGACTGCATTCAAGACAAATGAAGGATTGTATGAGTGGTTAGTCATGACTTTTGGATTAACTAATGCACCAAGTACTTTCATGAGGTTGATAAATGAGTTTTTGAAGAAATTCTTGGGTAAGTTGGTTATTATCTACTTGGATGATATTTTGTTTATTAGTAGAACAAAGGAAGAACATTTATGACATATTAAACAAGTATTTCAAAGGCTGAGAGAAGAGAAAATGTTGATTAACATCAAGAAATGTAGTTTTATGAAGATAGAACTGGTATATTTGGGATTTGTGATTTCTACGGAAGGATTGAAGATGGACCTAGAGAAAGTTAGAGTGATTGTTGAGTGGCCAACACTCATGAACATTGGAGAGGTAAGATCTTTTCATGGACTAGAAAGTTTCTACCGGAAGTTCATTAAAAAATTTAGTACTGTATGCACACCAATGACAGAGACAATGAGAGGTGACCAGAAGGATTTTAAGTGGACATCAAGAGCACATAAGAGTTTTGAGTTGTTGAAGCAAAAGGTAACTGAACAACTTGTGTTAGCATTACCAGATTTTGAAAAAGTATTTCAATTTGATTGTGATGCTAGTGGGAATGCAATAGGAGCAGTGTTAACTCAAGAAGGGAGACCAGTAGCATATTTCAGTGAAAAGTTGAATGATGCAAGGAGGAAATATTTAGTTTATGATCAGGAGTTCTACGCCATAATTCAAGCCTTAAAGAAGTAGAGACATTACTTGTTGCCAAAAGAATTTGTGTTGTACACTAACCATCAAGCTTTGCAATATTTGAAAAGTCAAGGTAAGTTGAATCAGAGACACATGAGATGGGTAGAATTCATGCAAAGTCACATATTTGTATTGAAGCACCAGAGTGGAAAGTCAAACAAAGTTGCAGATGCATTGAGCAGAAGAAGGAAATTGTTGATAGAGTGAGGGTAGAAGTACTAGGTTTTGAAGGACTTAAGCACATGTATGAGGATGGTTTTGATTTTGTGGAAGCATGGAAAGCATGTAGAGATCTTGTTGTGACAGACAGAAGCAAGTGGTTGGATTATTTCATTCAAGAGGATATGTTATTCAAAGGGAATCGGTTGTGTATTCCTAGGAGCTCAATGAGAGAGAATTTGATCAAAGAGAGGCATAGTGGTGGATTAGCCAGACATTTTGGTATTGAAAAGATAGTATCTTTGGTGAGTGAACATTATTTTTTCCTTAGATATATAAGGATGTAAGGAAATTTGTTTAGAGTTACAGAATTTGTCAAGTTGTAAAAGGAGGTAGGCAGAATACTGGATGGTCCAAACCTTTGACAATATTAGAGTGACCTTGGGAAATATAAGCTTGGCTTTCATATTAGGTTTACCAAGAACACAAAGGGGACATGATTCTATATTTGTACTAGTGGATAGATTTTCAAATATGTTGCATTTCATTCCTTGTGAGAAGACAAATGATGTCGTACATGTTGCTAACCTATTTTTTAAGGAGATTGTGAGATTGTATGGGTTACCAAAGAGTATAGTTTCAGATAGGGATACAAGATTCATAGGATGTTTTTGGAGAACATTGTGGAAGAAGATGAAGACAGACCTAAAGTTCAGTTCAACATTTCACCCACAAACAAATGGATAAATAAAGTGGTAAATAGAAATTTGCGTAACTTGTTGATATGCTTAGTAGGAGATAAGGCAGGAAATTGGGATATAATTCTACCGCAAGCAGAGTTTACATACAATAACTCAATGAGTAGAAATACAGGGAAGACACCATTTAAAGTTGTGACTGGAGTACAACCTAGAGAAGTTGCGAAGCTGAGAGACATTAGTAAGGATATGATGTAGGAGCATCTCTAGGTCAAGAGAAATCTTGCATCAACCAAAAATATTTTCATTTTAGTTTGTTTGCATTTAAGTTTGTTTCTTTTCATTTTCTAGTTCAGTTCAGTCAGTAGCAGTTTCTGTATTTTGGTCCATATTCTACCACAATTGCATTTTAGACCTTGCAGAGCTAGACTTAGCATCTAGACACATTCAGGAACATCATATCCAATTTTTAGATCATTTGGATTAGGTATCGGTAAGGTATCACTATCAAAAGATTGATTGTTTTCTCAGAAGGGAGCATCCTAATAGTCTTAGATAATTAGCTGAAGGAGAAGACTTGTGGAGCATTTCTTGACCTGTGGAGCTAAATTACACATCATTTAATGTTTTTTGGTTCGTGGCCGACCTTTCCTAAGATTTTCATGCAATTCTATTCAAATAGGTCCAACCTATCCATGTACACACATTATAGCTCTTCATTGGAGTTTGTGATCTTCCTTGGTCGACGCGGAGGAATCTTATGTTTCAGAGATGATATATATTGATGTAATAGATGCCTAGGAAAGTAAGTGAAATTCATAGAGATAGTTGATAGTTTGAATTCTTGCGAGGGAGCTTCAAAGCTATATCTTGTGCATATTCTAGTATTTTGTAATCAGGCTTGTGAGCCCTAATTATAAGCCCGCATGTTATGTATTTGAATTCTATGATATAATAAATAACTGAATCTACATTTACTTTATATCATTGAATTATTTCCATTGTGTTTACTCTAGTTTCACAGCCTGGATAGTTCACTTTATGGACCCTCCTAACCCTGACTACACCAAGTGGTATCAAAGAGAAAGTTCAAATCTTTGGGAGTGAATTGAGCGAAGTTGGCAAAGGAATTTTGTAAGATCTTGTTGTGAATAGATTGCTGAATTCAAGGCAGGTTACCTGTGTTGCAACTAATCACCGATTGTGAGGCAATTGTCACCTTCTAGCCCGATCACCGAAATTGAGGTAGTTACACTTGATCCTAGGAAGAATGCCACCAAGGAGAATCCCTGATGTTGGAAAAATGGCTGGTAGAATGGATGAGATTATGGAAATGATGAAAATAATGTGAATTAGACTGGATGTTGTTGAAGAAGATAGAAGAAAAGGACTAAGCCCTAGAATTGATATTGAGAGTGATGATGAAGAATTTCAATCTACAAATCAAACTAAAGAAACCCTAGGAGGTGAAGAAAAAGAAGAATCAGATCAAGTCAAGATGTTGCGATCTATTTCGAAGATTGGGAAAACACCTAGAGTTGATGTATCAAACTATACTGGCAATTTGAATCCTGAAGAATTGATTGACTGGATAAATGACATGGAAGAATACTTTGAGTATGAAGAAATTGAAGATCCAGAGAAGGTGAAAATTGCAAAGACAAAACTGAAAGGACATGCTACTATATGGTGGAAAGAAGTTTAGTTAGATAAAAATAGAATAGGAAAAGAAAAGATTACAAAATTGGATAGGATGGTGACAAAATTGAAGAACCAGTTTATACCTACTGACTATGAGTTGGAACTGTTGAAGAGATTGCAAAACCTAAGACAAAAGGAGAAATCTCTGAAGGAGTATACTAAAGAATTTCATAAGATGATCATAAGGATAGGACATAGTGAAGCAAGCAAGGAGAAAGTGGCTAGATACATCAATGGACTGAGATTGAACATTCAAGAGGAATTGAGTTTTGTAAGGATGAAAACACTGGAAGAAGCATAACAGTTTGCCCTGAAGGTTGAAGAAACATTAAACAAGAGGCATGATCAAAGACAGAGAGGTAGAGGAGGTAAATTTCAAAGAGGTAGAACATCTTCCAAAGGAGAGAGATCATATGCAGAGCAAAATAGACAAGAGAACAGATTCAAGAAGGAGGATAGAGATAACAATGCATACCAGAGAGATGATAGAAATTTCTACCACAGAGGAAACCCTAGTCCATACCAGAGTGAAGGATACAGAAGAGAAGGAAGAGGACCTAATAGGAGAACATTTAGAGGAACCTGTTTCAAGTGTGGAGTTTAAGGACATAGAGCATTTGAATGTAATCAGGGGAGTACAAGCAGGAGGATAGAGAACAGTGGAAGAGCAGCCTATTGTGGAAGAAGAACCTATTGGATCACCAAGTTTAGTTGGTAAACCTGAGAAGGAAGAATCACTTGTGATGAGGAGAGCACTATTTTAAGTAGAGACAAATGAGGAACCACTGCAGAGGAAAAGTTTGTTCAGAACCATATGCAAATTAGGAGGTAAATGTTGTAAAGTTGTAATTGATAGTGGTAGTTTAGATAACCTATTTTCAGAAGAGATGGTGACTAAGATGAAGTTGGAAAGATTGAAACAACCTCAGCCCTATTAGATAGCATTGATTCAGGATGATAATAAGGTATTGGTGAGTGAACAATATTTGGTGAAATTTCATATTGGATCTTATCATGATGAAGTATTGTGTGATATTATGCCTATGGATGTATGTCATATCTTGTTGGGTAGACCTTGGCAGTAGGATAGGAAAGCTATACATGATGGGAGAAAGAACACATACACTATAACATCTAATGGAAAGAGGATTACTTTGATTCCTTTGGAAGATGACCCTAAGAGTGAATTATGTGGGAATGCTAGAATTTGTTTGGTAGATGGAAGAAAAATTTTGGATGGTTTGAGACATGAGAATATGTGTTATGCTTTGATTCCTAAGAAGCTTGAAAAATTGAAGGAGACTGAAGAATCACAACCAGAGGAGATAACTGAGTTACTAACAAAGTATGAAGGCATCATATCAGACAATGTACTAGAAGGATTGCCACCAATTAGGAGTATCAGTCATCACATGGATCGTATACCTGGAGCAAGATTGCCTAACAAAGAAGCACACAAAATGACACAGGTAGAGAATGAAGAATTGAATGGAAAAATACAAGAGTTGTTAAGGAAAGGTTTGATCAGAGAAAGTTTGAGTCCTTGTGGAGTACCTGTAGTGTTAACACTGAAGAAATATGGAGAATGGAGAATGTGTATAGACTCTACAGCAATCAACAAGATCACAGTTAAGTATAGATTTCCTTTACCTAGGATGGATGATACCATGGATTGTTTGAGTGGAGCAAAATATTTCACAAAGATAGACTTGAATAGTGGATACCATCATATCAAAATCAGAGAAGGAGATGAATGGAAGACTACTTTTAAGACAAATGAAGGATTGTATGAGTGGTTAGTGATGCCTTTTCGATTGACAAATGCACTGAGTACTTTCATGAGATTGATGAATGAAGTCTTGAAGAAATTCTTGGGTAAGTTTGTTATTGTTAAAAGGAAGCTAGGTGTGCAGAAATCACTTCCTACACTAATCTAATGAGGGGAGAACTATGCAAATTCAATTTAATCTTTACAATTACAGCAACATGAAACATATAACAAAGATATTGCAGCAATACACATAGAACCATAAAGAAGACAGATAAAGAGAGATAAGATATAACGTGGGGAAAACCCTTATCGGGTGAAAAACCCCACACTTGAAAACCTGCACAATGTATTATCAAAACTGAATATGGTTTACAATACACTTGTAATGCAAGATCTCAATAGTCTTCGACACTCATGTCTAGAGTCAATCCAACAATATAACAGTACCTATCAATCACATAATACAACTCATGAAAGCATATGTTTATATAGAATATACAAGGCAAAATTGGCTCTATCTTGGAATGGGCGTCCAACTTGGCCTCGTGGCCCAAAACCCACGCTTATGGACACTTGGACAACATTGTAAGCTATATCTGACACTTGTCCACACACCCCATCCCAAAGAGGTCACCTATTTCCAAAATGGGCTATGACAGATGCTCTTACAACTCTTACGACCGTCATAGAATCTGTCATAGCTGTCATAACTTACAACTGTAAGAGAATCTATCATACACAGGCTATAAATAGTATATTCTCTTACAACATGTCATAGTCCACCTTGGGGCACCTAGAGATGCATTTTTCAAAGATGCTTCTGGACACATGTCTTCACCTGTCTTACAGGCTTCTATTTTTGACTCTTACATGTCATAACTTCATCGTAGGAATTTGTCATAACCGTTTTGGTCAACATTCCCTTACACAACATCCAAGATGCTGACACATGGCAAAATATTCCTACCACTAAGTGGGACACCTATCTCCTCATGTGAGGATAAAAATTACATGTGGTCATATGCCATGTAGGATGACACATCACCGTGCCAACTCCCACAATATGACAACATAAGATTTGCATCCAAATTATACAATAGGCAATAAATAAATAAATACAAATAAATAATACAAGGAATTACCAAGCTTGAGACACCTTAATTCCCAACATTCTCCCACTTGTCAAACACCTTGTAAGAGCCAATAGAATAACAGGATTTAACTGCTATAGGCTGAAAGGCCCATAGACTCCGAACACCATCTGAACTTCTCTGTGCTAACTGGTTTCATTAATGCATCTGCAACATTCTTCAAAGTATCTACCTTCTCCAAATTTACCTTCCCATCCTCTACCATGTCTCGCACAAAGTGAAACTATACATCAATATGCTTTGTTCTGGCATGGAAAGTTGGATTCTTCACAAGGCAAATTGTACTCTAACTATCACAACTAATCGTAATGTAACCTGCATCAACACCAATATCTGAACACAATCTCTTAATCTAAATGTCTTCTTTACGAACATGAGTTGTTGTCATATACTTAGCTTCTGTTGTGGACAAATCAATCACAGGTTGTTGCTTACTCATCCAACTAATAGCACCACCAAATAGTGTAAACACATAAGCACTGGTGGATCTCTTGCTATCAATGTCACCTGCCCAATCTGAATCCACAAATCCATGAATATCAACAGAATGCGAAGGTCCTATAACATTACCATGATAGATTATGGAATACTCAGAAGTACCCCTCAAATATCTGAACACTCGCTTAACTGCATCCCAATTTACCCATCCAGGATTAACCATAAATTGACTAAGGACTCCCACTGCTTGGGTAATGTCTAGTCTTGTGTAGACCGTAGCATACACCAAACTGCCAATAGCACTAGCATAAGGTACTCTGCTCATGTCCTCCACCTCACTAGGAGATTTTGGATAATCCTAAATAGACAACTTTGTTCCCAAAGAAACAGGAATACACAATGGTCTACAATCTACCATGCTGAACCTATCCAACACGGTCTTCACATACTTACTATGGCTTAACCAAAGTTTTCTGTTAGCTTTGTCTCTTCTGATTTCCATTCCTAGAATGTACCTAATTGCCCCTAAATCTTTCATTTCAAACTTTGCTAACAATTGAGATTTAAAATTAGAAATCATATTCTTACCCTTCCCAATGAGCAACATATCATCAACATATAATGCAACAATGAGAATACAATCACCATCAAACTTATAATACACACAGTGATCCGATTTCGATCTCACAAATCCAATTGACAACACAAAGGCATCAAACTTCAAGTACCACCTCCTAGGAGACTGCTTCAAACCATACAAAGACTTATCTAACTTGCAAACCAAATTTTCTTTACCTTTCACCATGTAATGCTCTGGCTGTGACATGTAGATTTCTTCCTCCAAATCACCATGAAGGAAAGTTATCTTCACATCCATCTATTCTACCTCTAAGTCATAAGCTACTATAAGAGATAACAAGAATCGAATGGATGTCATCTTTGCAATGGGAGAGAAGATCTCACCATAATCTATACCACCACTTGTGAATACTCCTTCACAACCAATCTGGCCTTATACTTCTCAACACTACCATCTACACCAAATTTTTTCTTGAACACCCATTTGCATCCAACAAGTTTCCATCCAACAAGCAAAGGCACCAAGTCCCAAGTTTGATTCTTTTCCAAAGAAGCCATCTCATCCTCCATGGCCTCCTTCTAGGAACCTGCATTTTTCATATCCAAAGCATCTAACACAGTTCTAGGTTCATCACTATTAGTAAGCAAAGAAAAAGCACAACTAGAATCAAGCAATGTATAACCAAACCTCTCAGGTTGCTTTCTTATTCATGTGGACCTCCTCAAGAGCTAAGGTTGAGGTTTAGCTTCTTCATCCAAGCTTTCAGAGCTGCTAGAGCTGTCCTCATCATCAGATCCAACATTCTCTTTTTGTTTACTCGTCTCATGGGTTAAAGGAAACTGAACAACATCCTCTTTCTTTTCTTTTTCTTCTGGCTGTAAAATAGTGGAAGAAGGTGTTAGCTCTCTGAAGATGACACTTCTGCTATACAACACTTTTTCAGCCACAGGGTCCCAAAGCTTGTATCCTTTCATGCTGACACCATAGCCAATGAAGATACACTTAACAGCCTTGTTCTCCAATTTTGACCGCTTCTCCCCAGGCACATGTGCATATGCCTCACAACCAAAAACATGAAGATGCCTTATTGAAGGCTTTCTACCAGACCACACCTCCATGGGTGTCTTAACAATAAGAGCTGATGTAGGAGATCTATTTACAAGTTAGCAAGTAGTGGCAACAACTTCAGTCCAAAACTTTTGTTCTAGGCTAGCTCCATTAAGCATACTCCTAGCCTTCTCCATTAGTGTTATGTTCATCCTCTTTGCAACTCTATTTTACTGTGGGGTATATGGAGTTGTCTTATGTCTTTAAATCCCAAGTTCCTTGCAATATTTATCAAATTATGTAGAATAGAACTCACCACCATTGTCAGTTCTCAAACATTTAATCTTTTTACCAGTCTCATTTTCAGCAAAGGCTTTAAACTCCTTAAAATTACTATAGACTTCAGATTTGCTTCTAAGAAAATAAATCCATGTCCTTCTACTATAGTAATCTATGAAAGATACAAAATATACAGATTTTGATAATGAAGGAACATTAACAGGACCAAATACATTAGAATGAACAAGGTCCAACACACCAGAAGACTTATGAGAACTCAAATAAAACTGAACACGGTTTTGTTTTCCATATATGCAATGTTTGCAAAACTCAAACTCAAGATTACAATCATCTAACCCCTCAATGAGGTTTTTATTATTTAGGGTTCTAAGACCCTTCTCACCAATGTGGCCAAATCTCTTATGCCATAACATTATCTTTTCAACAGGAAGCTTAACTTCCAAGGCATGAATACAACCATCAGGACTAGATACAACAGATTTCTTCACTGCTCATTCAGATGGTGGGGATGAAGTGACTACTACCCTCTTTCTTGAGTTAGAAGAACTATTACATTGTGAAATGCATGCCTCTAGCTGAAATAGAGTACCTCTCCTAGTACCCTTAGCAAGCACGATAGCTCCTCTAGTCATCTTGCATCCTTTCGAAAAGACAACCTGCACACCTATATCATTCAACATACTTACAAAAAGTAGGTTCCATGCTAAGCTTGGGATATGCATAACCCTAGAGATCCCCTTCAGTCGTCCATCAGGGAATCGAATAGAGACTCTTCCATGAACAACAATCTTCAGATGAGAGTCATCACCCAGGTGCACTCTTCCACCATCGAACTCCTCATACTTAGTGAACCAATCTCGATGCGAGGTCATGTGGAATGATGCACCAGAATCAATCAGCCACACATCATCAGATGCATGGGTTGCCAGGGCTGCGATGAGAGCATCACCATCATCTTGTGACTTGTCAGAATCAGAAAGTGGGTTCTTCTTCTTCTTTTTCTTTTCTTGTTTGCATTCCTTTCAAAAATGCCTAGTTTTTCCACAGTTCCAATAGAGAGCCTTGGACTTTCCAAGAGATTTGGATCTCCCACGAGATTTGGATCTACCCTTCTTATCTTTCTTGTGCTTCTTTTTCCCTTTCTCCTTGGGTCTTCCATGAACCACAAGAGCCTCTTTGGTTGCCTTAGAAGACTTTCTCCACATCTCCTCAAACAACAGTGAAGATACGACTTCATCCATTTTGAAAGTGGATGTGGTGCTCCTAACAGCCATAACAAGATGATCCCACGAATCCAGCAGAGAACAAAGCAGGGTCATACACCATCCTCCTCCATCTTCACACCAACGGATGTCAATTGTGCAACCAACATGTTGAAAGAATTCAAGTGATCTGCAATAGATCCTCAGTCCTCCATTCAAAGAGAATGCAACTTCTTTCTCAGAAAAAGTTTGTTAACCAAAGATTTGACTTGATACACATCTCCCAACTTCTTCCAAAGAAAGTTTGTAGTTTTCTCCTAATGGACATTTAACAGGATAGAATCAGAAAGACTAAGTCTTATGAGACCCTTAGCCTTCTGATCTTTGAGATCCCAATCAGCTTGTAACATTACCATAGGTTTTTTTCCACTAATAGTTTCCCAAAGGTCTTGATCAACAAGCATGTCTTCCATCTTGAGCTTCCACAGCTCAAAATTAGTGCCATTGAATTTATCCACCTCTATCATTTTGGATGTGCTTGCCATCTCCTTGCTACAATAAGATTTAGAATACTATGTACAGACTCCCACTCAACTTAAGATCAGCTCAAAAAACCCCTACCCAACGACTAGGACCAAACGTGATCAAGCTCTGATACCAACTGAAAGGAAGCTATGTGTGCAGAAATTGCTTCCTACACTAATCTAATGAGGGGAGATCTATGCAAATTCAATTTAATCTTTACAATTATAGAAGTATGCAACATATAACAGAGATATTGCAGCAATACACATAGAACCAAAAAGAAGACAGAAGAAGAGAGACAAGATATAACGTGGGGAAAACCCCACACTCGAAAATCTTCACAATGTATTATCAAAACTAAATATGGTTTACAATACACTTGCAATGCAAGCTCTCAGTAGTCTTTGACACTCATGTCTAGAGTCAATCCAGCAGCATAACAGTACCTATCAATCACATAATACAACTCCTCAAAGCACCCGTTTATATAGAATATACAAGGCAAAATTGGCTCTATCTTGGAATGGGCATCCAACTTGGCCTCATGGCCCAAAACCCACGCCTATGGACACTTGGTCAACATTGTAATATGTATCTAACACTTGTCCACACACCCCATCCCAAAGAGGTCACCTATTTCCAAAATGGGCTATGACAGATGCTCTTACGACGTCATAGAATCTGTCATAGCTGTCATAACTTACATCTGTAAGAGAATCTATCATACACAAGCTATAAATAGCATATTCTCTTACAACATGTCATAGTGAACCTTGGGGCACCCAAATATGCCTCTTTCAAAGATGCTTCTCGACGCATGTCTTCACCTATCTTACAAGTTTCTATTTCTGACTCTTACATGTCATAACTTCGTCATACGAATCTGTCATAACCGTTTCGGTCAACATTCCCTTACACAACATCCAAGATGCCAACACATGGCAAAATATTCCTACCACTAAGTGGGATTCCCATCTCCTCATGTGAGGATAAAAATTACATGTGGTCATATGCCATGTAGGATGACACATCACCGTGCCAACTCCCACAATATGACAACATAGGATTTGCATCCAAATTATACAATAGGTAATAAATAAATAAATACAAAGAAATAATACAAGGAATTACCAAGGTTGAGACACCTTAATTCCCAACAATTGTATATTTGGATGACATTCTAATTTTCAGTAAGACAAAAGAAGAACATTTGTTTCACCTGAGACAAGTATTGCAGAGACTAACAGAAGAGAAATTGTTGATAAACATCAAGAAGTGTAGTTTCATGAATGAAGAATTGGTATATTTGGGATTTGTGATTTCTACGAAAGGATTGAAGATGGACCCTGAGAAAGTGAGAACAATTGTTGAATGGACTACACCAGAAAGCATTGGAGAAGTTAGATAATTTCATGGATTGGCTAGTTTCTAACTGAAGTTCATCAAAAAATTTAGTTCAATTTGTAACCCTATGACAGAGATAATGAGAGGTGAAAGAAAAGATTTCAAGTGGACATCAGGAGTAGATAATAATTTTGAGTTGTTGAAGCAAAAAGTGATAGAGCAACATGTTTTGGCATTACCAGATTTCAATAAGGTATTTCAAGTAGATTGTGATGCAAGTGGGAATGCAATAGGAGCAGTGTTAAGTCAAGAAGGTAGACCTATAGCATATTTCACTAAAAAGTTGAATGATGTAAGGAGAAGATATTTTGTTTATGATCAAGAGTTCTATGCCATAATTCAAGCCTTGAAGAAGTGGACATTACTTGTTTCCTAAGGAGTTTTTGTTGTTTACAGATCATCAAGCTTTATAGTATTTGAATAGTCAAGAAAAGTTGAATCAGAGACATATGAGATGGGTAGAGTTCATGCAGAGTTATACATTTGTATTGAATCATAGGAGTAGGAAATCAAACAAAGTTGCAGATGCTTTGAGTAGAAGAAGGAACTTGTTGACATAGATGAGAGTTGAGGTATTGGGATTTGATGAGCTGAAGAACATGTATGAAGGAGATATTGATTTTGCAAAACCTTGGAAAGCATGTAAGGAACCTGTTGTGACAGATAGGAGAAAGTGGTTGGACTATTTCATTCAAGAAGACATGTTGTTCAAAGGAAATTAGTTGTGCATACCTAGAAGTTCCATGAGAGATAATTTGATCAAAGAAAAACATAGTGGTGGATTAGCAGGACATTTTGGCATTGATAAGACAGTGGCTTTGGTGAGTGAAAATTTCTTTTGGCCTCAGATACATAAGGATGTCAGGAAATTTGTGCAGAGTTATAGAGTTTTTCAAGTTACAAAAGGAAGTAGTCAGAATACTGGATTGTATAAACCTTTGACAGTACCGAAGAGACCTTGGGAAGACATAAGTATGGATTTTGTAATGGGATTGCCAAAGACATAAGAGGACATGATTCAATATTTGTAGTAGTGGACAAATTTTCAAAGATGGAACATTTCATACCTTGTAAGAAGACAATTAATGCAGTACATGTAGCTGACCTATTTTTCAAGGAGATTGTGACATTGCACAGATTACCTAAGAGCATAATTTCAGATAGAGATACAAGATTTCTTGGATATTTTTGGAAGACACTTTGGAAGAAGATGAAGATAGATTTGAAGTTTAGTTTAGCATTTCATCCATAGACTGATGGATAGACAGATGTAGTGAATAGGAGTTTGGGAAACTTGTTGAGATGTTTGGTTGGAGAGAAGATAGGAAATTGGGATTTGATTCTTTCACAAGTAGAGTTTGTATACAATAATTTAGTGAATAGGAGTATCGGAAGAACACCTTTTGATATTGTTACCAGAGTAAACCCTAGAGGAGTTACAGAGTTAAGAGATATCAGTATGGAGGAAAAGAGAAGTGTAGAAGTAGAAGAATTTACAGGACACCTAGAGACAGTGCATAATCAGGTGAAGAAGCATTTGGAGGAGATGAACAGTAAGTACAAGGAGCAGGAAGATGAGAAAAGAAGACATAAAGAGTTTGAAGTTTGAGATGAAGTGATGGTATACCTGAGAAAAGAAAGATTTCCAGTTGGGACTTATAACAAGTTGAAGATGAAGAAGTTTAGACCTTGTAGGATACTCAGAAAGTTTGATTCAGGAAATGCATATGAAGTAGAGTTACCGGAGACATTGGGCATATCACCTATCTTCAACATTGAGGACCTATATCAGTATCATGAAGCAGAGTTTAGTGGTACCATTGAAGAAGACTTGAAGAAGCAGTTACCACAACAAGCACTAGAGCAGATTTAAGATATTTTGGATAGAAGAGTTAGATGCAGCACCAGAGGAAAATAATACAAAGAATATCTTGTGAAGTGGAAAGGTACACCAAAAGAAGACTCATCTTGGATTTCTTAGGCTGAGGTGAACCATCTTGGTTTTCTTCTAGCCCCAGCAAAGTGAGGGACTCACTTTTTCAATAACCCTGGATGTCTAATGCAGGAGCATCCCTAGTTTAAGAGCAATCTGGCATCAACCAAAAACATTTGCATTTCAGTTTGTTTGCCTTTCAGTTTGTTTCTTTTCATTTTCTAGCTCAATTTAGGCAGTTCAACCAGTAGTATTTTCTATATTTTGGTCCACATTCTGCTATAGTGGCATTTTAGACCTTGCAAAACTGGACTTAGCATCTAGACACATTCAGGCACATCATATCCAATTTTTAGAACATATGGATCAGGTACTAGTAAGATATCACTGTCAGAAGATCGACTATTTTCTCATAATAGAGCATCCTGACAGTCTCAAATAATAAGCTGAAGGAGAAGACTTGCAGAGCATTTCTCAACCTATGGAGCTAAATTACACATCATTCAATGTTTTTTGGTTTGTGGCTGACCTTCCCTGAGATTCACACACAATTCTATTCATTCATGAAGGAGTTCTATTCAAATAGGTCTGACCTGTCCGTGTACACATGTTACAACTCTTTATTGGAGTTTACGATCTTCCTTGGCCAACATGGAGGAATATTATGTTCTGGAGATGATATATTGATGTAATAGATGCCTAGGAAAGTAAGAGAAATTCATAGAGATATTTGATAGTTTGAATTCTTGAGAGGGAGCTTCAAAGCTATATCTTGTGCATATTTTGATATTCTATAATCAGGCATGTGATCCTTAATTGTAATCCTGCATGTTTTGTATTTGAATTCTATGATATACTGAATGATTGAATCTACATTTGCTTTATATCTTTGAGTTGTTTATATGTTGTGTTTACTCTAGTTGCATGGCTCGGATAGTTCACTTTGTGGACCCTCCTAACCTTGACTACACCAGGATAAAAAAAGGAGTGCATAGGCAGAAGAATTTGTAGGATACATGGAAATAGTACACACTCAGGTTTAGAATCATTTTGAAGATATGAATAGCAAGTATAAGGGACAAGCAGATGAGAAGAGGAGACATAAGGAATTTTCTATTAGAGATGAAGTCATGGTATATCTTAGAAAAGAAAGATTTCTAGTGGGAACATACAACAAGCTGAAGATGAGAAAGTTTGGACCAAGTAGGATTCTTAGGAAATTTGAGTCAAGAAAAGCATATGAAATGGAGTTACTGGAGATATTTAGCATATTACCCATATTCAATATTGTAGGTTTATATCAGTATCATGAGGGAGAATAAAGTGATAGCATTGAAGTTGGATTGAAGGATCAGTTACGATAGCAATAAACAGAGCAGATAGAGTAGATTTTGGATAGCAGAATTAGATGCAGCACCAGAGGCAAGCAATATAAAGAGTACCTAGTTAAGTGGAAAGGAAGACTGGAGGAAGATTCATCATGGATTTCTCAGGTAGAGGTAGACCGCATTGGTTTTCCTCTAGCCCTAAGAAAGTGAGGGACTCACTTTTCAAACAACCCTGGGTGTCTGATGCAGGAGCATCCCAGGTTGAAAGGCAATATTGCATCAACCAAAAATATTTTGATTTCTCATATTTTCTTGCATTTTAGTCAATTCAATCTCAGTAGATTGCACCACATTCTACCACATGGTCACTTCATAGCTCATAGAGCATGATAAAGACTCTACACTATGTCATCTACATCATATTCAAATTTCATGAGGATTGCAATTGTCTACAGACAGTTATCGCTACTGGAACACTATTAGGACTCACAGAACAAAGCATTCAACATTCAGTATGAGCATATAAAGTTTGCGACACCTTCTTGTGACTTGTGGAGCCAAATGGAACATCTCATGAGGCAGTTGGGACTGAGAACATCTTCATTCAGAACTGCAATGTGTTCCTTCAAAATGTGAAGCATTACCACATGATTTAGGCTGACCTACACGTTTCATCAAGCATCAAGTTTTGAAATCTCTTGATGTTAATGCGGAGCATTCCTTGAGCTGGGAGATGATATATAAGTATTCATTATATGCATTAGGAATATAGTGAATATGATAGAAATTTTTTAGTCTTTAGTTGTGGGTTTGTGCAAGGCACTTCAAAGCTATATCTTTCATGTAATTCTGTCGGAGGACAGGTCTGTGAGCCCATAATAGTCTGTATGTTATCAGCATATGAAGATTGTACTTGTTCATGATATTGAATCAATATATATTCATTTGTTGCTTCATTCTTTTTGTTTTTTTTTGTGTTTACTCTAAGGCTACATGGTAGGACAGTCCTGTTTCTGGACTCTTCATCCATGACTGCACCAATTCCAAAGGAAGATTTCCATGGTAAGGAAGAACAAACAACATTCATGGAGACACCTCCAAAAATACCATGAACAATGGGTAATGAAAGGTAGAGCACCCATTGTACCACTTTCAAGCATTTTTCTAAGGGTACTCTTTTATATCATGATGAAATCCACTTACTTTAGGGTGGTTACAAGGAACATAATTGGTATGAAAATGATTTGACTTATGAAGACCATATTATTGGTTGAGACTTTGAGATTACATGCTTTATCTATATATGAAGTTTCATGTTGCCCACATTGGTAGCATCTTCTTTATGATAATTGACATATTTCCACCTTGAGGATGATATGCTTATATACTTACTCTATGATCCATATGTTTTTTGATGATTACTTCTAATGATTATTATACTTCATTGCATGTTTGTACTCACATGATATCTTCATATGATGATTATAGGTACCTCTACAATTACTATGCTCACATCTAATGAATCTCCATATTATACTAATCGTGATCATATCCTATACTAACATGTTTATGATGATTACATTTTCTTAATGATTATCATGATGTCATCTTTCACTCATTTATACTTACAAGACTTTCTTATGGAGTATTCATGGCTATTATCACTTGATTTATGACCTTGATTGGGGGAAACATCAATGGCATCTTGCTTCCCATCATTATCTATGATATTATGATTACCCCTTATTATGTTCTTACATTATGATATCCTTATATTCTTATATGCTTATTGGTCTTTCTACACTTACCTCATTTTACATATCTTTTCTCCTTTCCTCCAAATTTATTACATTCTTTGCATGCAAAAAATTGGAGGGAGTAATATAAGGTTGCTAAAATTCCTTTCATGAGTATGGTTGTGGTGACTATCTTATGAACTCTTCCATTTTAAATGTTATCACATTATTTTTCCTACTCCAAGGAATACCTATTCCTTCTTCTTCCTTGGGAAATATCCAATTTCAATTCCAAGTGGAATTTTCTTACTCCTTATCCTTGAAAGGAAGCAAGGTATGTGAAAACACTTCCTACACTGATCTACTGAGGAAATATTTATGCAAATTTATACCTTTACAGTTACAGATTAAGATGCACATTAACAAAAAGATAATAACAACTTCCAAATGCAAACACAAAACTCACAACACAAGATATACGTGGGGAAAACCCTTTTGGGATAAAAACCCCACATTACAAAGCCACCCAATATATTTTTAGGAATCAAGAAGATTACAATATACTTGTAGAGCAAGCTTTTACATGAGTATATCCAACCAGAGCTCTAGGAGGTAACTTGACATCCATAAGATTCTTACACACAACCTACATCTCTAGCTCCTGATATATAGGAGATACAATATAGTAAATTGTTACCAGTAATTACAAAACCATGAGCCAAAACCACCCAAAAGTGGTACCCAAATTATCTTCAATCAAAGATGCCTTGTCATGTGCCCAAAAAAACACCAACACATGTAACTCTCCCCTTTACAACCCTTTTATCTGTCCAACACATTTTTACATTTCCCAAAAATAGGAGGTCCAACTTCTAGAGGTCATAACTTTTGATCCGGGTGTCTGATTGATGAACCGTTTGATACATTCAAAAGATCGTGAAGAGATCTATCACCTTGTAATGGACTTTGTTGGTTACAACAAGTTTCAGAGTATTTAGGGACCTCTGAGTGCCTTAAAATTGAGTTTGAAACTTTTTTAGTGGTTTTCAAAAAATAGAAACTTTAATATCTCGTAATCCAAGTATGATCTTGAGTTGAAACTCACCTAAGATGTTTAGTTAGCTGTTCCACACCTTCTAGGAAAATTTTAGGTCAATCTAAGGTCAAATGTAATCTTACTAAAAATAGTAAGTCCCACCATTTTTAGCCCTTTTGGAAACTTTGAAAGTTAGATCATTCTTCAAGATAAAGGGTATTTGAAAAGACCAAAACTGGGAAGAATAGTAACCTTTCAAAGTTGCAAGGTTGAGACACTTTTCTTAACATTCTCCCACTTGTCAAACACCATGCAAGAGCAAAGGGAGTATCAACACCATGATTTAATTGCTAGGGGCCGAGAGGCCCATAGACTTTGAACACCATCTGAACTTCTCTGTGCTCACAGGTTTTTTCAAGGAATCTGCAACATTGATCAAAGTATCAACTTTCTCTAAGTTTACCTTCCCATCCTCTACCATGTCATGAACAAAATGGTACTGGACATCAATATGCTTAAGCCTCACGTGGAAAGTAGGATTCTTCACCACACATATGGTAGTCTAACTGTCACAACAAATAATAATCTTACATGCATCAAACCCAACATCATAACACAATCTCTTAAGACAAATGGCTTCTCTGCAAGTATGAGTGGCTACCATGTACTTAGCTTTAGTAGTGGACAAAGCAACCATAGGTTGCCACTTACTCATCCAACTAATAGCACCACCAAACATAGTGAATACATAAGCATGGGTGTATCTCCTGCTGTTAATGTTGTTGCAAGTATGAGGTTAACCAGTGTTGTCATTGATGTCAACATACTCATATTGCATTGATAAGAAGGATTGGATGAGCTATGTGCTGAGGATATTGAGAAAATTAGTCTCAGTGAAGAACAGTGATGAGAAGAGGGAAAAAGTACTCAATAGGTTGAGACTCAAAGGATGCAGATTAAAGGGTTTGTAGATATGAGTCTTAAGATGCTCCAGTTAAGATTTTAGAGGTCCGCATGAAGATATGAAGAAGTTGTGGTCGATCAAGTAGAACCGGTTCCGGGAGATGCTCTAGAGTGACAGAATGTTACAAAAAGGTCCGGTGAGATCCGGAAGTGCATTGTCATATTCTGTGGATTGGAAGGAGTGTTTGGGATGTCCTTTTGATGTGTCATCTCGATTTGTACATAGTTTGGAGGTCCAGAAGAACCTGTTTCAGTTTGACAGTGGCGATAGGCTGTGTTCTTGAAGTTTTGGATGAAGAAGAAAAGAATTCTAGTAAGAGGAGGAAGTGCGGATGTACCTGGTCATTCAGGAAAGCCTGTGAAGGTTCTTGGATCATGTTGAGGTTGTGTTGTCGGTCCGCATTAGTGTTAGAACCCAGAATTGGAGATATACTTCCAGATGAAGATGTTCTTGTTCAGGCTGGCCGACCGGATGGGTTATTCATATTGCGAATGTTCTTATGGATAATTGCTGACTTAGATGATTGTTCCTAAGTCGATGCCTTGCATAAATAAAGGTTTGTGAATTCATTTTGAAGTGTGTTTGTGGAGCGGATGAGTGTGCTATAGCGAAAGAGCGAGGGGTAGAGCAGAAGTATCTCGGGCTTAAATGGAATTGATCCAGACATGGTAAAGATGTCAATCTCCAGTTCAAGTTTGTAAAACTTATCATCTTGTAGACAGTGTGTCTCTTGTAGGCAATGTGCCTCCTTGTGAGTAGTGTGCTCGGATAGTGAGCCCTAATTGGCATGTGCCATTCATTTTTCTTATTCTTCTAATAGAGAATAATCCTTGGGTTAATCACCCCATGGTTTTTCCCTTAACTAGGTTTTCCACATCAAAATCTTGGTGTCCAATGTGTTCATGTTTATCTGCTCCTGTGTTTATGCGTTATGCTTTCATGAATGGTTAACTGATATGCTATTAACTAACAAAGAAGAATCAAGTGTTTGAAGTTCAAGCAAGTTTTTGTACAACTGATTCACCCCCCCTCTCAGTTGTGTGCCCTAGATCTAACAATTGGTATCAGAGCTGAGTTCCTCTGAAAGGAGCTTAACCGCTTGAGGAGATCCAGGATGTCGTCATACAAGAAGGACAGTCCAAAGTTTGATGGAACCAACTTCTCTCTCTGGAAAGGCCACATGAAATGTCACTTGGAGTGTATGGGAAAAGCATACTTGTCCATGGTCACAAAAGCATATGTACCCCCACAGGGTGGTCCGACAACTCTAAATGAAATCACAGATGCTGAAAACAATCTGTGGACCAAAGAGACTCTTCTAAGCGCATTGACTGACTCAGAACTCTCAAATGTTATTGCTCTACCAACTGCCTATGAGATCTGGGTTAAACTGGAACTTCTGCATGAAGGAGATGAGTTTGTTAAGAGTACAAGGTTGCAAAGTCTCAAAGGAAAATTTGAAAGATTGAAGATGAGAGATGATGAAAATATCACTACTTTTATGCCAAGAGTAAATGAGCTGGTGTGTGGAATCAGGAATGTTGGTGGAGTTCTGGATGAAAATGAGATTGTTTGCAAAATTCTCAGATCCCTTCCTGCTGCCTACAAGATCAAGGTTGCTGCCATTGATGAATTCAGAGCCCATGCAACTGTCACAAGAGAGCAATTGGCTGGCAAAATGGCTGCATTTGAAATGACCGAGTTTGGAGATGATCCCCCCAAGACTGAATCTGCATTCAAAGCCAGTGCCTATGTGAAAGGCAAACAAAGATTTGATCTGGGAGAAAACTCTTCAAGGAAGCTGTCATAGTATGATCAAGCAAGGAAATACATGGAAGAGGAAGAAGCAGAAATAGCTCATC
This sequence comes from Cunninghamia lanceolata, assembly GCA_027924645.1. Taxonomy (NCBI): domain Eukaryota; kingdom Viridiplantae; phylum Streptophyta; class Pinopsida; order Cupressales; family Cupressaceae; genus Cunninghamia; species Cunninghamia lanceolata. The sequence continues at coordinate 1,918,277 of BSBN01001040.1, read as the reverse complement.
TTGAAGCCCTCATTGCAAAGAGATTGCCAAGAGGATCCGGTAAGTATGAAAGAAAATTACCCTTTAAGTGCTTCAACTACAATAAGATTGGTCATTTTGCTTCAAGATGTCTGGAAAGATCTACAAGGTCAAATTCTAACAGATAAAGGTTCCAAAAGAACTGTTACTATGTTCATGAAGAAGATGATAATGAAGGAGTAACAGATGATGAATCAAAAATAGGAAACAAATCCAGAAATGAATGGGTGTTTATTGCCATCAAGGAAGAAGATCCAATATCCTCTGAATCTATCAATCATAAGGTTGTAGAAAGAGCTTTGGCTGCCCAAGTTGAAGAAAAGGGTGATTGGGTTATTGACAGTGGTTGTTCTCACCATATGACAGGTGACAAGAACAAGTTCTTAGATTTGGAAAGGTATGAGGGAGGAATGGTGAAGTTTGGTGATAATTCTACTGGTAGAATCAGAGGTAGGGGAACTATTTCTTTTGATGGAAAGAGCAAAACTTGTAATGTACTGTATGTTAAAGGATTGAAGCACAATCTTCTCAGTGTTAGATAGTTAGTAGACAAAGGTTATGATCTCCGGTTCAGAAATGGAAGATGCAGGATCTTTGAAAGCTCTGGAACTGAGATTGCATCCGGTACTCAAACAAAAGGTAATATCTTCCATCTAGTTGGTTCTAATCAAAGTTGTTTGTTTGTTCAAGTGGATTGGAGTTGGTTATGGCATAGATAGATGTGTCATGTAAATTTTGATAACATCATCAAAATAAGCAATACTCAAGTTGTAAGAGATCTTCCAAAGTTGGTGAAACCTACAAATAGTTTGTGCAAAGAATGTCAACTAGGTAAACAGAGCAGAGTCTCCTTCAAAAGCAAGGATCAGTCCTCTGCCAGATTATTGGAATTAGTTCATACTAATCTATGTGGTCTGACAAGAATCAAAAGTATGCAAGGTGATAGATATTTCATGTTGCTGATTGATGACCGTTCCCAGATGATGTGGGTTACCTTTCTAAAAGAGAAATCAGAAGCCTTTGAGAAGTTCAAAATCTTCAAAGCTATGGTAGAGAACCAAACCGGATTGAAACTAAAATGTCTGAGGTCTGATAGAGGTGGTGAATTCACATCCGGTGAATTCATAGACTTCTGTGAGAAGCATGGTATAAAGAGACAGTTGTCTGCTCCTAGGACTCCACAGTAGAATGGAGTAGTTGAGAGAAAGAACCAGACCATCCAGGAAGCATCTAGGACAATGATGATGGAAGCAAATGTTCCTCAGATATTTTGGAGAGAAGCTGTCAGCACCGTAGTCTATACTCTCAATCGAGTTAAAATCAGAAGCAATACCGGTAAGACTCCTTATGAACTTTGGTTTGGTATAACTCCTACTGTGAGATATTTCAGAGTATTTAGTAGCAAGTGTTACATCAAAAGAGATGAAGATCTAGGAAAGTTTGATGCTAGAAGTGATGAAGGAATTTTCTTGGGTTACTCTACTCAAAGCAAAGCATACCGGTGTTACAATAAGAGACTGAGAAAGATGATAGAAAGTACAAATGTGAAGGTTGATGAAGGAGTTGAGAAGCCCTCAAGGTTTTATTAATATGATGAAAATGATCAGGATGGTGTTCTGGTTCAAGGAGCTCAATCCTCCTTTGAAAGTCAAATTCAGACTGATCTGGTAAATCAGGAAGAAGAGATTTGTCCAAATGAGCCTGATCAAAAAACAATAGTGCAAGAAACTCCCAAAGTTCCAAGGTATGTAACTCTAAACCATTCTAAAGATCAAATCATAGGTGACAAAAGAAAAGGGGTACAAACAGGGAGGAGAATTGCTCAAAATTTAAATGAATACTGTCTGATTTCAAAGATTGAACCTAAGACAATAAATGAAGCTTGCAATGATGAAAACTGGACCAAAGCAATGGAGGAAGCTGATGCAAACTGAGAAAAATCACACTTGGGATCTTGTTCCCAGACCTAGAAACAAGAATGTGATTGGAACCAAATGGGTCTTCTGGAACAAACTAAATGAAGTTGGTGAAGTAATCAAAAACAAAGCCAGATTGGTCTACAAAGGCTACTCTCAAATAGAAGGAATTGATTTTGAAGAAACCTTTGCTCCGGTGGCAAGAATTGAAGCAATCAGATTATTTCTTACATTTGTTGCCTTCAAAGACTTCAAGGTATATCAGATGGATGTCAAGTCTGCCTTCCTAAATGGTGATTTGGAAGAAGTATACATTGAACAACCGGATGGATTTCAATTGTCTGATCAAGATGATATGGTCTGCAAGTTGAAGAAAGCACTGTATGGATTGAAGCAAGCCCCAAGAGCATGGTATGAAAGGTTGGATAAGCATCTTGTGCAGATTGGTTTCAACAAAGGTACTACTGACAGTAATCTATATTTCTAAATAGATAATGAAAACATCTTGATTGTTGAAGTATTTGTTGATGATATCATTTTTGGAGGAAGAGACAGTATGTGTAAAACCTTTGCAAATCAAATGAAAAGTGAGTTTGAAATGTCAATGCTTGGTTAAATGAATTTCTTCTTGGGTCTGCAAATTACCCAGACAAAAAAAGGCATCTTTATCTCTTAGACCAAATATGTGAAAGAATTGATGAGGAAATTTGGAATGGAAGATTCAAAGCCAATGAACACTCCTATGGCAACCGGATGTAAGTTGAGCAAAGATGATGACTCTCCTAAAATAGATCAGACCAAGTACAGATCGATGATTGGAGGACTATTATATCTCACTCAAACTAGACCAAATATTATTCAGGCTATTGGTCTTGTGGCAAGATTTCAGGCTGATCCCAGAGAATCTCATGTCATGGCAATCTAAAGAATTTTTAGGTACTTGAAAGGAACAGTTGAGTATGGTCTTTCGTATCCTAGAGATCAGGATTTTTCTCTTCATGCATATACAGATGCAGATTGGGCAGGAGATGTGGATGATAGGAAGAGTACAAGTGGAGGAGCATTCTTTTTGGGAAAAAGATTAGTTTCTTGGCTAAGCAAGAAACAAGAGGCAATTTCTCTGTCTACAACTGAAGCAGAATATATTGCAGCAGCAGGTAGTTGCACTCAAATTTTGTGGATGAAGCAAATACTAAGAGACATTAAAGTAGAATATGAGGAGCCTATCATAATTTTCTGTGATAATTCAAGTGCAATAAATATTTCTAAGAATCCGGTGTTGGATTCTAAGACCAAGCACATATCTATCAAGTTTCACTTTCTAAGAGAACAAGTGAACAAGGATGAAGTCAGATTGGAGTATGTACCCTCCAAGGATTAGATTGCAAATATCTTTACTAAACCTCTTCCCAAGGACTCTTTTGAGTATCTCAGGGAGAAGTTAGGGGTCATGGCCCCTCCGGTGATGAACTAAGATGCACTGATGTGCATTAGTCTGGTGGATATCACAGTCATATCTTGTGATCCGAATTGATGATGGGGAGCTGCTACTAAGGGGGAGCAGCCGGTATGATTCTGATGTGTTAGAATTGCAAGTATCAGCCCTTTGCCATTGATGTCAAAGGGGGAGAGAAGACATGTGAAAAACAAATTGTTGATCAAAGGGGGAGCAGTAAAAGAAAGAGAAGACATGTGAAGAGTTGTTGTCTTGATGGTTTTTCACATCATATGTTGCCATCAATGACAAAGGGGGAGATTGTTGCAAGTATGAGGTTAACCAGTGTTGTCATTGATGTCAACATACTCATATTGCACTGATAAGAAGGATTGGATGAGCTGTGTGCTGAGGATATTGAGAAAATTAGTCTCAGTGAAGAACAGTGATGAGAAGAGGGAAAAAGTACTAAATAGGTTGAGACTCAGAGGATGCGGATTAAAGGGTTTGTAGATATGAGTCTTAAGATGCTCCAGTTAAGATTTCAGAGGTCCACATGAAGATATGAAGAAGTTGTGATCGAACAAGTAGAACCGGTTCCGGGAGATGCTCCGGAGTGACAGAATGTTACAAAAAGGTCCGGTGAGATCTGGAAGTGCATTGCCATATTCTGCGGATTGGAAGGAGTGTTTAGGATGTCCTTTTGATGTGTCATCTCAATTTGTACATAGTTTGGAGGTCTAGAAGAACCTGTTTCAGTTTGACAGTGGCGATAGGCTGTGTTCTTGAAGTTCTGGATGAAGAAGAAAAGAATTCTAGTAAGAGGAGGAAGTGCAGATGTACCTGGTCATTCAGGAAAGCCTATGAAGGTTCTTGGATCATGTTGAGGTTGTGTTGTCGGTCTGCATTGGTGTTAGAACCCAGAATTGGAGATATACTTCCAGATGAAGATGTTCTTGTTCAGGCTGGCCGACCGGATGGGTTATTCATATTGCGAATGTTCTTATGGATAATTGCCGACTTAGATGATTGTTCCTAAGTCAATGCCTTGTATAAATAAAGGTTTGTGAATTCATTTTGAAGTTTTTTTGTGGAGCGGATGAGTGTGATACAGTGAAAGAGCGAGGGGCAGAGCAGAAGTATCTCGGGCTTAAATGGAATTGATCCAGACATGGTAAAGATGTCAATCTCCAATTCAAGTTTGTAAAACTTATCATCTTGTAGACAGTGTGTCTCTTGTAGGTAGTGTGCCTCCTTGTGAGTAGTGTGCTCGGGCAGTGAGCCCTAATTGGCATGTGCCATTCATTTTTCTTATTCTTCTAACAGAGAATAATCCTTGGGTTAATCACCTCGTGGTTTTTCCCTTAACTGGGTTTTCCACATCAAAATCTTGGTGTCTAATGTGTTGATGTTTATCTGCTCCTGTGTTTATGCGTTATGCTTTCATGAATGGTTAACTGATATGCTATTAACTAACAAAGAAGAATCAAGTGTTTGAAGTTCAAGCAAGTTTTTGTACAACTGATTCACCCCCCCTCTCAGTTGTGTGCCCTAGATCTAACAAATGTCACCTGCCCAATCTGAATCCACAAATACAAAGTGAATGCCAAGGTCATGTAGGATAACCATGATAACATCAGGAATACTTAAAAGTACCCCACAAATATCTAAACACTCTCTTCACTGCATCCCAATGTACTCGTCTAGGATTTTCCATAAATTGACTAAGGAATCCTATTTCTTGGGCAATGTCTGGTCTTGTATAGACCATCGCATACATCAAATTGCCAACCACACTAGCATAAGGAACTCTGCTCATATCCTCTGTCTCAAAAGACTTTGGACAATCTGCAACAGATAACTTTGTTCCAATTGTAACAGGAACAGTCAAAGGTCTGCAATACACCATGTTGAATCTCTCCAACACAATGTTAACATACTCTAGCCTAACCAAAGTTTTTGTTTTCTCTGTCTCTTATGATCTCCATCCCTAGAATGTACCGAGCTACCCCTATATTTTTCATCTCAAACTATGCTGACAACTAAGACTTCAAATCAAAAATCAAATGTTTACCATTCCTAATGAGTAACATATCATTGACATACAATGCAATAATGAGAATGTGATCATTGTCAAACTTGTAATAAACATAATAATCTGATTTCAATCTCTGAAATCTAATACTCAACACAAAGGCATCAAACTTTTGGTACCACATCCTAGGAGACTATTTCAAACCATACAAAGATTTTTTAACTTGCAAACCAAATTTTCTTTACCTTTCACCACGTAGTGCTCTAGCTGTGACATATAGATTTACTCCTCGAAGTCACCATGAAGGAATGTTGTCTTCACATCCATCTGTTCCACTTCTAGATCATATGTTGCAGCAAAAGATAATTGGAACTGAATAGATGTCAACTTTGCAATGGGAGAGAAAATCTCACTATAGTCAATTCCCTCCACCTGAGAATACCCCTTTGCAACCAATCTAGCATATATTTCTAAACACTACCATCTACACTGAATTTCATTTTGAACACCCATTTGCATCCAACATGTTTTCATCCTTCAGGCAAAGGCATCAAATCCCAAATATTATTCTTTTCTAAAGAATCCATCTCCTCTTCCGTGGCCTCCTTCTAGGAACCTGTATCTTTCATATACCCATAGCCTCTTTCATAGTTCTAGGCTCATCAGTGTTAGAAATCAAAGCAAAAATACAACTGGAATCATGCAATGAATAACAAAACCTATCAGGTTTCTACCTTATCCACATGGACCTCCTCAAAGATTGAGGTTGAGGTTCTTCATCTTCTTCTAAACTTTCAGAGCTACTAGAGCTCTCCTCATTATCATGTCCAATAGATGTTTTTTGTTCAACTTTCTTAGGGGTGGAAGGAAGATGAACCACATCATCTTTCTTTTCTTCTTTCTCTGGCTACAAGACAATAGAGAAAGGATTGAGCTCTCTAAAGATCACACTTCTGCTATACAGAACTCTCTTAGCCACTGGATCATAAAGCTTGTACCCTTTCACACCAATGCCATAACCAATGAAGATACACTTCACAACCTTGTTCTCCAACTTAGACCTCTTCTCCTTAGGCACATGTGCATATGCCTCACAACTAAATACTCGAATGTGTTTTAATGAAGGATTTTTACCAGACCATACCTCCATAGGTGTCTTATCAATGACCGCTGATGTAGGAGACCTATTAACTAGGTAACAAGCGGTAGCAATAGCTTCAGCCCAGAACTTTTGTTCAAGACCAGCTCCACTTAGCATACTCCTTTCCCTATCAATCAAAGTTCTATTCATCCTCTCTACAACTCCATTCTACTGAGAGATATATGGAGTTGTCTTATACCTCTCAATCCCCTATTCTTTACAGAACTTGTCAAAATCTGCTAAACAGAACTCACCACCATTGTCAGTCCTCAAACACTTAATCTTTCTATCCTTATAATTCTCTATAAGAGCTTTGAACTCTTTGAATCTATTAAAGACTTCATATTTACTTCTAAGGAAATACACCGATGTCCTTTTACTATAGTCATCAATGAATAAAACAAAGTAAACAAATTTTGAAATCGAAGGAACATTAATAGGACCAAACACATCAAAATGAATCAAGTCCAACACCTTAGAAGATTTGTGAGAACTGGAATAAAACTGAACATGGTTTTGTTTCCATAAATGAAATGTTCATAGAAATTAAACTCAAAGTTATAGTCATTCATACCCTTAAAAAGATTTTTACTTTTTAGGGTCCTCAAACCCTTTTCTCCAATGTTACCAAGCCTTTGGTGCCATAACATTGTCTTCTCAGCTAGAAGTTCCATCTCCATAGAATGAGCACCCTTAGGTACCTAGAAAGAACAACCATCAGAAGTAGATGCAATAGTCCTCTTTGTTGTTGGTTCCAATGGTGAGGATGAAGACTCTAAAGCTCTCTTCTTTAAAATAGAGGCACTATTGCACTGAACTATGCATGCATCAAGCTGAAACAAAGTGCCAATCCGAACTCCCTTAGCCAACACCATAGATCCTCTAGTCATCTTGCATCCTCCATTTGAGAAAATAACCTACACACCCACATCATTCAGCTTACTTATAGAAAGAAGGTTCCATGTCAAACCAAGGATATGTAGAACACCATTGATTCCCTTCACTCATCCATCAAGGAATCAAATAAAGACTCTTCCACGGCCAACAATCTTTAGGTGAGAATCATCACCCATGTACACCTTTCCACCATTGTATTCTTCATACTTCAAAAACCAACCCCGATGCGAGGTCATGTTAAAAGATGCACTAGAGTCAATAAGCCACACATCCTTGGATGCATGTGTTACGAGGGCAGTAACAAACACTTCTCCTTAATCTTGAGAGGACTTGTAAGAATCCAAATCATAATTCTTCTTTTTCTTTTTCTCCTCCTTGCACTCCTTGTAGAAGTGACCAAATTTGCCCTAGTTCCAACACAGGGCCTTGGACTTTCCAAGAGACTTAGATCTCCCATGGGATTTGGATTCTCCTTTTTCTTCCTTCTTATCCTTTTTCTTTCCCTTCTCTTTAGATCTACAACAAATCACAAGAGCCTTAGTTGATTTGGAAGACTTTCTCCGCATCTCTTTAGACAACAGTGAAGAAACCACTTCATCCATCTTGAAGGAGGTAGTGGTACTCCCAATGGCCATAACAAGGTGGTCCCATGAATCTGGTAAGGAACACAATAATGTCATACACTGATCCTCCTCCTCCGTCTTCACACCAACAAAAGTCAACTGGGAAACAAGCATATTGAATGTATTTAGGTGATCAATGATAGATCCTCCATCTTCCATCCTCAGAGAATACAATTTATTTCACAGGAATAACTTGTTCGCTAGGGATTTAGCCTGATAAACATCTCCAAGCTTCTTCCAAAGATCCTTTGTAGTCTTCTCTTAATGGATATTTAGGAGCACTGAATCAGCCAAACAGAGTCTTATCAAACCCTTAGCTTTTTGATTTTGAGATCCTAATCTTCTTGAGACATTGTCATTCGTTTTGCACTAGATATGGCATCCCATAAATCCTAATCTACAAGCATGTCCTCCATTTTGAGTTTCCACAACTCGAAATTAATTCCATTAAACTTCTCTATCTCAAACCTCCCAGATGTGCTTGCCATCTCTTACTTGCAACAAAGATTTCAAAATCCTCTACACAAGCTCTCACTCAAACGAAGCTCAGCTAAAAAAACCCTCTACCCAACAACTAGAACCAAAGGTGATCAAGGTCTAATACCAACTGAAAGGAAGCAAGGTATACAAAAATGCTTCCTACACTGATCTATTGAGGAAATATTTATGCAAATTTTTACTTTTATAGTTACATATTAAGATGTACATTAATAGAAAGATAATAACAACTTCCAAATGTAACCATAAAACTCACAGTTCACAAGATATGCATGGGGAAAACCCTTTCAAGTAGAAAACCCTACACTCCAAAGCCGCCCAATATATTTTCAAGAATCAAGAAGATTACAATATACTTGTTGAGCAAGCTTTTCTAGGAGTATATCCAACCAGAGATCCAGGAAGTAACTTGACATCTATAATATTATTACACACAACCTCCATCTCTAGCTCCTAATATATAGGAGATACAATACAGTAAACCGTTATCGGTAATTACAAAACCATGATCCAAAACCACCCAAAAGTGGTACCCAAATTATCTCCAATCAAAGATGCCTTGTGATGTACCAAAACACACACCAACACATGTAACTCTCTCCTTTACAACTCTTTTATGTGTCCAACACATTTTTACATTTCCTAAAAATAGGAGGTCCAACTTCCGGAGGTCATAACTTTTGATCCAGGTGTCCAATTGATGAACCGTTTGATGCGTCAGAAAGCTCATGAAGAGATATATCACCATGTAACCCATTTTGTTGGTTACAACAATTTTCAGAGCGTTTAGGGACCTCCAAGTGCCTCAAAATTGAGTTTGAAACTTTTTCAGCAATTTTCAAAAAATAGAAACTTTAATATCTCATGATCCAAGTATGATCTTGAGTCAAAACTCACCTGAGATGTTTACTTAGTTGTTCCACACCTTCTAGGAAAATTTTCAATCAATTCAAGGTCAAATTTAAACTTACTAAAAAAAGGAAGTCCCGCCATTTTTAGCCCTTTTGGAAACTTTGAAAGTTCTAGATCATTCTTCAAGATAAAAGGTATTCAAAAAGACCAAAACTGGGAAGAATAGTAACCTTTCAAAGTTGCAAGGTTGAGATGCTTTTCTTAACAATTTTTTTCCTTTAGTTGTAGACAACTCGTATATATGTTAAGTGCTTAAGAAATTATATTCATTGAGTTTTTCTATTTTTACATGTTTCAAGGTGGAGTAGCCCTTGCAAGGGGAATGTACACCAAAAGTTGCATCCATATCTATATCCTTTTTATAATTTTGTGAAAATATTTACTTTCATGTTGGCTACATGTTTTTAATTTAATATGTATCTTCACAGTAGTTCATATGCAAGTCAAAGTGGGTGAAGAATACAATGGTGAAATTTTCATACCTTACAATTTTCCCCTTCATTTTGGTCTCACTAATCTAGTTATGTTGTATGTAATGATTAGTGTAGAAGAGAATTTTCTATGTAAAATCTGGCATATAACCTAATCCTAGCTTAATTCCATCTAAACTCATTCCTAGGGATTGACCTTGATCCTTTGTTTATCTATCCATCACCTAGGTTTATATTTGTAATCACATAACTAAACTAATTTAGTTCTACTAATTTTTAAAATGACCCTAGTTATTCTAAAATCTAAACTCAAATTTAGGCCTAAGTTAATCCCTTCCTAAGTGATCATAATGTGTTGACTTGAAACATTCAATGTTTCATTTGCACCCTTTGGAGTTGTATTTAATGACTAACACTAATTCAATTTTAGAATCTAAAATCTTGAGCTCTCATACATACTTTCATCATCATTCCATGAGCATCATTAAAGAGTCTATACTATATCATCTGCTTGCATCAACATTCAAGCATTTGTGAGTGATTGGTTGTTATTTTTTACCATTGTCAAAAGTTGTTAAATTAGTATCCTAGGAGTTTGACCAAAGGAGAATAAATGCTTTCCTACTAAACTCCCCAAAGACATCCCTAAACATTTCCATGTAATTATTATAGGTCACGAACATCTAGGTAAGCATATCACAAAAGTTAAAACTAGTGAAGTTTAGATCTGCAAGCCAAGTTTAGATCAATAGTCACGTAGATCACTTGCATATTCATGAAAGTGAACTAGACAAATAGATAGTAATTTTCTAGATTCCAAGGCATTCATTTGTCAAACCCTCATTTTTTGTACACTAATGAATCCTTTTAAACATCTTTCATTGCATATTTCATTATCTAGATTTGAGGTAAGTACCTTTATTTTATTATTTAAATTCCATAAATTTATTCTATCTAACTATTCCACATAGTTACAATACCAACTCTTTATCCTAAGATATTTTCTAATTATTACATTAATTATTTATTTACCTTAAATATTATCTAAAGAGTATTTTATTTCTTTTCAAATCTTTAATATGTAGATATCCATTTCAACAATTGTAATGACTTGCGGAATAAGCTAAATAGTTAGGCCCAATAATTTAATTGTAAATATACTAGTATAGTTATATTTAAAAAATATATCTAAAGTACGCCGAGATGGATCCATCTGAAGGTCTTTTAATCAATTTAGTTTAAACTATAATTGTAATTATTGTATACTTTAATAATTTTAAATCATAATTATGTAGTATTATTTTAGTAAACATTATAATAATGTATTTATATTATTATTATTTTATTATAAATGTTTATTATTTTATGCCAAATAGTTTCATGTTTTAAATTAGAATAATTAATTTAAATTAGAATAATTATTTTATATTTTAAATCACAAAAATTTAAATTAGAATAACTTATATTATTATATTATTGTAATATTATTACATTATTATAAAATAATAATAAATATAGTAATAAATATAATAAAGAAAATCATTAAATAGAATATATCTAAATATATAATTATATTGTATATTTTTATTAAATATAATCCTATTATATTTATATTATTACAATATTGTAATATTACTACATTTTATAGAGAATGTTCATAATAATAAAAATAATAATAAATATAATAAGGAAAATTACTTAATGATAATTAATATTATTATAATTATAATATTATATTATAATAATATATTTAATCAATATTATAAATTATATTACAAAATTATATGAATTATTATAATTAAAATATAGATTAGATATATTATTATAATATATTATAAAAATTATTTAATAAAATATAATATTTATTTATTTATTTACACTAATTAAAATTATATAATATATTATATAATAATTCTAAATATAATTGTGCCAATAAGGGTGTGGTTCGACGGTTAAGTCACTCGGTTGTAGTGGTGGCCACCAGAGTTCAAACCCCCGCTGGGCCAACGAGCTCGCAGGCTTTACGCCTTCGCTAGGCCAACGAGCTCGCGGGTTTGAAGTGCTCTTGCTAGGGGATGAGGTCCCCCATGTTGTTGCCTCACCAGTTCGTTGCTCTGGGCAAAAGCATTCGTGTGGAGCCGGAGGGCGTGTCGCACCAGCATCACCGGTCACATTAAAAAGTTTACCAGGTGCATTATCTTTTAAAAAAAATTCTAAATATAATTGTAGTATATATTATATTTAGAATTAGAGTTAAAGGTTAAAATTAGGGTTAGGGTTAGTGTTTAAGTTAGAGTTAGAGTTACAATTAATCTAATAATTAATCTATTTATTATAATTAGGGTTAGGGTTAGCATTAGTGTTATGATTAAGGTTAGGGTTAAGATTAGGGTTAGAAATATAATTAGGGTTCAAATTAGGGTTTTGATTATGGTTAGCATTAGGGTTAGTGTTATTATTAGAGTTACAACCAAAATTATGTTAAATAGGGTTAGATTTTGAAATACCATTAAGTTGAGGGTTTTGAGGCTTATAAAATAATGATAAGTGTAATCTTATAAGAACCCTAATCCTAACTCTAACCCTAACCCTAATTCTAATCATAACTCTAATTCTACCCTACTATAACCCTAATTTTAAATCTAACTATAACCCTAATTCTAACCCTTATCTTAATCCTAATTCTAACTATGATTTTAACCCTAACTCTAACTCAAATTCTAACCCTACTCCTAACCCTACCTCTAACTCTACCTCTAACCCTAACCCTAATGCTTACCCTAATTCTAATTCTTACCATAATTCTAATAGTAACCCACCTTAATTCTAACCCTAAGTCTAATAGGAACCCTAATCTTAACTCTAACCCTAACCTAACCCTAATTCTAATCATAACCCTTATTCTACCCTAACTATAACCCTAATTTTAAATCTAACAATAACCCCAATTCTAACACTTACCCTAATCCTAATTCTAACTATGGTTTAACCCTAAACCTAACCTAAATTCTAACCATGACTCTAGCCCTAACCCTAATTGTAACTATAATGCTTACCTTAATTTAGTAACCCTAATTCTAACTCTAACCCTAACCTCAATTCAAACCCTAACCCTAATTATAACCCTAACTTAATTCTAACATTAATCTTAATTGTAACTCTAACCCTAACCACATGGATAATTGTAATCCTAACTCTAATTCTAAACCTAACCCTAATCCTAATTTTAACCCTAACCCTAACCCTTATTCTAACCCTAAAAATAGCTCTAATTTTAACCCTAACCCTAACCTTAAGCCTGATTATAATTCAAACCCTAAACCTAAGCTTAATACTAACCTTAACCCTAATTGAACTCTAACCCTAACTATAATTTGAACCCTAACCCTAACTATAACTTTAATTCTTATCATCCTTACCCTTATTTCTATTTGTAAGGTTGATCCTCACCCTCTAATACTAACCCTAATCCTAATCCTAATCCTAATTCTAAACCTAGCTGTAATTGTAATCATAATTCTAACCCTAACCTTAACTATAATTGTAATCCTAACCCTAACCAATTCTAACCCTTACCCTAACTCTTATTATAACCCTAACAATAATTCTAACTTTAACCGTAACTATGACACTAACCCTAATGCCAATAGTAATACTAAGTCTATTTCCAATCCTAAAAAAGATCATAATTCTAATACTAACTATAATTCTACTTTTGATGTATAGAAGTATAAGTTGATAGGTTAAATATCCATTTCCCTTTTTTTAGTAAATTGATTTGTATTTTAACAATTCAATTAAATTGCTTTATTTATTAAAACTAAAGCTAACATCTTCTTTATAGTATATTAAAACAAACATTTTCCTTTACCACATAGTTGAGTGGTGGAGTTTTATAATTAAGAGATTTTAATGTGTCAATTTTAGTAAGTTTTTATCTTTTAATATTTTAGATTTGTTATACTTACTTTACATTGTCCTTTAGATGGATTTTTTTTATCTATATACTTTTTCTACATTTTTATTTTATATTGGCTACTTCATTTTTTCATATTAAAATGATAATTATTTTGGAGCTTATTCTCTTAAAATCTCTGTAATACTTTTGTCATTATATTATGTTAATTTAAAAAATTATAGATTCAACCAATTTGAATGATATATTTTATTTTATTTTTAAATATAGTATCAAACTCACCTCCCATCTTATTCTTAGTGAACTAAATCTCATTGTGCACCCACCAAACCAAATGATAGCAAATGTAAAATCTAAACCTTTTATCTAATTCAACAAAGATCCTTGTCATTGCTTAATACTTCTCTATAGATTTGAGAAATCCACTATTAAACAACCAAAAATCAATAAAATTTATTACAAATTGAATATGATAGCATATAGGATAACTATGCAACATGACATCGAAGGGCTTTCCAGAGCAATAAAATATGCTCCAAAGTTTGTTATGAAGGTGTAGTCCTTGGTCAATTTAATTGACAAAGACATAGAATTGGATGGGCTTAAGTATGAAGAGGTTTCATTGAAAAATGACTACAGGGCAGCAGTGGCAGACCTTTTCAATAAGGGTAGTGCACTTAATGAGGTTGACCTTTTTCTGGAGAGCATTGACAAAGAGGAAGAAGCTTCAGAGACACAATAGATCGAGCTTTATACTGATAGAGTGTGATGCCCCGTCATGCAACCCTAGAGAGTTAGGCTAACCAAGCAATAAAATACGGGAATTTTTTTTTTAAAACAAGCAAATACATTAATCATTAGATAAAATAACAACTTATTACATCAATAAAATCATTTTACCTACTAAAATCTCTAGGGATCATAACTCCATCAAGTAATTACAACATAATACTTTAAAAATGTCCATATGCAAACTTAATACATCAAGAGAAGAATACATTTTTCTATTTATAAGACAAGTACAAGTACAACGAGATCATACACAAGATTACAACAAATTAAAACATAAGCCATGGTTACACAATTCTGGAACATATAACAAATCTGAGGATGCCAACACAGGTCTGGAACTGGAAAACACATCTGCCACAAACACGAACCAAGATGCCAAATAAAAACTAATGGATTAAGCTCTTCCACCAACCATGTGGATCCCTGAAGTCCACCCCTGAGCTAGGAGATAACAGTGAGGTCCCCTGACACAAGCAAAGAAAGAAGGACAGACTAAAGACAAGAATACCTCAGGTTTCACTTGTAGACATAACTGAACTCAACAATCAACATCCAGAGGCAAGAGAACAGGGCAAGCTGGAGTGCAGTAGGAAGAAGTGTCATCGCATGGCTCTACATGGGTTACCCTGACTGTCTCTCTCTAGATGCCGGCCCCCATCTATGGTTACCCTAACAGCCTCTCTCTAGGCGCCGGCCCCATAGGTCACACATGCAAAAATCATCTCTTTTAACTTGCTTAATTAATATGAAATTCTACCCTTTCCCCCTAGGTTAATTATTATGTTCTCACTTGTTAAACACTTCCAATGGGTTACCTAGACAGCCACTTTAGGTGTCGGCCCCACATCGGAAGCCACTCCCCTACCCGCACTCAGTTGACCTAACCCAATCAAGTACTATACAAGGACACACATGACATACCTCCAACACTTATGACAAACCAATAATAACTCAGGGCATGTAAAAGTCTAAAATTTAATGAAACCAAACAGTTTTCTCTCTCTAGAATACACAAATTCAAGTCATCAAAAGTTCAAGGTAAACAAACCTCTGGATAGGTAATACAACCCATAGAATCCTTAAAAAAAGAAGACCAAACTCTCTTATCCTAACTCTCCTTTAGAAACTGACAATTACAACATGCAAGATAAATAAATCAACGTAATCAACACGGATATATTAATCTATCAATACTAATTAAACATTAAATCAGAAGAGTTGGTTTACCCCCTATCATGCTATTAACTAACTAGAAAGGTAGTTGAAGAACAATAGCTTTCATGTAATACTTATCACCTAGTTTTATACTTCCATTATAACCCAAATTTTATAATGACCAAGTAAATTTACTTAACAAAGTAACAAACTAATCATAAAAAAATATGAAACTAGTATTCCTTATAACGGTATCGACACCACTAAGCTAAAAAATTAAGAGGTAATCTATCTTACCTTACTAGCTATCTTAGAATGTTACAACTTTTACTTAAATTCCAAAATAAATGCATTTAAAATCCCATTATGTGAAAACTATAACCATCGCTCCCCCCCAATGGAAATAATATACTAGGTCTATTCACTTCAATTTAACCACTGCTACACTATACAATTAAACTTCTAATTCATACTCTAAAGCCTCTGTCTACCCAGGAATTAGTTAAGACTAACGTAAGTTCTCTTGACTATTTCTTCTAATTAGCTTTAGTCATCTACATATGAAAATATATGAGTACATATATAATTACAAACTCAAACAACATTTTAATTTAATAATTTAGCAATAAGAAACCAAATAAGAAGCTTCTAAAAACTGCCAGATCTAACAGTTTGTTGAATAGGAAGGAAACAACCCTATGAAAAGAAAACTAAAAGTTTAAATAAGGCTAAAACTCCTCAGAGAAAACGACCCATAATAAGGGCTGGAGATATTAGACGAGTTTTTTTTATTGAAAGTAAAAGCCTGAATAAAACCATACGGCGATGCCTAGCAGAGATGACAAATTTGGTTAAGATTTCAATTGGATTAATCAATTATTTCTAAGAAAATCCATTTCTTTGCAAAAATTTTAAGAGGCACAAAGCGGAGTCAGGCTGTATGGCGGCACCAAGGATAGAGATGGAAATTGATAAGATTCCAGTGGTTCAATCGACCCATTATAGTAGTCTCAAGAATTCCATTTTCTAGCAATCAAAATTTTCATAGAGTTAGATGGAGATAGGCTGTAAGACGGCACTAAGGTAGCCATAGGAAAATAAAGATAGAAATCTAGAAAGACTCTTTCCCCAATCGATCAATTTCAATTGGGTCCAGCTAACATTTTACTAATTTTAATTGCTTAAAAATTGCAGAGATCAATAAAAAAAATGGATTTGTCTTCTTGCAGCATAGACGTCTACCAGGTTAAATGAGAGTATAATAGTTGAGAAGGCTCAAGAAGGAGGAAGCAAAGAAAATGGCAAGGAAAGCCATACTGAAAGATGACCAAGTTGCCTTCTATGATCAGAGATTTCAAAAGTATTATAATGCACGATAGATGAATGAAGGAGGCACTAACAGCTTAAGAAATTCTTTATCAAATGCCATAGGCTAGTGTAAAGCCTCTGAAACAACCATAGTTGTTGAACAAGGTGTGAGGCTGCAATGACAAGATTGGTAAAGTTAAATAAGGGAAACTCACAAGAAACAAGTTTGCATTCTAATACTGTGCTTGGTGTCATATTTATCCCAAAAGGGGAGATCATCCATCAATGCATAAGGAAGGTAAGAATTCTTATGGGATTTGCCAGTCCACTACTGGTAAAGCATAGGGTTGGTATTCGAGTAAGTCAAAACATAGTTAAACTAAATATACAGAGAGCATCACACTTAAAGGAAAACTAAATGGAAAAAGTCGAATATGAAGATTGACGGTATAAAGGTTAGGCTCCAAAGAGGCCCGGTGATTTCTCACAGAAGAAGCCTTTTGAAGATCAAGCTTTTGATTAAGATGCACTCCACTTTTGATTTTAAACAATCCAAGCTCTTACTAAGGCAAATTTTAATCATACAGAGAACAGATAAACATACCCGGATTACTATTTTCCAACTTCGAAATCCTCTTCCATAAAAATTTCCTTTCTCTGCTTTCTCAATTCCTCCCCTTCTGTAAAATTTTTCCCCAAATTTCTGTCTCTCCCTCACCGAAATCCTCTTCCCACAAATAGCTCCAAAATTACAAAAATAGATATATTCAATTAATTTCCCACTCCCGTGACCATTACAGAGAATCCACTTTTATATCTTTCAAGATTAAAAAAATATCATAAATTTCTTCTTCCCAGAAGACTCTCTAATCAGAGAATTTATTCACGACACCTCAACAATAAATTATTAACTAATAAAAGATAAGATACAGATTTAATCAATAATATAATATTAATCACTTATGATAATCTCCATAATTACTAAATATCAAAGTTATTAATTTTAATTAAAATCACTTATTCACTAAATATCAATTTTCACCTTATTTATAAACAATTAAATAAATACTGATTTACCTTAACTTATTATTATTATTATTATTAGTACGGTATTAATTAGTAAGTATACTACGATTACACATTAACTGTAAAATCAAACGACACTGAAAAAGAGATCTTTAACTCAAAAGAATCGACTAATCAAACAATTAATGACAACCACATACCGAAAGGTGACCTAGAATCTGAAAACCCAAAACCAACTGAACAACAACTATACTCGAGCCTGGAAACACATGGATGAGGATGACTAAAAACATTGACTGACAAAGGGAACCCCATGTTATCTCCCATCCATGCTATCCATTGGTGTAAGGGCACACTCAGACCTGCTAAATCAGGTGGAGTCGATGCCCGGTACCTGCAACCTGCATCCAAAATGAGATGTTGCATACAAGAATATACATATATGACAAACACACAGTTTCAGGGAGTCGCAGCGTAGTAGGGTACTCATAATGAGTAGTACTACACTGTCCCTGCACTGAAAGCAAGACATAAAACATAAATATTCACTAACAATCAGATATACATAAAACATTATAACTCTACTTTGCATAATCAACTAACTATCAACTAAACATGTCAAAACACATCATCTACTATAATATCAACAATGTTACTATAATGATCATAGCAAATGTCAACAACCGCATCAGTAATCCATAATCCATATTGAGCATAACTAAGCATAACCAAAAAGTCTATCATCCACATGTCTCAAAATGTCTAAGTGTAACTGAAGTACCATCAACTGTCAAAAGCCAAAATGAGGGGCATTACGTAGAGGATTGGTTGCAGTCACCATACTGTTGGAATGGTATGGTTTTCCCAGGATTAATGTTTATTGCTTGATTCAGCAACAGAAGTTTTTGTTAAACTGTTATTCATCTGAACTGGAGAAAACCCTGAAAATCTTTCAGATTTATGGTTTTAACAGGGAAACATTGTCATCACTTTTGTATTCTTGCCCTTCTATCTTGAAATTAGAATACTTGAATTAGTGGCATCCACTTTTTTTAGCACTTCATAAATATCCTATGAAAAGATTGTAGATAAGCCTGCTTATGATGCCACGAATCATTCAAGTGTAAGTTAAAACACACTTCACTGTCTCTTTCTAAGAAATCAAATCTTATGCCCATGAATTCTCTTAAACTGATAACTATTTTGAGAAATCATGTGTCACCTTGGCTGTCTTTAGATAAATTTGTCTCAAGTATTTGGCATCCATCCCATTGGAAAAGAACTTTCCCTATAGTAAAAATAAGTCCTCTAATGCATTAATATTAGTCTGATAGTATTTTTCTCTCATTAAAGCCTTTTTGAAAAAACCAATTTATCAAAGTTAAACATTTTTAACAAAGATAAACTAACAATGCACTCCACTTAAATATCATCCATTTCAATGATCAAACAGTCAATAGAAATTTTACATTTCATCCGCAACAAAAAGTGGTAAATATTTGTTCTAATTTCATTGACCAAAATTGATTTTTGACTGTTAAAGTAGATGATGTTTAAGAATAGCTACAACAATGGTACAAATAACCTCATTGATTGTAAGAAGAATAGTTGCATCTTTATCTCCCTCCACCTACCAAGCTATCCATAAAATGATTCACTGACTGAAATAGTATGACTGAACAAATACCACATATCTTTATTGATGGCATACTTCATGCATGTTGTAAAGATATTTTACCAATTTGAATAAACCATTTCCAAAGTAACATTTGTTCTTACAACAAAAGACTTACAAAGACCTAAGGTTGTGGACTCTATATCTTGCACTATTCATCATGCTACCAACAATTAAAAACTAAGGACTGATTTCATTTCAGTGCACTGATGGCCCGAATGTCATTCGTCACAGGTTTGAGTCACTCACAGTGGTGAGTGGTCGATTATTTTGGCACCAATTGCCTGAAGCTTGTTATAATATAAAAAACTCTTTTTCAAGTGACAGTGCTTCTAGGATATTATTAACCAATTCATATCAAATAAAATTGTAAATTGTTGAATATAAATCAAGTACCACGTTCAAACTTCCTTGTTCTTTTTCTCCCTGACTGAGGTTGTCACTCATTTGATGTATGTGTTTAGTTGTCATTTTACTAAAAAAAATTATGTTGACTTGTTATTAGTGGGTGCAGACTGAGATTAGGAGTAGGAGGAGGCCAAAGAGTCCAGGTCCTAATAAAGGATCTAATGCCAAACATCATTAGGAACCATATTTCCATAGAATGCTCTGTGAATTATATCATTGTGGAGGGGAAGTATAATATGATTTATATCCTAATTAATTAAAACATATACCAATTATTTTGTACAATGCTAAGAAAATTTAAATCTATCTTCTTCATAAGATTTCAAGCAACACAAAATGCAGACTCACCAGGCAATAGACCTCAACATTTCACAAAACACACGAGCTCAAGCCCCAAAGCAAGATGTCAATGCCCAAACCTAGAGATAAATGGCCATCAATTTCTTGTCCTAAATTTTGAAATGGTAAGGATGGTCTCAACCTTGATACAAAGCTCCCCTGAAGCCCTCAAGGTTATAGTCATTCATACCCTCAACAAGATTTTTATATTTCAAGGTCCTCAAACCCTTTTCACCAATGTGACCAAGCCTTTGGTGCCCTAACATTGTCTTCTCAGTTGGAAGTTTCATCTCCATAGAATGAGCACCCTTAGGTACCCAGAAAGAACAACCATCGAAAGTAGATGCTACAGTCCTCTTTGATGTTGGTTCCAATGGTGAGGATGAAGACTCTAAAGCTCTCTTCTTTAAAACAGAGGCACTATTGCACTAAACTATGCATGCATCAAGCTGAAATAGAGTACCAATCCGAACACCCTTAGCCAACACCATAGATCTTCTAGTCATCTTGCATCCTCCATTCGAGAAAACAACCTGCACACCCACATCATTCAACTTACTTATAGAAAGAAGGTTCCATGTCAAACCAAGGATATGTAGAACACCATTGATTCCCTTCACTCATCCATCAAGGAATCAAATAAAGACTCTTCCATGGCCAAAAATCTTCAGGTGAGAATCATCACCCATGTACACCTTTCCACCATTGTATTCTTCATACTTCAAAAACCAACCCCAATGTGAGGTCATGTCAAAAGATGCACCAAAGTCAATAAGCCACACATCCTTAGATGCATGTGTTGCCAAGGCAGCGACAAACACTTCTCCTTCATCTTGAGAGGACTTGTCAAAATCCAAATCATAATTCTTCTTCTTTTTGTTTCTCCTCCTTGTACTCCTCGCAGAAGTGACTAGGTTTGCCCTAGTTCCAACACAGGCCCTTGGACTTTTCGAGAGACTTAAATCTCCCACAGGATTTGGATATTCCTTTTTCTTCCTTCTTATCCTTTTTCTTTCCCTTCTCTTTAGATCTACCACAAATCACAAGAGCCTTCTTAGTCAATTTGGAAGACTTTCTCTGCATCTCTTCAAACAATAGTGAAGAAACCACTTCATCCATCTTGAAGGTGATAGTGGTACTCCCAATGGTCATAACAAGGTGGTCCCATGAATCTGGTAAGGAACACAGTAATGTCATACATCGATCCTCCTCCTCCATCTTCACACCAACAGAAGTCAACTAGGCAACAAGCATATTGAATGTATTCAGGTGATCGGCAATAGATCCTCCATCTTCCATCCTCAGAGAATACAATTTCTTTCGCAGGAATAACTTGTTCACCAGGGATTTAGCCTAATAAACATCTCCAAGATTCTTCCAAATATCCTTTGCAGTCTTCTCTTCATGGATATTTAGGAGCACTGAATCAGCCAAACAGAGTCTTATCAAATCCTTAGCTTTTTGATCTTTGAGATCCCAGTCTTCTTGAGACATTGTCGTTGGCTTTGTACCAGATATGGCATCTCATAAATCCTGATCTACAAGCATGTCCTCCATTTTGAGTTTCCACAACTTGAAATTAATTCCATTAAAATTCTCTATCTCAAACCTCCCAGATGTGCTTGCCATCTCTTACTTGCAACAAAGATTTTAAAATCCTCTACACGAGCTCCCACTCAAACGAAGATCAGCTCAAAAAACCCTCTACCCAACAACTAGAACCAAAGGTGATCAAGGTCTAATACCAACTGAAAGGAAGCAAGGTATGCAAAAACACTTCCTACATTGATCTATTGAGGAAAGATTTATGCAAATTTTTACTTTTATAGTTACAGATTAAGATGCACATTAACAAAAAGATAACAACAACTTCCAAATGTAAACACAAAACTCACAACACAAGATATACATGGGGAAAACCCTTTCAGGTAAAAAACCCCACACTCCAAAGCCGCCCTATATATTTTTAGGAACCAAGAAGATTACAATATACTTTTAGAGTAAGCTTTTACAAGAGTATATCCAACCAGAGATCCAGAAAGTAACTTGACATCTATAATATTATTACACACAACCTCCATCTCTAGCTCCTAATATATAGGAGATACAATACAGTAAACCATGATCCAAAACCACCCAAAAGTGGCACCCAAATTATCTCCAATCAAAGATGCCTTGTGATGTGCCAAAACACACACAAACACATGTAACTCTCCCATTTACAACTCTTTTATGTGTTCAACACGTTTTAACATTTCCTAAAAATAGGAGGTCCAACTTCCGGAGGTCATAACTTTTGATCCAAGTGTCCAATTGATGAACCGTTTGGTGCGTCAGAAAGCTCATGAAGAGATATATCACCATGTAACCCATTTTGTTGGTTACAACAATTTTTAGAGAATTTAGGGATCTCCAAGTGCCTCAAAATTGAGTTTGAAGCTTTTTCAGTAGTTTTCAAAAAATAGAAACTTTAATATCTCGTGATCCAGGTATGATCTTGAGTCGAAACTCACCTAAGATATTTACTTAGCTATTCTGCACCTTTTGGGAAATTTTTTGGTCAATTCGAGGTCAAATTTAAACTTACTAAAAAAAGCAAGTCCTGCCATTTTTAGCCTTTTTGGAAACTTTGAAAGTTCTAGATCATTCTTCAAGATAAAGGGTATTCAAAAAGACCAAAACTAGGAAGAATAGTAACCTTTCAAAGTTGCAAGGTTGAGACACTTTTCTTAACAATCTTTTTCCTTTAGTTGTAGACAACTCGTATATATGTTAAGTGCTTAAGAAATTATATTCATTGAGTTTTTCTATTTTTACATGTTTCAAGGTGGAGTAGCCCTTGCAAGGGGAATGTACACCAAAAGTTGCATCCATATCTATATCCTTTTTATAATTTTGTGAAAATATTTACTTTCATGTTGGCTACATGTTTTTAATTTAATATGTATCTTCACAGTAGTTCATATGCAAGTCAAAGTGGGTGAAGAATACAATGGTGAAATTTTCATACCTTACAATTTTCCCCTTCATTTTGGTCTCACTAATCTAGTTATGTTGTATGTAATGATTAGTGTAGAAGAGAATTTTCTATGTAAAATTTGGCATATAACCTAATCCTATCTTAATTCCATCTACACTCATTCCTAGGGATTGACCTTGATCCTTTGTTTATCTATCCATCACCTAGGTTTATAATTGCAATCACATAACTAAACTAATTTAGTTCTACTAATTTTTAAAATGACCCTAGTTATTCTAAAATCTAAACTCAAATTTAGGCCTAAGTTAATCCCTTCCTAAGTGATCATAATGTGTTGACTTGAAACATTAAATGTTTCATTTGCAACCTTTGGAGTTGTATTTAATGACTAACACTAATTCAATTTTAGAATCTAAAATCTAGAGCTCTCATACATACTTTCATCATCATTCCATGAGCATCATTAAAGAGTCTATACTATATCATCTTCTTGCATCAACATTCAAGCATTTGTGAGTGATTGGTTGTTATTTTTTACCATTGTCAAAAGTTGTTAAATTAATATCCTAGGAGTTTGACCAAAGGAGAATAAATGATTTCCTACTAAACTCCCCAAAGACATCCCTAAACATTTCCATGTAATTATTATAGGTCACAAACATCTAGGTAAGAATATCACAAAAGTTAAAACTAGTGAAGTTTAGATCTATAAACCAAAGTTTAGATCTGCAAGCCAAGTTTAGATCAATAGTCACGTAGATCACTTGCATATTCATGAAAGTGAACTAGACAAATAGATAGTAATTTTCTAGATTCCAAGGCATTCATTTGTCAAACCCTCATTTTTTGTACACTAATGAATCCTTTTTAAACATCTTTCATTGCATATTTCATTATCTAGATTTGAGGTAAGTACCTTTATTTTATTATTTAAATTCCATAAATTTATTCTATCTAACTATTCCACATAGTTACAATACCAACTCTTTATCCTAAGGTATTTTCTAATTATTACATTAATTATTTATTTACCTTAATTATTATGTAAAGAGTATTTTATTTCTTTTCAAATATTTAATATGTAGATATCCATTTCAACAATTGTAATGACTTGCGTGGAATAAGCTAAATAGTTAGGCCCAATAATTTAATTGTAAATATATGACATAAAACTTTACCTGACATATTTGAGTATCTATTTATAATAATATTATTAATCAATGTTAATTAAATATGATCTTAAACTTTTTTGAAGTTCTGACATAAAAAATGTTTAACATTTAGTTCACATAACAAACCATAGAGATATTTCCTCTCTCATTTAGCAATCTCTATTAGTACATTATCTAATAAGCTTTAAAATGACCATTTATAACCATTTGACATACTAACTATTCTTAAACTTAATCAATCACTTTCATACCCAAACACCCTATTCCTTTTTAGTCCTCTCCTTTTTGCCATCTAAGATGATACCATGCCTGGGGTTCTATTCTCACAATGGAACCACATGTGGTCATCTTTGCAACATTCAAAATATGATTTTTCTCATTTTAAATCATATTGTTCCATCTCACTTCACAAGCCTATTTGATATGCAAACAACCATAAACAATCAGATTATGCTTAATAAAAAGGGAATTAAAGGAATGAACTTATAATGGATACAAAGAAGAAGCAACAACAAGCATCTACAAGTAAAACACAACAACACACATAGCCATAAGATAATAGATACCATAATCCTAAGAAACACTTCATATACACACCCATGCTAATACTACACCTAATCACTTAAACATTTTGCACTCCTTACAAGGTCTAACCTCCAAATTTTCAAATTTATTTATGAGAATTGACCAAGGCACAAGGGGCAATTTAGACCCATTTGTACCCTATCACAATAAGTCCCCATAGGTGCCCATGGCACCACCCCTCCTAGAAAGAACATTTTTATTGTAGGTACAAGTTAAAGGTTTACAGTGGATAGGATTGTAGCTATACCAAACACCTATGTGGTTGAAGGATGGGGTCATAGCCTTATAGACATGGTCATACTAAAGAGCATCTAATTGACTTGGAGCCTAACTAGAAGTCAAAAAATGAATTCCTCTTCTTGAATTGCAACAAATGTCAAAACCTTCTTTAAACATCAAATTAGACTAAGCCCTTCTAAACCCTCTTCTTCTCTTTTATGTTTCTATGTTCAATCTCATCCTCTTCTAAAAGTTCTTTAATTTAAAATATAAAATATATTTAAATAATTTATCATGTTTTAATTTAGATTTTAGACCTAAACAACCCTTCTTATTTAAAAATAGATTAGTTTCTTAATTGATCTATTCTTAACATTAGACAAACATATGTCTCGCTAGAAATACTCCAAAACACTTTTTGACCTAATAACTTTGAAAAATATTACAGGAATTTTCTTGGTTCACATAGCAAAATAGTCACCCATGCTTTAAATCCTCCAACGCATGTGCCTTGAAGAATCTTATGAATAAATTTAATGTTTATTTGGTCTAAGTATATTACTTTTGTAATAGTTTGTAAGAGGGGAGAATGTTTTTTAAGATTCTTTAAATGCTAATGAAATTTTGGATAAGGCACATATAAGAATATATATATATTCATGAATTGGGGGCTTGGGGCCTTGCCTATATAGTATAAAAAAGATAAAGTAGATTTTTAGACCCTTTTATCAAGGATTATATAAATTGCTCATCGTCTTAAAAATCTAAACTATACTATGAAACTATAAAAATTATAGATAGACCCAAAATACACCATACTAACTACTCTAGTTGATTAAATTTTAGTTACCCCATGTCAAGCTATAACTTGCACATGAAGCCTATCTCTTATTCTTTAATGATCTACGAGTTATCAACAAAGGTGTTTTATTTTTTTCCAAGATCCGTCCAATTTTTCACTTCTATTTTGTCCAATTCAAGGGAAGCCTCCAAACTAGATCTCATAACAAGATCTTATTCTTTGGAAGTCTATAAACCTTCTAACACAACCTCTAGAGATGATGAGGCAAAATCCTTCACAAAATTCCTTTTCATCAAAGATTCATGCTTATTGAGGTCAAGTATTGGATCCTTGACCTATTTTGAGCTTTTCCTTTTTAAATTGGGAGTAGGAGCCAAAACCACATCTAGTGTTTTTAATGGAGCTTCCTTCACCTCATGAGAGGAAAGGTGAATAGAAGGGGAGGGAGACCCCTCATAAGAACATGATGAGTGTCCTCCTCAACCAAATAACTAGCGATAATGAATGGTGATGAGGTTTAACAACTGCCCACCAAGAAGGTTTCATAGGCACAATCAAACTTTGTCTACCCAATTCAAAAACAATCATCTTGAAATTCTTTTTGAGGCATTGTGAGGTAAGATGTTGATAAAAAAATTATGCACATAAAGGCAAATTTTAGTCAACTAATTGTCTCCATCTTCTATCTCCAACCTTCATAGAGATTTCAATACGAAAACCCTATATCCATCTCCACACAAATATAGGCATAAGTGGAGTAAGTGAAGTGAAAAGTCTCACCAAACATATGGTAAAACTTCCTAAGCCTATTTCTAATAGCCTCAAGACCCCTGGTCTCTTAGAATCATAAAGGTAAGTAAGGCAATCTAACCCACAAATAAGAAGAGGAGAAAGAATCTAAGTGAGGATCAAAGGTTGGAAACTACTTGGTTTAATGTAGAGGAAATCACTACAAAAATCCCATGGTCCATATTTTAACACAAGCTCCTTATCCCTTAGGGAATCACATTCAAGAATGAAAAACACAAGCATAGGGGTATATAAAAAAATTGTCATGCAGGTTCTTTTTCCATTGCTCATGTAAGTCACATAATTTGGGCCACAATATCATAAATTTGTAAATGGGGGCATTCTTCAATAAATATCCTTTGTAGCCAACTACCTCTTCATCCAAGTTGATTTCTAGGATTTTATTAGAGACAACAAAGGAAGAAGATTGTTTCTCCTTGGGAAGAATTTTTTCCTATTTGTGCTAGTAGGTGAAACATTATTTTTCTCTAGAAAAAAAATAGAGGAAACCCCACCCAAGTTCACAAATTCTTGCACTCGCCTGGCCACACAAGAGGTTTGGAAAGGAGCCCTATTAGAGAGTGAAGTTCTACACAAGAATGAAGTGTTAGGAGGCATAGCAAAAAACCAAATATTTATGTATATTAAAAATACTTTAAATGGGTAAAAATTTTGTAATAATTTTCTCATCTGGTGCAGTCACGATTAGGAGGGTACACAAAGTGAAGAGTCCAAACCGTGCAACAAGAGTAAACACAAGGAAAACAAATCAATTATAGAATGTAAATGCAGTTTTAGTCATTCAGTATATCATAGATTCAAAATACAAACAGGTTGGAAACATGCAGGCTTACAATCAGGGCTCACAGGCCTGATTCCTTAGTTACAGTATATGCACAAGATATGTCTTTGAAGCACCATTCAAAAGAATTCAAACTATCAAACTATCTCTATGTGATTCACTACTCTCCTAGGCATCTATTACATGATTATATATCATCTCCAGAACATAAGATTCCTCTGCATCGACCAAGGATGATTACAAACTCCGATGAAAGAGATGTAACGTGTGTACACAGATAGGTCAGACCTCATCATATGGAAATCCTCCGCAAATGAATGAAACAATGTGCAGATCTTAGGGAAGGTTGGCCATGATCCAAAGTTCCTTGAATGATGTGTCTTCTAGCTCTGCAAGTCATGAAAGTGCTCTGTAAGTCTTCTCCTTTAGCTGATTGTCTAAGACTGTCAGGATGTGTTGGTCATGATGTTAGTCATTCACAAACATAGAATAAAAGTTACACAACAACCTTTACTCATCTTGAAAGATACGATGAATTCAAAGAATTCATGATCCCAAGTCTCCGTTGATTAGGTCTTAATCTACTGACGTTACTCAGTGGTTGATGTGTGTTGCTGTTTTCCATTCAGGGGCCTTACGTGTTTCTGCACTGTTCATCATCATCATCTTCAAATATCCTGCTCTGGATGTTCGCTCTGCAAGTCTCCAACGATTCTACTTCTGCACTGTAAATTTAGTCAAATAATGTACATACAGGCCGATATTTGCATGATTTCTATCATTATTTATGATTCTTTGCATGATATTTTCAGTACTACATGCATTTAACTCAAATATGCTAAGGATCTTCAGTTACCTATGGGATTTCAGCATATTTCACTGTTTCTGCTTGTTATTTATCATGATTTGCAGTTATGGTGATGAATTAATGAAATTGAAAAAGGAAAAGGGGTAGAGAGTGAGATTCCCAAAATTACTGGACTTAGATCACTGATTCACACACAAGCTCCCATACTTGCAATGAAAAGAAGAAAAACTAGAAATCATACTTCACCAGGACATTCCACAAATCCGCATGATCTAGTGCAAAGCTTCAAAGGAAAGTTGACAACAACATGTAATGAAATGAAAGCGCTTCCAGTTGAACACAGCATTCACCAGTACATATCCAGAAATCAACAGAAGATTACGTAAAATTTACAATCAGGATGTAATCTGGAACTTCATATTCATTCAGTATGCTCAAGAACAGGTACATTTACAGTGATCTGAAGAAAGAACCTTGACATTTCAACAATTCTATCCTCATTAGTCTCAGTAATCCGATCTCCTAACTTATTCTACAGTAATTGACTTTTGCGCCAGATGCGTCTATGTATTCTAATGTATTCCTCCTTTTTTTAAAAATGACAAGCCCTGGATGTTATATAGAGCGACTGCCAGAAAACGGTTACAATGATCCAAGGATCAGGATCTTCTCATAACAAACAACGGTCCAGATGAAAAGCACATGCTTCATCAGTTGGCAAATGTACAGCTGGCACAGAATATTCCAGCATCTTCGACTTGATTCGGCCTCCAGCTGGCAAACAGCATATTTGACAATATCCTCCTCATGTCTGGCCCATGTTGACTCCACGCGTAACTTTGTAATTATCAGCTTCAGCAGCATCATCATGATTTCCACGCTCAGCTTCAGCAGCATCATCATGATTTCCACGCTCAGCTTCAGCAGCATCATGACCTCAATGTTGAGCTTCAGCAGCATCATGATGACTTCCTGCAAATAAACAGACAAACATTAAGTTTGTCATCATGTGGATAAACAACAGGAAGTAAACACTTTATTAAACATACCTCCCCATGTGCAGCTACAGGCAATCAAGCTTTACCTGTGAACAAAATGCACTAAATGCATAAACAGCATAAAAACAACCAGGTCAACCCTCGTTGACCAAAATTCAGGCAGTCGGGCTTTCAAATTTCTATCGCTTCATGTTTTGCCCATTTTCTTGTATATCGGGTTCGGAATATGATGATGATGATCACAAATATACAAGGAAATAATCGCCCTTCAAGCATCCTTCGAATCCGGCTTTGCATCATCATCATATTTGCATCGGCGTGACTACATATGATCAGGGTGACAATTTTACCTTAGGCCGACGGCAACAGTTATACCGACGCCAAACATCATGAGGATGACCAACTCTACATGCCCTCTGTCCGGCCGCAGGATATTGTGAAATATGATGCTCCACGCCTCTGAATGTTCTGAGGAAAAGCACATCAGGATGTTTTGTTTTTGCATATTCGGGAAAGAAAGACATCGTCATCATCATCATGATGAAGGCAAACAGGAGGACTTGGAAAAATTATCCTACCGCCGAGGAAAATCATGATGACGTCATCGTCATCATCAGGCTTGGTTAAAATGCAAAGGGATGACGTCATCATCATGTTTCGTGAAGATCAGGAGATAACTGGAATATCGGGTTCCCCCCAAGGAAGATGATCGCGTGGATAAATGCAATATGACCCATTTCGGCCAAGGCTATCCTGCTTGGAAGATCAGGATGATGAACATCATCATCATCATATTTGCATTAGGTGATCTAAAACACGATCCTGCTGAAAGTCCTGATGACGTCATCAGGATATCCGGGGTCCTTGTTAATCTTCGAACATGACGTCATCGTCATCATCATATTGGCGAACAGAAACAAGCCTTAGAAAATATCCTGCCGAAGGAGGAAGGTCATGGTGACATCATCGTCATCATCATATTTGCAAAAGGTTATACTTCTCGGCAGGAGGATATTGCGAAATGTCGGGTAGAGAAAGATCATGATGATGATGTCAACAAGACTAAGGAATGAAATATTACCCTCCGCTTCGAAAGATAAGGTGATCATCATGATCACGCAAAAAGGAGATCAGGAGGATATTACGAAATGTGATCCTGCCTTGAAAGATCCTGATGATGATGATCACGCATAAGGACCTTGACGTGCGCGTGATAATTATGCAGATGGCATATTTCCTAAGCAAGGTGATGATGATCATCAGCATGATATTATCACATCGGGTGATGTTTGAATATCATGATGCTCGCGATGTTAGAATATCATGATGCTGATGATGTTAGAATATCATGATGCTGATGATGTTAGAATATCATGATGATGATGATGTTTCCAGGGTCGCTTGACGGGAAAAGCTCATTATGACTTAAGATTGACGTCCGGATGTTTCGGGACTGCATGATTTTTATCAGGTGGTAGAGTAAGATCATGATGATGACCTTTGGCGATACAAAAGACCGCTTGACGGGAAAAGTTTACTACGACTTAAACTTGACGTCCGGATATTTCAACCTCAGGATATTATCGGGGGGCTTTTCAAATATCATGATGATGATGTTCATCATACAGCAATTATCAGGTTTGACCAAAACTTTGACTGCTCATAACTCCTTCATATGGACGAATTTTCAAGTGATGTAAAAGGCAAACCTGCATGGAATTTCAAGCTCTTTCTAACCATAAGGTCATAGAAACAACATATGAACTTTGACAAACTAACCTCATGATGATGACCTACCTCATCCTGACCTTCATGATGATGATGCACCTGACTTATTTTTACCAAACCGCCAGAAACAGACAACACAAGCCAAGCCAAAAGTTGGGTCCCTGTTTTGCCAAGTCAAAATGGGGCGTGTTGTGTAACTACACAACAGGATGCTCTGTTCTGAGAAAACAGTCAATCTTCTAATAGCAATATCTTCTGGAAACTGATCCAAATGATCTAAATTTTGGATATGATGTGCATGAAGGTGTCTAGATGCTAAGTCTAGCTCCACAAGATCTGAAATGAAACTACGATAGAATGAGGACTAAAATATTGAAATTGCTACTGATTGAACTGACTGGAATGAACTGGAAAATGAAAGAAAACAAACTAAAATGCAAATGTTGTTGGTTGATGCAAGATTTCTCTTGAACCAGGGATGCTCCTACATCAGACATCCAGGGTTGTTGAAAAAAGTGAGTCCCTCACTTTGTTGGGGCTAGAGGAAAACCAAGACAGTCTACCTCAGCCTTAGAAATCCAAGATGAGTCTTCTTCTGGTCTACCTTTCCACTTTACCAAATATTCCTTGTATTTCTTGCCTATGGTACTGTGTCCAATTCTATTGTCCAATATGTCTTCAATCTACTCTGATGCTTGTTTTGGTAACTGCTTCTTCAAGTCCTCTTCAATGTTGTCACTGAACTCTGCTTCATGATACTAATATATGTATGCAATGTTGAAAATAGGTGATATACTCAATGTCTCTAGTAGCTCCACTTCATACGCATTTCTTGAATCAAAATTTTTGAGTATCCTACATGGTTCAAACTTCTTCATATTCAACTTGTTATATGTCTAAACTAGAAATCTTTCATTTCTCAGGTACACCATCACCTCATCTCCTACTAAAAATTATTTGTGTCTTCTCTTCTCATCTACTTTCTCTTTATACTTATTGTTCATTTCCTCCAAATGCTTCTTAACTTGATTATGCATTGTCTCCATGTGTCCTGCAAATTCTTCTACTTCTACACTCCTCTTATCTTCTATACTGATATATCTCAACTCTACTACTCCTCTAGGGTTAATTCCTATCACAATCTCAAATGGTGTTCTTCTGGTACTCCTATTCACTAAATTATTATATGCAAACTCTAATTGTGATAGAATCAAATCCCAATTTCCTTCCTTATCTCCAACCAAACATCTCAACAAGTTTCCCAAACTCCTATTCACTACCTCTATCTGTCCATTTGTCTGTGGATGAAATGTTGAACTGAACTTCAAGTCCATCTTCATCTTCTTCCAAAGTGTCTTCCAAAAGTATCCAATAAATATTATATCTCTATCTAAAATTATGCTCTTAGGTAATCCATGCATTCTCACAATCTCTTTGAAAAATAGGTTAGCCACATGAACTGCATCATTTGTCTTCTTACAAGGTATGAAATGTGCCATCTTTGAAATCTATCCACCACTACAAATATTGAATCATGTCCTCTCTGTGTCTTCATCAATCACATTATGAAATCCATGCTTATGTATTCCCAAGGTCTCTTCGGTACTATCAAAGATTTGTAAAATCCAGTATTCTGACTACTTCCTTTTGCAACTTGACATACTCTGCAACTCTGCAAAAACTTCCTTACATCCTTATATATCTAAGGCCAAAAGCAATTTTCACTTACCAAAGCCACGGTCTTATCAATTCCAAAATGTCCTGCCAATCCGCCACTGTGCTTTTCTTTGATCAAATTATCTCTCATTGAACTCGTAGGTATGCATAACTAATTTCCTCTGAACAACATATCCTCTTGAATGAAATAATCCAACCACTTACTCCTTTCTATCACAATAGGTTCCTTACATGCTTTCCAAGGTTCTGCAAAATCAAGATCTTCGTCATACATGTTCTTCAACTCCTCAAATCCTAACACTTCAACACTCATCTCTGTCAACAAATTCCTTCTCCTACTCAGTGCATTTGCAACTTTGTTTGATTTTCTACTTCTATGCTTCAATACAAAAGTACAACTCTGCATGAACTCTACCCATCTCATATGTCTCTGATTCAACTTTCCTTGACTATTCAAATACTGCAAAGCTTGATGATTTGAATACAACACAAACTCCTTAGGCAACAAATAATGTCTCCACTTCTTCAAGGCTTGAATTATGGCATAGAACGCCTTATCATAAACTGAATATCTTCTCCTTGCATCATTCAACTTCTCACTTAAATATGCTATAGGTCTACCTTCTTGACTCAACACTGCTCCTATTGCATTTCCACTTGCATAACAATCTCCTTGAAATACCTTATTGAAGTTCCATAATGCCAATACAGGTTGCTCTGTCACTTTCTGCTTTAACAATTCAAAACTTTTATATGCTCCTGATGTCCACTTAAAGTCTTTTCTATCACCTCTCATTGTCTCTATCACAAGGTTATATACTGAACTAAAATTTATGATGAACTTCCGGTAGAAACTAGCTAATCTCTGAAATGATCTCAGGTGTAGGCAACTCAACAATCGCTCTCACTTTCTCAGGATCCATCTTCAATCCTTCCGTAGAAATCACAAATCCCAAGTTTACCAATTCTTGCTTCATTAAACTACACTTCTTGATATTTATCAGTGATTTCTCTTCCCTCAACCTCTGCAATACTTGTCTCAAATGCCACAAATGTTCTTCTTTTGTCTTACTAAAAATCATAATATCATCAAAGTATACAATAACAAACTTACCCAAGAATTTCTTCAAAACTTCATTCATCAATCTAATGAAAGTACTTGGTGCATTTGTCATTCCAAAATGCATCACTAACCACTCATACAATCCTTCATTTGTCTTAAAAGCATTCTTCCATTCATCTCCTTCTCTGATTTTGATCTGATGGTATCCACTCTTCAAGTCTATCTTTGTAAAATATTTTCTCCACTCAAACAATCCATAATGTCATCCATCCTAGGAAAAGGAAATCTATACTTAACTGTGATCTTGTTGATTTTTCTAGAGTATGTACACATTCTCCATTCTCCATCCTTCTTTGGTACTAACACTGCAGGTATTGCACAAGGGCTCAAACTTTCTCTAATCAAACCTTTCCTCAACAATTCATGTATCTGTCTATTCAATTCTTCATTATTTGTCGGTGTAATTATGTGTGCTGCTTTGTTATGCAAACTAGCTCTAGGTATAAGATCCATGTGATGACTGATACTCTTGATTGGTGGCAATCCTTCAGGTGCATTATCTGATATGATGTCTTCATACTCTGTCATCAACTCATTTATCTCCTCGAGTTGTGATTCTTCAGTCTTTGTCTTCAGGGTTTCGGGCTTCTTAGGAATCAAGGCATAACACATAGACCAAAAATTTCCTTCCATCTACCAAACAGATTCTAGCATTCCCACATACTTCACTCTTAGGATCATCTTCTAAAGGAATCAAAGTAATTCTCTTTCCATTTGATGTTATAGTATATGTATTCTTCCTTCCATCATGAATAGCTTTCCTATCATACTGCCATGGTCTACCCAACAATATATGACATACATCCATAGGCATAATATCACACAATACTTCATCATGATAAGATCCAATATGAAATTTCACCAAACATTGTTCACTCACCAGTACCTTATGATCATCTTGAATCCATGCTATCTGATATGGCTTAGGTGTTTCAGTCTTTCCATATTCAACCTAGTCACCATCTCTTCTAAAACTAAATTATTTGAAATACCACTATCAATTACAACCTTACATCATTTACCCCCTGATTTGCATCTGGTTCTAAACAAAATTTTCCTCTGCAGTGGTTCCTCATTTTTTTCTACTTGAAATAGTGCTCTCCTCATAACAAGTGATTCTCCTTTCTTAGGTTTACCAAATGAACTTGGTGATCCAATAGGTTCTTCTTCCACATAAGCTACTCTTCCACTATTCTCTATCCTCTTGCTTGTACTTCCTTGATTACATTCAAATGCTATGTGTCCTTCACCTCCACATTTAAAACATGTTCCTTTAAATGTTCTCCTATTAGCTCCTCTTCCATCTCTTCTGTATCCTTCACTCTGATATGAACTAGGGTTTCCTCTACGGTAGAAAATTTTGTCATCTCTCCAGTATGCATTGTTATCTCTGTCTTCCTTCTTGAATGTGCCTTCTTGTGTGTTCTGCTCTGCAAATGATCTTTCTCCTTTGGAAAATGTTCTACCTCTCTAAAGTTTACCTCCTCTACCTCTCTGTCTCTACTCATGCTTCTTGTTCAACTTTTCTTCAACTTTTAGGGCAAACTGATATGCTTCTTCCAATGTTGTCATCCTCACTAAACTCAATTCTTCTTTAATGTTTAATCTCAGTCCATTCATGTATCTTGCCACTTTCTCCTCGCTTGCTTCACTATGTCCTATCCTTATGATCATCTTATTAAATTCTTCAGTGTACTCCACAAATTTCTCCTTTTGTCTCAAGTTCTACAATCTTTTCAACAATTCCAACTCATAGTCAGCAGGTATAAATTGGTTCTTCAATTTTGTCACCATTCTATCCCACTTTGTAATCTTCTCTTTTCCTTTTCTATTTCTATCCAACTAAACTTCTTTCTAATAAATAGCAGCATGTCCTTTCAACTTTATTTTTGTGAATTTCACCTTCTTCGGATCTTCAATTCCTTCATACTCAAAGTATTCTTCTAGGTCATTTATCCAATCAATCAACTCCTCAAGATTCAAATTGCCAATGTAATTCAATACATCAACTCTAGTTCTTTTCCTAATATTTGAAATAGCTCACAACATCTTCACTTGATCTGATTCTTCTTCATCTAGGGTTACTTCATTTTGATCAATGGATTGAAATTCTTCATCATCATCACTTTCAACATTACGTCTAGGTGTAAGTCCTCTTCTTCGATCTTCTTCAATAGCATCCAAGTGAACTTGCATTGTTTTCATCATTTCCATCATCTCATCCATTCTTCTAGCCATAGTACCAATAGTAGGTATTCTCCTCAGCGGCATCTCTTCCTAGGATCAAGTGTAACTATCTTAAATTTGGTGATCGAGCTACAAGGTGACAATTGCCTCACAATCAACAATCAGTTGACAACCAAGTAGTCTGCCTCATATTCAGTGATCTATTCACAACAAGATCTTATGCAATTCCTTTTCTAATTTTGCTCACTTCGCTCCCAAAGGATTCAAACTTTGCTCTGATACCACTTGGTGCAGTCACGGTTAGGAGGGTCCACAAAATGAATAGTCCAGATCGTGCAGCAAGAGTAAACACAACGGAAGCAACTAAATTATAGAATGTAAATACAGTTTTAGTCATTCAGTATATCATAGATTCAAAATACAAACAAGCTGGCAACATGTGGGCTTACAATTAGGGCTCACAGGCCTAATTCCTCAGTTATAGTATATGCATAAGATATGACTTTGAAGTGCCTTTCAAAAGAATTCAAACTATCAAACTAACTCTATGTGATTCACTACTCTCCTAGACATCTATTACATGATTATATATCATCTCCAAAACATAAGATTCCTCCATGTTGGACAAGGATGATTACAAACTCCGATGAAAGAGATGTAACATGTGTACATGGATAGGTCGGACCTAATCATATGGAAATCCTCCGCAAATGAATGAAACAACTTGCGGATCTTAGGGAAGGTCAGCCACGATCCAAAGTTCCTTGAATGATGTGTCTTCTAGCTCTACAAGTCGTGAAAGTGCTCTACAAGTCTTCTCCTTTAGCTGATTGTCTGAGACTGTCAGGATGCTCTATTCTGAGAAAACGATCGATCTTCTGATAGAGCTATCTTTCTGGAAACTAATCCAAATTATCTAAACTTTTGATATGATGTGCATGAAGGTGTCTAGATGCTAAGTCCAGCTCTGCAAGATTTGAACTAAAACTATGGCAGAATGTGGACCAAAATACTAAAACTACTATTGACTGAACTTACTAGAATGAACTGGAAAATGAAAGAAAACAAACTGAAGTGTAAATGTTTTTGGTTGATGCAAGATTGCTCTTGAACTAAGGATGCTCCTGCACCATCATCCTAAAAATATTTTTTAAGATTAATAAGTCATACTTTAAAAAATATTATATTACAATTTAATGTTGTAATTTCGTTCATTGTATTTTTTTTAGCAGTTGTATTCAAAATATATCATCTTCTCTCATCTTCATGGGATATTAGATAAGAAATTAAAATGAAGGAAATATGGAGGCTTCCTCCTGAGGTATTTTGGCAGTTGAATTTCTATTGAGCTTCTCGT
Organism: Cunninghamia lanceolata; assembly: GCA_027924645.1. Taxonomy (NCBI): domain Eukaryota; kingdom Viridiplantae; phylum Streptophyta; class Pinopsida; order Cupressales; family Cupressaceae; genus Cunninghamia; species Cunninghamia lanceolata. The sequence continues at coordinate 1,880,525 of BSBN01001040.1, read as the reverse complement.
GGTAACCTTGGCCTTGTGGGGACAAGAATAGTGATCTAGAATTCATCGAGTTGTTTTTTAAAGGGTGGCTCATTCTTTTTCGGTCAAAAAACAAACAATGAAGTGGGATGGGAGGTGATGATTGCTGGGTTTTCCTCGTCTAATGTGGAAGAGTGCATGAAGTTAATGGTTGAAGGGGACTTGACAAATGTGATTAAAGTTCTACAAAAAGTGTATTGCCTAAATTGGAAACTCTAGGGGTTTTTAGATGAACTAATTATTATTTGTAAGAACTTTGATTCCATTTCATTTTCTCATTACTTCTATGAATTATAGGGGTGGAAGATATGCTTGCTAATAAAGGAATCAACATGTTCCATTTTACATCCTCTTGTTAGCTATAAGGTGGTGGAGTGAGATGGTTTAAAGAAATCATAAATACTAAAATCCACCATGAATATCATTTTTTGAATCCATTTGCAGTCCCATTTGGTTGGATTTCCCTAAGTTGAGTATTGTATATTTTAGCTTGTGTCCCATTGAGTGTATTAATTATGATTTAAAAAATGTTCAGTCTAACACGTGTAGATCTTACTATGGCACATCCTTGCTCTTCCAAATGCAGCTAGTTTGTTGGGTTTCTGTGGTGGCTTTTGATTTGGGCATGTTGTTATTCAATCAATGGGATTTTGAGTCTAAGATGTGCCTCACCTATGGTATTATTATTTTGTTCATTCTAATTAGATCATTGTAAGTTAGTTGGTGGTAGCATGGATCTTCTTTGGTAGGGTCAGGGATCTGACCACCAGTTGCATAAGACCTTTTGTTGTCCAAACTTCATTCTCTTCAATCTAGTTAAGAGTATCTTGGGTGGAGATGATATTAAGGATAATGTTTCCCTACACTCTCGTGAGTCCTTTAATGTCAATTTTTATGATAAGTTGGCTCATATGGTTCCTTCTGAGGAGGTGATAGGGTGGTTGGAGAGTCTGCTCCTCCTTCCTGAGAATGTGAAGGTGGTAGAGAAGGATGTGGAAGATGATGCAGAGGAAGTTGATGATAAGAAATGTCCAAAGAATATGGAGGGTGTTGACTTAGATAGGTCAAAATTAGCTTTATTTAGCATAGAATCGTGGGAGACAAACATACATAGTGGTACTTTAACCAGTTTCTACCAAGACTTGCACCTTGTATTTAAGTTTTTTTTTAGTTTCTCACAATAAAGGAAACTAGAAGTCACCAATACTTATACCATGCCTCAAATTTTAGGTGGAAAATTATAGAGATCTACCAAAAGGTCTAAAATTATCCATGGTATTAAATTTGAGGGTTTATGACAACCTACTAGGCAAGGTGATTTTATACCAAAGTTTCTGATTGTGGCAATTAATGGCTTGAACAACCATATGTTTAAAAGGGAGGATGAGGTTAAAAATTAGAGTGGTGTTAATCATTGGGGTGTTTTGGAACTTCCTTAACTGATCTATTGTCTATCAGGTTCTTGTTTGGTAATGTTTCGCTCCTAGTTTATTCACTATTTTGGTTTTCTATTACTATTGACTTGCTTTGTCCCTTTGTGGGTTGTTCGTGTAAGCATTTTATTTGTTTATTAAGTTGTTGTATAGTATTTTGTTATTTTCTTAGGCTTGATCCCCTATAGAACCCTACTACTATTATCTAAAAAATATCACCTTCTAATTAGCATCATGTAACGCCCCGCCAAGGAACCTAGAGGATAACACAACTAAACTTACAAAAAGGTCAATTTTTTTTAATGAAAGAAATAACAACAATCATATATTTATTCATAACATTTAAATTAAGCTTTATCCTTTAGGGTTCCACAGCTACATTACTAACGAACTAAAACAAGATCTAACCAACATTATGAATTAACTAACAAACACAGTTCATTCTAAGTCTAATTACATCAGATAAATAAACACATACAATTCCATATTATATCATCAAATAAGTAACATCAGGATCATGCACATAGGATCACGAGTACATAGACAAGTTCCTTTACAAGAGAGTACAACATTACATTGTTTACAATATCACTATCCAGATTACATTGGAGTACATACATCAAGATAACAGTACATGATTCAACTGATATACAAGACTGGAACATGATCATAAGTATATGTCTCCTCAAGCTAGAGCAAGATCTGAAATCTGTCATACAAGGTACATCCTTCTCACACACAATCAATAGCAAGGGAAACCAATGGAGATAAAAGCACAACCACCCGACCATGTGGAACCCTAAGGTCCACCCCCCGTGCTAGGAGATAACAATAAGGTCCCACTAAGAAGATAATCAAGAAAGACAGTAGACTAATAGGTGCAAGGACTACACAAGACTTCAATACAACACTGGTTGAAATTAACACCACAAGCAACTCAAACAACACTTCCAGAGGCAAATACACAATGAAAGAGGAAAACACAATTAGGGAGTGCTAGGTTGCAGTAGGGAGGAGTGTCATCACATGGCCCTGACATGGGTTACCCTGACAGTCTCTCACTAGATGTCAGCCCCCATCTATGGTTATCTTGACAGTCTCTTACTAGACGTCGACCCCATAGGGTGACACATGCGGAACCAACATTCCTTTCATGAGGCCAAGGAAGTTGATCTTTCCAACCACGGCCTTCTCCTCTCATCCTTAGTCTAAAATAGCACTACAAGCATGAGTGAGGAAACCAATTATCTTGATTAGTGTGAAAGCTCTCCAACCCTCCAAATTTATTATTAAGTTATCACTGGATTAATAACTTCCAATGGGTTACCCTAGTAACCACTTTGGGCACCGGCCCCACATTGAAAGCCACTCCCCTTCCTACATCTAGAAGACCTTATCCATCAAGCAAGACATAACGACAAGTATCCATATACCATGCAAGGCATTTACCTTCTTGCATACAAATCTCAACAAAATGTATTAAGAGTAAGGCATGGGTCATCTTGCTCCAAAACTCAATCTTTTACATAAACTAACATAGTATTTTATAACAGGCTCAACACAATAATGAACCACAACCTTCAAGAAGAACTCTACAACATGGATTCAAGACATATCTACAAGTATAGGTATACTGAGCAAGGCATTATCCCTCTTGCACAGTCGTCATAATCACATGAACCATAAATAGAGAGAAGTCAACATCACATAAAACTAATACATATTCAACCATTAGCATGATTACAAAATCACTAGTCATACACACGAATATCCCTCTTGACCTCTAGAATCAACTTTCCCAATGACACAGACACTAGACACCACTGTAACACAAAAGTCTCACATCGACATTCACTCTCAAATGCACAACATCGTCTAATAGACCAAACCAAGATCCTTCAACAATAATTCAATTACAATACCATAAATGCAACACATAATATGATGCACTAAATTATGGTTCTTAAAGAATGTAACATTAATCCAACCATGATCAATCATCTACCAAACACAAAGTGAATCTATCTCTATAATGCAGGACAATAATATTCTAACTACTGTGATCATATGATATATAGGTGCCCACAAGAAACAATATTTTAACCAATAGATCCCAAGACTTATTTTAGTTTTGTTTAACTAAAAATGATTGCGATCAACATGCAATTAACCCTAAGGCATACATATTAAAACACAACAATTACTTAAATGCAACTCTTATCACAGTGAGAGACTATCACCACTATTAAAATCATACAATGGAGTATTAATAACCATAACACATGAATGCTATACCAATAGCTACAAAATTCACTAAACCACTATTTACACAAATGTAGATTTTATTAATAAGCTAGGCAATTTTGTAAATACTATTACATATCACTATATAAGCAAGACTAAATGCCTATAATATTAGAATGCTATAAATCTCTTACACTAGTTAGAATCACAAGATACAAAAACCCGTAGCTAAAATAAAAGAACCTTGTTCTAAGGTTAACTTGAGAGGAAACAAACACATAATAACAAAACATTCCTATAGATCTAATATCTTCATCAAATCTACCCCATTTTAACTACATGCAAATGATAGGATCAGCACAAAATGAATTTGTTGAGAGGGCTTTAGAAGCTACCAACAATGCAAAATGTGAAAGCATAGACAGGGCATGCAAAATGATTGGTACAATGCCTCAAAGAGAGTCATAAGATGGAAATCAATGATCATAGGATATGTACAAAATGAATTTGTTGAAAAAAATCTCAGAGAAACCCAGTTTAAAAATATAGAGTTATTGGTGACGCAACTAACTGTTTTAACAGAGATGAGATGGGTGAGAGGTAGACAATCACAAAATATTCATATATCCAAACCAACAAACTGGGTATGGATAATTTTTGGATATGATTTATACAACTAGGTCATACACCATATATCAAAAACTTAGAGGAACCCAGTTCATAAAACTAAAGTTATGGCTAATACAATAGACTGCTAAAATAGAGACGAAATGGTTGAGCGATAGACAGTCACAAAACATTCATATCTCCAAAATGACAAACTAGGTATGGACAATTTTTGGATATGATTTAGGTAACTAGGTCGTGCACCATATATCAAAACTTTAGAGGAACCCAGTTCGTAAAAAGAAAGTTATGGCTAACACAATAGACTGTAAAAACGGAGATGAAATGGGCGAGAGATAGACAGTCACATCAATCGATGATTCCAAAAAATGCAATGATGCAGACATGCACAATTGGATCTGATAACAAGGATTCTAACCTCTCAAGAAAATTACCATCAACAGGAAAAATTATAAATCAAACACTCGCTTCAATAGAAAAATGAGACAGAAATTAGAACCAAAGGAACCTGATTTCGCTTGCTTGACTGGGCTGAAGATTCGATGCCGGGTTCAACTGCTGCAGCCACAAAGCAGTCTCCCCCCAAAAGTTCCATCTCCTAAAGATTATTATGAGAGAGAAATCTCCCCCTAAATATAGCCCAAAAACTCCCTATGTTTAGCGAAAGAATCCCCTAAAATCTTCCAGAAGATTCCTCCCATAAAAGGCAATAGATTCTCCTTTATTATTTTCTTACAATTTGCTATTTTAACCCAACAATAATTTCTCTCTGATTCTATTTATTTTAGAATTTGCTATTTATTTCATTTACAACTAGACAATATTCATTTATGATTTTATCTACTTTAGTATTTTCTATATTTATATATATGACAACTTGCAAATATTATCTATTTTATTGCCATTAACACAACATTAAATTATAATAATATATTTATTCATCTTTAGCTAGCATTTACATTTATTATTATTTATTTTCATAAAATCAATTCCTCATAAGGGCATTTATATTTATTTAACCAAAAATGCTCTCATAATTAATAATATTATTTTAATGCAACAATTAACCAAAGCAACAATCAAACAATGTCAGCAAAATAACCCCAATGTCGAACAATACATGACACAATGCACGATTGGAAAGCAAGACCACCACAACAATGACTGACTATCATGACCAAACCGACAACACTAACAGGGTGCACAACCAGATACTCATCCTCTTCAAGGATGATGGCTAAGCTAGGGGACCATATGTTATCCCCATTCAACAATTCCATTGGTTAAGGCACGCTCGGACCTGTTAATTCAAGTGGAGTCGATGCCTGGTACCTACATCCTACAGCAAACAACACGGTCGAACATGTATATATATGCAATCATGTAGTCATACACACAGTGAAAGGAAGTCGCAGTGTAGCAGGGTACTCATGCATGAGTAATGTGACACTATTCTTTTCATCCACACATCAAACATGTAATCACAACACACATATCAATCAGTTACTGAATGTCTAAGTAAGAACCATCATCAGATAGACGCATGATACTCATAATACGATTGATCCACACAAAACATCATAACCTCCTATGATATAGAATCAGTCGCATAAAACTCAATTCTAACATATGACAATCATAATAAAATCAACATCATAATCACCTGAATGCAAGGCAATGTTAGAGCATGTGAATTATTAGTATTGTAAAAAGGTTCATTGATAAAATATACTAACCAAAGTATTCCGATTATTTACATTCATCTTCACACTCCTTAGTACGACCACCTGTACATCCAAGGTGAAATTGGAGGGGCACTACACATCATATAAGAAGAACATTTATACTTGTTATACATTCTAACCAAATTATACTATATATCATTTTTTAAATCCACAAAACATTGACAACCACATTCTAGTTCTAAAGTTAGATCTAATCTTTTATCCAATACCCAAATAACCCTTTGATATACATCACAAAATATTTCAACCATGTTGTAACCTACAATTTCATTGCAAACTATTTCTCTAAAAAAAATTCAATTGATCACATAAAAGAACCCAATATTTCAAATTTTCACGTCAAAGAATGCAATGAGATTTTAAGAGATGATCAACAAACATCTAACACTAAATAAGAAAACTTCATATGGTTTATGTTCCTTACAATAGGGGAAAGCATATCCATCAAAATTTGTGCATTCATGTAAAGCCCAATCATATTTCAACCTATGTCACAATCTGTCTACTTGGGAACCCTATCATAAGCTGGATGATGTTGATCTAAGTCCTTGATGATAATGATTATTGTGTTCTTGATTTCATAAGAATGAGTTTATTGAGGGATGTATCAATTTGATCATGTTTGAACTAGTTGATTTTTTATTCCTCATGATGAATATTTTTTTTTGTTATGTGGTATTATTACATTTAACCTGAATAGTTGTATTGAATCTGAAGGCAATTGATCAATTTTGAATAGCATTGATTGAACAACATTTCTAACCTAGTTTATGAGTTGACTAGTTATATGTGGAATTTTACATTACATTTAATTAGTTATCTAGAATAGTAAATATGTGTTGAAGAATAGATAGTGAATTTACAAGTGCCAAATGTGTAATTTAAATTGATAGATGTTATAAATTTTATGATGCATTTAATTGTACAAATTATAGTTTAATTTCAGTGAACTTGTTTGAATGAATTGATTAAACGTGCCATCAAATGAATAGTATATTTTAATTCTTCAGATATAGTATTTTATAATGAGATTTAATGTATGCATTAAGTGTATAAGATTGTACAAGTCAAGACACCAAGAAGGTGGAGGATTTCAAGATCATTTCAGCCATATCATTCCACATGGTGGAGCAACCAAATTTGTTATGTTAGCCAATTTGCTAAATCATCCTGGTTGAAAGTGAACAAGATCCCTTACTAGTTGTTTTGTGACCTTTATTGTGTTTGTTTGTATCATTTTCTTATTTAAATTATTTTTGGAGGCTAGGCAAGTGTTTTAAAATGAATTTTAGTTGGGTTATTTTGTAAAAACCAAATTTATCATTTGGGGCTTTTCAAGAGATAAAATTGTTATTTTCTTATTGATTTTGAAGTTTTTAAGGGTTATTTGGAGTTGTTTTTGGAAAGAGTCAGAGAGTGATTGTCACCATGAAGATATCTCTCATACTATTATGGAAATGATATAATTAGCAAGTATTCATAAGTGGAATTACTAATGGTGAATGTAAGTAAAGAATAAACTAAGTAATTGAAATGTAGACCTCCCTTGTATGTTTGAATAGCTTAACTTACCCCACACTCTTGCTAAGAGGGATAGTTAGGATATGATTATGTGATGAAATATTTATGTCTATCATTTATATTTCTTACCCTCATTGGAAGGGACTGAAGTATTAAATGATCATATGTTAAATTCTATTGGTTAAGCTTGTAAAAAGGATAAAGGTAGTGTCTCTTTCTTATCTTCATGTTTTAAAATTAAAAGATTAATTTAGATTAATGAATATATATTACAAATTGAATTAATTAGAATTACTTAATACATGAATACATCTTCCTTGTTTAATGCCATTTTCTTGTTCCTATGAAGGGTCTTGTTCTTCTCTCTTTCATCTAGGTTTGTCTTAGAAATCTATTAGGTGACATTCCATTGGGCTGTTATGTCCCATGATTCTCACACCTTTGACTTAATACTCTTCTACTGCATGGGATGTACCACATGGATTGCACATCACCTATAGAGGCCTCTTGTTGTTTTACCCTTACCTTCTTGAGTGCACATTGACACTAAGTGGCAGAGCATATGTCAATGATACTTGTGTGTGCAGGTCACATTATTATTTTAATTTTGCTTGTTCCAAAAAGTTGGGTTGTGTTTTGTTGAGTTTTTTCCATAGTTAAAATGGACATTACAATTCATCCATTTTGAAACTATATCTTGAAACACTTATGCTCTTAATATTTCCTCAAAATATACATGTCATATTCTCTTGATACACTATAGTATAGTGGTGAATTAATTGTAAAATCTAATTTCATGGTCATTCTTAATGTTTGTATGGAAAAAAAACATGTCTTGTTGAAAATTTCAAGCCTATTAAAAACAATATATATGTCACCCTTTGATTTTAGAAATGGTCTCTTTCTATATTTGTCTCAATATGTTTCCATTTTATTAAATATATTTGGGCATTAACCATTAAAGCCTAGGTGGCCACTTCGCACATTTCAAAGGCTTTGGAAAAAAGAGATCATAGTTTTAAATAATCATTGAGAGAATGGCTCATGAAAGAGGATAAAGACTCTAGTTAGCCCCTACATTTTCAATAAGTTTAGTAGGTTTATTGATCTCCATAAAGTAGTGTTAGAACTTATCTTCAAAAACTTAGGAATTAAATATCATGTATTTGTTATAATGCTATAGAATATCTATTTTGAGATTGAGCCCTTTTCATCATGTTGATTACAAATAACAAATTTAATTTCATAATAATGGACCGAATTCCAAGACTAATGACTAGTTTTAGACCCTTGATGAGTATATTTTCTTCTATTTCATTTTAGCACCTCAAGAGATGATAAAGGCATTGCTTTAATAAATAAACCATTCTGCTATTTTAATTGGCATTGAACCCCAGCAATTCCAAGATTACCCTTTTGATTTTCCATGAAAATTGTTTTAATATAAGCTCAAGTTGAACATTCCATTTGTATTCATGGCACTTATTGTGATTTATGTTCTATCCATTGAGGGTGTGAAATTTAAATTCAACTAAGACACTAAAGAATCCTTATTTCTATATTTGATCTCTTGTGAATTAATTTTGAGATGCATGGAAGGTATTTGAAAAAATTGTTAGTTTATCTTTTGACTAACAACTTTCGTAAGGTGCTTATTTATCTTGGAATGATCTTTGGTTCCTCTCTAGCCCTATACTTTAGTTAAGACTAGAAGGAGCCTCAACATCATATTTGATTCAAAAATAAAAGCATTGTTTTCTTAAGTGACTTTAGAAACACCCAAACCAAACTCAATTTAGATATGCATTCATGTCACATCTGTCATGCCCACTTTTTACGAGTGGCCATGACATGAGAAAACACATGTCATGCCACATTACCCATGTGGTCATGACATGAACCACCAAAAAAATTTCCCCCTGCCCTAAATCCCCGTCGCACAAGGCAGAGAAGAAAGACGAGGCGCAGATAAAGCATCCGAGACACCTTGCCAGGTGAACCGAACCAGGAAAAACAACATAACATGCCGAAAACTAACACCAATGCAAGAAGTAATTCAACATCCATTCTACGAAGGATAGGGTACAACATCCATCAGTAAAAGAGATAAAATTTTGTTCGCTATTACATACAAGAGTATTATGAGAATACCCGATAAATGGTTAGTATCTAACTCTGTGACATAACATATCAACATTGATGAAAGTAAGAGGAATTTTACATGCAAATTAAGTAATTCGTAAGTAGATGAGGTACAATCTTAATCATGCTAACTTACATGGACATAATGAGAATCTCTAGCTAGAATGCTCTGAAGCCAACCTTAAATCATAACATAGAATCATAAAGGAGGCATGAGTGCTATGACATACAAATTAACAATAAGGAAAGAATTAAGATTATCTACCACATTAAATACTCCTACAAATTAAATTTCAATTACTAAAACAAGAGGTAATTCTTTATGATTTACAAGGTGGAACTCCTTCTCAAACATGGGGGGGTCGCACCACAAAATTTAAATTACATAAATTAATGAATTACATTGAGTAATAAACAAAAATAAAATAAGTACAACCGAGGTGCTCTAACAGCACAATGAATCAACAAGAGTACATCACAATGGTACAAAAATAAGGGTTTCACCAAGTCGTCAAAGAACATCTGATTGGAGACCAATGGGGAATGTTGCCCACCTACCAACCATATTGCCATCGTCGAGTGCAATAGATGTCTATTGCACCCTAGGCAAGCCCCGAGCTACGGAGAGAGGAGAGCATGGAACCACCACTAACAAGGCCAAACTCACACAACAAAGTCAGGAGACAAACAACCGGATGAGCCACACAAGGAAGACATGGTTTTCTCACACACCCCAAACAATGTCAAGGGAATCAAACAACTAGAAGAATTCAAGGCACACCCACACATGAATAACATATCATGGTCCAAAGCCCAAGTTTAAACACTGGGTGTATTTGCTCATTTCCATAACTACTTTTTAATTAGGCCAATCACACTTTCCTTATCAAAGATGATTTAATTCACTAACTCAAACTATGTACAAAACTAAGCTTTAGCTTTATTCAATCACATGACATAAGTAAGAAATGGTAAAAATAAATAAATTAACCATTGTTAAACTATACCACTTCCATATTATCTCAACCCACTATTCCCTACCCAAAGGCACAAAAAAAATATAATGACGATCACTATGCTTCTATAGAGATGGTGATCACACATCTAGAGTAACTATATAATTATTTGACCAAATATAAGGAACCATAAGACCTCGTAGGTAACTCTAAACTCCCATTTAAAAAAATACAGTTTTAATAACTCTATCAAAACTAAACAACCTATCCTTATTAGACATGTAACAAAATTTATTATTGGCAAGGAGAATAAAGTACCGGCAACAATACAATGAAGTGTAGATGCAAGCCCACAACCAAGCTTACATGTAAAAACTATATCATTCAAGAACTGAAGCACTCTGGTTAATATTTTTCTACCAGGCTGTAGATTTAAAAAAAAAACAACAATACACCTCCAGCAATGTTTCTTTTTCTTTTAAGCAACACAAGATAAGGAAATGCACAATGCTAAAGCCTAAAATAGTATGTTCAAGCTGCCACGGGGGAAACTAGGCCAGTGCAGAGAATGTGTTCCGTTTTCATCGTTACAGACAAGGATAGGTTTTCTTGTGGAGATAATGGGTATTACAGTATGAAAATTTTGAAAATAGGACTGGCACTGTAATAATGTGCAAGGAAAGTCTTTGTCAGATGTTGTAGATGCAAGTGCCCTGGTGGATGTGCACGTAAAACTATAGTAGCAAGACAAATCACTTGGTCTGGCTCACAAACCACCTAAATGAAATATGATCTCATAGAATACCATATTTACAAGATATATTTGAAATGGGTTAGTTGAAGGGTTCTTAGAAACTTTCATATAAATGCAGTCCACAGGTTTAAAATGCAATTTACAAAACCTTCTCCAATGTCTTTTCTACCTTTGACAAAATGGGGGCGTTGGAACCAAGTGCAGGCATCCATTATATATTTATTTATTTATTTATTTTCGAGCAATACTCCCTAGTGTTTTGCTTCGCCACTTCAGGGTATGGCACCTCCTTTGGTTGCTAGGCCCAAGACTATTTGGGCTTTCTTCTTTTGTTAGAATACCTCTACTATTTGCATCAACAAAATTCTAAATACATCTGTCCCTCTCTATCTCAGTTAGAAAGGTAGGACGCCTAGCTCTATTCTCACTATGAAGAGCCATGACTCTTAATTTACAAACTATGAAACTTGCAGAACCATCCAATATCGAGTGGGGCAATGTGTTTAACACTCTTACTTTCTTTAAATCTATTTACTATCATATGAAGATAAATTTCAACAAAAAATAGAAATCATATGATAAAAAAAAAACACTATTGATGGGGAATACCTCCTCTCTTCCACACCAACACCTTTTTTTTCTTTTAGAGAGATCTGGAAGCCCCCTTTGTTCATGGAGCTAGTAAGGAAGGAAAAGCACTGTGAAATAGGTCGCACCTCCCATTCAAGGCTACGGGTCTGTTGAGAAGGTCGTGGGCCTCCACAAAAATCGCAAGCCTATAAAAGGGCTCTGCCCTGTAGCTTCCCCTCCTCGGAGACATCAAACCTCCCCCCTCAAGCATCCCCCCCAGAATCCCCTCCGTTTGGCTCTTCCTATCTTGTTTGACGGTTGAGATCCTCTTTTCCTCAGTCGACAGCACAAATTCATATTCGACGGTTCCCATTGGCTAGGGCTAATCTCCTGAGAAGATATCCTCTAACCATTCTTTTTGTGAAAAGGTAAAAAAAATGAATTTCTGCCCCTTCCACTAGCAAAACCCGCCTACTCTAGAACCCCATTAGGGAAGAGCACCCAGCAGTGCACTCTAACTTCACATCACTCAAAAATCATACATGGCAATTTTGAATCACTCCAAAATTTTAACAATAGCCTACTTGGCAACGCCCCTACTTATAACTAAGGTTTTAGAGCCACATCATCAAATGTGATTGCAGTTTAAAGGGCACATTTCATTCCGTTATTAGTACTTATAATGATGCTAACAACCTTAAGGTCACAACTAATAGTACTAACCTTAAAATATATTGGGCCTTAAATGCACATATACTATCTCATCCATTGGAGCTATCCCACCTATTGGGTCTTTTCCCTTATATCAAGAGAAGAACTTTTAACCCAACCCAAAACTGTTGTCCCCAAGTAAGAATTAGAAGCAATGCTTGTTAGAACAAATACCCTCCAATGACAACAATACCTTAAAAGGCTAGACCAGTACAATAGAAACTCTAAACCTTCCGCATCATAAGAAGAAGATTCAAGACAAACTCCCTTAATCTAAATAAGATTAAAATATATATAAATATATTTATAATATTTCTCGTAGTAAGATATGTCAATGCATTATAAAGGCATTAAAGAATAGATATTTGTCATATGAGAGAAGTTGCTTGGTAAGAAGGGTCGACCATCCAAGCATAGGGTTTAAGTATTGATTAAGTTTATCTGACATGAGATGAAGGTAAAGGTAATAATTAGTTACCCACCAGACACACACACCTTGACGAGTGACTACTATAGTCTAGATACAATAACAATAGTATGCCTCAACCTAATCGATCGAGGTTATAACGTGATCAACAATAATAAATATCCATTACCTCTATTAGCCTCCAAACAACCATACCATCAAAAACCCCTAGGTAGGGCTTAGCAATATTGGTTTTAACTCAAATATTGTCTTAAGTAAGTAAGCTATAGGGCCCCAAGAACAACAAGGGTACCTATGACATTAATAGTTGTGCCAAAGGCATTAGAACCAACACACCTCTAAGTTCATCATGCATTTCCAAATGGCACCCCAAATCAAGCATGTAGGACCAAGCTAGGATGACTCGAGACCCAACCAAGATGACTACTAATCTAGATTGATCTCATCAGCGGCACATAAGGTTCAATTGCAACACTTCAAAGCAACAGAGGGAAGAGTCAAAATAAAAACATGAAATGGAACAATTGTTAAACTACACACACCATGGGTCTATTCACACACAAGGCTCTAGAATCATAACGATTCAAATTAGAGACAATAGGGTGGACACCGGTACAACCTTTGACTCACAACCAAATAGAGAGGTTTAGGTGATTGACATACCACATGAGAACAAGGTAGCTAACTCGACCACTGGCTAGGTAAGGTGGAATAGTCATGTGGTTAATGATCCCATTTCTCCTCCTCCACATCCACCCATTGGTCAATACCTGTGGAAGAATGCCCTGCACACTAAGACACCACATCAAATCCAACAAACGAATATCATAGCCGAAGCAACATATAATGACCAATGAGGATGCAAAATCTATCTAGGTTCGTTTTCGCCATATAATTGCATCATATAATAATCAACTTATTTTGTCATTTATACTATAACCGTAACATGAACTGATATGTACCTATGAGACAAGGGCAAGCCTTACATACTACCCCCCTTGGAAGTGACTTACTCCAGGAAGTCATCAAGAGGAGGTTAGAAGCATTTTCCTAAACTTCTTTGCACCAGACAAGGTAAGTACAGAAGATAACATATGCAATAAAGAACTCTTCACAAGAAAATAAAGCATGGTAACTAAATGTTATAAAGGCTTAATTCCTTTCACAAAATACCCTCTATGGGTTGATATTCAACACATCTAATCTCAGGATCATCAATCTTCTACACACACATATAGAGAACCTTCACACATCGCATTACATGTTTATAGAGAAAACACAAACTCATATGTAATTACATCAAATACAAATCTTACACAAACAAACATTTTCATTCATCCACATTACAAGAATTAACTTCACAAGGCTCAAATAAAGGTTTAGGGGAAAGTCATAGTCTCCTCATAGAACCAAGTAACCAATAACTAGTGCCAAGTAACCAAAGATCCAAGAACCAGGTGGAATGATGGTCTCAGGGCCATGCGCCTGGGGGCCTCACCATACATTCCCCCAATGGCCTACCTCTTGTTTGTATAAGGGGTTTAGCCTCCAAGAGATAGCCAACATAAGAACAAGATCACTAGGAAGGTAAGTGGATAATGACCAGCCCATACTAGTCCACACCTACCCCCATCCTCATAAGTTTCCCATGTCTGCTTCCTTATATACACTCCACCAGAGGTCGCTCCATCGACATGGCGAAAAAAAATAACACAACACAAGACCAGCACTAGAAAATAGAAAGAACCTAGCTTAGCCAACACAGGTTTCAAGAAAAATCAAAAGGAGAAGTTTCCATCACCAAAATAAAATAAGTAAATAATTAATAAATCAGTGCAATTTCAACACTGAAACAACGTAACCATAAGAGTCACGTGAAAAAGGAAGAATCAAAGATTGTGGCTAAGCTACTTTTAGACAAGATAAAATAACACGGCTGGTCCACACAACCAAGATACAAAAAAAGTCACCAAACAACTGAAAGAAATAATCGCAATCCAAGAAAGTGCACATTACATCACTAGGTGACTAACATCAAGTCACCAATAAGGAAGGAGGGAAACACGGTCACTACATGTGTTATGCAAACACAACCAATGCATTAACATCATGTAGGTAAGTATTATCAATGCGTCTTCACATACTCTTACATGGAATCGTGCCCTTCTCAAAGGTAACACGTCATCAGTATAGTACATCATGCCCTTCTCAAAGGTACACATCATCATGATAATGCAAATGTCTCTAGGATGCTACACATCCACTCAAATAAAATACCAAGGGTAAGAATACACCTACACAAAGTAGCATGGCCTCGAGCAAATCACATGCCCATACCAAAACATAACCAAGATCCCATGTCAGATGTCAATAGTACCATCAAGGAATTAGAGCATGATAGGATAGCACTATGGACCTCTCAAGGTCCATTCACTAAGGAGAAGTAGGGGGTACTCTAGCATAGGAAGGTATGGTTGGTTGGGTAATCCCAAACCAATGCCACAACATGTCACCATAGCTTCCTAAGTTCTTCCTCTCCTCTACTTAACTCCACACATGGAAGGTCTCCAACTCCAAGGTTGGACCTTACAAGGTGTACAAACAAGCAGCCACACAAGCATGACTCCACCATACTTGTAGTTATACACTCAACCCATGAATGGATACCCAGTATCATATGCTCATGAGTACACTAAGCATGTACAGGATAATCACAACACATAACAAGCATGATCATAACAGGTATTCACATTCACAAGGTAGCACATACACAATTTTCCTTTACCATTCATTACTTAGTGAAGGACAACTTTCATACCCAAAGTCACATAATAATCACCATAAAGGTTCTCTAAGAAATTTACTCAAACATCAACTCAAATTAATATTTCTAAGGCATATTGGAATCCAACCATGACTTCACATTGAGAGACAATGCAATACACTTCCAACAAGTATACCAACATACTAGTATTTGCATACAAAGTCATAATTAAATCAAAATAACATTAATTCATCTCGCAAGATGGTGTCTCACATCACATCACACATCATGGGGCTATTGATAAACTATAACCTATTACAAATACACTACAATCAATACACATACTTATCTAACAACAAGGTTCATGAGGTAGAGGCATATCACAAGAGGGATCTAATAAAAGACTCTTAAGTCCCTCCTTTAGTATCTTTCCAAAAGATGTCATACATTTTCTCCTCACAAGGTATGCATATCAAGGTATCCAATTCACACAAACAAGGTTATAAAACATAATTTTCACCTATGGAAGTACTTTACAAAAAAAAATAGCCACAAGCACACCATTTACCCTTGTATGATCTCAAGAACATAATTTATTTTATATCAATCCTATACATCAGTCTTAATTTGCCTTCTTTCTTTCTTAATATTTTTACTAGGTAATCTACTGCAATCACACACGACATAACTTGGACTTATAAAATATAGAGCAAGATACACTTCATGCAATCTTTTCTAGTTACCAATCCCAAGGAGACAATGCCAATTTCCAATGATGACTAGGGTTAGGAATTCATGAAAGTGTGTCATTCAACAGCATGATAAACAAACACCAAGTTCACAAGGCAAGAATAAATCAAACAGGCATTAAGACGGCTCTACACTCCACAAAATACAAAAGGGCGAGGAATGGTCCAACACAACCCCCATAATATAGGCCAACTAACTCGAGAGGACAATCGACGAGGAGGAACACAACCATCACAAACCACAAGCGGAAGACTTCAAAAATTGTGTGACAAGGCCACTACGATGACAAAACAAGAGGATGGATATTCCTCCAAGGTGAAAGCTAGTCGACAAACCATAACCTCGCTCTCCTACAACTACATGAAGTAGGACGAGGGTCAACTACCCTCAATCCACTCCATGTCAGCCCAGCAACATGCAAACCCCAGAGCTCCCAATGTTGAAACATGGGCTCTGATACCAAATGTCATGCCCACTTTTTACGAGTGGCCACGACACGAGAAAACACATTTCATGCCACATTACCCATGTGGTCATGACATGAACCACCAAAAAAATTTCCCCATACCCCTAAATCCCCATTGCGCAAGGCAGGGAAGAAAGATGAAGGCACGGATAAAGCATCCGAGACACCTTGCCAGGTGAACCGAACCAAGAAAAACAACATAGCGTGCCGAAAACTAACATCAATGCAAGAAGTAATTCAACATCCATTCTACCAAGGATAGGGTACAACATCCATCAGTAAATGAAATAAAATTTTGTTCGCTATTACATACAAGAGTATTATGAGAATACCTGATAAATGGTTAGTATCTAACTCTGTGACATAACATATCAACATTGATGAAAGTAAGAGGACTTTTAAATGCAAATTAAGCAATTCGTAAGTAGATGAGGTACAATCTTAATCACGCTAACTTATGTGGACATAATGAGAATCTCTAGCTAGAATGCTCTGAAACCAGCCTTAAATCATAACATAGAATCATAAAGGAGGCATGAGTGCTATGACATACAAATTAACAATAAGGAAAGAATTAAGATCATCTACCACATTAAATACTCCTACAAATTAAATTTTAATTACTAAAACAAGAGGTAATTCTTTACGATTTACAAGGTGGAACTCCTTCTCAAACATGGGGGGGTTAAATTACATAGATTAATGAATTACATTGAGTAATAAGCAACAATAAAATAAGTACAACCGAGGTGCTCTAATGGCACAATGAATCAACAAGATTACATCACAATGGTACAAAAATAAGGGTTTCACCAAGTTGTCAAAGAACATCTGATTGGAGACCAATGGGGGATGTTGCCCACCTCCCAACCATATTGCCATCGTCGAGCGCAATAGATGTCTATTGCGCCCTAGGCAACCCCCAAGCTACGGAGAGAGGAGAGCATGGAACTACCACTAACAAGGCCAAACTCACACAACAAAGTCAGGAGACAAACAACCGGATGAGCCACACAAGGAAGACATGGTTTTCTCACACACCCCAAACAATGTCAAGGGAATCAAACAACTAGAAGAATTCAAGGCACACCCACACATGAATAACATATCATGGTCCAAAGCCCAAGTTTAAACACTGGGCGTATTTGCTCATTTCCATAACTACTTTTTAATTAGGCCAATCACACTTTCCTTATCAAAGATGATTTAATTCACTAATTCAAACTATGTACAAAACTAAGCTTTAGCTTTATTCAATCACATGACATAAGTAAGAAATGGTAAAAATAAATAAATTAACCATTGTTAAACTATACCACTTCCATATTATCTCAACCCACTATTCCCTACCCAAAGGCACAAAAAAAATATAATGACGATCACTATGCTTCTATAGAGATGGTGATCACACATCTAGAGTAACTATATAATTATTTGACCAAATATAAGGAACCATAAGACCTCGTCGGTAACTCTAAACTCCCATTTAAAAAAATACAGTTTTAATAACTCTATCAAAACTAAACAACCTATCCTTATTAGACATGTAACAAAATTTATTATTGGCAAGGAGAATAAAGTACCGGCAACAATACAATGAAGTGTAGATGCAAGCCCACAACCAAGCTTACATGTAAAAACTATATCATTCAAGAACTAAAGCACTTTGGTTAATATTTTTCTACCAAGCTGTAGATTTAAAAAAAAAACAACAATACACCTCCAGCAATGTTTCTTTTTCTTTTAAGCAACACAAGATAAGGAAATACACAATGCTAAAGCCTAAAATAGTATGTTCAAGCTGCCATGGGGGAAACTAGGCCAGTGCAGAGAATGTGTTCCATTTCCATCATTACAGACAGGGATAGGTTTTCTTGTGAAGATAATGGGTATTGTAGTATGAAAAAATTGAAAATAGGACTGGCACTGCAATAATGTGCAAGGAAAGTCTTTGTCATATGTCGTAGATGTAAGTGCCCTGGTGGACGTGCACGCAAAACTGTAGTAGCAAGACAAATCACTTGGTCTGGCTCACAAACTACCTAAACAAAATATGATCTCATAGAATACCATATTTGCAAGATATATTTGAAATGGGTTAGTTGAAGGGTTCTTAGAAACTTTCATATAAATGCAGTCCACAGGTTTAAAATGCAGTTTACACAACCTTCTCCAATGTCCTTTCTGCCTTTGACAAAATGGGGGCATTGGAACCGAGTGCAGGCATCCATTATTTATTTATTTATTTATTTATTTTCTAGCAATACTCCCTAGTGTTTTGCTGCGCCACTTCAGGGTATGGCACCTCCTTTGGTTGCTAGGCCCAAGACTATTTGGGCTTTCTTCTTTTGTTAGAATACCTCTACTATTTGCATCAAAAAAATTCTAAATACATCTGTCCCTCTCTATCTCAGTTAGAAAGGTAAGACGCCTAGCTCTATTCTCACTATGGAGAGCCATGACTCTTAATTTACAAACTATGAAACTTGCAGAACCATCCAATATCGAGTGGGGCAATGTGTTTAACACTCTTACTTTCTTTAAATCTATTTACTATCATATGAAGATAAATTTCAACAAAAAATAGAAATCATAGGATTAAAAAAAAAACACTATTGACGGGGAATACCTCCTCTCTCCAAGGTCTCCCACACCCATCTTCCTCTCTTCCACGCCAACAACTTTTTTTTCTTTCAGAGAGATCTGGCAACCCCCTTTGTTCGTGGAGCCAGTAAGGAAGGAAAAGTACTATGAAATAGGTCGCACCTCCCATTCAAGGCCGTGGGTCTGTTGAGAAGGTTGTGGGCCTCCACAAAAATGTCATGAGCCTATAAAAGGGCTCTATGCTATAGCTTCCCCTCCTCCGAGACATCGACTCTCCCCCCTCAGGCATCCCACCCAGAATCCCCTTTGTTTGGCTCTTCCTATCTCATTCGACGATTGAGATCCTCTTTTCCTCAGTCGACAGCACAAATTCATATCCGACGGTTCCCATTGGCTAGGGCTAATCTCCTGAGAAGATATCCTCTAACTATTCTTTTTGTGAAAAGGTTAAAAAAATGAATTTCTTCCCCTTCCGCTAGCAAAACCCGCCTACTCTAGAACCCTGTTAGGGAAGAGGACCCAGTAGTGCACTCTAACTTCACGTCACTCAAAAATCATACATGGCAATTTTGAATCACTCCAAAATTTTAACAGTAGCCTACTTGGCAACGCCCCTACTTATAACTAAGGTTTTAGAGCCACATCATCAAATGTGATTGCAATTTAAAGGGCACATTTCATTCCATTATTAGTACTTATAATGACACTAACAACCTTAAGGTCACAACTAATAGTACTAACCTTAAAATATATTGGGCCTTAAATGCACATATACTATCTCAACCATTGGAGCTATCCCACCTATTGGATCTTTTCCCTTATATCAAGAGAAGAACAACTTTTAACCCAACCCAAAACTGTTGTCCCCAAGTAAGAATTAGAAGCAATGCTTGTTAGAACAAATACCCTTCAATCACAACAATACCTTAAAAGGCTAGACCAGTACAATCAAAACTCTAAACCTTCCGCATCATAAGAAGAAGATTCAAGACAAACTCCTTTAATCTAACTAAGATGAAAATATATATAAATATATTGATAATATTTCTCGTAGTAAGATATGTCAATGCATTATAAAGGCATTAAAGAATAGATATTTGCCATACCAGAGAAGTTGCTTGGTAAGAAGGGTCGACCATCCAAGCATAGGGTTTAAGTATGGATTAAGTTTATCTGACATGAGATGAAGGTAAAGGTAATAATTAGTTACCCACCAGACACACACACCTTGATGAGTGACTACTATAGTCTAGATACAATAACAATAGTATGCCTCAACCTAATCGATCGAAGTTATAACGTGATCAACAATAATAAATATCCATTACCTCTATTAGCCTCCAAACAACCATACCATCAAAAACCCCTAGGTAGGGCTTAGCAATATTGGTTTTAACTCAAATATTGTCTTAAGTAAGTAAGCTATAGGGCCCCAAGAACAACAAGGGTACCTATGACATTAATAGTTGTGTCAAAGGCATTAGAACCAACACACCTCTAAGTTCATCATGCATTTCCAAATGGCACCCCAAATCAAGCATGTAGGACCAAGCTAGGATGACTCGAGACCCAACCAAGACGACTACTAATCTATATTGATCTCATCAACGGCACATAAGGTTCAATTGCAACACTTCAAAGCAACAGAGGGAAGAGTCAAAATAAAAACATGAAATGGAACAATTGTTAAACTACACACACCATGGGTCTATTCACACACAAGGCTCTAGAATCATAACGATTCAAATTAGAGACAATAGGGTGGACACCGGTACAACCTTTGACTCACAACCAAATAGAGAGGTTTAGGTGACTGACATACCACACGAGAACAAGGTAGATAACTTGACCACTGGCTAGGTAAGGTGGAATAGTCATGCGGTTAATGATCCCATGTCTCCTCCTCCACATCCACCCATTGGTCAATACCTGTGGAAGAATACCCTGCACACTAAGACACCACATCAAATCCAACAAATGGATATCATAGCCGAAGCAACATATAATGACCAATGAGGATGCAAAATCTATCTAGGTTTGTTTTCGCCATATAATTGCATCATATAATAATCAACTTATTTTGTCATTTATACTATAACCGTAACATGAACTGATATGTGCCTGTGAGACAAGGGCAGGCCTTACAACATCTCTTGCACAAAAGCACAATGTAGTAGTTGTAAGGTCAAAAATTGCATACCCTACAATTTTGACACTATTGTCTGCATTTTAGTTTCCATCCTTGTAGTATGTTCTAAGGACTATTTTAGCCCTCTTTCCTAGCTTGGTTCCTAATCCAGATACCAAGTTTTGTGTTGTTTTGCATGCTTATGTTTTGTACATAGTATATTTTTAATATTTCGTGTGTTTAATGTGACCATTTCATAATTGTTTTCATCCATTTCTTCCTAGACATTAGCTCAAGTGTATAGATGTGTATGCAAGTGCGCTAGCTTCCCCAACCATACAATTGTATGGGCTCCATTTGGTGCTCAAGATAGATCCATTTTAATTCCTTTTGTTCATAACTGGTGCTTGGTCCAAACATGTACATCTCCAATAGTCATATTTGTGATTCCCTCTTCCAAGTTCAACATTATTTACATGCAAGTTTGAATCTCTTGGCTCCCACATCCTCCATGACTAGTTCACATGCAAGCTTCTTCTTCTTGCAATTTCTAGCTTCTCCTTCAATCGTCTAGAGAACTCTATAGAATTACACACTCTACAATAGGTCCTTAATTTTGTGAATCTTTCTACATGCCATTGGGCTGCATCTTTTTGGATTAATTTTCTATTCTTTTCCTCTTGTTTTGTTACTTCTATGTTGTATAGTTTCTTCAACATCTTTAGATTTCTACATCTCCTAAATCTCTCTCTACACACACTAGGGTATTGATCCTTGTAGACCTAGGATTTAAATACTTATAGAATAATTTATATTGTAGTTCTTGAGTTCTAGATGCACATATGCTTAGGAACACACACAAAAATTCATTCTTCCTCATTTCATTAACTACCCATGGAGGTCAAATGACAAAACTGGGGCCTGATCATTTTTGTAGGATCATTTGTATTCATAACCATTTTCTCTATCCTAGAATAGGTATGAAGTAATATCATATCATGGAGGTTTGAATATTATCTTCCTTCTTGTTATTTCAATATTTTATTTAACTTTGATTAGTTTAAATCAGTCCTTTGTAATTCTATATTTTTTATCTTCACAATGTCTTTATTATGTTTACTTGCTTTTTGGTGTGTATACAAAATAGGTTCCATACATAGACTTTACTTTTCTAACTTCCCTGGATGGTCCAACATACAAATTGGATGACAATGCCCAAACGAGATAATAGCATAGGTGTGATAGCATCCATACCCAATAGCTTTTGAACTTACTTTCTATGTTCTTTGTCATTTTAGCTATTATATTATGTAACTCAATTCTACAATTTATTATGTTTTTCTAGCATTTCCTATTTTCCATTCGTAGCTTCCAATTATTGTAATATAAGTTTAAAGTAGTTTAAATTTTATAGTACATTTTGGTGAATTGCTTCAACACAACTTTTTCTTTTCTCTTCCATTTTATTCTAAAACTGAATAAAATCATTCATTTCCTAAAAAATATAAAAAAATAGTGCTACCCTAAACCTCATTCCATAGTCCTAAAGGAGAAAAACAATAGCCTGTAGTCGAATTGTCTACACCTTTCTTAACTATTTTTTTACCATAAATATCTTTTCATGGATCATTCTAGTTCTTTCTCTTGGGATTATTTACATGTGTGCATCATGGACTATGATTTATTCTCTCACTTTATTGATTTGTATCCATGTCTTAGATGATGTAACCTTCATCTATAACATAGATACATATACATGTTGCATGCATGAGATCCTTGATTTCTTCTTTGTTTTTTATGCCTTTATATATGAATGTCTTCTCTTCTATGTTACAAGACTTCACTACATTTATCTCCATGACCCTCTGACCTATCATGATAATACATTGTATGAGATAGATGATGTTGATACTCATTCCATTTCCTTTCACCCCACTTCTCACCTTGTTGAGAATTCTCAAGTTCTACTTCCACTCCCTCTCCCATAGTCTATGATGGTACCATGTCTTTTCCCACTTATCATATATTCCTTTTGATACATGTTCAAACTCCATGGATCTCTCATTTAATTTCAAGGCCCCCTTCTCTTCCCTAACCACCTATGAGGATCATATTCTTATAGTTAATGATACTCCTCCACCACGTGGCTCTCAAACTTCTATCAATAATATTTCTTTTAGCAACTTTGGTGACTCTTCTTCAAGTTATGATGAGACTCATGCTTCTATTGATCATTTCTCTTGGCAATATGGCTTCTTCTCTTGTTCTTCCTCACTTTCTCTTTGTTTGGAGGATGAACTTCCTCTTGCAGACAATAATGATCATGCTAGTTGTTATATATGAAAAAGGAGAATGATGACAACTAAGATGCACACTAGATCAAACCCTTTTCCATATAACATTCAAGGACAAGACTAAGCCAAATCACTACCAAATGAAGGTGGACTTAGCTATTGGTCTTGTACTCAGGTATATTATAGAGGAATTAGATTTAATTTAGTGTTTCTATCAAACCCTAGGTTAACAATGCATGAAACCCTAGTTCTATAATGATCAGCTCATAACAAAGAAAGTACAATAGCAATCCAGAAACCAATTGCATAGGGATGATTAGGAAGATGATAGAACCTGTCTCCCAAAAGTAGAGGTGTTAGAGGACTAATTCGAGACTGCCCAAGTCCTATGAAACTGTCAGAGTCCTCTGAAACTGTCGATGTCTAGCTAAAGGAATCAACTGAAAGTGTAAACTAGAAAGATGTTGTAAATGTTGCCCTAATGCCAGATTTGAAGTCAGAAAGGGAAGAAAGACTAGGGTGCCACTGCCCAAGTCTTGGATAGAGGAATATTATGTAACTGTTGTCGGATCTTGAAACCCTAATCTTCACTCAATCTTCATGTATCTTCACATTCTCTAGATCTCACTCTTGTAACCTGCACACAAGAAGATAAGAAGGGGTTTGGGGGTTATGGTGTTTATGGACTTGCCTCAGTCAAATCCCAGGATAGCATTCAAGCTTCCCAACACCATTGTTTGATAGAGAGTGGGTGCCCTCGTGGCGATAGAGACTAAAAACAATGATAATGATGATGAATCAAATGATGATAAATGACAATGATATCACCTATGTGATGATCCCTTAGAATAATGAAGATCCTTCAAACCCTAAGGTGGATAGATGATAGGTCCATGCTTGCACCAAATACACAATAACAACACACAAATCTTCTCTAGAATCATGATGAATGTTCTTTCTTGCTTTCCTTTGATATCTCAAGTCAAATATTTTCAACCTAGTTACAAATGAACTTAAAAACACACTTATATATGTTTTCCTGCTCATAATCATGAAACTAAACCAAAAGAGCCTACAAGGAGGAGCCTTGAGAAAGGTGTTAAGATGACATAACCTTAAATTAGACCCAACCTAAAAGGGGGGACATGAGCGGTACCACCCATGTCCATCATCCCTATTTAGGTTTAGGATAAGGTAAAGCATGGGGCCCATACTCCAATTTCACTTGGGTGTCAGGCAATTTTGCATCGGGATGAACATTTTCAATGTATAATATAATAAATGGGACCTAGGAGCTAAACAAGGAGGTAAAAAGACATGTGGACACTTTTTACTACATAACACTAGCATCATTCATCACTTCCTTAACAACACATTATTCAAACTTCCTCCTATGATAGATATTAATCATCCTTCGTATGATTCTTTATCTACTTTTTCCTCTCCTACATCTGAGCCATCTCTTTTAGACCTTGACCCTTCCCATTATATTTATCCACCTTCTTTGCCCACTACCCCTTCTATAACACTTTCTTTTTTAGAGGCATCAATATCTATTTCTAATGAGCTACCTCCTCCAACACTCCTCTTGTTGATAAAACACCTAAGTTGGATACTTCTCTTCATCCTCATATTACTCCTTCTATCCCTACATGGCTATGTTGTCCTTTATCTCCTAAGATTCTTGCATACCCTTCTCTTGTTGGTATGGAAACTCTTTATTTTAAAAAATACAATGGCAATGGTGATCTATCACACCATGTGTGATAGTTCTCCACCATATGCTTGACTCATAACTATGACAACTATGTCTTGGCCAAATCCTTTCCTTGTACAAAATTGATCATGCCTTAGACTAGTTCTATACCTTACTAGTTCCCTACACTCATTTTCTAATATTATTCATGTCTTTATCTCTCATTTTTAGTTTAACATGGAACCCATAATCTCTCTTAAACACTTGGCTCAATGCAAACAAGGTGTTCATGACAGTGTTTAGGGCTTTACTTCTTGTAGACATCTAAAATTGACCAAAACCTTGATTATCCCTAATTATCCCTGATTATCCTTAATTATTCCTTAATTAATCCTAATCTTTACCCCTCACATAAGATTTAATTAATTAATTAAATCTTCCCTTTTGCATCCCTCCTGTAAATAATAAATTAAAATTAACAAACTTAATTTATTGTTTACCTAAACCTAAAACCTAAACCTCTTTATAAAAATTAAAAATATTAAAAATCTTTATCCATTCAACTATCTTTTACCTACCTCTTACCGTTCAACCAACTTTACGGTTTAACCACCCTTGAACCGCTTTTACCCCAAATATTATAAAACCCTACCTTTATTCCCAATTCCTGATTACACACATGCAATTACAATATACCAAGAAATCATCTTGGACTTATGCTAGAAGAAAACAGAGCAACCACATTTTAACATTTGGTAACATTTACATTTATTTAGTTTTTATAGTTATATCCTATCTTTATGTTGCATATGATATAGATTTTAGGGTTTCATAATAGTTTCTAAACCTTTTCAATAAAATATATATTGGTTGCATACACTTCTCATTTATTTTCCTTGCTTGTTCAATTGGGTTGTCAACCTCGAGTCCTAATAGCCTTCTTCTACCCCTTTTGCATAAGAAGTTATTGCCGCATATCTAATTGGCTACACTTTTTTAGCAATTTTGTTCTCTTTGACTTAGTTATTCATTCCATTTAAGTT
Source organism: Cunninghamia lanceolata (assembly GCA_027924645.1). Taxonomy (NCBI): domain Eukaryota; kingdom Viridiplantae; phylum Streptophyta; class Pinopsida; order Cupressales; family Cupressaceae; genus Cunninghamia; species Cunninghamia lanceolata. Next base: position 1,853,632 of record BSBN01001040.1, on the reverse strand, counting down.
GATCAAATCCTCCTAGAGCATCCTCACCTCAAATATTATGAACCCTCTCCTACCGCTCCACCCATGGATCCCCCTTGTGAGTTTTCTCCACCTACCTAACCTATTTCCTATCCATCCAAACCTTAACCTAGATCCTATACACCTCTTTTTGACCCTCCTAAACATATCTTACCCACTCTCTTAGAATCCAAACAAACTTACAAAAACCATTGTATCCTTACTCTTTTCCCCAACTTCTCCTATGTCACCTGGTGTCACTATGGAACCCATTACTATTCCTGAAGTCCCTCTTATACCTAGTGTTTCTCTTGCTCCTACTATGGATGATACACCTTTCCCTTCTGACAACATGTTCCAATTTGTTTCTAACATTCCTTTTATAACTTCTATTCACTTCCACTACACCTCGCCCTTTGGAGAATTCTCTTCTTCATTCTCCTTGTGAGGTGTAGTTTGTAGAGTCATTAGATCACTTCACCTCTATCATTGGTTGATTCCAATCACATATTTATTCTCTCAGTTGTGATAGTACCCATTATATGACACACATCTATTTCTTCTTTTTCTTGTTTCTATTTCATATAGAACAATTCAAGTGGAACCATCTTTCTTGGAAAGAGTACAACCATCTTCATCTTTATTGTCCTCACCTATATTTATGGGGAAACATATAATCAACACTAGGGGCATACCTCCTACATATTTCCTTCCTATTGACCTTTTTTATTTTTCTATCCCCTTTCATATACCTTAAAATTAATTGCATACACTTTTTATATGCAATTATTTTAAGGGGGCATACATCTACTATTTGCACATTTTGGTATGGTTTCCTAACATCTACAATTTGTGGTCCAAGATATACAGTACACTTGGATATGGCCACCCTTATCAAGATTGCCTAGCAATAGAGTACATTCTCATATCCAATCATTGGTATTGTATTTATGCATGAATCGCCTATCAAAAGAGCATGCTAGTACATGTGATTCATCTTACCAACTGATTTTCATGATTCCTAGCGACAGAATAAGCTAGACCTTGAATAATGCTTTTTCTTTTGTACTAACTATTTTCTCTTATTTTTGTGCACATTAGTTTATTCTTTCTAAATTATATTATACTTGTACATTCTTCTCATTATATAAGATTTCCTTCCGAGTTGTTTCATTATGTATGTTTTTTGTAATTTCCATGTACATGTGTGTGATGTTCTAACATAGTTTTTTTGCAAGATTTATGTTTTTCTTATCCCTCTATGTTGCTAGTTCTATTTTTACTAACATGTTTTGCAGGTCTTATCCTAGGGGCATGGAGTGCTCACTTCAAAAGTGTGGCATATCCTTTTTCGTATCCTTAAAATATTAGTATTTTATGTTTAGTTTATTTATGTGCTTTAGTGTAGCTAATATCACCTAGTGACACCAGTCTGCTAAAGTGGGAGGAAAATGTAAGGTCAAAATTTGTATACCCTATAATTTTGACACTATAAATTGTTTGCATTTTAGTGTCCAATCCTGTAATATCTTCTAGGGATCATTTTAGTCCTCTTTCCTAGCCTAGTTCCTAGTCTATATGCCATTTTTAATGAGATTATGTTTTGTGTAGAGTATTTTTAATATTTCTTGTGTTCAATGTGACCATTTCATAATTTTTTTAATCCATTTATTCTTGGACATTAGCATGAGTGTCCAAAAATTTGTGCAAGCATGCTAGCATCTTTGATTGTATAATTGTATGGGCTCCATTTGGTGCTCAAGAATAAATCATTTCTAATTCCTTCTATTTATAAATGATGCTTGGTTTGAACCTATACTCCAAGAATCATCTTTGTGATTCCCTTTTCTAAGTTTAACATTCTTAGCATGCAAGTTTAAATTTTTTGGCTCCCACAACCTCCATGACTAGTTCACATGCAAGCTTCTTCTTCCTACAATTCCAACTTCTCCTTCAATCTTCTAGAGCACTCTACAATAGGTCCTTAGTTTTTTAATCTTCCTACATGTCATTGAGCTACATCTTTTTGGGATATTTTACTATTATTTTCCTCTTGTTTGGTTGCTTTTGTATTGTATTGTTTCCTTAGCATCTTTGGATTTCTACATCTCCACACACACTAGGGTATTGATCCTTCTATACCTAGGATTTAAATATTTATAGAATAATTTATATTGTTGTTCTTGAGTTCTAGACACACATAGGCTTAGGAACACGCACAAAAATTCATTCTTCCTTGTTTCACTAATTGCCCATGGAGGTCAAAAGACCAAACCAGGGGCCTAGCTATTTTGGCAAGCTCCTTTGTAGTTATAACCATTTTCTTTGTCCTATAATAGGTACAAAGTAATATCAAATGCATGAAGGTTTGAATATTATCTTTCGTCTTCATGCAATTTTAGTATTTATTTAACTTTGGTTAGTTTAAATTAGTCCTTTATAACTCTATATTTTTTACATCTTCTTAGTGTTTGTTGTCTCATTTCCTTCCTTTCTAGTGTGAAAATATAATAGGTTCCATGCACAGACTTTCATTTTTTGACCTCTCTAGATGACAACATGCAAATGGGACAATAGTGCGGGCACATTAGTGTCTATACTTGAGAGCTTCTAAACTTAGTTTCTAGGTTCCATTTCATTTTAGTTTTTCCATTTTGTAACTTGTTTCTATAGTTTATTCATTTGCTTCTAGCATTTCCTATTTTCCATTTCTAGCTTCTAATTATTGTAATATAAGTTTAAAGTAGTTTAAATTTTATATTACAATAGTAAGTTATTGATAGGATCTTCATCGACTTACATATGATATGGATTGAAGGATCATGAAGGTCTATATTTCTTTGTCTATCCTAAGTTCTAGTATTTTTTATAATACAAGCTAGGAAAAAGTATTATTATTTGGAACACCATATAGTGACCATATAGAAATGATTTTTTATAAAATTTTAAAAAATTATAATTAAATTTACATAGAAAATTCCACATGGATTAGTTAAGAGAGGGAATATTGTGGAATTTAATGATTGTTTTTAGCAACACTTGTGGTTGAATGTAATATTTGTGTTTTGTGAATGAATATGATCAACAATGATTTGGAGGTTTGAGGGATAATCCAATTTTTATCTAGTGAAAGATAGAAAGTTATAGAACATGTAAAGGAAAACAAAAATACAAAACTAATGAGGACATGTTCAAGCATGGAAAACTTTGGCAATTGGTGTTACTTCTATTCAATGAAAGAATGAACTGGATAAAATCATTTGAATACAATCAACTAGACTGAGAATGAAAATTCTCATGACTAGAGTGGGGCGAATATATCAAATTTATATTCTGACTTCTATATCTCCACATGGGTCATTAATAGTTGAATGTCTAACTATATGTATGTACAATACATTTACAAGAGATTACAAGAAGATAATTATAACAATGGTTCATATTCCATAACTACTGTCAACTAACCTTCTAATTGCTAATGGGTGGGCTCCTAATGGTTCATCATTCTAGATACATGATTTACAATGTGCAACTGACACATGTGCATGAATAAAGACTATGCATATGGTCATTATGTTTTGCATAAATTGTGTAATATATGGCATGTAGAAACATATGTTCTTGCATAGTAATGTGAAGGGTTGCTTCTGTGGTAACACAAGGCAATATGGGCAATGCATAGATGCAATGAAAGGGTGTGCTTGAAAAAGAAAAGTAAGCTAAGCTATGCCAAGTGAAAATGACTTGTTCGTGGTTGTGTATTTGTGCATGAAATATTCTCCCTTTCTTCAGAAGTGATGAGCCCCATCGCATCTTTAATGTGTTTTGGAAATTGAACATGGAGCTACTAAATATTATACAATTTAGCCTAATTTGCATACTACCCTACCTTGACTACTTTGAACATATAGTGTATGCCTTGGTAGGTGTGAGTAGTAGTGCTATGTATGATTTGATCTCAATTATATGTTTACAAATTTTTAAGATCCACATCTAAAGGGTGTTGGTTTGATGTTGATTCAAGATGAGGAGGAGAGTACGCCTTGATGAATTCCATGTTTAATATTGGATGAAGGCCCAAGTATTGAGGCATATCAAGAATGAATGTATTCTCATTAGTTATGCATAAAATAGTGTATGGACCATATCTCAAAGGATTCATCTTTCTATGGAGATCCTTAAAGTGTTATTTAAAAGATGCAACCGAACTTTGTCACCAACTTTGAACTCATGAGGTGTGAGGTGTGCACCATGGTGTTCTTTATATTTTTATTGTTGGCATAAGAGAGTATGGTGAGCCTATTAGTGTACACTATGAATATGCTGCAAAAAACTTTATTCTTTATTCACTCTTGTTCCTATATGCTTAAATTTGTAGTGGATGGAACATAGTAGATGTCCAAGGGTGTCATTGGTTGGAATCCAATACATGTCAGAAAAGACTATACCCCATAGAACTATATAAAGGTCTATTGTAAGCATGTTAAATGTATACTATATTATCATCCCATGTGCATGTATGCACATGGTTATAAATGCATAAAAGATGCAAAAGAGTGTAGTTGACCACATCTATTTGGACATGCTTTTGGGTGGAAGGTTTTGGACCAATCTACTTGTGTATCCAACATGCCACATATTTTTCAAGAAGTGGTTAATTAACATTAGGTCACAATCAAACACAGTAGATGTTGGTGGCCTAAAATGATTCCAAACATTATTGAAGAATACTTAAGTGACTTCTTGTGTGGTGATACTTTTCTTGCATGAAACCATTTTGGCCATCTTCAAAAATCTATCCAGTGTAACAACCACAAAGTCATTCTACTATTTTCATTGGTACTTTACTCATGAAATACATGTTGATAGATTCCTAAGTGTTAGCATAAGCTGATATTAACCTTGAAATCTTGATGTATTTCTATGTCTCCAACACCTTGGGAATGGGTACTTGGATGCCCATGAGGTGAGAGAGATAATATTTATTTATTATGATTCTCTTGGGACTTGGATTATTGGTTGTAATGGTATTGAATAAGGGAGGCTACACTTATGAGGTGGTTACACAGTTGGCAAGAAGATATAGTTGTCATCATCATAAGAGTTATTGTTGACCATTTCTCTAATATGGTGCTTGGGAGTTACATACAGAGTGGAAAATCTTGCTACGATGAGTGGGGTCTACATTATATGGCCACTCCATTATGAAGTGCTAGAATTGGGAATGTGTGCCTACCAAATTAATCAGGGTATCTATGGCATGTAAGAGTGATGGAGGGAGTTACATTATATTCTCTCAAAAATGCTCTTCATGAATATGACTTGACTTGGATTTAGGCACCTAGTTTGGCCCATGGTTTTGATCCATTATTTTGTAAACCACTTGTGTTTTCTTGTTTCTATTTGCTCTATATATTGGAGGCATGTGATAGAGGTTTGGTATGATCATTTTTAGGGTATTGTCAAGCTATGTATTAGATTAAGGAGAGAAGTTGGATGTGTGATGTCAGAAATTGGCCTCCTGTATGGAATGGTACAATTTCCCTCGATTTAGCTCCTCACTCTTGGTGACCTCTCAACCTTTTATTTTCTAGCCTTCCCAAAACCCTAATTGACTAAGTCTAGGAGCAGTTTATTCACTTTTTGATGTAACTTGTTGATAGAACCTGGAAAGAGATTTGAGATTTGGGTCCCTAGAACCCCCAAAAATGTAGATCTGAGATGAAATTGGGGGCTAGGACTTGGGCACCTGCGCCCTAGTCCTCCCCCGTTTCACGGGATTTTGAATTTTGGCAGGGTGTCGGTTCCCGCCAAGTGCCTCGAGATTTTGTTTTCAAATTCTCAGTTTTCACGTGATATCGAGATGTTATTTCAAAATTTGAATTCCTTAAAGCTAGATATAAAAAGACATTTGCAAATCATTTTATCACACAGAATTCTTATGCAAGCTTGATGCCAAAACTCTACTACCATTGCCATTGAAGATTAGTGACTTGTTGAAGCTCTTCAAAGTATTCTTTAGTTGCTATCTTGGAGACAATGGATGAAGATTGGGAATCAAGATCTTGAGTCTATCTTGCTCTTCCTAGGGTTTGTACACCCTTTGCATGATCGGGAGAAGAGTTGAAGCCTCCAATAGCAAGCTTGGAGATCCTCCACAGACATTGTTGATTGACCTTCTTGTTCATGCAAGTCTTCATTTATCTCATCTCCTTGAGGTGAAGTTGTATGTGTTTATTGATGCAAATCAAGTTGTTGATCTTCCCTTGATTGAGACATCTAGGGTTTGATTTTATGCATAACACATTGTTAGGTTTGCACACACTTCTGCAAAACTTTATCTCTGGCTATTGTTGAGGTAGAAATACCAAAAACGGGGCTTGACTAAGGTAAGCTCCTATATAGCCGCAATAATTTCCTTCTTTTGTATGTGTAGATTGTGTTTTGTAGGTTCTAGCAAAAAGAAGCTATAGGAAGAAGAATATTGTGGGTACAGTCACGATAGACTTTCAGATTTTCAAATTTTGAGACTTGCGGGACATTGGAGAGGGCACCCTAGTCCAACCAGGGATTTATTTTGGGATCTGGAAGCCTTTTAGCAGTCTCAGACACCCTGTGCAAAAGATTTTCCTATTTGGGAACTTTCAGGACATTGGAGCGAGCACCCTAGTCCATGCAGCCCTCATAATCTAGGTACATTGTCTCTGAAACCCTCCCTCTGCACTTCTGTACTCAGTTTTACCAATTGCTTCATCAGTTTTTGTGTTATTTTGATGTAAGGCATAATTAGGGTTTTACTTGGTTGAAAGGAAAGCACTTGATAAAATATTTATTAGGGACTTAGGTTTCACAACCATGTGAGCATAAGGGATAGACAAAGTGATTAGAAGCTTGTTCACAAGCTCGATCCTTGTCCTCCCAATGCTTAGTGGTAAAATGGTAGTATTTAACCTAGTTTAAATCAACTATCAATTTTCACCCTAAACATTTTGGTGAACCCGAGCTTTGAAAAATTTGCATCCTTTTAAACCTCAAATTTGATATAATTTGTTGTCCTAGAGCATAATTGGATTGAAAAACCTCTTTAGTGAAATTGCATATGTTAAATTGTGGATTACATTCTTTATCTTTTCACTAAAAGAGTTGGAAATTATCATTTATTGTTGGAAATTGTATTTCATTTGTAAAGGCCATCATTGTGCATTTAAATCTTGGTTTAAATAGAGCATGTTAGAATGTCAGATTATTTTTTGCAAGATTTTCATGCTTATGATGAGCCGTTTAGTCATGATGACTTCGATATGTTAGATGAAGCCCTTGAGGACTTTATCTCGGTTGAACATTCCACTACGGCCTCTAATCCATCACTGTTTCAAAGATTTGTAAATGTAATTTATGTTCCTAAATCTAAAGAAGAGATTGAAAAACTAAAAATTGTGGTCACTCTATGTGCAAATGTGGTTCAACCATCCTCTAAACCTGTGCTTGTTGTTAAAGGTCTTTCATCTTCTTCTCAATCTCCTAATCACATTTATGATTGTGCAAAACAAATTGCGAAACAAAACTTACAACAAACCAATCATAATGTGGTTGCTCATGCATATAACACTCAGAATAATAAACAAAGTACACAACAAACAAATATTCTAATATCTTTACCAGCTTCTCAACCTATGCTTGCTCAAGCACCTCGTTTAACATATAAAGGTGGTAAAGACTATGATCTTGTAGAGCAGCTTCGCACTACTCCTACAAAAATATCTCTTTGGGAACTTATACAAACTTCACCTACTTACCATGGAATGCTACAAGAAGCTTTACAAAAGGTGATTGTTCTTCCCGCCGTTAAACCAAATGATGTTGCCACTTTACTAGATTGTATGCATGCAACAAAAATAGACATTTTATTTCAACAACATGAGTTACCATCTCTCGAGGTTTAGAAGCAGTATGATCCTTTGGTTATCTTTATTACGATCAACAAAACATTGGTTAAGAGAGTTATGATTGATAATGGGTCAGCCCTTAATGTTTGTGGTATTGATTTATTGCATAAAGTTAAAGTTGATATATCTACTATCAAACTGGAATCATTGAGTATTTGTGGATTTGATAATGTTGGACGACAATCTGTGGGCACTATAACTTTACCTATACAAGTTGGACCTGTGATGGTGCCTACCTTGATTCATGTAATGCCTTGTTCTCTATCTTATAACATGATTTTGGGCAGACCTTGGATACATGCATTAGAAGTAGTTCCTTCTACTTTACAACGTTTGATTAAGTTTATATTTAAAGGTAAATTGCATACTATCCATTCAGATCCTAGACCGGACAATTGTTTGCAAATGGAAGTGCATAAACATGTTGTTGGTCCTAAGATTTTAAACAACCTGAAAGATGAATGGTCAGCTCCTCTTGCCTCTAAAAATGTTATACAAGAGCCCAAGCAATCAAATACATTTGTTGGTGACGACTGGGGTTCGTTAGATTTCGTATCCTCCTCCATAGAAGAGTATAAATGTAAAAACCACATCCCTGAAACATCAAATATTACATCGATCACATCACATGCTTCTAATGATAAACATAAGACTTCTTTGGTGACAAATAAAGACAATACTCTGAGTTACACTATTGATTAAATGAGACTTATGAAGCTCCGCCTTCGTCTAAAGAAATGGTCTCTCTCTATGGCAGAGGATTCTGAATCCTTTACAAAAATTGTGACTATGTAGGTAATGGTTGTGGCATAAATCAACAAGGAATCAAAGTCCCTATAGAATCTACTTCACAACATTACTCAAGTGGCATTGGATATAATCCTTTTAAGGAATCTAAAGCCTGCAAATGCCCTACTCTAAATGTGAATACAATATCAACACTTAGTTTGATATTCCCTGAGATGATTGACACCAATTGTCCTCTAGGATCACTTCCATTAGATATGTTTATGGTGGAGAAGCGATAATGGAATTCTTAGGTGATTATGATGGTATTCCTCGTTATCGCCATAAACGTGGCCTACCTTATTGTTTAAACAATGATGCATATTTTGGAAAGACTACTAGCGCAATTACTACTATAGTAGAGCAATATGAAGAACTTAAAGAACAATTACAATCTTACAATCCCCCAGACCATAGTACTCTCCTTAATGGAAAGACTATTGATGTTGTTATGGATAAGGATAACCCTGAAAAAGTAATCCCTATTAGTGATTGTTTAAATGCGGAAGAAAAAGAAGAAATGACTAAACTGTTGAATGAATTCTCAGAATTGTTCGCTTGAAATTATTCAGACATGCCTGATATAGATCCTTAGATTGTAATGCATAACATTGTGTTGAAGCCAAATGTTAAGCCATTCAAACAAAAGATCTATAAGATGAATCCTAAGATTGCTTTGCTTGTTAAAACTGAAATAGAAAAACTCTTAGAACCTGCCTTTATTCGACCTATTGATTACTCTCCGTGGATCTCGAACATTGTTGCCATCATTAAACCTGATGGTCGTATAAGAATGTGCACAGATTTTTAGGATTTAAATTTGGCATCTTTGAAAGATGATTTTCCACTCCCTAATATCAATATGATTGTTGATTCCATAGCAGGACATGAGTTGCTATCTTTTATGGATGGGTTTTCAGGATATAATCAAATCCTTATAAATCCTCTCGATCAATATAAAACAGCCTTTATAACACCTTAGGGTACATTTTGTTGGGTAGTCATGCCATTTGGACTTAAGAATGTATGAGCTACTTACCAACGTGCGATGACTCTTATATTCCATGATTATATGTACAATATTCTAGAAGATTATGTTGACAGCATCCCAGCGAAGACCATCCATCGTAAGGATCATATGACAAATCTTTGACAAATATTTGAGCCCATACAAAAATATAATATGTGATTGAATCCCCATAAGTGTGTTTTTAGCATGGATAGTGGAAAGTTACTTGGATTTATTGTTTCAAATCAAGGTATAGAAGTTGATACGAAAAAGATAGATGCAATTGTTAATATGCCAATACCTAAGAACATATCTCAACTTCGTAGTTTGTAGGGAAAGATACAGGCCATTCGCTGATTTGTTTCACAACTCGCGGATAGGACTCACCCCTTTATGCAACTACTGAAGAAAGATTCTAACTTTCAATGGAATTCTGAATGTCAAAAAGTTTTCAATGATTTAAAAGATTACTTAGCTAATCCACCTATTTTGCAACCCATTGTTTCTGATAAACCATTTTTGTTATACATCTCAGCATCTAACAATGCCCTAGCAGCTTTGTTAGCACAGCATAATGATGAAGGCAAAGAATGTGTTATCTATTACATTAGTGGATACATAGCCATAGAGAAGCATTGCCTAGCTTTAGTGTTTGCCACACAAGCTTAGACATTACCTCTTAAATGTTGAAGTGCATGTAATGGTAAAATTTGACCCTTTGAAACATCTCTTCGTAAGAATAGATTTATCAGGTCATCTCACTAAATGGGTTATGTTGTTAACAGAATTTGATCTCAAATTTATTTCACAAAAAGCAATTAAAGGGCAAGTGATAGCTGATCAATTAGCTGAAGCCCCCTTGCCCTTTTCTATACAAAATGTCGATGCTTTTCTTGATGAACAGATTTTAACAATCTCTGCAGATGAAAAATGGGAGTTATACTTTGATGGATCAAAATGTTGAACTAGCTCTGAGGCGGGTGTTATATTAATACCTCCCGTTGGTAAGATGATCCCCTTATCTTACCGCTTAGATTTCTTATGCACAAACAATATAGCTAAATATGAAGCTCTTATCACTGGACTTCGTGCAGCCTTGGCTCTTTGTATCTAGAATATTACAATATACGGTGATTCCCAATTAATTGTTAAACAAATAACGGGTTATATAAAATTAAACATGATAATTTATCCAATACTGTGAGTTTGCATTATCTCTTTTAAAATGATTCAAATCATATTCTATTGATACCATTCCTAGGAAAGATAACCAGCATACGGATGCAATGGCAAGCGCAGCTTCCCTTATATCCCCTGATGGTTCTCCTAAGGAATTTACCTTCATTGTTCATAATCTTAAGACACAGGTAATTGAAAGCCCTATAGTTGCGAATTCAGAACTCTATGGTAATACATGCATTGATGAATGGTTCTCCTACATATTCAACTATTTACGTGATGGAACCATTTTGGACTCGACATCTAAGAATGCCTGACTTCATTTACGCAAACTAGCAGCGTGATACATTATATTATCAAATGTCCTGTATCGACAAAGTTACAATGGTGTTTCACTCTGATGTTTAAGTAATGCAAAGATTCCAATAGCTTTAGAAGAAGCTCACTCTGGTGCCTATGGAGGGCATTTTGTGTAAAAAATGGTTACGTATGGGGTACTATTGGCAGCATATGGAACAAGACAATGTCAACAACATAAACACCTCATCCATGCTCTTGCTCAAGAGCTTAGTGCCCAGGTGTCACCATGGCCATTCTCTATCTGGGGCTTGGATCTCATTGGTAAAATTTCCCCACCCTCCTCTCAAGGACATACGTTTATCATTATTGCTACTGATTATTTTACAAAATGGGTCGAAGTGGTCCCTTTGTGATCCACGATCACTGATGTAATTTGTTGATTCATACAAGATAACATAATTTCTTGATTTGGAATACCTTCCTCCTTGGTTTCAAACAATGGTACACCATTTAAGAACAAGGATGTGAAAAAGTTCCTCAAAAAATATCATATACAACATCACTTCTCTACACCTTATTACCCTCAATCAAATGGCCAAGTAGAAACTTCAAACAAGGTTATTGGATAAATTCTAAGAAAAACTGTTAATAAACATCAAAATGATTAGCATACATAATTATCCTATGCACTATGGGCTTATAGAACAAGTATTCAAACAGCTACTGGTAACACACCGTATAATCTTGTCTATGGTGCAGATGCAATAATGCCCTTGGAGTTAGAAATTCCTTCCTTGTGAATTTCCCTAAGAGACATCATGGACGATGACATAGAACAAGAGAAAAGATTACAGGAACTTGAGATGCTTGATGAAAGACGTATTAACGCTCTTGAACATCTCAAGGCTTATCAAAAAGGTGTGCAATGAGCCTATAATGCACAAGTCATACAATGTTCATTTAACGTTGGGGACTTGGTTCTATATGAAAATCAACGCAACATAAATGCACCACCTAGCGAAAAAGGTAAGTTTAACCCTAATTGGCTTGGACCGTATATAATCACTGAAACCTTTGGATCTAGAGCGTATAAATTAGCCAATGAGCAAGGTACGCCACTTAAGGAACCTATTAATGTAGCACACCTCAAAAGATTTTATGCTTAAAGAACTAATGTTAAATGTTTCTAAGCTAATGTACTACATAGATTAGCTTCAATTTCGACAAGCTATTACTATTTTGTCTTTTAGCATTATATCTTTGTTTAATTGATCATTGTTGTATCGTGTTTAAGTAGTAATTACTTAGATCACTTTTGTATTAACTGAATTTAGCATGGAAGTTTAAGTATATGTACAATAATTAATCATTGTGTTTGTTACTTCATGTTCTTTTTAGAATTGTTAGTATATCACAATAGTTTTCATTATAGCATTTAGACATCATCACTAGTTGCATTTTTATAAAAATCACATGTGATAGATCAAAATCCATTACACATAGATCAAAAGAAATATATATATATATCTTTCAGTTTCATATGTATACATCTGAGTCGACTATCCCTAAAAACAAAATGGGATGTCATAGTGCCTAAAGTCTATGAATCACATAGCTGAGCCTCGATCGCCAGTACCCTCAGGCCCTTATGGTGTGTGAGTGACAGAAGCCTGACCATGTGTGGCTATGGATCGCGAATGACTCCTAGAGACTCTTCACGATCGTAACCCCCTGATCTCGCCTCTCATCTCTATCATATGTTCATGTGCCTCCTTGTACATCCTCTAGTACCGGTCTCTCTTGGCATGAACCCTGTCTCTGTCAGCCATAGCCTACTAGACCTCCCACAGTAAGAACTCACTAATAGCTAGCTCTCCCTCTAATTTAGGAACTACTACCGTCTGCTCTTGTTGTGCCCTGAGCTCAGCCTCGGTGCGCTCAGCCCTCTATCAAAACTCCTCTCTCTTGTGTAGACTACTCTAGCATGGCCTCTGTAGCAGTTCTATATCTGATGATAGGCATGAATATCTCAGCATGCCGCCCAGTGGATAATTGTGGTGAATAACCTACCCACACCCACTACTCTGAGGTATCTGTCGGTACAAGGTCTCCTATGACGTGACTCACAAAGTCTCACCATGCATCTGTCCCAACTGCAAAAATAGAGGATGAGATAGATGTTAGACTCCCATATAAAAATCACATATAATAAACTATAAAAAACATAAACCAATAAATCAATCCTAATCCGGATCTCCATCTCGCCGGGATGGATCACGGATCGCTAATGGTGTGATGAGCTGCGCCATCTGATCTGCAGTTGGGGGCATAGACCTACTACTCTTCCCTTGCTCTGTCTGACTAGGCCTCGCATCATCTGCAGGAGTAGGACCACGAGCCTTGGACTATAATCTTGACTCGATATCCTTGTCAGTGTCTACCTCGTGTTGGCTCTGTCGTGATCTCACTCTGAAGACATACTGTGATGGGACCTCCTCGGACTCATCCTTGTCCTCCTCCATACCCTCCTCAAGATCATAGTATCCCGTGAAGTCACTGATGTCATCCTCCACCCCTGTGTCACTCGCGTGACCGGCCCAAGGTCGGGCACCTCCTATAAGATGCCCATGTGGAAAGATAGGTGCAAGCCATGTTGTGTGCCACCAAGTCCGATATGCTCCGATACACCCAACATCATCAGTGTCTGACACTGGCTCTGCATCCTCAAGACCCTCATCATTGCTAAGTGGTACGTCTGCTATAGTCAGCTGTCAGATAGTATTGGCTCTGACTGCACTCCGAGTTGCACGTGCATAGCTCAGATGAACTATAGGAACATCTTGTACCTGTCTGAACTATCGTGCCACCCTATCAAAGTAGAACCAAGATATAGCATGATCGAGGTGACTAGCCATCAGTTGATCCCTCTGCATCTGAGCCAACTGCCTCTGCTCGCTAGGCCATCTGATGTAGTCATGATATGGTCTCCAAATGATGTCACCAGGCTATAATCTGTCAAATACTAATCTCTAGTATAACAGATTGCCATGCCTCCAACACCTGACTAGTGGACAGGCATAGACACGCAGATGGTTGAATGTTGCCTCTATAGGAAAACCCACCGGTCGTGTGCAACTAATGTGCTCAAAGGCCTAGACCTGTAGTAATGTGCAAACCATCAGACTCTACATCTCGTAGTGGACATATCACCCTAAGTCACAATATAGGTGCACAAGCATACTGCACCCCCATGCGTAGACAGTCAGATGCTCCTCCATCGCTATGATAGTGTGAACGAGATCCCCGTGAAGGTGTGTGCCTCGTCCATCTAGTGAGATGGCTAGTGCAACTGTGACAATTATGGTCCTCCATAGCAAGGGAATGTCTCTGCATCCCTGCTCTAGTAAATGGAGCTGAATGTGTCCTTGCTTTGCCTGTGAAATAGTGTGACCCAAGTAGTATAGTTGACTCTCGCTAGTGTACTCTGCTGAGCGATGTCCAACAACCCTCACTGTCTCTCCTCGAATCAACAGTTGAAGGATCCTAAATACATCCTCTAGTGTGATGGTAATCTCACCATTCAATAAGTGGAATGTGGATGTATCTACATCCCATCTCTCCATCAGTGCCATAAGCATCGCTACATGGAATCTGATTGTGGGCATCTCAAATACCCACCATAGGCCCACCATCTGTAAATGCTCTCTCTCTACAGTAGTCAAAGCGCCAGCGTGCTCTTGTAGAAGTGCCATCAGATGACCACCTATGTGCTCACGCATCTCAGGGACATCCTGCAGATCGAAAAGAAAGCAATAGTATCAGAATCCCCACTAGAAATCAAAGTAAGCTATCAAAGACTAAATAGAGTGCATGTGCCTAGGGCCTATGTCCTCTGTGGACCAGGGCACCCCAGGAAGACTAGGGTGCCCCAGAGGGACACTGGCACCCCGGAGAGACTCTGGCGCCCTAGGTGGACCTGGGCGCCCCTGTCTGGGAACCCTATCCACCTTCCCCTCTTGGCACAGATATCGATAAATGTGAAAGCAAATGTACAATGAAAGATGATAGAAGGATGGAATCAGGACCCTACCTCGGCCTTGAAGTGTCTCTCTTCCACTCAGGCTCGAAGCATCTCCAGTCGTGGTGGATGGTATGGACGTCAGCTCGGCATGGTTGTTCTCCTATTCTCCTTCTCTCTCTCTCTGCAATGATAAGAAACAAGAGTGAGTTAAATGATAAGTGACAACTTCCTTTTACATAAAGTGAGTGAGTGAGAAATCCTATCCCTAACTAGATGCAAAAGTGCACTCTTTCACTCTTGAGCCCTCTTCCACTCTTTCTTACCCAATGTGTTATGGTCGAGTGTTGTTTTCTTCAAATGACCCTCATAACACATCTCCCTTGAAATCGATGCGCATGGATATTTCCTTGTTTCTACTCTCTGACTAAGCAAGCAGAAACAAGGGGGGGCATATATCTCCCTCGATTTCCTCCCTGCCTCATCACTCAACCCCCTTAGCATTTTGATACTAACTCATTGGTGGTGGTTGCAGGTTGATTTGATTTTGATTTCTCTAACAAGTGTTCCTTTGTAGGTTGTGGGTCCTAACTTTGTGATCTTGTAGGATTACAGACTTGGGGGCTTCTTCCTTCTCGGCAACAACACTTCGGCTTCCTCTACAGTATCCTTTTGGGTATCCTTTTTGTGATTGATGTATGTACTTTCCTTTTGTTGCATATGCACGTAGTGTCATATGGCCACTAAAGTGGGGGCTAAATGTAACGCCAGAAATTGTCCTCCTGTATGGAATGGTACAATTTCCCTCAATTTAGCTCCTCACTCTTGGTGACCTCTCAACCTTTTCTTTTTCGGCCTTCCCAAAACCCTGATTGACTAAGTCTAGGAGCAGTTTATTCACTTTTTGAGGTAACTTGTTGATAGAACCCGGAAAGAGATTTGAGATTTGGGTCCCTAGGACCCCCAAAAATGTAGATCTGAGCTGAAATTGGGGGCTAGGACTTGGGTGCTAACGCCCTAGTCCTCCCCTGTTTCATGAGATTTTGAATTTTGGCAGGGTGTCAGTTCTCGCCAAGTGCCTCGGGATTCCATTTTCAAATTATAATTTTTCACACGATATCGAGACATTATTTCAAAATTTGAATTCCCTAAAGCTAGATTTAAAAAGACATTTGCAAATCATTTTATCACACACATTTCTTATGCAAGCTTGATGCCAAAACTTTGCTGCAATTACCATTGAAGATCAATGACTTGTTGAAGCTCTTCAAAGTATTCTTTATTTCCTATCTTGGAGACAATGGATGAAGATTGGGAATCAAGATCTTGAGTCTATCTTGCTCTTCTTAGGGTTTGTACACCCTTTGCATGATCAGGAGAAGGGTTGAAGCCTCCAACAATAAGCTTGGAGATCCTCCGCAGACATTGCTGATTCACCTTCTTGTTCATGCAAGTCTTCATTTATCTCATCTCCTTGAGGTGAAGTTGTATGTGTTTATTGATGCAAAGCAAGTTGTTGACTTTCCCTTGATTGAGATATCTAGTGTTTGATTTTATGCATAACACATTGTTAGGTTTGCACACACTTCTATAAATCTTTATCTTTGGCTATTGTTGAGGTAGAAATACCAAAAACGGGGCTTGACTAAGGCAAGCTCCTATATATCCGCAACAATTTCCTCCTTTTATATGTGCAGATCATGTTTTGTAGGTTCTGGTGAAAAGAAGCTACAGGAAGAAGGATATTGTGGGTACAGTCGGGATAGACTTTCAGATTTTTGGATTCCAAGACTTGCAGGACCATTGAGTGGGTGCCCTAGTCCAACCAAGGGTTTATTTCGAGATCTGGAAGCCTTCTAGCAGTCTCAGACACCCTGTGCAGAAGATTTTCCTATTTGGAAACTTTTAGGACATTGGAGTGGGTGCCCTAGTCCATGCAGCCCTTAGAATCTGGGTACACTATCTTTGAAACCCTCCCTCTGCACTTCTATACTGAGTTTTTCTAGTTACTTCATCAGTTTCTATGTCATTTTGATGTAAGGCTTAATTAGGGTTTTACTTGGTTGAAAGGAAAGCACTTGATAAAATCTTGATTAGGGCCTTAGGTTTCATAACCACGCGAGCATAAGGGACAGACAAAGTGATTAGAAGCTTGTTCACAAGCTCAATCCTTGTCCTCCCAATGTTTTGTGGTGAAATGGTAGTATTTAACATGGTTTAAATCAACTATCAATTTTCCCCTAAACAGGATGTATTATTGTAACACATTGTTATTGGATTAATATATACTTATGATCTCTTTGATGGTAGATTTTTTCTTGAAATATTTTCTCCACATACAACTGGTGTTATGATTTTTTTAATTTAATTTTCATATCCATGTTTTGTTTTAGATTTAATGGTTAATCACATGTACCTTTAATCAAGTTAATTAGATTTGTACACTTTATGCTTATACTATTACTATTAGTATTCAGTAACTTTCTTATCACTAAAGCCTTTATAGTACCATCAAAGGTGTGCATATCCATAGCTTCCTATTGGCAAGTTCAATAATGCAAAATGGAATGTAGGACTTGATACGGTACTTAATGTTTGTGCATATTTGAGGCCAATATAATTGATCTGTTATTATCTTGGTAACCTAGAAGTGTCCCACAATTTTGGCATAGTGCACCTCCCAAGTATTTGTCAAGGTGCACCACTTCTGTCATAGATATTCCCAATCTTGAAAAGAAGTGTGTCAAACAAATAGAATTCATTAGCATGTTTATCTTATGCAAGTAGGCTATAGGTCTACACAAAGTCTAGATCTATTGGGTAGAGGGTTCCCAGTTAGAGAATTTAGGATTACATGATTCTAACACAATAACAAGTGCATGGATTAATGGTTTGATGAGGTAGTCTATCAACTTATTGTCCTTCCCATTCTTGTGCTTGATCACGAAATGAAATCACTAGAAATATGTCATCCACTTCATGTGGTGTGCATTCTCCAATTTTCTCTGTGTGTAAGAACTAAAGTGTCTTATAATCAAAATGAATGATAGTATCCTTACCTAGAATGTAGTGGTACAACTACTTGACAACTTGAAAATGGCATACAATTACTTCTTATAGGTGGAGTAGCATTGAAATATATCATTAAAGTAATTATGTGATATGTTATTGAGTTCCCATGCCATGTGAATATCACATTGATTGCATAGATGTATCAATCTGAATCTCAAAGGGGTGGGTGATGTTAGCCATTTCAAAAATAGGTGTTTCATAAAGGCACTACTTGAGCTCCTCAAAGGCACATTGTTGCACAAGTATTCAAAGAATGCTACTTTGGCATGTATGATTTAATTTAATTGAGTAGTTAGGATATGTGTGAGAACCTATGGAAAAACATGTGGTAGAAGTTTGTGAATCTGAGAAAGCTATAAAATTATAGGATGTTGCATGAAGTTGGAAAGTCTTAAATTACCTTTATTTTATTTGCGTCTACATAGATGCCTACAAGATCAATTATGTAGCCTAGGTACTAGATTTGTGCAAAGATGAAGGTGACCTTGTTGAGGTTAGCCTTCAACTTGTTTTGGCACAAGGTGTCCAAGATGCATGAGAAATGATCCATGTGCTCCTCCCAAGTCTTTTTAAAGATGAATATGTCATCAAGATAGAAAATAATGAAGGTGTTGGTGAAGGGTCAAAGGAAGTCATTCATCAAATGCATGAATCTTGGTCATGCATTGGTTAGGATGAAGGGAATAACCATCCATTTCTATAATCTATCATTGTTGATGAAGTAGAAACTTATCCATACTTGCAAAGACACGCTATGATACCACTAATGAAATACAAAAGGGATACTCTCCATTTTATATCAGCAACACAACACTGACACAAGCCTATGCAAGAAGGTTGAAAATAAAATATTGCAGTAGAAAATATGAAGAGAAACTTGCAACTTATATTTTATTGAATCTAAAAATGAATTACAAAATAAAGAAGCTTATGAGCTTCTGAGAATTACACATCCAACAACTGCAACAAATAAGTTTCTCCACCTCTGGACTCCTTCCCCAACATTTGGGTCCGTAGAAATTTTTCTTCTTCTAAGCTCTAAGAAAAACCCGTCACTTATTCCTCTTACCGCTCCCTCATTTTTTAGAATTTTCTAAAATAACTTCTGGGTTTCATGCCCCTCCTTCCCATCTTTCTAAAACATTTTGAATTTATTTATTTCAATAATAAATGAGAAAGTTATGCCCATTTTACTGAGACTAGGTTTCATAATTTTGACCCAGACATGCAACAACATGCAAAGCTTGTGGCCCACATGGTTTCATTAAAATTTCCCATGGTTTCACTAAAACCATCAACTTGAACCACCTCTTGGAAATCCACACCCTTCTTGGAGGTTACAATTTTGGAAATAAAAAAATAGGAGTTGTTGACCCACTTATGACAGAATCCCACCAAATCAGCCCCACCAAACAAAAATTAATGCATATTCCCAAGTGGATGCCTAGGAAAGATTCTCCCCACTAATGGAGGAATTTACAAATTACCAAGATATTTTTCTTCAAAATTATATTTATTAATATACCCCAAGAAAATACATTTGGTGCAAATTTAAATATTATTTCCCAAGCCCATAAACCTTATTGAAAACAAACAAACAAAAATTAAAATATTTTTGGTGATGCAAGATTGCCATTGAGCGTGGATGCTTCTGCATTAGTTGCTTTTGAATGTTATCTTTCAAATGTCTTCAAGATGGAGTGGTACTCCATGATATCCTAATTTGAGATCAATCTTGGTGGAGTATTGTGCATCACATAACTAGTCAAAGAGGTCATCAATGCATAGTAGTGAATATTTGTTATTCACCATAATTTTGTTGAGCATGTGATAGTTAATGCAAAGGTGCCATGTGTCATCTTTATTTGGCACAAGGAATATTAGGCTATTGCATGAGGAATGGTTGGGCTTGAACTTACCTTGACCAATTAGCTCCTAGATTTAGCACCAAACTTCACCGTTCTCCAAAGTAGATCTATGGGTTAGAAGACTATTCATCAAAAGAGGGGATCTAGGAACCAAATCAATTGTGTTTTATTGTACAATGTGTAGGAAGATCCTTTGGTTCCTCAAAGACAACTCCATACTACTATAGTACCTTATCGAGATACTATTGTTGTGATGGTTTTTATGTAGTCTTGTGTACTACCAATCCTCACTTTCTTTCTTTTATAGGTGCCTCAAAATGGACCATGAGAAGCATGAAATTTTATATGTGGAAATTAGCTTGTAATATTGTTTGGTAGATATCATGATTACCTTGGGATTTAGTGAAGAGTCTAGAAGGTTGAAGTAGTGATTGTTAACATGCATTCTCCACCACTATAGCATAGACTAATAGACACCATATCTTTTGTACACATATGGTATTCCAAGTAGAACATCATAGACTTCTAGTGGTGTGACATGACAAGTGAATATTTCTTACATGGGATTTACTGCATAACTAAAAGTATATTATTATTTTACTTGAATAACTAGAGATAATTTAAATGTGCATTTTTTAATATAATCCATCTTATTCTTTCTACGACATTCATCTAAATACTCTAAAGTTAAATTGAGTGGGAAAGCTTCCTTTTGTTGTTATGTTCATATATGAATAGGCATGTGAAAATGGATACTTTGATACCAATGATCTAGATCCCAGGTGGTCTAAGAGATAATCCTATCTTTATCTAGTAGAAGATAAAATTATAGAACATGTAAAGGAAAACAAAAATGAAATATTAACCTATTCACTTTCAAGTGTGGAAGATACAAAGAGAATGAATATAAATATCAAGACTATGATTAAAGCTCATCATGACTAAAGTGGGGTAAACATATCAAATTGGTTTGCATAGACTACTATATCCTTGTTAGGAAAAAGGGTGATGTACACCTTGCACAAGAAAATAAATATTTATTTGTGGTGCATCTTTGGAGATGTGTTTAACCACATTAAGTATTTATTGGGTCCACTTGTAAAGTTGTATAGGACATTGGTTAGACATTTTATGTGTGGGAGACATATGATATTTATATTTAATATTTGTGGGTAATATTGAGTTTTGGGGATCAATGGTTTTGTGCTCTCATGGTTTTGAGACACATGGTTTAGCTAATACCACTTAGTGGTTTTGTGTGAGCTTGAATCTATAAAAGAAAGCACATATTTAGTGATTGAGGTTGTCTATTAGTTAATTGAGCTCTCCTGTAAGTGCATATGTGAAGCATAGCATGGGATGTGTGGTTGCATGGTTACCCATTATGCTTGGATAGGATGCATTCCAGGAGATTGATGTTTCAGAAGTATTCATGGAAACTTTATGAGTTTATTGTAATGTTTTCATTGTTCAATAATACGTTGAGTGTGGATGCTTTTGAAGGTTGTATTTTTCCTTCATGGAGGGTTTTCCCAAGGTATATCTTGTGTCATCTTGATGGTATGTTTATTTATTCTTTTGCATGGTGGATTTTGAGTAATTGTTTGCATGTTTTTTTTTCTTTTGGGGTTATGTGGAACTATTTTGTATTGCTACAAATTTTTCCTTTCTAATGGTATCAAAGCTTAGTTGTCAACTTGTGGGAAGAGATCTCCCAAGTATTTGTAACCCTTGGTAGGATTAGATTCTTGTGCATAGTTGAATCTATGGTATTGTAGGAAAAGAATGAAGGCATAATTTTCAAGGTCATGAGTGTGTTTGTAGGCCCAGGTTGTTGTAGATCTACAGTTTGATGTAGATTTAGAAAATAGGTTTTCTATTAGGGTTTTTGGGGTGAGATTTTCTTAGAGACCTCATGGATAAAAATAAACCTCACCATTTAGTCTAAAAGGCCCAAACACTTATGGATCAACATAAAACTTTACTATACTTGGAGATAGAAAAATTTATCCATTTTAGGGCCATGGAGGAATCTTTGACTGTGGAGAATTTTGCAGTCATATGGTTTATACAATCATATTTGTGGCAGTCATTACAATGCTATCGCTATCATCAATAGAAATATAGGAATTTCTAGGCAGATTCGGTAGACTGCATTAGTGATTTGCATGGTGGTCTTTGAATCATTTTTTAAAAATATATATTTTGATAGCTTCGATGGGTGCAAGTGACATCAATAGGGTTTAATTTTTTTAGGGGGACAAGTGCCTAGTCACATGGGGGACCAATGTCTAAGCTGAAGCCCCTGGTCACATAGCCACCCAATAGGTAGTCATGACCAGCTCATGGGGGCTAAACCCCTCGGGCTATTGAGTGGTCACACCACTGATGGGACAATACCTAGAACCATTGCATCCCCACCACCACCACCAATGCCACCCACCAACTACTCAACAGCCACCAACTCAGTTTTGATAGGTATAATAGAATTATTTTTTTTCAAAGGGCATAACTTTCATCCACTGTATCATAGTTTTTATTTTGTATATGTGTCAAAAATCTCTCTCTAAGAACTATGCAATGGTATAGGTTTAGTCATCAGATTTTGCTATTTGTGTCAAAATTTGGTGCTTGAAGCTGACATTACTTCATAATGATTAACAGGTGATATCTTGAGCATACAAAATTATATTTTGGATTTTGAATAGGTGACAGAATGTATTTGTAGTGTACTACATAGTAGATTAGGTGGTTTTTCACTTGGATGAGTAGTGAGAGGTTTGTACTTGTTTGAGAACTTGTAGGAGCCTGAGATTCAGGGTGTGATTGTGTGAGCATCTAGATAAATTTGTGGGAAAAAACTTGTGGGAGTGTATGTTTTTATGAGACCAATATGATGGTATAGTTGGTGATTAGATTTGGTGCTCCCTAATACAAGTTTATAGGTATTTTTAGAGTGTTGACTTTGATGGAGACAGGTACACAGGTTGTCTTCTAATTTGAGAACATGGTTGATACACATGTGAGACTAGGAGTCTTAGTTGAATGAGAATTGAGTATAAGTACAATGATAGTGATGATTATGGTGTCATGGATATTCATGTATATTTGAGCACTAGCATGACATGGTCATGTATGCAGTTGAAAGGATTGGATTGTGATATTGGATTGGTTTATGATTACGAGTGGTGGTGTAGTTCAATGTTAGGAGGTTGTTCTTATCTCCTAGATGCATGTTTGGTTCCTTTGCTATATTTACTCATTAGTGGATTTGTGTGGAAAATGGGATTTGTAGATGATCTAGTGTTTGAGTCATGAGAGGTCTATAGGTTATCTTCTTTGTTATCTTAGTTTGAAGGTTACTGGTGTGATAGTGAGTTTGCATGTTGAATTGGTTTGGGATCTATGAGTTATGTAGTTTAGTGGGTTTACATCACCCATTGGTTGTAGTAATGACTTAAATGTGGACTGTTTATATCCATAGGTCTTTTCAATGTTGATGTAGATTCAATCAATTAGCCTTGTCTATGGTCATTTGTGCATTGGTATGAGAGGATGAATGATTAGAGTGCTTGTATAGTCAGTTATTAGGACTATTAGCATGGTTGTTTATCACGATGTCATGGATAGATTGGTTAAATCGTTTAGTGGGAGCTTTTAATAGTGATGGTTTGGTGGTTTATTTTCTTGGCTTGGAGATATTGGTTCTAATTTATTCTATGGAGCCATTGGTTTTGCAATTGAGTGTGTGTGGACCATGGGTAATATTCATTTATGAAATGGTTATCATGATTCCATGGATAGCTCAGTATCATGGTTTAGTGGGAGCTTTGGTAGTGATGTGGATTCATCACTTGGTGATGGGTGATCTTATGTAGTGGTTATTGATGTAATGCAAAATCTCTTGGATTATGATCCTTGTATGTAGTGAGAGTTCTTTAACATCTTGATTTATATTGATAGGAGATGGTTATCTTCATGTGATATGGAGATGTTGACATCTTGGTTTACCATGGAGGAATCTTAGAGTCTTTGGTGAGGTGTTAGTTTATGACTTGTTGATTTTGGTATGGGATCCTTGGTTTAGAGGATGTTTGGTGTTATACCATGGTGGACTCTTGATTGTGCATTAGAGTTTTGCAATGATACAAGTGTTCAAAGGATTAGGATCTATTCATTGGAGCATATGATCTTCTAGGAGAAGATGTTAGATCACAACATTATATGGAGTTCCTGATTCTATAGTTGGAGCTTTTACAATGATCCAGGTTAGTTCTCTTGGTTTTGAGTACAATGTTCATGTGCTTGGGAGCTTCATGATGGTGCGAGGTTGAATTTGTATTTTAGCATGGATTGATCAAGGTGCTCATGGATACTTTGAGATTGGGGTGAAGCTAGAGTTATCTTGGGTTTAGAGACAATTTTTGAGATGGTTACTCTTTGGAGGTTTTAGTAGGAAGACCAAAGACTCTTCACCTAGATATAGACGTGATTTCATGATGGACATGTAGAGGAGATTATTCTTGGAGAGAGTCACGGTGGCTTAGTGTATCTTGGAGGAGCAATCTCATTCCCTACTCTTGGTCTACTTAGCCAAGAATCATCTAATAAGTATTGCCCATCTTGTTTTCAGATACATTTTGTTTTAATATTTGTCTTCTTATGGAGATCAATCTTGATCTATGGTTGTTAGTTCTAGAGGGTTCAATTGAGGAGTGTTTTGTACATTTATCTCCTTGTGCATATAATTTTAATTTATGATGTCATTTATGAGGATTTTAGATGTTGTTGGGCTTATTCCTAATTATGGAATGGATTTTAATTTGCTCCTCCTTGGTTTTAGAGATTCTTACATACATTTTGGTTACATTAGATATATATGTTTTGTTTGATCTATGAAATTGAAGGGTTGGGTGTTGTTAAGGCTTTTTAGTTAGGGTTGTGAAGGAGGTATAACTTGCATAGCTTAGCACTTTGAGGTGTTGTAGAAGGACATGTTATGTGATATGATTTGTAGGTATTCTCTCTTTGTTCCATGGATACTTCATGGAGATTCATGCTCATATGCTTTGGATGTGGAGAACTTGGGAGAGTTATGGTGACTAGTTATGAGGGAGTATGCAATGTTTTTTGTTGCATGTGTAGATCATTGTGATTTTTCTTTGTTAGTTTATGGTTTTGATTATTAACTAGTATTGATTGGTATACTTAGTATGCCTTATTCTATTTTTAGATTTGACATTACCCATGCAATGGGAATTCCTAGATAATTATGTTCTTCATTGATAGGTTATACAAGGAGCTTGTGATTGTAGTTTATGGGTTGTATATGTTGTTGGCATGAGTTCTACCAATGTCTTTGATACCTTTGGAAGTATGGATGATTGGATGTATGAGCATTTGTTGTGGTTTCTATTTATAGTCATGTGGATTTTTTCCTTGACAGCAACTTGGAGCCTTTTGCTATCACTTGGATTTGATGCTTGTGTTCTCTAGATTGGTGCATCTTCACCTTGGCTTTTGCTTCCATATGTGGCATGTTGGAGGATGAGAGGAGTTCTTGCTTGAGATGGTGGTCACCCTGGATGTTAGTACAAGTATCGTGATGAAACACAAGAGCATGCTAGAGATTCATGTGGTTTCATGGTAGGCTATGACGATTTATTTCATCGATTGACCCTTATGCAATGTATACAACAAGTGGATGAATGTTAGGAAAATGGGTGTTGTACACCTTGCACAAGAAAATAAATATTTTAACTATGTAAAATAAATATTTATTTATGGTGCATCTTTGGAGATATGTTTAACCATATTAAGTATTTATTGGGTCCACTTATAAATTCATATGGGACTTTAGTTATATATTTTATTTATGGGAGACATATGACAAATATTTAATATTTGTGGGAAATATTTAATTTTGGGGTCAATGGTTTTGTGCTCTCATGGTTTTGAGACACATGGTTTATCTAATACCACTTAGTGGTTTTGTATGAGTTTGACTCTATAAATCAAGCACATGTTTAGTGGTTGGCGTTGGTTGTCAATTGTATTGAGCTCTCATGTAAGTGCATATGTGAATTATAGCATGGGATGTGTAGTTACATAGTTAGCTATTATGCTTGGACAGATGGAGGATGCATTGGAGGAGCTTGATGTTTCAAAAGTATTCATGGAGACTCTGTAGCTATATTGTAATGTTTTCATTGTTGAATAATACATTGAGTGTGTCTGCTTTTAGAGGCTAGGTTTTTGCCTCATGGAGGGTTCTCCTAGGGTATATCTTGTGTCATATTGATGGTATGTGTGTATATTTTGTTATGTACCTAGGGATATGATATTATAATGTATTTAGGTGGATGGAGGTGCCGACATGTGGCAGACATCCCTTAAGCTAGTTATATTAGATCTTATGGATAACTTGTGTAGTTAATTATATTAGGGGTTGAGTAGGCCTTCATTAGGATTACCCCTCCATTATGTTATTAGGAGGTCTATATAAAGGAGGTGATTATCATTGTAAGGATAGGTGTTGAGTATGATATTGTATTTGTGATCTCTTGGAGATATATCATAGAGTGACTTCTTCCTCAAGGAGTATTGTACGGTGAACAACCCTACCTTAAGGGTTTATTCTATTTCTGCATATATTGGATATTAGGGCATATTGGCCCACAAACATCTCTTATGTTGTGTGAGATCTATCTTTTGCATTGTATTATTGTAATTATTAAATGTGTGGATCTTATCAAGTGGTATCAGAGCTACGATTTGGGCAAATGTGGATAAAACCTAATTTTTAAAGATTCATCTATATCTTTCAAATGACTACAAATTTTTCAACAATTAAAAATTAGAGTTTTGTCCACATTTGCCCAAATTGTAGCTTTGATACCACTTGATAAGATCCACACATATAATAATTACAATAAGATAATGCAAAATATAGATCTCACACAACACAAGAGATGTTTATGGGCCAATATTCCCTAATATCCAATATATGCAAAAATAGAATAAACCCTTAAGGTAGGGTAACACTGAACAATACTCCTTGAGGAAGAAGCCACTCCACGCTATATCTTCAAGATATCCCAAATATAATATCATACTCAAAACCTATCCTTACAATGATAATCACCTCCTTTATATAGACCTCCTCCTAATAACATAATGGAGGGGTAATCCTAATGAAGGCCCACTCAACCCTTGATATAATTAATTACACAAATTATCGAAAAGACCAAATATAACTAGCTTAAGGATGTGTGCCACATGTCAGCATATCCATCCACCTAAATGCATTATAATATCATATCCCTGGGTAAATAACATATTATTTCACATGGAGGATTCTAAGTACTTGTTTGCATATTTTTCTCTTGGGTTATGTGGAAATGTTTTATATTGCTTCAAATTTTTCCTTTCAATCTTTGCATTATATGTACAATAAATTCACAAGAGATTACAAGGTATACAAGAATAGTTCACATTCCATAATAGTTATCATTTTACATTCCAATTATCAATGATTGGGCTCTTGATAGTTGATCATTCCATATACACAATCTTTAGTGTGTAAGTGGCATGTGTTCATTACTGAAAACTATGTGGATTAGTGTTGCACATTCCACAAATTGTGCGAAGTGTTATGTGAATCAATGTAGGTTCTTGTACAATATGATGGAGGGATACCAATTCTTGCACAATAGCATGAGGAAATATGGGTAATGCATAGATTCAATGGAAAGGTGTACTGGAACAAGCAAAGTAAATTGAGTTGTTCCAAGTGAAAATGACTTGATGATAGTTGCATGGTTGCACATGGATGAAACAACATAGTTTGTGTGATGTTTATAATAATATAAATGTTATATTTGATCATTGCTTTAGCATTAGCCTTAGCATGGAATTTACTGATGTAGTATTAACATCTTTGATTGCATAAATGTCTATGGTAATGGGATCATTGATGGAATTGAACACCCTTTGTCCTTGTCATGTAAACGTGTTTAAGTGTCCTCTTTAGAAACTACAGGCTTTAACGACGTATGTGTTGAGGTCATTGAACACAATACACCTATACAAAAGGGGGGCAATTATCTTTTATAAATCATTATCGATGTATTATCCCCTTTCAAGAGCAATGTACTATTAAATGCAAGGTTAATGTATGAAACTTCATTAATGTAAGGGGCAAGGAAAAATATTTTTACTTTGATATTGTTGATAAAGATGAAGAAATAATAAATGAGTTTTTTTTCAATGAACTTATTGATAAATTCTATGAACATGTTATAGTTGGGTCAATTTACATGGTATATAATAAAAATTAGGACAAACTAATACACATTTTAATAATTTCCATTTGATTAAGAAATCATGTCAAATAGTAGTTCTTTAGTGGACGCTTGCTTTAGGGATGATGACTCTATTTGGTATGATAACTTTTATTTTACTCTCATAATTGAAATCAATGAGGTACTCCCCAACACTATGATTGATGAGATTGGTATAGTATTTGATGTGATACCACACAATACTATATTTAGAAAGAATGAAGGAGATATGAACAATAAAACATTATATATCAAGGACATGATAGATTGAAACTTTGAAATGACCATCCATGTTAATGAGGTAATTGATGATAATAAGAAAGAGCATGAGACTGGATGGACCCCTACCCCAAAAGATTGGTGGAAGCTAAATTTTGATGGGGCCTCTAGGGGAAACCCAAGTCAATTTGGTGCTAGTTTTATCCTTTGCACCTCTAGAGGTGAAATGATCAAAGGATTATCTTTGATTTTAGGGAAAAGAATAAATAATGAAGTGGAGAGAGAGTCTATTATTATCAATTTATCTTTGGCCATTTCCAAAGGAGGAAAAAAGTTGGTGACCAAACGTGACTCCCAAATTATCATCAATGGGCTCTAGAAAGGGAAGAGTTTGAATTAGAAACTTTAAAGCCTTCTCGAAGAAGCCACCTTGCTATGTCAAAAGTTTGATTTGGTTCATTTTACACATTATTTTTAGAGCAAAATAAGGTGTCAAAACTACTTTCCAACCATGGTGTTGATCTCTCCCTCTTCTCCTCTTTAATAAACAAAAAGATTGAATATTGGGATGGGTGTAATGGCATCCTTCTATAGCACAAGCCACTATGATTGACTGGGTCTCCTTTTGCCTTATTAAACATTAATTATTTATCATGTCATTAGTAGTTTTGTGTAGGTTTTATTTGTGGTGGGTCAATATCACTATCATGTTGTGGTGAGGCAATTGATGTCACATGTGTAAGGAGATTATATGGGGTGGATTCTTTCAACTTTTCAAGTTATTTGCATGTGGGCTTCATTGGTTGGTTTGATTTGGTTTCTTGTGCATTGGGTTGTGGTGTGTAGGTTAGTTGTTGAGTTTGGGTATTGGGCTCTTTCTAGGTGTCAAATTGACACAAGAATGTGGCACATAACCATGACTCCTTGAGATGTGGTTTTGTCTCAAACCAACATCTTTGTAAAAATTTCATTGCACTAATAGGAACTTACTAAATCTAGTGAAAAGTGTGATTAGAAAATATGGCTTGTAGGACACTAGAGATCAAAGGTCCAAAGGGATGATCTTGGATAATTTCCATGAGAAGATTGGTCTGGCTATTCACATTCGTTTAGGTGCATAGTTGGGTAGAGATGTTGTTTCTTTCTTCTCATAATGAATTGGTGGTTGTTATAGCATAGGAAGAGGAAGAGGTTGGACATGATGGTGTTGTGCCTATCTATTAAAAGAGATATGTTTGTGATGAGGGATGAAATACATAATATTTTTCAAGATTTGGAGTCTCTCTTGTCATATTTCCAAGACATGTGTACTATGGCTCATGACCTACTAGTATCCCATTGTTAGGGCTCCCTATAGGTCATAATTGCTTATTCTCTCCCTTTCTCAATGTTGTGTAGGGAAAAGAAGTAAGTAGAAAGTATACATCAAATTTAGTTTGTAGGACTAGATGACCCTATGTCTCAAGGCAATGTCAAACTAAACTAGTGGTGGTTGTAGCTAAGGGGTGGACTATGAATTCATTCAAGAGGGTTATGGAAGGTGATGTTTCAGTGTCAGACATTAGTGGTTGATAGGTGATAGAGCTCCCATGAATATAGTATTGGTTGGATTTTGTTGTTAAGTTCATGATGTGTAGATTTTTGTTCTATGTTTTAGCTTAGTTGTGGCCTATTATTCCCTTGTGTGAGTTGTTTATGCAGGTTTTCAATTTGTTTTAGCTATGTCTTTTACTTTCTTTAGGGATGGGGCCCCTTAGTAGAACCCCAAAAATTTAAACAGAAAAACATTGAGATAACCATGTGGTAGGATATTTGCATGAATAAGGGTTGGGATTGATCAACTATAACAAGATGGCATGCTTTCTATTGTTAAAATTAAGAGAGCATATGTGACCAAATTTTACAGAAGATTTGTAGGAACTATGTCTACCAACAATGTGTTTACTAATCTAAATCTTGAATATGTTTATAAATTTAAGGATCAATTTGAGAAGGATGGGAAGACCCTTGCATAAATTCCTTTATCAATCTCAACTATCTCTACAACATGGGTTCTAAATCAAATTAATGTCAGTTAAATACAACCAAAAGGCCTTGAATGTATCAGCAACATGTAATGAGTGTTATTACGAGAAACTTTGTTACATATTGATGAAACAAACATTTTAGTTATCCTACATGCCTATTAATGAATAAAAATTTGAAGAATTTTGGTAACTAGAGATATTAAAGGTGTGAAAATACATATTTTAATAGTGATTAATTAGATGCTTATTTAGGGTTTATATTAAATACCACTTTGGTTCTCTTTAGGTCAAAGGTTTTGATGACATGGGGAGTTCCATGTTGGACATGCAACCAAAATAATTGTCGTGTTCCATTGAAAAGTGGTGTTTGGATTCTTAGGAGGTAAAATTATGGTTATTATTTAGGTTTTTTGTTTACTATGTATACAATCTTGGCTTGTTCCTTGTAGAACTTATAGTCAAATGTGTGGTTACTAAATCTCACAATGTTGAACCATGGACCTCCATATCCAATGGTACATATAATGGAGATACTAACAAAAATATGTAAAAGCTCTCAAACCATCACAAAAGTAAATAAGGTAAAATGAAGTAAATAATCCACTTAAATACAACATCATAATATCCAAAGTAAAAAGATGTAAGTAATCCGCTTAAATACAACTTCCAAAAGATAAAAAGGAGTGTAATTAATCCGCTTAATTACAATATCAAGATAAACGATAATTTCATCAATAAGATTCAATAGAATCAATAAATCTTCACAAAGGAAATCCTCATAAATAAGAATCCATAAGATTCAATAAATCTCAAGCAAAGTAAGGATATTGGGGAGGTGATTGGTAATCAATTTGATGCAAAGTTTCAAGTTGTGCTGCTTCTTATTCAGCATCATCCTCATGTTTCGCCTCCTCCTGGTTCCCCAACCGGAGATGGTAATGGTGATGGTGATGGTGGTGTTAATTTCTACTCCAAGACCTCAATTCTGCTATGGATGCCTAATATAATGCTCAGTGTTATATGATGTATATACATTTATAATGTTTTGGTCTGGGTAGTTCTTGTTTCCTCCCTATTCTATTGGGGTTTTAAATCATATTCCTGTTGGAATTTTGTTCAAAAAAGTAAATAAATAAATAAATCTTGCAAAAGATAATCTCATCAATATAAATCAAATAAAGTCATTAAATCTTACAATTCGCATGCTCATCCTAGGTAAAAGCACTATAAAATAATATACAAAGTCCATTGGCATTCATGCCATAATACATCCAATAATCATGAACAACATGAATAAATAAATCAATACGCTCATCAGTCACACAAACCAAGTGGTCCACCACCTACGAGCCGAGAGACAGGAACATGGTCCAGGTGCTTTTCCACCCAACCATGAAGTATCTACACTTCCCCGGATCCCTTCATGAAACGAAGTAAACCTAGCCCTGCACGAAATGTCTAGCTACTTGGAAACAACTGGTAGGAGGGAACACCCGATGCAACCCCGGTGTCTGAATGTGCAATTCTAAATTATAAAATGTAGATTGTCTCACAACAGGCTGTGGTAGAGATATATATAAATAAGTTTTCTAGACAAAATAAACATATTTTTCAATGTCATCTCATTTAGATCTAAACCTTTAACATAGTAACCTAGTTCAATTCATGAAAAGAGGAAAAGCCATCTCTGATAATCCACATTCGGCATCCTAGCCCAGAAAGTAACCCAAACACATTCCTAGATAAAAATCTACCTTCTTTCCCCAAATAAACAAGTAAATAAATCAATGAATAAATAAAATAAATAAATCCAAATCGCCTATGACCATTTCTAATCCCTTTCCTATGCATCAATCATGAAAACACACCTTTCAAGCAATAATCCATCATTCGTTCATACAATTGCATCTAAAGGTTGTCAAACTGGTTTTTATTTCCTAATTCATATTCAATTCAAATTCCATAATATATTAAGTTTTCTAAATCATTCAATTCAAGTATACTAATTTCTCTTCAAGAAGTTTTAATAAGACAATGATATTTACATCATGAATTTGACTCCATCATTCTAACATATAAAGAAAGATAATTTTAACATCAATCTATTCATTCATTTAGGTAAGTATGAATTGGGTGTCTAAAATCTGATTATAAACCTTAATAGTAATTCATTGTCCAGAAAGGTTGAATAAAATCAATGTTTAGCTCTTTTCATTCAATTCTGGTTTAAGTTTCAAGTAATTCAATTGAATAAGAGTTGAAAATAATATATGATTGTTTCAGCATCTCACGACTAAACTAAGAGCATAGGTAAATATCAGAAAAACCTACTATTTCTATTCTTAGTAATGATATAACTAATTTAAGAGTGTTTTAGAGAAGCGATAGGAACTTTACAATGCTGGTGATAGGAACTGTTTAACTCAGGTGACAAGAACTGTGTAAAAAAATAGGCGACAAGAACTGTGTAAAACTGGCAACAAGATCTGTTAAAACTAGCGATAGGATCTATTAACACTAGTGATGGGAATAATAGAAAATGGGTGACAGGAACAAAAAACAAGCCGAACAAAAATAAGTAAAAGAAGACAGCTACATGAACTATTTTAACTCAGGCAATAGGAAGTAATAAACTTGTTGTAGAGATAAGACTGCTACAGAAATAAAAGGAACTGCTACAGGAATAGAATTTAATCTGCTACAGGAACAACAGAAAATAAGCTACAATAACTCTTTTAACATGGATACATACATAATTAAGTTGGGCTATGACAGGATAACAAAAGGATGAAGATCAACAACAATATTAAACAAACAACTAATTAATTTCAGCGATCAAAGGGTAGTTTTGATAGTTTATAAAACTAATTTTTAAAGGCAAACAAAAAGCAAGCTATTACCTATAGCCAGACCAGTCCAAATCAGGTCACTTAACATTAAACAGGCCAAAATAATCCAAGCATGCAGTTTGTATTTCATCACTAATTTTATTTCTAATATAAAAAGAAAAATACTCGGTTATTCGATACCAAGGAGGTCGATTCTCTACTGCAGTAATACCCTTTATCTGCTATTGCAAAATGTGGTCTTTCTATGCTACCAATCATGGGGTTTCTTCCTTTTGTCGCTCAGAAAAAGAATGATAAAATCTTCCTTCTGATGTCTATCTTTTATTAAAATCTCTACCCAATAATAATGGCATTTGGAAATTTAGGTTTTAGAAGACTTAAGTTTATTAACTGCAGTCAATTTCATGTTTGCATGAAATTTGGCTTTTCCAAAGCCACAATAAATATAATTAAAATTATTTATTTATTCATTTGGCTTGCATAACTGATTAATTAGTCTTTTAATTCTTTTATTAGAATTCTAAATATAATATTCATAATAATAAAGCAATTTATCTAACTTTAAATAAATAATAACCATTTCTTTTTGAAAATATAATAAAATAAACTTTAATTATTTCTAGAACTTGCATGATAGAAAACTCTCTTTTATAATTGTTTAATTTAGATTTCTAAATATAATACTCACAAAATAATGTAATTTATCTAATTTTAATTAATCAAACCATTTCTTTTAATTCCTATATTTAATTTTCTAAATATAATAGTTATTATTAATATAATTTATTTATCTTTAATAACACATATGTTAGGGTTGGGGAAGAATTATATGCAGATTAAATAACCCAAATATAATAATGAGGAATAACATAAAAGAGATCAACACAGAAATTTAAAGTAGTTCACCCAATATGGGCTACATCCACAGAAACTCAGCCATGCAATGATTTTATTATCCAGTGCAAAACAGATTACAAACTCGTGAATACCTCAATGTACCATACATCCCAGCCGCTTATAACAAGATTTTTGGAAGCTTCTAGAATTAGGGTTTTGCAATGTCATTTTTCTTTTGTTGGTTAACAAAAATTAACAACTGACTCTAATCGTGCAAAAAAGAGGGAAAATTTTTTTTGGGGGGCTACACCCTCGAACCCCAGCGAGGATACATAACTTGTGTACAGTACTTGCATGATCAGTTGCCACATACCAACAATCTCCCACTTGGAGACTGATCCTGGACAACATCCCTGTGCTTGCAGCTCCCACTGGATTATAGGCCTGGCTGGTTTCTTAAGTCCACCATTATCAGTCATGAAGGCCAATAGAAACTGATGAGGAAATCAGTTTCTCCCATGTAACTGCCTTTATGAACATATCTACAGGATTCTCACTTGTGTGAATTTTCTCCAACTTCAACTGTCCATCCTTCAAAACTGACCGAATGAAGTGGTATCTAAGCTGTATGTGCTTAGTTTTTTAATGCAGAGCTAAGTTCTTAGCAAGATGAATGGCACTCTAGTTATCAGTGTATAAAGGGCTATCTTCTTGTTGTTACCCCAATTCCTCCAGAAAATGTTGTAACCAAATCATCTCCTTGCTGGCTTCTGTAGCAGCAACATACTCAACTTCAGTGGTTGAAAGCGCAACAATCTTTTGCAGTCATGAAATCCAACTGGCTGCAGTACCACCTACCATAAAAACATACCCTGTAGTACTCCTCCTACTATCAATATCACCAGCCAGATCAGAGTCAACATATCCTTTTAGATTAGAATTTGTTCCTCCAAAACATAGTTTCGTTAAAGTAGTACCTCTCAAATATTAGAGAACCCATTTATAGCATTCCAGTGTTCCATTCCCGGATTGCTATATACCTGCTCACAACTCCCACTACATGTGCAATATCTGGCCTTGTGCATACCATTGCATACATCAAGCTGTCAATTGTTGATGCATATGGTATCTTAGACATTTTGTCTTCCTCCTCTTGTGTCTTTAGACACATCTCCTTAGTCAACTTAAAATGAATAGGCAAAGGTGTACTAACTGCTTTTGCATTCTGCATGTTAAACCTTTTCAACACCTTCTCTACATACTCACTTTGAGACAAACAATTTTCTGTTTGTCATGTCTCGTGTGATCCTCATACCAAGGATTTGTTTTGCTGCACCCAAATCCTTCATAGCAAATGAATTTGCTAATTTTTGCTAAGTTCATTAATATGCTGCATATTAGACCCAGCAACAAGCATGTCATCAACATAAAGCAACAAGATAATATAGCTATCATTAACCAATTTCTTGAAATAAACACAATAATCAGAATGACATCTTTTGTAACTTTGTTCAGCCATAAAACTATCAAATTTCAAATACCATTGCCAAGGTGCTTGCTTCGGGCCATACAAACTCTTCTTTAACCTACACACAAAATCCTCCTTACCCTTGACCTCATATCCCTGTGGTTGCTGCATGTATATTTCCTCTTCCAAATCCCCATGGAGAAAAGTTGTTTTCACATCTAGCTGTTCAAGATGCAAGTCTTCCACAGCCACAAGACTTAGAATTGTTCTAATAGAAGTCATCTTTACAACCGGAGAAAATATTTCATCAAAATCTATACCTTTTTTTCTGTGCAAAACCTTTTACCACGAGTCTGGTCTTATATCTTTTCTTGCCTCCATCTTCTTCCTTCAACCTATAAACCCATTTATTTGACAATGCTCTTTTTCCTATAGGCAATTGAACTAAGTCTCAAGTCTGATTCTGCAGCAAGGAATCCATTTCCTCTTTCATGCCTAGCTCCCACTGCTTTTTGGTATCTACCTGCATTGCTTCTTCATAACTTATAGGTTCACCAGAATTAGTTAATAATATAGAATATAATGATGAAGAAAATCTTTCTGGATGTCTACTTATCCTTGTAGAACGTCTAACACTTGCAAGAGTCTGTGGGATAACTTGTTGTTGCTGAGCATCAGGTACCACTAGTATTTTATTTTCTGGAATCTCATCCAGCACCACATATTCCTTTTTTCCCTATTCATGCTTCTTTTCCTACATCTGATCCTTATACATGACCTTCTCATTAAATATAACATCTCTGCTCCTAATGATTTTATGATTTCATAATCCCATAACCAATAACCAAATGCATCTACTCCATATCCAATGAAGGTACATTTTTTAGACTTAGGCTCAAGCTTCGTTCTATTTTCAATAGCAACATGGACAAAATATTCATAGCCAAAGGTTTTTAGAAATGAATAGTTTACCTTTTTACCCATCCATGCCTCCTCTGGAATGCCACCATCCGAAGGATTTGAAGGTCCCCTATTTATTAAATAAACAGCAGTATGTACAGCATCTACCCAAAAGTGTAAGGGTAGTCCAGCATGCAATCTCATGCTCCTTGCATGCTCCATAATGGTCCTATTCATCCTCTCAGACACACCATTTTCTTGTGGGGTTCCAGGAATTATTTTCTGCCTACGGATTCCATTATATGAATAGTAATTCTCAAATTTTCTGCTGCAATACTCGCCTCCATTATCATATCTAAGACACTTCAACTTTTTTCTTGTCTCATTCTCAACCAAAGTTTTCCACTTTTTAAAAGTTTCAAATACTTTTGATTTTTGTTTTAGGAAATGCACCCATGTTTTCCTAGTTGCATCATCAATAAAAGTAACATAATAGCAAGAGCCTCCAAGAGAAGATACCTGAGCTAGTCCGCATACATCTGAATGCACAAGCTCTAATTTCTTGCTCTTCTTCTCTTTCCCAACTTTGAGAAATCAGACTCTTTTCTGTTTTCCATAAATACAATTTTCACAGAACTCCAAGTCAATCTTATTTAGACCTGGTAGCAACTTTCTGGAGTGAAGAATTTTCATCCCTTTCTCACTCATGTGCCCAAGTCTATGGTGCCACATTTCTGTTTCTGTCCCTGCAGCAAGTGTTATAATTGTCTCAGTAGCAACTGTTTCTATAGCAACTAAGGTAGAATAAGTATTACCAGTACACAAATACAATGTGCCTACCTTTTCACCTTTAGCTACTACTAATGCACCTTTAGTGACCTTCCAGACTTTGTCTGAAAAGGTAACTATACAGCCTTCACTACCTAGTTGTCCTGCAGAGATTAAATTCCTTCTCAAATTTGGAACATGCCTTACCTCCTATAGAAACCATTCATTTCCATTCTACAACTTGATTTTTATCTTTCCTTTTCCAACAATCTAACAGGGTTCATCATCACCCAAATATACCTATCTAAAATCACCCTGAACATAATCTACAAAATATTTCCTATGGGGTGTTGCATGCAATGAAGCCCTTGAATCTATTACCCAGGAATCATTAGCATTATCTAAACACAAAATTAAAGCATCTTATAATTTATTACTTGCAACATTAGCTTCCTTACTATCATCATGTTGTCCGTCTTTTTGTTTGCCCTTTTGAGACTAGCAATCCTTCTTCAAGTGTCCTAGCTTTCCACAGTGCCAACAATCCATTCTTCCTCTGGAATTAGATCTACCTTTCTTCGACTTCCCTTGTGACTTCCCATGATTTGTAGGGCTTTTTCCTCTTTCCTTTGTTCTTCCCGTGTTCTCTACAGTCAAAGCATTACTAGATGTTGAAGTCTCACCTATGCTTTTTCGTTGCATTTCCTCGCTAAGGATAACACCAACAACATCATCAAATTTCAAAGTATTTGAACCAGAGATAGAGTTACTTACAGCCATTACCAAGCTATTCCAGCTTTCTGGCAAAGAACATAAAACCAAGACAGCCCTTACCTCTTCATCAAATTTCACTTTTACAGAAGTTAACTGACTGGTAATCGTATTAAACTCATTTAAATGATCTGACACAGATCCACCTTCAATCATTTTTAGATTAAACAAACGCTTCATGAGAAATACCTTATTAGAGGCTAAGGGTTTTTCATACAATTTAGCCAAAGCTTTCATCAGACCATCTGTTGTCGTCGCTTCTATTATATTGAATGCCACAGATGGTGCCAGGCACAGCCGAATGGTTCCCGGTGCCTTTCTATCTAGAAGTTCCCAATCCTCATTAGTCATTGCTACCGGTTTCTTGGCTTTTCCTTCCAACAGCCTCAATAAATCCTTCTGATAGAGATAATCCTCCATCTACATCTTCCATAATTGATAGTTCTACCCATTGAATTTATCTACCTTCAATTTACCCTTGTCCGCCATTGCTCCCACTTAACCGTGAGACTCCCACTCAACCATGAGACCTTCCTACAGATGATAATCAAACACAACCCGCTCTAATACCATTTGTTAGGGTTAGGGCAGATCAAAGCAATAAACACTAACAATTATATGCAGATTAAATAACCCAAATATAATAATGAGGAATAACACAAAAGAGATCAACACAGAAATTTAACGTGTTCACCCAATATGGGCTACATCCACAAAAACTCAGCCATCCAATGATTTTATTATCCAGTACAAAATAGATTACAATCTCATGAATACCTCACTATACCATACATCCCAGCCGCTTATAACAAGCTTCTTGGAAGCTTCTAGAATTAGGATTTTGCAATGTCATTTTTCTTTTGTCGGTTAACAAAAATTAACAACCAACTCTGATCGTGCAAAAAAAAAGGAAAAAAATTTGTACATAACTTGTTTACAGTACTTGCATGATCAGTCACCACATACCAACAACATACACACTTTAAATCAATTAAGAAGCATTTAAATAATATTTAAAATAATATATATCTATTGCAATTTAAATATAATTATTTAAATCTAATTTTAGATATTGTTATTCAAACAATAATCTTTATAAGAATAGGAGAACACTTAAATATTTTATTATTTAAATAATTTAATTACACTATTTATATCATAAAATAAACCATTTAAAATAACCCATTTTAAATATAATCGAAAGAACTTTTAATATCTATAATTAAATCATGCATTTGAAAAGGATTTTCCTAACAATTAAAAACACCATATTTTCTAAGAATCTAAACATCAATCCCATTTATTATCCACACAATTAATGCATAATAAACCATTCAAAAATGCATATGAAACTACGTGAGTGTGTGATTGCATTAGGGTTAACCATCCCATCAGTTCTTACCAAGTGGCTAGAACACCTCTACCTCAACCATGTTCTCGTCTTCGACGAGTACCTGCATTCATTTGCACTCAACTCGACGTCAATAGGTTAGTGTCTCCAAAAACATAGCCGAAGCAAATCATTGTAATCACATTGATAATATTTAACATTTAAATCAATTTTCCAATTTTTGCATATCTAATTCCATGTTAATTATCTTCATACATATAAAATTACTTAAAGTAAAGATCAATCACATCATTGTTCACTAATCAAGGATAATTAATATAGTCCATAAAAATGAGACATGACAAAATCTCAATTAATGAAAGATTATCCATTAATGGATGTAAAGGACATAAGAATATCCCTCTTTCAAGCTTCCAAAATAACCTCCACTTCTTATCCCTCCAAAAAAATAAAAGAAAATTCCACTCTTGAGCTAGAGCCACACTCCATGCCTCCTACACAACTACCAAACCCTAAACATGTTAATAATATCAAACCATCATGGATGACTCTCAACAAGGTGTTAAACATTTATACATGCAAGTAGGACCACCATACTTGTAACACAACTCTTTCTTATCATTTAAACACACACTTTTAAGTAAACAAAACTCATTTTTCCCTATAGGCAATATACTCTTGAAGTTCTTTACATACCAATCATATAAACTCCATTAACACATCTTAAGCTTTCTATCTAAGCACACAAATAGAAGAAATATTGAAAAAACTCTTTTAACATGCCCATGAGCACATTCATGGCAAAAAATATTTTTAAATATCATGCAACAAAGGAAATATTCAAAAAGAAATGCAAGGAAACAAAGAAGATTACTTAAACAATTCAAGATCTTGAGCTAAAAGTAAATTTACAACTCTTTATTCTTTCTTTAAACATAATCCTTGTCTTTTCCAAGCTCTAACAGGTGTTCCCAAGATTAGAATATTTTCTTTAACACAAGAAACCTCATTCAAGAACTCAAGAACACTTTTTTTCTCCCTTTCTCTCTTCTTTAAACTCTTTTTGGAAGAATTTTTTGAGCCTTCACCACAACAAGACCTTAGTGAATCATCTTGTGTTTTTTGAGGACATGCATCATTCTGTCATGGGAAGCTCCAAATCACTTTTTAATAGAAATTTTGGTACATATATGGTTAATCGTGAATCTATCGATTAGAGATAGATAGATAGTTTATTTTGAGGATGTGGACTATGTTGACATCTTATGCTTAAGATCATCATTTAGTGGGAGCTTTGTGCAAGGACATAGTCAATTGTGACATATTGTCTTCTTGGTTTGAAGATAGTGGGTTTACTTTTCCTTTTGGGAGCTATTTTTATTGTAGTTGATTTATTTGATTATGTTAAGGTCATGTGTTATCTTCAAATTTTTAGGAGAAGTTCATCACAATGCCATGGGTTGATTTAGATAACTTCTAATGGGAGATTTAGTAGTGATGTGTTATTGTACCATGGGTAACTATAGAACACTTTTATTGAGAGTTCTGGCATGATATAGATGCTTTTGAGTAGATCTATTAGTTGGATATATATGATCTTCCATCGTGAATTTATAAATCATGACTCCATCAGGAACTTTCCTAAATTCTATATTAATCATGTATTGGGAGCTTTGGTGGTGATTTGAGGTTGTTTTTTAGTGTTGAGTATAGTGATTAGTTTTCCTTGGAAAGCTTTTAGATATTGTAATGTTGCAATTGAAGTTTGGTTGACATGAGATGATTAGTTGGGTACTTTTTGATGCTAGACATGTTTGGGTGAGGTTGTAAATCTCTTGGATATTGGAGATTGAGTGTTGTAATAGTGTGTCTCTCAATAATATTTCAATAGAAAGATCTAGATGCCTACACCTAGAGCTAGATGTGAGTTTAACATGGAACTAATGATGAGATTGTTCAAAGAGAATGGGTGTGACTCAAAGCATCATGGGAGGAACAATCGCATTCCCCACTCTTGAGGAGGTCCATTCAGTGAAGAATGGTTTGATATGTTTTCCTACTTGTTCTTCAAATGCATTTTGGTTATGTTTTATCATGTCATGTGAATTTGTATCTCATGGATGTTAGTTATGAGGACTAGTTTGAGAAGTACATGACATCATTTTGTTCTTATTTCTCTCATTACATGTATAAGTTAGTTATAAGGATAATTTAAGGAGTATAAGGGATGGCTAGTGGCTTTGGGCTTATTCCCTAGTTTTAGAATGATGTTAGTATTATATTCTTTTATTTTGAGAATCTTATATCCCTTCAAAAATTTCAAGCTATTATTATTGTTGTGTTTGACCTTGGGGTTGAATAATTAGATGTTGGAATGAATTTTCTATATGGGTATTTAAAAGAGGATCCACTTGTCACGATTAGAGAGCTTGTTTCTATTGACAAAAAGGATATGGTATGGTTTGTACAATATCTCTCTATGGTCTAGGTTTTCATCTTGGAGGTTTTATTCATATGTTATATTTGTGTAGAACTAATCAAATCACTATTTTTGTGTCAAATATGCTAGTGATCATTTACTATTATTACACTTGATTGGGAATTATTTAATCTTAATTTTCAATGTGATGTAAAGAACCTAAGAGCTCTAACTTTTCTTAGCATGGATATCATGGGAGAGAGAGTGAAACAAATTGGTCCAACTAAAGGAATTATGCTAACTCTATTTTGTAGCAATTTAGTTTGCACATTTCTAGATCAGTGAGTTTTCTTAAACTCTAGATGAGATAGAGGACATGAGCCATGTCCTTTATGTGAGTATTGATGGTGGAATTTTATATGCTATAGTTGACACCAGACATTGCTCAAGTTGTGGTAGTCTCGAGGAGGTATATGTCTCAATCTTAGATAAGGGCCATTAGACTATTATATCAAGGGTCTTTAGGTTTTTTGCATGTTTATGTGTTTGTTACCAAGGAAGATAGACCGGTGCGAGATAATGGATATAAAGGGACTCGTGCTTGTAAATTGGGTTGAATATGTGGATGACATAAATGTTCCCATTAGGTATGGGTTTACCTTGTTTTATGGTGCAGTTGGATGTGTGGGAAATTAGTTGTGGTCATTGTTCCAACTATAGAAGAAGAGTACATGGAAATTACTAAGGCCTATTTTAGAGGAGACTTACCTTCAGTGATTATGTTCAAATATCAAGTTTGAGTAAGATATGGTGGTGATTCTATGTGATAGTTAGTGTGTCACCAGCTTGGTTAGGGATCTTATTTTTCACATGTGGACGAAGTCTAATATCAATTTGTTCATGACATGGTAGAGGATGAGAAGGTTTTGGTCAAGATGTTGGTCACCTTGGTGGATGTTTTAGATGCTTTGATGAAGCCCATGATCATAGAGGAGTTTATTTAATCCAACATGGCTATGTGTTTTTCTACCCTTAACAGTTAGTTGATTGTTGTTTGTTTTCCCTTTTACTCTTGCAAGGTATAAACAAGTAGGATAATGTTCAGATTAGGTATCATACACCTTGTAATTTCATAATATTTGATTTATTTATTTAGTTTGTATTGTTTATTTTCTCACATGCATTCCACTTATAATTTGCATTTGGCAAGTTGTAAGTAGTACTTATTGCATGGAAGTTGCTAGATACAACTATGACATTTGTAGGGTGTCAAAGCATTACTTTGGCAAAGGGGGTGAAAAGAGGGAGTTAAGTGTGGACTAGAAAATCAAGGAGGAATTTTATCCAACACATGAGAGAATCTCTCTGAAAATGTGGATAAGTCCACAATAGTAATGCCCATGTTTAATGGAGCATTAGATTTTATGCTTTATTTGTGTTCTTGAACTTGCCCTTGCAATCAAGGCATGGTTTTGGAAACTATCCTTGATTTCTAGTTTTAGATTTTCCTATATATTAGATTCATGGGTTGGTGGTTAATAAGATAAGAACTTGAAGTTTGTAGGGTTATGCTACCAAATAGTCTATAGAAGCTAGTGGTTGAAGATATCCTCATTCTCATGACAGAGTATTGATACTATAATATTATATTGTAATCTTTTTGGTTGTTGAATAATATACCGATTGTGCTTTGGAGGATGGGTTTTCCCAAGGTATATCTTGTGTCATGTGTTTTTCTCTACTATTAGTTGTAGATATGAACTTATTTGCATTGTTTCTCTCATTGGGTTAATGTAGGAACTATTTAGTTTGTTTTTTGTGATCTTAGTTTCTTTTCAATAAAACCTCAATATGTAATTATGAATGCTCATTAATAATTAACTTGGTGGAAGATCAACATCATCAAATAAAACATCATGTTTGACCTTAGAACCAATGAAGGTAATCAAAGAAGTTGTTATTTGAGGTGAAGTCACAAAATATACTTGAATCTTTTCTAAATCTTTCCGCATGACATCCTTTTATAAAGTTGATGTACACACTAAAT
The DNA here is from genome assembly GCA_027924645.1 of Cunninghamia lanceolata. Taxonomy (NCBI): domain Eukaryota; kingdom Viridiplantae; phylum Streptophyta; class Pinopsida; order Cupressales; family Cupressaceae; genus Cunninghamia; species Cunninghamia lanceolata. The sequence goes on along the minus strand of BSBN01001040.1, from coordinate 1,809,459 downwards.
ACCAAAGTGATATCTTAGCCTATGTATTCTAAAGGTGATAAATAATATCATATTCCTTATGTGCCTTTATTGTAATCATAGGTGTAGAAAAACTAGTTGATTAGATGTAACCTTTTAACTCCTAACTAATTGTTGATAAGTATGACCCACTATATGATAACTTTGTGAATTAGATATTGTGTGGAATGTAGGATAAAGATAGGGAGGTGGAATTTGGTGTACCTTGAACAAAAAATCTAGGTCACATAGGAGTGTAAATATTATCAGCCATATGAACATTAAATAAAGAGGGTGGACAAGCATTAAAAGATGTATCAATGGGTATCATAAACAAGTCTGTATGATCCTCAAGAATTCTAGAGAAAGAAAATAGGGAATAAAATCATGTGTTAGTGTTATAAATGAATGATAACATACAAGATGAATCAAACCACAATAATGAGTTATCATTCAAAGTAAGTCAAAATTCACTCATCAATAAGATATCACCATCTAAGTACTCATAATTAGAAAGAAAAATGACCTAACATGGAAGAATAATACACATGTAATAACCCTAGGCTATATGAAATGATGCAAAGAAGAATAAATATGCAATAACATATCATGGCATGATAATACATAGAACCATGCATACATAGCTAGTGATCTCGCATAAAATACATGTAAATGAAATGTACACATCAAAGCACATACTTGTGTGACCATCATATAGCATATCCTAGTTATAGCTTGAAAAAATATATGTACCATAAATACCATACTCCTAACAAAAAAAACCTAGACAAGACATAATATATAGAGGAAACATAGAAATGCAATCATTGTATACGGTATTATTATGAGCAAGCATATAAGGATCCATGATAAGGTTTAGATCTAATATATAATTAGAAGATAAGTAAGGCACATATCTAAAACTAACATTAGACAACAAAAAACTAAAGCCAAGGGTGGGTGGGTAGGGATAAAAGCGATATCATATAGGGAAATCCCAAACCCTACTCAAGATATAATAATGAAATATAATAAAAGGTGGATTTAGACCCTAATTAGATCTAAAACAAAAGGTATACAATTAGAAATGTCATATCTAATACCCTGATGTAGAAGGAATGAATGCTAAGGAGAAAATCCTAGGGGGTGTAAGTGTGTATATCAAATGTGGAATAAAAACAAATGGATAAATTATGCATATAAACACCTATCCTATTCTACACTAATCTACACCTCAGATTGAGCTAATATTTGCATGCAAACTATGAAAGAGAAACATGAAACCTCACCACACAAACCTTGTTTCCAATATGGGACATGTGGTCAATTTGATTGTTGTTATTGTGTTGAGATATTGTTTCTCATTCCAGCAATATGACCTTGCTTTGCATCCAATTCCTATTCTTGGAAATGGCTTGAGGAATGGGAGATTTATAGATTTGGATTGGAGATGATGGATAGATAGAATTAGATCTTGTGTGATGGGGGGATGAGATTGATCCATTCTCAAGGGAGAATGAGAAGCCTATAATTGGCACCTTGTGATTGGTACACATGATTAGGGCAAAGATTGGGAAGAGATGGAGGGTGAGGGTTTTCTTATTTTTTATGAAGGTGAGGATCAACAAGGCCATTTTTGGAGCCATGTGCATGTTTGAAGCCTTGTGCAAGGTTGACTTTGCTAATTTGGTGGAGGATTGTGCAAATGATTAGTTAGTTGATTAAATTAGGTTATTTAATCAACTAATGATTAAGGACTTTGGGATAAAGTAAATAAATATTGTATTTATTCATTTTTTGGGGGATGATTGATTTAATTAAATAAATTTTGATTTATTCAATTAAAGTTGGAACATTAGAAGAAGGGCTAAATTAGTTAACTGATTAAATAAATAATCATAATTTATTTAATTAATGTCAAAAGAAGGGTTGGGTTTATTAATTAAATAATATGTGACTTGTTTAATTAATGTTAGGAAAATGATTTAATTAATTAATTAATTATAATTTAATTACTTATAATTTATTTAATTAACACTAGAAGGGGAGATATGGGATGAATTTGATTTGATGTTAGGACACTATGAGATTTAGGTGTTTACATTTTCCCCCTCTTTGAGATAGTGTTGTGACTAAGAGAAGTATCAACATTTCAAAGAAAGTAGATATAGGCACTAGGGATTTGATTTTGGAAGAAAATAATTGGGTTAGGGATACCCCCTCGAGAGGATAGGTGGGTTTGAAGAACACAGGTGTGCTCTCAAAATGGATGAAAAAGATGTTAGTAAATATGCTTAGTGATGAATGAAAAAGAAGATGTTGATAGAATTGGATGATGATTTTAGATGAAGGGATGGGGGATAATGGATATAAATAGTTAAAGGATGAATGGTAAGGATGAAAATATGGGTTAAAGAATGGAGGGGAGGGATTTGCAAGTGGATGGTATGGATGCTAGGTACATGCTACTAGTGTTAATATGTGGTGACTGATCATGTTGTAGGGGTTGCGGGTACACATAGCAAGGTAAATTTTGGTGACTTTGTCAGCTACAGTTTCCCCCCATAATAATTAACGGGGGAGTGAAGGGGGTAGAACCCCTCCTGCGAGGCCCATGGGCAGAGCCCATAGTGAGGGTCTGGGGGAAACACCCCTAGCCGGGGTTGCTACAGTGGCACGCCTGAAGCAAAAATTGGCCTATATTTAATAGAGGCGTCTACAGTTAGTTTGTTATTGGCTGACATATAAAACCCACTTTTGTTAACCACCAAAGAGACTTCATAAATAATAGTTGGAGAAGGTGAAAAACCACGAGTCCTCATTGAGATTGTAATGTAGCATAGTAGCGGTATTGAGCTGCGAAGATTGATGGTTGTAATCAATTTATTTTTTTGGATAATGAAATATTGGATGGCTATTTTGTGGACGTAGCCCACATTGGGTGAACCACATTAAACCTCTATGTTCATTTGTGTTATTCTTCATTGTTTATTTCCATGTATTGTAATCTGTATATGATTGGTAATGTATATTGCTCCGATTTGCCTAACATAATCCTAACAAGTAGGTTGAGAAACCCAATTTTTGTTGTAGCATATAGGGCCCAATGCACCATGGTATGAGGAACCATGATGGTGTTGTACCATATGTGTGAAGGATTGACCCAATAGAAAAGATTTCAAGTGAGCATATGTTGTATGGCACCATTATATGAAAGATCATGATGTTGTTGTGGTGGTATACTATAAGGACCGTTATAGATGCAAAACAAAATGATAAAAAACACATGAGCAAGAAAGCAAGCATGCATATCAAAGACAAACAATATTTTACCTTTGGTCAAGCTAAAAATTGATGATTGAGTGGTGATGATGATAGCGTTGTTAATGTGGGAACGATATATCTTGATAACAACATGAGGATTTGGAATGATATATCCCTATATAAATGGGACGGTTGTTTAGAGATAATCAAGGCTTGCAACAAGGCAAGGAACAAAACCTATAAATGTTTTTTGGATGGTGTGCTAGATTGTTAGGCTAGATTTATGATTGGATTTTTTTTCTTTGTTGCTTGGATAGATTTCTTTGGGTAAATGGAATTGCATTTAGCTAGACTTAACCAATGAGAACAAAAAAACTAAGTCTAGAGACAAGGTGAAGGGAGGATAAGATGGGATGATTGAGGTATTATAGATAGTGGATGGGATGGATGCAGGATTTAATATGGATGGAAAGATTTAGGATGTGATCTCAAAGGATTGCGTTGCATAGGAATAACATACCCCCACTTGATATGTCATTCATGACGTTGCACTACAATACTAGTGACAATGTGTTATAGTATTTGATGCAAAAAATCGGGTATACCAAGAGTTGTCCAAAGCATGTTTCAACATTGTGCCCTGATCATTATCAAGGTCAAAAGCAGGAAGAGAGGATGGATTAGGTACGATGGGATATATATGCAGATAGAATGGATGGGTATGATAGGATGGGAGAAGCTTACCCCCAAGTGTAGGGTGCTCATAGATAGCTAATTTACGCATGACACTCAAGAACATGTTTTCATCATGGTACTTGTCCAAGGAGCCATAAGAATAGTTTTCACCAAAGGGAAAAAAAATTGACTTTTTTTTTGCTTTTTATATTTATTTATTTGATTTTTTTGGACTTTTTGGATGCTAGGATGGGATGGATGGATTTGGATTTAGGATTTTTGGGATTGGGATGGGGTATGTAGATTTAGAAATTTTAGATCAAGTCTATGCTTCCATGGTGAGCTAATATGATCCCATTCTAAATAATTGTTGCACATGGACCATGTTGTTGGCATTGCATTTTATAGATGTTGATGAAAACATTGTTGATTGCAAAGGTGTCTTCTCCAAATGTAAGCATAGTACCATTATAGTCCATACATTAAAGGATATTGCCAAGGAAAATGGTGTTAGATTCACAAAATCATCTGTAGCATTTCTTCTACAAAGAGGATTTCTTAAAAAAATAGAAGCCAAAATGAGAGGCAATATTACAATCAATAATTCATGTGCATTACATTACTTGCATTAGTACAATATATATAGGAGAAGATAAGCCATCTAGAAAAGCAATTGCCAACTAGAAAAGATAACTAACCTTCCTAAAAGATAACCACTTTGCTAAATAGGGACAAAGTGGGGAAAGAAAACATGTGACACATGTCACAATGCTCTCAAGAGAAAAGAAAGCCTACGACACATGTCATGAGGCTCAAAATAAAAAAAGAATCTCCCCAATTAACTTATGTAAAAGTGAATATATGATTTTTCACCAACACCCCCCCATAAGTGCAACTTAGGGAGATTACACAAGCTAAAAAGAAAGAAAGAAATATGGGTCCTGGAAACAAAGGCCATGTTAGATACCCATGAACAACAAGGATCTCTCATAAGGTGGAGAAAAGGAGAAAAAACTAGTGGGAGAAAACTCCTCTCCAAAAGAGAGAAAAACAAAAAAGAAAGTAAGAACATGTGATGGAAGGACACTAAGACCCCCAATGGAATGAATCCATCACAAGAGTACAATCATGAGTGCCCCCTATAAGAAAGAACTAAAAGAGAATATGGATCCCCTCCAAGAAGAAGCTCCAGAATCAATGAAGAGATCTTGAAGACAAAATCCAATCCACTGCCTGCAAACAACATTCTCCCTTTCGCAAGAAATAGATCCACTGGTGAATGTAGAATCCATTCCCACATCTTGGATGAATAGGGAATCCATATCAAAATGTGTGCCTCTAAATGCAACTCAAGTGACCTCATACTAGGAAAATATTTCTCCAAAACAAAAACTGTCTACTCAATTAGAGAAGAACCAGGAGAGGATATGATATGAACTGCATCTAAAAACACAGAAGATGAAGGTGGTGATGTAAAGCCACCTGAGATAGCATCAAACAAGAGAGATAAACCCTCAAATGTGTCCTCCAAATCAGCAATGTGAGACTCCACAAACAGATATGATATGTCTACAAGATAGGAATCCCAATGAGGTGGATCAGGAAGACTAATATTAACCTAATGCACAGAATCACTAGAAGCCAATGATGATGCAACACTGAACTCTGAAGTAGTAGTAGGTGATGGTCGAGCAATGATCTCATCAGGAGCAGAAGCGATTGAAGCAAGCATTTCAAAAAGATGATGTGAGAAATGAGGACACATCTCTTTCTCATGTTGATTACTTCCACAATATCTGCAATTAGATTTATGCTGATGGTTGAATCCCATCTCCTTAGATGATTAGAGATCAAAACATGCAAATAGATTTATGCTGATAACAAAAGCCTATCAAAGCAAATAGAACCTTTCCAGGAGGTAGCATGTCCAGGATATCCAACAAAAGCCATAAAATCAACAAATTGATTAAACGATACCCTAGGCTAAATCTAAAAAATTGTATAGGTGGTTGTGTAGAGCTCGCTGATACCTTTCCAACACCTATTTGTTTTTGAAAAATAGAGATTTTGGGCACAAGAATGGAGCTCAAAAGCCAAAAAATATTTCTTAACTGCAAACAGAAAAAATAGATGTGAAATATCAAAATCCAAAAAAATTGATCATACCATCATAAAGTGTACAGAACTAGCTTTCTGTCAATATTTTGTTTGCGAAAAAATGACTCTGTTTGCCCAAGTTATGACAGTTTTCGTGAAATTGCTCCATTAGGGCATGTGAGAGAAAAATAGGCCCCCTTCACCTAGGGCACCAGTCGCCCATATGACTAGTTATTGGGCAGTAGAGGGCTTAGGTTGGGGTGCTAGGCACTTCGTCTCTGATGTGACCGTGGTTGAACCAAAAGATGATGAGGCCTGGTCACTGAGGTCCAATGTGACCAAGGGCTTGAGTGGAGGACTTAGTCACATACATGACCACAGGCCTTAGAGATGTGGAAGCCACTGGAAAGTGGCTAGATGCTGAGCATTAAGGTGATCACAGTGTTACAGATTATTGACTGCGGACAGCAAACTGTAGACCAAAACTTAATTATGGATTACTCAAACCGCCGAAGCAAACCCTAACCAATGAACGGCCGAAGATTGCGACCAACAAAACATAAACAGTGACCAAGGTTGTGACCACAGAGCTTGAGGAAACCGTGACCAATCCACTACAAACAACTACCACCAATGGTTGAAACTAACAGTGACCATAGGAAACCTCTGTAGAACCCTTAAACCTCGACCAAAGGATATAGAACTGTTGAAGGAAGCCAGTCGCCAGAGATGAAGCCTAAAGCCGAAACACAGAGGCTGCCAAGGACTGTATGGTGCCATACGGGTGCCTGTACAATGTATGGAAAATTTCACAGAGCCCCTAAAAAATACCCAAATTTTCCAGTCTCCTTTTTCAGTGATTGGACAGGCTATTCTAGGGTTTTTGGCCCTTCTAAGCACAATGGCGGGTGTATTTTTTCTCCAGGAGGCAAAGATTAAATGTTGATGGCTAAAACCCTCTATGATTTGAGAAGAACCACATAGATCTGGAGCTCTGATACCATGTTAGATTCCCAAAATCATCTATAGCATTTCTTCTACAAAGAGGATTGCTTAAAAAAAGAAGCCAAAATGAGAGGCAATATTACAATCAATAATTCATGTGCATTACATTACTTGCATTAGTACAATATATATAGGAGAAGATAAACCATCTAGAAAAGCAACTGCCAACTAGAAAAGGCAACTAACCTTCCTAAAAGATAACCACTTTGCTAAATAGGGACAAAGTGGGGAAAGAAAGCATGTGACACATGTCACAATGCTCTCAAGAGAAAAGAAAGCCTATGACACATGTCAGGAGGCTCAAAATAGAAAAAGAATCTCCCTAATTAACTTATGTAAAAGTGAAAATATGATTTTTCACCAACAAATGGAATGGAATACAAGAAGTGATTATGTGAAAGATTAGATTAAAGGGGTGCGATTTTGGAGGTACATTAGATAACAGAGTTGATTATGAAAAGGGTTGGATGGAAGGATGGGATGGCACAGGCATGAGTAAATTGCATGGGACCAAGGGGAATTAGGACCAACAACTACACACACCATGTTGTATTATGTGATTAGATTATCTTTGGATTGGATGATGGATTTTGAAGCTTTGGATTTTGATGTGGGTTTTTTGGTGTATGGGATTTGGGACTCGTAGGGTGATTAAATTTTTTGATTTTAGATTTTGGGCTTTAGGGACCCAAATAAAGGTGAACTTAGGATTGGGATGCTTGGATTGGAATTTAGGATTGTTGGATTGGATTTTGGATGGGGTATGTAAATTTTAGGATTTGAAGATGGAATTAGATTTTAGAGATGTGGTTTTGGATGCTCCACTTGGATTAATTGTTTCTCTTTTATTTGGGGCCCACATTGATTTTGTGTTTTCTTTTTTGTGGGTAAACCCATGTTTCCTTTTTCATCCATTTTGATTTTTGACTTGATTTTTATGTGAGATTGCACATTAATGCTTTGTAACATGGTGATGTTTGGACTCTTTTGGGATCTTTACTTCATAAGTTGGGCATCCAAATTACCTCCAAAGTCTATGTTATGGTCCCACGGGGAACTATTATCTTGGAATCCCATGACTTTTTTATTTCTTTATCATTTTGGAATAAGTCAAATGATGTGTGATTGATCCTAATTAGTGATTTTAGGCAATAGATGGTCAAGTTTGGTGATAGGGATAGTGGTGTCGATGAAAGGGTTGGTGGTAGAAAACTCTTTATAAGATTCTTTTTATGTTGGAAGAAGTTTCTTTAGGACTTGTAGAGGTGTTATCAACATCTTTATATTGTTTGTGCCTTGAGATTTGTAGTTGATGCCTTGAAATCCTTGATTTCATTAACATGTATAGAATCCAATATTCCTTTCTCATGAAGGCCTAATCCTTTGCCTTGATAGTTCATGGTTTTACATATTTTGATTTGCAATAGGATACTTGTCACTTTGGAAACAAGATGTGAATTCATCTTTAGATAGATAGGAATTTATGGTAGTTGTAGTTTGCTTTTCTACAAGAAGACCAAATAGAACAAAGGTGGTCGATCCAAGGTGATAGGATTATCGTTTGGGTATGGCATCGATGTGGGTGCTTTGACCTTGAGGGTGTATTGTATCTGTATACGCCTAAAAATGACACAAATCATCCTAAATAAATATTCTAAATATTTATTCCATTCTTCTATTAATTAAATAAATATTCCAAATTTATTTAATCAATTCACTATCTCACAATTAAATAAATTCTATTTATTTAATTAAAATTCTTCTAAAGTCCTTCACAATTAAATAATCATAAATTATTTAATTAAGCCTAATTCCTCTATCCTAAAGTTTTAAATTCAAAATTCCACATCACCTTTACACCTCACCTTGTCCACCTCATCAGGTTGCACATGTAATTAAATATATTTAATATTTAATTACCTTATTTTCCCTCACCCACATGGCCTATTTCTTCTCCAACCAGAGGTCAGTTAACCAATCAATCAAATCTGTTAACTAACCTGTCAGTTGAGTCAAATCCTCAATCAATTCAGTCAGTTCCACAATCCACTCTTCTAACTGATCAATCAATTCTGTTAACAGACCAGTCAATGGAGTTAACTCTCCAATCAGTCTTGTCACATCCCACCTTTCATGATGGAGCTGGGACACTTGGCACATTTCCACTGGTTGCACATTCCTCAACCATCCTCAGCCGTTGATCTTCATATCTCCTCTCAACCGTTGATTCCTATTCTTCCAAGTCTATAAATGAAGCTTCATCCCTCCATTCTAATCATCCAGGCTTTTGACATCGTTACTCTGCAGAAATATCACCAGCACGCCTTTGGCACCCACTTGTCATCTACAAGCTTGAGATCACCATTGTTGCATTGGAGCTCACCTTCATTGCACATCACACCATAGCCGTTCACCATCGACTTCCTCAAACAGCTTTAAAAGATTGCACTCTCTGAGGGCTCATCTCATCTGTGAAAGGACGATTCGTGATAGGCGAACAACAGAAGTTTCAAAACAGAAGAGGTTTGCTGTGTTTGTTCATTGCTTTGTTTACTTGAATCTTCTTTGTTTCTCTATTCTGTTGATGTTTGGGTCATCTATTATTCATTTGATTGATCACTATTTTTACCCTCACATTTTTGGCACCCACCATGGGGCCGTTGCCCCTTTATTTCACCATTTTTGAGCTTTTTTGAAGGCAGGTTCCGTACAGGTCCTGCAGAGTCATGCACAGGTTCTTTCGGCGCATCTGTGTATTCTTGCTGCACTTTTACAGACTGTTACGGTGCTTTTGTTAAAACTGCGCATTTGTTGACTGTTACTGCGCTTTCATAGACTGTTGCTGCGCATCTGTTATAACAGCGCATCTGTTGACTATTACGGTGCTTCTGACGACTGTTGCTGCGCATACGTTAAAACTGCGCATTTATTCATTTTAACGGTGCATACGTTCAAAACTACGGCGCATTCGTTAATGCTGCGCTTCTGTTGATCACTTCTGCGCATCTGATCACTGAAGCTGCGCATTTGTAACTAGCTCAGGTTTTAGTACTTTTCTAGAGGATTTTGCTAACGGTAACCCTTTTGCAGGTGTTTGCTGGAGCGGTTTTGCAGGATAGGCTCAGGTTTAGTTACATGTGGTTGCATCTAACTAGCTCACATTTCATTTTCTGGGAAAGAGTAAAATGGTTGTTCATTACAAATCTTCATCTAGTCTTAATTAGGGAGGAAGTAACTGGTTTATTTCATGCTTGCATTGCAAACAACTTCCAAGTTATTGCTATATAAGATTTAAAATTGAACTCATCACTGATCTTGCAGTTAAAATGAACCATTGCTATATCGTGAGACCTGAATTTCAAAGTTAACAATCTCGTGCAACGTGGACTTAAAATTGAACTCACAACTGCTTTTTGAAGTTAAAATGAACCATTGCTATATCGTGAGACCTGAATTTCAAAGTTAACAATCTCGTGCAACGTGGATTTAAAATTGAACTCACAACTGCTTCCTGGGATTTAAAATTAAACCACTGCAATATTGTTGAAATCACTTCAAAGTTCTGCTTGAGTAGCTTAGCCCATTTAATTTTTATCTTTTAACTAGGGTGGATCAATCAGTGTATTCTGTGCTTGCGAATGACAATAGGCTTATGCTCTCCCCTCTTCTGGGTGATCAGAGTGCCAGACTTGTCATTCTATTTGTTTAAACTTTAGGAGGGGCCTGCCCTTGGATGCACGCTTGTCCAAGCGGGAACGACCCTGAGTGGTAACAGGCTAACGCCAAGCCCTACCGAGCCACTTAAAATAAATTGTGCTTGAGGTGAAAACCTCCTGCAACGAGTGCTGTTATGTTACACCGACGACCAACCTCCCCCAAAACCCTCTCAGGCGTAACCCTTTGAGGCTGGGAGACTCCATAACGGAGAGTAGCGCCACCGCACGTGTAACCACTTGAACGGTTGCCCGAATTAAATACCTCTTGTTTTAGTGGCCCAAATCCCTTATAATCCATTTCTCGCCTAGGATTTTGTGCTTGCTTTTGTCCAAAATAGAGTCGAAAAACTACAAAAACAATGGAAAACTACAAAATACTCTTTGTGCTTGCTGTGTTTTCTTGCTAAATTAATTCATAATATCAAATCAGGAAGACCTTCTCCAGCCAAAAAATACCAAAAACAGAGAAAAATCCCAAAAATTTGCAAAAAATACCAGAACTGCGCATATATCCGTTTCTGCGGCGCATATACAGCGACTTGCGGCGCTTTTGCACCGACTGGCTACGCATACATACCTTTCTGCTGCGCATATACACATTTTTGCTGTGCTTTTACAGCGACTTGCTGCGCATATACACCGACTTGCTGCGCATTTACACACTGTTGCTGCGCATACATACTTCACCAGAGCGGCGCATATACAGAGACTTACGGCGCATTTGCCCATTCTTGTTGCGCATCTGTTTCTGCGCATGTGTGACAGTGAGCATCTGCCCTATTTTTGAGAAATTTTCGTCAGCTGTTCAGAGTACCCATTTCAGCCTAGTTTCATTTTCCGAGGTCAGAATCAACCTTGCAGTCAATCTTCATCCATTTCACCCAATTCTCTCTCTTTCGTCAGTCGTCCCAGTCACCTTCTGTCCAACGTCATTCTGTCCCATACCGATTCGACATAGGTCCTTCTTTGTTTCATTAGTGAATTCACGTAAGCCTAGTAGGTCACAGTACCTTTTGCTAATAGTCTTGTTGAACGACTAAGCCCTACACAGTGAGACTGGTATCGACTACCCTTGCTAGTGGCTAGAGTCTTGTGTCAACCGTCTTACCTGAAGTCATTGAGCAAGAGAACCCTTTGTCCAAGTCTTGTCCTAGATATCCCATTCATTACAGTCTTAGTCGACACCTTGCCAAAATTTCTAATCCTAGTCCATTTCAGCCCACCCCACCTTGCATGGTTCTTACTCGATCCCAGTACAACAAGCTAACTGAAATGGCCGACTCTTCCGATCACATCGCCCCACCACGCGATGATGATGAAGAAATTTCTCATGAAGAATTAGTGGCACACATGCAAGATAGCAAATTCCAACGCCTAGTGGAGAAAGTGCTCCTTGAGGACCCCACCAAATATTTCCATCATCTTGCTAGTCTCGGAATCAAACTCCCCGCAGACTTTGACATTAGCTCCATCATGGAAAATGTAGACAATGAACGTGAGAGGGACACAAATGACACAGTCCCAAATGCACATGAGAGGGGCACAAATGACACAGTCCCCCAGGCCAATGAGAGAGGAAAACAACCCATTGACCAAAATGCTCCTATGACGGATGTGAGACAACAAATTGAGAATCTAAAGCTAGAAATCTCCAACCTTAAGATCGGCACAAGTTCCAAGAACTACTCCTTGGAAGATATAGCACCATACCCCTTTGACAGAAGTTTGGTCATGAAACCATTCCCCTTTCAGTTCGGAATCCCGAAATTTGACAAATACAAAGGGAAGGGGGACCCTAGAGATCATATCCGGGAATTCACTGCAGCATGTTTAGAAGTAGCTCACAACGAGACCTACTTAATGAGACTATTCCCAAGATCTTTAGGAGGTCAAGCTATGGAGTGGTTCTCGCGTCTTCCACCAGGAATCAAAACTTTTGATGAACTTGTCAATAAATTCATAATGCACTTCTCTTACAACATAGAACACGAAGTATCTATGCTAGACCTATGCAACACCAAACAAAAAGGTGGTGAGTCTTTCGCCACCTTCTTACAACAATGGAGACAGCTAGCTAGTAAGTGTTCTTACGACATGCCTGAGAAACAACTATTGGAAATGTTTGTCCACAATTTGAATCCCGATCTTAGCTATCAGATTCAGATACAATGCCCTACCTCATTCACCAAAGTCATTGAAATGGGGCTATTCATTGAGAAAGCTATGATCGCTAAATGAACTCTCAAGCTCTACAAGGACACACCTCCTTCCAATTACACAACTGACAAGTCAAAGTTTTGGACCAAGAACAAGAATGTGGTCAATGATGGAGTAGTGGACGCCAAGGCGGTAGCCCCTAAACAACAACCCATATTCACTCTTAAGGCAGAAGCAAATAACGGTGCACTCAACAAGCCACCCCCTCGGGAACCTAGACCTTGGTTCAATTCAAATCCAAGGAGGAAATTCACACCGTTAGGAGAATCTCAAGAATCGGCCCTCAGAAAGTTGTTGGCTAACAATGAAATTTCCCTACCGCCAACAAGTGACTATGAGCCTATAGTCAAACCTCCCTATTGGAAGGACATAGACTATTGCGAATATCATCGAGGAAGGGGGCACACAACCAATAATTGCATCCATCTTAAGAATGTCATACAGGATATACTGGATCAAAATCAGGGAGGAACACAACAGCATACCTCCAATGAATCTCATGTGGCCTACCGGGACCCTCTTCTCAATCACAACAGGCCGTATAACAACAATCACAACAGCGGTCACAACAACAACAATCACGACAATGGTCACAACGGCAACAACTCCAATGGCCATAACAATAATGACAACAATCGCAACAGGCCAAACCAGAACAGTGGGTCGAGTAATGCTAACTATGCAAGCGTTCCCTTTGAGTACACCATTAACTGCATTTCTGAGCATGTTCCGCAAATCAACGTCATATCCCCCAACCAACAACCAGAACCTAACGGAACTGGTTGTAGTATAATTACCCGCAGTGGTAGAGTCACGATCAACACCACTCCTCCAAGGTCGTCGCCATCTCCGTCTAACTCCCGCCCATATAATGTCATCGACCAATTGTAAAAAACTCTAGCTCACATTTCTATATTGGAGCTCTTGCGTCTATCTCCTTCTCATAAGGAGATTCTTGAGAAAGCCTTAGTGGAAACTACTGTCCCCACTAACCTAGCCCAAGAAAAGTTTCAAACCATGGTGGGTAATTTGACATCCTCCACTTCCATCTCATTTACAGAGCAAGATGACCTTTCCATATCTCAACCCCACAACACCCCTCTACACATTGTCGCATTCGTGCACAAGCACCGCATCAAGAGGGTTCTCATTGATGGGGGTGCCGGTTTGAATATTTGCACTTTGAAGCTAGTCCTTGCATTGGGGTTCTCTGAACAGGCAGTAGATCCAAGATGGAAAATTACTGTCAAAGCCTATGACGAGGAGGAACGAACCACAAAGGGCACGGTTGTCCTACCCATTCAAGTGGGACCGGTAATTAAAGATGTGGTGTGCCAAGTCCTTGATCGGGAGCTTGCTTACAATATTCTACTAGGGAGACCATGGATCCACGCCATGAAAGCTGTCCCCTCCACCTACCATCAATGCATAAAGTTCCCACACGATGGCAAGCAGGTCACCATACACGGTGACCCCAACCCCTACCAACATTACAACTCTTTCCAAGCAAAACCGGAATGTGTCATACCCAACAATCGAGCCCATATCTCCCCTACTCCGCCACAAGACCATACTGCCGAAGCTTCCTCCTCACGACCCAAACCAATGAAAATCACCATAAAAGAAAATGGCGTGGGGGAATACCAGATTGAGCACAGCCTCAACCTTGCAAAAATGCCCTTGTCTCCTCGCTCCTTTGGCCAACCCAAGCATCAACCCAGGCATTTTCCAAAGCCCTCTGCTCCTCCTATCACTCCCGCAAACCCCTTTGTAAAATGGGGGACCTTATCCGATGAATCAGAGGAGCGAGATCTCTTGCAATGGCTTTATGCCGAAGAAGAAAACACACCCCAAGAGCCACCTAGACTCCCTACAGAACTCTATGGATGGGGTGAAACCATCTTGCATAGGATGGGATATGAAGGACAAGGCCCTATCGGCCTCAGAAAAGAAGGGATCATCGAACCTATACAACCTTCTTCCTCCTCTTCGGCTAGAAACACTACTGGCTTGGGATACAAAGGCAAGGGCAAAGAAAAAGAAAATGCCTGCCTAGTGGAGACAATTCAAACACTCTAAGAGGATAGTGACGCAGATTCGGATGATTCCAATCAGTATGAGTGGGACGAGCTAACAGAGCACTCCTACGATGACAAAGAGATTGACACCATCCAAACTCTTAGCCCATATCATGAGAGACAAACGCAACGGGACAGACCACTGGAGTCTGATTTGCCCCTCCCTGAGGTTATGGCTTTCGAGGAAAGTATAGATTCCATTGCGATAAACAACCTGGAAGAAAGTACCACCCAGAACACTACCCCCACCTATGCTCCTAATATTTCCATCCACACTATCAATGAATCAGGTCTTTCATCTGACTCCCTTCCCCTCTTACACCCTGAGCTTATTGACTGGGACCTGCAAGGGACCCCTCAATTAGATATGCTCCAGAACGATGATGCCTACATTGACTATATGGGACTTCGAGATCACTTACCAAAAGGAGATCATAAAGCCGGTTTCGCTATCGAACTCAATACTGTAGCTTACTTTGGGGAGGGTGCCAAGCCTTCTAGTCGCAAAAATGTAAAGATCAAAAAGGGATCTGACGGTGAAAACCGCCATGCGGCAGTGTCAGATCATAAAACAGTAAAAAGAAAGGACGTATCTGAAGGTGAAAACCCAACTGTGGCACCTGACGATGGATTGCTTGACACCCTCCCAAGTGATATGTATCAAGAAAGGTCACAAATCGTGGTAGAGCCAACAGAGCCAATAAACATTGGAACCGAAGAGCAGCCTCAGATTATCCACTTTGCAAAATCTCTCACGCCGCCTGAGAAAACCAAGTTTGTACCATTCTTTAACAAGAAGAGAGGCAGCTTTGCTTGGTCATATGCCGACATGCCAAGTTTGGACCCAAACCTGATTCTACATCACTTGCCATTGGATCCAGGGGTGAAGCCCGTAAAGCAAAAACTGAGAAAGATGCATCGCCATATAGCCCTACTGGTCAAGGAAGAACTCAAGAAATTGTTAGACGTGGGGTTCATCAGAGCCATAGATTACCCTGAATGGATATCTAATATTGTGCCGGTGTCTAAACCAGATGGCAGGGTTCGACTATGCAACGATTTTAGAGATTTAAACAAAGCATGCTGAAAAGATGACTTTCCCTTGCCTAACATCGATATCATAGTCGACCTCATGGCAGGACATACAATGCTGTCACTTATGGATGGATTCTCAGGGTACAACCAGATCAAAATAGCACCAGAGGATCAGCAAAAAACCGCTTTCACTTGTCCATGGGGTACCTTTTGCTGGAATGTCATGCCATTTGGGCTAAAAAACGCAGGTGCTACATATCAGCGGGCCATGACAACTATATTTCACGACATGATGCATGTGACCATGGAAGATTATGTTGACGACATCTTGGCAAAATCACTCACCAGGGACTCACACCTCGACACATTAGAGAAAGTCTTCCAACGGCTGGACCAATTCCAAGTAAAATTGAACCCGAAGAAATGTGTGTTTGGGGTAACATCGGGCAAGCTGCTAGGCTTCATCGTGTCAGCAAACGGCATAGAGGTAGACCCGGCCAAGGTCAAAGCAATCATGGACATGCCTCCGCCCAAAACTCTAACACAGTTGAGATCCTTACAGGGCAAGCTACAGGCCATCCGCAGGTTCATCTCACAGCTGGCAGACAAGTGCCATCCTTTCAGCCATCTCCTACATAAGAACGTTCCATTTAAACGGGATGAGCAGTGCGAAGAGGCATTCAAAAAGCTCAAGGAGTACCTCATGAATCCTCCTATACTCATGCCTCCGATCCAAGGAAAACCTTTGATTCTCTACATATCTGCTACACCTACTGCTCTTGGGGCTCTCCTAGCGCAGCAAGACTATGAGAACAAGGAAAGAGCTGTGTACTACATCAGTCAAACCTTAGTGGGCTACGAGTTGCAGTACTCACAGGTGGAACGTTCATGCCTTGCGGTGGTTTTTGCCTCACAAAAACTCCGACACTACATGTTGGCACATCCTGTCAAACTCATTGCCAAGATCGACCCACTAAAATATCTTCTCAGCAAAGCAGCTCTCACAGGTCGACTAGCCAAATGGGTTATGCTTCTTAGCGAATATGATATAGAGTATGTGGATAGAAAAGCCATCAAGGGGCAAATCATCGCTGACCAACTAGCTAAGGCACCATTACAGGACACTTCACCAATGCAGTTTGAGTTCCCCGATGAATCTTTATTCACTCTGTCAACATCTCCTTGGAAACTCTACTTCGACGGGTCTTACACCAACCATGGATCGGGGGCAGGTATCTTGTTCATCACTGCCCAAGGCGACACAATTCCAAAGTCCTACAGGTTGTTATTTCCATGCACTAACAATATAGCGGAGTATGAGGCTTTGGTAATTGGTCTCAAGATGGCCACTGAGTGGAAAATCCAAGCACTATGTGTCTACGGTGATTCTCAGCTTGTCATAAACCAGGTCAACGACGAGTATCAGACCAAAGATGAGAAGCTCATCCCATACAAGCGAATGGTCGACGACCTCAAAGAACATTTTGGGACCATCTCGTTTGAGCAAATACCTAGGATAGAGAACAAAGCAGCCGATGCAATGGCGACCATAGCCTCTCTTCTTGAGATACCTGAACATGAGTCACGGTATGAGTTCTTAGTAGAAACAATTTGACAGCCGGCTTATGATCTCCTCGAAACCCATTCCATTTGCCACCTAGTAGGATCTGATTCACCTTGGTACGGTAAGACCTACACTTACCTCAAGGACAATGTCCTTCCTTTGGACCTCTCTTCCAACCAAAAATGAACTTTCATCCGACAAGCCTCCCGTTACACCATTATCGCCAATACCCTTTACCGACGTGGTCTGGATGGTACTTTACTCCGTTGTCTAGAACAAGAAGAATCTGTAACTGCCTTGCGAGACGTGCACGAAGGGATCTGCGGAACACACTCCAGCAGTCCTTTCTTAGCTAAGAAACTCATGCGTTTGGGTTATCACTAGCCCAATATGGAAATGGATTCATATCAGTTCGTCAAAAAGTGCAAATAGTGCCAGATACATGGGAACCTGATTCATGCACCTGCTCAGGAGTTGAGACCTCTAACGACACCCTGGCCCTTTTGCCAGTGGGGACTTGACCTCGTGGGAAAGATTCATCCGCCCTCTTCCAACGGCCATAAATTCATCATAACCGCCACTGAGTACTTTACAAAGTGGATTGAAGCCGTTCCCTTATCAACCGTCACAGAAAAGCAAATTTCCTCTTTCATTCTGAATTACATTATCTGCCGATATGGCATCCCTTCATCCATCATAACGGATAACGGGAGACCCTTCAAAAATCAGGATGTCCAGGAACTTTGTGAACATTTCAAGATCCAACATCGCTTCTCCACTCCATATTACCCCCAAGGTAACGGCCAAGCTGAGGCATCGAACAAAACCATTCTGAAAATCCTAAAGAAGACTGTCAATGAAGCTGGTCGCGATTGGCACGTCCAACTCAATCCCGCTCTGTGGGCCTATCGAACCAGCATACGCACTCCCACAGGTGCTACACCCTACGCCCTCGTCTATGGTTCTGAAGCCATCCTTCCCATTGAGGTCGAACTCCCATCCCTTCGGGTGTCGTTGAAAGGTCTCATATCAGACGAAGAGTACAGAGTCTCCAGACTACAAGAGCTAGAACTGCTAGAGGAAAGGCGCCAGAAAGCTTTTGACCATCTCAAAGCCTATCAACAGATGATGTCAAGAAGCTACAACCACAAGGTTAGACCAAGATGCTTCAAGGTTGGGGACCTCGTCCTAAAAGAGAACCCTCGCAATTAGCAGGACAGAGAAAAGAAAGGTAAGTTCGAGCCTAACTGGCTTGGACCCTATGTAATTGTAGCGGCTTACGGATCAGGGGCATATCAGTTGGCCACATCAGAAGGTGAGTTATTTGATGACCCAATCAACAGCATGCACCTTCGCCGGTTCTATACCTAAGAGAACCCCAGTGCAAGGGGGTACATTAAAGTCAAAAAATCAAAAAATCAAAAAAAATCAAAAAAGTTACAAAGAGAAAATACAAAAAAATCAGAAAAAATAGAAAGCATACAAAAAAATCGTCCTTTGGTGAAAACCTGGCAAACAGGCGCCTTGGATAGGTATCATGATGAAAACCTGGCAATCAGGCATCATGTTACTTTCTAGCTTCTCGTGCAAATAAAGGCAAGTGATGAAAACCTGGTAAACAGGTGTTACTTGTGGCAAACCGCATTCTCCATCTTTGGGAATCCAATCACCTTGAGCCCATTCTCCCTCTATTTTCCTCATTTGACCCATATCCATCACACAATAAACACTTGACAGTTACCTATCATGGCTTGATACTCACCTTGTGGCCTTGTCAACCAAGGTTTTGTCCCATACCGTCTCCTCAATGTAAGCCTAGTGCAGTGTCTCTCGTCAGTGTCTGTGGTCCGAACCCGTGAACTACGTTGCCTCTGCACCGTCACGTAGGCAAGGCCATTATTCTAATGCGCCCCCGAGGCTTCCATCTCTCCCAAAGTCCCATTCGTCTCCTTTCTTGTCTTCATTCTTGTCGTCTTTCTTCTAGTCCATCCATGGTCCATTAGGGTTTACCCCGAACTACGTTGCCTCTGCGTCGTCACGTAGGCAAGGCCATTTAGCAATGAGCCCCCGAGGCACTAGGTCAGTCCCTTAGGGTCCGTCTTCTCAATAAGGATTGTGCAACCTTCTCATCAAGTAAGCAAATGCAAGCAAACACCCGCACTTCAAGCAGACATCCCGACAATGAGCATCTTAACCTATCCAATGCAAAGCAAATACCCAAGGTCTTCTAAATGATTTTATGCAAATTAAGGTAAGAAATAAACACATATCAACGCAAATATGCTTTTGTAGATTGGAACCTAGGGTTAAGTTACAGAGTCTTGGTTTTTGCTATCATACCTTCCTATGCTACTCAAGGATGCCAAAAGCTAGAGATGCTATGATGGGGGCATGATTACTTTCTTTGTTTGTTGTTTGTGGATTAAACTTTAGTAATGCGATGCCTTGTCTAAGGACATGATCAGCGAAAGATCATCGAGGACATCCAAGGCCTTACATGAACGGGGGCAATCCTTGCTTGTTGAAACGCAAGAAGTACTCAGGTCATCTAGATTCAATTTTGACTAGATGCTTGTATTAACTTGCTCAATCACACTCCATGTAAGCGATACTCAGGTCATCTCGGTTCAATTATACCTAGATGCTTGTATTCACTTACAACATTTCAGAAAAGTACCAAAAACAAAATGCCCAATGATGAAATAAAGCAATCTAAAAGCAAAACATCCGTCCTATATCCATACACCCATCCATACAATCCTCATTATTCAAACTATGTAGAGTAACGATATCAAGAAAAGTTCCTAAGTCATTCTTTCGCAACCATTCCTCTATCCATCATGTCATTCTTATGTCGATAGAGTACATTTGGACATCACAAAAACAAGGCATATAGGAGCATATCATATCATTCGTAGAAACTAGTCATGCACATGATTAGGTTAGTAGAATGCACCATCCAATGCATTAGGTCACCAATACATTTGCATCACATCTTAATCTTAAAAGCCCAGAATATCAAACAACATAGCTAAGTGCATCACATATATAGTTACATCACCACATAGTACTCATGTTACAACTGCATACATTCAAAGCATTACATCATATAAACATCCAATAGAATCTCACATATCTATACAGCATCATAACATAGAAATCATGTTCCATACATATACATTTGCATTAGATCATATAGACATCACATATATAGTTACATCATAACATAGAAATCATGTTTCATATACATACATTTGCATTAGATCACATAGACATCATATTACATTTTGCATTCATTTGTCACATTATATCATATAGACATCATATAGCAGCATATCAAAGTATTTCTCATATAGCATCATATAGACCATCTAACTATGCAATAGAATCACATCATACAATAGAAGTAAAATCATCATCTCATAACGCATGCAATAGATACCCAAAGCTGCATCATCATCCATACTATCATATACAAAAAGGTCCAAATGTACAATATCACCATCTCTCTCAAAATCAAAGTGTCATATACAATATGTGTCTAAATAGACGGTGATACATGTCCCAAAATGTACAAAATCTGGTCTGTGTCTACCCCTACTGCTGTGGGCCACCACTGCCAGCTCCTGACTACTGAGGTCCCATCACGGATGCCCCTGACTGCGAAGGACCTGCTCTGTGAGCCACCCCAGACTAACTCCTGAAACTCCCTGCCCTCTGGCTCGACGCCACGGCACCATGGTACAAGCCTCGGTAGTACTGTGCCTGCTGCTGCGCTCTGGCTTGGTCTGTCTGCGCCTGTGCCAACTGCGTCTGCAACTGGCCTACCTATGCCTGTGCCTGTTGCACCTGCCCAACCAGAAACGAGCTCGATGCGTCTGTACCCATGGCAGCCACTGCTATGTCCCTCTCTACTCGGATAAGGCGTACCCGGGCATCTGCCATGTCTCGCTCGCGAGTCAAACCAGCGATCACTGCTGCGTCTGTATCTCGCCTCCTCTCCACTCTCCTCAGTTGTGCCTGCAACTCTCGCACCTGTCCCCTCAGGCTGGCTATAGTCCTCTCATGTGCCTCACCCTGCATTGGCCCCTGTGCTGCCTCTGCCTATCCTAGCCCCTGCTGCTGTGGCACCTGCTGCTGCGGCACCTGCTGCTGTAGTACTTGCTGCTGTGGTACCTGCTGGGGTGGTGGCATCTGTGCCTGCTGCTGCACCTGCTACTGTACCTCTCCCTGTCCTGGCACTGCCTGCCCAGCCCGATCTATCCTCCTCCGCTGCCTCGGCCTCTCTGCAGCTCGGCCACCCCGTCGTCCTCGTCCTCCTCTAGCGCCCCTCCGCCCTGGGCCAACCTCTCCCTCCTCATCCTCTGAGTCCGCCTCGTCAATACGAGGCACCAGCATGCTAGGTCCTGAATATCTCAGGAATGGATGTGCGGTAATCCAATCCTCATACTCCTGTGTAACCCCCGCATCTGCTATCTCTCGCCTCATGTCCCATGCCACGTAAGGCAACTGCTGGAACTCTGCCAGGGCCTCCTCATAAGAAGCCATCGGCCCCCATCGGACCCTCTCTGCATGTGTCCGTGCAAACATGGCCTGTCCCTGCAGCATGCCCTGTCTCCTGCCGAACTGTCTCAGCACTCGGCCCACCATCTGCCTCTCCAGTATGTGCCGTGTCCTGCCTATCAACCACCTGGTCTAGAAGCAGTAGGGTAGCTCATCTCCCTCATCATCCCAGGGCTCGCAATCCAGATACGGCCGCCAGACGACCACATCTACCCCATCCAAGGTATGCCACCAGTACTCTAGCTTCCCCAACCTGTGCTGGGAAATCACTCCTGCATAGCCATGGCTGTATGGCTCTCCTCGCTGCCTGGCAAAGACGCATATCGGCCTGGTCACCGCTATGTGCTCCCACAGCCAAAACTGTAACAGCAACACCCCGGCCGATAAACTCATGCTGCGGTGGTACACCACCTGATGCATGTCGTGATATAGGTGGGCTAGCACGTAGGGTCCCCACGCATATCGAGTGCCCTCGGTCAGCATCCGCTCCATGATCCTGCCCCATCCAATGGGGAACCCGTGCGATCTCCTGTCCAGGCATACAACGCCCGCAATCAGTCCAGCCACAATCCCAGGGAAGTAGTCATAACAGTCATAGATATCCTACCACGGGATGACCTGTCCCACCAGCTCGGGATCGTCAAATACTCGCTGACACTCGGCAAGTCCCGCGTCCCGCTGTGCGTCATACTCCACTAACTCGCCTACCATGGGCAAGTGCAGTATCCTGTAGACGTCCTCCAGCGTCACCGTCATCTCTCCAGTAGGGAAGTGGAAGGTCCCGTCCTCGCTGTGGAATCTCTCCACAGCAGCTGTCAATAGTCCTCGGTTCGCCCGCACCTCAGGCATAAAGCAAACGTAATCTAAACCCATGGCACCAAGCGCCACTCTGTCAGCCTCCGTCAGCATGTATCTCTGCAATAACGGCATAGGGAACGTCTCCCTCGACTGCAGAGTCTCTCGTATCTCCTCCTGCAAACACGCAAAGCAAGGCGTCAGTCTCAAGCTGCATATACCATACTCAACATATCTATTGAACTATATCAACTAAACTTAGCATTTCAAATTGATCAAAACAGCACACTACATCTCTTGACTAGATTCCTGCAATCTCGGAGATAGCTCATCGATTCCTGCGTCAAACAGGACGCTAATCGAATCAATTTGGCTAAGTAATTTGCCATCCCAGGCAAATGCGCCACTATAGGTGGTAAAAGAGCCGTTTCTGGTATATGCGCCGCAATAATCAACATGTGCGCCGCAAAAATGCATATGCGCCGCTACAGGATACATATGCGCTGTTATAACGCATGCGCCGTAGAAATCCACGTATGCGCCGCGAAATTACGGATGCGCCGCAGGAAGTCACATATGCGCAACTTTAACAAATGCGCTGCTACATTTCACGCATGCGCGGCAGAAATACAAAAGCGCCGCCCAATTACGAAAGCGCAATTAGAATGCACAAATGCTCAGCTTTCACGCATGCGCCGCCGAAACCGGCATATGCGCCGCGAAATTACAAAAGCGTAGCTTCGCAAGGCATATGCGTCGTTCTGCGTTTCGGCGCATTCATTTCACCTATTTTCTACGTGCATTTATGACACCTAAACTCGACCCTAGGAGAAATTTTTCGAAGCACATACCGGGGGTCCTGCCTCTGCTGGCCGCTCGAATCGTCGGACTCGCTCGAATCGGTGCTCCTCGCGTGGAATGTCTGCTGCTCTGGCTGCCATGCTGCTCTAAGTTTGCTCTAAGCTCTCTTTCTCCAATCCAGATCAACTAAGTGTGCAAATGACTATTCTTGTGGACCCAGCTCCTATTTATAGCCTCCAAACCCTAATTCTGGCTAGGTGATGACTGTGACTACTTCCCGTGTCTGTTTTTTCTCCCGTTTTCTTCCCGCATCCCTGACCGCGTCCCTTTTCCTCCAACCTATCCTAACCCCTTCCTCGTCGTGAGATCGTCCGTCTCCAAAACTTTCACCGTTTTTCCCGTCCAATCTCCCGAGGGGGCATCCTATTGTCATTTAACCTGTACCAGGGGCAAACTGGGGCATGTATCATCATTCAGACTATCAATTTCTTTGAAGCAACGCTGTAAACTGCATTGCATCAAAGAGGGGAAAATGTATACGCCTAAAAATGACACAAATCATCCTAAATAAATATTCTAAATATTTATTCCATTCTTCTATTAATTAAATAAATATTCCAAATTTATTTAATCAATTCACTATCTCACAATTAAATAAATTCTATTTATTTAATTAAAATTCTTCTAAAGTCCTTCACAATTAAATAATCATAAATTATTTAATTAAGCCTAATTCCTCTATCCTAAAGTTCTAAATTCAAAATTCCACATCACCTTTACACCTCACCTTGTCCACCTCATCAGGTTGCACATGTAATTAAATATATTTAATATTTAATTACCTTATTTTCCCTCACCCACATGGCCTATTTCTTCTCCAATCAGAGGTCAGTTAACCAATCAATCAAATCTGTTAACTAACCTGTCAGTTGAGTCAAATCCTCAATCAATTCAGTCAGTTCCACAATCCACTCTTCTAACTGATCAATCAATTCTGTTAACAGACCAGTCAATGGAGTTAACTCTCCAATCAGTCTTGTCACATCCCACCTTTCATGATGGAGCTAGGACACTTGGCACGTTTCCACTGGTTGCACATTCCTCAACCATCCTCAGCCGTTGATCTTCATATCTCCTGTCAACCGTTGATTCCTATTCTTCCAAGTCTATAAATGAAGCTTCATCCCTCCATTCTAATCATCCAGGCTTTTGACATCGTTACTCTGCAGAAATATCACCAGCGCGCCTTTGGCACCCACTTGTCATCTACAAGCTTGAGATCACCATTGTTGCATTGGAGCTCACCTTCATTGCACATCACACCATAGCCGTTCACCATCGACTTCCTCAAACAGCTTTAAAAGATTGCACTCTCTGAGGGCTCATCTCATCTGTGAAAGGACGATTCGTGATAGGCGAACAACAGAAGTTTCGAAACGGAAGAGGTTTGCTGTGTTTGTTCATTGCTTTGTTTACTTGAATCTTCTTTGTTTCTCTATTCTGTTGATGTTTGGGTCATCTATTATTCATTTGATTGATCACTATTTTTACCCTCACAGTATCATGAAAGGGACTATCTTGGGTTCTTGGGTTTTGATTTAGTTGGGGATGAGTGTGGGCATGCTTTGAAACAAGATTTTGACATATCCTACTTTGCCTTGTTGACAAGATGGGGTGTCCTTTCGCTTTGACACCTCCTTTAGAAATTAATGTGCATGGATAGAATCCTCTAGTTTTACACATGGATTGGTGAGGGGTCTTTGACTATTATGGTTTTTATGGATATCTCTTGTAGATTTTGGATTTGATGGATCTTTGGAAATGTCAGTATTTATTTTCCCACATAGGTAGACTTGTAGGGATGATGGTTTTAGGAGGGTTTTGGACATTCTTGATAGGATTTGGGTTGATGACCACATTGTTGACAACACACTTGTATTTGATAAAGAGGGATGGAATTGGATTAGCAATGTTGCATGAATTTGCTCTTGCTTTTTTCATTAGGGTTTTTTGCTAGTACTCCTTGGAGGAAATCCATCAGGACTGAGTTGTATGAGGTAGGATTGGATTGTGGATTGTATGTTTGACATAATTAGTGGTTGGATTGATGGGATGGATTAGATTGAAAAGTTTTTAAGGATGAAGGATTTTCATAGGAGGTGGAGGCTATGAGTTGCTCGCATAAGGTCAAGAGTTCAAATACGGATTGGCAATGAGGGCCTGTCACTAAAGTGGTGTTTCCCTTGTCAAAGTTACCATAAGGATGAACAATAGATATTTTATTGGGCCTTGAGGGATAGCTAGTGCTAGTTATTTCCTGGTCTAAAGTCTCTTAATTATTCGTGTTTGGGTGATTAAAGACTATGGCAAGCTTGTTCATAATAATGTCATCAAAAGTATCATTAGAATATTCATCTTGATCCACAAGACTCATCATCATCATGTTCAAAGGGGTTTTGAGATTGGTTATGACGAGGGGACACATCAAAATGAAATAGATTTGTAATTGCCATGATTTTTATTTGGATGTGGAATATTTAGGATGATTTGATGACTTTTGGATGATTAATTTGGAGATTTGGGATTTTTATTGGTTTTAATTGCTTGGATTGATTTTTTATGTTTAACTTGGATGAGGTCTGGGACCTTACGTAACTTGTTGATGGGATTAATTAAGGTCAAGGACCTTGACTATCTTTATGTTCAGTTGAATTTTGGGTAGCTTGATGAGGATTGATTTTTATTTTGGATGTGGCGATGATTGATAAGATCTAGGACCTTTGATGATGGTTAATTTGGATTTTGATTTGGAGTGTAACTTGATAGTGGATTATTTTTATTTTGATCTTGGGGGATTAGTTCAAGGACCCTAGGTAGCTTGATTGATCGATTGGGTTGATTTTGCTTTGATGAGGTGTGGTTGTTGGATTTGACTTGATTTAGATAAGGTCTAGGACCCTTGGTGATGGATTGGGATTTAAGGGATCTAGGTCCTTAAACAAATTTGATTTGCGATGGGTGGTTTTGGATTTAGAATTATGCTTTAATTTGGGATTAGAGATTGGATTTTAATTTTGTTTTATGGATGATGTTTGGTTTGGGGGATTCTTTGATTTTAGATTTTAGGATTTGGGGATTGATTTGTGGGATTTTGGATTATGGATGGATGGATTTTTGGATTTCACGTGGAGTGAAGGTGTTGAAGTTGCTTCAACATTTGGATTTTGGTAAATTTTCAACATCTAGATTTTGGGGATTTTTTTGGATTTCAGATTTTTTTATTTTATTGGATTTTTGGATTATTTTATGGGTTTCACATGAAAGTGAAAACAAGTCAAGCACATGAACAACCTAATTATTCAAGTGGGAGTGTTTGGTTTATGATCTCACCTTTATACCTGAACTTGGTTGTGAATAGTATTAGCCCATGTCTCAAGGGGGGCTAACCACAAACTTGATTTTTATTTGTTTCTAGCCTACTATTTCATTTCCAAAGGTATGTGGTGAGTAACTTCTTGGGGATAACCACTTACCAGTGCATCATAAGTTGCAAGTGGCTGGAAGTTCTCTATCTATGTTAAACAAGGTTTTGTAGGGGATGTCCTCAATATACCTAAAACTATGTGAGGCTAAAATCCATTAAACAAGGTGTATGTCTAATGTCTTGGTGCAAGAGGATAACCCACTCTCCCTTATCACTTTGCAAGCTTCAAAGTTTCTTGCAAGCTTAGCCTAATGACAAATGTACCTCGATGGGAGAGTCTTTCAATTCTCTCCCATATTTCTATACTATATCAGAACACATGGGTTCAGGTCACCACTTAGTGATGAAATCCAAGATAGGCCCACTAAAAATAAACTAAAAAAGGACTATTTGCTTTTGATCCAAGATTACCTTGTAGTGCATTTAAATAACATACACAGGTCTATCCATTTTGGGTAAACAAATAGTGAATAAAGGGATGTTTTGGATTCCTATGATCATCTTGCAGTGTGAGGGAAGAGGATACACACGCTTGTATCATGAAAACACAACAAGAAAGTTCATTAACCTTAGAAAATGTATGTGTGAGATGTGAACACTAATATGCATAAGGGATGCTTTTGATTCCCAAGATCACCTTGTAGTGCGAGGTAAAAGTATACACATCCTTGCATGCACTAATCTAGCAAACAAGTTAATTCCCCTTAAGAAAATGGTGTAAAAGACAAAATGGGGTTTGAAAGTGTATCTTTGTCACACATACCTACAACTCATACATTAGTAGTTTGGAAAAAAAAATTGTGGGTTTAAGATTTAGTTGTACAAACAAGATTAGTACAACATCACAAGACATGCCAAGGTTAAAGTGGGATGTTAGTAAACCCAAAAAGTAATAAAAGATCAACACAAACCTAAAATTAAAATAGAAATGTTTAAATAGGACCGTCACATATGTGCTCACTGGTAACACAAAAATGTTTTAGGATTGACAGGTGCACTCAAATAGGAAATGCAGACTATTACCTTTATAAATGCCTCTCTGGGAGACAAGTGTGCTTAG
The DNA here is from genome assembly GCA_027924645.1 of Cunninghamia lanceolata. Classification (NCBI taxonomy): domain Eukaryota; kingdom Viridiplantae; phylum Streptophyta; class Pinopsida; order Cupressales; family Cupressaceae; genus Cunninghamia; species Cunninghamia lanceolata. The sequence continues at coordinate 1,781,108 of BSBN01001040.1, read as the reverse complement.
GAAGATCACAAGGGTGCTTAATGAGAACATAGGTGTGATTAGGGGTTCATAGGTATACTCAAACATGAAAACTAATTATAGGCTTGAGCCTATTCTAATAGGTGAACTCAAGTAGGTTATAGGTGTGCTCAAGGATTCACATGTGTGCTCAAACATGAAAATTGGTTACAAGCTTAAGCTTGTGCTAACATGTGTGCTCAAGCTGGTCACAAGTGCTCTCAAGGGGAACTCAGGTGTGCTTAGGGATTCGTAGGTGCACTTCTGCATGAAAATTAGTTGCATGCTTGTGCATAAATATGATAGGTGTACTCATCTAGAAAATGTTGCAAGTATGGGTCTAACCGGTGTTGTCATTGATGTCAACATACTCATGTTGCATTAATGAGAAGGATTGGATGAGCTTTGTGCTGAGGATATTGAGAAAATTAGTTTCAATCAGGAACAGTGAAGAACAGTGATGATAACAAGGTAAAAGTCCAAGATAGGTTGAGGATAAGAGGATGCGGTTTAAAGGGTTTGTATATATGAGTCTTGAGATGATCCAGTCAAGTTTTTAGAGGTTCGCATGAAGATCTGAAGAAGTTATGATTGCTCAAGTAGAACCAGCTCTGGTAGGTGTCCAGAGGTGACAGAGTGACACAGATAGGTCTGATGAGGTCCGGTAATGCATTATCCCATTCTACGGATTTGAGGAAGTGTTGAGGATGTCCTTGTGAAGTGTTCAAGTAGATTGGTTTGTGGCTTGAAGGTCTGGAAGAACCTATTCCTTTGTGACAGTGATGATAGAATATGTTCTTGAGGTTCCGGATGAAGGAGAGAAGGATTCTAGTAAGCAGATGAAGTGCGGATGTTGTTGGTGATTCAGGAAAGCTTGTGGTGATTTGTGGATATGTTCCAGTTCATGTTGGTGGTCCGCATTGAAGTTAAAGTTCGTATTTGAAGAATAACCACCGGATGTTGGTGTTCTTCCTGAGACTGGCCGACTGGATGTATTACACGTCTTGTGAATGTTATTGTAGGTGGTTGTCGACTTTGATGATTATTCCTAAGTCAATGTCTTGTATAAATAAGGGATTGTGAAGTCATTCCAAAGTGTGTCTTGTGGTGATGAGTGTGTGGTAGCAAGGAGGAGTGTGAAAGGTAGAGAAGAAGTATTGGGCTTAATGGAACTGATTCAAGCATGGTGAAGGTGCTATTCTCCAGTTCATAAAGGTGATACTTATTTCTTGTAGATAGTGTGTCTCTTGTAGGCAGTGAGCCTCTTGTGAGCAGTGTGCTCAGGCAGTGAGCCCTAATTGGCATTTGCCATTTGTTATTTCTATTCTTCTAATAGAGAATACATTCTTGGGTTAATCACCCCATGGTTTTTCCCTTAACTGAGTTTTCCACATCATAATCTTGGTGTCTTATGTGTTGATGAGTTTCTACCTTTGATTTGAATGCATTATGTTTCATGTTTAATATACTGCTAATCACCAAGAAGATTTAAGTGTGGAAATTAGAGAAAGTTCTGCACAACTAATTCACCCCCCCCTCTTAGTTGTGTGCCCTACATCTAACAGAAAATATATGCATGTTTAGATTCTAGATACATTGAAACAAGTGACAAAGATGTCGAACCATAGAAAATACAATATGCCAACTTCAAAACCTTGAAAAAAATGTCAAAAAGACCTATAAACATAAAATTTAGCTAGGGACAAGGTCCCACTAAGAGTGCCAAAATGTGTATATCAAATATGAAATAAAAATAAATGGATAAATTGTGTGTATAAACTCATATCCTATTCTACACTAATCTACACCTTGGATTGAGCTAAGACTTGTATACAAAATTTGAAAGAGAAACATGAAACCTCACCACACAAACATTATTGCCAATATGGGATGTGCTCAATTTGATTGTTGTTGTGTTGAGATGTGGTCACTTATTCTAGAAGCAAGACCTTGCTTTGCATCCAATTCATATTCTTGGAAATGGATTGAGGAATGGAAGATTTATATATTTGGATTGGAGAGGATGGATGGATAAGATTAGATCTTGTGTGATGGGGGGTGGGGTTGATCAATTCTCAAGGGAGAATGAGAAGCCTACAATTGGCACCTTGTGATTACCCCCCCATCTATAATTCCCCCCCCCACCCGGGTGCACATGATTAGGGTAAAGATTGAGGAGAGATGGAGGGTGAGGATTTTCTTATTTTTTATGAAGGGTGAGGATAAAAAAGGGCATTTTTGGAGTCATGTGCATGTTTGGAGGCTTGTGCAAGGTTGACTTTGTTGATTTGGTGGAGGATTGTGCATATGATTAGTTAGTTGATTAAACTAGGTTATTTAATCAACTAATGATTGAGGAGGATTTTAGGATAAATTAAATAAATATTATGTATTTATTCAATTTTTGGGGGAATGGGAAGGGGATGATTGATTTGATTAAATAAATGTTGATTTATTCATTTAAAGTTGGGACATTAGAAGAAGGGTTAAATTGGTTAATTAATTAAATAGATAGTTATAATTTATTTAATTAATGTCAAAAGTAGGGTTAGATTTATTAATTAAATAATGTGACTTATTTAATTAATGCTAGGAGAATGATTGGATTAATTAATTGAAAATATTATTTATTTAATTAATGTTAGGAGAATGATTGGATTAGTTAATTGAATAAATATAATTTATTTAATTAACTATAGAAGGGGATATGCGAGATGAATCTGGTGTGATGTTAGGATATGGTGAGATTTAGGTGTCTACAGTAAGCATGTTGGGTTCACATCTTGTCCTTGAAAAATGTACAAAAATAAAACATACCTTGATATATATCCTAGGGTAAATGATCTAAAAATGGGTTGGTTTTTGTTCTCTCTAGCATGATTGTAGATAGAAGATGGCTTCTTTAATGCTAGAGTATGTGAAAGGTAGAATGGGACATCAATGTGTGGGTTTCAATTAATGAGGAAACTATTCAAGATACACTTTTTTGGCTTTGTGGATAATTTACCAATTTACACAAGCATCGAATGTGAATTCGCCATGGTAAACACAAAATTGCTAATCTAGTGGAAGGGATGATTTCATTTTCAACAACTACATTTTTGGAATTTCAAATTTTGAAATTTTAGCTTCTTCTTCTTCCTTCTTAATGGTCATTTTATCTTCTAGAAGGCTTGATAATTTTTAAATATCATGTTTGTGTTTGAATTATGTATGGAGTCAATTGAGTCTTGTGACTTGATATATAAGAGTCATTGTGAGAGTTATTATGCTCATATTGCTAATTGTTGTATGGCAAAAGGAATGAGGAGTTTTGGTAGAGGGTTGTAATTGATCTTGGGAGAGTGTTTTCAAGATTTTAAGAAATTCTACAAACTAAATACTATTTGTAATAACCATTTGGAGTATAACTTAATTGAGTGTGGCTTACAATTTCTAGAGTTTTTACCCATAGGGGTTTCTCCAAGGTAACTTGGATCTCCATTTTCACTTTACTTATCTTTAATTTCAATTCCTTGATATATTTTAATTCTTGTTGTAGAATTCACTAAGTCAATTGCTCTCAAATTTTAACTCTAATAAACTTCATAATTTGGTGATTGGTGTATGGAATATCCGTCCTAGTTTAAGGATCAAGTGGTAAATTAAAGCAAGTTCATTCCGTTGGGAAGTATTTTGTTGTTGTGAGAATTTTATAGGTACATGCCCACAACTCCTTCAAGTGGAAATAAGACCATCTTTGGAGAGAGACATAAAATCTCACAAGTGGAGGAGAGAGTTGAGAAGAATGTCCAAGGAAGGGGGTATGATGATGTTGAAGCTAGGTTCTGTAGAATGGAGGTTGCCATTACAAGCCTACTGTAGTCTTTGAAGGACCACGAAAAGCCTTATGCAAGTCCTCTTGGAGAGATTAGACAAAGATACAATTTATAATTAGGAAGAGGAAGTGGCTAAGGTGGATATGAGTCTTCCAAATAATCCTTTGTTTGAAACATAAGCAAATATTGAAATTCTACCATTCAAGGTGAAGTAGATGTAGAAAAACCTAACAATTGGATTACTCAAATTGAGGTGTATTTTAGTATGCATACTCTTACTCTTGATCAAAATATTTAATATTCTAGATTAAAGTTAGCAAAGAATCCCTTGACTTGATTTAAAAGTCTCTTGGATACCTTGGCTATAAAAGAAACTTTTATAAGTTCTTGGGAACATTTTAAACAATTAATTAGGAAGCAATTCTATCCAACATAACATAAGGAAGAAAAGAGTATGGAATGGAAAAATCTTCAGAAAAAATAAAATTGAAGTGCACAAGAATACACTAATTAATTACATAGAAAGGCTATATAGATGGGTAAAGATGTGCTTGATGTTGAAATCCCAATGAAGTATATAGGGAGTTTTCATAGTGATCTATATAGGCCCATGTTACTCTCTAATCTAGTTGGCATAGATGAAGTGCACACTCACATGCTTATTATCTTGAGATAGATATTTGTCCTTATTCTTTCAATTCCAATGAAGGTAAATCCAATAAAAAGGACAATAAGGTAATTAATTGCACATAAGTACTAAGAAATCTACACATTGTGATCATTGTGATAATGATGATTATATAGATTCCTCATTTTGGAACTTACATCAAAAAAGATCCCATGTAAAACGAAGGGTGAAAAGGATGCTAATCTCTTAATTGAAATTCCTAAAGGTAAGGAGACTAGTGGCAAGTTTGACGGAGATTCTAGAATTACTTACACTACTAAGCATTGTTTAGCATTAAGATATTTTTCAATGATGTTAAGATTGATTCTTTGTTTGGTTCATGTTCATAGACTAACTTGATTGCACAAATTTTGGTAACAAAACTTGTTTTGAAGACATTTCAACACCCTAAGCCTTATGGTTTGTGTTGGATTGAGGGAGGTAATTGAATTATTGTTGATAGGAAATGTAAATATATATTTGTTGTTCATAAGTTTGTTGATGATATTAGGGTAGATGTTGCTGTTATAGGCATATATGGAGTTGTTTTTGGGAGCCCCTATTTGTATGATAGGAAAGTAGTCTTTTGTAGAAGAGATAACAAATATCAGGTTATCAAGAATGGCAAATCCTTCATGGTGTATGCTTGTCATGGTAATAAGTCTTTTAAGATCTAATATCTTAATGAGAAGATAGGTGGAAGCACTTTTGTCTTTCCAGTAGACAAAACCAATGTTGGTAATGTAGCTCCTTATTCAAGAAAATTTTCATTGTATCATATAGACACGTGGGGAAAGAAGCATATCAAGTTCTAGTTTTCTTTCATATTGTGGTGTAAGATCAAATGACATACATGCCACTTGTAGATTAGTTATACACCCCCATATGTTGAGTCTCTAAGCTTTTGGGGACCAAAAGCTCCCTAATTAGGGAGGTGTGATCCAAAAGAAGGTTAGATTTTGTACTCTGGCATGATTTTGGATAGTAGATGGTTTCTTTGATACTAGAGTATGTGCAAGGTGGAATGTGACATCAATGTGTAGGCGTTTGTTAACGATAAAATAGTTCAAGGCGTATTTTTGGCTATGTTGTGAATTTGACAATTTGCATAGGTAGTGAACGTGAAATCACTATGGCAATTACAAAATTGTGAGTCTAATAAAAGTGATGATTTCATTATGGACAATAGTTCAAATATTTTGGTAAATTCTAGAATTTGAATTATTTATCTTCTTCCTTCTTGATAGTCATTTTGAATTCCAAAAGGCTTGAGCATCTTTAAGTATCATTTTTGTGTTGAATTATGTATGGAGCCAATCGAGTCTTGTGACTGAATATTTGTGATCCATTTGATAGGATTAAGTGTTACTAACCTTGTAATCCTATGTCTAATGTTTGAATGTGTCTTCATCTCTCTTGGAATGGATACTTAGATGCCTATGGGAGAGATGGGAGATGATTATTTATTTTTTATTCTCTAGGACTTAGAATATTTTTATAGTGGAATTAACAAGAGAGGTTACACATGGTAAGAGTTATATAGTCATTGTCTTCAATGTGTCTGTCCATCTCTCTAATGTAGCACTTGGAAGTTACATAAAGAAGAGTAGAGCATCTTGTCATAATTGGTGAGACCCATGTTAGTTGGAATATAATCATGTAGCACTAAACTTGGGGAAGTGTTCCTACTAGAGTAATGAGGTCAAAGGTTCTTGTAATGGTCATGTCTATCTTGAGTATGGTCATAATTGCATATGAGGCAATGGCCTTTTTCCATAGACCATGGTTTTTGTGCCTATGGTTTTGGGAACTACTTTTGGTTTCCTCTTCTCACTCCTCTATAAATTAGATGCATTGAATAGAGGTTTTAATGGGTCTTTTGCAAGTTGAGTATTGTTATGATTCCATAATGTTATTTGACAAAAGAGTTGAGAAGATTGTATTGATGTAAGAAATTATTTCTTTTTAATACAAGATAAATATCTCTTTGGTAGTGGAGTTTCTTACTGAAAGGGTTTCTCTATAGACATCCAGTGTTATGAGTATTTGTTAATATATGTTTATTCATGTTTATTTTATAGTTAATCACATTCTACTTTAATTAGTAAATCACATTTATTCACTATTTGTTTAAACTTTCACTATGATAGTTACCCTGTTTCTCAACATTTGGTATCAAAGCTTTGGTTTTGATTAGAGAGTGATGCATTTCTTGGAAGTGTTGTGGGTTTTTTTGTCTATAGTGCGGACTCTTAACTTAATGGTTTTGTAGATATGTGCATGGTTGGATCCATGGCTAGCACTTCCCCTTTAGAGAATGAGAAATTCAATGACTTTGGGTATGAGTTGTGGAAGCTAAAAATGGAAGATCTCTTGGAGGAGAAGGATCAAGGGAGAGTAGTTGCAAAGGAAGGAAAACCTACAAATATATTTAATGATATTGTACAAAGTTGGACAAGAAGGCATGGGTAACCATTTGGTTATATCTTGCAGATTCCATTATCTTGAATATTTCAAAGGAGGTTATCACATTCTACCTTTGGAAGAGAATAGGTGATATTTACCAAATGAAAAGTCTAAAAATAATTTGTGGATTAAGAGAAGATTGTAATCCTTGAATATTAAGGAAGACGACTTCGTTCATGATCATCTTAATGATTTTAATTTGAATTTGAGTAAGTTAGGAAGTGTAGATGTTAAGATAGATGAGGAGGATTGTCACGTCTCATTTTTATGAACAAAATGATTAATCTAGTTTAGTAAACAATTATTGTGACTGACTTTACTTTAAGTAAATTTGCATACGTGGAGGTAATTATTATGAGTTATAATTGATGAAAAATTGGAAATTGTTTTGAATATTGAATATCGATGCAATGATTCACTTTGGCTATGTTTTTGAGACACTAACCTATTGACGTCGAGATGAGTGCAATTGGACGTAGGTACTCGTTGAGGATGAGAGCATGGCTGAGGTAGAAATGTTCTAGCCACTTGGCAAGAACTAATGGATGGGTTATCTTAATGCAATCACACACATCACGTAGATGCATATGCATTATTGAATGGTTCTTATTGCATTAATGTGTGACTTTTAATCATTTTCAAAAGCATGATGTGATTACTTTGACATAATATCTTTTTGAAGTATATTTAAATGATGTATTGTGTGTAGTTAAATAAATAATAAAATATTGTTATTATGGATGTTTGGAAGACAATATGTCTTTAAAATAAATAAACAGATATTAAATATTAAATTAAATAGCTAAATATGCAATATTATATTGCATATCTCTTCTTGATTAATTAAAAGTGATTATGCATTATTAAAATAGTAAATTATATTAAAAATGGCATTATTATATTTAGAAATGAATAAAGAATTAAAAGAATTATTACTGTCATTTATTTGACAGAAAGCTGAATAAAATTAGAAATTAATTATTGTAAATAGATGATTGAGTCTTTTGATTGGGGGAGAATGCATGCAAATTGAATTTCAAACTTCAGTTTTAAAACGTAAAATTCCAGATCACCGAAAATAAGAGGGAAAAATTTAATAAAAGAGGGGATTGTTCATTGGTAGCAATACCCACATTTTAGCAGGCAGAAAGGCGATTTCTCTAGAGCGACAGAAGGTGAATTGAAATCTGCGACAGGGGAATTTGCTTGAGAGTGACAGTAATTGAAATTCTTCATCACATCAACTAAACACCAAGTTTTCTTTATTGTATTTTTTTTCCTTTGAAATACTCCTGTTGAACTATCCAAGAATGTTTCTTTCTACATTTTGCTGAGCAACTGTTCTTGTTTGAGTGCCTCTTGTTCTTCTGAACTACCCGACGATTAAAACCTCAGACTGTCGCCTTTATTTCTGGTCGTCTCTCATAGTCTGGTCGCTTGTCTTTTGGCTTTCTGTTTCCTACCTTCTGACCGCCTATGTTAAGCTGGCTACCCTTTTGTATGCAGGCCATCGACCCCTATTTTGGCCGACCTAATCCTTGTGGTCACTGACTTTCCTGTAGCATGCTATTCTACTATGTTGATTGACTGTTTAGAACACAAAAATTGCTTCTATGTTTTGAACTCTGCTTACCTAAGATCTGGTGATTTCCTCCTTACTATGCATAAGCAAATGTAATTCTCATGTTTGGAATCCTGGCTTAATGAAAGACTATATAAACAAAACCCCAGATCTGTGATATTAGCTACCTGTCGCTGTATTAGTATGTCTGTATTCTTTTTCTTATTTGGCTGAAAACCATGATAGAGCAGAAAATCAACTTCTTGTATGATCAAAACCTCTTGAAATATATAAAACTGTTATTTCCTGTAGCTGAATTACATTGTGCCTGTAACTGGATTAAATCATTCGTATAGCTTGGCATAAAAACTTGTTAAAACAGCATATATAGAGACAAAACAGAGATAGTAGAAACCATTAAAATGACATAAATCAAAACTAATATAGTTCTTTATAATCCATTATTAGATTATTCTATAGTTCCTGATTTAAATACATAAACTACATCTTTAAACAACTTAGTTTCCTAACATCAGAATAACAGAGTTAGAACAACCTAGAAATAAGTTACTGCTGTATAAATTCCTGTTCTCTTGAGCCATTATCTTGGATGAGAAGTAGGACATTACCAGTTTTGTGTTTTATTTGTTTTACTTATTCTGTCATATCTCCTATCACTGGAATGACAGGAGGGTATTTGATTGAGAATAAATATTTATATAAGTTGATTGGATAAAACAGAGTAGATCATGTCACAAGTATGACAGTAAGACAGATTATTATCTTAGAATCATTATTATTAAAGATATTGTGACTGAAATACAAGATGGAAAACTATAATAAATTAATGGCATTATGATTTCAATTGTATGACCAAAAGGTGGTTTATTGCTGAAAATGTATTTTTCTTACTTGTTGATTTGGGAAAAGGGATTGGTTGATTTATTGTGAATCTTGAATTTATGGGTTCTTTATTTATTTTTCTTGCTTCTTAGGGAAAGAAGTAGTTTTATATGGGAATGTGTTGGGTTACTTTTGGGATGGAGATGTCGAATGTGGGTATATCAAAGATGACTTTTCCTTTTTTCAAGAATTGACCAATTTTACTTGAAATGATTAGATCTAATCAGAATGACATTGAAATAGATGTTTATTATCTAGCAAACTTATTTATTGATATCTCTGCCACATCCTATTGTGAGATAATTTGGTTTTCATTACATAGAATTGCACATTCAGACATTAGGGTTGCATCGGGTGTTCCCTCCTACAGTTGTTACCAGGTAGCTAGATATTTCGTGTAGGGCTGGGTTTCCTTCATTTTAGGAAGGGATCCGGGGAAGTGTAAATACTTCATGGTTGGGTGGAAAAGCACCTGAGCCATGTTCTCGTCTCTCGGCTTACATGTGGTGGACCACTTGGTTCATACAGCTAGAGAGTGTGTTGATTGTTATTTATTGATGTACTTGTTATTGTACCTATTTGGTTGTATTATGGCATGTTGCCAAAGGATTTATGTATATTATTTCATAGTGCTTGTTACCTGGATTTAGCACATGAATATGTAAGATTGTATTGACATTGAGATTCATATTTATGAGATTATCTTTTCTTCAGATTTTGTGATTAAGCGGATTAATTGTATCTTTTATCTTTGAAAGTTGTATCTAAGTGGATTATTTACTTCTTTTTTATTTTGGTTATTGCGATGTTGTATTTAAGCATATTATTTACTTCATTATTTTTGAGTTGGTTTAAATGCTTTTACATGATTTGTGAGGATTTACAAGGATAAATGTATTTTATTTCTTTGTTCTTTGTCTGAATCATGGGAAAATTAACTATTGTTATCAATGGTGTTAGTGTAGAGCCCAAGATTTTTACCCTCTTTGCAACTTTTCTCAAAGAACAAATGAGGATGAAATATATGGATGAGGGTTTGAAGGATACACTGCACATTTGGGGAAGACCTAAGGATAAAAGTGGTTCACAAGCGAAACAAAAGAAATCTAAGGATGGATCCAAATCAAAAGGATGGTTGAAAACCCCTAGTAAGAGCAAAGTGAATTTTTGGAACTATAGAAATTGGGGCCATGTGATGAAAATAAGGAAAAATAAGAACTTCAATGATTCCTCCATAGAGAAATCCTTTGATGATGATACTAGTGATGCATTGTTTATTTCTACTAAATTGGCTAATAATGACTAAACTTATCAATTCAAGTGACTTGTACCAAATTAGTCCTCACAAGGAGTGGTTCTCATCTTATAGATCTTATGATAGTAGTGAGGTGTTTCTTGGTGACAATTGTTCACATCAGATTATTGGTAGATGAAAGGTAAAACTATGTTTCAGTGATGGGAGAGTGAAAATTGTCACCAATTTATTATATATTCCATGTATTGCAAGAAATTATTTGTATGTCTAAGATGAATAATTTTTGAATGCATGTCACATTTGATAAAAGTGGTTGCGGGATGGAAAGAGGGAATTTGATGTTCGTGAAGGGATCTTGATGTGGGACTCTATTTAATCTTGAAGTTGCTACTTTTTGTAACTTTGCCAATGTAACTAGAAATTCTAATAATTCATGTATGTTGTAGCCACATTGGTGAAAAGGGTCTTCAAACCATGATTATTAAAAATATGGTTGATTTTTTTAATTCTATTGAATTTTATTTTTATAAGCACTATGTGTTAGGCAAATAGAATAGAGTTAGTTTTTATTCTAGAAAAACTATAGCTAAGAGATGTTTATAAGTTATTCATTAGATGTTTTTGGTCTAGTGGATGTTCACTCTATCAGAAAATCTCATTATTGTGTTACATTTATAGATGATTACTCAAGGTTTACCTGGAATTATTTTTTAAGACATAAATATAAAGTTTTCTCTAATTTTAAGGATTTTAAAGCTTTCGTTGAGAAATAGTTAGGTAGGAAGATGAAGGTATTGAGATATAATAATGGATGTGAATATTGTTGTAGGAAATTTGATTATTTATGTAGACATGCATGTATTGTGTTGCAATAAATTACCCCTTATATGACACATCAAAATGGGATTGTAGAATAGATGAACTAGACATTAATGGATAGGGGTAAAAGTATGTTGAGTGGTACACAATTGGATTGGTATTTTTGGGTCAAGGTTGTGAGTACTACCTATTACTTGGTATCTAAATCTCTTTATTCATATCTATTTGATAAGACACCATACGAGGTGTGGACACATAAGAAACCCTATGTTTCACATCTAAGAGTTGTTGGTTGTGAGGCTTTTGTTTATGTGCTAAAAGAGAAATGATATAAGTTTAATTCCAAGGCTCATAAGTGTATATTCAATAGATATTATGAGAATGTTAAGGGTTATAAGATTTAGAATCCTCTAACCTTGAAAACATGTTATTCTAAGGATGTGGTTTTAAGGGAACTTAGAGTATTTTTTATCCAAGATATAGCCAAAAGAAAAAGAAAGGATAATAGTGTGTTTAAGACAAAGATTGAGAAGCAAGAAGATGCACATGTTGAAGGACAACAAGATGGTTCTAAGGATGGAGATGCAGAAGAAGATTCAAGAGAGAGTTCTCATGTAGATGAGCATGCAAAGGAATAAGCAGAATCTCTTACTACACTCTTGAGAAGATCCATGAGACAACACAACCTAGTAGATATGTATAGCTCACCCAATTTTTATTATGTGTTTTCTTTATCTTATATTTATGATGAATCTAGATTTCTTAGGGAATCTCTTTCTCTAAAACTGCATGAGTCTTGAATGGAGGCCATGTAGGAGGAAATGATGGCTTTGGATAGATGTGGCACATCGGATGTTGTGAGTTTTTATGAAGGAAGGAAGCCTATTAGTTGTAAGTGGGTGTTTAAGAAGAAATTTGATGCAAATGGTAAGTTGGAACAATACAAGGCAAGACTAGTGGTAAAAGGGTAATTCTAGAAAGAGGAGTTGATTTTGGTGAGATATTTTCTCTTATGGCTAAGCTAACTTCCATTAGATTCCCACTTTCTATTATTGTTTCTTGTACATTTGAAGTAGGGAAAATAGATGTTAAGACAATTTTTTCATGGCGATCTTGAGGAGGAGATTTACAACCTAACAATTTTGTAGTGAAGGGAAAGGAAAATTTGGTTTTTAGGTTAAAACAATCATTGTATGGTTTGAAGCAATCTCCATGTATGTGGTGTCAAAATTTTGATGCTGTTTTATTGAAGTTAGGTTTTATTAGAAATGAGGAAGATCATTGTGAATATTTTAAAATTATTGATGATCAGTTGCTAATTATTGTCTTGTATGCTGATGACATGTTTATTATAAATGACAAGGTGATGATTAGAGAGCTTAAAACTTAGCTTTTTGGTGTGTTTGATATGAATTATTAGGGACTGTAAAATTCATTTTGGGAATGGAAATAAATAGGGATCAGGTTCACAAAAAGCTTTCTCTTAGTTAGAGTAAGTATGTTGATACTATTTTACAATGGTTTTTCTATGTAGGTAAACCAATGAGTATTCCTTTACCTTAGATACTAGGATTTGATTGAATCAATACCCTAGATCATATGATGATTCTGAGGATGTGTATAATGTTCCTTATCCTACTACTATTGGTAACCTGATATATGCAATGGTTTGCACTAGACATGATATTGCCCAAGTAGTGGGAGATTTTAGTAGGTTTATGTCTAACCCTACTATAGAGGATTGTAATTATGTTAAAAGGGTATTTAGATATTTGTGAGGAACTTTTAATTACTTGCTTATGTTATCATGGAACTAATGATGTAGTCAATATTTTGGACATACATGGTTTTTTATTCAGATTGGGTTAGTGACTTGGCTAACAAAAGGTCCACTAGTGGTAATGTATGATCTTTGTTTGGAGGAGTTGTCAGTTGGATGAGTAAGATACAATCTACAATTGATTTATCCATGATATAAGTAGAGTAAACAACTACTACACATGTGTGTAAGGAGGTATTTTGGTTACAAAGGTTGTGCTCAAGTATTGGTTTTGATTGCAAGGTTGTGATAAAATTTGTGATAGTCAAAGTACTATTTGTTTGGCCAAGAATCCCATTTACTATACTTGTACTAAGTATATAGATGTGTAGTATCACTTTGTTTATGAGATGGTTGAGAATGGTAAGGTCATGATACAAAAGGTGGATACTCTTGATAATGTTTTATATTCCCTTACGAAATTGGTAAACACAAATAAGTTATGTTGGTGCAGGGTGGCCATGGACCTTGTCTCATCCTATACTTGATTCATTTTATGCTTTCTAGTTATGTCATTGCAATGTATAATATCAAGTGGGAGAATGGTAGGATTAGGTGTTATTAATTTGCAATACTATGTCTAGTGTTTGTATGTGTCTACAACTTTCTTGGAATGTGTATTGGGACGACCATGGGAGAGATAAGAGATAATTATTTAATTATTATTATTATTCATGACTTGAAATATTGATGTAGTGATATTAACTAAAGAGTTTACAATTGGAAAGAGTTACACAATCACCATCTTCAATGTATTTGACCATCTCTCTAATGTAGCACTTACGAGTTACATAAAGAAGGGTGGAACATCTTTTCATAATTGGTGGGACCCATGTTAGTTGGCATATTCATCATGGCAAGCTAGACTTGGGTAAGTGCGCCTACTAGAGTCATGAGGTCAAAGGTGCTTGTAATGGTCATGTTTATCGTATGGTCATAATTGCACATTGGGGGCATGTGCTTTTTCCATAGACCATTATTTTGGCACTTGTGGTTTTAGGAAACTAATAGTGTTTTTCTCTTAGATCACCTCTCTATAATTTGGATGCATTGAATAGAGGTTTTAATGGGTCTTTTGCAAGTTGATTAATGTTATGCTATTAGAATGTTGTCTGACTAAGGAGTTGAGTAGATTGTATTGACATAACAAGTTATTCTTGATTAATACAAGCTAAGTGTCTCTATGGCAGTGGAGTTTTTTCCTAGAAAGGTTTCTTCATGTACATCTAGTGTTATGATTGTTTGCTAATTTTAATTTACCGAAATATGTTCCTCATGTTTATTTGATAGTTAATCACATGCTACTTTATTTGGTAAATTAGATATGTTCACTATTAGTTTAAGTTTTCACTATAGTGGTTTACCCTATTTCTCAACACTATTGAGAGAGTTTTTATGCTCGTATTTATGACTATTATATAGCAAAGAGTTGAGAAGTTGTAGCTGCGAGTTGTAATTGGTCTTAGGACAGTGTTTGCAAGCTCTTAAAAAAGTTTGCATATTGAAGATGCATTATAATAGACATTTGGAATACTTAAGTGAGTGGGACTCATAATTTCTAGAGTTTTATCCACAAAGGGTTTCTCAAAGGCATATTATTTCTCATTTTTTATGGTCTTCATCTTCTTTTTTATATTTTAATTCTTGTTGCATAATTACATCAATTAATTTCTCTCAAATTTTAACTCTAGTAAATTTTATGAGTTGGGACTGTAGCTATCTAAAGTAAATCTGTAAAATTTAAATAAATAAAATGATGGTACTTAGTTTTTGGTTTAATGTTGATTTGATGATAACAAATGTTGCCAAAAGATTCACCCCTATAACAAAAAATAAAGACTTGTCTGACAATTACATTAGTATAAATATTTTTTTATTTGTTGCAATGGTTCACTCCCACAACTACATAATGGATCTCCATGACTATAGATCTAGAACTAGAGCATATATTTTAGCTTGACTTCTAGATTAGAAATTATTGGTTGTGATTCTTTTGTACCTACAAATAGATGTTTTCCTATGTATTTGGACTTCTATTAACAAAACTGATAATGTTGATAACCACAAGTTTAAGGAGTTTGCTAGGCTAGGATTATTCTCCTTTGGACAAATCCCCAGATACCAATTTAACAACTTGAAGTAATGATCAAGATAGCAAATAGTTATGCAGTAGGCCCTAGAATGATGATGTCAACATTGATCTCATACTCTTATAATAGTGAAATGTGTAATAAAGCTTTGAATGCAAGGTCCTAGGTGTGTGCTAGATATGCACTAGATGTCCAAAATGAATTAGGTTTTGTCCTCTTATACAACATACTAACATGAAACACAATGTTTCATGCTTTAGTAATCTCATAATAGATAATTGGAGGGAAACATATGGGGCCTAATATTTAAATTTGAATTTTGAAATGTTTGGGATCATTTTTGCAAATTGTGGAACTACTAGTCTGGTAGCATGACAATATAAATGAACCAAGGTTATGGGTGAAAAATTGAGGGTCAAGGTTTGCAACTAGGAATGAGAATATATAGAATCAAGATTAGATTAAGTTTTATACAAACTTCTACATAAACTACATGATTTGTACACTAGTCATTACATTAGGGACAAATGGATCAAAATGAGACAAAAATGAAAGGGGAAAAGTGTAAGGTATGTAATTTTTACCATTACAAAATTAAAGAAATATATCAAAATGTGTATACTTGTTTGTGAAATCCTTGAATACTTCACAAATGTAATCATGGTTGCATTGTGCTTAGGTTAATTCTACATTGATTAGAAATGTAAGATGAGGTTGAATTATAAGGCATTACATTATTCAAAATCTCTCTAATGAATACCTAGTAGAGGTGAAAAAGTGGTAAATTATAAGCATTCCTAGACCCTTATTAACAAGTACTTATGTGCTAAATGGACACCCTTACCTTCGGATGACTTAAGATGGGTGACATATTCTATATGCTTACTTATTTTTAAATTTTATTTATTGTGAACTCTTATTGCTTACCTTTCTTTATCATTCTCCTTGTTATTGTTTAAATATGTTTTTCATCTCTCTACCTTTATTTTTATTTTCTTATGCTTCACCTCTCTTCTCTACCAAATTTTTTTACTTTACTTCTTAATTTCTCATTTTATTCTTTATTTGCTTTTTACTTTCACTTTTAATTTATTTTTTAAATTTTTTTGAGGAAAATAACACACCCTCTACATAAATACTAAAGGGAAAATAGATTGTGTAAATCAAACCTTCTAAATATTTTAAGAGCTAAGAATAATATTATATAGATTGGTAATGTGATTGATGTCAGTTAATGGAGAATAAAAATAAACATGTGATGAAATTGAAATAGGAAGACTAAGAGTTTACATACTTTTAAATGAGTTTTACTTGATGAGACACTCTGATAGATAACTCATGACTAAGATATGGTGTTGAATGATGGAAGTGAAGGCTAAGATGACTTAATTTTGATTATATGAGCATCTAGGACATGATCACACTAGAAGTTTTATCACCTACAAATCTATGATCCTATCTTATAGTTCTATCCTCTACAAAACTAGGCCTTCTGACAAAGTCATGAATGAATGGTCTAATGAAAGACTCTCCAACCATGCAACCTTAATAATATGGAAGCATAAATCCCTACCCCACTTGTGGGACATTGCACAAAAATAAATCCTAGGAGGCAAAAATCATTGAGCACCTTCAATGAAGGTCCTTCATTCAAATCTCAACTCATTGCCACATGTTAGTGGAGTCCAAATAAAAGTCAATTAGGTTCAAATCAATGTCTTTTTAAATATTTTTTTATTTTAAGCCAAAAAATTCATGGGAAAGGGCCTTCAAATGAAGGACTTTCACTTATACCTACTTATGTGGCCCTTAGGTGTTTTGGTCACCTTGTATTCGACAAAAAATGTTGATTTGAGGTAAGTTTTCAACAATCAAATGAAGTCACAATGACATGAGATTTTGTATGATCATATCCCTCAAAGTAAGATTTTCAAAAAGTATAATTTATATTTATTTGTTTAATTATTAAATTTATTTTCTATTTCCTAGTGAACATAGGTTTTTACCAAACATAAAGGTCTCTATTCAACACACATGGGAAAATAGAAAAAAGTAGAAACAAAATTTAGACAAATATGACAACCCTCGATATGGATGCCCTTGTTTCAATAAAAAACATAATAATCTAAATTAAAAAATAATAAGTAAAATATGCATCAAAAATTACAAAAAAGAAAAATGCATGCCTTGGAATCAATGGCAATTATCTATATTTAAAAAATTATGAATTGATTTTATTTCTAGCTCAAGTTATGTGATATGAGAAAATATTAGTCATTAAAAATACTATAAAGTGTAAGAAACAATATATTAGATATATTTTAAAATGAGACAAATTATTATTTTTTAATTTAAAAAATATATTTAGAATCTCCATAGAAAATTTAAAAAATTACTAGTTTACATCATCTTCAAATTCTTAACAAGTTGCTAGCTATAAGTGACAAACATGAAAATTTGGCTAAAATGATTATTTGAGTGGTCCACTTAGGCTAAAAAGTGGGATACACCTTTATGCTTCCACCCAACAAAAAACACTCATTGGCATGCACAACAAACTCAATTATCACAAGAGCAATATGAAAAAACTATGTCAATACTTAATTATTATATAATATCATATTACATCAATAATATCTTCCTCTTGGGCTAACAACAAATCTAGGCTTTAGCCTTAGATTATAATATAAAATGTGCAATGAACAAGAGTGTGACTTCAAATATTAGCTTCCTTGAGATGATTGATCTTCAATAGCTCTTCACTCAATTTTTGGGTTTCAACTTCATTATCTCTTTGTCCTTCCCACCCTTGCTCCCTAGTGTTGTCTTTTCTCAATGAATTTTGCCACCTTTTTATAGTGAAGGTTTGATGTAGTAATTGTGTGTCAACCAAAAATATAGTACAATCTCCCATGCACATAGTATAAAGATCATGTGACCAATATTAAATGATTTTTTTGGTTAAGTTTTCCCTGGAATTAGATGCACATCTTTGAAATGTGTAAATGTTCTCTGTCACTTATGTGATTAGTTTTAAGACTCTAAACTCAATGCATCTCTAAACATGAACCACCCTAGGACTAATAATGCCACCAATGATAATAGTTGCTGGCACAAAGTCCAAAATCATGGCACGCACCTTGTAGACCTCCTTAAGTTAATTTGGTAAACCATCTCATACAATATAACATGAAATACAAACTAGACACATGGAAATGATCTAAATTCTCTATTGATGCTTCTATTAAAATCTCATGATAACTTGTTGTTGCCACACATGATTCTATCTTACTGGTCTAAGTGCATAAACTAATAATTGTTGCTAGAAAACCCAACTGTGGTAAACCAAAATTATTGTAAAGGAACTAAGAACTGCAAAATAAAAACAAACATAAAGGAATTTTTTTTGGTTCATGCAGGATTGCTTGTAGTCCTAGGATGCTCTTGTGTCATCTTTAATACTTACAAGAAATGCCTGTTTGGTGCAAAAGAACATTGAAGATCTTGCTATGCAAGGATTGAAGTTTTGGACTTCCTTGTAGCTTATTTAAGCCTTGGGACTAAATTAATATATTGATGAAAGAGAAATAAAGGTGGCAATGAATGTTAATGTGTTGATGACAATAAATGTCACTTTGTCAATCACTAATTAATGATTGTTAGTCTTAATGCATGCCAATATGCGACTTTACTAGAGTGTACCTTAAAGTGTTCTTATGACAATATATGCCACTTGATTTCTTGTAGAGAGATATTGAGCATTTTTTGATGTATGACAAAGGATGACTGATGCACCTGTGTACCTAAAAAAGAGTAGAGGAACTTTGATACTTTTTTCCTAAAATATGTTTTCTATATCCATTCATTATATGTATAACTCATTTAGGATGATGTCCTTACATACACAACCTTAGATGCATGAATTTAAATTTTTGGCACTCACGTTGAAGGGTAACAATCATATCCTAAACATAGCTACTACAACTTGTACTCAAACTTATGCTTGTCATGTGTTAGATCCAAGGCCCAACTAGCTAGAATTTAAGAGTTTGGATTAAAAGCAAATACATAATAGAATTTCTTTGCTTCATCTAGAGTATTGAATATATCATATTCTCTAGTTCTTTTCTTAATGGTGTTGAAATCCATTGCTTGTATGATGTCCCATCTTGGTCACAATAAGCATTGACTTTCTTTTATTGTCCCCCTCCCTTCTTGTAGAGTTGTATTTTCAATATTGTAAACAAATACTAGGGGATCACTTTTAGCTATGTCTTGTTCTTCTTCCATAAGGATTGCCTTTTATTTTTTATTTTTGTGCATTTTCTCTAATTTTTAACATTAAACTAGATCTCTTGAATTACTTTGTCTTGATGAATTCATCATCTTCTAGAAATTCCTCACAAGCCTTTTGTCTTATATCTTTGTCGTCTTCAACTCCATCAAATTTATCTAGCATTGTAGGAGAACAAGGAGTGACCAACTCATGTCCTATTTGATGTGGTGGAGATGCAATTGTGGCAAGTAGAGGGTCTTTTAAAGGTATGAATCTTCCAACTTCTTCAGTGTCACCATTGTAAACATGATGAGAAACATTATCTTGACTTCTTTTAGGGATAATCTCTTGTGTCTGCTGAGGAATATTTGTTGAGATTGATGTTGAATCCATTCTAAGAGACCTTTCCTCCAATATTTACACTAAGACTTATTGATTTATTTCTTCCCTTCCTAGCTCTATAACATATGATTCTATGGGTACTTTTTTTTTGGCATTTGTCCAACCATCTCAACATTGTCTAAAATTTGTTGCATATTGTCAATAGGGTTAGTGAAAGAAAAGCTCTAGGATATTTTTGATCACTTAGTTTACTCATCCTTTAAACTAAACCAAATTTCAACCATCTATCTCTTTTCATCTTCTTATCCAGATCATCAATAATTTTTTTGATTAATTCCTCATGTTCATTAAATTCATGCTTGTAAATTAACCTATTCTATCCCCATCTCATATTGTGGATGAGCTTCTTAAGGTCATAAGGTCTATATAGATCTCTTCACATTCCCAAGATATGGATGTACTCATCTACTTTGTCAAAGCTTTCCTTTTCTAATATCATAAAATCCGTTATGTCGTAAAATGTCCCCCTAGGATTTTTACCTCCTAAGTTTAGCTCGCGGGTCCTTTATTTTCATTATGCATATTAGAAATGAATCCTGAGACAAAATGCCCTGAAACCCATGATAAATGGGACATATGGGACATTATAGAGCTTAACCCTGTCCCAAAATAGGTCCCAGGACAAGGGTGTCCGCGTCCTTGCCCTGCCCTATTTTGGCGGGGTCCCAAATTTGAATGTCGATAAAGTTGTCATTAAAGGTGTTCCTTGCAGACATCTTAAGTTTGAATTATGATATTAAAGTGGGAATGCATATATAAGCATGTTTAGGACTTCATTTGCAAACTAGAAGATGATTATGATATTTTGGCAAACTTATGAGTTTAGAGCATTCAAGGCATTCATTGTTTTGCAGAGCAGACTTGTGTTTGTTATTGCAAATTTAGCTTCATCTTCTCATGTTGTGAAAGATTTTCATCTATTTGCGAGCTACACCTCTGAGGTGATATCTATTTGTGCTTCAATCAATCATTTATCATTTGTTTTTTCCTCTGTCCTGCAAGGACACACACTCTCTATCTAACAACGGTGTTGGAAGGCTTGAATGCCATTCTGGGGCTTGACTGAGGCAAGCTCCTAAACACCACAACCCCCAACCCCTCTTCTTGTGATTGTAGGTGACAGGTGTTAGATCTCAAAGAGTGGAGTTGCAGAGGACTATTGCAGAGCATAAGGAATCATGATCTGAAGAAAAATGTAGGAAATAGCTCAAGAAGGGCTTGGGCACCCGCTCTTTGCCCCTTAGTTTCATGTCACGGAGAATCTTTGAAGTGGTGCCCTCAGAAAAAGTAGTACCTTGGGCTTGGGCACCCGCTCTTTCACCCCCAACTTTTCTGTATTCTAAAACTCAAAATCTGGTATGTATTTGATCCGTATTTAGTCTATTTTTGTAGAAGGATTTATCAGGTTTCATCCATTTGTTTACGATTTTGCATAATTAGGGTTTTAAGCTAAATTAAACTAAAATTAATACATTAATAAATCAATTCCAAATTTCCCTATCATTACAAGTGACAACCAACCTGTAGATGAATCCTCTTACAAAAGTTGTGATTCAAGTATCCTAGGCTTGCGTTTTGACATAATTTACATTATTTTCATTGCATTTCATTTAAATGATTTAATTTTGTAATATTTGCATCAGATCTAATATAAATTATAGTAGTATATAATTACATAATCATACACATTGCATTTTCATACTTCATTTGTTAGAATTTGCTTGAAATTGTGCATTTTTCATATAACCTAGTCTTTGCAATAGCTAGGGTTTGTGGTTAAAATCTTGTTTTAGATTTTACTACACTTTTAAACACTCTTTCAAATCTGAATTTGGACTATAGTGTTGTTGCATTGTATGTATTTGCATCTTACTTTGGCATTTTGGAACATTTACATTGAAAAAAGCAAAAAAATCAAGCATTTTAGGTCATAAAAAAGCATAGTTTTGCATCTACTTCCTTGCATAGGTGTGGAAAATCTTTTGAAATCTAATCTTGCATTCATTTGAACACATACATACATTGCTCATTTAAAAATTTAGCATCAATTCACACTCTTTCTTGAAAACTTGCATGTTTTTAATTACACATTGTGTATTTCAATGCTAAAGGTTGTATACATTTTCTTAAAACAAACTTACAAACCACTCATATTGCCTTGGTGTGTTGCATTATTTCATTCTACTCATTTGGTTTGTTGTGGACACAATGTGTCTTTCACAACCCGCTTCCCTCAAATCAGTGTTTAAAGGGTGAAATAATCTCACATTACATGGCTTCTCATCGTAACAATAATGCTAGGGTTCCTCCTAGGCCTTATTTGAAAAGAAAGACTCCTAAACCTGAAATAACATTCACACCTTATGATAGAACAATGGGAGATATTAAAGGACCTCTCTATATTACAGCGAATGCAATGGAGGTTCTTGTGCATGGAACACTTATAGATCCTAATTGCATGACTAATGTGGCAATGAAAGAGTTTTTCTCACATAAGTTGATACAAGAATCTTATGAACCTACAGATATAATGATTAAGACACATATTGGAGCCTTTATTCCTACATATGGGAAGATATCCTTATTGGTTATGGTATATGATAAATTCGTGGAACAATTATTTGATGTCATCCTTTCATGTGACCTCTTCCGCATAAAATTAGGACATCCATGGCTCAAGGCTATGAAGGATGTCCCCTCAACAATTCACAAATGCATAAAATTTCCTTTACATGGACAAGTATGCACTATTCATCGTAACACATGGTAGCCCATAGTTACTCAAAAGAACTTTACTCTTGGTTACTTTTGGCCACAACCTGATAGAGAACTCGAGCCATGAAGAGATCAACTTTTCTTAGCATACAGACGATACAAAGCAAAACTACTATCTAGAGTGGCTGGGCTTCCTATTCAAACAAGAGAAGAACAACCCGCATTAGAAGAACTTCCTAGATTGAAAGGTAAAGGAATCTATGATGAGGTTCCTCCTTCGTCATCCTTACAATACAAGGATCAGGAGGTAATCATCGAGAACAAAACACTTCATCAAAGCAAATTAGATTTAAACAAGCTTCCTCCTCTGAGATACAAAAACGTATGGAAAAACATGAGACTCCTTTTGGAGATATAAGCAATAAAACAAAAATGAATATACAAGCAAGAGAAAGGAGGAAGAGAAGACAAGCTTTTGCCCAACGAAATGCATCTCAACAAGAAAACATTCCACCTAACATTGAACCAAACAAAGAAAATTTTAAAGAGAAAGAGATTAAGGATAATGAAAAAAGTTGGGCTATTGTACCTTATGTACCTCTTTCCTCTCACATTCAAGATTGGGAAGATGATGATTTTCTTGTCGACAACCACTAGTTCAGTTGTGCAATAGGTAATTCTAACCGTAGTGGCCACCTATGTCGTAGAATTATTTGCTCATTTATGTGACCTCCCCTTTTGTGTTGTGTTCCCTTGTGATGTGTTATGTGTTGTTTAGGCCTCCTAGGATGACCCTTGATACTCTTGTAAGGTCAAGGATACTAGGAGACTGCCTCTATTATGACCATTCTTCTATTTGTATCATCATTCTTCTATCTTACCCCTCCTCTATTTTATTGTTGTGTGTTGTGTCTTAGGGACATAGCATTACGGTTGATGACCTGGGGGCATCCTCCTACATGATTGTTCCTAAGGCACTTGTTCACCTCTCTCATTTTATTGTTTACGTTCTTCTAGTGATTCTATCTAGTCAATGGATGATGAAAAACAAACAACTAACTAATATGAATTGCGTGTCCATTCAACAAGCAAGCAAAAATGGACCTAGTCCATATATGATGACAGTGTTGATTTATATATCTGACACTTGGCTAGTAGAATCACTCTGTGTGATATTTGATGTTATTTTATCTTTGCTAACAAATCATAACAATACATCTTCTCCGTACACTTCGATTGTTTTGTATCTCGCCTTGTTGTTACACTCAGTTCTGAGATGCCTACAGTATAAGCCCAACGGCTATACTCAAATTTGAACTCGTTTGTGTAGCCTTGGCTTCTTTGTTTTCATGCATAGATTTTATGTTTTTCTTAGATTAAGATGTGTTTGTGGGAACATTCAGCGATCGTGAGCACGTCACCTTTGGGGGCATGGGCTTTGCGAAAGCTCTTGTTCCCTTGTGTATTTTCTCTCTACCTTAGCATGCTTGATATCGATACACGATACCAACCACCTTAAGGTGGGGGCATATATAAGGTAAGTTGTCTAATGAATTTGGTACTAATGAAGCATGTTTGTAAGCCCTCTGTGGAGGCGGGATGTTGTATCTCCAGCGCGAGTGCACATCTTTATTCTATATTGCAATCAAAGAAAGCCCTCTGTAGAGGAGGGATAATGTATCCCTTGAGCTAGTGTGTATCCTTTTATTCAAAAGCCCTTTGCGGAGGTGGGGATGGTGTATCTCTTAAGCTAGTGCACATCCTTTTATTTCAAAAGTCCTTTGTGGAGGTAGGGTTGGATTTGAGACTATCCTCCCTTAAATGTGTCTTTGGCAGTTGTTGTGGCATAATCCCAACCGTCAGGTGTGTCTGTAGCGTGTTTGAGATCGTGGGACTTAGCAATAAGTTCTTTCCATCACTTTTTTTTTAAAGATGTATCTAGTATGTCTCTGGCATGCTATATGACACTTGTGTTTTTTGTGTGTTTTCCCCCTTGCATAGTGTAAAGGGTGTGGCGATGAGTCTCCTCTATGCTTGGGTTTTGTATGGCGTGTTTTCCCCCTTTCATAGTGTAAAGGGTGTGGCAATGATTCTCCCCTATGCTTGGGTTTTGCATGGTGTGTTTTCCCCCTCACATAGTGTAAAGGGTGTGGCGATGAGTCTCCCCTATGCTTGGGTTTTGTATGGCGTGTTTTCTCCCCTTGGTGTAGTGTAAGGGTGTGGCGATGAGTCTCGCCTACATTCTTGGGGTTGTGTGTTGCATATTTTTATTTCCATGCATTTATATATATGAAAATGAAAAATATTACGTCACTGTATTCATCGTGTTTTACGTGTCTTCAATACTATCTTCTTTGTGTCTTGCATGCATGTTATTGTCTTCTCCATGTTTTGAGTGCTTGTTATTGTCTTCATTGTGTTTGGCATGTCTGCGATGTGTTTTCTCTAATGCTTACCTGAGACTGGGGCTAGAAATAGTTCCTTAATCTTTGTGTATGCATTAGCTTCAAGTGCCTAGCGTGTTTGTTGTGATTTGACCGTACTTTAATGCATGTATGGGTCATAGGATCATACATACATTAAAGTGGTGGCTAAATGTTATGTCGTAAAATGTCCCCTAGGACTTTTACCTCCTAAGTTTAGCTCTCGGGTCCCTTAATTTTCATCATGCATGTTAGAAATGAATCCCAAGACAAAATGCCCTGAAACCCATGATAAATGGGACATAAGGGACATTGCAGAGCTTAACCCTATCCCAAAATAGGTCCCAGGACAAAGCTGCCCATGCCCTTGCCCTTGCCCTATTTTAGCGGGGTCAAAATTTGAATGTCAGTTGGAGACCATTAAAAGGTGTTCCTTGCCGACATCTTGAGTTTGAATTGTGAAATTAAAGAGGGAATGCATATATAAGCATGTTTAGGACTTCATTTGTAAACTAGAAGATGATTATGAGATGTTGGCGAACTTATGATTTTAGAGAATTCAAGGCATTCATTGTGTTGTAGAGCAGACTTGTGTTGTTGTTGTGTTTATTATTGTAGATTTGGCTTCATCTTCTCATGTTGTGAAATATCTTCATCTACTTGAGAGCTACACCTCCAAGGTGATATCTATTTGTGCTTCAATCAATCATTTATCATTTGTTTTTGCCTCTGTCCTGTAAGGACATGCACTCTCTATCTAACAATGGTGTTGGAAGGTTTGAATTCCATTCCAAGGCTTGACCAAGGCAAGCTCCTAAACACCACAATCCCCAACCCCTCTTCTTATGATTGCAGATGACAGGTGTCAGATCTCGAAGAGTGGAGTTGCAGAGGACTGTTGCAGAACATAAGGAATCAAGATCTGAAGAAAAAGGTGGGAAATAGCTTAGGAAGGGCTTGGGCACCTGCTCTTTTGCCCCTCAGTTTCATGTCACAAAGAATCTCTGAAGTGGTACAGTCAGTGTCGGAAAAGATCTCAAAGCCCTCAGAAAAAGCAACACGTTGGGCTTGGGCGCCCACTCTTTCGCCCCTAACTTTTCTGTATTCTGGAACTTGAAATCTAGTATGTATCTGATCCATATTTAGTCTATTTTTGTAGAAGGATTTATCAGATTTCATCTGTTTGTTTATGATTTTGCATAATTAGGGTTTTAAGCTAAATTAGACTAAAATCAGTTCACATTAATCAATCAATTCCAAATTTCCCTATCATTACAAGTGAAAACCAACCTATAGATGAATCCTCTTGGAAAAGTTGTGAGTCAGCTTGGTTAAATGTCCTTGAATGTGTGTAGTGAAAGGAGGATCTAGCTAAATCATCATATTGATGCATTTGAAAATCTACAAAAAAAATTGAGAAATTTGAAAAATTCAAGCATCCTAGGCTTGCATTTTGACATAGTTTACATTATTTGCATTGCATTTCATCTAAATCATTTAAATCTCTGATATTTACATTAGATCTTATATAAATTGCAGCATTACATTATTACATAATCATTCACCTTGCATTTCCATACTTCATTTGTTAGAATTTGCTTGAAATTGTGCATTTTTTCATATAACCTAGTCTTTGCAATAGCTAGGGTTTGTGGTTAAAATCTTGTTTCATATTTTACTACTCTTTTAAAAACTTTTTCAAATTCTATTTTGGACTATAGTGTTGTTGCATTGTATGTATTTGCATCTTACTTTTGCATTTTGGAACATTTACATTGAAAAAAATGAAAAAAATAAGCATTTTAGGTCATAAACAAGCATAGTTTTGCATCTATTTCCTTGCATAGATGTTGAAAATATTTTGAAATCTAATCTTTCATTCATTTGAACACATACATACATTGCTCATTTAAAAATTTGGCATTATTTTTCACTTTTGCTTGAAAACTTGCATGTTTTTAATTCCACATTGTGTATTTCAATGCTAAAGGTTGTATGCACTTTCTTTAAAATTACAAACCACTCATATTGCCTTGGTGTGTTGCATTATTTCATTCTACTCATTTTATTTATTGTGGACCCTGTGTGTCTTTTATGACCCGCTTCCCCCAAATAAGTGTTTAAAGGGTGAAATAATCTCACATTACACGACTTCTCGTCATAAAAACAAGGTCATGGAGACATCTTGTTATTCATCTTTGGAAGCTTTGTTTGCATACATCATAGATATTGATTAATTTTACAAAGTCACTGATAAATATCCTCAGGTCTTACAACAAATTGCACACATCTATGACATTGATATCCCCATGAGTTCTACATATGAAATTCTATGTTACATATCTGATTTTGAAAGCTTCACAACTCTCATGGGAATCTACCCTTTGATCTTCAAAAATATCACTAATTTCATATCCATGAAAGATAATGAAGGGGGCAATGATCAGGACATCCCTCCTCTCCCTACATTTCATGACAACATAATGGACATCATTTCTGAGACTTATGAGATAGATGTAGCCCGAGGTGATTCATCTAATAATTTGAAGTCATCTCCCAACATAACCTCACCTAGTGAGAATATTTTGGAACAAGAAGAAGAAATCATTGAGGAATTCCTTAACACTAATTTAACATCTCTTAATGCTCTCCCTGTCTAGGATGAAGTATTGGATGATGCAGACTCTCTTTGTGAACAACTCCTTCAACCTATTCACATTAAAAATTCACCTATCGATCTTCAAACACTTCTAAACTACATTTTAAACAAAGAAACGGATCACATACCCTTACTCAAAGACTTACATACCTTGGAAACTATAGATAATTAAAAAAATATAAAACAATATACTCCAACATCCTATAAACCAATTGAAATGGGCATCTTTTCGATTCCTTCATTACCTCACCTGACTGAAATGGACATATTTCCAACTCCTACATCACCTTGTTTGATTGACATAGAAACCTATGACATTCCTCCCATGACATCATTAATATACACCTTTCCATTGACAACTCCTATGATTACACCTTCACAAGGTCAAGGAAATGTGGAAGAAAGAAGAGTCAAATCTTTAACCATCAAGGTAAAGATCAGAATCAAGGATAAGAGGTAAGTATTTCTAACCAGGTGGTGTACACCTATGTCATAGCATTATTTTCTTGTTTATGTGACCTCCCCTCTTGTGTTGTGTTCTCTCGTGATGTATTATGTGTTGTTTAGGCCTCCTTGGATGACCCTTGATACTCTTGTAAGGTCAAGGATACCAGGAGACTGCCTCTATTGTGACCATTCTTCTATTTGTATCATCATTCTTCTATCTTGCCTCTCCTCTATTTTTATTGTTATGTGTTGTGTCTTAGGCGCATAACGTTGCGGTTTATGACATGGGGACATCCTCCTATGTGATTGTTCCTAAGACACTTGTTCTTCTCTCTCATTTTATTGTTTACCTTCTTCTAGTGATTCTACCTAGTTGGTGGATGACGAAAAACAAATACCTAATTGATATGGACCATGTGTACCTTCAGCAAGCAAAGTAAAAATGGACCTAGTCCATACATGAAGATGGGGTTGATTTATATATACGACGCTTGGCTAGTAGAATCACTCTGTGTGAAGTTTGATGTTGTCTTATCTTTGCTAACAAATCATAACAATGCATCTACTTTGTGCACTTTGATTGTCTTGTATCTCGCCTTGTTACACTTAGTTCTGAGATGCCTGCAATATAAGCCCAATGACTATACTCAAATTCAAACATGTTTGTGTAGCCTTGGCTTCTTTGTTTTCATGCATAGCTTTCATGGTTTGCTTAGATTAAGATGTGTTTGTTGGAACATTCGACGATTGTAAGCACATGTCACCTTTGGGGGCATGGGCTTTGCAAAAGCTCTTGTTCCCTTGTGTATTTTCTCTCTACTTTAACGTGATTGATATCGGTACATGACATCAACCACCTTAAGGTGGGGGCATATATAAGGTAAGTTGTCTAATGATTTTGGTACTAACGAAGCATGTTTGTAAGCCCTCTACAGAGGCGAGATGTTGTATCTCTAATGTGAGTGCAAATCTTTATTCTATATTGCAATCAATAAAGCCCTTTGCGAAGGTGGGATAACATATCCTTTTATCAAAGAGATCCCTCTGTGAAGGCAGGATAACGTATCTCTTGAGCTAGTGCATATCCTTTTATTCAAAAGCCCTCTACAGAGGAGGGGATGGTGTATCTCTTGAGCTAGTGCACATCCTTTTATTTCAAAAGTCCTTTGCAGAGGTGGGGTTGGATCTGAGACTATCCTCCCTTAAGCATGTCTTTGGCGATTGTTGTGATATATACCCAACCATTAGGTGTGCCTGTAGTGTGTCTGAGATGGTGGGACTTAGCAATAAGCTCCTTCCATCACCTTGTTTGTCATGTTTAAGATGTATAGTATGTCTCTAGCATGCTATATGACGCTCGTGTATTCCGTGTGTTTTCCCCCTCGCATAGTGTAAAGGGTGTGGCAATGAGTCTCCCCTATGCTTGGGTTTGTATGGCGTGTTTTCCCCCTCGTGTAGTGTAAAGGGTGTGGTGATGAGTCTCCCCTATGCTTGGGTTTTGTATGGTGTGTTTCCCCCCTCGTGTAGTGTAAAGGGTGTGGCAATGAGTCTCCCCTACACTTGGGTTTTGTATGGCATGTTTCCTCCCCTTGGTGTAGTGTAAAGGGTGTGGAAATGAGTCTCCCCAACATTCTTGGGGTTGTGTGTTGCAATTTTTATTTCCATGCATTTATATATATGAAAATGAAAAATATTACATCATTGTATTCATCATGTTTTGTGTGTCTTCAATACTATCTTCTATGTGTCTTGTGTGCCTCTTATTGTCTTCTTTGTGTTTTGTGTGCTTGTTACTGTCTTCATTGTGTTTGGCATGTTTGCGATGTGTTTTCTCTAATGCTTACCTGAGACTGGGGACTAGAAATAGTTCCTCAATCTTTGTGTATGCATTAGCTTCAAGTGCCTGGCGTGTTTGTTGTGTTTTGACCGTACTTTAATGCATGTATGGGTCGTAGGATCATACATACATTAAAGCAGGGGCTAAATGTTATGTCATAAAATGTCCCCTTTGTTGGGAATTAAGGTGTTTCAACCTTTGCAATTTCCTAGCATTGAAATTTTAATTATGTATTTATTTATTACCTAATTTGTATTTACTTGCACATCCTGTTTTGTTATTTAGTATAAGGTGGCATTGTGACATGTCATCCTACTTGTAATGTGACATGGATGGTCAAGTCAAACACATGTGGATTTGGGCGTCCCATTTGAGGTGGCACTAATATGTCATGTGTTGGCATCTTGTAGTATGACAGATGTGTTATTGTGTATGACAAAATCTATGATGCGTAAGAGCCAAGTATAGAGATTCCTATGACAAGTGAAGACAAGAGTCGGAGAGAATCTTTGAATGAGAGAAAGGCATCTTTGGGTGCCCAAGTTGGGCTATGACATGTTGTAAGAGAAATATGCTATATTTAGTCTTGTATGATGGATTCTCTTACAACATTAAGTGTTGTTATGTTGGGTAGATTTATGACAACTGTAAGATGCGTAAGAGTATCCATTATAGTCTATTTTTAGCCTTAGAGAGCTCCATCTTGGGAAGTCAAATCTGTCATGTTATGATAGATGTAAGAGAGGTGAAAACATGTTGGACAAGTGTCCCTTGAGTGTGTAAATGGCCATGTGGCCAAGGTGGACGCCTACCTCTAGAGGCTTCTCAATTAAGCCTTGTAACTCTATATAATGTGATGCTTGGAGTAGCAGTTTGCATAGCGTTTGTACAGGTACTGTTATGCTATCGTTATTACTCCAGAAATAACATTTGAAGACTCCTGGAAGAACTTGCATTACAAGTGTGTTGTAATCCTTTACAGATTTGATAATACATTGTGCAGGTTTTGGAGTGAGGATTTTTACCTGAAAAGGTTTTCCCCGCGATATATCTTGTGTCATACTTATTCTATGTGTTGTGTTGCTGCTGTAATCTTTATATTATATGTTTAGCATTTCTCCAATTGTAAGGATTTAAAAGAATTTGTATACCATTCCCCTCATTAAGTTTGTGTAGGAAGTGTGTTCTACATACCTTGCTTCCTTTTAGTTGGTATCAGAGCTTGATCACCTTTGATCCTAGTTGCTGGGTAAGGGTTTTTTGAGCTAATCTTTGATTGAGTGGGAGTTTGTATAGAGTATTCTATAATCTTGTTGCAGGAAGGAGATGGTAGGCACATCCAAAAGGATAGATTGGAAAAGTTTAATGGCAGCAATTTTGAGTTGTGGAAACTCAAAATGGAAGACATGCTTGTTGATAGAGATCTATGGGAAGCTATATCCGACACAAAACCAATGGCAATGGCTTAGAAAGATTGGCATCTCAAAGATTGAAAGGCTAAGGGTCTTGTGAGACTCTATTTAGCTGATTCCATCCTGTCAAATGTTCATGAAGAGAAGACTGCGAAAGAACTATGGAAGAAGCTTGGAGATGTTTATCAGGCTAAATCCCTGGTAAACAAGTTATTCCTGAGGAAGAAGTTGTATTCTTTGAGGATGGAAGATGGAGGATCGGTTGCAGATCACCTGAATGCCTTTAACATGCTAGTTGCACAGTTGACATCCGTTGGTGTGAAAATGGAGGAGGAGGATCGTTGCATGACCTTGCTTTGTTCATTGCTAGACTCGTGGGACCACCTTGTCATGGCCATTGGGAGCACTACTACCACCTTCAAGATGGATGAAGTGGTATCTTTGCTATTGTCTAAAGAGATGCGGAGAAAGTCTTCTGAATCGACAAAGGAGGCTCTTGCGGTTTGTGGTAGGCCCAAAGAGAAAGGGAAAAAGAAAGATAAGAAAGATGAAAAGGGCAATTCCAAATCCCATGGGAGATCCAAATCTCCTGGAAAGTCCAAGGCACTGTGTTGGAACTGAGGTAAATATGGGCACTTTCGAAAGGAGTGTAAAGAGGAGAAGAAGGAAAAGAATAAGAACTTCTCCGATTCTGATTCTGACAAGTCACAAGATGATGGTGATGCTTTTGTTACAGCCTTGGCAACCCATGCACTAGAAGATGTGTGGCTAATTGACTCTGGTGCTTCCTTCCACATGACCTCACAATGAGGTTGGTTCTCAAAGTATGAAGAATACGATGGTGGGAAGGTGTACCTGGGTGATGACTCTTACCTTCAGATAGTTAGCTGTGGAAGAGTCTTGATTTGATTCCCTGATGGTCGAGTGAAGGGGATCAATGTGGTTATGCACATCCCCGGTTTAGCATGAAACTTGCTATCTGTAAGGAAATTGAATGATGCAGGTGTGTAGGTTGTCTTCTCAGGTGGAGGATACAAGATGACAAGAGGAGCTATGATGCTTGCTAAGGGTACTTGGAGAGGTACTTTATTTCAGCTGGATGCATGCACTACTCAGTGCAATAGTTCTTTTTTTTTGAAGAGAAGAGCTTTAGATTCTTCATCCTCACCATTGGAACCCGCAATGAAAAAGTGTGTTGCTTTAACTTCTGATGGTAGTGCTTTCTGGGTACCTAATGGTGCTCATGCTTTAGAAATGAAACTTCCTACTGAGAAGACAATGTTGTGGCATGAGAGACTTGGTCACATTGGTGAGAAGAGTCTTAGAGCCCTGAAAAATAAAAACCTTGTTGAAGGTTTAAATAATTGTAATCTTGAGTTTGACTTTTGTGAACATTGTGTATATGGAAAACAAAACTGTGTTCAGTTTTACTTGAGTTCTCATAAGTCTTCTGGTGTGTTGGATCTAATTCATTCTAATGTGTTTGGTCTTGTGAATGTTCCTTCGATTTCTAAATCATTATATTTTGTACCATTCATTGATGATTACAGTAGGAGGGCATGGATTTATTTTCTCAGAAGCAAATCTGAAGTCTTTAGTCGGTTCAAAGAGTTTAAAACTTTTGTTGAGAATCAGACTGGTAAAAAGATTAAGTGTTTGAGAACTGATAACGGTGGTGAGTTTTGTTCTGTAGAGTTTGATAAGTTCTGTAAAGAACATGGGATTGAAAGGCATAAGACAACTCCATACACCCCACAACAAAATGGAGTTGCAGAGAGGATGAACGGAACGTTGATGGAGAGGGCTAGGAGTATGCTTAGTGGCACTGGCCTCAAACAAAAGTTTTGGGTTGAAGCTGTAGCCATTGCTTGCTACATGGTTAACAGGTCTCCTACTTCAGCGCTTGCTGATAAGACACCCATGGAGGTGTGGTCTGGTAAGAAGCCCTCATTGAGACATCTTCATGTTTTTGGTTGTGAGGCATATGCACATGTGCCTAAGGAGAAGAGGTCGAAATTAGAAAATAAGGCAATTAAGTGTATCTTCATTGGCTATGGTGTCAGTGTGAAAGGGTACAAGCTTTGGGATCCTATGGTCGAGAAAGTTGTGTATAGCAGAAGTGTTATTTTCAGAGAGGTATCTCATTCTCCTATTGTTTTATAGCCATAAGAAAAAGAAAAGAAAGAGGATGTGGTTTAGTTTCCTACTACCCCTGAGAAAATTGAATCGAAAGACCTTGTTGGACTTGATGATGAGGAGAGATCTAGCAACTCTCAAAGTTTGGAAGAGGAAGAACAACCTCCACCTCAGCCTTTGAGGAGGTCTACATGAAAAAAGAAGCAACCTGACAGGTTTGGTTATTCATTGCTTGATTCTAGTTGTGCTTTTGCCTTGATTTCTAACACTAATGAGCCTAGAACTGTGAAAGAGGCTAAGAGTATGAAAGATGCAGGTTCCTGGAAGGAAGCCATTGAAGAGGAGATGACTTCTTTGGAAAAGAATTAAACTTGGGACTTGGTGCCTTTGCCTGATGGACAGAAACCTGTTGGATGTAAATGGATGTTCAAGAAGAAATTTGGTGCAGATGGCAGTGTTGAGAAGTATAAGGCCAGATTAGTTGCGAAGGGGTATTCTCAGGTGGAGGGAATTGATTATGGTGAGATTTTCTCTCCTGTTGCAAAGCTGACATCTATTCGGTTCCTATTATCTCTTGCAACAACTTATGATTTAGAAGTGGAACAAATGGATGTGAAGATAGCTTTCCTTCATGGTGACTTGGAGGAGGAGATCTACATGTCACAGCTAGAGCACTACATGGTGAAAGGTAAATAAAATCTAGTTTGCAAGTTCAAGAAGTCTGTGTATGGTTTAAAACAGTCTCTTAGGACGTGGTACCAAAAGTTTGATGCCTTTGTGTTGAGTATTGGGTTTCTGAGATCGAAATCGGATCATTGTGTGTATTTCAAATTTGACAATGATCACATTCTCATTATAGCATTGTATGTTGATGATATGTTACTAATTGGGAATGGTAAAGTTTTGATTTCTGATTTGAAGTCTCATTTGTCAGTATAGTTTGAAATGAAAAATTTAGGGGCAGCCAGATACATTCTGGGGATGGAGATCAGAAGAGACAGAGCAAACAAAAAACTTTGGTTAGGCTAGAGTAAGTATGTTAACACTGTGTTGGAGAGATTCAGTATGGTGGATTATAGACAGTTGACTATTCCTATTATGATGGGGACAAAGTTATCTGTTGATGATTGTCCAAAGTCTCCTTCTGAGATGGAGGATATGAGCAGAGTACCTTATGCTAGTGCAGTTGGCAGCTTGATGTATGCTATGGTCTGTACAAGACCAGACATTGCCCAAGCAATGGGAGTCCTTAGTTAGTTTATGGCTAATCCTGGACGGGTACATTGGGATACAGTGAAGAGAGTGTTCAGATACTTATGAGGTACTTCTGAATATTCCCTATGTTATCATGGTTATCCTATAGGACCTCAACATTCTGTGAATATTCGTGGGTTTGTGGATTATGATTGGGCAGGTGACATTGACAGCAGGAGATCCACCAGTGCTTACGTGTTTACCATATTTGGTGGTGCTATTAGTTGGATGAGTAAGCAACAACCTGTGGTCACTTTGTCCACGATAGAAGCAGAGTGCATGGCAGCAACTCATGCTTGTAAGGAAGCCATTGGGCTTAAGAGGTTGTGTTCAGATGTTGGTTTTGATGCAGGACAGATTACGATCCATTGTGACAGTTAGAGTGCGATTTGCTTAGCAAGGAATCTTACTTTCCATGCCAGAACAAAGCACATTGATGTTCAGTTTCATTTTGTTCGAGATATGGTAGAAGATGGGAAGGTGATGTTGGAGAAGATTGACACTTTGAAGAATGTTGCAGATGCATTGACTAAACCTATGGGCATAGATAAGTTCAGATGGTGTTCGGAGTCTATGGGCCTCTTGGCCCTTAGCAGTTAAATCTTGTCTTTCTATTGGCTCTTGCAATGTGTTTGACAAGTGGGAGAATGTTGGGAATTAAGGTGTCTCAACCTTTGCAATTTCCTAGCATTGATATTTTAATTGTGTATTTATGTATTGCCTAATTTATATTTACTTGCACATCCTGTTTTGTCATTTAGTATAAGGTGGCATTGTGACATGTCCTCCTACTTGTAATGTGACATGGATGGTCAAGTCAAACACATGTGGATTTGGGCGTCCCATTCACTAATATGCTATGTGTCGGCATCTTGTAATATGACATATGTGTTATTGTGTATGACAGAATCTATGACATGTAAGAGCCAAGTATAGAGATTCCTATGACAAGTGAAGACAAGTGTCAGAAAATGTCTTTGCATGAGAGAAAGGCATCGTTGGGCGCCCAAGTTGGGCTATGACATGTTGTAAGAGGAATATGCTATATTTAGTCTTGTATGACAGATTCTCTTACAATATTAAGTGTTGTTATGTTGGGTAGATTTATGATAGTTGTAAGATGCGTAAGAGCATCTGTCATAGTCTATTTTTAGCCTTGGGGCGCTCCATCTTGGGAAGTTAAATCTGCCATGTTATGACAGATGTAAGAGAGGTGAAAAGATGTTGGACAAGTGTCCCTTGAGTGTGTAAATGGCCATGTGGCCAAGGTGGACACCTACCTCTAGAAGCTTCCCAATTAAGCCTTGTAACTCTATATAATGTGATGATTGGAGTAGTAGTTTGCATAGTGTTTGTACAGGTACTGTTATGCTACCAGAATTACTCCAGAAATGACATTTGCAAACTCCTGGAAGAACTTGCATTGCAAGTGAGTTGTAATCCTTTACAGATTTTATAATACATTGTGCAGGTTTTGGAGTGTGGGATTTTTACCTGAAAAGGTTTTCCCCACGATATATCTTGTTTCATACTTATTCTGTGTTGTGTTGCTGCTGTAATCTTTATGTTATATGTTTAGCATTGCTGCAATTATAAGGATTTAAAAGAATTTGCATACTATTCCCCTCATTAGATTGGTGTAGGAAGTGTGTTCCACATACCTTGCTTCCTTTCACCCCTAGGACTTTTACCTCTTAAGTTTAGCTCCCGGATCCTTTAATTTTCATTATGCATATTAGAAATGAATCTCGAGACAAAATGCCCTGAAACCCATGATAAATGGGACATATGGGACATTATAGAGCTTAACCCTATCCCAAAATAGGTCCCAGGACAGGGGCACTCGTGCCCTTCCCCTGCCCTATTTTGGGAGGGGGTCCCAAATTTGAATGTCGGTAAAGTTACCGTTAAATGTGTTCCTTGCTGACATCTTAAGTTTGAATTACAAATTAAAGTGGGAATGCATATATAAGCATGTTTAGGACTTCATTTGCAAACTAGAAGATGATTATGATATTTTGGCGAACTTATGATTTTAGAGCATTCAAGGTATTCATTGTGTTGTGGAGTAGACTTTGTGTTGTTGTGTTTGTTATTGCAGATTTGGCTTCATCTTCTCATGTTGTGAAATATCTCCATCTATTTGTGATCTACACCTCTGAGGTGATATCTATTTGTGCTTCAATCAATCATTTATCATTTGCTTTTGCCTCTGTCTTGCAAGGACACACACTCTCTATCTAACAACGGTGTTGGAAGGCTTGAATGCCATTCTGGGGCTTGACCGAGGCAAACTCCTAAACACCACAACCCCTAACCCCTCTTCTTGTGATTGCAGGTGATAGGTGTCGAATCTCAAAGAGTGGAGTTGCAGAGGACTATTGCAGAGCATAAGGAATCAAGATCTAAAGAAAAAGGAAGGAAATAGCTCAAGAAGGGCTTGGGTGCCTGCTCTTTTGCCCCTTAGTTTCGTGTCACGGAGAATCTCTGAAGTAGTGTAGTCAGTGTTGGAAAAGATCTCGAAGTCCTTAGAAAAAGTAGTACCTTGGGCTTGGGCGCCTGCTCTTTCACCCCTGACTTTTCTGTATTCTGGAACTCAAAATTTGGTATGTATCTAATCTGTATTTAGTCTATTTCTGTAGAAGGATTTATCAAGTTTCGTCTATTTTTCTATGATTTTGCATAATTAGGGTTTTAAGCTAAATCAAACTAAAATTAATACATTAATCAATCAATTCCAAATTTCCCTATCATTACAAGTGACAACCAACCTGTAGATGAATTCTCTTGTAGAAGTTGTGATTCAACTCAGTTAAATGTCCTTGAATGTGTGTAGTGAAAGGAGGATCTAGCTAAATCATCCCTCAATCCCATAAACCCCTCTTTTTCTACATAACAAAATCAATAATCTTGATTTGAGTAGGAAGGAAGTTTCCCTTCTAAGGGTCTTTAAAATGATACTTGTCAATTGAGTGCATTTTCCTAATTGCTTCTAGGAATGCATTTATGTCTGGCATTGTGTACAATAGTCTATAGGGGATAACTACCTTTGTCCAATACTTTCTCAACATTGTATAACTCTCATATAGGAACCAAACTTCCTAGTTGTTTTTGATTCTCTTATGGGTGGAATTCTAGAGGCTTAATGAATTCCTTAATATCTTTGACAACTTGGATCTATAACACCCTAACTTCCTTAGTAAAGGATTCATAAAATATGTCTCAAAAATGTTGTATTGAGAGAAATGGTGATCCTCATCCATGTGGATAGACCATAATTGGATAGGTTTGACCTTATCCCTTGGTAATTTAGGAGATATACCTTTATTCTTAACATGTTATCCCACTTATTTGCTAAAGTAGGCAAGAAAATGTAACGCATCATCAAATATTTCAAACCTCTTCTTAGTGTTTAGCTTCTTGAATTGTACTATCTCATCATGGATAACTTCTACTAAGTATATTCTATAAAAAAACTATTTCTGTGAGGATTTTGGTTGTTAGCAAACAAAACTAGGGCTCCTTGAGATATTTAGGATTAAACATTCATCCCAACAATCTAACACAAGCCTTGGTATGCATCTTGGAAGTATGTCTCAAACTAGAAGACCAATCCTTGCTTTTGTAATATGGCAACCTAGCTATTCTATAGTTGTTCATATATTTTTTATATTTAAAAGCCAACGATCTCAAGTTTAATTATACGTTAGATTTTGTTGCCAATCCAAACATCTTTTGAATTAATGCTTATTCAATGTGAAGATGGGTTGCCCTCTAAATCCCTCATAATTTTGGCCTTCTCATCACAACACTTGCATGTCCACTCCATGATCTCTAGTGCTAGGCATAGTTGAGAACTATCACCTTATCCAAATCTAAATTTCAAGCATTATTCAGTGGCTTAGGCTTGAAACATTTCTCATAGATGGTACTTTTTAGTCCCAAGTCTAGCATGTGAATTAATGGTACATTGAATGTCTTTAAATACCATCAAAATATAAAAACTAGTAGGAAAGGGAGGGAAAGTTGGAATTCAAATTTGAAAAATTTACATTTGAGGTTCATTCTCGCACACTATAGAATTGATCCTAAGTGGTAAGGAAAAAAATCTGGGTAGTGAAATGATAATCTTGAGGTAGGGAGTGGATATATTGAGGTATGCAAAAATAGGGTGCAATACATGAGTAAATGACGAATGTGTGGGAATGTGTAAGTGAGAGGAAATAGGGATGGATAGGGATTGGGACATGAGACAAACCTAACACAAGAGAGTGCCAATTGTCAATATATAATTGTATTAAAAACATTCCACTAAAGTTGATGCAAAACTAAATGGGAAATGTCATAGGTATGTAAATTTCACCATTACAATTATATTGATATCTCTTAGCAAATTTTAATTATTTAATTTATACTAAGTATTTAATTAGCAGTTGATGCTCTTGGTTATCTATTCTAGCATGCATTGTCCACTAAGCTTATCCATGGCATTTCTCTACTATGCAATGCTAAAGCCCTTAACTTGCACTTTTTTGATGATAGTGTGCTATTTGTTTAAAATTTGAGTAATGACATGTCATATGCAATTGACATATTGGAACTTTTTGCACCATCTTAGGTTCTAAGATAGCCTTGCATAAAACTAAGTTCATTATGATTTGTCCCAATTCTCATCCACCATGGATCCCAAGCAAGTGACAAGAAATGAAGCATGCCACCATCACTAGATACCTTCTAGTATCCCCTTCGACATTGGCATGTCTCTCTAAGAAATTTAGAATTGGTTCTTGAACAAAATCAAAGGCAAACTTTTGAAATGGACTAATTGATTCTTTATAGTTTGCCATATCTAGGTGGCCATCAAAATTCTTCTAGCTAGCCATGTTTATATTTCTTCTTATTGACTCCTTTTTGAAAATTTGTTATAATCAACTGACATATCTTATCAGGAGCTTCTTATGGGCCAAATGGGGCAACAACAAAGGCTTGCCCTCCAAATCTTGGTTGCATTGCATCCAATTGAAAGACAAAGGGGTTTGGAAATTATTGATTTGTACATACAAGGTGTTTGCCTAACAACTAAATGGATTGTGAGGGTGTTGGAGGGGGATGCTCCATGGAAACATTTGGTGCAATTCTACATTTAGTTTGCCTTTGTTGGCCACCCTTGGGACATGGTCAATTGGAATGAAACGCTCCTTCTTGCTCAATTTTTTAAAACTCATGGTTTTGGTCCCTTCAGTACCATTTGGAAGGTCTAACAAATTGTCTTGAAAAATCTAACCTAGTATGACCAATCCCTTAGTCATGGTCTAAGCTTTGATACTTCTTCCATTTAGTGAAACCATCTCACTCAACATGATGACAAACCTTTGGCATGTCATTAGTAGATTTAAAGGTAAGTGCCTCTTAAGAAAAGGCATCTAGGTGTTCCAAGATTTGTGAGACTAATCCATCTTTAATTGGAAATCTTGGCAGCATCTCAAAACCCAAATCAACTTGTCCCCCTCTGACAAGCAACCAATTCTTGCTATTCAACAACTTGTTCCTCCTGAACTCTCTAGTTTGTTGTCCCTTTCTTTTCATGCATTTTTTTGAAAGACTAGAGATGGCCTAATGCATGTAGCATCTGGTTCTCCCCCCTTAAAGCTATTTATAGGTAGCTCCTTTCTTTGATCACCCTCTCACTTAGTCTTAGTGCTAACTAGAATTAGAAGTTCCATCAACCAAGGTGAAATAAACTTAGTCAATTCAAATTTAGAAATCCAAAGTCAATGCTCAATCTCAATTCATAACATGGAAAACCTTGCATGTTAAATTGCCCATTGGTACTCACCTCAAATTCCTTTACCCCTCCCCCACTTGTCCCTTTTGTGCTAAATCAAAATCTATTAAGCATGCTTTCTGGCTCTACACTCATGCGTGCAACCTATGGCTATCCCCTTTCTTCCACTTCTTGCTCTCTTCCCTCAGACTTGGTCATGGAAAATTGCTCTTCTTGGTGTCTCTTCTTCACACAATGTTCTCACCCACCCTTGTAAACAAGTGATCATCAAATTCCCTTGGAAATTTCATTACTTGAAAGTTTTCTCCAACATAGTCTACCCCCTTTACATTGAAGCTCCAATGACTTGCACAAATTTGTCTCTCTAGGTTGCCAACCTATTTGTTGTGCTTCAAGATCATGGTGGGCCAATACTAATTTGGAAAGACTCATGCACAATTTGCAATCACAACTCTAGGTTGTTGAAGGGAAGCAAAGTTTTGAAAAGAATCTTTAGATTGTTGAGTGATAATGTCTATTTATTTTGCATCTCCTTATGGCTCATCCTCAACTTTGCTTTGACACTACTATGGCAACCTTCCCCTATTCCTAGCTTATTTATCCTTTTGCTAGAAGATTAAAACACATGAATTGGAATTATTTGCAATTCATAGCGTCGAAAATTCTTATGATATATGATGAGTGTGAGCTCAACGTTGAGAACTTTGTCGCCTTCATGAAAGGTATGAAACCAGTGGACATTAATAGAGCTTTGTTGATGGTATCTACTATAGGTTGTGTGGTCATTAACAAAGTGTCCATAGAGGGTAATAAAACATGTATTCAAGTGGAAAATTAGCCTTATGTGCTAATTTGGTGTCTTCAACATACGCTACACAGTCTATGTCTATAGAGCATCCCTAGGTTATGGTGGAGTACTATGGTGCTTGTTGCTCAGTATATATTTTATGGTTCATACTCCCTCAATTTCTATGACACTTATGTGCTTCCAACAATATTTATTTGGCTAATCCTCATTAATTATGTTGTAACATGCTCTCTAATCTTGGTTGTGCCAAATTTCGCAGTTAGTCAGCTATCTTTATGGATCAACAATGACAGATGTTTTCCTCTATGTATGACCGTTATTTCCCTGTGCATACACATCTTTATTTTCTATAATTTATATTAGCTTCTTGCTTTAATCCAATTAAGAAAAAAATAATTATGTTAGAGGTGTATTTTCCATTACCATATGTGATGAAGGAATGTTGACTTTTGATCAAAATTTTCAACAAAACAAAAAGAAATGCGGACTTCTGATCAAAATTTATAACAGAAGAACGAGGAATGTTGACTTTTGATCAAAATCTTCAACAAAACAAAAAGAAATACCAACTTTTGATCAAAATTTACAACACAAGAATGAAACTTCAAACACAAAAAAATACTAACTTTTATCAAAATTTACAACAGCCGAATGAAACTTTGAATTTTTGTTGCTTGCTGTTTTCCAACAATATTTTACTTCTTTAATGTTTTGTCTTTATATAGGTCTCCCATAGACTATTTTTATCTAGTAAACTTCGACAAGTCTCCATCAATCTACCAAACTTAGTGTGTTATTTTAGACCTATGCTTACGTCTTGGAGACAACCTTCTTCCCTAGGATTGAGAGTTTTATATTATTATTATTATAATTACGTTCTGTACTCTACTCAGCAGAGTGTAATCCAAACGTACACAGTTATATAAGATTAAAAATAGAAAAAATTACAGAGCATGATTAAAGAGGTCAAATCGCGCACAAAGGAGAAGATGATTTATCATCACAAAGAAAAGATTCTGATTACATCCGCGAATAATTACTGACATACCTCGAAAATCAATCAGTTTACTCATTTATTATGCTGGAGAATCGATCCGGCATTTCATACGATCTATGGCGGAGGAATAGTACAGCGGACAACACCCACGTCGGACGCTGATGATGCAGCCGACGTGGCCTACGAGACAAATAAAATGCTCGCAAAACACGAAAGATCGCAAAAAGAAGAGAAGGGTTGTTCAGGAAAACACGCAGATCTTATGCTGTGATCTGGGGAAATCACTGCCATTTTGTCTTCAAGTTATCTGAAACAATTTTAATAATCCGATAAAAGGGATGTGATCCCTCAAAATTTATCTTAAATGGTATCAGATTTGAACCTTTTTCGACCATAAACTGGGCCCATTAGACCTCCTGGGGTTTAAATGAAAGGGTTTTTTTTTGGGATGCTTAGCATTCGTGATTTTGCCGCAATCTCGAAAATATTTTAGGATTGAATCTGTACAGAAGAGTGGACTGTTTTAACTGGTAAGTTGTTTTTTTTAGTAACTCTTTAGTTTTGTTTGTTCATGGCTGTTTGGTGTCTGACAGGCTTTTGTACTGATCATAACTGTTATGGCTTTGAAACGTTTAAGCTCGGTTCAAGAATACAGTTGGAATTAAAAGCGAATAACTTTGGTGCCCTGTTGGTTTTCTGAGATTTGAAGAAGTGTTAATATTTTGGGGGGTTTGAAGTTGAGATAAAGAGCTGATTTTGAAGTTCAGCGAGGAATTTAAGGTAGGAAAGGAAAGTTTGTCAATGGATTTTGATGAGTATAAGGTTTATTTATTTTAGTGTAAATAGATAGGCAGAGATTTTAGTAACGCCCAGGAGAACAAAACGGTGTAGGTAAGCTCAAGAAAACAAAGGATGGCTGATAAGTGAGAAATCCTGAAAGAAGGGATAGGGGAGGTCTAACTTTTCATTAGACCACGGCCTTCTAAACGAGTATAGGATATTAGAGCTTTAAGGCTTCCACAGATCATAATTATTGAAAAAAAAAGCTCAGTTAAACAAAAAGTTTCAGTATAGAGATGACTACCCTATTCTTGTCTCCATGCCTACATCTTCTGGTGACTACATTTATATATTATATAACCGTACCCATATCACTTACAGTGGAACCCTCTTGAAACCGCGGCCCTGTCGCCCTTTTTGTACCCCTATGTCTTCAGGTGACTGTCAAAAAAGAGATTTCTGGAATAACCGTGACAAAAGATTTATTTGAAGACGTTTCGGATCTATTGACCTTGGCCTGCCGGTAAATTAGATTGAGCAATTATATCTGTGTATGACACTATTTTTAAAGGTTTTTGTCTGGAAAGTGCTGGAGAAAAAGTCAGATTTGTG
This sequence comes from Cunninghamia lanceolata, assembly GCA_027924645.1. NCBI lineage: Eukaryota > Viridiplantae > Streptophyta > Pinopsida > Cupressales > Cupressaceae > Cunninghamia > Cunninghamia lanceolata. The sequence goes on along the minus strand of BSBN01001040.1, from coordinate 1,737,170 downwards.
ACCATGAATAAATGAATTAGGTTGAAATATTCATGGATGCATAATATTTTGAAGTATGTGAAGCATTTCTCTATCTGCTTTTACAACAGCCCTCTTTTGGTTTTAAAATATCTGTTATTCACTCATTTAAAGCTCTTTTCTGTTTCTGCCTTACGAGTATGAATGGTTCAAAATTTGAACAAAGGATCTGGATTCTGTAATATACTTCATACTAGAAATTAGATTACAACAAAAATTATATTAGTACTACAGGTCTGATCTGAATAGTCCTTTCTTTTTATGAGAACAAATTCATTCCATTTTCTACTTGCTTCTTGTTATGGTAGGAGAAGTTGCAACCTGAAATGTCAAGACTATTGAGGATTAGGCAAATGTGTTTTTGAAGTCTCTAGTTGTACTGCTAATATGGTCAACCTGTGGAAGCCTAAATACCTTAATAATATACTATCTTAATTTATAACTTACAAAAGCCGCGGCATGAATTTCTAAATTTCCATTCTCAATTTCAATTCTCAGGCTGGAAATAGAGAAAGTTTGCAAATTACTTTTATGGTATGTAAAGCCTCCGAAAGTGTTGTTTATTAATTCTTGATGGTTTGCATTATGCAAATGGCGAAATCTTTGTGATAAATAAGATTGAGAAATAGACTAAGTTCATATTTTTCTTCATAATGATGGTACAAAAGCATTTGATGTATTTGCATTAATGATGAAGACTCCCTTTTTTTGTCAAAGGCTGGTAAAATAAAATGGTTTTGCAAGAGGAATCAAAGCCTTAAATATGGTCAATGGTTACGTTCCTAGCTCTACTTGTACTGCTCACATGCATTCGTAAAAAAGTATGACCTGATAAAAATAAAAAAACTTCCCCCAAAAAATCTACGGGCTGGGGTTCACCAGTTTAGGTGCATGATTTTTGCAGATCGCACTAGGATTCGGTTGCTGTTGAATATGATGAGGCCCCAACATGTGTTTACACTTTACCATAAGAGAATAAGGGGTTAAGGTCAGGTGCAAATCCTGGCTGATTAGAGTTAGCTCACAGACCTTGGCAGCTTAGCCAAAAAGGTATGGTCATTGTGCAGCGTGATATTCACAAACTTGTGGTTTCTTTTCCTTATCTGCAACACATTAAAAAAATTGCCATAGGCCCATAAGTCAGCAATACTAGAAAAAGGTAGTATTGTTAGCTGAAGCTTTGGAAAACAATTATAAAATATAATCTAGTTGTGAAACAACTTACTTCTTGGCTCTTAAAAGCTCAGAAAACTCAGAAGCAGCTTGATGTGGCAGAGTCCTTATTAGCGTTGTTTTAATGTTGGGATCATCCTTTCTCTATATTTACCGGACAAGAAAGTATCACCAAGAGCTCTTGATTTGTGTACATTTTATTTAGTTCTTGTACCTTGAAGATTTATATTAGCTACGGATTGTAGGTGAAAACAATTATTAACATGCTCATGTTTATGGTGCAAGGTAAAATTGTCCTTAATATTTGATCTGAAAGATTAAGATACCATATATGGAAACATTGAGGATGCTAATTCTGATTTGAGAGGCTGTTTATTTTTTGTGCAGCTTGTTTCAGCCATTTATGGAAGAAGACAGAACATGAATGGAATAGAACAGTGTCTGTGCAAAGCCAAACAGCAAAAAGGGCTTCACATTTCAGTGTTTCTACATGAAGTTCCTCTCAACGGAAGAGATTAATGAAATGAAAACCATCCTTCAAACTCTGTGATTGAAAACACTGCAAATAGTCTGCTCACATTTGGCAAATTTTAGAATCACTGAGAATGCTTGGATTTGGCATAAGAGGTTGTGTTATACACTTATATCATTCCGTCTGCTTGATTTAGAACCTGGAGTTTAGAACTATTTCTCATAGACATGCTGCTACGTTGACTTCTAAAATTTATTTGAAACAAAATATTTGGTATCCATTGTAGTAGTGAGCAAAACCTGGACCTGAATTTTTCAGATTTATAAGATGAAGTTATTCATCATTTGGAGCTTTCACGTATAAGCATTAGTTTAGCTGGTGCTGAAATACGATCTAGTCAAGATGGGATCGGTCTGTTGCGTAGCTGGAAGGCCTCGGGAGCTACTGACCAATGAGGGAGGGAGGCTTGGTCTGCGAGAGTCACATTGGCGGTCAAATGTAGGGCTCTCAACTTCAACATATCCTCATTGGGATGTTAAGTTACAGGGTGAAGATGATGTGTCAGCCTTGAGTTCCATGCGACTGCAGAGGACCCTTTCATCAAACAGTGGAGGGAGCAGAGTCGCAAGTTCACGATTTTTGACCCACCAAAATGGAAATGTTCGAAATGAAGGAAGCCCTTCAGATAGTTTTCGAGCATCTAAGTGGTCAAACTCTCCCATTCACGTACGAAATGCTGAGGATTTTGGCAGCCAACCAGGTAATATCTTTTTCTGAGTATTTTGCTTCTTTTGTTTCCCATTTCATTGCTGTTTCAAAGCAGCAACTAAAATACTACATTTTGTTTTTTTGTAAACTTTTTTATAATGATCTGATAACTTCAGGAGCTGAGAATCATTGTAATACCTGACATTTTGGGGAACTTTGCCTAATAACCAAAATCCTTATGTTATGGAAATTGTTATGCACAAAATCATTGCTCGGAAAAAATATTACCAATAACTATGCTTAAAAATGGTCTTGCAAAAATTTGAAATCAGGCACAACTATTTCACATTGGTGGCTAATCTGAGCAATTTCTTTTTGAAGAACACTGTCAGTATATATTTATTTTGTATATTGTTCTAGAGCAGGAAGTGTGTGTTTTTGCTGTTCACCAAGTTAGCCATAATTCAGGGACTTATCTTGCATAATAGATCCCACAATCACCAAAATACAGGTTATGCAACCATGTATGGATAGAAAAACAACAAAATGTAATAATACTAAGTGAAGATTAATTAGCTTAGTCTGAAACTGCAGATATAAAAGGATAGATGCTCAGTGAATACAGAAGATGAAATGGTCTGTTTGTTGGCATCTTCTTAGAGGAACTTTTAAAATCCAGAAGTGAGAGTGATTACAACCAATCTTAGAAAACAATTTATTGTCTAATTTATCGGTATGCCTAAAATTGATATGATTCTCGCTTCAAGCTTTAACATTTAAATGTTTTGTAAGAAAGCTACTCTATTGGTGTTGTGCTGGTCTTATATGGACCTATGGTTAATCAGCCATTTACTTTATATGACCAAACAGTCACAGGACTTCAGAAGGATAAATGCCAATTTGTTTCCAATTAGAGGTTGCAGTGATTGTTCACATGGATCTATATATTGCTCTATAAAATATTGAAAATGATATAAACAATGTGTATACCATCAAGTGATCTTAAAATTCATTTATTCAAATTCTTTTCATAAATAATTTTGACTAAACTTCATATAATATTTTATAACATGCAATATATCCTCAAATACTTTATCTTTAAGCATAGGTGAAATATAGCAACGTCATTACAAATGTAGCTTTCAATGTAATCTTGGCTGTTCTAGTAGCTTAAATAATCTTGTTGAAAATGTCTGACAAAGAAAACCATTCAATTGCAATTTAAACTTCCTGAGATTTGGTTCGTTTATTCTTCACATGATTATAAATGTGGCTTGCCTTAATAGATTGGTTTTAATTGATATTCTTGAAAATGACTAACAAAGAAAAGTAAAAACCATTAGTTGTGATTTGAACTTTTGTTAGATTTGGTTCATTTCCTCTTGATCTCATAGTTTGGGTTTTTGCAGTCAGAAATATGCATTAGACTATTCCCTGTTTGAATTACACTTTAGTTTTCTTGGTTTTTTCTTACAGGGTTCTACACATCCTTGAGGATGGATTGCCTGTTTCCTTGTTGGAAATGTCCCTAAGCTGGCCCATTCTGCAAGGGAGTGTCAAGTATATGTTTCTTGTTTCCAAGCTATCCCTTGTCCAATGGTAGGGAGGGGACTCATAGCCATCCCTCACTGCCAATCCCACTGAAAACTCAAAAAAAAAGTTCCTCTGAGGACAGATATGTAAAAAGTGAAATATAGTTTCACCTTAATGCAAGAAATATTGCATAATTTTCTCAAATGAACTTGGCTTTAAAGTTAACAGCTTTTAAGTTGAATGTAAAAGACAGGGAAACTGAAATTTTCTGAAGGACACATCTTTGAGCTCTAATAGTCAGTCTTATGCGGGGATGCATACTTTTGTTTGTGTACAGCCATTACTTGTGTCATCTTCTACGTTTTGGGGGATCATCTCTCGTTGTCTTGGAAACATGTTATATTGTTTTGCAATTCTCTAGTCCAGAAAACTCAATTTAATCTTTCACTTTTGAATGTGGTGTCGTTTTTTGTTGAGCTATCCGCTCCTTTTATGGTCCTAGTTTGTATTTAGTGTGAAAAATAGTTGGTGCTCATTTGTATCAGGAAAAAGTGAATTCAAAAATGTGGGCCATAGGACAAAGGCAACTGTCTCCCCACAAAGTCAAAAGAGTTGCAGAGGATCTTGTCATAAAGTTCATAGCGGAGGAATTGCAAGGAACCTTATCATATTAATTTCAAAAGCTAACGGGGAATTTTAGAATGTCTTTGTTGTTAGGGTCAGTTACAAAAGTAATGAAGGACTCACAAAGCATTGTAAGTTTCATTGCAAGTTACAAATAGTCTTGTTATAATGAGGTAGTTATAAACATACCTTTTTCTGAAGTCCTGATATTGTTCTCAGGTACTGAGATTTGTTTCTTTCCTATGAACCATTTGGTAATTCGGAATACACAAATTGAAGGAAGACTGTAGTGAATGGAGAGATGCGTACATAGTACATACATAATTGTCTCTTGTACCGTGATAAAAAAAAACTAGAGCACATTTTCATTCAACCTTAATACAATTGCCAGGAACAAGTGGGGATGGTGGGCTCCACTATGTTATCCCAAAAGCCACGCACAATAAGCAAACATGTAAATTTTGCACATACTACATGAGATTCAGCTAAAAAATTTCCTAACCAAAAAACCCACTCATAAGAGAACAAAGTATCTCAGAAGGCATACCAAAACTGGATCTTATAGATAGTGGCTTGCATTATAATGTAACATGAGACTTAATCATCTGTAAATGACATATGCAACTGCTTTATGTTCCAGAAAATCCTTCATCCTAATAATACAATATACTCAACAATGGTAGATTGAGAGCAAGGACAACATTTGTCATAAAACCCACAACCTTCTTAGAAAATATTATTCATGACCTGGCGCTAAACTACCAAAACTTGAAGTCCCAAAGGTAGTGTACAAAGGGCAAGTTGCTTTTAACATAGATGTTCTCACAATACACTTGGTCCATAACAGGTCTGACGATACATCCTCTCTCAGAAGACTCTTTGTTGAGAAATTTGATTGACTGTTTGAAGACTTTTCTGATTTACCATCATTGCAATTGATGAGGTTTCTCTTCTGGGATGTTGGTTGATATATTTCACAGATTAAAGATTTAAGGGACATAACCATATTGATGGTGGTATTGATATCATGTTTCAAGGGGAGGCCTAACAAGTTCCGCCTAGTTGTGATATTGAAACTTCATCACAGACAAGTCCTTAGGTTCTGATTTCCTTACAACCTCTAGAAAGGAAAGATCAAATGCTTCGAATTTGAGCAAACATCGAGACAAAAATATGAGCCTTTGTCATGATACTAAAAGAAGTTAGAACAAGCAATCAAACGTAAAAAGGATCAACTGCATTAATAGCTTATGGCATTATATACCACTGAACAAACTGCACATAATATAAAATACACTAGTACTCAGAATTCTCTTGTACATCAACTAAAGATGTTTTTTATAAGTTCAGACTATATCTGAAAAACCCTTGATTCCACAATACTTGCTTCGTTGACACAAATAAAGCACAATACATATTCAAGAAGCAAGGTTGGGTGTCCCTCGTGCTTATTTTCTGATTTTCATATTGCTTACAGATTCAAGTCAGTTTTCAAGTCCGGGAAGAAGAAGCAACAGATACTTTGGTTCCTGCCACTTCAAAGGGTAGTCAATATTGAGTCATGAGTCATAACATTAGCATGTATTAGCTATGAGAAAAAAGGAAAGGGACATGTACAACTATAAGTTTAAAAAATTCACTTAGTTTGCCAGCATAGTCGGTCTCTTCCTTTAACCCATTAATATAGTATTGTGGATTAATTCTATCAATTCATGTCCCATTGGTAAGGGGATAGGTTCTGATAAATGAAAATGACACTAGCAACATTTATAAGTTGGAAACATCAACATTTATTATCATAGTAATTGGAAATGTGAACATTTATTTACCCTTTCAAGAAAAATTTTCTTGTTATTATTTGGCCAATTGCTATAATTCCATCCTTCATGCACAAGAGACCAACATAATACTAGAAGTTTGAATTTCAATCACATCAAGGCAAACCTCAACTTTTTTTTTCTTTTTCTTTTCATCATTTGTAATTTTTTTTGGCTTTTGTGTATATAATCTTTTTGTTTATGTTTGACATCAACAAGTTGGGGTATGCCTACAAGTTGACAGTTGACATGATATGCATTAACAATTTGATCATCAACATGTTGCAAGTATGTGTCTAATCGGTGTTGTCATTGGTGTCAACTGTGCTCCTATTTTGTTGCTTGCTTGTAATAAGTGAGATGCTTTGTATTTACTTATGTAAGTGATCTTGATGTTGAGGATATTGAGAAAATTAGCTCCTTGTTTACCGCAGTATGGTGTGTTTCACAGAATATGAAGTAAACAGAAATAAGTAGTATAGTGCATCATATGACCATAACAAGAGTACTCGGAATGGAATACTGTATTTATCATTGATTCACAGAACATTACAATGTCATGACAGCACATAAACATTCATTGTGATTCCAATGTCTGCATAATAACTATTGCAAAATCACCGATATCCGACTACAATGCATTGATGACTTAAATACTCACGACCAAGGGTGGTTGTGATGCCAACTGTTGGTACCGACTCCAAACTACCCGACCCGTCGGTTGATGCCGACAACTAATTACATCATTTGTTTATTTAACTATTTTGCTGTCTACATCTATCCCCCCCTCAAAATTAGTCGTCTTCCAGACGACATTCACAACAAAATGACAAAATTATGACAAAACTTAACCATCCTACTGAGAGTGTGGAGGTTGGGAAGACGTCCCTGGGTGTACTGACAAGGTTGGGGTGGCTGATCGTTGTTGCGCTTGCAGCTTCCTTGCTTCCTCGGTCCTTTGCCGCAGCTGGTGTTGGGCTACTAGCTCCCGCTCCCTTGCTGCCTTCACCATGTGACCGGCTTCCATGACCCGTGCTTTAGCCTTCATTACTTCGGCCTCCTTTGCCTCAAGCTGTACTCCCATATCTTTCATCTTAGCCTCCATCTCCCTCAACTTGGCTTCTAAGCCTGATGCCCTGGCCTTTTCTGTTTCTGTGGCTTCTGTCTGCTGTGCTAACTGTTGGTGGGACCTTTGAATGTGCTCCGTCAATTCTTTCTTCTTTGTCTGTAGGGCTGCCTCACTCTCCTTCTCCTTCTCCCACATCACCTCTTTTTTCTTCAGTTCATAGACTATTTGCTTGTATGCCTTCTCTATGGTGAATAGGGACTCTATGACTTCTGCGTCCCTTCCTCCTACCCCTGGCCGTGACCCTCTCCATCGGTCATGCATCTCCTGAGTGTCGATCTCTGGCCAACCTCTCGCTGTGAATTGGCGAGCAAACTCCTCCTCACAACCTTGTTGAACAAAGTTCCTTATTCTCTTGGCCTCTTGAGCCACTACCTGTGATCGTCCCAATCTCAATTGTTTGGAGATATCAGCTATCTCCCCCATATAATCTGCCATATTCTCCAAGTCCTCCATGTACCTCTGAATGGTACCTATTGGGTCGGAGGGGTCAGGTCTAGAAAGTGTGAGGGTCAATCCCTCTGGAAATCCCTCCTCCTCTGGTGAAGTGGTCACTGGGGTGATCGCCGGGGAGCTCATGATGCCCATGGAAGGCCCCCCAACCTCCTGTGTAGCTGGTACTGGCTGTGGTAGACTGCCCTGCTGAGTGATCTGGCCAGTAACGCTGAGCTGCTCTAGGCTCTCTGTCCCCCTTGGTGTGCTACCTTCTTCTTGACCTTTCGTCCCGAAGTGAAGTGGGCTCAGCAAAGGTACCTCAGGCATGTCTACTGTTAGGCCAATATCACTCAACCAGCTATCTATTTTGTCTTGACCTCCTGCTGCTGGTACCTCTACCTGTGGTGTGGTTATTCCCTCTACTGTGGAGGGTTCCACTGGTGAAGTCGTCACCAAAGGTGCTGCTGATGGTATGACTCTTGCTGGCAACCTTAGCCTGACTGGCAGTGTGGCTGTGCCCTGTGCTTGTATCTCGGTACTCTGTGCTGGTACTGGTAGTGTGAATGCTGCCGATTTGAGTTTTGGAAGTACCAAAACTCCTTTTGGTTGCCCCCTTTTTTCTGCTGTGTTTTCCTTAGTATCCCTTATGGCTGCCTCCCTCACCACACTCCGTGTCATTCTTGGTGCCCGTACTTCATCCATAGATGAGTCGCTTTCTACCACTGGTGACTGTCCCCTGCCTTCCTCTTCTTCTTCCTCTTCTTCTTCTTCTTCTTCTTCTTCACTTTCTGAGGATGTTTCCTGTTGCTTCCTTTTCCTTTTTTTCCGTCGTGAAGGTTCTCCGTGAACTGTGTCGAGTCCCTTCCAGTAGAAGACTGTCGGCCATCCCGGCTCTACTTGCGCTGTCGGTTGTAACCCCCCCCATTTGTCTGCTGGCACCTGGGTATGGACAGCATCGAGAAAGAGGGCAATGACTTGTTGAGTCATATAGAATACCTTATGCCGCTGGGATAAAAATTCCCTCACCCTCTCTGTCAAATACCTCGCCCAGTTGTAGACCTTGCCAACACGCAATCCGATCATATAGTCGACCATCCATAGGGCGATGTCCGATGCCCTACTGGAACCCGTCAGTCTGCACTTCATGACATCCATGATGCACTTCCATTCCTCATTTGCCAATAAATTTTTCCTCAATCCCCGATTATCTGAATTCCATATTGTGTCTTTCTCCTTGTCTGAGAGGTCACTTCTGCATACCCTCTGAATGAGGGTTTCTTTGTGGTGCTGGGTCATCCGGCCCGGTTTTACCACACTCTGGCCAACGGCTGGAACCCCCATTACTCTGGCAAAATCCTGTGGCCAGAATGATACAGTCACTGAATGGCCCCGATACTCGATAATGGACCTGCTGGAGTGCTCGTAGAAATTGTCTACCATAGCTTTTAAATACAGCTCGAACTCCCTGGTATTAAAGTAGGGCATCATTATGGTTTTGTCGACTTGGGCATGTTTCAATGCTACTTTCAGCACATTGTCTTCCGGTGCATTCTTCCACCATTGTTTGCATTCGTTTCCTGTCAGGCTTTCCCAGGCGATGGCCTTCATTCCGGTATCCGCACTTTGTTTCTTCCTCTCCTCCGATGCAATCTTTGGTCTGGAGGTTGCAATCTTTTTGCCCTTATCCATTATCCAATTTTTTTTGACAATTCCTATGCTGGGTATTTGAGTGCTGAAGTGCCGATACCAAGCCGATGCTTTCTTTTCCCCTGATGGTAGACCTCGAGAATGCCAAGTACGCTGTACTGCTGCAATGGTACGGTCTGTACTGTACTGCCTAATACAGCCCTTCCATGTTGCTGTTTTTTTTTTTTTTTCCTCTTCTCTCTATTTTTTTTTCTGTTTGCTACTTGGGAGTTGAGTTTTTAAAGAGGGGCGGGGGTGGCTGGCCATACGGTGTACGACGTACGGTCTGGCCGTACGTCGTACGGAATTTTTTTTATTTTTTATTTTTTTAAAAAATTTTTTTTTTAAAAAAAAATTTTTTGAAAATTTTTTTTGCCAGGCCGTACGGCCGTACGGCCGTACTACCTGTGCGTACAGCCTGGCCGTACGTCGTACGACCTGCTTTTTTTTTTTTTGTTTTGAATTTTTTTTTGTTTTTTTTGTTTACTCTGTTTTTTCTTTACCTCTTCGCTGCTGTGTGGTTCCGACAACGGCCTCCTCGACTTTGTCTTCGTCTTTTATGACCTCAATTTCTGTCATGTGGCGGAATATACACTGAATATACCCTTTCTGTCGGAGGCAATCGTTGGAGCAGCATTGTTCGACTTCTTCCAGTTCCCATATTCGATCCACCAGTGTATTTTTGTCTTGTATCAGCCGTAAGTTCCATCCCATCGGTTCCTGGGTCCACTGGAATGTTCTTCCGTCGCTGTTCATCCTTACACTTTTAGTCTTGAACTTTGCTTTCCAAATTCGACTTCTTGGAATCTGGACATATGGAGTTCCCTGGTTCTTCAACTTTAGTTGTAGGACCTCATTCTCATAGGGTGATCTTTCAACTATGAACATGGCCTCTGCTACATACCTTTTCACCGGGGTTTTTATTTCTTTTGGTAATAAGAATTCGAACTTATCCCTTACCTTATTGCATTCGGCTATCCACCGGTTCCACGCCTCTTCCTTTTCATTCTGATTGTCATCATCGCCATTTTCGATGATGTCGCTGTCAATTATCCCTTCTCGAATACCAGTTTGCATCGTTCTTGGTCCAAAAAATTCAGGTTCGTATGGTGCACTCCGGAAACATACTCCATTGGTCCCCTCTGTTGTTCCTTCCAACATTGCGTATCCCAACATATTGATTTCTATTGTTTCTTCCCTTTTTTGCTTATATTTCTTCAGTTTTGCTCCGTTCACTGTGTCCCTGACCTGGGTTCCGTCAATGTTGTCCAGCCTTGTAGCCCCATTGTCCAGTATTTCCCGTACCCTGAACGGTCCCAACCAACGGACTTTGAACTTACCCGGTTTAATTTCGTTACGGCCGTTATATTTGAGGACTAACTGCCCTGGCCGGAATTCCATTCTCTGTAGGTGTTTGTCGTGCCAATACTTCCGGCGTTTCTGCATAATTTCCGTCGACCATTGAGCCAAAATTCTTTTCTCATCCAGTTTATTCAACTGGAATAGTCTTTCTTCCAGGCTTTCCGTATCTCCTAGTCTATTTTCCACTGCAATTCTCAGACTTGGAACCAGGTATTCTGCTGGTACTACCGCTTCTTGCCCATACATCAACTGGAAGGGAGTGTGTCCAGTCGTTACCTTATAAGTGGTTCGATAAGCCCATAACACTGTTGGTAGCCTCTCTTCCCAGTCCGACCCTTCGATACCGCATGACTTGTGGATTACCGAAACGAGCACCTTGTTTGTTGACTCTGCCTGCCCGTTCGCCCTTGGATAGTACGGACTTGATAGGGTGTGCAGGATTTTGAACTCTGTAGTCATCAGTCGGATGACGTGGTTGACGAAATGTCCCCCGCGGTCACTTGTCAATTGAATTGGGATCCCATACCTCGTCACGATGTGCTCGTATATGAACCTTGTCGTACTTAATGCAGTGTTATCTTCCAGTGCCTTCGCTTCTGCCCACTTCATCAAATATTCCGTAGCCACTATTATGTACCGACATCGGTGTAGTTGGCTGACCTTCAGTGGTCCTACAAAATCCAACCCCCATCTTTCGAAAAGCTCTTGAGGTTGTGATGGCCATAGTGGCATATAATCCCTCTTTAGCGGTTTCCCTACCCTCTGACAAGTGTCACATTGGATTACCCATTCTCGAGCATCTGTGTGTAACGTCGGCCACTATAGGCCGGCGAGTAGGACTTTTCGTGCCGTGGCGTCGAGACTCATATGTCCCCCTGCGAGTCCCTCATGTGCTTCCGCCAATACACCCCTTATCTCTTCTTCCATCACACACCTTCGGAGAATTTGATCAAGCCCCATTTTGTAGAGCAACCCATTTATCAGTTGAAATGTCTTACTTTTGAATGCAATCTTCCGTCGTTCACTTGTAGACATTTCTGGCGGAAACGTTGAAGTGGACAAGTATTCACCAATTTTCTCGTACCATGGTGGCAGGGCGGCTATTTGGAATAGGTGGGCATCTGGGAAGTCTTCATTGACCCCATCTCCTGGTTCTCCTGATTTGATCCTTGATAGCTGGTCGGCAATTACATGGCTTTTTCCTGGTCGCACAATAATGGTGAAAGTAAATTCTTGCAGTAGTAACAACCATCTACTGATTCTGGCTTGAATAATCGGTTTGTTGACCAGGTACATTAGTGCTTGATGATCCACATAAAAAGTGAATGGTGTTGCCAAGAGATAATGCCTGAATTTCTGTACGGAGTAGACCATTCCCAAAGCCTCCCTTTCCGTAGTACTGTAATTCCGTTCCGCTTTGGAGAGCAACCGACTGGCAAAGTACACTGGATGATCCAATCCATGAGATCCGACCTGTGCAAAAGTGGCACCAATTGCAAAGTTTGATGCGTCCACGTGCACGTGGAATTCCTTGTCCCAGTTTGGATAGGCTAGGATAGGTGCGCTGATGAGCCTTGTCTTTAGTTCTTCAAACGCTTTCTGTTGTTCCTCCAACTAGACAAACTGCACCCCTTTCCTTGTCAACATGTCCAATGGTTGCAATATTTGAGCAAAATTTTTGATAAATCTTCGGTAGTACCCGACATGGCCGAGAAAAGACTTTACTCCGGTGATATCTTCTGGAGCCTCCATTTCTACAATCACCCGAATCTTGTCCGGGTCTGCTTTTAGTCCGGCTTGGCATACAATATGGCCAAGAAGTTTCCCTTGTGACACCATGAACCGGCACTTTTTCGGGTTTAAGGCCAACCGTGCGGCCCTGCAACGCTCCATGCACTCGGTGAGGGCTTTGAGGTGTGTCTGCTGGTCGCTGTAAATTGACCAGTCATCGAGGAATGCCTTGAAGTTTCCCACCGACATTTTGTCAAATATGTGTAGGATAATCCTCTGAAAGGTGGCTAGTGCATTGCACAGACCGAACGGCATCCGGTTATATGCATATACCCCGTTTTCAATCACGAATGTTGTCTTCAATTTGTCTTCCTCAGTGATGCTGATCTGGTTATACCCTGAAAATCCGTCCATAAAGGAATATATTTCGCGACTGGCCACTTCTTCCAAAATGGAGTTTGTGAATGGGATGGGGAAGGGGTCTTTGATTGTTACTGCATTCAGACATCTAAAATCCACGCAAATCCTGATTTGTCCCCCTTCTTTCTTAAGTGATATTACAATCGGTGACACCCACTCGCTTGTTTCTACCTCAAAGATTATCCTTGCCTCAAGCATTTTTTCAATTTCCTCCTGCACTTTTGCTGCGTAGTTCTTATTCATGCGATATGGCCTTTTCCGTACTGGGCGTGCTCCTGGTATGAGTGGAATTCTGTGGAAGCACAATTCTGGTGGTATCCCCTTCAGGTCCTTGTAGGTCCAGGCAAACACATCTTTGTACTCTAGAAAGATTCTGAACGTTGCTGCCTTGAGTACTGGATTCCAGTCATCGCCAGCCAGAATTATCTTTGGGTTGCTTTCCTCGCCAAGATTAATTCTCTTCGTTACTGGCTCTTCGTACATAATCTTCTTTTCCGGTTCAAACTGATGTGCCGGCGTACTGTCTACTTTTGCACTCCCTTCCTTATACTCCCCGTACGCCGCTGGGAACATGTGGGTCACTTCCTCCCCCTTATCACTTGTCTGTTCCAATGTTTCACCGTCGTCTTCCTGTTCGTTCGTCATTCTCGAGCTTTCACCGATTTCTTTTATCATGTTGCATTGTGGCGGAAAAAACTCGTAGTCCTTCATCTGCCAATGGAATAGCCCGCTGAATGAATTTGTTTCGTCTTCTGAACATTCCTGTAATTTCAGCACCCCTTCATCATCGGGCTCCATCGGCCCTCTCCCACCTTCTGTCGAGTTCCCTCCATCCGAGTCAGAATCTGAGGCCAACTCTTCATTGATAGTTTGCGTCCTCAAGTCAATGACAAACTTCTTATGCCTATTTTCTATGGACAGAGTGTTCTTCTTCCAGTTGTGGTTGGCCTTGGCGGCTATTAGCCATCCTCGGCCGAGTAATGCATCGTATGATGCATTCTGTGTTGTTATGGCTACAAAATTTAACAAAAATTGCTGGGTACCAATTCTTACTTTTTGAGCCATTAGCACTCCCAGCGCCTTGATCCCGTGCTGGTCGGCTCCCACTAACTGGAAGTTTTGTGGCCATAGAGTAGGCTTCCCGAGGCTTTTCCAGGTGTCTTCCGGTAACACGTTTACTCCAGATCCCCCGTCGACTATTGTATTTGTCAAATTTCTCCCAAGTATTTCCATCTGCACTACGGCCGGTTTCTTCTCGGTGTCAACCGCCAGCAACCTCGGGTCGAGTACTTGTTCTCCCGTTGGCGGTGGTTCCACTATAACATCTTCTGTTGTGTGGGCTTCATCTGCGTGTGAGTTACCTTCTATTATCTTGGATAGTGCTATTTTTAACTGAGGTAAGCTCTGGAGGAGGTCCGCCAATTTGATTGGTACGGTAGTTTGCAATACTTGACTTGCTATGTTCTTATCTGATTCTGATCGTAGGGTTGAAGTTACCTTCTTGTCTAAGTTCCTCTGTTCAGTTTTCATGGCAACTTCCACTTCCTTTCGTGCCTCACGGAGTCTTTCTTTTTCCGTACGGGGATCTAGATAAGTAGCCTTTTTCAACTGCGCTCGGGTGATAGCAAGGATTTCTTCATTATTTCCCTTGAGATTGATAAGGTTTACCCCCTTCTGCTTCGGACATTCTTTTTCTTCGTGATCACCAGGCCCACACCACTTGCACAATGCATTTATTGTGCTTTGATTGTTGTTGGGGCATTCCCGTGCAAAGTGTCCCCACTCGTTGCATTGCCAGCACTGTATCATCGGTCGCCCTTTGCTGTCGTACTGCAGTCTGTTTCTGGGGCTGTTATTGTTAAACCTTCTGTTATTCCTGTATCCTTCGGGGGATGCATTCGGACTATTTTGAGGTTTCGGCGGTGTGGTCGGCGGAGTTGATGATTCTCCCTGAGTGAACAACACTTGGGTGCTTCTTGTTTTCAAGTTAAATGGACATTCCTTGATTGAATGTCCTATTACCTGACAGATGTCACAAAATAATTTTCTCGGGCAGTTTGCCTTTATGTGACCCTCCCCATTGCACTCTGTGCACCATAACTCGCGACCTTCTCTAGTTGTCTCTTTATCTGTTTTCATTTCCTTCATCATGCGGACCATGTCCCTTCTCAATGCCTAAATGGTTTTCGACTCGTTTTCACTGCTGTCGTCCCCCGTACTGTCATCATCTTCAGTTCTTCTCTTACTTCGGGATGATGTTTTGCTTTCACTTTCTATGTCCATCGCTCGATTGTACGCCTCCGCGTACGACGATGGGGGTACCACTTTCATCTTTTTTCTTAATGACGAGACTAGCCCTTCAATGAACCATCTTTTCTTCAGTCCATCGGCTGGTTGCGTTTCCAGTTTCCCGAGTAATTCTTTGAGCCTTCTATTATATGCCCTTACATTTTCGTTCTTTCCTTGTTTGGTATTGTAGATTTCTGCTACAATCTCATTGTCGTCTTTCAGAAGTTTAAATTCGTTCTCGAAGGCTTTTCTCAGTTCGTCCCATGAGGTTTTCTGTGCTGCCCCTAGGTCTGTATACTAGTCAATGGCAATGCCTCTTAGCGTCGCTGGAAACGCTTTTACCCAATAGTCTTCATCTTCTTGTCCGTTTGCCACCCATATGGTTTCACACGTTTTACAGTGTCGGACAGGATCCTCTGACCCGTTCCCCATGAACTTCGGCAGCTTCTGCCTTTCACTTGCCGGTGGGGTCACCATTTTCTTCCCGAGGTACCCTCTCTGTGTCTTTGACCCAACTGGACTGGTTCTAACGTGTCGTTCCGGTGTCTTCCCGACACTGCCGGCCAAGTACGGTTCCTTCCCACTTCCGGTTTCGGCGTCCTCTACACTTTGAGTTACCTCTGGCTCTCCTTGGTTTTCCCTCTGTGCAGGGGTCTCAGGTTCAAGTCTTCTATTCCTTAGCGTTTCGTCAGAAATGGACAATGCCACAATCCGACGTATACTATCCTCTAGTTCTTCTGTTAGATTATTTTCTTTTCCTCTATTTGTTATTGGTGTTCTAAAATTATGTTCATCACCCCCTTGATCTACCTCTTCATGTCGTTCATTTTCTTTTTCACAAATCTGTTTCAATCGTTTTCTACGTTCTTCTTGTTCCTTTAGTCTTAATGATCTTCTTACTATTTCTTCTGGTGTTGCGTGCCCCACTGGTAATTTATTCTTATCCTTATTAAGTTGTATGGGCATTAATTATGCTTACCCTTTCTTAGTTGTACAGTGTGCGACGGCGATCACCGTCACGTTCCTCCTCCTCTTGTTTCAGGCGTTCTTCATATCTTCTGAGAATTTGTTGTCGTCGCACTTCCCTCTCTCTCTCTTCTCGAATATCTTGGAAGGCTATCAAGTTCCTTGCCAGAAGTCGAGGGATGCGGTCCAAAAGATTATCCACTTCGCTATTGACACGCAGGTTCTCTGAAATAACCTCCTGTGGAACCTCTCTGCGGATAGACTCGTCTCTCACGTATTGTCCTACTGATAATAACCACAGTTTGACCAATTCCTGAGTTACTTCATCTTCTCGACTTCTGGGTTCATTCTCTTCTCGATCACTTCCCTCGCGCTCTTCTTGAATTTCCTGTATTATTTCTTCTACGTGCTTTCTGTCTTGTACTTCCTCGTCAGTGTCAATTGGTTGCCCCATTACGTTGCCATTTCCTTGATGCTAAATACACCTGACGGCTTGTTCGGACGATGTCACTTGTCTGATGGCATCGGACGTCTCAACTTGTCATCACCTTGTCACCCGATGGCATCGGACGACTCCACTTGTCATCGACTTGTCACCCTCGACCCGTTTTCGAACTGGCAACGGCGCCAAATGTTTACCGCAGTATGGTGTGTTTCACAGAATATGAAGTAAACAGAAATAAGTAGTATAGTGCATCATATGACCATAACAAGAGTACTCGGAATGGAATACTGTATTTATCATTGATTCACAGAACATTACAATGTCATGATAGCACATAAACATTCATTGTGATTCCAATGTTTGCATAATAACTATTGCAAAATCACCGATATCCGACTACAATGCATTGATGACTTAAATACTCACGACCAAGGGTGGTTGTGATGCCAACCGTTGGTACCGACTCCAAACTACCCGACCCGTCGGTTGATGCCGACAACTAATTACATCATTTGTTTATTTAACTATTTTGCTATCTACACTCCTCCAGTAGAAACAGTGAGTTGCAGTGGAAATAGTGTATTGCATACAGAAGAACAGTCCAGAAGATTGCTTCGTATTTCATGTAGGATGAATATCTTTGTCTGCGGATTGGAAGTTATTTAGAAGTCTATATGAAGATGTTATATTCCAAGTTTGAGCCTCCGGTATGAAGATTTGAGTGAGTTATGTTCGCCAAAGTGAAAACTGCTTTTCCTATATGTTTGTTGGTGATAGGGAGAAAGTGTTATGCTCTACATTCCTCCGCATTGAAGTATTTTGGTCTGCGGTTCTAGAGTTAAGTCTAATTTGGTGTTATATGCCCTCAACTCTAATGGATCGTGATCTGGTGGTCCGCAAGCTATCCTTTCCTTATGACAGTGGCCAACAGTGTTGTTCTTGTGCTTCGGCTTGAAGAATCTTCTTGACAGAGTGGTTGGAGATCGTGCGGTTGTTCTTGGTGATTACAATGTGCTTGTGGATGTCTCTTGATCGTGTTCCTACCTTTGGATTGGTCCGCAAAGAGATAATTGGATCGTGGATAAAGAATGTTCTTAGCAGACTTAGTGTTCTCACCAGTCTTGGCTGACTTGGTTGATTTCACCAATTGTGGAGATGCCTTTAAGATTGTGGAAGCGTGTCGTGGCGTGAAGAATTGCATTTGAGTCCCAGCTAAGGCGTGTCGTGATCAACATACATCTTTACATCTTTCCCTTGGCAAATTTCTGTATTAGGTCCAGACCTATTTCTATGTATGTTTTTGTAATGCCGGCCTTGGAGATTGTTCCAATGGTTGATGAATGTATTGCCAACCTTGATGTACATTCCAAGGTTGATGACTTGTATAAAGACTTGTAATGTAATTAAGAATTTGTAAGGAGTATGCGAAATGAAGAGATAAGTGCGAAGGTGTGAAAGGGCAGAGTAGAGAAGTTATATTGTGCTTCAATCGAATTGAACTTAGGCATGGAGTAGATGCTACTTAATCAGTTCACTATTTTTGGCAGTGAGCCGCCCCTTGGCAGTGAGCCGTTCTTTGCAGTGAGCAATTTGGGCGGTGAGCCCTGTAGGCAGTGAGCCTCTGTTTTTCGGTATTGTTATAACTCATATATTTTCTGTGGGCTAACACCCACCGTGGTTTTTCCCTTTTAGGGTTTTCCACGTAAAAATCTAGTGTCTACTGTGTGATTGTGATCAAGTCTCTGGTTTCATGCTTTCATGGTTAAATCTGATTATCAGTAATTTAGTAGTTGATGGTTTATGAAGTTAAGTTTTTTGTGACAACTGATTCACCCCCCCCCCCCCCCCCCCCTCTCAGTTGTCCTGTGCATTTCAACACAACAGTGTGAAGATCAACATCATCCATCAAGCCTTATTGATAAGGTCACTGGCGACAAGATAACATGGTTGCCATTGTCAGATTCTAAAATTTGAAATTCTGCAAACAGAAGCCTGAAGTACACCATGTTGATTTTACAATTAGAAGAAATACAAAGAGAGTTCTTACAAGACAATCAGGCTTCTTAATGCCAGAGGTGACAAGAAAATTCAGTATGCAGCTCTAATACAAAAAAACAAAATACAGAACAAAGAGACCTGATAACAGTCAAATCCTGGGATTTGACAACAAGGTGCAGAATGATTCTCCAACAAGGCTGGTCCAATACTCAAAAATTGTGAAGAATTATCAAATTGTAATTACCCATCTCCACTTTCAACAAAATGCATTCACAATTTCCCCTTCTCTGAGTGCAGGTAGGAAGTGCTCCATGAGATAAAGTACATTAAGAGATAGGAGAAGTTACAAACAAACCACTTGTGATTCCTTGATTGTAAATATTGTATATGCTCTAGTTATCAACATAATGCCATTGTAGCTAGGTTGGAGATCAAAATATAGGTCCAGATCAAGATGTTTTGAAATGAGCCAAAGCCTCCTTTCCACCTCTTAGAAAGCTGTAAATTTGCTAATTGTCTATGGAAGGTGGTCAGATGACAAGGTTCTGAGCATATCACAATAAATTTATTACTACAACGTTGTGCTTAATGGATTGTGTTAAATATGCAATCCATGTTGTGCAGATTTCATTCTGTATAATAGATTTTCTCAAGTACATCAATTCTATATCTTTGTGTTTGCTATAGTAATTACAGTTAATTACAATTTATCTCTTTAAAAAACAAACCTAGTTCTCTTTAACTAAAGACTTTACGAGAGTTGGTGTTACAGTCCAAGAACCTTGAAGATTAGTAATGAACTGTATAACATCACATTATACAATAGAAGAGATTTCCTACAATATGTAACAAGCCTATGTTCATTGTAAATTAAAACGTTGGTCAGTAGTATACTTGTGAGCACAACTTGAGACCTTATATTTAATACGATCAATGGAAAAAATGGAATTGGACATGTATTGTAATGACTATCCCACTGGATAAATACATTACAAAAGCTTTTTGACAATAATTATATGCCTATGTTTGAATAACAGATGAGAACATGGTACACTATTAAGCATTAAGCTGTTCAATACCCTGTCACTTAATGGGACCATGCAAGCCTTCTGAGATGACTTGAGGGTAGAGTTTTCAGAAGGGACTGATAATTATAAATAAATTTTTACAGGGGGTGTTCGCTACTTCATTAAGTCACCGTCCCTTGCCAAAACCTGCACCCTACTGGAGGAGAATGAGTGAATTTATTGCAGATTTTTGGTGACCTCACCTGGGCTTTTAATGAACTTGTTTTGGACTATTATCTCAAAAACAATTTTAGATACTATTATAGCAACACAAGAAGTATTTATATTTAAGATATAATTGTAACTTTAACATTAGATTGTAATAGGCTGTACTTAATTGTACTAGATTTTTTGTAATAGTGTGAAGGAACATACGCTTGCATGTGTTCAAAAATTAATTGTTTACACTAATTTAAAATATTTCATTTCAGCAATCTGTGAGACACCAAGGTTCAAGCCTCAAAGCAATCTGATTATACAGAACCCACCAAACAGCCCATTTACTGGGGAGATTATTAGCATTCTTATAGGTCTTTTCAATGCACCCAACAAAATAAACCAAAATTTGTTTATATCTCATATTTCCCTAAGCACATGTGAAGCTCGGATAACAAAAAGCAACGCTATTAAAGATGGACCAATACAGAATGCCTGTATGATCAGTTGTATTCATTGAAATATTCATAGATAAATGCACAGCAAGAGCCACTAAAACAGATCTGTTTTCTGCTCTGAACCTTTAATTCTAACTGTGATGATATAAAAAATGTTTAGTTCAGTTAGTGGGGTCCACTGGAAATTATTCCATATTAAAAAAGCAGTGGAGCTACAATGGGAGAAATTTTGCAAATTGATTATGAGCTGAAAATCAAAGTCATATATTTTTGAATTTGCTGCAAAGTATGAAATCTGAAAACTACTAAGAAACTGGGCACTGGAAAACTAAAACGTGAAACTGGACACTGGAAAACTAAAACCTGAAACTGCTAAAAGAAAAATCTAAAAAAAGAGCTTTCCCTTTCTTACTTTTAAAAATCTGAAACATAGCCAAACAATTTTCTATAAAGCCATGGAAAAGTGAAGCACTTTCATGATCTTGTGGGTGGATGCCAATGTTATGAACAGGGCATTTCAGAAGAAGATAGAATACACCCAAAAACATGAATTATATGAAAGGATTGCTTCACACTGTACAAGAACAAAGTACACCTTGAAGGTCAAAACCTGGTTGGAGATAAAAGGTGATTGCTACAGATGGTGTGAGGAGATGCCAAAATAAAAGAAGTCTCTCATTCATTTTGAGGACCATTAAGATAAATTCACGACTTGGGCGATCTAGAGAGAGTGATTTTTCATTATTATCTTGACTATGAGTAGTTGACCAGGTTTTCTGCAATAAGTTCATTTTCTGTCTACAAGGTTTTTACTGCTTGTGCCAAGCTCTCTGTAAATAAATACACAGACATTCATGTATGCACATTCGGTGCTCTGCTTTGAAAATGAAGTTAATGCTCAGAAACTGAAAACAAGCTATGAAATCTTAAATATGGGAAATGAATTAAGAATAATGATTAATGATTCCACTACTAAGGAGACGAGGAAGTCAACCCTGTGCCAAAAGAGCATTGTAAATAATGGAAGAATTTAATCCATGAATAATTTAAAGTTAGTTCTTTCCTTGGTATGACTTCTTCCTGGCATTCTTAGTTTGTTAACCACTGCCACTTCTAATATTTTTATATTGTCATATCTTCGAAGTCAAATTGCATGTCAAATCCTTCCAGGAATTATTTATGGATTATTACTATTAGATAAGTAAATTAAACTGCTCTGCAAAGGTCTTGTAGCCAAGCTAATCTCAAGGATGTTAATGAATAACATATGTTAATTTTGTTTCTTCTTTTTTGGGTTCTGTGCGTGGCTTATAATTGTCTTATAAAAATTAGTAAGTATGCTTTAATATAATCATTAGTATGCTGTGGACAAGATTCTGTTCATGGTATCATCTTCTGTAGATTTTAGCAACATATATGATTTCAATCTCTCTTTCAGATTTACATAGGCAAGTTTTACTTGTCTGGAATCATTCTAAACGAGAGAGATTTCATCCAAACGTAGATATCTTTTTCCACAAACCAGCTACTAATGAGCATACAAATGTAAATTTATAAGTGACTGATCTTCCATCTCTTTGATTTGTGCAGATTTAATTTCAAGCCCATCTATAACGCAAACATCCTCTAAAGAGGTTAGTTATACGGTTAGTAGAAATATTTTGTGATGGTTTTTGTATTTGGGTTGGTCGTGTCTCACTTTTGAGGTGGAAGTGACTTCCTTAGTTGAAGAAAGCAACTGGTGCTCAGATGCATTTCTTATATAATTAGTTCTATGGTTTCTTCTGCAGGGTGGACATTCTGCTGGATCATCAACGGTCTCCAACACTCCTGAAGCCACTCCACCCCATTTAAGCAAGTTGAATTTTTCCTCCACCCGGTCCAAAAGTCAGCCTTCTTCTTCACGTCGTCGTTCAATTGGCAGTAATTTATTTTTCTCAAGGCGTCCACATCATTCTTCTGGCCACCCATTGTTGAGGCAAGTTTCAGATAGTCGAATTCATGCACGCAATGCACCAAATAGCAGTCCGGTGCCTTTGTTTGAAGGAAGACATTCCTTCAAGTTGTCCGGAAGTAGCGGTGATTCAACAGTTGGACCACATGGTGGGGCTTCAGACTGTTGGTCTATGCAGACATTTTCAGATCTTGTGGCTTCTTCTAGGAGAGAACGGCTGCGATGGACAGACGCTAGCAGCCCTTCTGATTTTCGATGGGCTCCTGGTAGAGAAAGTATGGATAGAGCCACATTGGCAGCAGAAAGGATAAGGGTTAACAGTTCACAACCTGCATCAGGACCATCTGGTAGTGATGTACAAACATGTGGCATTTGCTCAAAGCTATTAACTCAAAGGTCCCCATGGAGTGCTCAGAAAATGGTAGCCAGCAATGATCTTTCTGTTACTGCAGTACTGGTATGTAGACATGTATACCATGCAGAATGTTTAGAGCAGGTTACTCCTGAAGCATGTTGCCATGATCCACCTTGCCCTGTATGTTCTGCAAGTGAAGATGTTGTTTCAAAGGGACAGAAATTAGTAGGGCAGGTTAATACCTGTAAGAATAGTGCAAGAGACTTTTCTTCAAATAGCCAATTTTCAAGAAATAAGCTATCTAGAATTGGGGTTGCTAATGATGATGTGCCGACTTATGAAGGTTTATCAAGTTTCAAGTCATCCAAAAACAAAAATTGCTTATCCATTAATGATGGTCTGAAATTGCCATCGAGTTCCAATGAAAAGAGTTTCTTGAATAAATCCTTCTCCAAAAGGCATTTTTTCTTCCGAGGAAAGTCTTCCAAAACTCTTTTGTCAGATGATTCTATTCACAAGAAAGGATTTTGGGGAAAGCAAGAGAGGGAATGACTCACATTTTTAAATTCTAAGAATGTAAATTAGTATCTATCATAGATTTGAAAAGAATTTGTTTATTTAGCAGGGCTTGTAATGCCCTTTCAAGGTTTTTTTGGACGAAACTACACTTTATCCTTGCTACACCCCATAAACTCCCAGAGCAAAATGCATGGCCAGGGTAAGGTTTTTGAAATATTGTAAAGATCCAGTAAATGCCTGAATAGGTTTTAGTTTGGCACAAGACTCTTGTAACAAATAAATAGGGGTTAAGGGTTCTTATTTCTTTTATTCCTTCCTTTTTATTTTCTCTAAAAAGGTGAACATCTTGGGGTAAACTGATGAATTGACTTAAATTGATAAATATTCAGCTTCCAAGGCCTGGGATGTGAGACTGCATTACAAGTCCCTCCAGCAAGTTGCCTTGTTTTATGTTGCTTAATGCATCTATTCTACCAGCATTAATTCCAAGAATATGTTGTACCAATATTTGGCACATTGTTTCTGACGTCTTTGATGTAGTTAGGTTTTTGTTTATCACGACTGCATTATCAGTGTACTATCAATATCATTGAAGCTGTTGGGAGGGAAGTTTCTTGTTGCCAAAGCTTCCTTCTTGTTAAGAGTAGTCTATTTGCATTTGAGGTGCATGTGGGAGGTCATCTTGTATTTGTAAGTTAAGAATCTGGTACTTTGGAGGGATACATTTTTTTCCATTTTCAAGTTTTAGCAAAATTGTCATCCTGCACACAGACATCGAGGGAAACAACCGCTTTTCTTAGAACTGGGTTTTTATGTTTTCTGTGCTTCACTGAAATTACTGCAAAATCCTTTACATTGCTTTGATTGACTTTTGATGTGATAAGTGTCACTGGATATGACGGAAGCTGAATCTCATCATGGGTACAAATATGTTTAGTTGCTTTATTTACCGCACCATTTTTCGATATTCTCTTATTCCAAAAATCTGCTGCTTAAAGCTAAAAGGCAAATATGTAAATCTCGTGAACAGAGAAAGGAGTAACATTTCCTTGCCAAATTAAAAATAATTCTTTTTCTCTAAGACACTGTACATGTTTTTCAAAATTGCTTTTTCCTTTCTACATTGGTTTTCCAGTGCAGAAGGTTAATGGTGCAACTGTGCTATGATTTCAGGCCAAATTGGAAGTTCCTTATGGTCTGATTGTTAGAGGTCGTGCTGCTTTTTCTTCTAAACATGTTGAAGATGGAATATGTAATGATTCATTGATTCTTCTGTGTTTTAGCCATGATCCATGCGGGGTTCTTAGTAAAAGAACTCAGACGTAATACAGCTCAATTATAGTGCTGAATTAGGGTTTGATGTTTGTCCATGTTACCTTTCATGAAATGTCTTTTATCTTGAAACCGTGCATCGCTATTATTTCATAATATCGAAGGGTATTACATGGAAATATGGTGATTGACAGATCCTATACCTACAAAAGTGAGATAAGTGTAGCATCGCTGCTATTGCACCCGGAGGAAAAAAATTGACATGTTTTGTTATTACATTAAAATAAGTAGAACACGTAAAGATAAATATGGAAAGGCTTTAAATGTTTTCTAAGATAAAATATTATTTACATAAAAATATGGCAATTGAGAGATCATGCCATTATGGAAGCAAGGAGGGTAAGCATCTCTACTTAAAATAGAAATAACAATTTTTTGTAACGCTGAAATTAAAATAGAAATAACATGTTCAGCTAAATATTTCCTTTGCAAACTTGCCTGGCTACAAAGGAATGCAATCTTCTTGAAAGGTTATGTACATTGCTTCTTCTGTAGAAGGAACCAGGCAAAACAACTGTTGAAAACAAGTTTGCTAGATTAGTCTTGGACTCAGTACTATAAATAAGTTCGTGTTTTGTATTGCCAAGAGATATGCAACTTTGTAGCTTTTTTCCTTTGCTTTTGAGACAACATACAAGCATAATAATTGAAAGGAAGTAGAGATGTGGAATACACATTTTACACTAATCTATGAGAGGAGGAATATTCAAAAATTAAATTGATTATACATTTACAAGGAAATAATCACAAACGTAATATACTATAACACGGGGAAAACCTTCTCATGAGAAAAACTCCACTTTAAAGCAACTCAATGTATTATTCAATAATCAATGGTTACAACACACTTGTAGAGGCTAAGATTTTACAAGAGTATCATCAACGAGATTTGGAGCAATTTTGATAGCATAATGATACCTATAAAAAATTCATTATGAAATCTCTATTTCAAGCACCCAATAAATAGGAGAAACAATATATAAAACCATAAAATGGTTATTAAGAAAGTATCAGTTCAAACCATTCAAAATGTAGCACCCAAATCTCTAGTAAAAAATCTAACGCCCAAAACCCAAGACGAGTCTACAAATTAAAAATAACATATTCCTTCCATTTGCCATAAAGCTCATCATAATCCACTCACCAACTTGTACATTTTATTTTGGATCCATTATCTCCGTTCAAAAATGCCTTATGACGTGTCACAACTTACGTCATAAGTTGGTCAAGTATAACTCCTTACAAATCTCTTATGTGTTATAGACACTCTTACATTTATGATATGGGAGGTGTTGTCACCTGAAAAAACCAACTCCCAAACATGCATCTTTTTGTCCCAAATCCATCTAGGAATCCAATCTGAGCCTTTGTTGTAGAACCCATCATTTATATCTAATCTGAGATTGTTTTGAATGGGTCCCCTCCATTAGGTTTCTAAGTGTTTGCCTTTTTGAAATGCAAGGAAGAAACCCATAAAAATGACTAAGTCCAAATTCTAAGTCTTTTCCTTGTATTCTCTATCTTTGTCAGAGTTTCGGAGTTTCTAGTTCCTATCTTTCGTCGTGCCATTTCTGTCGGCTCCGAATTCCGCCTTGGTTCCTTGTAAAATCGCCTAAGTGTTTCGGGTGTCGAAGGTTGGACTTGTGACCTTTCGTCTTCTTCTGAGCATGCGTCAGCAGGAAGGTCCGATTGCTGAAGTGTGCCAAGACTCCAAGTTTTTTCTAAGTATTGCAGATCGTTAGAGGTCGGAGTTGCGGTCTGCCTTCTTTTGGGCAGGTGGAAGGGAGAGGACTCGGTGGCCGAAGTCCAACAGAGTTTTAATCTTTCTAAGTGTTGTGGGCGTCGACAAGCGGGAGGTGTCTTCTCTTTCTTCCTTTTTGCAGACAGAAGGCAGAAGGGCCGATCGCCAAAGTTCGCCAAGGTTCCAAAATTCTCCTAAGTGTTGCAGAAGGCGGAAGGCGGTAGTTCTCTCTTCTTCCTCCTTTTCTTTTTGAAGGCGGAAGAAAGCAGGTCCAGGGCCGGACTTGCGACAGCGTTCATTTCTTCTAAGTATTTCGAGGTTGGTGGTCCTTCTCTTCTCTTCCAAAATACATAGTTAATAGTGAAGGCTCGATCTTTGAAGCCTAATTTGGCGGGGCCCAGCTGTTTTGCCTTCCCTGCTCTCTCTGCCGTCCAAAAATGCCCATAATACATGAGAAAACATGCCAACAACTCTCAAGATCGCCATTAATGCGAAATGGGTAGCTGAAATTGATGTTTTTATTGTGGTTGGTGGGGTTGTTGGGGGTTTTCCCGCCCATTTCATCCTCAGGTTTGGATTGTAAAGGCTATAAAGACAAGATTGGAACTCATTCTAAGGGTTGTTTGCTGAACCAATTGTCTGGTCTGGAAGCGCTCAAGGAAGATTTTCGAGCATCAAATCACGTTGGTCTGGTCTGCAAGTGAAGGGATGTATCCAACATAGTGTAGGAAGGATGTGTAAAGCAGGTATGCATTTAATGGAATGTCTCCATGGGAGTTTGTAATGTTTTTTACAAATGTATAGTCGCAGCGATATGTTTTCCCTTGCCACATTTGTTGGCACGATTGTAATTGGGGTTTGGAGGTGTGTGACAACATTTAAATTAATACAAGGCTTTGTATTTGCCATTTCTGTTGTTGCATATGGATCATTGCAGTTCTTTCTTGGATTATTATGTCCATTGCATGAAAGCCTATTTATGATATGTATGTGAATATATGTTTGGTTCTATTGATCCTCTACTGCATATTTTCTTTCCTCCTTGCACTCTATGACTCAGTTGCCCAATAGAGTAGGCACCAGTCCATATTGGGCATGGATCAATCACCATTTTAATCAAACCTTCATCATGTTAGGGGTAGGAGTAGGAGTAGATTTAGTTTAGGGTTCTACATGTTGTCCATGATTCAATGGAATAACTAGGGATAAATCTGAAGTGATGCAAAACTGTTTTAATCATTGGTGAAATATGTACATGTATGCCTGCACTATGTATCTTGTGTATGAAAAGTTGAGTGGATTCATCTCAAGGAGTAAAAGGAATGTGATGTAGTTATATTTGGGTGCAAATGCATAGTGCAGTAATCAGCTTAATCAAAGGCCTGTGCAACTAGTTTGTCTTGATCTAGTGACATCTTTGGGGATCAAGTGTACATTGGGTATGGCTGTGGTTGTTTGTTTGTGTTCTATTTCATGTCTCTAGGAATATCCCTCCTAGGTCTAGTTGAGCTTGAAGTGCAGGGGAGTATAGCCACTCCTGTCAGTTGGCCAAAATCGCCCTTGACATGTTGTAAACCTTTTTCGATCACCTTGACAACATCCCTGGCCTTCGTGATGGTGAAATGTTTTAGGGTTTTGGGTTGCAGTTATTTTGGGACCCAACAAGAGGCCCAACTTTTGAAGGTCATAACTTTTGATTTGGGAAGCTAGTTGAGATCATTTTTCTTAAATTGTTGATCTTGAAGAAATCCATGTCACCATAATCCACTTGCTCTGATTATGGCCCTTTTAACATTTTTTAGGGGCTAAAATCGACCTCTAGAGCCCTAAAAATTGAATTTTTGTGTTGTATAGCCTGAAAATTGTATTTTTTTGTTCTTTACATCAGGATGCAAAGTTGAGACACCTTTCCTAACATTCTCCCACTCGTTGAACACCTTGGAAGAGTAAAGAGAATACCAACTCTATCAACTATCTACTAGGGGCCAAGAGGCCCATAGACTTTTTGCACCACCTAAACTTCTTTGTGTTGACTGGCTTTGTTTATGCATCTGCAACATTCTACAAAGTGTCAACTTTCTCCAGCATCACCCTCTCATCCTCTACCATGTCACGAATCATCCTCGCATGAAAGGTTGAGTTCTTTCCCAGACATATGACAATTTGATTGTCACAAAGAACTCTAATAGCTTCTTGACTCAACTCCACATTTGAACACAATCTCTTAAGCCAGATGGCCTCCTTATAGGTATGAGCAGTTGCCATGTAATCGACATCTGTAGTGGACAAAGTGACCACAACTTGTCACTTACTTATCCAACTAATAACACCACTAAATAAATTGAACACATATCCATTGGTGGATCTTTTTCTATCAACATCTCTTGCCCAATTTGGATCCATGAATCCATGAATATCCACTAAGTGCTCGTCCCTTGTAGAATCACTATGATAACAAATAGAGTGCTCAAAGGTACCTCACAAATATTTGAAGACCCTCTTAATTGTATTTGAATTATCTCATCCAGGATTAGCCATAAAGCAAAACAAAACTCCCACTACTACGGCAATGTCTAGTTTAGTATAGACCATAACATACATCAAGCTCTTAATTACACTAGCATAAGGAACACAAGTTGTATCCTCCATATTTGTGGG
This sequence comes from Cunninghamia lanceolata, assembly GCA_027924645.1. Taxonomy (NCBI): domain Eukaryota; kingdom Viridiplantae; phylum Streptophyta; class Pinopsida; order Cupressales; family Cupressaceae; genus Cunninghamia; species Cunninghamia lanceolata. The sequence goes on along the minus strand of BSBN01001040.1, from coordinate 1,708,127 downwards.
TGTCGTAGGACACTACTCCATTGAAAGCTTAGTTCCCATAGAAATAGGAACACTCAAAAGTTTGCAGCTTGCCTTGTTGAAACACTACATTACAGAGTTCACATATTTACTTTGGTCCAACCAAAGCTTTTTGTTCATTTTATCTCTTTTGATCTCCATACTCAAGATATACTTGGTAGCTCCCAAGTCCATGTCAAACTGTACTAAAAGTTGACTTTAAATCACAAATCACATTCTTATTGTTACTAAAAAACAACATATCATCAACGTACAGTCTGATAATAAGGAATAGGTCACCATCCATTTTATAATAAACATAGTGATCTAGTTTGAATCTCAGAAATTTTAAGCCCAACACAAATGAATCAAATTTTTGGTACCATATTTTAGGAGACTATTTGAGATCATTCAATTTTGTATTTTAATCTACAAACCAAAGACTACCTGCCTTTAACAACATAGTGCTTTGGCTATGTCATATAGATCTCTTCTTCCAAGTCACCATGTAGGAATGCTATCTTCACATCTGTCTGTTCTATCTTTAAATCATAAGCTACTATTACAAATAACAAGAACTTGATATATGTCAGCTTAGCAACTGGGGAAAAATTTCACCAAAGTCTATCCCCTCAACTTGGGAATATCTTTTTGCAATCAATCTTGCCACATACTTTTCAACATTGTCATCTTAACTGATCTTTTTGTTAGGATTAAGGTGCCATCAACCTTGTAAATCCGATGTATTTAATTAATCATAATATTGTTTGTAAGTCATTCATAAGGGATGAAGTATTCACCAAGTAGCAATCTTGTTTCAACCGCATTTTTTATCCTTGTACCCGATGGGGGTTTTGTGGGGGGGGGGGCTTGCCCCCACTACTATCACCGGGGGGTCCAAGGGGGGCAGCGACAACTTCCTAGCCCCCCTGGCGAGGATTTGAGGGCAACGCCCTGAAGAGATTTTTTTTAGAAAATTGACTTATAAAATATTGTAATTTCTTAGTCAATCTGGACCATTCATCATTAGGTCGTAGATCTGACGATAGAAGTTATGTTAGGGGTTTTTTCCCTAGAAGGCAACACTCTTATAAGAGGATATGTATTACGGATGTAGATGAGTATTACAGGCGTTGCTGGATTGAAGACTGGAGACGAGATTGATAGTGTTGTATTGTAAACTCTATTGAAGTTAATATAGACTAGTGCATCTCTTCTTGTGTGGAGTTTTTTCCTGAAAGGGTTTCTCCAGGTAAACATTGTGTTATGTGTTTGATCTTTTGTTCCATTATTTTTTTGTTGATTTCATAGTATCTCCATTTTGGTTCTACACCGGATTAATAGTTATAGTTGTAATCAGATTTCCATTCTATAGTTGTTCACCTTCATTTCTAAAACTTTTTTTGAACACCCATTTATATTGAACATGTTTTCTTCCTTTTGACAACGATACCAAGTCCCATGTGTCATTCTTCTCCAATGTAGCCATTTCTTCATCCATCGCTACTCTCCAAGACTTAGAATCATTCATATCCATTGCCTCCATAGTTCTAAGCTCATCAATAATAGTAATCAAAGTAAAAATACATCTTCAATAAGGAATATACTTATCTAGTTGATGCAGGAGCATCTGGGTGGACTGGCAATCGACATCACCCAAAAACATTTTTAGGTTTGGTTTGGTGGTCATTGGCATCTCTCAGCATCACAAAACTTCAAATTTGGCACAAAATTGCAAGAATCAAACTTTAATGAGGCGTTTTGAAACAACAAGCATTAATTAAAATGGGACACCACATATGGAGGGCCTATGGTTAGAAAATGAAATAGTTTTTGTGGAAATGTTGGCTGAAATAAATAATGAAGAATTGTGGTTGCTAAAAGAGAAAAGGAACACCGAAAAGAGGAAGATGAAGCGCCAAAAATTGGGGAAGCTGAGACGCCTCATGTTGAGGCATTTTAATTATGTTTTTGTTGTAGATTGAACATATTTTTAGAGAGGGAAATCTCAACCCATGGGAAGGGCGTAGAGGTGAGAAAGAGTGATTGTTTACAGAAAAGCCATGAAGGCTATGTGTGCAAATTTGTGAGAGGCCATTAGAGGCCATGAATGTAGATGCAATTTGCTTGTATAGATTTGTGTAATCAATAGATTGTATGTGAGTTCAAATTCAATAAAATAAAGTATGAATTTGTGTTTGTGGTTGCATATGAGTTGTGTCATGAGCAGATTTGGTTATGAGTTGCAGGTGGGAGTACCCCTCTTGCAAGAACATCCGGGCAGACTGGCAATCGACATCACCCAAAAATATTTTTAGGTTTGATTTTTAATTTTGTTTTAGCTTGGTGGTCATTGGCATCTCTCGGCATCACAGAACTTCAAATTCGACACAAAATTGCAAGAATCAAACTTTCGTTGGTTTGCAGCTTCAACATTCCGCAGGTAGTTTTATAAAATTTATTCCCAAACATCCATAATAGCTAGAGTAGAATCCTTTTGTAGGGGTATTCTTGGAGGTACCATGTCCAATGTGCAAAAAGAATCGAAGTTATATCTTTCACCTTTCGGGAGAAATTAATGCTGAAAAATTGTGTTGTTAATGTCGAAAGTGTGTAGCCGGTTTATGAAAAGTTTAAAATTTCAAAATTTATGAGGGTTGGAACGAAATATTTTTTCCGAGCACTTGAGGGGGTTATAACACACCTTTGGGCAAATTTTTAGGCAAAATGGAGAACTTTCATTTTTTCCACCTACCAGCACCTGATTCTGCATATCCTGTCGTAGTCGTGCAAATGGATTTTCTTCAGTTGGTTTGAGAAGCTTCCTGAAGGTATTTCAATTGATTTCTATTAGTCATTTTATGCAATTAAATATCCTTATGGTGAGGGCAGCGAATCTTCTACGAACTCTACATTTCCTTTGTCTATTTTAATATGCAAAAGACATAACATTGGAGGCAGATTTTTAATGTTTGAAATAGAAAATTTATGGTGACGAAGAGAGGTAGTATTAACTCCTCTTATTGAGGTATATTTACTATAGAAAATAATCTTTTTAAATGCTTTGTAAAGTTTTAATAAAATAAAAATGCAGGCATATGAGCAAAAGCTCCATATTCTACATTTGAGCGCTCATTTCTGAAAAAAGCTTCAACATAGGGGAAAGAGGAAGGTAAAGAGGCTCTTATTGCAGATTTATGGGAGTTGAAGCATCATATCTGAGAAGAGAAGATAATGCCAAAAGAAAAAGAAGATAGGGTGCATAATGAAGAGTCAAGCATTCACGGGAGAAGAGAAGTTCCTGCAGGATGGGAGAAGTGAATAAAAAGAAAAGTTGCTGCAGGTTTGAAGTAGGTTTTCCCAGGGAGATTGAGAGATCTCAACCCATGTAAGGGGCTTATGAAGCAAAGAAGACTGTTGTGTGAGGGAAAGAGAGGAGTTTTCTATAGAATTTGAGAGGCCATGTAAAGCCAATGAATGTATATGTGGATTTTGTATGTTGCAGATTTGTTGATTGTAATTGGGTTGTTTTCATTGAAATAAAACATAGATTTTTGATTTGCAATCTGTATTGTGTTGTGAGTTTGTGAGTTTGTAGTAGAAGGGAGTCCCTCTTTGCACCACTAGTTGTTTCTGTCGATTCCACCTCCTTTTTAAACTATCACAACTATCTAAACTCTCCTCGTTAAGTCCTTCATAAGCTTCTGGTTCAACCTTCTTGATCTTTGAGGTTAGTTGAACATCTTTCTTCCCATCCTCTTTTGGCTATTGTTAGTGTAGGTTTTTTATTTTCCTTAGGGGATATTTATTTTCTCTACACATTATTAAGCTTGCTTAGGTTATATTAGACATGGTTATTATGAGGCCACATGGCTAAATCCATTAGCTACATGTGTCACTCTCACTCACACTTGGGTAGTTTAGTTTCACACTCTCTTTTGGATTTTTATGCCACCTCTCATAACCATTTATTTGTTTTAATTAAGTAGGTATAACCATGTATATTGGCTTTTACCAAGTAGGTAAAACTCCCACCAATTTTGGGTAGTTGGATTTATTACACCTCTTGGATGTATTTGCCTGTTATTTGCTATATATACAACTCTCCTCTTCCCTCTCGGGTAGTCAGTGAGAGTAATGTGAGTATTCTCAAAATTCTCTTGTAATTGTCTCTTATTTTCTCTCTTTCAAGATAATCTTTTCAGTCCACTATTTTGATCTTCGATCATCTATCGATTGGAGTGCGTATGATCTATCACCGACAATAGATCTTGGCTTCAATTCTCGTTTCTCACAAAATCTAACATGGTATCATAGATTTATTGTCTGGTTTAGTTCATGTTATAATCCTATTATTTGAGAGATTTGGGACCATTATATCGCTAATATTTTTCTCAAAAACTCAGTATGCTCTTCTCTTGCATCCTCAGATGATCTAGAGAATTAGAACAATTTGAAGGAAAATAAGCATTTGTATTACTTTGGTTTGCATATTTGTGTTCCTGTGATATCTGGGTGATTGCAGTCTTTTGGTAATCTTGGAGGCTTTTTCAGTTGTTCCATAGTGTCGAGAAGGCTCGAGAAAGTCAAGATTAACTTTCATTTCAACAAAATCGGAGATCGGAGGACCCAGTTGCAATAGAGGTTTTCAGAGGGGCTCTTAAAGGTAGATACCAAATTAGAGCATTTTCGGCCCAAACGGACCTTGCCATCACACTCAGAAGGCCCAAAAACCTAAGGATTGACTATACAAACATTGAATTCCAAAAAGTTGACCTCTGAGGCAATTTTTTTAAATTTTTGGGCCGTAGGACCCCTGCAACACCCGACTGTATGAAATTAAAAAAAAAATTAAAGCACTGAGTGCTTGTATAAGCACCTTAAGCACTAGGTTCTAAGGAGCTTTAAGCACTAAACATTAAGCGCTTTAAAGCGTAGTTTACAAGGGCTTCGACCCTGTTAATAGGGCTAGAATACCTCGTAGGCTTTACAAGTCACAGTTTACCTTAAACCATGTTACCCAAATTTTTGAACTTGAAAAATTTTAAACTTTTCACTACTGGTAAATGTCACTACACAGAGACTCTTTGCCCTAGACTATACGGATGGTTAGTATATTGTGTTCTTGGGAAGCTAATGCATCATTTTCAGGCAATTATATAGTTTTAACAATTTTCACGGAAACAATTAAATATAAAGAACCATGTGAGCCAAAGTAAAACCGTCTTATGAATGGTTTCTTGACCTTGTTGCACCTAATATGGCTGAGGTTTCAAGGTGAAATCCTTTACAGAGTGGAAGAATTTAAACTTTCTTGTTTTGGCTTGCCATTTTACTGAATGTATTAAATTTGAAATTTTGCAAAGATTGGAGCAAAACTAGGTTTGTGCAGAGATTTATGATATTATTTCACATCACAACACCAAATTTTAGGTAAAACTTCTTCGCTAGCCAATGGTTATTGAGTTACTTATCTTCCCCATGGTTTGATTTTCAGATACTCTGGAGCATAAATATTTTTCCTTTAATAATTTTTCTTCTAAGGTTGGAAAATTATTATTTAAAGGAGTTTTAGGTGGAGGATAAATATTATTTACGTTTGGATTGGAAATGTTAAAGAATTTTTAAGTCTCGCCGATTCACGTTTGAGTTAGGAAATTTTACCAAAGGTGAAAGATTTATTCGACCATTTTTAAAGTTTATGAAATGTCGATCCACATGGAAAGTGAAAAGCTTCATAAAATGATAAAATAATACTTCATCAACAATAGAAAATTGTTTTGAAGATTTATTATTAATCGACAAGTTTCATTTTTTAAAAAGCCCCTGACTCTTCTTTAGTCGGCATGTCTGAAATTTTTATAAATGAGTGACTCCTCTCTAATCGACATTTTTGTGAGTTTTACAACTTGATTTTTGGGCAATAAAGCATTGATATTTTTAAGAGTTTTTGAACTCTCTACTTTGTCGATATTTCCTTCATTGGAGGCTTCTAGGGTTTTCAAGCCCTTGTCTTTGCCGATGCTTTTCCATGGATGAAGAAAGTGGGTATCCTCTAGTCATTCTATTTGACATTGAAGCATATATTCAACCCAGGATGAGGCTCTTGAAAAAGGCCGATATGCCTAGGGAGCAATGCAATGTCCAAACTGCAGTATAGCAAAATGCCATTGGGTTTCCTATGGTGTCCATACTAGGGTTCATTTTATCAATTTTTAGTATCTCTCAAGGATGTTGAGCCTCCATTCGTTGCTTATCCTGATCTAATAGTTAATTTTTGTATGGTGAGCACTCAAGTGCTTCAAATGGGGCTCATTTATGCCCATATCTTGCTGTCCATGGTATTTCTCATGTAAGGTAAATGCTGGTTTCCATAAATGATGTGAGGTCATCTATAAGCTCTGGCAACTTGGGTCCTTATCACTAAAATGGAGCATCAACGATTGGTGACACATTTAGTTCCCATGCACTTTCTACTTTTGAAGCACGTCATTGTAATTGGCATATCCTCATCGAATACTGCATCATTTAGTTTGGGATTCTTTGATGTAGGAGCATCCCTGGTTCAAGAACAATCTTACATCAACCAAAAACATTTGCATTTCAGTTTGTTTGCGGTTCAATTTGTTTCTTTTCATTTTCCTGTTTAGTTCAGGGAGTTCAGTCAGAAGCAGTTCTTGTATTTTTTGGTCCAGTTGCATTTCTGACCTTGTGGAGCTAGACTTAGCATCTACATTCATTCATCTACATCATATCTAGAATTCAGAGATCCACACATCATTACCGGAAATATATCACTATCAGAAGATCGACTGTTTCTCAGAATAGAGCAGCCTAATATTCACAGACAACCAGCTGAAGGAGAAACTTGTAGAAGCATTTCCCGATCTTTGAAGCCTAATGACACATCACTCAATGATCTTTGGTTCGTGGCCGACCTTCCTCAAAGATCCATACGTCATTCCATTCATTTTTTGGAGGAGTTCTATGCAAATTAGGTCTGACCTATCCGTGTACACACGTTTCAACTCTTCATTGGAGTTTGTAATCTTCCTTGGCTGACGCAGAGGAATCTTATGATTCGGACTTGATATATATTGATATAATAGATCCTTAGGAAGGAAGTTCATAGGTTACTAAGTTCTAGATAGATAGCTTATTCATTTTTTGGGAAGGAGATTCAAAGCTTTATCTTGTGCTTATATGTAATTAGGCCTGTGAGCCCTAATTGTAAGCTCGCGTGTTGCCAACCGATCTCTATTTGAATTCTATGATATAGTAAATGGATGAATCTACATTTGTTCCATTTTTTTGAGTTGTTTCTGTTGTGTTTACTCTTGCTGCACGATCCAGACAATTCATTCAGTGAACCCTCCTACCGTCACTGCACCAAGTGGTATCAGAGCAAAAGTTTGAATATTTGGGAGCGAATTGAGTGAAGTTGGTGAGGGAATTCCATAAGATCTTGCTGTGGATAGATCACCTAATTGAGGCAGGTTACTTGTGTTGCAACCAATCACCGATTGAGAGGCAGTTGTCACCTTGTAGCCCAATCACCAAACCTAAGGCAATTTACACTTGATCCTAGGAAGAATGCTGCAGAGGAGAGTTGGTGCTGTTGGAACAATGGCTGGTAGAATGGATGAAATGATGGAAATGATGAAAATAATGTGAATTCGATTGGATGCTGTTGAAGAAGATAGGCAAAGAGGATTGACACCAAGACCTAATGTTGAAAGTGAGGATGAAGAAGAATTTCAATCTATTGAACAAACTGGCAAAACCCTAGGAGGTGATGAAGAAGAAGAATTAGATCAAGTGAAGATGTTGCGAGCTATTTCAAAGATTGGAAACAAACCTGGAGTGGATGTACCGAATTACACTGGCAATTTGAATCCTGAAGAATTGATTGACTAGATAAATGACATGGAAGAATACTTTGAATATGAAGAAGTTGAAGATCCGGAGAAGTTGAAATTTGTAAAGACAAAGTTGAAAGGACATGCTACTATATGGTGGAAAGAAGTTCAATTGGAAAGAAACAAAAGAGGAAAATAAAAGATTACAAAATGGGATAGGATGGTGACAAAACTGAAGAATCAATTTATACCTACTGACTATGAGTTGGAACTGTTGAAAAGATTGCAAAACCTGAGACAAAAGGAGAAATTTGTGGAGTATACTGAAGAATTTCATAAGATGATCACAAGGACATGACATAGTGAAGCAAACAAGGAGAAAGTGGCTAGATACATCAATGGACTAATATTGAACATTTAGGAGGAACTAATCCTGGTAAGGATGACATCTTTGGAAGAAATGATAAATTATAGACTGGAACTACCTTAAAAAGGAGGGCTTGAGGTGATGCGGGAATCAAGAAGTCAAAGAGGTGGAAAAAAGAACAACCTATTAGACCAAAGGGGACAGAGGGATGATAATATAGGAAAATTATAAACAAGGTAAACATATAAAAATAGATTACCAAAAGATAGTATACAAGCAATTAAACCTACCAAGATAACACCTCAATAAAAAGATGACAAATGGCTAGCAGAACAAATAAATATAAGGATATAACAAACGAAACCAAGATAAAAAATAATCAATATATATACCAAATAAATGAACCGGAATAATCATAATAAATAAAGACAACATTAGATCGATAAAAACAAATACAAATAAATAGGTCACAAAGTGAAAAGATATATATATATATATATATATATATATATATATATATATATATATATATATATATATATATATATATATATATATATATATATATATATATAGACTTTAGGATACCAAAAATACAACTAGAAACATAAAGAAGAAAAAGAGGTGACAAAGCAAAATTGAAAATAAAGATAACAAAAAGAAATAGATCACCCAAAGAAAACAAGAAGCGATTTACTAAAGGAGGACAACACCTCTATAAGGAGAAACCAAAAAGAAACAACGGAACAAAAAACCTAAAAACATAAATGACAATTAACTAACAAATAAACAAAATAATAGGCCTAAGGAAAATACATAAATAACATAGAAATATAAAAGGAAAACAAAATATAAAAAATAAACCATTTCCTAAACATGGAAAACACATGCAAGGAGGACATAAAGATAATAAGAAAACAAGGAGCATTCAAAAACAAAAAGAGGCCAAAGAGAAAAATAAATGTATAGAGGACATAAAGATCATTAGAAAACACACACACACACACACACACACACACACACACACACACACACACACACACACACTACGGTAGACCAAGGGAAACAACCAAAAACATGAAAAACCAGTAGGACAAAACAAAAATAAATACAAGGAAGACACAAAAGAGCATATATAGATGACAAAGGAACAAATTTATAAATAAAGGCAACACCAATATAAAAAGAAAACAAAAAGAAGCACAAAACCTCTCAATATATAGAAACAAACAACCAAAAAAAACTACAATCCCAATAGAGAACATAAAAGACCAAAATTTTTAATAAAAACAAGTAAACAAAGAGGGTAAAAAAAAACTAATTACCAAAGGAAGCAAGAAAACACCACACTAAGAGGAAGAGGGAAGGAAAGAGGGCTCTAACACCGAGCAAGGAGGAAACCAATGAATGGAGTAAGATATTTAGCTTGTGTGTGTGTAACACCATGAGTTCTATTGATGAGAAGAAAGAAAGCAAGAAGGGGAGAGAAGGAGGGAGGGAGGAGTAACTCAATGAGATTGTGGAGGAAGAACTAGAGGAGAGAACTCAAGAAGGGAGTAGAGGCGCAAAAACTAAGAACTAAACTCGGAGAGGAGAGGGGAGGAGTAATAGGGCTGGTCCATGTAAAGGGAGGGGAAGGGGGGTAGAGAGAGGAATGAGTTCTCTCCTCTAGTTCTTCCTCCACAATCTCGCTGAGTTACTCCTCCCTCCCTCCTTCTCTCCCCTTCTTGCTTTCTTTCTTCTCATCAATAGAACTCACGGTGTTACACACACACAAGATAAATATCTTACTCCATTCCTTGGTTTCCTCCTTGCTCGGTGTTAGAGCCCTCTTTCCCTCCCTCTTCCTCTTAGTGTGGTGTTTTCTTGCTTCCTTTGGTAATTAGTTTTTTTTTTACCATCTTTGTTTACTTGTTTTTATTAAAATTTTTGGTCTTTTATGTTCTCTGTTGGGATTGTAGTTTTTTTTGGTTGTTTGTTTCTATATATTGAGAGGTTTTGTGCTTCTTTTTGTTTTCTTTTTATATTGGTGTTGCCTTTATTTATAATTTTGTTCCTTTGTCATCTATATATGCTCTTTTGTGTCTTCCTTGTATTTATTTTTGTTTTGTCCTACTAGTTTTTCATGTTTTTGGTTGTTTCCCTTGGTCTACCGTAGTGTGTGTGTGTGTGTATGTTTTTTCTAATGATCTTTATGTCCTCTATACATTTATTTTTTTCTTTGGCCTCTTTTTGTTTTCGAATGCTCCTTGTTTTCTTGTTATCTTTATGTCCTCCTTGCATGTGTTTTCCATGTTTAGGAAATGGTTTATTTGTTATCTTTTGTTTTCCTTTTATATTTATATGTTATTTATGTATTTTCCTTAGGCCTATTATTTTGTTTATTTGTTAGTTAATTGTCATTTATGTTTTTAGGTTTTTTGTTCCGTTGTTTCTTTTTGGTTTCTCCTTATAGAAGTGTTGTCCTCCTTTAGTAAATCACTTGTTGTTTTCTTTGGGTGATCTATTTCTTTTTGTTATCTTTATTTTCAATTTTTCTTTGTCACCTCTTTTTCTTCTTTATGTTTCTATTTGTCTTTTTTGTACCCTAAAGTCTCTATATATATACAGTATCTTTTCACTTTGTGACCTATTTATTTGTATTTGTTTTTATCGATCTAATGTTGTCTTTATTTATTATGGTTATAATGGTTCATTTATTTGGTTATATATATATATATCTCGATTATTTTTTATCTTGGTTTTGTTTGTTATAGCCTTATATTTATTTGTTCTGCTAGCCATTTGTCATCTTTTTATTGAGGTGTTATCTTGGTGGGTTTAATTGCTTGTATACTATCTTTTGGTAATCTATTTTTATATTTTTACCTTGTTTATAATATATATATATATATATATATATATATATATATATATATATATATATATATATATATATATATATATATATCGATTATTTTTTATCTTGGTTTCGTTTGTTATATCCTTATATTTATTTGTTCTGCTAGCCATTTGTCATCTTTTTATTGAGGTGTTATCTTGGTGGGTTTAATTGCTTGTATACTATCTTTTGGTAATCTATTTTTATATTTTTACCTTGTTTATAATTTTCCTATATTCTCATCCCTCTGTCCCCTTTGGTCTAATAGGTTGTTCTTTTTTCCACGTCTTTGACTTCTTGATTCCCGCATCACCTCAAGCCCTCCTTTTTAAGGTAGTTCTAGTCTGCAATTTATCATTTTTGTTCTCTTGCTCTCTTTTCTCCTGATGATGGATCACGGAGTGTGATCTGAAATGTTGAGGAAAAAACTAACAACACAGTCAAATCCAGAAGCACTATCTACAACACCATGGACTGTGGAAAATTAATGACTGATATCTTTGGAAGAAGCCTATCAGTTTGCCCTGAAAGTTGAAGAGAAGATGAATAAGATGCATGATCAGAGACAGAGAGGAAGACGAGGTAAATTTCAGAGAGGTAGAACATTTTCTAGAGGAGATAGATCATATCCGGAGCAGAACAAGTTTGACAGTCCATTTAAGGAGGACAGAGCTAACAATGCTTACCGGAGAGATGACATTACCGGAGAGGAAACCCTAGTGCATACCGGAATGAAGGATACAGAAGAGAAGGAAGATGATTTGATAAGAGAACATTCAAAGGTACTTGTTTCAAGTGTGGAGGTGAAGGACATAGAGCATTTGAATGTAATCAGGGTAGTACAAGTAAGAGGATAGAAAATAGTGGAAGAGCAACCTATGTGGAAGAACCTGTTGGATCACCCAGTTCAGTTGGCAAACTTGAGAAAGGAGAATCACTTGTAATAAGGAGAGCACTATTTCAAGCAGAAACAAATGAGGAACCACTGCAGAGGAAAAGCTTGTTTAGAACCGGATGCAAATCTGAAGGTAAGTGTTGTAAAGTTGTAATTGATAGTGGTAGTTCTGATAACCTAATTTTAGAAGAGATGGTGATTAAGTTGAAGTTGGAAAGATTGAAGCACCCTAAGCCATATCAAATAGCATGGATTCAGGATGATCATAAGGTCTTGGTGAATGAACAATGTTTGGTGAAATTTCATATTGGATCTTATCATGATGAAGTCTTGTGTGATATTATGCCTATGGATGTATGTCATATCTTGTTGGGTAGACCTTGGTAGTATGATAGAAAAGCTATACATGATGGGAGAAAGAATACATATACTATAACATCAAATGGAAAGAGAATTACTTTGATTCCTTTGGAGGATGATCTGGAGAGTAAAGTATTTGGGAATGCTAGAATCTATTTGGTAGATGGAGGAAAATTTCTAGATGGTTTGAGACATGAGAATATGTGTTATGCCTTGATTCCTAAGAAGCCTGAAACATTGAAGAAAGAGACTAAAGAATCACAACCAGAGGATATAAGAGAGTTGCTGACAGAATATGAAGACATTATATTAGATAATGTACCTAAAAGATTGTCACCTATAAGGAGTATCAGTCATTGCATGGATCTTATACCGGGAGCAAGTTTCCCTAACAAAGTAGCACACCAGATGACACTGGCAGAGAATGAAGAACTGAATAGACAGATACAAGAATTGTTGAGAAAGGGTTTGGTCAGAGAAAGCTTGAGTCCTTGTGCAATACTTGCAGTGTTAGCACCTAAGAAAGATGGAGAATGGAGAATGTGTACCGACTCTAGAGCAATAAACAAGATCACAGTTAAGTATAGATTCCCTTTACCTAGGATGGATGATATCATGGATTGTTTGAGTGAAGAAAAATATTTCACAAAGATAGACTTGAAGAGTGGATACCATTAGATCAGAATCAGAGAAGGAGATGAATGGAAGTCTGCTTTTAAGACAAATGAAGGATTGTATGAGTGGTTAGTGATGCCCTTTGGATTAACAAATGCACCTAGTACTTTCATGAGGTCGATGAATGAAGTCTTGAAGAAATTCTTGGGTAAGTTTGTGATTGTATATTTGGATGATATTTTGATTTTCAGTAAGACAAAAGAGGAACATTTGTGGCACATTAGACAAGTTTTACAGAGGTTGAGAGAAGAGAAATTGTTGATAAACACCGAGAAGTGTAGTTTCATGAAGGAAGAATTAGTATACTTGGGATTTGTGATTTCTACGGAAGGATTGAAGATGGACCTTGAGAAAGTAAGAGCAATTATTGAATGGCCTACACTGGAGAGCATTGGAGAAGTTAGGTCATTTCATGGATTGGCTAGTTTCTACCGGAAGTTCATCATAAATTTCAGTTCAGTTTGTAACCCTATGACAAAGACAATGAGAGGTGACAGAAAGGATTTTAAGTGGACATCTGAAGTAGATAAAAGTTTTGAGTTGTTGAAGCAGAAGGTGACAGAAAAACCTATTTTCACATTACCGGATTTCAATAAGGTATTTCAAGTTGATTGTGATGCAAGTGGAAATGCAATTGGAGCAATGCTAAGTCAAGAAGGTAGAGCTGTAGCTTATTTCAGTGAGAAGTTAAATGATGCAAGGAGGAGATATTTAGTTTATGATCAAGAGTTCTATGCCATAATTCAAGCCTTGAAGAAGTGGAGACATTGCTTGTTGCCTAAGGAGTTCTGTTGTATACAGACCATCAAGCTTTGCAATATTTGAACAGTCAAGGTAAGTTGAATCAGAGAAATATGAGATGGGTAGAGTGCATGCAGAGTTATACATTTGTGTTGAAGCATAGGAGTGGAAAATCAAACAAAGTCACTGATGCATTAAGTAAGAGAAGAAACTTGTTGACAGAGATGAGAGTTGTAGTGTTGGGTTTTGTTGATTTGAAGAACATGTATGAGGGAGACACTGATTTTGTAGAACCTTGGAAAACATGTAAGGAACCTATCTTGACAGATAGGAGCAAGTGGTTGGACTATTTCATTCAAGAGGATATGTTGTTCAAAGGAAATCGGTTGTGCATACCTAAGAGTTCAGTGAGAGATAATCTAATGAAGGAGAAACACAATGGAGGATTGGCAGGACACTTTGGCATTGATAAGACAGTGGATTTGGTAAGTGAAAAATACTTTTGGCCCTAGATACATAAGGATGTTCAGAGATTTGTACACAATTGTAGAGTTTGTCAAGTTGCAAAAGGGAGTAGTCAGAATACTGGATTGGATAAACCTTTGACAGTACCAGAGAGACCTTGGGAAGACATAAGCATGGATTTTGTGATGGGATTTCCTAAGACACAGAGAGGACATGATTCAATATTTGTAATGCTAGATAGATTTTCAAAGATGGCTCATTTCATACCTTGCAAGAAGACAACTGATGCAGTGCATGTAGCATACCTATTTTTCAAGGAGATTGTAAGATTGCATGGATTACCTAAGAGTATAGTTTCAGACAGAGACACAAAGTTTGATGGATACTTTTGGAGGACACTTTGGAAGAAGATGAAGATAGGTTTGAAGTTCAACTCAGCTTTTCATCCACAGATTGATGGACAAACATAGGTAGTGAATAGGAGTTTGGGAAACTTGTTGAGATGTTTGGTTGGAGAGAAAGATGGAAGTTGGGATTTGATTCTTTCACAAGCAGAGTTTGCATACAATAATTCAGTGAACATGAGTACCAGAAGAACACCTTTTGAGATTGTTACCAGAATAAACCCTAAAGGAGTTGCAGAATTAAGAGATATCAACATGGAAGAAAAGAGAAGTGCAGAAGCAGAAGAATTTGTAGATCATATGAAGATAGTGCATAATCAAGTTAAGAAGCATTTGGAGAATATGAAAAGTAGGTACAAAGAGAAGGCTGATGAGAAGAGAAGACATAAGGAATTTGAAGTTGGAGATGAAGTGGTGTACTTGAGAAAAGAAAGATTTCTAGTTGGGACATATAACAATTTGAAGATGAAGAAGTTTGGACCTTGTAGGATACTCAGAAAATTTGATTCAAGAAATGCATATGAAGTGGAGTTACCGGAGACCTTGGGTATATCACCTATTTTCAACATTGCAGACTTATATCAGTATCATAAAGCAGAGTTCAGCGATAGCATGGAAGAAGACTTGAAGAAGCAGTTACCACAACAAGCACCAGAGCAGATTGAAGAAATTTTGGACAACAGAGTTGGACGCAACACTAGAGGAAGACAATACAAAGAATATCTTGTGAAGTGGAAAGGCAGACCGGAAGAAGATTCATCATGGATTTCTCAGGTTGAGGTGGACCGTCTTGGTTCTCCCCTAGCCCTAGCAAAGTGAGGGACTCACTTTTTTAATAACCTCAGATGTCTGATGCAGGAGCATCCCTAGTTCAAGAACAATCTTGCATTAACCAAAAATATTTGCATTTCAGTTTGTTTCTTTTCATTTTCTAGTTCAGTTCAGGCAGTTCAGTCAGAAGCAGTTCCTGTATTTTTTGGTCCAATTGTATTTCCAACCTTGCGGAGCTGGACTTAGCATCTACATTCATTCATCTACATCATATTTAGAATTCAGAGATCCGCACATCATTACCAAAAAGATATCGCTATTAGAAGATTGATTATTTCTCAGAACAGAGCATCCTGATAATCACAGACAACCAACTGAAGGAGAAACTTGCGGAAGCATTTCCCAATCTTTGAAGCCTAAAGACACATCACTCAATGATCTTTGGTTCATGGCTGACCTTCCTCGAAGATCCACACGTCATTCCATTCATTTTATGGAGGAGTTCTATGCAAATTAGGTCCGACCTATCCATGGACACACATTACAACTCTTCATTGGAGTTTGTAATCTTCCTTGGCCGACGCAGAGGAATCTTATGATTCAAACTTGATATATATTGATGTAATAGATCCTTAGGAAGGAAGTTCATAGGTTACTAAGTTCTAGATAGATAGCTTATTCATTTTCTGGGAAGGAGATTCAAAGCTTTATCTTGTGCTTGTAAGTAATCAGGCCTGTGAGCCCTAATTGTAAGCCCGCATGTTGCCGACTGATCTCTATTTGAATTCTATGATATACTAAATGACTGAAGTTGCATTTGTTCCATTTCTTTGAGTTGTTTCCATTATGTTTACTTTTGCTACACGATCCAAACAGTTCATTCGGTGAACCCTCCTACCGTGACTGCACCATTCTTACAGGTTTTGATGACTATAGTGATAGCTGGGCCAGTTGAAAGAGTAGGAAGATGCATTCTTTTAATGGTCTCAGCTAGTAGAATGGCTTTTAGCAATTCTCTTATTAGATTGTCCTTCTACCTTAAAGCCATTGTTGGTGATGACATTTCCCATGACATGAATACATGCGTTGGACTGCTAGCTATCTTTGATTTATTGGATTACTATACTGTTCATAGTGATGATGCACTCTTCATTGCAAAAACATACTACCATACTACACTGCTCTTCATTAGTTGGGTAATGGACATGATGCTCTCTCAAGTGTGAGAATTAGTAGGAATATGTTTGAAACGATTATCAGAAACTTGTTGTTAGAGAGGACTAACCATTCTATGGATCTTTTTGAGGGAAATGGGTCAAATTGGAGGTTGGCAACAACCGGGACCCCTGGCAAGCTTGGTAGTTTTGAGGACATTTTGTTTGCTAGCAATGACAGGGAAGATACACCAATGATTATAGCCTTCCAATATGTTGTTCATGAGAATGAAAATCTTGTGGGTATGGCCTATGTTGACCTGACAAAGAGAACATTAGTCATCACTGAGTTTCTTGATGATAGTGGATACTCAAACTTGGAATCTAATATGATAGCTCTTGGTTGTAGGGAATGTTTGTTGCCTAGGTAGTGGAAAGTGGCCTGATAGTAAACGTCTGCATGATGTGTTGGCAAGTTGTAATGTACTCTTAATTGAGAAGAAGAAATCTGATTTCAAGACTAGGGATGTTGATCAAGATCTTTGTCAGCTTGTTAAAGGTTCAATTGAGTCATTGAAGGACTTAGTTGTGAATTTAGAATGCACTGCTGGAGCTATAGGGGCCCTCCTCTCTTACACAGATTTGCTTGCAGATGACAATAATTATTGAAAGTTTCTATTCAACATTATAATATAGGCAGTTATATGAGGCTGGATGTTGCGGCTTTACGAGCATTGAATATTCTTAAAAGTAAAAAAGATGCAAACAAGAACTTTAGTTTATTTGGATTGATGAACAAGACTTGTATTGCTAGTATGGGGAGGATGTTGTTGAATGGGTGGCTCAAAAAACCTCTCTTAGATGTAAAAGAGATCAAGTGTAGATAAGATATGGTGCAGACATTTGTGGAGGATGCAACATTACGTCAAGATTTAAGACTTCATCTAAAAAGAATTATGGATACTGACCAACTTATGAAGAAACTTGAGAAGGGTAAAGCCAACCTACAAGATATTGTAAAGCTCTATCAAACAAGCATATGACTTCCTATTATCAAAAGTTCACTCGAATGATATCAAGGAGACTTTTCTTTATTGATCAGGGAAACATATTTGGATGCCTTTGAACTTTGGACAAACAAAGAGCATTTGACAAAGTTTGCAGCTCTTGTGGAGGCTGCTGTTGATCTTGATCAACTTGATAATGGAGAGTACATGATCTTAGCTGGTTATGATCCTAGTCTGATGACACTTAAGAATGAAGGAGATGAAGTGGAAGAACAAATACAAAAGGTACATCAGAAAGAAGCAGATGATTTGGATATTCCTGTTGACAAGGCTTTAAAACTGGACAAAGGCATATAATTTGGACATATATTTAGGATTACAAAGAAGGATATGGTCAGATTCACAAATACAAAACTTCAACTACTTAGGTGTGAACTCTTGAATAGATTGAAGCAACATTCAAATAACATCTGTATAGAAAATGACTTCCTATAGATTATGTCTTTTTGTTGGGAATGAAGACCATGTGAGGCTGGTGAATCTCATTCAAAAAGCATATGTGTGAAAAGCTTGGCCACTATTTCTAGAGAGTTTCCTGCGTGAGAGCTCTTAATGGATCTATTTCTCCAGGAGCATGGTATACAATATTCCCTTGCAAGGTTAAATCCACCATAGTTGATGCCAGACTAAATTTCACTAGGTAATGGAAAGAATGCAAAACAAGCTGAAGTGTAGATAAATGGAGGAAATTTTGAATTCCAAGAGTCATTCGAGACCCCTCAAATTGTTTTGTCTTTTATGATAATTCTTTTAGAGAAAAGGGGATAAATTAATCTTTTAAATAATCAGTTACAGGAAGAGGAGGTCTTTTTATTGTAACTTATTTTCAAGAAGTTGTTATTGGAAAGAAAAGAAGAGTATAAGAGAGTTTTATTTTTATTGGTAAAGGGATCTTTTTCTAGCTTCTCAAGGAGAGGGGTTTGGAGGAGATTTTTTTTTTTTTTTTTTTTCTGTAAGTTTGTGACAACATTGGCTATTTTATTTTCCTAACTCAGTCAATGTATAGGGATCTGGAGAGACTTTGAGCTCTTGTTTTATTGAAAATTGAAGAGTTATTGCAGAACTTTGTATCTCCTTAATTTCTTCTTTGATTATAGGTTTTCCTATGTTAATTTGTAGTTATTCTTCAATGTTTTCCTGTTATGTATGGCTTCTTTGAAATTCACCCAAAAACTTTATGTTCTATTGGCTGCATGTTATTCTTACGTTTAATATGTGACCTATTTATCTATTGGGGAGAAATAGTCATTTCTTTTATTTTAGTTACTATTCATGGACGAGAAATTTATGAACTTTGAGTTATTCATTTCTGCTCATTCTTTTATTTTGAATCCTTTCTTGGGAAAATAGGGTGTTATTCTTATGTCTCACACTTAGGTTTTCCTTTCTTTCTTTCTTTTTGGTTAAAAGCATACCCCAAGAAAATCCAAATTAGATCATATGAGAGAGCTACCCCTCTTAATGCAGAGGAAGATCACTGTTTTATAGGTGATTTCTCCAACTGTTATAAGTAGGTTGTCTCTATTTTCTTGGGCAGATCAGAGGTTTATCATCTCTTTTTAAAGGGACAAATCAGTAAACTAACATATTTTTGGCGACTCTATTGGGGAAAGAAAGTGAAGTATTGGTGCTCTTATTTCCACAGAAATTTAAAGGTACCTCCCCGAGAACAGAGGTTGGTGACTTTATGAAGCAGAATCTACTTAGAAGAACTAATTTCAGCAAGAACTCCTGTTGACTTCAAGTAAAGATTGTTATTATTTTCATATTTACATCATGGCATTGGTTTCTCCTCAGCCATGGGGAAATCATTTTGGACCTCTTTATTTGTCGCAATATTCACCTCTACCTGAAGGGTCAAGAAAGTACTTCCCGAAGTTTAGTGGAGAGAACTCTCAAGATGCAGAAGATCATATCCTGGCACTCACTATTGCATGCAGAATTTTGGGGCCAAGAGGAAAATATTTTTGTCTAGTTATTCATTGAATCTCTTGTTGGGCATGCAACAAATGGGTTTTAGAATTTGGAAAATAGATGCATAATCAACTGGAAAATATAGAGCATAATAATGAGGCATTAGATTTTCTCCCTCCAAATTGCATGCAATATGAGTATGAAGTTTTCAAGTTTCCTGAACAAAACAATATAGAAGTGTTGTTGCAAGAAGAGGTTAGGCATGATTTTGTTTTTGAGTCATTTCATTTTGTAAATTTGGATATGAAAATTTTTGAACAAAGAATCAAGAATGAGGTTACAAGTAGTCCTCAGAGTGTACACTCAAAATTGTGACTCCGGGTGCCTGGGGCTATCGGGTCAGATTTCGGTACGCACATGAACCCTTCCCTCCTTTCCACGGGGTGATCTGCCACATCACTCTCTCTCATGGAAGTAGCCAATTGAGAGGAGGCGAGACACGGCGGGGGTCTGGCTCGTTGGAGAGCTAGACTTCGCGGAGAGGGGTTGACAAGTTCTATGGCCTTTGTTGTTGTGTGCTAAGTTGAATGTTTCATTCGATGGCAGTTGTTGTGAAGATAACCCTATGACCCGAAGGGTCACTAGTTTCTCTTCTCCTATTGGGGTTTCTCCCATTCCACCTCTGTGTGGGTAAGCGGTTTCTTTTATTTGTGTCCTCTTCTCTCTCAATTCATTGAATGAGTTCTCATTGTATTTGGAGTTGTCTTTGTTCTTCTATTAATAAGAGGACAAATGGATCTTTTTGTGGTAAAGTAAATGTCTCCTGTTGTTGTTGTGGATTGATTTCCTTGATCTCATTGAGGATAGCCCTTACCCACTCACCTCTTACTCCTAGGCACATTTGTGAGCCAAGATAGAGATAAATGTGTAGTGACCAACCCTAAGTACCTAGGGTTTAGTTGACCTAGGGTTTAGTTATGCTTTGAATTGTGTTTACCTTGTGATGTGATCAAGGGTTTGATTAAATTGTTTATCTTGGTTTACCTCGTGATGGTATCGAGGGTTTGCAAGTTATCTATATTTTCTAGGTTTTCTATATGCATACAAAGCTAAATGAAATACAAACATGTTTTTGTGCTTTTTTAGTATTTTATGGAAATAAAGATCCTTTTTCTATTCTAATAATTGAAATATGAAATGCAAGCTAATATGACTTTTCCTAATGCAATTTTAATCTATGTTTTTGGGTTTTTGGTTGTTTTGAAACAATCTAATCTATGAAGGGAAATTGCTTCTACAAATAGTCTAGATCTGGGAATTTGAAATAAAACAATTATTCTAACATGCAAGATCTAATCTATTAAGGAAAAAAGCAAAGATTTACTATTCCCAAGAGTAATTTTGATTTTCTAATTACTATGAATTGAATAAAGAAATAGAGGAACCTGAAAGAATGAAGATTTGTGTGACTCCACTACCCTTAGAAATCCTTGATGTTGGCAACCTTGAATCCTCTTGAAGCAGAGGGAAAACCTCTTGATGACAAGACAACACAAAGAAGCAAAAGAATCTTGTTGAAGCTTGAAAGAGCTCAATGTGAGCTTTTGATGAGCATAATGGCGTTGGTTGAAGTAGCATAGTGATGCTTGATTAAATAGTGAATAAAATAAAAGGCACCTTCATCCTGTGAGAGCATTAGAATGCCGATTTGGAGAGCAAAAATTGGTAAGAGCTGTGTGCACAATGAATTTGCCTCCCTTTGTGCTTGAGGGAAAGGGGTATTTATAGGTTGGAAGAATGGGATTGATTGAGAAGTTAACTCAATTGATTGATGAGTTAACGAGGATTGATTAGGGAGTGAACTGGGTTGATTGCCCAGTGAACTCAACTAACTAAAGAGTGATAAATCAATAATAGCTTATCACTGAAGAAGAATTGGAGTTGGAAGAATGCATGAGATTGATTGAGTTGTTAATTTTAGATCAAATGGAGTTAATTATGCATGTGTGGGTGCATGAAATAGTAAACTCCATATTAGGCATTAAAATTGATGCGAACTGGAAGAAAAACGGGCGAAAATAGAGCTTTTTTGAGTGACAAACTTGAGTTTTTCCATGGTTGGAAATGCGTTAGGGTCGCCCCTTTTGCCAATAGGGTTGCCCCTGGACGACCCTGGGTTGCCCGAGGGAGATCGGGGAAAAATAGGGTTTTTGGAGGAATTGCAAAAGGGAGATGGTAGAAGAGAGAAAAAGGAGGTGATCTGCCTCTGAAAATAGGCCATCATGTGCAAGAATCCAAATCTCCACTTGCACTTGCAGGATCTCCTAGGGGAGATCTGGAAATAATAGGGGGAGATTTGGATTGGTTGAGTGAAACTAAAAACTAAAAGTTGGAGATGGATAAGGGGGACCTCTAGAAGGCTTCTAAGGGTACAGAGGATTAAAAACATAGGGGAAAGGTGAAAACTCACCTACAATATGCTCACAAGGCTTAAGAACAGGGTCGAAAGCTCAAAAAATGCAAATCGACAAGTGTCGCAAAAGTGTCAAAAAATGTCAAAAATAGGGAGAGAGAAAATGACAAAGAGGAAACAACACAAGACAAGAAGACACGTCATCAAGAGGTCTGCTACTTAGAGGACATTATTTCATGCTTACATGTATGTGACAAGGATTAAAATCATCATAGGGGTTCTCGCGGAGGGTGTGTGTGATTTTTGTGCTTACATATTTGCCCCCTTGGGGCAGTAGTCTACATGAAAGGTAGGTACTATTCTTGATCTAGGCCTTACCTATTATCTATTTTCCCGCAATTGTAACTGCAATAACTAGTATTATTCCAGTATTTAAATGTATCAAAATGAATAATGAAAACTAAAAAGATGAACTTACCATGGATCGTTCGAGTTCAACTAGTTGTTTGCCTTTGTTGGTTTGGACCTGTAGGAATGAAAGAACACAAAAAGACACACGAAAGAGATGCATAAAACAAAGAACTAATCTAAAAATGCAAAAATGAAACTAAGCTAAGGGCAAACAAAGCAAGTCAAATTGTGAGATCGGAGTGAAATGACAACGAAATCAATCGTGTGACCAGTCGTTGGAAAGGTATCATCGAGGAGATCACAAAGATGGCCGCCTCTTCTTCAGCCATAGAGAATCAGGTACGCAAATAGTGAAAAACCCTTCTCTAAACCCTAGTTTGAATTTTGTGAAAAATCTCTTGAAATTGTCTGTTTTTGTCAATTCTTGTTGCATTGTCTCCGTTTCATCATTTAGAGTAGGATAGGTTTTTCATTTTTTGACATCAGCTGAAAAATGAAGTTTTTAGAGCAGTTTTAGTTTGAGGGATCTCCCTCTAGGGTCGCCCCTTTTGTCAGGTAGGTTGCCTGGGGGAGATTCTGTAGACATCTGAGTCACTCGGGGGCGACCCTGTTGGGTTGATTTTGACTACTATATTCTCCTGTTTATTGCAGTTTGAGGGGTTATACACTTTTTTTGTGTAAGGTTTTCTGCAATTTTATGATTTTTAGGGGTTTTTCCAAGTTTACGAGATCTAATCTAAAGTTCTTTTTTGATCTTGTAGGACATGCGTATTTGATGGAATGCCTACCGAGAGCAGGGGTGGCTCTCAGGGATGTTTTCTTCACTGAGTAATGAGGATTGTGCTATTTTGAGGAGTACAGGTCTAGCTAGAGTTTGTCATGTGCATGTTATTGACCCTATGTCTCGTATATGCTGTGATATTCTGACCTACTAGGATGCAGACAAAAACACATTTAGGATCCCATAGATCTCTAGAGAGTGGACCATCACTCTATTTGATGTCTATCGTATACTTGGAGTTCCTATGAGAGGACATCCTCTCGTCCTTCCAGCTAGCAAATCCTTCAAGGACAAGGCATCCTGGGCAGAGTTATGGGGGTTAGTCGCCCCGGGGATCAGACATGAGTCCACCTCACTTCCATGCCTCGACTTCACATCCCATTTCTGAGGAGATTCTTAATTGGTTTGATTGTATTGAGGTTGTTGGGAGACAAGGCCTCAGCTTGTTTGAGATGGTGCTGGGCTCCCATCATTCGTGGTATTAAGGAGGGCATAGTCTATGCTTGGGGACCAGATATTTTGGCCACGGTCTACAGGGACTTCTATCGTATTTCACGATGAAGGGCTCTAGCTTTTAGCCACTCTTTTTTGGTTATGACATGGATATTTGAGCACATTAAGCCCTATCAGAAGCTTATTCTGATTCTAGATAGATGTTTACCGAGGGCAGCAAGATGGATGCATGTAGGTCACTTTGATGCTTTTTTACCCACTGTCGCTACTTGAGGATGTGATCTTTGATCCTTATCGTGATATGGAGGGCTTCTAGGCCCATGATGGTGATGTCAGAGAGTACTATCATGGAGTATCCAAGATTTCAGACCGTAATGGTCTAGTCGAGGCCCATCATGTTCAGCATGTTTCGCAACAGTTTGGTGAGGACTTCCCTGAGGAGTTGCCCCCAATGTCCACTTGCTACAAGACTGTTCAGGAGATGGGTGAGATTGGATAGAGGTCAGTTGTTTGGACTCCTTTGACTACTGGACTATTCATTACTAGAGTTCCTAGAGGAGAATAGAGGGGAGGGAGAGGGGCTCTTTCCCAATCTCTTGTTGTTGCTGTGGATTCAGAGTCTACTGACGAGGACTATATTCTTGATGATGATGATTCGTCAGATGAGGGCTTACCCAAGGATGCGCAAAATGAGGGTCTTGATGCTACCGATGATGCACCAGAAATCCCTGAGGGTCCTCCTATTGTCCCTCGACCTGCTCATTCAGACGAGGTGATGTGACAACTTGACCTTGATTGGCAGCCGAGTGATTCACATGAGTTTTGCTTGTTTGTTTTTCGCACTTTTGTCCTTTCTCTTTTCATGAGGAACTGACACATCTTTCTCTTTTGAGTCACTTTTTTCAGGTAATGTCAGAGAGTGGAGGGATTTTGTTCATGAGATTAATGTTGGCTTGGCTTCTCCCTTCACTAGGATGACTCAAGACCGTCTTTTAGACGATCCTGGTATGCCCCTTGCTGCTGGGCAACACAGACATTTCGCTCCTATCTACCATGGATGTCAGGAGAATGCAGACTTGAAGGATGAGATTCACACCCTTAAGGGTGAGAATCAGGTGCTCCGAGAGATGGCTCATCTTAGTTTAGGACAACGAGATGCTAGTATGGCAGGGCCTTTACAGTCACATGCTCACAGTAAGGCGCCTCACTCCCATAAGTCTCATGGAGCGACAAGTGGTATTCGTAGATAGAGGAGTTGAAGTCCTGAGGGTTCCGTTGGAGGGAACCGACCTTGACTTCCTTTCTTGAACTCGTGCCCCCTTGCATGGGGAGCCTCTATTTTGAGAGCATTTTGTCCTAGCTCTTTGATACTCTTGTATATGTAAAATTTGGATGTATCTATGAAAGTTTATCCTTTTATGGTTTTCACCTATTTGATTTGTACTCATCTCTTGTGCACGTTTGGAAGTTTTAGAACTTTTTGATTATGTTTTTGACCTTTTCAAACTCTTTTAACGATGCAAGCATGATAATGATGACATGTTTTTTGTAATTTTTTTATGGCATATGTATGTGATGCAGTTTACAATATGATAATGCAGGAACACAAGAAATGCTGAAATGAAACATTTACTTCTACTGAATGTCATGAGATATATGACATTTGACTTTATTGCTTTGAGACTCTTTTTCTAATTTTGGCATGAATACAATGCAGAACAAACAATGTGACTGCTCTTTAATACAATTTTCAACTTAGGGGATTGCGAGTTGTCCTAATATAAGAGACCTAATCAAGGCTATGAGATAGGATTTTGAAACTCAAGCAGGGAGCGGGAATGAGAATGGAGTGTTTCTGATTCTAGACTTGGCTAAAGGCTAAACACTGATCCTTATCTAGATAAGACAATCTGACAAGCTTTCAACTTTAGACAAGTAACAAATTTTATTGGTGTTGGATAGACTTAGATCATAAATGGCAAGCAAGGTAGATCCAAGGTAAAGGATAAATAGGAAAGAACAAGGGTCCCTTGGTAGAAGATGATCCTAGAGACTACTAGACTCTTTGGATTTTCTCAGCTAGTGCGTGTGTGTGCTTTGTACCTTTCTTTCTCTGTTAGAATGTCACTCTTGAGGCTTCGAGTTTAGACTAATCTCCACCTAAGAGTACGGACATTCAAAAATATTCTCTCTTTCACTCTTTTTTTTGTATCTTTTTGTTTTTGCTTTTCACTTTCTTTTTTGTATTTTCCTCACTTGATTTTTCAAGCATTTTTTTGGATTTTTGACTTTTCAAGAAATTGATGCTTTTGGAACTTTGATATGCAATATTTTGATCTCTCAATACTCACTTTTCTCAATACTCTTATTTTGAGCACTCATTTTTTTTATTCACTCAAATTTTAGATTGCTTCCTTCAGAGTTTTGATCCTCCTGATGTTTTTGGCTAGGAAAGATAAGGGGTTGAGTGCCACCTAAAGTTTTGTAATCTGGTCAGACTTCTCTACTACTAGGGAAGAATTGGGAAGGTCTACTTGCAAGCTTCCTTTGAACATTATAGGTTTGAATACTGACTTTGTTTAGACCTAACATCTTGACTCATTAAGGCTGGGATTAGTGTAAAGCTAAGAGCTAGGCTTTTATTAGAATCACTGGGAATGAAAAGGGGATAATAGTGATTGTGAAAACGGGGAATCTCTAGGCCCTGAAAGGATGACGTATATCTAGGCAACATTAGATTCCTTACTGAAAAGAAAATAGTACAAGAGCATGTCACTGACTATAACGCAAGATGAATAGAATGATGCTGAAATGCAAGAAACAAATTATTTTTGACATTTTAATTTTTTTTGTATTTTTATGTTTTATGATTTTTTGGTTTTTAGATGTAGTATTTCTTGAGGTGAAAGGCATTGACTGTTTCACCAAATTCCCCTCCCTCCATCATGCACAAGAGATAGGCACTTTTTCTAACATCTTCTTTGACCATGTAAGGACCTAACTAATTAGGTTTGAATTTACGTCCTTCACCAGCCCTTTTATCAATCAAGTTGTCTATCCTAAGCACTAGGTCTCCCACTTGAAAAGGTCTTGGGACAACCTTTTTGTTATATTGCTTTTTAATTCTTGCTAGATAAGAATCATGTCTTTGAACAACTCTCAAGCGTGTTTCATCCATCATTTCTAATTTGGCCAATCTTACTGCTCTATATTCTTCGTTGTCCAATAATCCTTGTAATGACACTCTCAGACTAGGAAACTCTACTTCCAATGGTAATACCACCTCTAACCCAAAAGTGAGGGCATAAGGGGTGGTTCCAATTGGAGTCTTGACGCTTGTTCTGTAAGCCCATAGAGCTAGATATAGTTGTAAATGCAAACCCCTTTTAGAGTCTTTCACAATCTTGACCAGTATTGACTTCAAAGTTTTGTTCGTGGCTTCTACTTGTCCATTTCCTTGAAGATAGTAGACTGAGGGAGAATTGTGATTGATGTGGAATCTCTTACATAACTCTCTTACTTGCACATTTTTGAATGATGAGGCATTATCTGTTACTGTCACTTGGGGGATCCCAAACCGGCAAATGATTTGATTCAATATGAATTTAGCGATTACGGTCCCTGAAACTATAGTGAGAGGCATGGCCTCCACCTATTTTGTGAAATATTCTATCGCGGTAATGATGAACAAATGTCCGTCCATTGATGGGGGAGATATCTTCCCCACCAGATCTAACCCCTAGGTGGAAAAGGTCCAAGGGGTAACGATCAGTTGTAAATCTCTTCTTGGTGTGTGGTGAACATGAGCGTAAGTATGACATTTCAGACACCTCTTTATGAATTTAATCGCATCCCCTTGTAGACATGGCTAGAAGTATCCCATCCTGTGTATTTTCCTTGCTGTGGCGTGAACACCAAAGTTTCCTCCACAGATTCCGCTATGACACTCCTCTAAGATCTTACGTGCTTCTTCTTTATCAATGCACCGAAGAAACATTCCATCTAGGGCCCTTTGATAGAGCACATCATCTATTAAAACATATCTTGCAGTGAGGACACATAATTGTCTTTTTCCCAAAGGGGTCATGTTTTCTGGGTAAGTCTTGTTTGCAAGATAGTTCACAATATCTCTATACCAATATGAAGTGACATACTTATCAAGATCGACCACACAAATTTCTTCATCAGGAAAATCTTTGTTCATGAGCTCCTCTTGGGGAACCAAATTATCTACTAACCAATCTACTATTACCTATCCTTTGACTGATTTTTGATTGACACAGGTTAGCTCGAATTCACTCAAAAATGTTATGAAGTGACCAGCTCTTCTTGACAACATAGGTTGATTGAGGAAAGTCCTCAATTGCTTAGATCATATCATAACCTTAGTCTCTTGATTCAACATGTAATCTTGCAGCCTTCGGGTTGCAAAGACTATGGCTAGACATTCCTTTTTGACTTGGGCGTAGTTCTTCTCATATTCCTATAAGGTTCGACTTATGAAATACACTGCTCTTTCTCTCCCACCTTCATCTTCTTAAGCTAGCATGCATGCTACATAGATGTTTGTTGCTTTGAAGTATAAGATGAAGGGCTTGTCATGTTTTGGTGGCATTAGCGTGGGCAGAGTTAGTAGGAATTTCTTCACTTGCTCAAATGTGTTTTGACAATCTACCATCCAAGTTATGCCAACTTGCTTTTTCAATAATTGATTGATTGGATGAATTTTGAAAGTCATGTCTGGTATGAATCGTCTGATCACACCTAACTATCCTAAAAAGTCTCTTACTGCCATCTCACTTGTTGGTGGGGTTGTATTTAAGACTGCTTTGACCTTAGCCAGGTCGATGTCTATTCCTCTTTGTGAGACAATAAATCCCAACAACTTTCTTGTCATGACTTTGAAAACACATTTTTCAGGATTCAACCTTACTTTATACTCTTGAAGCCTATTGAAGATTTTGTGAAGGTCTTCCGCATGTCTCGACCTCTGTTCTAACTTAGCCAGAAGATCATCAACATAAGTTTCAACTATCTTGTGGATATAATCGTGGAAGATATGTGTCATTGCCCTTTGGTAGGTTGCTCCTATGTTCTTCAACCTGAATGGCATGACTATGTAACAGAAAGTTCCCCAAGGGGTGGTGAATGTCATTTTGTTTTGGTTAGCTTCTGCGATCTTGATCTGGTTATATCCTAAAAATCCATCCATGAGAGAAAGGATCTCGTATCCTGCCATTGAACTGACAATTTGATCGATGGATGGTAAAGGGAAATCATCTTTTGGGCAAGCTTGATTGATGTCTCTAAAATCAAGGCATATCTAAATTTGTCCATTCTTCTTTAGAACTGGGACAATGTTTGACACCCAACTTGGATAGTCTACTGGTTTGATGAAGCCAATGTTTAATAATTTTTTAATTCCTCCTTCACCATTTCAGCCACTTGTGGCTTTATGGGCCTTGGTTTTTTTTTCATGTGTTTTGTATCTAGTTTTGTCACTAAATTGTGTACCACAACTTTTGGATCTAACCCTGACATATCTGAATATGTCCTCCAGTTCTCCATCATTTAATTCTCCTCCTAGCTTTAACATCTTAGGTTTTTCAGGTGTTCCAACATTGATGTCAATCGTATCCCCACTTAGGGATGGGTGTCCTTCCTCAAACTTTTGAGGAGTAGCTGGTAAATCTGAGTTTGTATCGATCTAGAGGATTCCTTTCTCATTCCCAAAATAGTCCTCTGGGTGAGGGAGGAGCATGTATCCTTTCTTGTGGTATACTCTTGGAAGCCCATCATAAGCATGTAAATATTCAAGGATGGCTTCGTCATTCTCAGTGTAGTCTCGGGTTGGTCTCTCTTCCTGATCCATGGCATAATTCAAGATATTTGGTAATTCTTCACTTTCTAATAGTGGCTCTCCATGTACTGACACAATGTATTCTAAATTTTGTAATTGAGCATGTGGCGAAAATAATGCGGCTGATGTAGCCATTGAGTCTGCTACTTGATTTTCTTCTCTGGGTATGGCTTTTATTGAGAAGAAGTCAAAGAATTGAACCAACTTTCTGATGGTTTCTTTATAAGGTTGTAATCATTTTGATTTTGTCTTGTAATTTTCCACAACTTGGTTGATTATTAACTGAGAATCTCCAAAGGCAGAGATTTTCTTGACCCCCATTCTCATGGCTAGCATGATTCCTAGGGATAGGGCTTTGTACTCAGTGATGTTTGTGCAAAAGAAGTCTAGCCTGAAGGCAAAGGGGAGGACTTTCCCTTTAGGAGATGTTAATATTATCCCCGTCCCTGCCCCAGTTTTGTATCTAGCTCCATTGAAATGAAGGGTCCATAAACTTTGATGGTTTTGTGATTGAGATGTTTCACCAAACTCATAAGTGGAAGTCCATTTTTCCCCTTTTTATCCCCTTCTTCGATGATTTCAATTTTTCCAATCAAGAGGTTTTTAATATCCCATTCATTGGTAAATGGAATGGCTGCTAGGCCAAACAGTGCATGGGACTTGGTGGTATGTGGATCAAAGGGGAATTCTCTAAGATCATCCACTCTTTGATAGGATATGTTGTGAGTGCTTGTATTTGTTTGGATGTCTTGAGCTTCTTCTTTTGGTTTCTCTTGTGTCTTTAACTTTTTGTCTTTTTCTTCCTGCTCTTTTCTGTAAATATTGAGAGGATCAAGGTCTATTTTGATGATGGTGACTTTTCCCAAATGATGGAAATGGATTTCTTGGAACAAAGTGGAGGTGATGGCCTTCATGTCATGAATCCAAGGTCTTTTGAGGATCATATTATAATTGGTTTCTCTATTGATAACGTAAAAATATGTGGAGATGGTTTTACCCATCAGAGTGAGTGGGAGGTTGATTCTTCCAATTGTTTGAATGTCATGAATATCGTATATGCTCAATGTTGAAGTTGGTTGTTTAATTCCCATTTTACTATATCCCATTCTCCGTAGGCATGATATTGGTAGAAGGTTGACTACCGATCCCTCGTCTACCACTACTCTTTTTATAGTGACCTCTTCGACTTGAGTTTGTATGTATAGAGGCGAATCCTTTTTCTTACTTCCTTCATTTTGGGGTAGTTTGGAAACATTGAATGTGAGAGGAGGCGGTTCCTCCTATGTCGAACATCCTACTTATAATATTTCCAAGAATGTATTATGGTGTGAGGGAGAGGCTCTTAACAAGTTTATCACATGTGAGAAGAAATTCTCAGTTTGATCTATTTGTTCTTCCTCATGGATCACAAACACTTCTTGGTTTAGCTCTATGTGATTGGAATTGTTTTGATTGGCCTTCTCTTTCTCAGTTTGAGGTTCCTTTTCCTTTCTTTGGGATTGGAGGAGTTTGAGGAAGTTTTGCTATTGATTAGAAGTAAGTTTGGAGATAGCTTTGTTGTATCCATAGCAAGTCTTTGTTTCATGACCCTTTGTTCTATGAAACCAACAATAAGCATTGGGGTTGTATGAGGGTCAGTTTGATCCTTGATTTCCTTTTTGTCACCATTTGTCATTGCTAGGATTGCTTTTTACGACATTAATATCTTTCTCTTGAGTTACATTAGATGTGGTCTTCTCTGTTCCTTTAGATATTCTAAGTTTTCCGTTGGTATCATAAGTCTTCCAACCACTGTCGATTGCGGCTTGGTCAATCCTCAAAGCACTTTCCAATGCTTCTTCATAGGATTTGTATGGCAATTTTTGACATCCTCTCTCATGTCTTTGTCTAGGGCATGCAAGAAGAGGTCACATAGTTCTCGGTGATCCATGTTTGGAGCACTAGTCGAGGAGTAAAGAACTTGCCTCCATCGAGTGACAAAGTGGGCTACAGATTCATTTGGCTCCTATTTCATTATGAGGAATTCTCAGATCCATGTTTTAACAAGTTTGTTCATGTCGAATGCCATGACAAACTCTTTGATTAGTTGTATGAATGAGTGAATTGAAGCTTCTGGTAAGCGATAGTACCAATCCAGAGATATGCCTTCAAGAGTTTTTGGAAAGATTTTTGCTACAACCCCATCTCAAGGGAGGAGTTCTCTTATCACTGTGGTGTTGTCTTTAATGTGGGAGTTTGGATCTCCCTCTCCTTTTAACTTTAGGAGATTTGGCAATGGCTGAGGTAGCTGTAGACTTCTTATGTTTTGATTGAGAGGCTCCTTCAAGTACTCAAGATATGTTCTAAGAAAGGCACATTGAGATTTGGGGTTGATAGAAATAACCCTGTAGGTGGGTTCTGATAACCCATTGTCAGATTTGTTTAGTTGTTTTGAATAGGAGGGTTCCCATTCAGACATGTATCGTTACTGGCATTTTGTGAATAGTAATTGAGGTAGGGGGATTTTGAGATGCCCCCTAGTCCTGTTCATGAGATTTTTACCTTCTTTCAGGAGCAGCTTGCTCTGCTTCCAAGACTCTAATCCTCTGCACTAGAGTTGTGATTAAGTTTGTAGGAGTAGCAGCTCTAGGTGTTTCTTCATTTCTAGGATTTTCTCTTCGAATGTTTTCATGGTGATATGCTTCTTCTCGTGCAACATTTTCTCATTGTTCTTCTCGCAAGGCAATTCTCAATGCCTCTTGAGCATATTTTGCTTCTTACAAATGTTTTTCTAATCGTTTGACTTCTTCATCAAGATGAGTACTTGATGTGCTTGTGGAAGGTTGATTGGGTCGATGTATTTCTGACCTTATCCTTCTAGCTTTATGTGGCGCATTTGGTATGGCTGGATTGTTTTCCCAAGCTAGGTTGTTGAAAGACAGAGAACGCCTGGATTCTCTTTGATCTAGTTCATAATTTGAATCTTCATAGTCATACTAGTTGGTGATTCATGCATCCGGATGCAGCAACACATACCTATCGAATGAAGGAGTTTTTGGTTCTCTTGAGAGAATATTCCCTTGGTTTAATTTAGATTCTGTCATGTTCGGGGGTGCCATAGACACCACAGAATAAATGGAACGGATGATGGCAAAGGCGATAGAAGCTGAAGCGACTGGAGTGGCTATGAAGAGTAGTGTGAAAATATTTCAAAGCTTTTGCTAAATGTTTTGAAGCATTTAAAATGGGAATGCAAACTACAAAACCAAAAGATTTTGTAATTCACGTTAGGTTCACCAAAACATGTACGCTCAAAATCGTGACTCTGGTTGTCTGGGGCTGTCGGGTAAGATTTTAGCATGCACATGGACCCTTTCCTCCTTGCCACGGGGTGATCCGCCATGTTACTCTCACTCTCGTGGAAGTAGCCAGTCAAGAGGAGGTGAGACATGGTGGGGTCTAGCTCGTTGGAGAGCTGGACTTCACGGAGAGGGGTCGACAAGTTCTGTGGCCTTTGTTGTTGTGTGGTAAGTTGAATGTTTCATTTGATGGTAGTTGTTGTGAAGATAACCCTATGACCCGAAGGGTCACTAGTTTCTCTTCTCCTGTTGGGGTTTCTCCTATTCCACCTCTGTGTGGGTAATCAGTTTCTTTCGTTTATGTCCTCTTGTCTCTCAACTTGTTAAATGAGTTCTCATTGTATTTGGAGTTGTCTTTGTTCTTCTATTAATAAGAGGACAAATGGATCTTGTTGTGGTAAAGTAAATGTCTCCTGCTGTTGTCGTGGATTGATTTCCTTGATCTCTTTGAGGATAGCCCTTACCCACTCACCTCTTACTCCTAGGCACATTCGTGAGCCAAGATAGAGATAAATGTGTAGTGACCAACCTTAACTAGACTTAGGGTTTCAAACTAGGGTTTAGTTGACCTAGGTTTTAGTTATGGTTTGACTTGTGCTTACCTTGTGATGTGATCAAGGGTTTGATTGAATCATTTATCACGGTTTACCTCGTCATGGTATCGAGGGTTTGTAAGTTATCTATCTTTTCTAGGGTTTCTATATGCATGCAAAGCTAAATGAAATGCAAACATGTTTTTGTGCTTTTTTAGTATTTTATGGAAATAAAGATGCTTTTTCTATTCTAATAATTGAAATATAAAATGCAAGCTATTATGACTTTTCCTAATGCAATTTTAATCTATGTTTGGGTTTTTGGTTGTTTTGAAATAATCCAATCTATGAAGGGAAATTGCTTCTACAAATAGTCTAGATTTGGGAATTTGAAAAAAATAGTTATTCTAACATGCAAGATCTAATCTATCAAGGAAAAAAACAAAAAATTACTATTCCCAAGAGCAATTTTGATTTTCTAATTACTATGAATTGAATAAAGCAATAGAGGAACCTAAAAGAATGAAGATTTGTGTGACTCCACTACCCTCATAAATCCTTGATGTTGGCAACCTTGAATCCTCTTGAAGTAGCGGGAAGACCTCTTGACGACAAGATGACACAAAGAAGCAAAAGAAGATTGTTGAAGCTTGAAGGAGCTCAATGTGAGCTTTTGATGAGCACAATTGATGCAGGAGCAATCCTGGTTCAAGAGAAATCTTGCATCAACCAAAAACATTTGCATTTCAATTTGTTTGCAGTTCAGTTTGTTTCTTTTTCCAGTTCAGTTCAGGCAGTTCAGTTAGAAGTAGTTTCTGTATTTCTGGTCCAGTTACATTTCAAACCTTGCGGAGTTGGACTTAGCATCTACATTCATTCATTCACATCATATCCAAAATTGAGAGATCCACATGTCAATACCAGAAAGATATCACTATCAGAAGTTCAACTATTTCTTAGAACAGAGTATCCTGATAATCACTGACAACCAGCTGAAGGAGAAACTTGCGGAAGCATTTCCTGATCTTCGAAGCCTAATGACACATCATTCAATGATCTTTGGTTCATGGCCAACCTTCCCAGGAGATCCACATATCATTCCACTCATTTTCTGGAAGTGTTCTATACATTTAGGTCTGACCTATTTGTGTACACACGTTACATCTTTTCATTGGAGTTTGTGATCTTCCTTGGCCGACACAGAGGAATCTATTGATCCAGACTTGATATATATTGATGTAATAGATCCTTAGGAAAACAATTCATAAGTTACTAAGTTCTAGATAGATAGCTTATTCATTTTCTGGTGAAGGAGCTTTAAATCTTTATCTTGCACAAGTATGTAATCAGGCCTGTGAGCCCTAATTATAAGCCCGCAAGTTGCTGACCGATCCCTATTTGAATTCTATGATATACTGAATGACTGAATCTACATTTGTTCTATTTCTTTGAGTTGTTTTTGTTGTGTTTACTCTTGTTGCATGGTCCGGATAGTTCATTTTGTGAACCCTCCTACCATGACTGCGCCAATAATGGCATTGGTTGAAGTAGCATAGCGATGCTTGATTGAACAATGAATAAAATAAAAGGCAACTTCATCCTATGAGAGCATTAGAATGCTGATTTGGAGAGCAAAAACTAGCAAGAGCTGTGTGCACAATGAATTTGCCTCCCTTTCTACTTGAGGGAGGGAGGTATTTATAGGTTGGAAGAATGGGATTGATTGAGAAGTTAAATCAATTGATTGATGAGTTAACAAGGATTGATTAGGGAGTAAACTAGGTTGATTGCCAAGTGAACTTAGCTAACTAAGGGGTGATAAATCAATAATAGCTTATCACTGAAGAAGAATTGGAGTTGGAAGAATGCATGAGATTGATTGAGTTGTTAATTTTAGATAAAATGGAGTTAATTATGTATGTGTGGGTGCATGAAATAGTCAACTCTATATTAGGCATAAAAAATCATACAAACTGGAAGAAAAACAAGAGAAAACAGAGCTTTTTTGAGTGAGAAACTCGAGTTTTTCCATGGCTAGAAACGCAATAGGGTCACCCCTTTTGCTCGGGGGGCAACCCTTGGTCGCCCGGGGGAGATATGAGCAAAACAGGGTTTTTGGAGGAATTGCAAAAGGGAGATGGTAGAAGAGAGGAAAAGGAGGTGATCTACCTCCAAAAATAGGTCAGTCATGTGAAAGAATCTAAATCTCCACTTGCACCTGCAGGATCTCCCGGGGGCAATCTCAAAATAATAGGGGAAGATTTGGATTGGTTGAGTGAAACTGAAAACCAAAAGTTGGAGATGGATAGGGGGGACCTCTAGAAGGCTTATAGGGGGTGCAGAGGATGAAAAACATAGGGGAAAGGTGAAAACTCACCTACAAGATGCTCACTGTTGGGACATATTTTTAACCTTAAAACTTTTCATCCAAAAATCTAGTTCCTGCCATCATGATACCCTTACAACGATGTTTTTCCATTTTAAAATAAATACTCCCATATTGGCCTAAAAACTGAGCCCTAATGAATCTCAGATCAATTACCTTCACCCTAAAACCAAAAGGCCACATTGAAAATACCCACGTTATTCAAAATCATATCACATGAGTCTTAACCATAAAATCAAAGTATGCAGATAAAAGACCCGTGGCATATCGGAGTAACTAGCCCAGAGGTCTCTTTGATATTAAGGATATATTAGGAGATTTGTGTGACACCTAAATGTGTCACACCGATAAAGTGACAATATGATACATAACGTATTGAAGAGAGATTGCCATTTTGGGGAGACTCATCCTACAGTCTCTTCAAAAATCTGAAGACATTAAGCATTTAGGCATTGTTTCGAGCTGATATTAAAGAGTTGAAGGGACAGAGATTTCAGAGTATCGGGATGAGCCTTTGGAAGTCTCTTCGACATCTCGAACGTAAGAAGCATATCGAGGGGACTAAATAATATCAGCTTGACATCCCACTCACCAAAAAGCCGCTAGAAATGCCGAATAAAGAAAAACATAAAAAGAGATTGCAGGATATTGAAGAGAGGCAATATCTAGTGCCCTCGAAAAGATAAACATAATGATAACTAAAGAGATGTCGAAAGGAGAAATAGATGTCGAAGGGACTTGATAGAATGAGATTTCGATGTGAACCATTTAGGTCATAACGAAATCCCGACGCCAATAAAAGATCGTAAACCCTTTAAGTAAAATTGATTATTTCAAAAAGATGACAAGACGTGCTATGTTGTGAAAATTAAATATCCCCCCAATGATATGAAAGCTGCGATTAATGCTCAGATCTGAGTATATCAAAAACAATCTCAAGAAAATTTGATTCATTATGCATGCATGGGAGCAAGGGCATGCCTCTGCAATAGATACAACTCGAGAGTCCAAGTAAGTATTATGAGCTCAAAATTTATAACTTTTGGTTCAAATTGCATTTGAAGGGGTGGGATTATCTCACATTACATTATGGAAAACACAACTGAAAACGCTAGGGCCAAAAGAAAAAACTAGATGAAAGACATTTGAATCAGGATTTAATAGACTAGTGCCCAACGTCCAGATAGAGGTCTAGGAGGAATGCTTAGTTAAATCCTAATGCAAAGAAACTAGAAGATACATACAAGCATGTAGGAGATATATGGACCCCTATGAGAGGGTATGACCTCTTAATGTATCATTACAAAAAGATGCATAGGCATACACCAGTCTCAAATCCATGGAGACTGAATTTAGGGAAGCTCATAGTACCAAATGTACTTGTTAATGTTGAATTCCTAAAAGCAGTGGCCAAAAACTATAATCCGTAGAGCCGCCAGGTTGAGTTGAAGGATGGAATGTGTTTCTTCCCTGTTACAAGAGATTATATATCGATGGTATTTTAGCTAGACTGTAGTTTTGATGTAAAATTCACAGTTTGGGACTTGCTCAATGAATACTACAATATGAGCAACAATTACAACAGGTGGAGATTTCCTATGCATAGACGCCAGGATGAAAAAAATAAATTCAGAATGTTTTTAGTAATAGAGGATCCCCCATATTCCATAGAGCTATTCGAAGAATACTTCCAATACACTTATTACTCTGTGTGCCAGTTGCTTGGCGTTGAAGCTTTCATGTTTATGGAAATTGCTCCCATGGTTTTGACTGCTAATGTGCAAAGCTAGCAAGCACTACACTTTGATTATGCTGAATTCCTGGCCGATGCCCTTCACAAAGAGTTGGTATCCATACAAGGAGGGGCCACTAAGTTCAAACATTATTCTTTGCTTATGCACCTTATCTTATACGAAGGACAGAAATTGAGACTGTTGAATGATTATTTAAGAATAAGGGATTCAGACATGAATGGAGATGCCAAACCTATTCAGATGTGGACTACTATATTGGATAGCAAGTGTGAAAAGTCCCACTACCTCTATTTTGAAGATTATTTTGTGAAGCCTATATATAAGTTGCTAGGCCAGCCTTGTGATCACAGTTTGTCACCAGAAATACAAATATTCTTAAGGCCTAAGAACAAATATGAGCATGGGAAGTTCAATCACAATTGGGGTGACTAGCATTCTTATAAGGACTACACAAAAATAAGGGTGTTTGGATTTGAAGGGTCCCCTTTTTAATTTCCAAGGACTTGCCCAGATAGAATTGCTTACTTGGAAATTGTAAGGCAACTTATTCTGATTTCATGCATTTAAAGAGTTACAATAAGTAGTCTTTCATGCCTAGAACCTTGTGCTTTGGAGACTTTACAGTTATATCTGATAAGGGGTATCAATTAATTGATAAAAGAATGGAACATTTTAAATTAACTTCAGGGAATGCCAGGGAAAACTTTGACCCAAGAAACTTCATAAACATAGTCAAAGCTAGTAAAAAATTGAAGAAGTATCACCAAGTGTTGTTCGTTGATGATGATTTGGTAAGAAACTGTGATGAACACACTGCAGTTGAGAGAAGAAGCCTATATCATAAGATAATGTTGGCTGAGGCTTGGAGGGTAGCCAAAAACCCCAATTATATAGGTGCTTTCATGGATATTAATGATCCCATTGAGAGATTGGATGCACTAATTTCAAATGCATCAGATTTGATTGAGAATATTCCCCCTTATATCTTTGAGAGAAAGGGGAGATTTATCAGAGAAACATAGGCTAAAGATGAGATTCCCATTGCTCATCTATCTCCTCAGTAGACTCCTGACATTTCCTTTGATGTTGAAGAAGAAGAAGATGGGGATAATTAAGACTTGCAAGCATCCATGCCTCTCATTGAGGAATATGAACCTCAGGAAGAAAGAGAAGAGGTTAATATAGAAACTTCTGACGAGTTATCGAAAGATGAGGTATAGCTAGCAAGAAGTTTGTTACAGATGCTGAGTTCATTAAGACCCAGGAATTCAAAGCTTTTTTGTATGAATATAAAGGTAAGCAAGCTAGATAAAAGATGACAAATATCACCCCTAAGATACAAGATGAGGTTCTACAAGAACTTCAATCAGCGATTGATAAGGCTATGGAGAATATGACTCTAGAGAAAGGAAGAGAACTACTTTAAGAGGCAAGGGTGATGTTGGTTCCTGGATGGGACATGACTTCAACAAATGTATTTGATACCTTTAGGAAGAATTAGGATAAAAAGATGCAGCTTAGTATTGAAGCTATTGATAAAATAAAATCTCAATCAGGATATGACCTTGACAAGCAAATATTGTTGATATGGTCACTTTATCCCACACATAAGAAACCTCAAGTCATAAGCAACCCAAATGAAGCCTTTGGTCATCTCATGATTCAAAGGGTTGAAGATATTGATCCCATTGAGGCTGCTAACTTGAATGTAAATGTTGCAAAATTCACAAAGGCATAGATTGAGCAGTTGGTAAGAAAGGATAATGCTTATATGGCATAAAATGCACAACTTAGGCTAGAGGTTGCCACTTACAAGGATAATTGCCTTCATCAAGCAGTTATTCACCCTACCTGGAGGCTGACAAAAGGGTCATAGAAGCCAGAGCAGATACCAATTACTGGAAGCTCAAAGCATAAAATTTCTAAAACCAAATTGAACAATTGGAAACTGAAATAAAGGTTGTTAAATACAACATGACTTTTGAATTGATTCAGAAAAGATTTGACAAAATGATGGGGAACAGTGGTAAAGTCTGGGAATTGCACAAAAGAACATGCCAAGTCTATCAAGAACACAAAAGACTTCACCTCAGGATGTTGGAGAAAAAAGAGGAATTGAATGCTAGAACAGGTGTTGAACTACATGTATTTAAGGAATACAATAACCTGATTATTGAACATGAGAGATTCAACACTATATTAACAGAAGATCTAAATGATTTTGATCAACATCTTGATATGGCATTCCCCAATTTCTTCAATACTAAAGGAAATATGCAGGAGAAGGACATTTGGAAAAATGAAATGGATCAACTGTTACCACCACTTCTAGAAAATGTTAATAATGAAGAGAGGGTGATAGAAAACACCCATACATGTTTGGGGAAGATATTCACCTTAAAGTCAGCTATGAACGATATTATCGCTACAGACACATGTACCAGCTAGGATTATATCAATCATATTGCCAAGATAAATTTATTCATATCCAAGGCATCGTGAGTAATCAAAGGGAGTGAGTACATAAAATTTTGTTATACAATAGGCAATGCAGACGTGTCAATCTATAGCATGGAGAGGAGGAACTTGCCAGGCCAGCGGTCACGGGTCCCTCCACAATGATTAATGGAGCCCAGAATCTGATCGTTGCATATGGCTCTATCTATCTTTTTATTTCTTAATTATGCATTAGTTATTTGAAAAGATACAATTATGGACAGACACATCGTTTCAGGCCTGAAGCTTGTTTGCATCCCATAAATATGGGATACCAAGGCCATTTTGAAGGAAGAATAAATTGTAATATCTCATATATATACATACAAGACAATACAATACTCATAAATTTCTATCTATGTTAGTCTATATTTTCAAATATATCATGAATTTCTGAATTAATACAAAGGAGCAGAGTTATTTGGTGACTCAAAATATTTGGTGTTCAATTGTTGTGTTGAGTTTCATTTATATGGCCTGCATTGTTGTCTCTAGAATGATTTCCTAAATTGTTTAGATTAATATTTCAAGGATATACTTAATTTATCAGTGCACATTTGCTGTTTCTATGTGATCTATTCAATTGGTTTCTATGAGAAGTCGATTTAAGTCCTGCTAAGTGGTCTAAGTTTATTGGTCCCTACCCAGGGTTAAAATTCTTTGAACAAGTCATCTTGGTTGGTTTCCTTCCCATCAAAATTAAAATCCTTTCTTATGGTCACAACAATTTAGGGAAATATCATTGGGATTTGATAAGAAGAACTCTGCAACTCAACATTCTTGCACAATCTGTACAAGGTATAGATTTATATAAGTGCCTAGCAATTTGAGTTTAACCAAACATAAAGATCCATATACCATTAACTCTTGACCCCCTTTCCCAATAGATAAAGCACTGGTCCTAATCATTAGCAAAGTTTACACCTCGACACCTATTTACATATTCAAACCCATACATTAGGAATACTCATCAAACCTTACACCTACTTCACACCCATTTGCCATTGTGAAGGTCATAAAAATATGCATTAGTAATTAAGTTACACGCACGTAGGTTTAGCAGAGCCTAAAGTGAAGGGGGTTTTAGCCATATTTGCCCCGTGTCATTAACCAAAACGTTAAGAGAGCTTGGTAACCTCTTAGGGTTAACAACTTGCATTTTTGTGACCTAACAGAATTGGCGACTCTGCTGGGGAAAACTCCAGACTATTTGGTTTCAGTAAACCAAGACAAAAGAGTCAAAGAAATAAGAAATTATAACTTTGCTGGTGGAGAGAACTCAAAAAAGAACATCATTCCTCTTTAAGGAGAGGTGGCGATTATATACAAAGTTTAGTTGAAATATAATGATGGATGGTAGGAGACCTAAAGATGATGGTAGGAAATTGCAATCTTCCCCACCTGGAAGCGCGCCTTCCAAGAAAACTGGGATATCAAATAAGTCTGAACGTATTAATGACTAGAATACCCAACAGAATACTTCAGAACAACCAATAATAACTCATAACAACTTCACTTCCCTACATGAATCAAATGAACTACAGTCCAAAAGTTATCATGCCCAATACAATGATATTCTAGCAAAATACAGGCCTGACCCTCAAAGACAGCTTGAATATCAAGCTCACATTGAAAAGGAAATAATGAAAAAGCAGGTAGAATATGATTACAAAATGTCATTGCAATAGGGTGGAGAAGCTCAAGATGAATTCATAAATTAGACAACATCCACACAAATCCATGATAGTCCACCAAAAGACATATACGAAATAAGGATGAGATGCAGCATGATCTACTTAAATTACAAGAAGAACTTGAGCTAGCCAAACTAAGAGAAGAAGAAGAACGATTGAAACAAGAACTACAACAAATAAGGTCTAGAACCACAACAACTAGCTCAAAGTATATACCCCCCATAAGCAAGGTGGGCATGCTCTACCAAGCAATCAACAAGGGTCACATCAGAATGCAAGTAGTTCACATACGTCAAAGACACCACATGGTAGCCATGTCCAATAAAATATTCCACCACGAAATCCAAGACCACCCTGTTGGTGCTTGCTGCTGGTTCAGGTTTCAAACATTCATCTACAGGCCCTTTCTTTTACATCCAAAATTTCTAAGTCTGTCGGCCTTCACATCTTTATGCATGTATCATTGTATGTGGCCGCTTGTATGTGTATTTGTATGTACAAGTGCAGATGTACATTGGCGGACCCGAGGATAAGTTCAATCGGCTTTAGATGGTGAAAAAATTAGTTGTATGCATATCGGGTTTATACATGGCATTCAGGTGCATTTCTGAGTGTGAAAAGGTGGTGGTGCATCGCATATTCCATCGCAGATTCTGTGCTTGAATGTAAAAGATTGCATGTATATTGTGTTGTATATTCGATATACAATGGCTAGATACAACGCAGACTTCAAAAAAGATTAAATCGGGCCTAGCGGATGTGGATACAAAAGGCATGGTTGAAAAGTCAAAGGCATTCTTTTGTATCTTGCGTTGTATGTATTTCCAATGTACAACTGCATATACAAGTAAAGATACAAGTGAAATATGCAAAGTGGACGCGGCCGAGGAGTTAACTACATCTGTGAAATGGGTGAAGTCTGCCATTGTATATTGGGATTGTATGTTCCCAATATACAATCGAACATACAACAAGCAGATACAAAGAAACGTACAAGGTAGGTGCGGTCAAAATCAATAGTCTTCAGGAACTTGGTGGGGCCCGTACGGTTGTATGTCCCAGATTGTATGTATATGCCATAGACAAGTGAATATACAAAGCGCATATACAATCTAGACGTGAAAGAAAAGTTTGTTGTGGCGGATAAGATTTGAGGTCTGCGGGTTGTATGTTGCACATTGTATGTGCGATATACAATGAAAGGTACAAGGAGGCCGATACAATGCCGGATTCAAAATTTATTCCGATCTGCCTCATAAGTATGATGGAATCCGCGTTGTATGTATATTGCATTTGTATGTGCAATATACAAAGGTGATATACAAGAGGAGTTAGATACAAGGCCCAGACCCGATAGCGATTTCAATTTGTTCCATAGAAATTTGGGGTTTGCCTGTGTATGTTTGGCGATTGTATATACAATTACACATACATTTTCATATGCAAACGAAGATACAATGGCTAGCCGATGAAGAGGCCAATATTCAGCGATGGAGAACCAATCAGGGGGTGACATGTGTCCAAGTTAGTTGTATGTATATACAACTGCATATACAAAGATTTGAAGGCGAAAAGGCAAAAATGTTTGTTTGCGTTGCGAAAAGTCAGAGAAGCAAAAGCTGCCTGCGTGGCGGGATCTCATTGGCCAATGACTTTTCAGCGTAGGTGATTGGGATTCTCAGATCCAGTCAGCATGAACTGACACCGTAGATCTCAGTAGGAAGAAAGAATCGACGACCATCTTTCAAACTTTCAAGAACAGGAAGAGATTTGTATGTGTTCATAGTTGCATTTCAAATGGAAAGAAATTTTAAAGCACGCAACTACTGCATTTCCAAAAGCTGTGGGTAGGTTGGCCATTAATGGCAAATTTGCAGAGGTATTGGTCGATGAATGACAGGCCACCTACCATTTTAAAGGCAAAAATCTCCAGTCAGCTGCACGTTCCTCGTTTTCACCTATTTTTCCTTCCTTTTCTGCCGAGAACATTGAATGTTTTGGGTGCCATTTTGATGGTGCGATGTATCTGGTAGCATCAAAAAATGACCCTGTAATTAATTGCTGAGTACACATTCTGAGTATAACAGAACTGTGTTACTCATTTTTGGTTGGGAAAGACTTGGGCAAATTTTTTGGGAGGAATAATGAAAACAGAGCTTTTCTAG
This sequence comes from Cunninghamia lanceolata, assembly GCA_027924645.1. Lineage (NCBI taxonomy): Eukaryota > Viridiplantae > Streptophyta > Pinopsida > Cupressales > Cupressaceae > Cunninghamia > Cunninghamia lanceolata. Next base: position 1,664,293 of record BSBN01001040.1, on the reverse strand, counting down.
GCTGTTCTGTCTCATTTTGTGAGTTTATGAGTTGCATTTGAGTGCATGTTGCATACATGTTCAGTTTCATGTCATTTTTATATGAAAAATGCTTCATGGCATGTGTTTAGCTATTTGTCTCCATTTTTTATATGCATCCCTTCTTTTGAATCTAGTTGCTAAGGGTTACTAAGATTCTAGAATGTATGGTAGCAGGGATATTTGTAAGTAGAGATTGCTAAATACTCATTCTTGGGTGGTGTTTGTAAGGCAAATACTAGTCCTAACCCCTTGAAACTTGAATGCTAGTGCAAATCATTCACTTGTATTCGTCTAGTTGACTCCTTGCCCTTAGATAGGCACAAGTTTGCTTTTTGTGTAGTAGTTATGATCCAAAATCCCCTGTCTTGCATCCAAAACATAAATACAAAATCATTTCATAACTTCAAACCTGTTAGTTTGTAGGATTAGAAATAGGACCCCTGCATACTTTCATCCTCAACCAGTTAGATATGTCCAAGAACATTGCCAAACTTGTGATTTATCATGCAAATCTTGGTCCATACATGAGAGTATTCTGCCTATTGTTGTAAAGCTAAATATTTCTGTCATTGGGTGAGTCAAAGTTAAATCTTTAGCTATAGGGATACCCCCCTTGGTGCGGCAGAACCAGAAGTGAAGGGGAGGCAGCTCATGCAACCTCCTATATTTGTTGGCTGAATCTGCCTTTGCATTGGAATTGGCAAACCCTTTGCCAATTCAGAGAGAAAGAACCAACACACCCAATGCCCATAACACATCTCAACATATAGCTAATCCTTATCCACCACCTAGTCATCAGCATATTCCACCTCACCATCAAAATATAAGCATGAACCCACACCATAATATACAATAACATCCTCCTCATAATCAATACCAACCAAACCAACACTTACAAATACCTCTTAACATAAACAGATACAGACAACTAGACTTGTCTAGATATCAAATATGTCCAAATCCTATTGATAATGATTTAAGAAATGCCATTCCAAAATTTGCTGGAAATAATTCCATCTCAGCAGAGGAACATATTAGAAACTTTAAAATAGTCATGGATAATTATGAAGTGCAATATGAAGATGTCCAGATGAAATTATTTATGCTATCTCTTATTGAAGATGCTAGGGACTAGTACAAGAATTTGCCTGATGCATCAATTTATTCTTTTGAAGATTTCAAAGATCAATTTAAAGAACAATATGGGAGTCATGCTGATCAAAATTTTGCCATACATGAACTGACAAGTATTCAAAAGAATTACAATGAGACTGTAGTAGATTTCAATCAAAGGTTTTCAAAATTATACCACAAGATTTCACCTGAGATGAAACCTCCTGATGGTATGACCTTGGCTCTATACTTAAAAGCTTTTGACCCTAAACCTAGATATGAGTTACGAAATAGAGCTCCATTGACTCTTGCAGAAGCTCAAAAGGTAGCTGTGAGTATTGAAAACAACAGAAAAGCTGTTGGGAAGCTTGGTAAAAGGGAGAACATTAGAATCCCTCAAAATCCTAATAACCATCAAAATAGGCAAGCTAATTACTACAAAAATGAAAGGCCTAGACTACATGATATGCCCTATAACACAAATTGGAAGGATGGAAAGCTTATGGATAACAAACAAAAACAAAATTATAAGGATACTCTTGACCCCTTGAAGAAACATGGGACACATGTAGTGAACAACAATCCATGGTGCGTTGCATGCAACTTGCCTCACTCACCTGAATACTGTGTGGTAGCCCAATCTTTGCAAGAAAATGAAATGACTTATGATTAAGATAGGGATGATCATACCATAAATATGTTAGGGTTGAGACCCCATTCAATTGATGAAGAATTATCATTTGAGGAAGATGGATTTGAGTACAATGTAAGTAATCAAAAGTATAATGTTAATATGGGTAAGCAAGAAGTTTTTTCTGATCAAGAAGATAATTATGAGGAAACCACACATGTATCAAATATGTTCCCACACTTCCAATTGAGAAAACCCATTGAGGAGGAAAAGAGAGCCCTTACAATTTCTACTATGGATCAGGCCAAAAATAATTATAACTCGAGGAATAGGACTATGAATGCAGACAAAGGAACCCCTAGAGGTTTGTTTGTTAAAGAACTAGATCATAAGAAGGAAATCTTGGGTAACCATAAGAATGAAGAAAATCAAAAAGTTACACACAAGTAAACATCTAAAATTGAACAAAATAAGGTAAAGGATAAAAATAAGTAGCAAACTGAAGAAAATGGTCCCAATAAAGAAAAATTAGGACAGGTTGCTACTATTCCTTCATTTGATATGACACAAGCTTTGTCCCAAATCAAGATATCAGTACCATTGATGGAAATGGTGAAAATAGATGAATACAAGGACAATGCCCTCTAATTGATTTCCAACATACCAAATCAAAACAGAAACAAAGGTGGAACAAATGATAAGGTGAATAATCTTGGACAAGAAATGATGAGGGTTCCTGAAATCTATCTTGGTGATGCCATAGCAAAAAACCCTGCCCAAGTAGACCCATTCTACATAACACTATTAATAAATAACAAGTTAGTGAGAAACTGCATGATTGATTTTGGAGCAACAATAAATATTATGCCAATTGTTGTCATGAAAGAATTAGGTTTATGGGTGGACACAACATATGGTAAGTGTTATGCAATGGATAACAGGTCCATCCCTGTTGTTGGAGTTATGAAAGATGTGGAACTAAAATTGGCCTCATGTCCTGAAGCCACCTACATAATTGACATTACTGTGGTAGATAATCCACCATACTATGGAATGTTATTATCCAGATAGTGGATTGCTGTAGTAGGGGGGAATGTCCAGCTAGATCTATCATATGCAACGATACCAGTGAATGGGAAAGAAGTTAGACTATATAGAGAGCCAAGATATGAAAACATAATAGAAAGATTGAATCCAAACCAAATGAATTGTTTCTATGATATAGATCTTGGAAGTTTTAGGGTTGAGAGATCACAACCTGAATTACAAAACATAGAGCAAATAAAAAGAGAAGCTTAAATAGATCAGCATGGAGTGCGGAGGATGTACTTTGATGGCGCATGCAACAAAGGAGGAAATGGGGCAGGAGTTGTATTTATCTCACCCACAGGGAGAACATTCAAATATTCATTCTTGTTATCATTTGAATGTACAAATAACATTGCTGAATATGAAGCATTGTTGATAGGTTTAAACATTGCCCTAAAACATGGAATTAAACTAATATCGGCATATGGTGATTCTGCGTTAGTTGTCTCACAAATCAGGGTGAGATATTCTTCAAAGAACAAGTGACTAAAGCAATACAAAAATGTTGTGTGGGATACAATTGAACTCTTTGATGCATTCTCTATAGATTGGATAGAAAGGTCCAAAAATATAATGACAGATTTCTTAGCCAATGTGGCTTTGAAAAGAGATGATATCACATTATTAGGAATAATTGAGGTAGAATTCAAGGCTAGACCAACAATACCTGATAACATTTATAACTGGCAAGTATTCAATGATGACCAAGACCTCATTAGGTTCCTCCATTGTGTGGACCAATATGAATCACAAGAAATTGATTTCAATGCATTTGTTGAGGAGGTAGATGACACGGAGACTCTTTTTGGAAAAGAAGTGGTCCAACTCAAGACAAACAAAATTCCTAAAGGTCTTGTAGCTCTAGAGAGAGTGTTTGATGGATATGACAGGTTCAATATGAAAAATGTACTTGTCAAGCAAGATGATGTTGAGGAGATAAATCTTGGAACACAAATGACTCCTAAGAAAGTATATATTGGAAAAAGGCTCAATCCTAAAATTAGAAGCATGCTCATTGCCCTGCTTAGAAAATACAAACATGTATTTGCTTGGTCTTATGATGACTTGAAAGCATACCAAGAAGACCTTTTTCAACATGAGATACCTCTGAAACTGGATGCTAAGCCATTTAGGTAAAGACAAAGACCCATAAACCCTACACTAGCCCCTAAAATGCAAGAGGAACTTACAAAACTTAGGGAAGGTGGTATCATCAAACCAATCAGACATTCCTCTTGGGTTTCAAACCTAGTGCCTATAAGAAAGAAAAATGGGGATATACGACTATGTGTGGATTTTAGAAACCTAAATGTGTCCTCACTCAAAGATAACTATCCTCTTCCAAATATGGAAGCAATGTTGCAGAGAGTAACTGGATGTGAATTATTATCTATGATGGATGGTTTTTCAGGATACAACCAGGTAAAGGTTAAAGAGTTAGAACAGTTTAAGACTGCTTTTACCACACCATGGGGGACATATGTATATGTGAGAATGCTATTTGGTCTCACAAATGTAGGAGAAACATTCCAAAGAGCTATAGATGTAGCCTTTGCTGATTTGATCAATGTTATCATGGTGGTTTATCAGGATGATTTGACAACATATTCCAAAAAAGTTGAGGACCATTGTGCACATTTGAGGAAGATTTTCATTAGAGATTTAGAATATGGCATCTTATTAAATCCAAAGAAATTACATTTTGCTCTAACAGAGGGTAAATTACTTGGTCATATAGTTTCAAAGGATGGAGTAAGGATTGATCCTGAGAGAGTAGAAGCTATTACCAAAATCCCAATTCCAAGAAATGTAAAATCCATACAATCTTTCTTTGGTCAAATCAATTTTGTCAGGAGATTCATACCAAACTTTGTAGAAATAGTCAAGCCTATCTCTAAAATGTTAAAGAAAGGTGAAAAGGTGGACTGGATAGAACAAGCTGTTGATGCATTTGGAGCTATTAAAAAAGCAATTAAAGAAGCTCCTGTGTTGAAATCTCTAGAATTTGACAAAGCATTTCAAATATTTTCCTTTGCATCATTTCACATAGTGGCTGCAGTAATGTTGCAAAAGAATAGGGAAGGTTTTGAACAACCTATTTGATTTTTTAGCAAATCACTTCAAGGGGTAGAATTAAAATATGACATAACAAAAAAAACAAGCTTATGCCCTAGTGAAAGTAGTTAAGGCATTTAGACCTTATCTGGTAGGAGATCAAGTAATAGCCTATGTGACAAATGCTGTAGTAAAGGATGTATTTGTCCAAAATGAAGTCACTGGGCGAGGATGTAGATGGATTAATAGAATCCAAGAATTTAACATTGACATTCAGATTACTAAACTTGTTAGAGTATAGGGTCTAGCCAAATTAATGGCTAAATCCAATCTGGAGGCAACATAGATTTGTAACATGAATGAAGAAAACAATGATATTGCAAGCATTAAACATACCTCTTGGTATACTAACACAATGTATTATCTAAAAAACATGAGGTGCCCTCTAGGCCTAAGTGATAATTAGAAGAGAACATTGAAACTCCATGCCTCAAAATATATTTTCATGGAGGGGGACTTGTATTGGGAAAATAAAGATGGTATCTTGTTACTATGCCTGGATAAGACACAGGCTGAGAAGATGCTATAGGAAATGCATAGAGATGTATGTGGAGGACATTTCTCAGCCAGGATTACTGCCCATAAAATATTGAGAGCTGGGTATTATTGGCCTGAAGTTTTTAAGTATGCTCACAATTATGTAGAAAATGTGAAGCCTGCCAAAGGTTTTCTGGTAAAATTAATTATCAAGGGGCCTTACCACTCAAACCAATACAAGTGGAAGCTCCATTTCACCAATGGGGACTTGATTTTATAGGAGAAATTGCAGAAAGGTCTAGTGGTGGACATAAATGGATTTTGGTAGCTACTGATTATTTTACAAAATGGATAGAAGCTATCCCAACAAGACAAGCTACCAGCAAGACTCTGGTAAACTTTCTTTTGGAAAATATTATCACTAGATTTGGAGTACAAGTGAAACTCATCACAGACAATGGCATGTGCTTTAGGTTAGCAGAGTTTAAGTCATTTTGTGAGTCTTATGGTATAGCAATCTCATATGTTTCACCATACCATCCCCAGGCCAATGGACAGGCATAGTCTAGCAATAAAAGCATCATCAAGATAATAAAAAGAATGTTGGAAAATAATAAGAAGGCCTAGGATTCAAAGTTAAAATTGGCTCTATGGGTAGATAGGATCACTATAAAAAAGGCCACAAGAAAATCCCCATTTGAGTTGGTGTATGGTGCCCAGGCTAGACTACCCATGCATAACCTTATACCAATATATAAGTTTATTCTTCAAGAAGATTTGGGTATCCCTGAGCCCATGGAAGAGATATTGGAACAATTAGCTGAACTTGATGAAATTAGAACACAAGCTCAGAAACAGAATGAAAAATTGTAGCTACAGATGAAATATCTCTTTGACAGAAGAACCAAGGAAAGAAAATTCAAGTTGGATGATATGGTCCTCATGTGGAATGCTAGAGGACAAGATAAAGGGAAGCATGGTAAGTTTGAGGTATTATGGATAGGCCCATTTGTTATCACTAGCAAGTGTGGTGAAGATTCTTATTATTTGAAAAACATGAGCAGTGAAGAACAATAATTGCCAGTTAATGGACAATTCCTGAAACATTTCTTCTCATAAAATTTTTTCCATGCACAATATATTAAAGAATAACAGGAACTTGCCAGTGCATGGACAATTCCTGAAATGCCTTCTCTCTCTTTAAAGAAAATTTTCCATGCACAATAGCTTAGGATTCCATTCCACACCCCCCACCTCTATTAGTCTACATCCCAGAGAGTGATTCTGGATCTTTGCAATGACCTCACGGCCATTCATCCCCAGCTAGAGCCACTATTGGGACAAAATTTTAAACCTTAAAATTTTTCATCCAAAAATCCATTTCCTGCCATCATGATACCCTTACAATGATGTTTTTCCATTTTAAAATAAATACTCCCATATTGGCCTAAAAAATTAGTCCTAATGAATCTCGGATCAATTACCTTCACCCTAAAACCAAAAGGCCACATTAAAAATACCCACGTTATTTGAAATTATATCACAGGAGTCTTAACCATCAAATCAAAGTATGTAGATAAAAGACCCATGGCATATCAGAGTAACTAGCTGAGAGGTCTCTTCGATATTAAGGATATATCGGGAGATCAGTGTGACACCTAAATGTGTCACACCAATAAAGCGACAATATGATATATAACGTATTGAAGAGAGATCGCCATGTCGGGGAGACTCATCCTACAGTCTCTTCAAAAATATGAAGACAAGCATTTAGGCGTTGTTTCAGGCTGATATTAAAGAGTAGAAGGGACAAACATTTCAGAGTATCGGGATGAGCCTTTGGAAGTCTCTTCGACATCTCGAAAGTAAGAAACATATCAAGGGGACTAAAGAATATCGGCTTGACATCCCACTGACAGAATAGTAACATATAATACATAAAAATTTGGAGTGTCAGGATAACTCAGATTCCAGTCCCGCCGAAAAGCCACTAGAAATGCTGAATAAAGAAAAACATAAAAAGAGATTGCGGAATATCGAAGAGAGGCAATAACTGGTCCCCTCAAGAAGATGAACATAATGATAAGTAAAGAGATGTCTAAAGGAGAAATATATGTTGAAGGGACTTGACAAAATAGGATTTCGGTGTGACAACCATTTAGGTCATAACGAAATCTTGATGCCAATAAAAGATCATAAACCCTTTAAGTAAAATTGATTATTTCAAAAAGATGACAAGACATGCTATGTTGTGAAAATTAAATATCCTCCTGATGATATGAAAGTTGCCATTAATGCTCAGAGCTAAGTATATCAAAAACAATCTCAAGAAAATTTGATTCATTATGCATGCACGGGAGCAAGGGTAGGCCTCTACAACAGATACAACACAAGAGTCCAAGTAAGTATTCTGAGCTCAAAAGTTATAACTTTTGGTTTGAATTGCATTTGAAGGGGTGGGATTCTCTTGCATTACATTATGGAAAACACAACTGAAAACCCTAGGGCCAAAAGACAAAAACTAGATGAAAGACATTTGAATCAGGATTTAATAGACAAGTGCCCAAAGTCCGGACATAGGTCTAGGAGGAATACTCAGTTAAATCCTAATGCAGAGAAGTTCTAGAAGATACATACATGCATGTAGGAGATATATGGACCCCTATGAGAGGGTATGACCTCTTCATGTATTATTACAAAAAGATGCATAGGCATAAACCAATCTTAAACCCAAGGAGATTGAATTTAGGGAAGCTCATAGTACCAAATGTATTTGTCAATGTTGATTTCCTAAAAGTAGTGGCCAAAAACTATAATCCGCAGAGCCGCTTGGTCAAGTTGAAGGATCAAATGAGTTTCTTCCTTGTTACAAGAGATTATAAATCGATGGTATTTCAACTAGACTTTAGTTTTGATGTAAAATTTAGAATTCGGGACTTGCTCAATGAATACTACAATATGAGAAACAATTACAAAAGGTGGAGATTGCCTATGCACAGACCCCAAGATGAAGAAAATAAGTTTAGAATGTTTTCAGTAACAGAGAATCCCCCATATTCCATAGATCTATTCGAAGAATACTTCCAATACACTTATTACTCTATGTTCCAGTTGCTTGGTGTTGAAGCTTCTATGTTTATGGAAATTGCTCCCATGGTTCTGACTGCTGACGTGCAAAGCTAGAAAGCACTACATTTTGATTATGCTGAATTCCTGGCCAATGCCCTTCACAAAGAGTTGGTATCCATACAAGGAGGGGGCACTAAGTTCAAACATTATTCTTTGCTTATGCACCTTATCTTATACAAAGGACATAACTTGAGACTATGGAATGACTGTTTAAGAATAAGGGATTTAGAAAAGAATGGAGATGTCAAACCTATTTAGATGCAGACTACTATATTGGATAGTAGGTGTGAAAAGTCCCACTACCTCTATTTTGAATATTATTTTGTGAAGCCTGTATATAAGTTGCTAGGCCACCCTTGTGATCACATTTTGTCACCAGAAATACAAAGATTCTTAAGGCCTAAGGACAAATATGAGCATGGGAAGTTCAGTTACAATTGGGGTGATTGGTATTCTTATAAGGATTGCACAAAAATAAGGGTGTTTGGATTTGAAGGGTCCCCTTTTCTGTTGCCAAGGACTTGCCCAGACAGAATTGCTTACCTGGAAATTGTAAGGCAACTTGCTTATTCTGATTTCATGCATTTGAAGAGTTACAATAAGCAGTCTTTCATTCTTGGAACCTTATGTTTTGGAGACTTTACAGATATGTCTGATAAGGGGTATCAGTTAATTGATAAAAGAATGGAACATTTTAAATTACCTTCAGGGAATACCAGGGAAAACTTTGACCCAGAAAACTTCATAAACACAGTCAAAGCTAGTAAAAAATTGAAGAAGTATCACCATGTGTTGTTCGTTGATGATGATCTGGTTAGAAACTATGATGAACACACTGCAGGTGAGAGAAGAAACCTATATCATAAGATAATGTTGGCTGAGGCTTGGTGGGTAGCCAAAAACCCCAATTATACAGGTGCTTCATGGATATTAATGATCCCATTGAGAGATTGGATGCACTAATTGTAAATGCATCAGATTTGATTAAGAATATTCCCCCTTATGTCTTTGAAAGAAAGGGGAGATTTATTAGAGAAACACAGGCTGAAGATGAGATTCCCATTGCTCATCTATCTCCTCAGTAAACTCCTGATATTTCCTTTGATGTTGAAGAAGAAGAAGAGGGGGAGAATAAAGACTTGCAAGCATCCATGCCTCTCATTGAGGAATATGAACCTCTAGAAGAAAGAGAAGAGGTTAAAATAGAAAATTCTGACAAGTTATCAGAAGATGTGAGGTATTTAGATAGAAAGAAGTTTGTTATAGATGCGGAGTTTATTAAGACCCTGGAATTCAAAGCTTTTTTATATGAATATAAAGGTAAGCAAGCTATAGAAAAGATGAAAAATATCACCTCTGAGATACAAGATGAGGTTCTACAAGAACTTCAATTAGAGATAAGGCTATGGAGAATATGACTCCAGAGAAAGGAAGAGAACTACTTCAAGAAGCAGGGGTGATGTTGGTTCTCGGATGGGACATGACTTCAACAATTGTATTTGATACCTTTAGGAAGAATCAGGATAAAAAGATGTAGCTGAATATTGAAGCTCTTGATAAAATAAATTTTGGATCAGGATATGACCTTGACAAGCGAATATTGTTGATATGGTCACTTTATCCCCCACATAAGAAACCTCAAGTCATAAGCAACCCAAATGAAGCCTTTGGTCATCTCATGATTCAAAGGGTTGAAGATACTGATCCCATTGAGGCTGCTGACTTGAATGTGAATGTTGCAAAATTCACAAAGGCATAGATTGAGCAATTGGTAGGAAAGAATAATGCTTATATGGCAGAAAATGCACAGCTTAGGCTAGAGGTTGCCACTTACAAGGAAAATTGCCTTCATCAAGTAGTTATTCACCCTACCTAGAGGCTGACAAAAGGGTCATAGAAGCCAGAGCAAATACCAATTACTGGAAGCTCAAAGCAAAAAATTTCTAAAAGAGAATTGAACAATTGGAAACTGAAATAAAGGTTGTTAAAATGATGGGGAACAGTGATAAAGTCTGGGAACTGCACAAATGAACACAACAAGTCTATCAAGAACACAAAAGACTTCACCTCAGGATGTTGGAGAAAAAAGAGGAATTGAATGCTAGAACAGGTGTTGAAGGATAGGTATTTAAGGAATATAATAACATGATTAGTGAACATGAGAGATTCTACACTATATTAACAGAAGATTTAAATGATTTCGATCAACATCTTGATATGGCATTTCCCAATTTCTTCAATACTGAAGGTAATCTGCAGGAGAAGGATAGTTGAAAAAATGAAATGGATCAACTGTTGCCACTACTTTTGGAAAATGTTAATAATGAAGAGAGGGTGATAGAAAAACCCATACATGTTTGGGGAAGATATTCACCTTGGAGTCAGCTATGAATGATATAATCGTTGCAGACACATCTACTAGCCAGGATTATATCAATCATATTGCCAAGATAAATTTGTTCATATCCAGGGCATCGTGAGTAATGAGAGGGAGTGGGTACAGAAAATTTTGTTATACAATAGGCAATGCAAATGCTTCAATCTATAGCATGGAGAGGAGGAACTTGCCAAACCAACGGTCATGGGTCCCTCCATGATGATTAATAGGGCTCAGAATCTGATCGTTGCATATGCCTCTGTCTATCTTTTTATTTCTTAATTATGCATTAGTTATTTGAAAAGATACAATTATGGACAAACACATCGTTTCAGGCCTAAAGCTTGTTTGCATCCCATAAATATGAGATACCAAGGCCATTTGGAAGGAAGACTATATTGTAATATCTCATATATATACATACAAGACAATACAGTACTCATAAATTTCTATCTGTCAGTCTATATTTTCAAATATATCATGAATTTCTGAATTAATACAAAGGAGCAGAGTTATTCGGTGAATCAAAATATTGGTGTTCAATTGTTGTGTTGAGTTTCATTTATATGGGCTGCATGCTTGTCTCTAGAATGATTTCCTAAATTTTTTAGATTAATATATCAAGGGTACACTTAATTTATCAGTGCACATTTGCTGTTTCTGTGTGATCTGTTCGATTGGTTTCTATGAGAAGTTGATTTAAGTCCTGCTAAGTGGTCTAAGTTTATTGGTCCCTGCCTAGGGTTAAAATCCTTTGAACAAGTCATCTTGGTTGGTTTCCTTTCGATTAGAATTAAAATCCTTTCTTCTGGTCACAACAATTTAGGGAAATATCATTGAGATTTGACAAGAACTCTGCAACTTGACATTCTTGCACAATCTGTACAAGGTATAGATTTATATAATTGCCTAGCAATTTGAGTTTAACCAAACATAAAGATCCATATACCATTAACTCTCGACCCCCTTGCCCAATAGATAAAGCAATGGTCCTAATCATTAGCAAATTTTACACCTCGACACCTATTTACATATTCAAACCCATACATTAGGAGTAGTCATCAAACCTTACACCTACTTCACACCCATTTGCCACTGTGAAGGTCATAAAAATCCACATTAGCAATTAAGGTACACCCACCTAGGTCTGACAGAGCCTAAAGTGAAGGGGGTTTTAGCCATATTTGCCCCGTGTCATTAGTAAAAAACATCAAGAGAGCTTGACAACCTCTTAGGGTTAACAACCTACGTTTTTGTGACCTAACACTCACAAGGCTTAAGAACAGGGTCGAAAGCTCAGAAAACATAAATCGACAAGTGTCACAAAAGTGTCGAAAAGCGTCGAAAATGGGGAGAGAGAGGAAATGACAAAGAGGAAACAACACAAGACAAGAAAGAAGACATGTTATCAAGAGATCTGCTACTTAGAGGACATTATTTCACACTTACATGTACGTGACAAGGATTAAAATCATCATAGGGGTCCTTGTGGAGGGTGTGCGTGATTTTTGTGCTTAGAGAGAGTGATAAAGATGATCAAATAGATAAATTTGTTGAACCTCATGTTGTTTACATCCCAAATTGGTGCCTTGAGACATCTAACGATGAATTTCTATGTGGAGAGGGAATCATTATATATATGATCTTTAGTTTGTAGATGAGGATGATCAAGGGGATCATAGAAAACTTGAGTTAGTTCCTACGAAAAAAGAAGGAATTATTTCAGTTGGAAGTGATTTTAAGTCCAATAAAGATATTGTTTATAATGCAGGTTTTCAGCTTGTTCCTACAAAATTTGATCCACATCCAGTTTTGCTTAATATGCACATGGCCAATGATCATTCTTTTGATGGTTTGAGTGGTTATGGTTATTTTCAAACATGGGACATCAATTTGTTTACCGTAGCACATGAGGATACAACTAGTAATATGGAGGAACATATTGATAAATTTTTAGAGGTCTATGATGCAAAATGGCTATTTAGTTTCGATACATCATTGAGGGGGTTCTTTTGCTTCATAAATTTTAGCTTTTTGTCTGAAATCATGAAATTTCTTCTGAGTTTGCAAGTGCTTCATGGGTACATTTTAATTTTCTGCAAAGGCATTTAGTTCTCTTGAAACTAGTTAATGGATTTGTATAATATCTTGAGATGATTGGGATGTGCTGTACCTATTTGGGGTACATTGGAGATTTGGTTTGTTTTCCGTTTCCTATTGTGTGTGTTCTTGTTTTGGTTTCAGTTTTGGTTTGGCTTAAGTCTCTTGTAGTTCCTCTTCATGAATTCATTGAAAGGTGACTCTATAGCCCAATGGATAAGGCATTGGTCTTTGCTAGAGATGCTAGAGTTCTCTGCCTTTTGGTACGAAAAGCAATCCCCAATTAGAGCTTGTTGTTACCCAAATTTTTGAACTTGAAAATTTTTAAACTTTTCACTACTGGTAAATGTCACTACATGGATGCTCTTCACCCCAGACTATACAGATGGTTAGTATATTGTGTTCCTGGGAAGCTAATGCATCATTTTCAAGCAGTTATACAGTTTTAACAATTTTCATGGAAACAATTAAATATGAATAATCATGTGAGCCAGAGTAAAACTATCTTATGAATGGTTTCTTGACCTTATCGCACCTAATATGGCTGAGGTTTCGAGGTGAAATATTTTACAGAGTGGAAGAATTTAAACTTTCCTGTTATGGCTTGCCATTTTTTTTTGAAAGTATTAAATTTGAAATTTTGCAAAGATTGGAGTAAAACTAGGTCTGTGCAGAGCTTTATGATATTATTTCACATCACAACACCAAATTTTGGGTAAAAATTCTTCGCTAGTCTATAGTTATTGAGTTACTTATCTTCCCCATGGTTTGATTTTCAGATACTCTGGAGCATAAATATTTTTCCTTTAATAATTTTTCTTCTAAGGTTGGAAAATTATTATTTGAAGGAGTTTTAGGTGGAGGATAAATATTATTTATGTTTGAATTGGAAAAGTTAAAGAATTTTTAAGTCTCGCCGATTCATGTTTGAGTTAGGAAATTTTACCAAAGGTGAAAGATTTATTCGACCATTTTTAAAGTTTATGAAATGCTAATCCACGTGGAAAGTGAAAATCTTCATAAAATGATAAAATAATGCTACATCATCAATAGCAAATTGTTTTGAAGATCTATTATTAATCGATAAGTTTCATGTTTTAAAAAGCCCCCGACTCCTCTTTAGTCGACAAGTTTGAAATTTTTATAAATGACTGACTCCTCTCTAATTGACATTTTTGTGAGTTTTAAAACATGATTTTTGGCCAATAAAGTATAGGTAGTTTTAAGAGTTTTTGAACTCTCTACTTTGCTGATATTTCCTTCATCAGAGGCTTCTAGGGTTTTCAAGCCCTTGTCTTTACCGATGCTTTTCCATGGATGAAGAAAGTGGGTGTCCTCCAGTCATTATATTTGACATTGAAGCATAAATTCAACCCAGATGAGGCTCTTGAAAAAGTACGGTATACCAAGGGAGCAATGCAATGTCCAAACTGTAGTATAGCGAAATACCATTGGGTTTCCTATGGTGTCCATACCAGGGTTCATTTTCCTGATTGTCACTATCTCTCAAGGATGCTGAGCCTCCATTCATTGTTTATCTTGATTTGATAGTTAATTTTTGTATGGTGAGCATTCAAGTGCTTCAAATGGGGCTCATTTATGCCCATACATTGCTATCCATGGTATTTCTCATGCAAGGCAAATGCTGGTTGCCATAAATGATGTGAGGTCCTCTATAACCTCCAATGACCCAAGTCCTTATCACTTAAATGGAGCATCAATGATTGGTGACATGTTTAGTTCCCATGCACTTTCTGCTTATGAATCACATCATCGTAATTGGCATATACTCATCGAATGCTGCATCATTTGGTTTGGGATTCTTGTAGGTTTTTATGACTATAGTGACAGCTGGGCCAGTTGAAAGAGTAGGAAGACACATTCTTTTAATGGTCTTAGCTGGTGGAATGGCTTTTAGTAGTTCTTGTAAGGACACCTAAACCCTATCTAGTAACTGTAATGATAGACTCATTGGCATTGTAATGGTAGGATAACAGTAGGAATATAGAGTTAGGTTGAGTAATTAATCAGTTATGTATGTTGTTGATTATATCTTGTCATCGATTAATATAGCATGAAACTATTGAAATGTTTCATTTTATGTCTTGATGTAATTATATTCAAAATCATTTTATTGATTGATATCTATTTTATTGACACATAATTATTATTCTTAAGCAAATATTTTTTTGAGGTACAAGACATAGGAATTCGGCTAACGTGTAAGACAAAAATGTGCTCATAGAGACATCAATAATAAGGAACAATCCACTATGATAAATGAAGTATGAGAATTGTAGAGTGCTGCCCTCTCTTGGGTTTTGAGGTAACTTGACTTGCACGTTATGAGTTGACCATTTACCAACGTCCAGGTGCATAAGTATTGGTGTGCATTGTTTATGATTATGTTTCCTCAACATTTATTGTCATTAGTGTAAGTATTATGGCATGAGGCATTTAAGTGGATTCATAATTCTATTAGGCTACTAAAAGTAATTTTAATGATAATGTATAATCTCAAATTCTTTAAAGATTAATAGACAGAAAATTGAATGAGAAATTGTTAATTAAATTATTAATAAAGACAATTTACAAGTGACTTTTTGAAGGTAGAGAATAAGAAAATAATATTTATACATTTATGTATTATAATTAAATTAATTTATAATTAAAGTTAGATAATATATATATATATATATTTCAATAATAATTAAGTAATGAAGATTGTTTATTCATAAAAGAAAGAAAAATACATAAAGGTTAAAAAAATAATAATCATAATAATTATGAAAAATAAAGAATTTTTTTTTAAAGATGAGGATAAAGTTTTTTTTATATCTAATCCTTATCCTACATAGGAAAGGATTTGTTTTTTTTTAAAAGAAAGATGTGATGTAAAAGTTTTTTTATTTTTAAAAGGAATCTATTTATTTTCTTAGAGAATCTTTTTAAGGATAGAAGGAAAGGAAATTGGTTTTGGCTGGGAGGAGATCTGGTTTTCTATTTGGAGTTAATGCATGAAGAGGAGGAGGGCATCGATTTAGAGGTTGGGCCGTTTAGATTCCAAGATGAACTTCATATTTTGTTAATCTTTAAAGAAGGGAGAGGGGGAGTAGGATTTATTTTCTGTCTCTGAAATTATCTTGGGGGTAGTGGTGGTTTCTCTACAGGATCCCCTCTGTTAAGGTTTTATAACTTAAATGTCATTCCTTCTTTGCCTTCTTTTTAACAATTTTCATTTTATATTTTCTTGGATAGATTGTTGATAGGGGAAGGAGGTTGTGGTAATCCCTTTTGTATGAATACATGAATAAATTTGCATGCTTGAATGAAAGTTTTTTTTCATGTTCCAAGCTCCTTTTGGCATAGGTAGGTGGATGTTGGCAAAAGTTTTGGCATGTGGCTTATGCCTGCCAATTACATATGCATTTTCAGCTAAACCTCGTTGTGCGTATCCTGCAACACATTTCATTGGTGATTTCTTTTTAGGTTTTGTATTCAACAATTTTTGCTGTTGGTGTAATGCCTCTATTAAATGCATTCCAATCCTTCATGTTGGTGTATCGCTCCTGACACTTCCACTACTCCTTGATGTAATGACCACTGCATTCTTTTACTCCCACAGTGGGATTAAAAATAGTGAAGTCTCTTAGAGGTTTTTATTAATTGGCTATTGATAGATATTGAGGGAAGTGGAGTGGATATTGCTGTAGGATGAGTATATAGCTGTGTATGTTGTAACAGAGATATGATTCTAGATTTAATAGAAAAGAGCTATCCCCTGCTCTATGTGGAGGTAGCCATTTGGTGAACCACATTAAAAAACCTTTGCTCTTCTCTTGCTGCTGTCTGTGTGTTTTTTAATTTATTACTTGCATTTAATTTCTTTTATCTATTTTTATTTCTCAACAATTGGTATCATAGCTCAGTGATGAAGTTGGTCGAAAATCTATATAGAATTTCTGGAAAATGGAGGAAACAAATAAATGGAAGATAGAGAAGTTCGCGGGGCAGAAATTTGGATTGTGGAAGGTTCAGATGGAATCACTGCTGATTAAGAAGGATCTCTAACTCACATTGGAAGGGAAAACCAAAGGAAAAGGTTCGATGTCTAACGAAGATTGGGAGAATTTGGATAAGAAAGCAAGGGCCACAATTTTTCTTTCACTGTCAAGCAATGTCCTCTTCAACGTTTTAGCTGAAAAGACATCGAAAGAGCTATGGGACAAACTTTCAGACATGTACAAGATGGCATTAGCATCAAACAAGGTATTTATCATGAAGAAGTTCTACAATTTAAAAATGAGAGAAGGTGGGATCATGTCTAATCACCTCAATGAATTCAATACCTTGGTCACTCAATTGATTTTGGTGGGCATAAATTTAGATGATGAAATTAAAGCAATTTTGTTATTATGTTCTTTACCAAACAACTGGGAAGGGGTTGTGATGGCAGTTAGCATTTTGGTGGCTACCAAGAGTAAACTAAAATTTGATGATGTTGCAGTAACTCTTCTCAGTGAAGACATGAGGATAAAAAATTAAGAACCCTCATCTGGTGATGCCTTGACTGCTGTAAGTGCAGGCAATAGAGGAAGGGGTCAAGACAGAGGCAAAAATAACGATAGAGGAAGATCAAAATCTATAGGTAGAGATGATGTTTGTTGGTTTTGTGGCAAGCAAGGTCACATAAAAAGGAACTACTGGTCTTACAAGAAATCTATAGAACAACCAAAGGAAGTTGAAGCAAATGTAGCATACCAAGAAGATGTAGGTGTTCTTATTTTAACTGAAGAAGAAATTCCAACTAATGTTTGGGTGCTTGATTTAGGTTCATCATTTCATGTCACTCTATGTAAAGAGTATTTCAAAAATCTGCAAATTGGTGACTTCGGTAAGGTTTTTCTTGGTAACAATGATTCTTGTGATATTGTTGGCAAAGAGGATATTTCATTAAAACTAAAAAATGGATATAGTTGGTTGTTACGTGATGTTAGATATGTTCCCCTGCTCAAACAAAATGTAATCTCAGCTGGACAATTGGGTTCTCAAGGTTGTGAAATTAGTTTTGAATCAAATATATGCAAAGTTAAAAAGGGGGCCTTGGTAATTGCAAGGGGTAGCAAATTAGGCACCATGTATGTAATAGAGAGTCATGCTAAAGTGGGAGATGTTCATCCTACTTCATATTCTTCATTGTGTGAAATATGGATTGCCCAGAAAAGTTTTTTTGGATCAATTAGATGCTGAAATTGATTTTTCTATTAATGATTTTCTTAGTATGTTTGATAGTGAAAGTTTTGGGAATCAGTTAGTTGATGGTGAGCAGGTTGATGCCAAATAACTTGGGGCAGATGAAATTGATGGTGATTCTTAGTTGGGGCAAAGTGCAGGTTGTGATCAAGATCTTGGACTAGAAGATAAGATATATGTGAATTCACATGAGATGAAAAAGACCAAGGCCTTGCCACAGGCTTTCAAGAAGGCAATAGGTGTCAGAATTAAGGAAGAAACATAGATTATTGAAGGAGAGGTTGTTGAGATTTAGATAGATCGGCCAGCTGCTGCAGGTCCTACATCAAAGACTAAGAAATTAATGCTGAAAATGACAGAGATGGAGACTATGGATGAATTGGGAAGCAAGATGATTGAGGGTTTGTACAAGGAGAAGGTCCAGACTGGGGATCTTGTAGCTATTAATAAGGCTTCTGTGCATATCACTAAACTAGGGCGATCCTTAACAAAGATTGATACGAAAGTGAATCGGTTAGATGCTTTGACGAAGATTGTATCAAGGGAGAAGTTCAAGTTCCGTAGGACTTCTCTCGGCATTGTCAAGTTGTGACAATAAGCCTGGAGTGGGGGATATCTCTGTGCAACTCTCTTGCAGTCAGGATTGGACTTCAAGTGGGAGATTGTTGGTGTAACACCTCTATTAAATGCAGTCCAATCGTTCACGTTGGTGTATCGCTCCTGACACTTCCACTACTCCTTCTTGATGTAACAACCACTGCATTCTTTTATAGTGAAGTCTCTCGAAGGTTTTTATTAATTGGTTATTGATAGACATTGAGGGAAGTGGAGTGGATATTGCTGTAGGATGAGTATATAGCTGTGTATGTTGTAACAGAGATATGATTTTGGATTTAATAGGAAAGAGCTATCCCCTGCTCTGTGTGGATGTACCCATTTGGTGAACCACGTTAAAAAACCTTTGTTCTTCTCTTGCTTCTGTCTGTGTGTTTTTTAATTTATTATTTGCATTTAATTTCTTTTATTTGTTTTTATTCCTCAACATTTGCACCTTGGTTGCAGCTCCACATTTTACATTTTCATAAAAAAATTTATCGATGTTAAAAACAATCATCTTGTGCTTATCCTGTAATCTTAGTTTTCCATGAGATGACGTCTCTTTGAGGCATTCTATTATCCAGTTCACATGCCTTGTCTATGCGTCCACTAGTACTTTTTATTTACAGGTCGACCAGCACACTTTTGACTATAATGTCTGGCAGAAGTCAGCCTTTTCTTTTTCTTCGATGGATGTCCTTGCCTTCACCCAAAACTTTCCTCAGCGCACAGACATGAAGGATATGTTGTGGAGTCTGGTGCTATATCTTCCATATTTCATTCGCTTGATAGGTTAGAACAATATCCTTTTCAACTAATCCATTTTGTGCATAGCCTGCAAACATTGCATTCCAAGAGAGGTCATCACGTGAGGCATTATGTTAGCAAGCTGCTATGCTATCTACGCTTGCTCTTTGTTCTTTTTTTTATACATGTCACCCATAGCAGTTCCAATTATAATAGCTGACAAAATTCTCCTTCGTTATGCTCAAATGGATGTCCCTTCAATCTATAGGAGGCCTGGCACCGTGCACACTATATGGTGCTAACCTATTTTTTTCAATTCTCTTCGTTAAGCATCATTAACAATCTCCTCTACTTATGTTTAATTTTTGAAGGTTTATTACGCTGAAGGCATTCCCTATGGAAAACAGAGTCCTAGCTTCACGGATCTACAGTCGTCAGTGCTCGATTTCCTTACAAGACGATTGAAAAATATCCGTTCGTTCATTTTTTGCGAATTTTTCCGGCCGTCTTTTTGTGTGTCAGTTTTTGTTGCCGTTTCGCTTATTTTCCGATCCTTCCTTGGAGTTATTGAGAAGGGCTTAAGTAGAAAAGCTAGTTTTATTTTTGTGTTATTTTTTTTGGTCCGGTGTAGGGCATGGTATATATTTGCAGGCAATTTCATCCCGTCCGTCCACACTCAACATCTAAATAATAACGGGATTACAATATGATTGAATTTACTTCAAATGAAGATGAAAGTGTGATACCTTGCAATTCTTGAGAGTGACTTATGCCCACTATAAATGTTTAATATTTATATAAATAATAATATTATATTAACAAATTAATTTAACACAAATATATGATTTTATAATAATATATTATTTTAAAAATATATTAAATAATTTACCTATTATAAAATATACTATGTATAAATTGAATCCATGGGATGGGATCCTCCCTCTTGGTCTCACCTGGTGTGGGCTAGGCTAATTTCCCACATTAATACAAAACTCACCTCTTACGAATAAAAAAAAAAACTATATAAATCTAAATATAATTATATTAGATATTATATATAAAATGAATATAATTAAATTTATAAATATACATTTTAAATATTAATATATGATTCTATAATATAATATTCTTTTTAAAGAAAGCCAATATGTTTAGTGGGGTAAGGCCACCTTTGGAGGAGATTAGCCAAAATTCAGATCCTTCAGTTGATAAAATGGGTAGACAATAGTTAATTGCTAATCATAGATGATAGGTATAGATAGAATAATTCTAGGTTTTTGTTTAATACCTGGTTAATGTTAAGCTTAAGCATATTGGCTGAGCCAAAAATGTTAAATATGTTTGTTTAATTTTGGTTTTAATTCAAAGGGAGTAGTCCCCATGACTACCAATCTAAAAAATATATAATATTCTTTTTAAAATATATAAAATAATTTACATTATATACAATATACTATATAACAATTAGATATTAGATATTATATATAAAATAATTATAATTGAATTATATATAAATATAATTATTAAAGAGGGAGAGTATTTATCATGATGTTCATTACACTAAACAGGTGGAGCCAATGGGTCATGACAACTATTTTATTCAAGGGATGAGATTATGGAGAGTAATTGCCTTTTCATAAAGCAATTATCATTATAGCAAGTGTGTTTTCTAAACATGTAGTGTCAATATAATATAATATTATAGAATTGTATATTTCTATTAAATATATTGTAGATTTAATATTTATATATAATTATTATTATTTATGAAGTAAATCTCTGTAATAATTATATTTATTATTATATATTATATATTTTTTATAATATATAGATTATTAAATATAAACATGATATATTATATACTTAATATAATAACAAATAACTATGTAAAACTCTTCTCTCCAATGGTAAACATTTAGAAAACACAAGCTCTATAATGGTAATTGCTTTATGAAAAGGCAATTATTCTCCATAATCTCATCCCTTGAATAAAATAGTTGTCACAATGCCATTGACTCCACTTGTTTACTATAATAAACATCATGATAAATGCATGATCTCTTAGGGTTCTTTTAAATAACTTAGCTAAAACCTTATCCTCATATGCAAAATCTAAACATGTTGCATTGAAAGCCTACAAATGAACATTAAGATCACCTTTTCCATTATATAGCTCAAACCTAGGAGGAAAAAGATATGTAAGAAATTCAAAAGCAAATGGTGTGTGATGTAGAGGATTATACATGATGAAGTCTCTGTTATTAAGTATATATCATTCACTTACTTCTTAAGATTTGTCGTGACTTGCAATAGTGTGTCTAGGGTTGAAGTAGGAAAAATAGTGGCTTTAGAAGTGTGTGATACATTGAAAGAAGTGTAATTTAAGGATGTGTAATGAAAGATGATGTCATGGTCATGGAAGGAGAGGTCACATTACTAAGTGGAGTAGACATGGGGTGAGAGAGAGGAATAGTGAGAGACATGTGGGCATGAGGTATAACATTAATGGGTATTTGTGTGGATTGATGATATGTAAGTGGAACACTAATGGAGATAAAATGAGATGAACCACTAGAAATAGTTATGGAATAGGTAGGGGTGAGACTAGGACTGACAACATTAGTGTTAGTAACCATAAATATGGTAACTATGAAAGGAGAAGGTTTAACAAAAGATGAAGGATGGGGGGATACACCATTAGAAGATTCCCAAAAAAATACCAATACAATAAAGAATATCCATACCAAATGGAGCACCCACTAATGTTTGATGTAAAATAATTACCAATTGTTGAGGAGATCAAGCATCGGTAAGTGTATCAATAAGTAATTATCTAATAAGCAAGACTTTTTTTAGCTACATATGCATAATGGTAATTTGATTATGTTGTTATTTGTGCTCCTTTAAATTATTATGAACATGAGCATCAAAATGAACCTCATTATTAGTGGACTGAGTCGCCATGCCAAGGTTTAAACAACACTCTGTAAACAAAAAATAGGATCTCGACTAACTCATGGTACAATAAAATAATACGGCTAAGAAAGGGAGAACAATGAATTAATGTAAATTACTCTCAAATTTAAAAAAATAAAAAAATCAGTAACAAATTTGTTAGTGTTTTAATTTGTCTCTTACAAGATAACTCAAAATGAAGTGGTATGTGAGGATGTACCTCTTAAAATTCTAAGGGCAAGCTCCATGAAAAAACTAAACTAACCCTAGACTCTAAGATACGAGCAAAATATATATTTATAAACACTATAGAAGATTTCTCTAAGGGGGTTGGCCTAATAAAATAATTGAAATAAATACCACCCTATCTTTTGTCTCAAGAATGAATGCAAGATTTGAAATGGTTCTTTTCTCACAAATGTGGTTTTAAATTCTAATATTTGACAACCAAATGAACATAAACTAAACTAGACACAACAAATACTTCCTTACTAGCTAAAATTAAAGACCAATAAATTCATGCACATGGAAGTATGATAAGTGAACTACCTTTGACATACGCAAACAATGCAAGATTCCATAGATTGTATAACTTAGATGCATGCAAAGCTACAACTAAGATGAATCATGATGTTAATATAGATCCTAACATTATTCTTCACTTTTATTTCAATCAACATAATCTAAACATGTTCAACACACATAAATCTAGATTCAACACTTGAATGATAATTTCTACAACATAAGCATAACTTTAGCTATCATTAAGAATTTATTGTGCTGAAAGCACTTATGTATAGGTTACAAAGAATACCCAATTCTTGGAATTTAAAAAAATTATTATTTATGCCAAAAATAAATATTGTATAAAATAAATATAATATGTTTAATCTAAATATACAATTTTATAATATTATATTATACCTATAATATAATATATTTATATGGTATATAATATTATTTTATAATATTATATTTGATGTTGTTACTTATTTATATATATTTGATATTTTACTATTTATACATATTTATATTTAATATCGTATATTAAACGTAGTCAAACATTAAAACTAATAAATATATATAATATGTATTGCTATATAATTGTTATGTGACAATGTAATTAGACACCTGCATAAGCTTATCTACATGTATGTCAAGTGAAGTTTAGTGGATGCCTATAAACAAGAGAACAAAGAATGAGGTGATGTTAAAAGAAATGGTTGCCATCATTTTGTATGGGCTTTGTAATAGGGAAGTTGGAAAGAGTATTTATAAAGATTAAAGAGATAAGAGGATGAGAGGAGAGAAAGATGTAGAGAAATAGAGAGATAAAAAGAAAGAGGGAAAGATAGAGAGAGAAGGGGAGATACATAAGGTCACCATGGATATCACAACATAAGCTGAACTAATGTGATACTACGATTAGTGTTGATGAAAGATAACAAAACTTATTTAGCTAGCCTTTGGCATTAGCATACATGTGCCATAATTGTGACCCCAATACATGGCCATGTGCCATGCAACTCTTAGCATACAAAATATAACCTACAACCAATCTAATTTTCTTAGTTTTAAATGGGCCATGAAGCACTAACTCTAGAATCCACAACTTTTACTCCACCCACCATAGATCCTATCTAATATGCTCACTCAAATATATCCTTAACTAGCACACATATGCCCTTCCTTCACATGAAAGTGTTCATGATTACTTATACACAACCATTGCTAGAATGCCTCAAACAAACTATAGTTAATGCAATTTTCAATGTAACATATTTTGTTGCAGCTCAACCTTACATATGTGTCAAAGGAAGATGTGTAGAATTTGACAAAAGAAAGACTTGATGAAATGATTAATTCAACTAGAGGTTTTGATTTGATAATAGGTAGATGCCCCTATAATAATCTGATAAGCAACAATAGAAACACAAGGGATGGGCTAGAGGGGAAGTGTTCCTCTACTTTATATGAATTCCCATGAATTGTGAATTATGTAAGGCATGCAATGCATTCAAGTGTAACTTGACAAAATAATGAAACCTTCATTTCGTACTAATCTCTAAGACTTCAATAGATTAAAAATTCCTTATTTTTCAAGCTTCTAAGAACAAGATGTTAGGCATAATGTAGAGTAGAAGATAAAGTTGAAGAAGAGGACAATTTATCCATGTGCAAAGAACTAGCAAAGGGAGACTCTCAATTGACACATTTTTTAGGGAAGTTGGAGGAACCAAGTGAGTGGAGAGTATGACAATAGGCATGAGAGGGCAACTGATGGATAATTTTTTCAACTAGCTTCAAGCTTATCCAAAAAATTCTAATAATATCTTCACTCCCTTGCACGGACATAGAAAATTTGGTTAACAAGTCATAAATTATATAAGGTGTGAAGTTTTTAGAATCATAAATTTGGTAATAGAGGAAGAGAGAGAGCAGTATAGAGATAAAAATAAGAGATATAAATGAAAAGAGAGAAAAAAGAGATTGACTTTTGATCAGTCATTTTGTGCCAACAATCCAAAGATGGCATGTGTCCATAGGGAGCTATGCTCAGACTAGCATGTCATTTTCTTAAGGACCCAATAATTCACCTTTAATACCTCTTCGATGTACCCATTTCACACTAAAGTAATGCGAGAGAGAGAAAAGAGATAGACTTTTGATTAGTTAATTTGTGCCAACAATCCAAAGATGGCATGTATCCATAGGGAGCTATGCTCAGACTAGCATGTCATTTTCTTAAGAGCCTAATAATTCACCTTTCAAACCTCTTAAATGTACCCATTACACACTAAAGTGTAGTTATCTCTAACAATAGCAACATCCCATCTCCAAGCTTCATTGATTCATACATGGCTTAAAAATGGAAAGAATGCTACATCTCCAGATCCATTGACAGACACTAATGATGAATCTCCTAAATGGGGACATGCAATGCTGCAAGAAGATAGTCCTAATGAATGAAAAGTCTTGTCAAGTTAGGACATTCTTCATGCTAGGAAATACTCCTAGAAAACTACTATGCAATAGTATTAAGAATAGAACCATGTTCCAATAACACCATTGCATAATAGATTATGAACTCATTACTATTTATTATTTGAGATGAACTCCAATTTCTATACAACCTCTATCTATCATGCTCAATTCCTAATTTTCTATTGTCCTTTTGTAATGAGAAGTCCAAAATGTCTAGGTTTCATAAAATGAATCAACTGAAAAAACTTATTTGATGTTGGAGTGTACAAATTTATTTCAAGCATTTTTTTAATTGTGTTTGACCTCTACCCAGCTACCAGATCAAATGCCTCTTGTTTCTCTATGAGGGGTGTAATTATCCCACAAATTTTAATTTGGGGACTCCACATCATAAATGAGCTACTCATTACTTTTATCTACATGTTATCTCGGCGTACCTTGACGTTGATGTTGAATTGGACATTTCCTAAAACATAAAATCATTGCCCATCATGGGATTACAAAACTAAGCATAATTGCATTAACATCATGGTAAAAAGTGTTCTATTGTGTGATAGAATTGTGTCTATAGTTAAACATTGCAATGGAAAACCCTACATTAAAGAGGGGGAAATAGAGAGAGATAGAGAGAGAAGGGGATATATATATATATATATATATATATATATATATATATATATATATATATATATATATATATATATTTCTCATTTATAAGTAGTGTATCATGCACGGTATCCCACTCCTTTCATCGCCTATCAACTCAGTCTAAAATATGACAAATTAAATCAAATTGTCTCATGAATGTATCTATGCACTAGAGGGAGCAACGATATTGAATAAAAAGACTTTTAAAGAGAATTGCATAAATTTGCACGAGGTTCGAAGTAACATACTTCATGATGTGCATTCTATGTCATGCTCCTTTTACAAAAGTTTTGCTAGAGCGAGATTGAACAAAATGGGCTCCCATGACATAGAATGCACACCATTTTTACATTCCTATATCATTTGCAAATTCAAACAAATAAAAAAACTCTCTCGAAATTTAATATTTTTAAACAATTAGGAATTCTCAATCTAAAATTATACCATGTCTAAATTTAATTTAAAGCAATTTTACCTCCGGATTATGCAAATGTGTTAAATTATAACACTAATGAGGGTCACTAAGTTTGATCGATCTTTGTATCATGTGATGCCCCCATGAGAGGATGTACGATGGTAGGCTAGATGACAAATGAACATGATCTAGGTGGTAGCCATGCTTATAATTACTTCCACATTTTACCTTTACCACCCATGACAATTGAAGAGACATTTCCTAAAACATAAAATCATTGGCCATTATAGGATTACATAACCAAGCTTAACTACATAAACATAGTGGCAAAAAGTGTTTTATTGTGTGATATACTTGAGGTTGTGGTCAAACAATCTAATGGAAAACCCTACATTAAAGATCAAGGTATGGTACTTTTACAATGTAAAAAATGGAGCTTGGTATGGGTTGGTCCATATCAACTAGATCCACTAGAGCTTCATGAAATGGTACTTCTTGTGCTAAGGATCCAACAATAAAGAAAAAAAAGAGTGACTTTCAATCAATCGTTCCATGCCAATGATCCAAAGATGACATGAGATTTACTAGGGCGATGCAAGATGATTAAAAAAATCATGCCCATTCATTCTACCTTGTACATTCATCTTTACAAGGAGAACTTTTCAATTAACATTTTCCAACAATTGGCACCTTAGAATGAATAACACCTGCACGTTCGAAACATTCACTACCCACGTGTATTGAATAAAATGCCAAGATTGACTGGCAGAAGCCTGTGATTTTTGTTATATAGTGATACTCGTGGCAAAAGTTAAGGTTGTGGATCCATCAGGTAATAGAGATGATCCTGCAAAAAAATATATTCAAGTCGTAATTATGGATGATTGCGAGTTTTGGTTCATGGGATTTATTAAATACCACAAAGCTCTCCATAGCATGAGATACTCTCTTCCAACACCTACATAATAACATGGGCCATAGGGATACAAGACAATCATCATTCACTTAAAGACATGGCAATTGAACTTCCACAACTATTCGGCGTACCCATTGCACACCAAGGTGTAATTGCTAGTTTTAACATCTGTTACATTGCATGGATTCTACTCAGTAACTAAATTTTAAAGATCTTTTTAGAACCGTGTTTTAAAGAAAACTAAAAACAGATTTCTTAGGAAAAGATTATGAGAGATCTTTCTTCCCAGTTTCTATTACAGCATTGAGATCTTTCTATTTTTCAATCAAAAATAAAATGGTCTTATTTTCGTTATAAATCCTTTCTTTAAGAATAGTTTATCTGCAACATTCATGAGGAATTATTTAACTGGTATAAAATCCTACTGAAGCATAATTATATGCTCCTTATATATTATCTGGTGAATTTAACTTATCTTTGGACTCTACGTAAGTCTAATATTATACTTTCTAATTAAGTAAAGATCCTTATATTTGACCGAATTTAGAAATATAGTTAGTCTCTAATTAAGTTTGAAAGAGGAAGTAATTTATCTTAGCAGGATGGATTTACATTCTAATTATGTTAATATAGCTTTCTAATTTAAGTTTGAAAAAAGAAAAATAAAAAATAAAAAAAAAATGATCCTTTTCCAAACTTTTTTTGAAAATATTTAGAATTGATATTTGATAGGTAATTGTATATAAGATATATTTAGAAATGTCATAGTTGGAATTGGTATTCTTCTTCATTACAAATATGAGAGATTTTAGAAATGTTAAAGATGGAATTGATAGGAAGTAAATATTTTTCTTAGAGTATTTGATGACGTTAGATAATAATGCTTATGTTAGTTAAAATTCAATCTTTGAATTGTTATTAATAGATGAGAATGTTTAAGTTAGAAATTATGATCTTTAGAAGAAAAGATCTTTAACCCTTAATGCCTTGCATATGTTCCACCCGCTTTAAATCTAGTTGTGATATAATTTCATGTTGCTAAAAACTCATGTGCTAGCCTTAATGCCATCATTGGATATTAGGTTATGATATGTTAAGGAATTTCTCTTGTCTATCTAACATAGTACGGATTTATTATTGTTCCTTTATGAATACTTGTAGTTGAGTCAACCTTGTAGTTGCAAGTTGAAAAGTTTAACCGAACTATGAAGCCTTTGCACTACACATACACAGGCAAGGCCATCACTGATGAACCCCCGAGGCATTAGGTCTGGCCCTTAGCACCTGTATTCCTTTCATCTTGTGCATTGATACCTATTATGTTTATTATTGATCTTGTGAGACTAACACAGATATTCCGTTGTGCAGATTCATGTCAGTTGCATGTACAGGGTGTTAAGTAAATTATGACTGTCACAAGGTACAGGTAAATGATGATGAATATTATTAAGTAGTTACTCTTTTATTTTTGTACACTTGTTATCAGGTATGAGTGTTTTGTACTCTCCATCCTTTTGTGAAGGATGTCATATATCTTTTCTACCTTGCAAATTTACTATCGTATAGTACTTATCGAAGTTTTGTTTTGCTGTGCAAGAAATGTTTTGTTACAAAAAGTTTCGTAAGATGCACAAATATGTTCATCGCATGTATGTTAATGTATATCAGTTTAAATTTTTGATCTTATGGATTTAACATTTTAAAATTTGATTTAAATTATTTAATAATGAAATATGATAATAATCTAAGGTTTGTGGTTCATGCTCAAGTGTAATAGCTTGGGCATGAAGGTTCTCTTGTTGGATTGTCCTTCTACCTTAAAGACATTACTGGTGATGACATTTCCCATGACATGAGTACATGTATTGGACTACTAGCTATCTTTGATTTATTAGATTACCATACTGCTCATGGTGATGATGCACTCTTCATTGCAAAAACATACTACCATACTACAATTGGTCTTCATCAGTTGGGTAATGGACATGATGCTCTCTCGAGTCTGAGCATTAGCAGGAATATGTTTGAAACAATTATCGGAAACTTGTTGTTAGAGAGGACTGACCATACTGTGGAGCTTTTTGAGGGAAGTAAGTTAAATTGGAGGTTGGCAAAAACTGGGACCCTCGGCAATCTTGGCAGTTTTGAGGACATTCTGTTTGCTAGCAATGATAGGGAAGATACACCAATGATTATAGCCCTGCAATATGTTGTTCATGAGAATGAAAACCTTGTGGGTATGGCCTATGTTGACTTGACAAATAGAACGTTAGGCATCACTGAGTTTCTTGATGACAGCCGATAGTCACACTTGGAATCTGCTATGATAGCTCTTGGTTGTAGGGAATGCTTGTTGCCTCTAGGTAGTGGAAAGTCCCCTAATAGTAAATGTCTCCATGATGTATTGGCAAGTTGTAATGTACTCTTAACCGAGAAGAAGAAATCTGATTTCAAGACCAGGGATGTTGATCAAGATCTTTGTTAGCTTGTAAAAGGTTCAATTAAGTCATTGAAGGACTTAGTTGCGAATTCAAAATGCACTACTGGAGCTCTAGGGGCCCTCTTTTACACATATTTTCTTGCAGATGACATCAATTATGGAAAGTTACTATTCAAAATTATAATATAGGTAGTTATATGAGGTTGGATGCTGCGGCTTTATGAGCATTGAATGTTGTTGAAAGTAAAACAGATGCAAACAAGAACTTCAGTTTATTTGGATTGATGAACAAGACTTGTACTGCTGGCATGGGGAAGAGGCGAATGGGTGGCTCAAACAACCTGTCTTAGATGTAAAAGAGATCAAGTGTCGACAAGATATGGTGCAAACATTTGTGGAGGATGCAACATTACATCAAGATTTAAGACTTCATCTACAAAGAATTGTGGATATTGACTGACTTGTGCGGAAACTCGAGAAGGGTAAAGCCAACCTACAAGATATTGTAAATCTCTATCAGACAAGCATACAAATTCCTGTTATCAAAAGTTCGCTCGAATGATATCAAGGAGACTTTTCTTTATTGATTAGGGAAAGATATTTGGATGCCTTTAAACTTTGGACATACGAAGAGCATTTGACAAAGTTTGCATCTCTTGTGGAGGCTGCTGTTGATCTTGATCAACTTGATAATGGAGAGTACATGATATCAGCTAGTTATGATCCTAGTCTGATGACACTTAAGAATGAATGAGATGAAGTGGAAGAACAAATACAAAAGGTACATCAGAAAGCAGTAGATGATCTGGATCTTCCTAATGACAAGGCTTTAAAACTGGACAAAGGCACACAATTTGGACATGTATTTAGGATTACAAAGAAGGATGGGGTCAGATTCACAAATGCAAAACTTCAATGGCTCGGGGATGAACTCTTGAACAGATTAAAGCATCATTCAAATATATAGAGAATGACTTCCTATAGATTATATGTCTTTTTGTTGGGAATGAAGACCATGTGAGGCTGGCGAATCTCATTCAAAAAGCATGTGTGAAAAGCTTGGCCACTATTTCCAGAGAGTTTCCTGCGTGAGAGCTCTTAATGGATCTATTTCTCTAGGAGCATGGTATACAATATTCCCTTGCATGGTTAAATCCACCATAGTTAATGCCAGACTGAATTTCATTGGGTAATGGAAAGAATACAAAGCAAGCTGAAGTGTAGATAAAGGGAGGAAATTTAGAATGCCAAGAGTCATTCGAGACCCCTCAATTTGTTTTGTTTTTTATGATATTTCTTTTAGAGAAAAAGGGATAAATTAGTCTTTTTAATCAATTACGGGAAGAGGAGGTCTTTTTCTTGTAACTTATTTTCAAGAAGCCGTTACCGGAAAAAAAAGAGAGTATAAGAGAGTTTTATTTTTACTGGTAAAGGGATCTTTTTCTAGCTTCTCGAGGAGAGGGCTTTGGAGGAGAAAAAATATTTTTCTGTAAGTTTGTGACAGCAACGACTATTTTCTTTTCCCAACTCAGTCAATGTACAGGGATCTGGAGAGACTTTGAGCTCTTGTTTTATTGAAGAATTGAAGAATTATTGCAGATATTTGTATCTCCTTAATTTCTTCTTTGATTATAGGTTTTCCTATGTTAATTTGTAGTTATTCTTCAATGTTTTCCTATTATGTATGGCTTCTTTGAAATTCACCCAAAAACTTTATGTTCTATTGGCTTCATGTTATTCTTACGTTTAATACGTGATCCATTTATCTATTGACAAAAAATAGTCATTTCTTTTATTTCAGTTACTATTCATGGGTGGGAAATTTATGAACTTTGAGTTATTCGTTTCTACTCATTCTTTTATTCTGAATCCATTCTTGGGAAAATGGGGTGTTATTCTTATGTATCACACTTAGGTTTTACTTTCTTTCTTTCCTTTTTCTGTAGTTTCCTTTATTGCTTTCCGGTTAAAAGCACACCTCGAAAAATGCCAAATTAGATCATACAAGGGAGCTACCTCTCTTAATGCAGAGGAAAATCACTATTTTATAGGTGATTTCTCCAACTGTTATAAGCAGTTTGTCTCTATTTTCTTGGGTAGATTAGAGGTTTATCATCTATTTTTAAAGGGACAAATCTATAAACTAACAAACCGCTAACTGCTAAGTGGCTAAACAAAACCGCCCAGTGGTTTTTAAACCACCCGCTGCCAAACCCTTGTCGCGCCAGATTTGGCACCCTTGTGGCAGTCCTGCCAAAATAGAACCTCTATTATTTTTAACTGGCAAATCGCCAATTTTGGCGACAGTTAAAACTACAACCAAACTTACCAAATTGTAGCTAAATCTGTCGGTTAAGCCAAAGTTGGAGTTTTTTGGCTAAATTTGGTGGTGATATCACATTGATGTCAATGGGCTTCTTTCAAAAATTTCTACCCCCTATCCATTGTAGTTTTTAGTTTGATAGGCGAACTTCGGGAGGCTCATTTTTGACCATATGAAGGCCTTTTGTGGCACAATTTTTTATATTTAGGGTATAATTTCATGCTCTATGCAGTGGTGAACTCATTCTTTTGATTTGACTCTTCAGTTTTGTAGAAATCAAAGATTCTTCCAGAATTTGATGTACAATTCTCATTTTGAGACCTTTTGGGAGCCATAACTTGTGCAAATGAACTCTTTTTGGTGCCCATTTTTTTAGGATTCATATTTTTTTGTGTACTCTGCATCAGTATTCTAAATTTGATCTCATATTGTACTTGAGTTGTAGTTTTAGTGTTTTATCTATTTTGGGCTTTGTAAGAGTTTGAAATTTTGATATTTGCATTATAAATCGCACTAATTATAAAGTGCCAACATTGTAATTTCTAGGGGGGTCATTTTAGAAACTAGTAATAAGGGGGGTGTCTTGTGTGTCTCTTTTTCACACTTGTCTTTCTGCATTTCAATATACTTTTCTGCATTAATGGATCAATCAACAGTTCCTATTTTAACACCATATAACTATTTTGAATAGAAATCTAAAATGACAATCTATCTCAAAAAGTAAGGATTACATAGGGTTACTATGGGACTTGAAACAAAACCCACACGAGATGTAGAAAAGCCTAAATGGTTTAATAAATGTGATTAAACTTTTGGTAGTCTTTGTATGTCAGTGTCTCCTGACTTGCTATTTCACATAGAGTCTACCACTACACCAAATGATGTGTAGACCACCTTGGAAAGCCTTTTTGGTAAGCAAGATGAGATGATGAGCCATCAATTAGAGAACGAACTCACAGGGTTGAGTCCTAACAACTTTGACACCATACAAGACTTCTTCACAAAGTTGAAAGCCATTAGATTGTAGTTGAAATAGTATGGAATAGAAAAGAAAGACACACAACTGAACTTAAGTATTCTTTCTAAGCTTGGTTCTAACTATTCTGTATTTGTTTCTACATTTCATGCCAGGAAATGTACTCTAGGTATGAACTATAAAATGCCTTCTCTAAATGTGTTTGTTCCAGAACTCCCTAAGGAGAAAGATAAATTGGTTCAAATGGGTACAATTAAACCCTCGAAGTCACATGCCTTAGCTACAAATCAAGGCACAAAAGAATAGAAAGGGTTTGGAAATAGGATAAGAAACAAAAAAACAAGTGGGAGAAGAAGAAAAACCAGAAATCAACTACCTCAAATGCAACTAATTAGACCTCTTCATCAAAAGGTGAACAACCTAAGAAGGAGAAGGTCAAGTGTTCCTACTGTAAAAGGCTTGGACATTATGAACACAAATGTTTAAAGAAACATATTGATCACATATCACATCTTCTTGAAAAGAACAATATCAAGGTACGTGACTCTGTCAAATAGGGTTCATCAGATGGGTCTTCAAAGGACACAGAAAAGAGTAAGGGGAAATGAAAGAGCAAGGCCCTAATTGCTGTTACTTCACAAACTGATACATGGATCATTGACTTGGGTGCTTCACACCACATGGCTTCCTCACAGGATGGTTTTGACTCCTTAGAGCCATGTTCTATGCCTACCATACTAATGGGTGATGACACTCTTGTTGAAGTGCATGGGAGAGGGTCTATTGCCGTGGGTGAAGGAACATTTCAGGATGTCCTTTGTGTTCCATCTTTGTCAACTAATCTCCTATATGTCTATCAGATCACTCACACAGGCTTTGGCAAGCAGGTTGAGTTCACAATAGACAAAGTGGTAATTAGTGAGTTGCACAATGGGTCTATAGTTGCCATGGGAAAAATAGATCATCTGTCCAAACTGTATCATTTTTCTTATTTTGTTCCAAAATCTCCTTTGACAGTACTACTCACTCATTCAGATGAGGTGAGTCATTGTTGGCATCAACGGTTTGTCCACTTGAATTATTGGTACTTGCAGTAGCTCATTCAACATGACATGGTTTCAGGGTTGCCTTCTATTTGATTTTCAGATGGAGTTTTCCAAGGATGCATTCTTGGTAAGCATCCTAAGGAGAAATATGACAAAGGCAAATCATGGAGGGCCACACAACTTTTGGAGTTAGTACACAACAATTTGGTAGGGCCATTTCCACATTCATCTTTTAGCATGGCTAGATATGTCTTGACATTCATTGATGATATCTCCAGATACACTTGGGTTTATTTTCTCAAGAAGAAGTCTGAGGTCTTTGATTCTTTTTAGGACTTCAAAGATTTTATAGAGAAATAATCTGAGAAGGCCATCAAGATTCTGCATACATATAATGGGGGAAATATTTCAACCATAGGTTTGAACAGTTTTGTGCCACATAGGGCATTGTTCTTTAGCACATAGTTTCCTACAGTCCTCAGTAGAATGGTGTCATAGAACGTAAGAATATATCCTTGAAAAAGATGGCTAATTGTATGATTCAATCCAGGTCTATGGCACCTCAATATTGGGCAAAGGCATTAAATGTGCGTGTTATACCTAGAACCGTGTTCCTCACAAGATGTGAAGGGGGTAACTCCTTTCCAAGCTTGGACTGGTTAGAAACCTACAGTTAAGCACTTTTGATTGTTTGGTTCTCTTGCATGGACCCACATTCCAGTAGAGAAATGCAAGGCTATAAATTTGTAGAGCAAGCCTTGAATATTTGTCGTGTACCCAAACAGTGTCAAAGGCTATAGGGTTCTCCACCCTACCACACATGAAATATTCATCAAGAGGAGTGTTCATTTTGAGGAGGATGCTTCCAGTTCACATCTCCTACCACTTCTCCATCAACAATCACATTGGAAACATTGCATCATGATGATATTTCTTCAGAGGATCTTAATTCTCTTGATCATGATGAGGAGTCTTCTTCCCCCACTTTAGATGGTGACAACAATGATGAGGATCCACCCTCTCCTAGTCATCATTCAAAGGTTGATGATTCTCCTCTAGACTCTCTTGCCTTAGGGCCTCTTTGGGCTCATTAGACTTTGTAGTTAACAAGTGATCGGGTTGGTGATCCTTTAGATACTACAAGAACAAGGTCAATATTTTAGCAGGCTCCACATCTCCTCGTTGCTTCAACTCTTGATCTACAAAATTTTTAGGAAGATTCTGGTGTCCTTGAGTGGGATGCAACAAATGTAGGAAGAGTTTAGTTCCTTGCAAAGGAATCATACTTGGGATTTAGTCCCACTTCCTAAGGGTAGAAAACATGTTCGATATAAGTGGATCTATCAAACAAAATTTGTAGCAGATAGGTTAGCTAAAAAGCATAAGTCTCATTTGGTCACCAAAGGATTCTCCCAGGTGCTTGGGATTGACTACTCTAAGACTTTTATGCCAGTAGCCAAAATAAATTCTATCCAACTTGTCCGTTCTATAGCTACAACCCATCGTTGGGAAGTTCATCAAAAGGATGTAAAGAGTGCTTTTCTTCATGGTGACCTTTAGGAGTAAATCTACATGGAGCAGTCACATGGGTTCGTTCAAGATCCTTCACTTGTTTTCCATATTTGAAAGTCTCTCTATGGCATGAAATAGGCTCGTTGGGCCTGGTATGTTAGGATGGACTCATTCCTTCTGATAGTTGGGTTCACTCGATGCCATTCTAATCTGAATGTATACATTCTACATCAGAATGATACTCTGACATTTCTCGTTCTCTATGTTGGTGACTTGTTGATCACATGGAGTCACTCATCCACCATCAAGGCAGTGAAAATTGCTCTACATGATCAATTTCTGATGTTAGACTTGGGTCATTTGCACTACTTAAGGATTGAGATCACTCAATCATCTTTGGGTATCTTCATGCCACAACCCAAGTATGCACTTGATATACTCTCTAGATTTCACATGGTTGACTGTAAGCCTGCACTGACTCCATTTCTATCATGGGTCAAACTTGAGGCTAAGTGTTCTTCACCTTTGTTTGATGGCACTTTATACTAACAACTTGTTGGGAGTCTCATCTATTTGACTCACACAAGGCCTAATATTTCATATCTCATGTGCATGGTCTTTCGATTCATGCAGGAGCCCCATGAGTTGTGTTGGAAAGCAACTAAGAGGATTTTTCACTACATTTAAGGCACTCACAATTATGGGATTCACTATGCAGCGAGCGTGGATATTGACTTGGCGGGATACACATATTCAGATTGGGTAGGCGATTCTTAGGATCACAAGTATCCTTTAGGGCATTGCTTCTCATTTGATTCTATTCTAGTTTGTTGGTCAAGAAAGAAACAATCTACAATTTCTCTTTCATCTACAAACACTTAGTATTGAGGGGAAGTTAATGCCACCACTGAGGCCATCTGGCTTCAGAATATTCTCACTGAGTTTGGAATTTCATTTAGAAATCCCTCATTCATCTTTTGTGATAATCAGAGTACAATATAGATATGAAAGAATCTAGTTCATCACCAGAGGACAAAACACATTGAGATACATATGCATTACATTCGAGAGCCGATTCATGGAAACATCATTGATCTCAAGTATATTCAGACATCTGATTAGATCGCATACATCTTCACCAAACTCTTCACTGAGAGCAAGTTCCTTTATTTGCGAGCTTTTCTAGGGGTGAGACTAGTGTCTACTTCAAGAGGGGCTTCTTAGTCATTTGCTTTCACTTCTCTACTCTAGGGGTGTTTTCTCTCTCTAATTTTTTTGGGGAGCTATTCCTTTAGGGGGGCTTCTCTTTTGGGGGGAATTATTTGTACATGGGTACCTCATCAGGCTTAATCTAATGGGACCCATTATTTGCTATATATACACATCTCCTCTCCCCTCTTGGGTAGTCGATGAGAGTAATGTGAGTATCCTCAAAATTCTTTTGAAATTATCTCTTGTTTTCTCTCTTTCAGGATAATCTCTTTAGTTCGCTATTTTGATCTTCAAACATCTATCGATTGGAGTGCGTATGATCCATTGCTGACAACAAATCTTGGCTTCGATTCTCATTTCTCTTAGAATCTAACAGCTATAACACTATGGAAAAAGACTTAATCTCTTTGAAAATAGAAATTATGTTGTACAAAACTCTCTTTGTCATAGGATTGCAAATATTTTACCTTTTCACACTGACACCATAGCTAATGAAAATATATTTCACTGCCTTGTTCTCCAACTTTGACTACTTCTCTCTAGGTATATATGCATATGCCTCACAACCAAAAAATCTAAGATGTTGTAATAAAAGGGATTTGGCCATACATGCTTTTATAGGGGTCTTATCAACACAAGTTGATGTAGGAGACCTGTTAATTAGGTAACAAGTTGTAGCAACTGCTTCTGCCCAGAACTTTTAATCCAAGCTGGCTCCACTAAGTACACTGCTAGCCCTCTCCATTAATATCCTATTCATTCTTTCTACAACTCCATTCTATTGAGGGGTATATGGAGTTTATTTATATTTCTAAATCCTATGCTCTTTACAAAATATGTCAAAACTTGTGAAACATAATCCAATACTATTGTCAATTCCCAAAACTTTAATCTTCCTATAGGTTTGATTTTCTAAAAGAACTTTAAACTTCTTAAATAAACTAAAGACTTTATATTTACTCTAAAGAAAATACACCCATGTCCTTCTAGAATAATCATCTATAAAGTATACATAATATAAAGACCTAGAAATCAAAGGAACATTAACAAGATTAAATACATTTAAATGAGTCAAAGATAACACCCCAAAAGATTTATGAGAACTAAAATAAAACCAAATGCAATTTTGTTTACCATATATAAAATATTCATAGAAATCAAATTCAAGAGAACAATCATTCAACTCCTCAGCATTTTTTTTTTTTAGGGTTCTTAGACACATCTCACCTATATGGTCCATTCTCTAGTGCTATAGCATTGTTTTTTCCTACAAGTAACTTTCTCTCAGAGGTAAGAGCTTGCTTAGGTACTTAGAAATCATGAACATTAGAAGTAGACACAACAGTCCTCTTTTTTGTTGGTTTGGATGGTGAAGGTGTAGGTTTTGCAAATCTCTTCACTATAGGAACAAAATAACTATTGTACTGGATAGTGCATGCATCTATCTGAAACATAGATCCCACATGAACACCCTTAGCAAGTGCCATAGATCCTTACACCATATTATATCTTCCATTAGAGAAAATAACTTGCACACTCTTATAATTGAGTTTTCTAAATGATAGTAGGTTTCATGCCAAACCAAGGATGTGCAACAAACCATTGATCCTATTCACTCATCCATCAAGGAATTGAATCCAAGCTCTATAGTGGCCAACTATGCTTAAATGATAATTATCATTGAGGTATACCTTTCCACCATCATATTCATCATACTTTGAAAACCACCCTTGATGGGAGGTCATATGGAAGGAAGCTCCATAATCTATCAACCACACACTTTTCAATGCATGAGTTACCAATGCTATGACAAAGGCATCTGCATCATCTTGAGAAGAGTTTTTGGACTCATAATTTGAATTATTTTTTATTTTCTTCTTCTCCTCTTTTCAATCTCTATAGTAGTGCTTGCGCTTGTCATAGTTCCAACACATAGCCTTGGAATTTCCAAGATATTTGGATCTCCCATGGGATTTAGATGCATAATTTTCTTCCTTCTTGTATTTCTTCCCGCCTTTCTCCTTTGGTCTTCCATGAATAGCTAGGGCCTCTTTAGTAGATTAAAAAGCTTTCAAGTGCATCTCTAAGAGTAACACAACCATTACCTTATCTATTTTGAGTTTCAAGGCAGTGCTCTCGATTGCTATCACCAAGTGATCCCATGAGTCTGGGAAAGAACACAAAAGTGTCATGAAGCATCTTTATCTTCCTTTTTTACTCCAATAGAGTGCAATTGGGTCACAATCATATTGAAGACATTCAAATGCTTGGCCACAAAACTAGAATCATCCATTTTGAAGGTGTACAACTTCTTTCTCAAGAAAAAAATGTTAACCTAAGATTTAGCTTGGTACAAAAAGCAGTTGAGGTCACTTTTATTGCTCTTAAGACTACCATGTGTTCCACTATAGTTTTTTCCCTAATCGATTTTCACAAACCTTTCATTCTTAAATGTGATGCCTTTTGCATTAGCATGGGTGCAGTCTTGATGCAAGAAGGTCAACCCCTCACCCTCACAAGAAAGTAACTCAACTTGTAATCTAGCTAAATCTACATATGAAAAGAAACACTAGATATTCTCCATGTTGTCCAACAATGGAATCCTTACCTTTTGGGTGATAATTTATAGGTCAAAACAAATCATCATAGATTGAAATATTTTTGTAGCAAAGGGTGTCCTCCCTAGAACAGAAAAATGGGTGACAATGTATAGGGATATGACTATGAGATTATCTATAAGAAGGGTAAATAAAATGTGGTCATAGATGCCCTCTCATGTCAATATGAAGAGGAAGGCTCAATATTTTCTCTTTCTATCTTGGTACCCAATTGGATAGATGAGACTAGGAGTGAGTGGACTTCTAACACTACTGTTCAAGGTATCATTCAGTAGTTGGAACATGATGCAAAGTCTGTATAGAGCTTCTACTAGACAAGCCGAGTCCTCACTTATTTGGATTAGATTTATTTACTTCCCAACTCTTTACTAAAGCCTCAGTTACTAATGGAATTTCACTTCTTCTTTGCTACAAGTCACTCAAGTTTTTTGAAGACCTACCAATGAGTGAAGCAAGATTTCTTTTGGGATAGTTGTAAGTAGGATGTTAGGGTATTTGTAACTAAATGTGATGTGTGTTAAAGGAATAACGGGGAAACTATCAAAGCCCTAGGATTTTTGTGGCCACTTCATAGTCCAGATATGGCTTGGATTGACATTTCTATGGATTTGATTGTGAGGTTTCTACTATCAAGAGATAAATAGGTTATTTTGGTTGTGGTAGATTGTTTGACCAAATATACCCATTTCTGTGCATTATATCACCCTTGCATTATTGCTATGGTTTCTCAACACTTCTTGGATACTATTTTTAAACTCTATGGGATGCCTCACTCTATTGTTAGTGATTGTGATCTAGTTTTAACTAGAAAATTTTGGCAAGAGGTTTCTTAAGTTCCAAGACACTACCTTAAACATTAGTTTTGTTTATTGTCCTCAAATTGATTGTCAAACTAAGATTGCCAAAAACTTCCCTAAGACTTGTGTTGTTTTGTGTTTGAGCAACATGGACAATGGGACCAATGGTTACCTTTGGTTAACTAGTGATATGATACCACTTATCATAGTGCTTAAAAAATGACCCCTTATGAGGCCCCCTATGACACTCTCCACCCACCTTGTGTACTTATGTTTTAGGTTCTTCCAAGCTTGTGGCAGTTGATAATAGTTTGTCAAAATGTGAGGTCATCTGTTGAATCCTTAAGACCAATCTGACACTGGCCAAAATTGCATTAAACAATAGGTGGATCAACATTAGATAGAGTGTACCATTGACATTGGTGATTGGGTTTTTTATGTCTCCATCCTTATAAGCAACTTTCATTATGGGACAAGTGAGGTCATAAGTTGGGTTCCAAGTTTTATGGTCCTTATTAGGTGCTCCAATGCATTATTGAGGTGGCATACAAGTTGGTACTTCCACCTTGTTCTAAGATCCACTTGATTTTTCATCTCTTGTCTCAAGAAAATGATTGGTATTGCTACTTAAATTCCAACAGAGCTACCTACATTAGATGACGAGCTTGGATCCATATGTTTAGAACTCAAGGTTATATTCAAAAAAACTTATCAAGTACCTTTACAATCATTATATTGGGGAGTTCTTATTCCAATGAAAGGGTTTGCAACCTAAAGATTCCACATGGGAACTTGCTAGAATTCTCTCCAAGTTTCCTAATCTCAAGCTTTGAGGACAAAGATTTTTGAAGGGGGAGGCAATGTTATGAACCCCATTCTATTATATGGTAGTTAGTATTAGTGGGGCACACATTCTTTGTAATTCACACATAGGTATTATTAAATAGGCTTGGAGGCATATGTTTTATAAGTCATCCTACTAGTTAGTTAGAATGAAGTAATTATCCCACATGCCTAGAATGGTAGGAGTTGTATTTGGAAAAACTCTATATATTGTAATGACTTAATAAATGGAAGGTATATTGGATATTTGTAATTGGAGTGTATGCTCTTTTGGGATCTTGATCCCTCAAAGTGGCATTGTGAAGATAATAAAATAATTTTGGTTCTCATTTCTACATATTTCTATGTGTTCAATTTATTTTGTCTTCTAGGTTTATTACACATACTATATGCCACTACAACATATTTTGAATTGTTCTTATTTATAATTACTATCAAATCTCCTCTTTATCTTCTCATCAACTCTACTTTTGGTGCATTCACTTCCTACCCAACTCACCATCAAAGTTCTATCATCTATTTCTTATAATGACTTCATCTTTCTACCTCTATCAACTACTTGATTCATGCACCTCTATATAATCTCTCCAATCCATTCACATTATACTTCTATGTTTGCTTCCATAAATAGTTGTACCAAGATTATGGATGTTATGCTCTTTAAATCTCTATTTTCTAACTTTTGTACCTTCTACAGTGCATAGTCCTTTCTTTCTTGTTCTTTCTTTTTATGATAACTCTTAATGCCAACTTCCATTATAGTTTCCATATGCAACTTCATCAACCCCAATGCTCCTTATTGACATAATCTTTATGTAATTACTTGCTATCACCAATCTTAGCTTACTTTTTATTCTATAGTATGTATTTTCATCCACATCCTTTTCCAAACTATCTTCCTCTTTTCTACTATCATTCCTCTCACTAGGGATGACTATGCTATCTCTCATCTAGATTTTATTTAAATCATCCTCTTAATTATATAAATTTCTTATCAATTTTGTATTACCATTGTATCTAACTCCCTTGATTTGATTTTCTACATCTTATGACCATATACTATCAATAAATCCCATTTTCAACCATCTACTTCTTCCTTGTGGTACCTTCCAACTATTATGTGCTCACTATATACTATCTAATTCAATCTAGATTTTTTCTTTCTTACTAAATTACCTTTTTGCAATTTTGTAGAGTGCCTTCTCATCACTTTCTAACTCATAATATCTTATGTGCACTGGTACCACAAACTTCACCATCACTATTTTACCTATATTTTCTATCTTACTATTTTTCTTCTCTAAAAACTTCATCCTCATCTATCCACCCAATTCTTCCAACATTCATTTTTTTATCAACCACCATGATTTAATTTAATTTTATTATTATTCTTAGGGAATGTT
Source organism: Cunninghamia lanceolata (assembly GCA_027924645.1). Lineage (NCBI taxonomy): Eukaryota > Viridiplantae > Streptophyta > Pinopsida > Cupressales > Cupressaceae > Cunninghamia > Cunninghamia lanceolata. The sequence continues at coordinate 1,621,555 of BSBN01001040.1, read as the reverse complement.
CCAAACTCCTAGAATAGTACTTCATTCTCAACCTTTCATTTGTTAGTAGATCAATATTCACTTCCCCCTCCTTATTATTGTTCTCAATTGGTGGTTCCTTGTAATCTTCCCATGTCTTCCCTACAACTATTCTCTTCTCAATTTGTTTTATTTAGTTCTCAACCATCACATGTGGCTTCTCTTATTGTATTATTTATCTCAAATTGTCCCCTTATTTTTCTTTAAACTCCTCATGTCTTACCACAAACCCATAATTCTCTTCCACATTACAATAATCACTCATATCTCGATATGTCCATCTTGCACTTCATTAATACCACCTTCTATGCCATCATACTTTGTTCTAATCTCACTTATCATATCTTCTAAGCTCTCCACAAGCCTCCCACTTTCATCTTATTTGGTTTTATTCTTCTCAATTCTTGAGCTCTAAGCCTTATTTTCCCATTATCCTCAAAAGCATTACTAAACTAATAAAAATAACATCTCTCAATTTCTTATTTACTTGCTACTCTTCTTTCCACAAAAAAAATCTAGATATTCTAATCCTTCACCTTCCTCTACCATAATAACTTCCAGATCTTCTAAATCATCACTATAAACTCTCTTTGTTTTTGCATCTTTGTTGTTGACTTTATTATCAAAGGCCATGGATTTTGTATCTTCAACAAATCTTCCACCCTCACATTCTTCTAAAGTTTTAACCCTCCCAGTATTTAACTCTTTAGATTGGGCCTTAGGGATTCTTTTTTATCCATCTAACTATTTTCTAATTTGTCAAGAAAAATCTTCACTAAGGAAAATATTTCTTCTTCATTTCCCACATTTTGTTGAACAATCCCTAGTTGCTTGCAAGGAAACTATTCTCCCACTCTTCTTGATGCCATATATCCTATCGCACATCCTTTCTAACTTTTCATGCCACCATATCTTGAACTATTTTGTTCTACAATTCTTGATTTCTTGTCTCTTGTATTCTTATTGTATTATTCATATTCATATTGATAATTGGTTTTCTTTGCTAATATTTTATAGATCTCCATTGCAACTTATCCAATATATCTACTATATTATTCATCATTAATTCTGTATGTTCCTTATTGTTTTAGGATTATTTGCGCACTAGCAACCCTATCTCTAGGTTTTACATTTAGTCCTCTAATCTTCATGATAACAAACTAAATTACACAAACATACTTGTCTTAGAATTAGCATTTAGTTTTCTCACTTGCACATCCTCTATTCTTCATTGAATTCCTTCACCTTTAATAGATTACTTCATAGGTCAATGATCTATCCACCTTGTTCTCTCATAATTGCTTTATACACCACTATGAAATTGCCTCATTATTATCACTTCTATCTACTCAATCGTTTTAAAGATTCTTTATTGGTGCTAACTACCTCACACTCAGTGACATGTTAAAAACCTTAATGACTTGGGTTATCTTCTACCCAACATTGTAAAGGTGGAAGATAATTTATCTTTTCTTTGTGAACCATTCCTCTTGAATTGATCACCTAAAATATTACACACACACAAGATCTCTCATGAGACATTAATCTAAATGGATCACCTGTAGTGTAACTAATGGAAAATAATTTGTGAGCAACTCCTCTAAATGGATCACTTACAATGTAACCATTACATAAGAAATTGTGTTTCACTCTTTTAAATGGATCACCTGTAGTGTAGCCAATTCATATGAATTTGTGATCCACTCTTCTAAATGGGTCACCTATAGTGCAACTAATGGACAAGAATCTTGTGAGCCACTCTTCTAAATGGATCACCTATAGTGAAATCAATGCACAAGAATTTGTGATCCACTCTTCTAAATGGGTCACTTGCAATGCAACTAATGCACAAGAATATGTGAGCCACTCCTCTGAATGGATCACCTACAATACAACCAATACATAAGAATTTGTGAGCCACACTTCTAAATGGGTCACCTAGAGTGCAACACATGCACAAACTTCTATGTTGTCTTTCAACACTCCACATGAACCTTTTCCTACTTTGATACCATTTGTAGCAATCACAGATAAATGGTCCAATTAAGAACTATCCAACCATGGAGTCTCAACACAAACACACATATTTAATTCATAAATATAATTAAAATTGAAACAATCTTAAAAAATTAATTGGATTTTATAGATATTCAACAATCATACATACATTCACAATTTCTATTGCAATGGGCTTACAACATTCCAAGCCTTTGTCTTGGATTACAATACAATTTTAACACTTTCACATGAGTGTGGCCACAAACACTAGATTCCTTGGATGATCTCTGTCCTCTTTCTCTTGAGCTAAGTTACTTAGACACCACTTGGTCCATAGATCTCTCCTTTCCCTATGTTGTCCTTCCATAAATGAAGTTGACCTATTTTTTATAGTGAATCCTTGTTGTAGAAAGTTCTTGGTTAGTCCAAGATGAGAAATATACATTTACATCCAAAGTGGTCCTAAACACAACCTACCATGGTGTTGACACCCAAAATTATTAGTCCCCAAATGTCTCATTTCTTGCCCCTAGTTTCCATCTGAGTCCTATTGCAAGTATGTGCTAATCGGTGTGGTCATTGATGTCAACAAGCTTGTGTTATCATTGGTGTCAACTGTCTTCTAATGAAGGTTGTTGTTGTTTGATTGAGTTACTATGTTAAAGTGATTTGATTGCTTTGAGGAGGTACTAAATATGTTGAGAATATGCTTTTGTTGTTGGGTTTCCAAGTGCTTTTGAAAAAAAATGATTAATTATGGAAACAATGTGTTGAAGAAGTCTTCTAGCTTACATAGTGTTGTTCGAGTTTTTTCTCTGCATTTATTTTGTGTTGGAGATCTGAGTATGTAGTTTGGATATGTTGTTTAGAAGTGTTTGAAGATGCTAAATCTAGAATTTGGTGCTCTGGATCATTGTGTAGTGGAAGTTGTGTTCACCAGTTTGAGAACAGTGTTTGACAGTGTTTGCAGTGTGTCTAGGAGAAAGTATTTTGCTCCACATTTCTCTGCAAAATGGTTTTAGGTGTTGCGGTTCTGGATGTGTGTTTATAAAGTCTATATTTTCCTTCAGTTCAAGTGGTTCATGGTTTAGTGCTCCACAAGTACATTTCTTAAGTTTTAGATGATGATAGAGCATGATATAGCTGGTTAAGTACTCCAGTGTGAAATTTCTTCAGGGGAAAGATGTTGTAAAGGAATTTGTTAGTTTTTAGGTGCTTGTGGATGCTTCTAGATCATGTTTGATCTTGGTGCATGGTCCTCATGTCGTCATGTAATTTTGAGGAAGCATGTATTTAAAAGTTCATGGTGTTAACACAAGGATGACCAACTTGGTTGTTTACACTATTTGTGGTTGTGCTTTGGTGAAAGTGAAAACGTGATGAAGTGTGTAAGAGTGGATTTAGGTCTGTGATAAAGTGTGATGTGGTCTACATTCATTCCTTTCCTCTATGAGAATGTTTAGGTCCAGACCTAATTTAAATTTTATGGGTTAAGTTGTGTTGCTGACCTTGGAGAATGTTTTCATGATTGGTGATTGTATAAATAAGTGTCAAGAAGTCATGTCCATGTGTTGGTACGTGAGGGATATTATGTTTGTGATGCAAATTTGAATAGGGTAGTGAGAGCTTTCATGTGTTAGGCTAATGGATGAAGTGAGTAGAAGGTGTCTATTATTTTCAGTGATGCTGTGAAGATGTTGCTTGTGTTGTGATGGATATTGAGCTTCATTGGAACTGAACTCCATGCATAGGTTAGATGAAACTACATCAGTTCAAAGCCTTGTAGTGAGCCATTCTTCTCTTCTTTATTTCTTTCTCGGTGGGTAGTGAGTCCACTTGGACAATGAGTCCACCTGTAGTGAGCATTCTCTCTTTTGAGGCAATGAGCCTTTGTAATTTAGTATTGCTACTACATTATTTTGTGAGCTAATCCTCATCATGATTTTTCCCTTTTAGGGTTTTCCACGTAAAATCTAGTGTTCTCTTGTGTGTGGTGTTGTTATGATTCAATTTCAGTTATTTGCTTTTCATGCTTAAACATCATAACATGTTTAAAGGTTAATGTGGATCTGAATGTTTGTAAGGGTTTAAAGTTTTGTTACAACTCACTCACCCCCCCTCTTAATTATTTTGTGCATTCAACAATTGGTATCAGAGTAAGGTTCCTTTTAAGAAATCTTAAGAACTTGAGGTAGATCTAGGATGGCGCACAAGAAATAGATTCCCTTGTTTGATGGATCAGACTATGCTCTCTGGAAGGTAAGGATGGAATTGCTCTTGGTTATGATGTCTAGAAATCAATCAATTCTAATTACACTGTACCTCAGAATGGTATAAGTATTGAAGATGATATCAAAGCTACTAAAACAAATGGTAAGGAAAAACATGCTCTCTTAAGTGGACTTACTAATTCTGAGTTGGTGAAAGTTGTGAATTTGAAGACTACTAATGTGATTTGGAAAAAGTTGGAAAGTGTTTATGAAGGAAATGATAAAGTCAAACAAGCTAAAATATAGAATTTGAAGCTCACTTTTGAGACCATGCAAATGTCTAAAGATGAAAACATTACAAGATACTTACAGAAGGTGGCTGAAGTTGTTAATGACATCAAAAGACTTGGTGGAAGTATAGATGATAAAGAAGTGAAATTGAAGGTACTCAAAACTCTTCCTAAAAATTACAGTCATAAGGTTTTTGCCATTGAAGAACTACAGAATTTGAATCAGTTTACCAAAGATTAGTTGCTTGGCACCCTAACTGCTTTTGAAATAAGAGAGTTTGGCACAACTAGTAGAATTGCAAAGGATGAGACTGCTTTTAAGACCAGCAAATCAGAGAAGACTATGGAATTAGATTTGGAAGACTTTGATGATGTGGAAGATAAATTTGTGAGAAGGGTGAAAAAGGGTATTGGAAAGTTCAGTGGTAAGTTGCCTTTTAAATGTTTCAGTTGTGGAAAAATAGGTCATTATGCTTCAAGATGTCCAGTCAGAGCTCTAAGAATTCAAAATAGGGAAAACAGAGGTAAGATTGTTAATAAAAGTTACTATGTTAGAGAAGATGCAAGTATATCTAATGATGAATTTGATTATGAGGATGATAATGATAATGAATGCTTATTCATAGCCCAAAGAGATGAAATTGTTTCTACTAACTCTGTAAACTATGTGAAGGAAAAGGGTCTGGAAGCAAGCACTAACCTTGAAGGCATTGTAATGTTTGCTTTTCATGCCAGAAAAGAAAAAGATGATTGGATCATTGATAGTGGATGCTCAAATCATATGCCAGGTGATAAGAATAAGTTTGTTAAACTTGAACAATATGATAGTGGATTGGTTAGGTTTGGTGGTGATGAAGCTACTAAGATTTGTGGAAAAGGTTCAATCAGTTTTGATGGAAAGCATAACACTAATGATGTTCTTTATGTCAAAGGTTTAAAGCATAATCTCTTGAGTGTTGGACAGATGTGTAGCAATGGTTACAATCTTATGTTTTAGGATGATGGCTATGAGATCAGAAAAAGCTCCAGAATAGTAATTGCTGCTGGAAAGAGGACAAGTGGAAATGTTTATCATCTCAAAGGTGGTGCTAGTTATTGCCTTATGACTCATATCAGTGAGAGTTGGCTATGGCATAGGAGATTGTGTCACATCAATTTTGATATCTTGGTAAGGATAAGTTCAGTTCAAGTTGTGAGAGATCTACCAAAGATCACAAAGCCCATCAATGCTGTTTATAAGGAATGCCAAATTGGAAAGAAAACAAGAAGAAGCTTCAAAGTCAAGGATCAGTCATCTACCGGATTGTTGGAATTGGTACATACATATATTTGTGGTCCTACTAGAGTAAGGAGTTTTCAAGGTGACGAGTATTTTATGTTATTTATTGATGATTACTCTAGAATGACATGGGTCACTTTTCTTAAGGAAAAATTAGAAGCCCTAGATAAGTTTAAAGCCTTTAAAGTAATGGTTGAAAATGAAATGGATATGAAGATGAAATGTTTGAGGTCTAACAGAGGTGGATAATTTACTTCTAATGAGTTTAACATGTTTCATGAGAATCATAGGATAAAGAGGCATTTATCTGCCCCTAGGACTCCTTGGCAGAATGGAGTGGTTGAAAGGAAGAACATGACTATTCAAAAAGCTGCAAGGACAATTATCAAAGAAGCAGACCTACTAGAAGCTTACTAGAGAGAAGAAATTCATACTGTTGTCTACATACAGACCAGAGTACAAGTAAGGGCAAATGACACAAAGACTCCCTATGAGATATGGTATGGAAGGATTCCTACTATTAAATATTTCAAAGTTTTTGGAAGCAAATGTTATATCAAAAGAGATGAAGAACTAGATGCAAGGTGTGATGAAGGTATTTTACTTAGGTACTCTAATAAAAGCAAAGCTTACCAGTGCTACAACAAGAGGCTAAGAAGGATTGTTGAGAGTGTGAATGCTAAGGTTGATGAAGGCATACACAAGATATTAGAGATTAATGATTATGAATCAGACGAGTCTTCTTCCAGTGAAGAAGAAGAAGCTAAAGAAAAGGAAGCACAAATTGAAGAGGAAGAAACTCTGGTGAAGTCTCCTAAAACCCCCAAGTATGTGCAGAAGCATCACACTAAAGACTAGATCATTGGTGATAAGAACAAAGGTGTATTGACAAGAAGCAGAGCTGCTGAAGAACATGTAAATCTGTGTTTACTTTCTAAAGTAGAACCTAAAATAGTGGTTAAGGCATGCAAAGATGAGAATTGGATCAAGGCTATGGAAGAAGAACTAATGCAGATTGAGAAAAATCAGACCTGGCAACTTGTCCCAAGACCAGAGAACAAAAATATGATTGGAACTAAGTGTAATGTGTCGTACCTATTTGTATATTTTAAAGATCTTTTTATGTGTTTATTTTTTATTTTTTGTGCGATCTTTTAGACTAGACAGAAGAATGCAGAAGGGGTTTTTACTTTTCCTGTAGACGTGTGTTGTTGGAGCATACAAAATATAGCATGGAATGGAAACCCAGAAAATATACAATAGATATGAAGAAAGTAATTGATACCTAGATCATAAAATATCATATAATGAATTACTATGACATACCCATATGGAATTTATAACTTCATGTCGTGGCTGTAGCCGGACCAACCAATGGGCATAGCCAGAATCACTCCAAACACTAAGGAATACAAGAGTATAACATATAAAGGGTTTCAGCAATGAAGTAAACCCTAAATGCCTCCAAAATGGATGAATATAATAGCTGCAACTAAGATTAGTGAGACTCCCAAATCCCACGTTCCTCTAGGAAAGTTGTATGACCATGATAGGGGAGTAACTAGCCACCAATCTCATACAAATGACTCTGATTCTTTATTGTAATGGTTTGCACGCTATAGGAAATGGTAGACGACTAGGCAGAAGTAAATAATCTGCAATAAAAACTCTCCAACTTCCCTCTAAAGTGGTACGGCCAAACTGATATGGTGTGGAGTTTGATCAGTCTCCAAGTGTGAGATTGTTGATATGTGGTGACTGATCATGCAAGTACTGTACACTCATCATGTAAAATGACATTGTAAAACCTTAATTCTAGAAGCTTCCAAAAAGGCTTGTTATAAGCGGCTAGGATGTATGTTGCGGGTGGGATTTTGATATTGTATTGTAGCATTTGCAGTGGTATTGAGTTGCAAGGATTACTGGTTATAATCGGTTTGATTTACTGGATAATAATATTGGACTCTCTGTTGGTATATGTAGCCCGGGTTTGGGTGAACCATGTTAAAAATTGTCTCTCACTGTTATTATTTTTGTGTATTTTCATTCCTTTGTTTAATCTTTATTTGCATTTAATTGATATCTTCTACATGTAATTCCTAACAAGTGGTATCATAGTGGGTTGTGTTCGATTATCATCTGTAGGAAAGTCTCACGATTGAGTGGGAGTCTCATAGTTGAGTGGCAGCAATGGCGAACGAGGGTAAATTGAAGGTAGATAAATTCAATGGGTAGAACTATCAATTATGGAAGATGTAGATGGAGGATTATCTCTATTAGAAGGATTTATGGAGGCCATTGGAAGGAATAGCCAAAAAACTGACATAAATGACTGATGAGGATTGGAATCTTCTAGATTGAAAGGCACTAGGAACTATTCGGTTGTGCTTGGCACCATCTGTGGAATTCAATATAACAGAAGTGGTGACAACAAGTGAACTGATCAAAACTTTGGCTAAATTGTATGAAAAACCCTCAGCCTCAAATAAGGTATTTCTCATGAAGCATTTGTTTAATTTGAAAATGATTGAAGATGGATCTGTGACAGATCATTTAATATAGTTTAATATGATTACCAGTCAGTTAACTTCTGTAAAAGTGAAATTTGATGAAGAGGTGAGGGTTCTCTTGATATTATGTTATTTTCTAGAAAGTTGGAATAGCTTGGTAATGGTTGTAAGTAACTCTGTCTTTGGTTCAAACACTTTAAAATTTGATGATGTTGTTGGTGTTATCCTTAGAGAGGAAATGCGATGGAAAAGCTCAGGAGGGTTCACATCAGGTAGTGTTTTGAATACAGAAAGCAGGGGCAGATCAAATGAGAGAGGAAATGGTTCTGGAGGTCATAGGAAGTCATATGAGGAAATCGAAGGACAAGAGGTCCCAATCCAGAGGACAGAAGGATTGCTAGTACTGTGGGAAACCAGGTCATTTGAAGAAAGATTGCTGGTCTTGGAAGAATAAAGAAGGAGAAAAATAAGAAGGTAATAAGGAGGCAAATGTGGTAAGTAATAAATCTAAAGATGATGCTTTGATTCTTTCCCTAGATAATGCTGATGATTCATGAGTTTTAGATTCAAGGGCCTCATTTCATGCTACGCCCGATAGAAGTCATTTTCTTGATTATGTCCAAGGGGATTTTGGGCTAGTTTATTTGGGAGATAACGAACCCTGTCAGATTGTTGGAAAGGGAAGAATCAAGATTAAGTTGCAGAATGAGAATCATTGGCTACTACAAGAGGTAAGGCACGTTCCAAGGATAAGTAGGAATTTAATTCCAGCAGGGCAGCTGGTTGATGAAGGTTGCATTGTTACATTTACTGATAAAAATTGGAAGGTTTCAAGAGGTGCCTTAATAGTAGAAAAAGGTGTGAAAGTAGACACCTTATATTTTTGTATAGGTCATACTGTTCCTTCTACTTTAGCTATTGTAGAGAAAAAAATAAACAAGTTCAGGAACAATTGCTGCAGGTTCGCAAGAAGAGATTGAAACAGTTGCTACAGGTTCTGAGACAACACTGTGGCATAATAGACCTGGGCATATGAGTGAAAAAGGTATGAAGGTACTTCATTCTAAGAAAGTTTTACCTGGTCTGAAATGTATTAATATGGATTTTTGTGAAAGTTGTGTGTATGGAAAACAAAAGAGAGTTAGTTTTCTCAAGGATGGGAAGAAAAAGAAAGATGAAAAGTTAGAGCTTATACATACAGATGTATGGGGACTAGCTCAGGAATCTTCTCTCGGTGGCTCTTGGTATTATGTTACATTCATAGATGATGCAACTAGGAAGGTTTAGATTTATTTCCTTAGGAAGAAATTTGATGTATTTGAAACATTTAAGAAATGGAGAAGCTTGGTTGAGAATGAGACATGTAAAAGATTAAAATGCTTTAGATCTGATAATGGTGGTGAGTATTGCAGCAAAGAATTTGAGGATTATTATTCCTTTAATGGAATTCATAGGCAGAAAATGGTTCCAGGTACTCCACAGGAGAATGGAGTGGCTGAGTGCATGAACATGACAATAATGGAGCATGCAAGGACCATGAGATTACATGCTAGGCTACCTTTAAACATGTGGGCAAAGGCTATCAACACTGCTATATATTTAATTAACAGAAGTCCTACAGTTCCTTTGGGCTGTGGTATTCTAGAGGAATCATGAACAGGTAAGAAGGTGAGTTATTCTTTTCTCAAAATCTTCAAATGTGAAGTATTTGCACATGTAGATTCTAAAAATAGAACCAAGCTAGATGCAAAATTAAAAAAGTGTACCTTTGTTGGATATGACATTGATGAATTTGGTTATAGGCTTTGGGATTTTAAAAATCAAAAAATTATGAGAAGCAGGGATGTTGTATTCAATGAGAAGGTGTTGTACAAAGATTAGTTGCAGCAGCATGAAAGGAAATAAAAGGATTATGTGATGCTAGATGATACTCCAGATAATGATGTTCCAGTGGTTCCTCATGCTCTACAACAACAACAAGAAATACCACAAACTCCTGTGAATGTTAGATGGTCAACAAGGCTAATTAGACCTCCTAAAAGGTTTTTTTCCCTCTTTTTATTCTATTTTGTTAACAGACGCTGGTAAACCAGAGGGGTATGATGAATCTATGCAGGTGGATACAAAGGTTTAGTGGGAGCTTACAATGAAAGAAGAAATGGACTCCTTACTAAAAAAATCAGACTTGGGAATTATGTAAGTTGACTGCAGGTAAAAAGGCTTTACCAAACAAATGGGTTTATAGGATGAAAGAGGAAGATGGAGGTAAGAAAAGATTTAAATCCAGGTTAGTTGTAAAAGGATTTGCACAGAAAAAAGGTATTGATTTTGATGAGATTTTTTCTCTGATTGTTAAGATGACTTCTAGTCATACTATTTTAAGTATTGTGGTTGTTGAAGATTTGCATTTAGAACAACTAGATGTGAAAACTGCCTTTCTCTATGGTGATTTGGAAGAGGAGATATATATGGGACAACCCCAAGGGTTTGAGATCAAAGGTAAGGAGAAATATGTGTACAGATTGAAGAAGAGTTTGTATGGCCTGAAACAAGCACCTCGGCAATGGTATTTGAAATTTGATAGTTTTATGGCTAAGCAAGGCTACAACCGGTGTAATTCTAACCATTGTGTTTATTTTAAGAGGTTGGATAATGACAGCTACATTATTTTATGTTTATATGTTGATGACATGCTTGTAGTAGGGTCTAACATGGATCACATAGGAGAGTTAAAACAACAGTTAGCACAATCATTTTCTATGAAGGATTTGGGGGCAACAAAATAAATCCTTGGTATAAAAATTTGTAGAGATAGAAATAATAGAAAATAGACTTTATCTCAGGCTGATTATGTTGAAAAGGTGTTGTAGAGATTCTATATGGAGAATGCAAAAGCTGTCAGCACATCTTTGCCTAGTCATTTGAAATTGACTAAGGAGATGTGTCCTAAGACACAAGAGGAGGAAGAAAAAATGTCCAAGGTACCATATGCTTTAGCTATAAGAAGTTTAATATACGCCATGGTATGCATGATACCAGATATTGCACATGCTGTAGGAGTCGTAAGCAGGTCTATGAGTCATCCCAGATTGGAGAATTAGAATGCGGTAAAATAGATTCTCAGATATTTGAGAGGTACATCCAATAAACACTTATGTTTTGGGGGCTCTAATACTGATTTAGCAGGTTATGTAGACTCAAATTTGGCAGGGGATATTGTTACCAGGCAGAGTACTACAGGTTATGTCTTTACTATAGGTGGGATAGTGGTGAGTTGGATCTCTAGGTTGCAAAAGGTGGTTACTTTATCCACCACAAAGGTAAAGTATGTAGCTGCAATGGAGGCAAGCAAGGAGATATAATGGATGAAATATTTCATGGAAGAACTGGGCAAACAACAGACTAACAATTATTTGTTTATAGACAGCCAGAGTGCCATATAGCTTGCAAAGAATTCCTCTTTGCATTCAAAGACCAAACACATACAGTTGAGGTATCACTTCATTTGGTCAGTGTTGGATGATGGATAGTTAAGGCTGAAAAAGATACATAAAGATGAAAATCCAGCGGATATGTTTACCAAAGTAGTGACAAGGGAGAAGCTGAGCTCCTCTTCAGCTTTGGTTGGTCTTCAAGACTGAAAACAAAAAAAATTAGAACAATAGAGTCTAGGGTGCTTATTTCTAGTGGTAGCTATAGGGTTAACAGTGTTATGATCAGTCTCCAAGTGGGAGATGATATGGTGTGGAGTCTGATCAGTCTCCAAGTGAGAGATTGTTGGTATGTGGTGACTGATCATGCAAGTACTGTACACTCATTAATTTTTTTGTTAAACGAAAAAAGAAAAAATGACATTGTAAAACCCTAATTCTAGAAGCTTCCAAAAAGGCTTGTTATAAGTAGCTGGGATGTATGTTGTGGGTGGTATTTTGATATTGTATTGTAGCATTTGTAGAGGTATTGAGTTGCAAGGATTACTGGTTGTAATCGGTATGATTTATTGGATAATAATATTGGAATCTCTATTGGTGGATGTAGCCTGGGTTTCAGTGAACCATGTTAAAACTTGTCTCTCGTTGTTATTATTTCTATGTATTTTCATTCCTCTATTTAATCTTTATTTGCATTTAATTGATATCTTCTGCATGCAATTCCTAACACAAACTTGGAAGAGTATGACCAGCAAATAGAGTAGTACAACTGCACAAGAACCTCTCACAATCACAAAATCTGCCACTAGAAATATGTCTTTGCTTTCCTCAAATAAATCTGCAACTAATATGCACAATAAATCCCCAAAATCTCAACACCAGAAACATCGAATGAAGCACAACTACGAATACTGGATGCATTTGCTTCAATAGTATTTGCTAATGGAGGTTTTCATCCCCAGAAGCCAAGATCAAATCAATCTTGCAAAGGTTTTTGTCTCAACAAGACAATACCAAACCCTAGAGCCAAGCTCCAGAAACCCTCGAAGGGAAAATCTGAAAGAGAAGAAATAATAATCCAAGCATATCTCAAATGAGGCATTTTTCCCTCTTTTATAACTCTCCAAGAGGGGTGTTTCACTTTTTGAGGGAAATATTCTTTTAATTTTACTTTTAATATTTCCCAAGGTGAGTGCTCCATAAAATGACTTAAGTGACTTAAATATTTCATTTTTTCATCACTTAACCAATAAAACCCAAAGTCTAATATTAATTAATAATATTAATTTACGGACTTTAAAACGGAGGCCCAAATGAACTCAGAATTTAGTGATCTATAGCTCGCTAGAAAGGTCTCAACGAGATGAATCCAACCCCACTCTAAAAATCTCAATCCGACACTGAACCCAAACTTACTAAAAATAGTAAGTAACAACCATAAGCACACTAAGCCAACATAGAGGATGCCAACTGGATCCACAAACCATTTGATAACTCTGAGGTCTTTGCAATGTCTGGGAAAGCCAACAGATGGCTGCCAAGTCACCAAAATAATGCCAAATTGATACTTACTAAAAATAGCAGTGTTCTCCGAGGACCAAAGAGAACAAACCCAGAAAGATTGCCGACATGCAAGAACTTACTATAAATAGTAATTATAGACAAGATGTCTGAAATCTCTCTGGAAAGTGTCAACCAACTCCACTAGAACACCTGAACACCCTAGGGACATCAAAATACTCCTCTGATTATGCTGTCACCAACCTAGAAAGTCAGCTTTGACTGAACTACAAGAGAACTCAAAAATGGGGACATTACAGTCTGCCCTTCCCAAAGATTGCTTGTCCTCAAGCAATGCCAATACAACCTCCAACCAACAAACTGAACCAAATTGAAACCAAAAATGATCTTGGGGTCCCAAGTTATTCTCAGCATAGAACCACCATGCCGACGCTGTGCTACTCTAATAAATCCTTCACCATGCAGAGAGTGGTGAAGCAACACCTCGGAATCCAACTGAACTGTCATGCCAATTGTGTCACCACCTGGATCCCAACACATTAGAACCTCCATCCATCAATCATGAAGAGGTAAGTAAGTCTCGAAGTGTTTGAACCACAACATCCCCTATCATCCCCTACCAAACTCCTATGGATGTGTTGACTATCCAACATAGGTGCTGGAAGATATGAAACTACTCCTCTCAAATCAAGGGAATGATAAAACTCTCCTCCATCACTGCTATAAAAACTAAATAGGCCATCATGCCTACTGACACTGCAACCTCTCTGAAGCCATGTCTCCAATGAAAATTTTAGAGATAAAGAAGTTGCAAACTCTGTCAGGTGCATCTCACCATGATGGTAATCTGATCTATGACTCTGCAAATAATCCTCTAAATGTATCTGAGTCAGCCACCTGTAATCCCTAGTTCCATCTTTTGTAGATGGCAACCCTTCATCCCACAATGGCTGGTATAAATCCCGAGCTAATCCACACTTACTTATCATCAGGTAATCTATGTGTGGACTAAAGGAGAAATGATGAGCACTCCTCACTATGCAGTCAAAATAAGAAGCACCTACCCGTGACAATGGTTGACCCATCATAGTCATGGGAAACACAATTCTCATCACTCTCATTACTCAAATTAGATGATGGCTCATGTCTCTGACCCTGAATGGCTAATTGGGTAGATACCTTGCAAGTTCTCTTTGCATACCCAATAGCAAAGTCCCGATCTGAAAGTAATTGGAGGTATTCTGATTTAATCCACTCCATGGTATGCTAGATAGTTCACAAATTAGATATAGAAGTGCCTGCTACTACCCCTATCTGCCTTTCTCCAATTGTGCCATCCAAAACTAGATCCTCCACAAACTTGTGAGTACTGTGAATATGAGTTAAGGTTTGAACAACCTTATCCTCGGTAACCTTTAGCTGATCTCTCCATCGCTATGGCTTAATAAGCTGACGATCAAAATTAGCTATATAGGATGAAATATCTGATTCACTTCTAGGAGAGGGAAACAAATCATCATCAGAATCGATCTCCCCACTAGAAGATGCCCTGCATATCTCCTGTGAAAAAGAGGGAGTAGTGTGGTGATCTGTCACACAACTTTCAGGGAAATCCACCAAATCTTCACAAGAGCTATCAATTATCTTCTCTGCATCACCTGAAATGGGACTAACCTTAGGGGCACCTATTGCAACATATTGTTCCCTATTACACTCATCCAAAACAATCATCCCATTTGTGTTACTTGCATCTGTAACTGTAATGGATGTAGCCACATCCACAAAGTACTCCTTACCACTAATTGTGGGTGCATGCTCATCACTAGTAACTGTCATAGAAGTTAGAATTGTAACTGCTAGAGATGAAGATTGTGCTAAGCTCAACTCCATGGTAATCTCATCTATCTGTAACTTTGACTCTTGAAGGGCCAACTGAGTGCTCTCCAAGGAGTTTGTGGTAATTTCAAGCTCATAGGTGAGCTCATCAACCTCCTCTTCCTTCCCCCTTAGAGCATCATGAGAAATACCATCGAGCATGAGAAGATGATCTCTATCTGATAACAGCTATAGGTAATTATTCTTCATTACCCAAACTACATCTCTGAGTGCCTGAAACTTGGCAAGGGAAAGTTCACTATCAAAGTGCTCGTGTGTTCCTAGAGTCTTCCAACAATAATTTACCAAGAACTATTGAGCAACATCAAAGTGTTTTATGGCTACAACAATCATGCCTTCATTCACCTTCAATTGCCCTGTTAAATATTTAGACGCCACTGACAACTTGTCTCCACACAAATTTTCTGATTTGAAATCTATACTATGGAAAGAGGTTGAATCATCACCACTCACTGATTGGTAAGCATCCTCATGTGTGCTATCAACTTCACACACAACCTCATCAAGTGTACTTCTGTTATGAATCTCCTGGGATGGCTCATCTGACATCCTAGAGGCTGTTGAATTGCCAATATCAATGCACATCTCCCCTATCAAAATAGATGCATGCACATCCATCAAACAATCCTCGAAATCATCTCCATTACTCTGGTCAAAGGTTATGGCAGCATCAAATTTGTCACCCATGGCTGATTTAAAGTCTTTACCTACATACCTTTCACCTAGGTCCTTTGAGGACTTAAGACTTTTAGTATCAATGCTCTCAAGCTCACTTGCAAAGTCACCTTCTAGCAATCTATCAATCATTTTTAATTCATTCTCAAAAGTAGTATCTTCAAGACCTTCATCAAAGCGAGGCCCAACTTCACAAATTTTTGCTATAGTCTTTCCCAAATTAGAAGGTTCTCCTTCACACGTCTCTTGATTAATGATCTTGTTTTCATCATACAAAGGCTCAGGTTCATCTTTGTCATCTTCTTTGTTCTCATTATTGTTTGCCTGCAATGAACAGGAAGTGGAAGTTTCTCTTCACATTCTTTGTTGTTCCCACATTTATGACTAGCTGTCCAAGCTTCTTGGCATGTGAAACAACACTGCTCTCCTCTCAACTGATTCTTGTTCATCCTTGTAACCTGTAAACCACAAGCAATACATTCTTCTTCTATCAAGAGATATTTAATTTTCTCAAATCTGTGCTCAACCAATGTCTTTGATAACCAATGTGCTGCGGGTGAAACAAACTGTTCTTTTGTCCAAATACTTAGAAAATTAGATAATAAAAACTTGGAGATATCATCATCTTCATCTAAAATCATAGACAAGATAGTTTGCATTGCTTCTTTAACATCATCCGCATGATATTTTCTGATTTTGTCAAAGAAACAATGGAACATTTTAAGAAGTAAATCATTATACTTGAGATCAATCAAAAAGACCCATGACCTGACCTGAGCCATCATTACTAACATCTTAGCAATATTTTTGAAAGATAGACTTCTAGTATCACTCAACCCATGAAAAATTTCAATGATTAGTTGTAAGAACTCCTTCATTAAATCATTATTGTAAGGTGCTTCAGGAGCTGAAATTCTCACGATTTCACTAATGCATGTAATAACCTCCAATCTTACATTTTTATCTGGATGCCTCAATAACTTAGGCTCACACAAACAATTCTTTAAAATGCCTATAGTCAGCGGCATTTCATGAGGAAGTTGAGGAAGTTTGGATAAACATTTCACATTCCACAGTGCTGAGAAATCTATCATCTGACCTATGTAAAGATCTAAGGTTCAAACCTGCATCAAAAACTCTTTCACAAAGGTCATCCTCCATGAGAGATGCCATGATCTCACATTCATTGATAAAACTTTTTCAACTACCCAAATCTGAACACTCATACAAGTGCTGATCACTCACATGCAAAGCTAAGCTGCATGTCTCATATTTTCATCTGCATGTCACATATTTTCATTTGCATGTCTGAATCTGACCTCACAGGATGGCAAGATCTTCTTCTCTGATACCACTGTAATGTGCCATGCCTATTTGTATATTTTTAAAGATCTTTTTATGTGTTTTTTTAAATTTTTTGTGTGATCTTTCAGACTAGACAGAAGAATGCTAAAAGGGTTTTCAGTTTTCCTGTAGATCTGTGTTACCGGAGCATACAAAATATAGCATGGAATGGAAACCCAGATAATAAACAATAGATATGAAGAAAGGAATTAATGTCCAGATCATAAAATATCATATAATGAATTACTATGACATACCCATATGGAGATTTACAACTTCATGTCGTGGCTGTAGCTGGACCAGCCAATGGGCATAGCCAGACTCACTCCAAACACCAAGGAATACAAGAGTATAACATATAAAGCATTTCAACAATGAAGTAAACCCTAAACGCCTCCAAAATGGATGAATATAACAGCTACAACTAAGATTAGTGAGACTCCCAAATCCCACGTTCCTCTAGGAAAGCTGTAAGACCATGATAGGGGAGTAACCAACCACCAATCTCATTCAAATGCCTCTGATTCTTTGCTGTAATGGTCTGCACACTATAGGAAATGGTAGGCAACTAGGCTGAAGTAAATACGCTACAATAAAAACTCTCCATCTTCCCTCCAAAGTGGTACGCCCAAACTTGGAAGAGTACGACTAGCAAATAGAGTAGTACGGCTGCACAAGAACCTCTCACAATTGTAAAATCTACCACTGGAAATATGTCTCTACTGCCCTTAAATAAATCTGTAACTAATATGCACAATAAATCCTCAAAATCTCAACACCAAAAACATCGAATGAAGCACAACTACGAATACTAGATGCATTCACCTCAATAGTATTTGCTAATGGAGGTTTTCATCCCTAGAAGCCAAGATCAAATCAATCTTGCAGAGGTTTTCATCTCAACAAGACAACACCAAACCCTAGAGCCAAGCTCTAGAAACCTTCAAAGGGAAAATCTCAAAGAGAGAAGAAATAATAATCCAAGCATATCTCAAATGAGGCATTTTTCCCTCTTTTATCTCTCTAAGAGGGGTGTTTCACTTTTTGAGGGAAATATTCTTTTAATTCTACTTTTAATATTTCCCAAGGTGAGCACTCCATAAAATGACTTAAGTGACTTTTAAATATTTCATTTTTTCATCCTTAACCAATAAAACCTAAAGTCCAATATTAAATAATAATATTAATTTACGGATTTTAAAATGGAGGCTCAAATGAACTTGGAATTCAGTGATCTATAGCTCGTTGGAAAGGTCTTGATGAGATGAATCCAACCCCACTCTGAAAATCTTGATCCGACACTAAAACCAAACTTACTAAAAATAGTAAGTAACAGCCATAAGCACACTGAGCCAACATAGAGGATGCCAACTGGATCCACAAACCATCTGATAACTCTGAGCCCATTGCAACATTTGGGAGAGCCAACAACTAACTGCCAAGTCACCAAAATAGCGCCAAACTGACACTTACTAAAAATAGCAGTGTTCTCCAAGGACCAAAGAGAACAAACCCAGAAAAACCTAGAAAGATTACCGACATGCAAGCACTTACTATAAAGAGTAAGTACATACAAGATGTCCAAAATCTCTCTGGAAAGTATCAACTAGCTCCACTAGAACACGTGAACACCCTGGTGACATCAAAATACTTCTCTGATTATGCTGTCACCAACCTAGAAAGTCAGCTATGACTGAACTACAAGAGAACTAAAAAATGGGGACATTACAGTCTGCCCTTCCCAAAGATTGCTTGTCCTCAAGCAATGCTAATACAACCTCCAATCAACAGACTGAACCAAACTGAAACAAAAAATGATCCTGATGTCCCTGTTATTCTCAGCATAGAACCACCACGTCGATGCTGCGCTACTCTAATAAATCCTTCACCATGCAGAGAGTGGTGAAATAACTCCTCAGAATCCAACTTAACTGTCATACCAATCGTGTCACCACCTAGATCCCAACACATCAGAACTTCACATCCATCAATCATGAAGAGGTAAGTAAATCTCAAAGTGTCTAAACCACAACATCCCCTATCATCCCCTACCAAACTCCTATGGATGTGCTAACTATCCAACATAGGTGCTGGAAGATATGAAATTGCTTCTCTCAAATCGAGGGAATGATAAAACTCTCCTCCATCACCATTGTAAAAACTAAACAGGCCATCATGCCTACTGACACTACAACCTCTTTGAAGCCATGTCTCCAATGGAAATTCTAGAGAAAAATAAGTTTCAAACTTTGTCAGGTGCATATCACCATGATGGTAATCTGATCTCTGACTCTGCAAATAATCCTCTGAATGTATCTGAGTCAACCACCTACAATCCCTAGTTCCATCTTTTGTAGATGGTAAACCTTCATCCCACAATGGATGGTATAAATCCCAAGCAAATCCATACTTACGTATCATTAGGTCATCCGTGTGTGGACTAAAGGAGAAATGATGTGCACTCCTCACTATGCAGTCAAAATAAAAAGCACCCGTCTATGACAATGGCTGACCGTCATAGTCATGGGGAACTCAATCCTCATCACTCTCATTACTCGAATCAGATGATGGCTCATTTCTCTGATCCTGAATGGCTAATTGGGTAGATAACCTGCAAGTCCTCTCTGCATAGCCAATAGAAAAGTCCTGATCTGAAAGCAACTGGAGGTATTTTGATTTAATCCACTCCATGGCATGTTGGATAGTTCACAAATTAGATATAGAATTGCCCGCTACTACCCCTATCTACCTTTCCTCCAATTGTGCCGTCCAAAGGAGATCCTCCAAAAACTTATGGGTACTATGAATACAAGTTAAGGTTTGAACAACCTTATCCTTGGAAACCTTCAACTGATCTCTCCATCACTGTGGCTTAATAAGATAGCGATCATAATCAGCTGCATAGGATGCAATCTCTGATTCGCTTCCAGGAGAGGGAAACAAATCATCATGAGAATCGATCTCCCCACTGGAAGATGCCCTGCATGTCTCCTGTGAAAAAGAGGGAGTAGTGTGGTGATCTGTCACACAACTTTCAGGGAAATCCACCAACTCTTTGCAAGACCTATCAATCATCTGCTCTGCATCACCTGAAATGGGACTAACCTCAGGAGCACTTGGTGCAACATATTGTTCCCTATTACACTCATCCAAAACAATCATCCCATCTGTGTGACCTCCATCTGTAACTATAATGGATGTAGCCACATCCAAAAAGTACTCCTTACCACTATCCGTGGGTGCATTCTCATCACCAGTAACTATCATAGAAGTTGTAACTGTAACTACTAGAGATGAAGACTGTGCTAAGCTCAACTCCATGGTAATCTCATCTATCTGTAACTTTGACTCTTGAAGGGCCAACTGAGTGCTCTCCAAGGAGTCTGTGGTGACCTCAAGCTCATAGGTGAGCTGATCAACCTCCTCTTCCTTCCCCCTTAGAGCATCATGAGAAATACCATCGAGCATGAGAAGATGATCTCTATCTAATAAAAACTGCAGGTAATTATTCTTCATTATCCAAACTGCATCTCTGAGTGCCTGAAACTCGGCAAGGGAAAGTTCACTATCAAAGTGCTCGTGTGTTCCTGGAGTCTTCCAACAACAATTTACCAACAACTGCTGAGCAACATCAAAGTGTTCTATGGCTACATCAATCATGTGTTCATTCACCTTCAATTGCCCTGTTAAATGATTAGGCCCCACTGACAACTTGTCTCCACACAATTTTTCTAATTTGAAATTTGCACTATGGAAAGAGGTTGTATCATCATCACTTACTAATTGGTAAGCATCCTCATGTGTGCTATCAACTTCACACACAACCTTGCCAAGTGTATTGCTATTATGAATCTCCTGGGATGGCTCATCTGACATCCTAGAGGCTGCTGAATTGCCAATATCAATGCACACCTCCACTATCAAAATAGATGCATGCACATCCATCAAACAATCTTCAGAATCATCTCCATTACTCTTGTCAAAGGTTATGGCAGTATCAAATTTGTTACCTATGGCTTCTTTAGAGTCATTACTTGCATACCTTTCACCTAGGTCCTTTGAGGACTTAAGACTTTCAGTATCAATGCTCTCAGGCTCACTTGCAAAGTCACCTTCTAGCAATCTATCAATTTTTAATTCATTCTCAAAAGTAGTATCTTCAAGACCTTCATCAAAGCGAGGCCCAACTTCACAAATTTCTGCTATAGTCTTTCCCAAATCAGTAAGCTCTCCTTCACATGTCTCTTGATTAAGGATCTTTCTTTCATCATACAAAGGCTCAAGTTCATCTTTGTCATCTTCTTTGTTCTCATTATTATTTGGCTGCAATGAACAGGAAGTGGAAGTTTCTCTTTCACATTCTTTGTTGTTCCCAAATTTATGACTAGATGTCCAAGCTTCTTAGCATGTGAAACATTGCTGCTATCTTCTCAACTGATTCTTGCTCATCCTTCTAACCTGTAAACCACAAGCAATACATTCTTCTTCTGTCAAGAGATGTTTAATTTTCTCAAATCTGTGCTCAACCAATGTCTTTGATAACCAATGTGCTGCGGGTGAAACAAACTGTTCTTTTGTCCAAATACTTAGCAAATTAGATAATAACAACTTGGAGATATCATCATCTTCATCTAAAATCATAGACAAGATAGTTTGCATTGCTGCTTTAACATCATCTGCATGATATTTTTTGATTTTGTTAAAGAAACAATGGAACATTTCACAAAGTAAATCATTACACTTAAGATCAATCAAAAAGACCCATGACCTGACCTGAACCATCATTACTAACATCTTAGCAATATTTTTGAAAGATAGGCTTCTAGTATCACTCAACCCATGAAAACTTTCAATAATTAGTTGTAAGAACTCCTTTATTAAATCATTATTGTAAGGTGCTTCAGGAGCTAAAATTCTCACGATTTCACTAATGCATGTAATAACCGCCAATCTTACATTTTTATCCGGATGCCTCAATAACTTAGGCTCACACAACCAATTCTTTAAAATGCCTATAGTCAGCGGCATTTCATGAGGACGTTGAGGAACTTTAGATAAGCATTTCTCAACTTCTTCCACAGCACTAAGAAATCTATCATCTAACCTGTGCAAAGATCTAAGCTTCAAACTTGCATCAAAAACTCTTTCACAAAGGTCATCCTCCATGAGAGATGCCATGATCTCACATTCACTGATAAATTTTTTTCAACTGCCCAACTCTAAACACTCATGCAAGTGCTGATCACTCACATGCAAAGCTAAGCTGCATGTCTCATATTTTCATTTGCATGTCACATATTTTCATCTGCATGTCTAAATCTGACCTCATAGGATGGCAAGATCTTCTACTCTAATACCACTGTAATGTGTCGTACCTATTTGTATACTTTTAAAGATCTTTTTATGTGTTTACTTTTTATTTTTTGTGTGATCTTTTAGACTAGACAGAAGAATGTAGAAGGGGTTTTTAGTTTTCCTGCAAATGTGTGTTGCCAGAGCATACAAAATATAGCATGGAATGGAAACCCAAAAAATATACAACAGATATGAAGAAAGTAATTGATACCTAGATCATAAAATATCATATAATGAATTACTATGACATACCCATATGGAGATTTACAACTTCATGTTGTGGCTGTAGCCGGAGCAACCAATGGGCATAGCTAGAATCAATCCAAATACCAAGGAATACAAGAGTATAACATTTAAAGGGTTTCAACAATGAAGTAAACCCTAAATGCCTCCAAAATGGATGAATATAACAACTACAACTAAGATTAGTGAGACTCCCAAATCCCACGTTCCTCTAGGAAGGCTGTACGACCATGATAGGGGAGTAACCAGCCACCAATCTCATACAAATGCCTCTAATTCTTTGCTGTAATGGTCTGCATGCTATAGGAAATGGTAGGTGACCAGGCTGAAGTAAATAATCTACAATAAAAACTCTCCAACTTCCCTCCAAAGTGGTACAACCAAACTTGGAAGAGTACGACTAGCAAATAGAGTAGTACGACTACACAAGAACCTCTCACAACCACAAAATCTGCTATTGAAAATATGTCTTTGCTTCCCTCAAATAAATCTGCAACTGATATGCACAATAAATCCTCAAAATCTCAACACCAAAAACATCGAATGAAGCACAACTGCGAAGACTGGATGCATCTACCTCAATAGTATTTGCTAATGGAGTTTTTCATCCCCAGAAGCCAAGATCAAATCAATATTGCTGAGGTTTTCGTCTCAACAAGACAATACTAAACCCTAGAGCCAAGCTCTAGAAACCCTCAAAGGGAAAATCTCAAAGAGAGAAGAAATAATAATCCAAGCATATCTCAAATGAGGCACTTTTTCCTCTTTTATAACTACACTAAAAGACTAGCCTGGTGGTGAGAGCGGGATCCCAAGGCATTAAGGGTGTTGGTTTTGGTGGATAGTTTCACCACTGTAGCCTCCAATAGAAATCTGAGGCCTTACCCAAGCCCAACGAAGACGTGGCTGCCGGGGCCCATCACCCACGCGTAGGGGACATTACAGCCCACCACGCTTCACAGGCCTCAACCTCGAGACCTTTTCTCTGATACCACTAAGGCCCAACCACTACACCAAAAGACCAGTCTGGTGGTGAGAGTCGGATCCCAGGGCGTTAAGGGCGTTGGCTTTGGTGGATAGTTTCACCACTGTAGCCTCCACCGAAAATCTGAGGCCTTATGCGAGCCCAATGGACACGTGGCCGCCGAGGCCCATCACCCATGCACAAGGGACATTACACTAAGTGGGTATTCTGGAACAAATTGAATGAGAATGGAGAAGTGGTAAGAAATAAGGCAAGACTTGTATGTAAAAGCTACTCACAAGTGGAAGGAATAGACTATGAGGAAACTTATGCTCGAGTGGAAAGAATGGAGACCATTAGGATGTTTTTGTCTTTTGTGGCACATAAGGATTTCAAAGTATATCAAATAGATGTGAAGTCTATTTTCTTGAATGGGGAACTAGAAGAGGAAGTGTACATAGAGGAACCGAAAGGATTTCAGTTGTCAGATAAGCTAGCTATGGTCTGCAGGTTGAAGAAGGCACTATATGGATTGAAGCAAGCTCCCAGAGCTTGGTGTGCAAGGTTAGACAAGTACTTATTACAACAAGGATTCAATAAAGTCTCTGCAAATAACAATTTGTACATCAAAGTAAGTGGAGATCAAATTTTGATTGTGGAAGTGTATGTAGATGACATTATTTTTGATGGAAATGAAGGCATGTGTAAAAGCTTTGTAGATGATATGCAGAAAGAGTTTGAAATGTCAATGTGTGGGGAAATGAATTTCTTTCTTGGGTTATAGATCAACCAGACAGATAAAGGCATTTTTATTTCTTAGTCAAAGTATGTAAAAGAGTTGTTAAAGAAATTTGGAATGGAAGATTCTAAACCAGTTTGTACTACTATGGTTACTGGTTCTAAGTTGAGAAAGAATGATGAATCTCTTAAGGCTGATTAGAGAAAGTAGATATAAATGATTAGAGGATTACTTTATCTAACTACAGTACTAGACCAGATATTATGTACACAGTTTGTCTTGTGGCTAGATTTCAAGCAGATCCTAGAGAGTTACATGTTATGGTAGTGAAGAGGATATTCAGATATTTAAAAGGTACTTCTGATCATGGCTTGTGGTATCCAAAAGATACTGAATTTACTCTAAGTGCTTATATAGATGCAGATTGGGATGGTTGTGTAGATGATAGGAAAAGTACAAGTGGTGGAGTATTCTTTTTTGGTGGTAGAGTAGTGTCATGGTTAAGTAAAAAGTAGGATTCAATATTTCTGTCGACTGCAGAGACATAATACATTGTAGCAACAACTTGTTGCACATAGGTGTTGTGGATGAAACAAACCTTGAAGGATATCAAAGTTGTGTATGATGAGCCAATTTCTATTTTCTATAATAATACAAGTGCTATTAACATTTCAAAGAATCTGGTGATGCATTCAAGGACAAAGTGTATTTCAATTAGGTATCACTTTCTGAGAGAAGGTTGCAGAGAATGAAGTGAAGCTTGAGTATGTGCCTACAAAGGATCATGTTGCTGACATATTCACTAAGGCTCTTCCTAAGGATACATTTGGATATCTTTAGGAGAAGTTAGGGGTTATTGCCCCTCCTTCCTTGAACTAGATGCATAAGAAGATGCATCAGTCCAGTGGATTTCAAGATTCATTCTTTTCTAGACTGATGATTGAAGGATACCTTTTAGGGGGAGCAAGTAGTGGTTATGATGATTGTTGCAGTCAGGGGGAGTATTCAGAGAAGTGAAAGAAAAAGATGTTGCAAAGTAGTAGTGAACAGTGCAAGTATGTACAGTATCATGAAAATGGAAAGTTGTGACACCCTTTGCCATTGATGTCAAAGGGGGAGAGAGTTCATGTGAAAAACAAAGGGGGAGAAAGAACAATCAGTGATCAAAGAGAGAGAATAAGATGTGCAAAAGAAAGGGGGAGAGTAAGCAAGTAAAGAATATTGGTGTAGAGGCATGTCTTGATGGTTTTTCACATCATGTGTCACCATCAATGACAATGGGGGAGATTGTTGCAAGTATGTGCTAATCGGTGTTGTCATTGATGTCAACAAGCTTGTGTTGTCATTGGTGTCAACTATGTCTTTTGATAAGGTTTTTGTTGTTTGATTGAGTTGGTATGCTAAATTGATTTGATTTATTTGAGGAGGTCCTAAAGATGTTGAGAATATTCTTATGTTGTTGGGTTTCCAAGTGATTTTGAGAAAATTTGATTAATTATGGAAATAATGTGTTGAAGAAGTCTTCTGGCTTATAGACTGTTGTTCAAGTTTTTGCTCTGTATTTCTTTTGTGTTAGAGATCTGAGTATGCAGTTTGGATATGTTGTTTAGAAGTGTTTGAAGATGCTAAATCTAGAATTTGGTGGTCTGTATCATTGTGCAGTGGAAGTTGTGTTCACTAGTTTGAGAACAATGTTTGATAATGTTTACAGTGTGTTTGGGAGAAAGTATTTTGTTCCGCATTTGTCTGCATAATGGTTTTAGGTGTTGCGGTTCTCGATGTGTGCTTATAAAGTCTATATTTTCCTTCAGTTCAAGTGGTTCATGGTTTGGTGCTTTGCAAGTACATTTCTTAAGTTGTAGATGATGATAGAGCATGATATAGGTGGTTAAGTACTCTGGGGTGAATTTTATTCAGGTGAAAGATGTTGTAAAGGAATTTCTTAGTTTTTAGGTGCTTGTGGATGTTTCTAGATCATGTTCAATCTTGGTGCATGGTCTACATGTCATCATGTAATTTTGAGGAAGCGTGTATTTAAAAGTTCATGGTGTTAACACAAGGATGGCTGACTTGGTTGTTTACACTATTTACGGTTGTGCTTTGGTGAAGGTGAAAGCATGATGAAGCATGTAAGAGTGGATTTAGGTTCATGCTAAAGTGTGATGTGGTTTACATTCATTCCCTTCCTCTGTGGGAATGTTTAGATCCAGACCTAATTTGAATTTTATGGGTTAAGTTGTGTTGCCAACCTTGGAGAATGTTTTCATGATCGGTGATTGTATAAATAAGTGTCAAGAATTCGTGGATGTGTTGGTGCGCGAGGGATATGATGTTTGTGATGCGAATTTGATCAAGTTAGTGAGAGATTTCATGTGTTAGGCTACTAGATGTAGTGAGCATAAGGTGTCTACTTGTTACGTCATAAAATGTCCCCCTAGGACTTTTACCTCCTAAGTTTAGCTCCCGGTTCCCTTGTTTTTCATCATACATGTTAGAATTGAATCCTGAGACAAAATGCCCTGAAACCCATGTCAAAATGGACTTAGGGGACATTACAAAGATTAGAACCTGACCCAAAATAGGTACCAGGGCTTGGGTGCTCACACCCTTGCCCTGCCCTACCCTATTTTGGTGGGGTCCCAAATTTTAATGTTAGTAAAGTTCCCATTAAAGGTGCCCTTTGCCAACATCTTAAGTTTTTATTATGAAATTAAAGTAGGAATGCATATATAAGAATGTTTAGGACTTCATTTGTAAACTAGAAGATGACTAGAGGATGGTTATGATTTTTTGGTGAACTTATGATTTTAGAGCATTCAAGGCATTCATTGTGGCAGAGCAGATTTGTGTTGTTGTTGTTGTGTTTGTTATTGCAGATTTGGCTTCATCTTCTCATGTTGTGAAAGATCTTCATCTACATGAGAGCTACACCTCTGAGGTGATATCTATTTGTGTTTGAATCAATCATTTATCAATTTATTTTTGCCTCTGTCCTACAAGGACACACTCTCACTAGTAGAATTTAGCAAATAAATGACTAAAACTTTTAGTCACAACTAAAAATGACTAAATTCTACTATTTTTTTGCAACTTAGCTATAAATGAGTAAATAAATGACTGATTTGGTTGTTGACTAAAAGATTATTTAGTCACAAAAATAAAAATGACTAAATAGTTAGTCACGCAAATACAAATTAGACAAAATTAAAAAAAAACTTTTCGGGAAATTATTGGCGAGATGTATTGGCACGATTCATTATTCATGTTCATTGAATTCCTCACTTCATTAGTTGGTTACTTGCAGCTACTTCGTACTGAGGCATTTTGAGTTATGGGTGATAAAGACTGTTTGGAGAGTACCTAAAGACTTGTAAAAAGATGGGCAAGGAATTCAAAGTTTGCTGCAATGAATTTGAAGTTGGCGAGGCCCTCTATAGCGAAGTCAGATTTGGGGACACCCTCTGCATCAAATTCAGAGGTAATTCAAAACCCTCATTACATTTATGAACACAAAATCTATAGCTTTGTGATTGGCAACTTACAGTAGTTACAATCTACTGCTCTTAATAATGTTCTTTTACAATCCTGCCACTGTTCTGCTTCATATGTGTTTGAGCTAAATATAATAAAATTTGGGTGTCAGTGCCAAAATAGAATTTCCTCAAACAATTTTGATACATTTTCACTGCAAGCACAAACTGTCCTTGTGCAAAGTAAACATGTGCTAGATTTACCCATACATCAGACATTTGAACAAAGATGTTTCTTGCTGCAGCTTCTTGTACCTGTGTAAAAATTTCCTTTGCAATATCAAATTGACCCCTTTTAGCTAGCACAATGGTTGCCCCATTTGCAACGTAAACATTTCCTGGTCTCTGTGCCAACATTTTACAATACAATTCTCTAGCCTTCTCAATATGTTGTGCCTCCATGTTTGGATCCCTCCTCTCATTACGAAAAGCTACAAAATAATTCCAATTTCCAAGTGAAATGTCAACATAAGAATTGTTTGCATATGATTCACTTTGTGCAGCTTTAATTATTTCTTTTTCTTTAAGCCAGTCATCTATTTTTAGTTCCATTTTGCCAAGCATAGATAAAGAATTTGATGAGTTTTTATCCACCTTAAGTGCATCCCCAATCAATTCTAGGCTTAGTTGGATCTCATTCTGAGCTTGAGCCATGGATGCAAGACATAGATATGCATCCACATAATCAGGAAACTTGAACAATATTAGCCTATATAAAAGATTTTCTTTTTCAGTATCATGTAGCTGTTCAAACAACCTAGAAAGATTAAATAGTGTTGTGACTTTATCCCATGGTAGCTCAAGTGAAACACCACCTTCTTCTAGTCAATGGAATAATTCCATAGCCTTAAAGAGCACAGAAAAAACTGTAGAATTAGCACTGGGGCTTTCATTCATGAACTTGAAACCCAAATGCCATTTCCTAATGCCTCCATAATTTTTTTTTTTGAGCCAACTCTAGTTCATCACGCTCAAAATGAAGAACCCCAATGTTGTTTAACAATTGAATGGGTACTTCTTCTCTGCTCTTCTTTAGAAGAGACTTTGCTATCTTAAGAGAATCTAAGGCTGCACCAAGGTCTGATGATATTAATAATTCACCCATCTTGATAAATGCATGGGCATCATGTGGATCTATGCGAGTTACCTTTCTTAAAATTTCCAAAGCCTTCTCTGCATGCCCTTGCTGAGCATATTTATGGCCTACAGCTTTTAAGCTCTCACAGTTTTCAGGGTGGATCTCCAGAACCTTTTCAAAATTTGTGAGAGAACTCTTAAGATCTCCCAACTTCAATTGAACCTATCCACAAAATCTTGTGGCCTCTGGCTTCCCTTGAGTGATGCCATGTAGTAGCAGCCAGTGGTGTCATAATCACCTTTACTATGATAAGATCGTGCAAGATTATAATATTAATGAGATTTCATGAGAGGGTGGTCAGTTGAAACAAGAGCTATCTCAGTCAACTGTTCCACAAGAAAATGCTGCCTTGTGAAGAAAAAATGGTTTGCTATATGATTCAATGCCATTGCATAGTATAGGTATAATTCAAAGGCTCTATGTATCTTTTCCATTCCTTCATGAACACTACCTTTTTCACTAACTGTGAGAATCCTACAAGTAAAAAATGCACAAAATTGACCACAGAGATTTATGTATCTAGGCAGAACAACATTTCCTAATGCCTCCATAAATGTTTGTTGAGCCAATTCTAGTTCATCATGCTCAAAATGAAGAACCCCAATGTTGTTTAACAATTGAATGGGTACTTCTTCTCTACTCTTCTTCAGAAAAGACTTTGGCATCTTAAGAGAATCTAAAGCTGCACTGGGGTCTGATGATATTAATAACTCACCCATCTTTATAAATGCATGGGCATCATGTGGATCTATGCAAGTTGCCTTTCTTAAAATTTTCAAAGCCTTCTCTACCTACCCTTGCTGAGCATATATATGGCCTACAACTTTTAATCTGTCACAGTTCTCATGGTGGACCTCCAGGACCTTTTCAAAATTTGAGAGAGAACTCTTAAGATCTCCCAACTTCAATTGAACCTATCCATAAAATCCTGTGGCCAGTGGTGTCATAATCACCTTTACTATGATAAGATCATGCAAGATTATAATATGAATGAGATTTCATGTGAGGGTGGTTAGTTGAAATAAGAGCTATCTTAGTCAACTATTCCACAAGAAAATGTTGCTCTGTGAAGAAAAAATGGTTTGCTAAATGATTCAATGCCATTGCACAGTATGGATATAATTCAAAGGCTCTACACATCTTTTCCATTCCTTCAAGAACACTACCTTTTTCACTAACTATGAGAATCCTACAATTAAAAAATGTACAAAACTGACCATAGAGATTTTTCCCCATTTCAAACAACAAAATTGCCAAAAAAATGTGTTTAAAACCTACAAAAAAATGCAAATAAAATCATGCTGATTTTCGTGCCAAAAAACAACCATGAGACCATAGCTTGTTTCTTACTATTATGATTTGAAAGATTTTTTCCAAGCATCCATAGCTTGTTTGAAATCACCTATTTTAGGTTTATAGCCATAGCAGCGAGGCAATGAACTGTTTGATAAAATGGTTTGGTAGACATGTATGAAAAATGTGGTAGCATAGACAAGACAATGAACTTTGGAAAAAATGCCTCAAAGAAATGTGGTCTCATGGTGATGGAATGCCATGACAAGTGAATTGTTATGGATTGTCATGGCATTCCATCACCATGAGACCACATTTCTTTGATGCATTTTTTCAACCAGTTCACTGCCTTGTCTATGCTATTGCTTACTATTATGCTTTGATAGATTTTTTCCAAGCATCCATAGCTTGTTCGAAAGCACTTGTTTTAGGCTTTTACCCATAGCAACAATGCAATGAACTGTTTGATAAAATGCTTTAGTAGACATGTATGAAAAATGTGGTAGCATAGACAAGGCAGTGAACTATTTGAAAAAAATGCCTCAAAGAAATGTGGTCTCATGGAATGCCATGACAATCAAATGCAATTGGCAGCTGCTCCTAGTTGTTAGTTATGCAATGTGCAGTAATTGCATGACTGCTTAGGTTGACTTTGTAAAAACTATATTGTAATTGAAATTTTGTCATCTATCAACATCTAGTTATTAGTTATGCAATGTGAAGTAATGCTTTAAGTTTGAAAGATGTGCAATGCAATGTAATCAACAATTTGAATATAAACTACAAAAATCTATTTTACAATTCATTAGTTAAACTCTCTATTTTATTTTCTCTCTATAACTCTATTGCTATGGAAATGCCTTTCAATTAAAAAAATAGTTTTTATCTCTTATTCTACAATTTTTTACATTTTTTTAAAAATCTGATTTTTTCAAAAAATCTTGAACTTTTGGTTTGCCAATTTTTCCCCTAAATATTTTTGTTGCTATGTGTAGAACATTACAGATGGATCCATGTTGAAGGTTGACTATAGATCAATACCATGCATATGATGAGAGAGTAGCCGATGATAGGCACATGGACAAATATCCATGTCCATGTAAGGACTGCCTTGGTGGAAAGGTGAGAAAAAGAAATGTGATTTATTGACATATGATAAGATATGGGCATAGTGGTTTAAGCCCTTGGGATTACAATTAATATGAAGATATGATAGAATTGCAGAGTGTGAGAGATGAAGAGGCAACAAACATAGATGAAGTGACACAAAACATAGATGAAGAGGCAACAATGTTAGATGAAGCGTTTGAAGTTGATAAAATGTTGAATGAGGGTCTTGACGATGATTAGGCCAAGTCGATGGAGGATGCTTTAAATCCTATGTATGCTAATTGCAAGTTAAGTCATTTGAAAACAATCCTTCAAATTCTTAACTTGCAAGTGGTGCATGGTTGGACAAATGAGAGTGTAGATTAGTTATTGGCATTATTAAGTTTGTTGTTACCACCTGATTGCACATTGCCAACAAAACAAAGTCAATGTAAAAAGCAAATCACTAAGCTAGGCTTAGGGTATGAAAACATCCACACATGTGTGAATGATTATGTATTATTTCGCAATAATCTTGCAAGTGAGAGTGAATGTCCAAAATGTCATGAAGCGAGGTATAGACAAGGGTTGAAATTAGCTATGGTTCCTAGAAAGGTTCTTCATCACTTTCCAATAATCCCACGATTACTCTAAATGTATAGGTGTAGAGACATTGCTGAACTTATGCAATGGCATGCCCAAAATAAGAGCATCGATGGAAAACAACGACATGTGCGTGATTCTAAGACGTGGATGGAATTTGATAAGAGATGGCCTAATTTTTCTCAAGATCCTTGTAATATAAGGTTGGGTTTGGCTCTAGATGGGGTGAACCCATTCTCAGATCAGAGTACTAAATGGTCAACTTGGCCAATGTTTTTAATAAATTATAATTTGCCTCCATGGTTAGCAACTAAACCATTTTTCTTAATGCTATCTTGATTATACCAGGAAAGAAAAATGTGATTTTAGATACAATCGATGCTTATCTAGAGCCATTATATGATGAGCTAATGGAATTATGGAAAGGAATTGAAGCAATTCAATCTTTAAGGGATGGTCATTCAATCAAATTCACTTTAAGAGCTTCATTATTGTTTACGATTCATGATCTTCCTGCATATGGCACATTGTCTAGTCTCAGTGTTCATGGATACCATGGATGTCCTGCTTATGACTTTAAGGATTTTGTGAGGCAGTCAAGAAGTTTGCGTAAGTGTATTTATTGTGGACATCGTGCTTACCTTAAAATGGATCATCCATATCATCAACAAAAAACACGTTTCAATGGTTAAGAAGAGAATCGTGAAGCACCATTGCTAATAACAGGTGATTACATTATTGAGAATGGACAAAAAAATGTCATTTATTGAAAATGATGGAATTGCTGGTAGTAGATATGATCCATGTAGTGAAAGTGGTGTAAAACAGTTGTACATATTCTATAAGTTGCCATACTTTAAGGATATAGCCATTAGGCATACTGTTGACTTTATGCATACTGAGAAAAATATAGCCTATGCTATTATAGAAAATCTTTTTGGTGCTTTTGATACTATTTCATCACGTGAAGACTTTCGACAACTAAAGATTCGTCAAAATCTTT
Source organism: Cunninghamia lanceolata (assembly GCA_027924645.1). Classification (NCBI taxonomy): domain Eukaryota; kingdom Viridiplantae; phylum Streptophyta; class Pinopsida; order Cupressales; family Cupressaceae; genus Cunninghamia; species Cunninghamia lanceolata. The sequence continues at coordinate 1,588,426 of BSBN01001040.1, read as the reverse complement.
GGGTTGAAAAATATGCTGATGAAAAATATAGAAAACCTAGTGCTCCTTATGTCTAGACAAAGGAACAACGTGCACAATTCTTACAGTTGTTGTCGCATACTCACTTTCCCACTAGATATGTAAGTAGTAGTATTAGAATCCAAACTGACATTAATGGCTTAAGAGGCCTCAAGACCCATGACTAGCATGTCATAACCGAGAATATTTTACCTATTGTGGTAAATATATCAAGTTTGGAAAAAGGGGCCAAGATTTGTAGTTATAAGGTTGGGCCTAATATTAAAGAATGAGTTTACATGTATTAAATCTTTCAAACTTTGATAGTTTGAGGGAGGAGGTTGTTGAAGTCCTTTGTCTGTTGGAACGGGAATTTCCACCAACAATCTTTAACATTACTATGCATCTTTTGATACATCTAGAATATGAACTAAAGCATTGTGGCCTAGTAAGAATGAGATGGATGTATCCTATAGAATGATATATGAAGGTTTTGAAAAAAATTGTTCGTACTAGGGCAAAACTGGAAGGCATCATGTCTGAGGTATATTTAATGCAAGAGGCCATGGGATTTTGCACATAATATATGAAGAATTTTAAAAATGTCAATTGACGTGTATGGGATGATGATGAAGATGAAAGAGTTGCAGGTGAAGTATTAGAAGGAAATGGATGTCGCTTCAAGCTATCACATCAAGAAAGAAGTGTGATACATGCCTATATTATTCAAAACACAACTTCATTCAATAAGTGGCATATGTAAAAAAAATTATGCAATAATTTATTTACTCAGCATTTACACATTTATATTATCAATCTTACTATTTGTACGTTAATATTCTATGTAGAAAATATGAAGAAGAGAATCAAACTTGGATGCAACATCAACCTCAAAAGCGCATATGTCATGATTTGATTGGAGGTGATTCTTTTCCAAAATTTGAAGAATGGATTGCTAATGCAGTCAGTGATGCAAAAGAAGAAGGTCAAGATGTAACAACAGAGGAAAGTGAGCTTTCACAATCTCCACATATATGGGCTTTGAGTTTTAGTGGAATGTGGGCCTATAGTAGTCATTTAAGAGTGGAAGAAAAAGACAAAGGAAAGACAAATTGTGATTGTGTTGTTAGTGTTGAATTTCTTCACGAAACTGAGAAGAAATTTTATGTTGGATTCATCCAAGAAATTATTCAAGTGGATTTTGGTGAAAATAGTCCTATATTATTGAAATGTAAGTGGATCCGACCATCCGCAGTACAATTTGATGAGTATAGATTTGTATACGCAAATACAGGGAAATTTTTATTAGAGATGGATGAGCCGTATGTTTCCCCTCTTCAAATTAACCAATCATTTCTAATTGATGATGTAAGAAGCCCAGGATGGTCGTATGCATTCAAATAGAGTCTCGTTCCAAATGAAAATTCATGGAAGTTATCGATATAATGCCTGATGGGCAATATGTTAATTTACAAGAAACATTCAAAGAAGTGGATGAAGATGATGATGGAGTGTTTGAAGAAGAGATTTTGATTACCAATGAAGAGATTGTGAGAGCGAATGAGTAGCATGTCATAGATGAGGATGAGGAAGAAAATCAAGCAGATGTAGACATGAATGATTAGGATTCTGAACTTGCTAGCAATGCAGATGATTATGATGATGTTTTGTCACCTTAACTAGCCTGTCACCTTAAGAGGTTAGCTTCTCACCTAAAATTTGGTTATATGTATGGTGTAATTTATTATTGAATGTAATAAATATTTGAGTATAGATATGTTTATTCACTATTGTTTTACTGATACATTTCTGAATGTAATCATCATTATTTTACAGGTACATTATATACAAAACCTGAGATGTTCATTGCTGATTTGAATTGCATTTAAAGTTAGGTTCAATCATTTTTCTTAGTTTTCTTACTTTGGTTGAAATTAATTTTGTTTAGTTAGAATATAATTTCTTGTATGTCGTCTATGTTTTCTAGATGCTAGACTTTTCTTGTATGTCCTAGATGATAGCTTTAATTTGTAATACAACTTCTAGCCTCCACATGTATTGAATATGCTTGTGTGAAGGAAACAATAATGAACATCTGTGATTTAATAATACATATAGATATCATAACATTAGGTGAACTAAGCCTCCTCATTACAAACAAAGAAATGATCTCTTAGATATCTTAACCAAAATTTGAGCACCAGATTAAATCTTCTTCTCCATTGATTTCTTCAAATAGATATTATAATATAACAGAAGTCTCCTCATATATGTTTCTATAAATGCTTATGATGACGATATCAAAATTTGGTCTTGGTTTCTATTTTATAAGAGAAGCAACAAGCTTCAAACTATTACAAAATATGCCATCTTTTCAAAATTCATGCCTCTTCATATAAACTAAACATTAGTTTTGTTTAAAACATAATGAAGAGAAAACAAAGAAAGTAGACAATATTAATTGGAAGCCCGCAACACTTGCAATACACTTGTAGTCCATTAATCAACATAGGAGACCTGTGATCATCCCAATTTGGAAAAGTCCCCCTCTCCATGATAGAGTGTTTGAAGGCTCGGTTCTTCCACTGTAACATCTTCAAGGCCCTATTCTTCTAGAGGAGCCAAATACTTTTGCTCCCATTGGTATACTGTGTAGTCATGAGGCCATTTGTAGTCTTGAATATTTGATATATTTGTTAGGTGATTCCTCCATCTGTTGTCAAGTAGCCCTCTGCCATTTGTAATGAATTTAGAATATCTGGTATCCAAGGCTATTATTCCATCCATAATCAAATTGAGGATTTGGACATTCAATTCACCATCCTTTTGTACATGAGCAATACAATCAGGAACAATTTGGCCAAATTCCTTTCTCCATTCATTGATATTTTTCAATTGGTCATCATCCTTTAATATCCTTGGCAAAAACCACTACTCCAATGTATGAAATGATTCCATCCTTGTTTTGATCTTCTGATCTTCTCCATTTATATACTGAGATTCATCTATAAATATCTTAACCATCTTCTCAGTTGGCTTCAAAGATGAAGGAGCTTCCACACTTCTCTATAATACCCTACATAAAGTCATCAAGGTATGATTAATTGGTTGCCACTTCTTGAAAAGAGGATCCAGTATAAGTGCATGGGATTTCATCTGGTTAATTGCTTGGGATAATGAAGTGTATCAATCATACACACTTTCCAATTTATCCTCAATTAGTTTGATCGTGTGATCCAATATTTTTTCCAAGACATTGATGATCTGGTCCCTCACTCCCTCCTTGGTTTCATTATTGGATTTTTTCAACTCTTTGATCTCTTGTCTTAGTACATTCATTTGTTTAGAGGATGTACTATCTATATCGGTTGATTGGGTAGTAGGAGGTTTATACAATACTATTTCTTTACTCTGTGAGGGCCTTGCTCCTTTCAATTGCTCTTTCAGTCTTACATTTTCTATGAACAATTTATTTACCTCATCATTTAAGAATTTCCGTTCCTTTTCATATTCTGTCAATTTGTTTTCCATTCCATTAACAATAGCTTGAGTGAACATGGTTGAGTGCATTGTCATGGTTGCAGCTTCTAAAGTAGATGTGTCCTTCAATGTTTTTACCATAGTTGTTCCTCTAATCTCTTGTACCACATCTAACAACCTTGGTTTTTGTGTATTTCTTTGCTTGGCCCAAAATGCCAAGGTCTCAATGTTAGGGTTGTACCCTGTACCACTTATCCCCTCATCAGAATCAAATTCAACAATCATTGGGTCTTCTTGTGCTCTTACTTGGTCAAGTAAGAATATCTTCTTTAGTTCCATACCAGGATAATGAGTATATTACTCTTCAAAACCATATCCCTAGCTTCTTGTGGGCTAATATCAACATTATCAATTCTGAATTCATTGAAAGTCTAGGCTACAATCGGATCATGCTGAAACTCTTCAACACCCATCTTGTTAATCTCTACCCTTTCTTCAAACTCTCTCATTTTCATTTTAACCCAAAAATCCTTAAATTTAGGGGTCTTAATGAAATCATCATCTTCAATAAATCTGAGAGCTACAATTTCCCTCTCATCATCCTATATTTCCATTTCTCCCTACATATGGATATCAATTCTAGCCTCTAGTTTATGAGCTTTAGTTTCATGGGCTAGTTGATCTACCTCAACATCATCCTTCAAACTCCTCAGTACACTAGCTACTTCTTCTGTATCTCCCACTCCTTCACTCATTGCATAGGAGACCTATCCATATGGCTCCTGTGTCTTTTGTTTCTTAGGAAGTGGTTGTTCAAGAGGTGATTCTTGAGGAACATGACATATTGAAATAGTGTCAGGAGATAGCTCTAAAATTACAATACCACTTGGCCTTTTGGGAAATAATTTGGTGGGCCTCTCCTCCTCTATTGCAAACTTATTATATAATTCATCAAACTTATCAATTATCAAATTTATCCTCTTAAGAGGATCTACTTGTACAAAATACCCGAAGAAGTCACTGTTCTTCTTCCTTTCTTTCTCAAGCTTCATCATGATCTCCCATTTTCTTTTCCTTTGATATACCTCTTGGTGAGTGAATTAGTTTCTAATCACATCCTCTTCATAATCCACTTGATGAGTGATTGTGGCCTTTGTGAGTAGGTTTTGTCTTATAAAATTCATATGGCCCTCAGGGTCAAAAACCCTTTCACTTCCAGGGCTCAGAGAATATCTTGTCTTAAGGTAATGTTGTAATTCTTCAAGGGTCTTAGATCCAATAGATAATTCTTCACATGTTGTCAAGTTAGGTAGAGATGTACCCTTGTTTTGTTTGTGCATGAAATCATTTTCCATCCACAACATGTGCCACATAAATTCTAAAAAGGCTAGCCGAAGAGGAACAAATTTTGGCAATATATGTGGGGCCTGTGGGCACCCATAAATCCTAATTATTGTGACATATTGCAGAAAAAACCAATCACCAAAGTTATGAGTATGACCTTGTTCTGGTTTCAAAGACAAGGGCCTCAATAGTTGTAGTATAGGTGTGTGTAATCTTGGCGATGAGTGGCCAAGAACTCTCATAACTCTATACACAAAGTCATCATGGAACACTACATAATTAGAGTTTTTGCATTTTCTATCCCATTTATAACCATTGTTGCACGGGGAATGAGTTCTCTTATCGATCAATACTACCCAAGCACATCCTTTCTATCCATCTATCTTTGTTCTGGTACAATATCAAGTTACACAGTAAAGAATATTGCCTAAATGTTATAGGGACCCTGTTCTCTCTGACTTGCAGGAAGACTTCATGCAATGCCTTCTCAAGATATGAGGCAAAGTCATATTCAATGTTTTTCTCGAGGTTCTAAATTATCATAGCCATCATCATCAAACTAACTGGAATTTTTTCTTGTGCATCTATCCCAAGTACTTGACAAAAAGCAAAGTGGGTTTTCTTAAAATAAGTCTAAAAATCTTCTACGTCAAACGGTTCAGTGGTAGAGGGGGAGATAGGTATCACCTTGTTGTTAACACCCCTTTTCATGTATATAGGGAGTTCATCACTTTTGTGTGTTCTCATTAACCTAGTATATTCTTCCTCACTCTTTTGCAAGTCAACCTTAGTGAGGGCTTGTTTGTTTAGATTGAAACATTCAATGATTGTAGCTTTTGTTAATATTACCAATGGTGACCCATCTGTTATCCTCACGGTCCTAGTAACAGGGTGGTAATTCTAGGCTAGAACTCTAATGAACTCCACATCTATGAAGAAATTTGGGACAATTAGCTTAGCTAAGTCTAATGTCCACGGATTTGATATTGGAATTCTCCCTTCCCTCTTTTCATAGAAATACCAAAACAATTCCCACCCTAAAACATGAATAAGGACATCCCTACAACCATGAGCTATATCCTGGAAAGCCTTCTTGTATACTCTCTCAGTCAATTTAGGAAAGATATCTAAGATAGATTGTTGTAATGATCTCTTTTTACCCTTAGGATCTTCCTTCTTAGTCTCAGGTTCTTTCTTTTTAGGCAGCATGATATCTAATGTCAACCTCTACTCAATATTTCTAAGTTTTTAAATGCAAGATTTCAAACAATTCTATGCTTGTAAAGATGCTTCAGTAAGTTCAGTGTACTTACTTGGTATGTGATAGTTGCAGAACTTTGCATTGTTGAACTCCTAGCTTCCCACACGACAATCCTTGCAAATGAATGCCAAAACAATGTCGAGTTCTCAATTTTAATGGCTTATGAGTTCAATCATGTCGTCATTAATATCAACCTTATGCTCATATTTTGAGTTTGAATGTGCACCATTCATTTTCACAAGATCTAAGGGTTGTTAAGAGTTATGCATTTAATACCGCAACTAGTAATAATGCCCTGACAGTCTGTACCACAACATTGCCACCTCTTTCTTTAACTGGTGCAAGATAATGGGGTGTATACTGCTGTACCACAAGATTCCTTATGCTTCATCATAGGGCAGTGGGACTCTTACCAATATACCGCATGTCTTAGTAGTCTTCTTTGTGGTACTACGGTTCTTACCGCACTACCGCTCTTTATAATCTCCTTCCTTGCGGGGTGGCAGGTTGTTCCCTGCTATACCGTACTATTCACTTTACCTTGTTGTGATACTGTGGTTATAATGTAATTAAGCTCTTTTATACCACCCAACTGTACCTTTATTATAATACCCTCATGGTATTGCGGTTAATACTTTTATGATGTCTATTATATTCTGCCAGCCCGCTAAGGGTTCAAATTGTTGATGCGAGATTGCTGTAAAGGACTTTTATGGATGTAAAATAACTAGACATGTTTTTGCTTAAGTATATATGATGAATTTTTGGCTTTGTATAGGTCTTTTAGTGTCATTCAGACCTAAAATTTATATGTTTATTTACAGTGGGGAGGCTCAGTCAAAAATAAAAAAGGAATATAAGGGTCAAGGCTTAGGTCATGGAGCTCAAGGTTAGTTGTGACAATGGAACTAGGCAAAATTTTAAGGTTCTAACACACCTCATGATGAACTAGACTATATTTTTCCTTCATCCTTCTTGTGTTATATTTTTATGAGTTCTTTTCTTGTGAATATATCCCTAAGAAAAATTTGTCTAATATCTGTAATTGTTAACATCTTCTTGGTTTTTGACTGCAAATTCTTTTTAATCTGTAAACTGAATTCTATTTTAAGTCTCCATTTGCAGTTATCAGTGGATTGGAAAGTCAATAGTCATCAACTTATGAACTCAATAAAGTTTTGCTGATTCAAGTTGCTGATTTATACATGTTATTATTTATTTGGACTTCAAGAGATGAAGATAAGGGCTGTAAGACACAAATTAGATGATAGTGATCATAATGCTGAAACTTCGGTGATAGATTATGAGCACCTTCATAGAGAAAAAGTGGCCAAGCATAATGAATATGTATTGAGTATTGGTTTGACAAACATGCAAGTTGTAAATCCACTAAGTAGTATATTATTTGTTTAATAGTGTTTAATGAAATTTTATAGGCAAGAGCTTTATGTATATAAGACATAATATGATATTTTTTTGTTTTATAGGCAACAAAAAGAGTGCAAAGAAAATGTGGAGAAAAAATAAAAGGAAAGAAAAGATCCAGTGTTGCCATATTGTAAAAGCCAACACTTTTGTGATTCAACAAATGCAGTTGGTGAAAACAATAGTTGTAGTGATGATCATGTGCAACCTGATATAACATATGCTGATGTGCAGCTTGATATAGCACATGGTGATGTACAACCTAATATAGTACATGGTGATCATGTGCATCCTGATATAGCACATGGTGATGTGCAATGTTGTGATGATCTCTTAGCACAAAGTCTAAGATAGATTATTGAAAAACATCAGAGCAAAGGAACAACACGTTTGCAGATGATTTATTCAAGATTAAAGGATGTGTTTGAAGTGAAATCTACGGAGACTGGTACTCATGATCTACTTACTCATGCCACACCTGATGTGGCCAAGGAGAATGAAGTTCTAATTAATGAAAGTCATGAAGAGAGACCACTTGCATCTGTTGTGCCTCAGAGTGCACCTATTGCATCTAGAATTTTTGATGGAACTAGTGGACCATCCAGAAATACTGGTAGTGGTTTAATAGAAGATGTGGATTCTTTTTTCATAAGACAAAGATTGAGTCAACATTTGTACATATCTACAGAGAGGAATGCAAGAGAAAGAAAATTAGAAGGAAAGAAGCCATTCTTGCCTTAGGTATCAAGAGATGGTGAGCCCATTGGGCCAAATGCTGCAAAGTGGGCCTCTGAGTTGGTGTAAGATGTAGGACTCATTTGGATATTTGTAAATCAAATTTTGCAGAGCAAGATCCACGAACTGTGGAAAATGTTATACAAAAAATGAAAAATGCTGTTGAGACTACTGGTGGACAAATCTCTTGAAAATATTACAAGCAGAAGATGAGAATTTTGATGAACAATTTTAGATACAATTGCAAAGAAACAATCATGGAGGGAAAAGAGAGGTTAGACTCTACTCTATCTCCCAAACAGTGGGAGGCATTGAAAGAAAGTATGCATTCCGAAGAATATTTGGCAAAGAGTAATAGAGGCAAGAGAGCAAGAGATCATGTGAGGGCTAGATATACATTTGGCCGAGGCAGGTTGCAGGCCAAAATGGACAAATTTGGAGTAAGTGTATGGCTTTTTGGTTCAATTTACTTTGTGTTATTTATTTCAATTTTTTATTGAATTCACTATATGTTGAAATTGACATTGTATTTTAGGTGGAAAACAGTAATAGAGAAGCAGGTACAAAAGATATTGTCAATTATATGGCAACACTAGATCCTAGTAAATCTAAGAGTAGGATGAAGTGGAAATCTAGTTCATCAACAGAGATTTCACAACCATATGTTAAATGCCCAGTAGGATCAGCCTCTCTAGATCATGTCAACTCAAATGAAGGGTACCAACATGTAATGAATTGCATATACAATCTCAAACAACATGTTTTGCAGTTGGTTGCCTCTGTTAACCCTATAGTTTCTACATGGAATGAGCATAAATCCACGGATTCAGATGTGGTAAGAGGCTCTATTGATCTCATTTCTTCTTGTTTGGAAATTATGTATACAAATGCCTCTTAATATGTGGATTATTGAAATATGAGCATAGGAGAATCCAACCCAGTATCTTTATTGTTGGAGTGATCTAGAAAATGTTCTTTTAGACAAATTTATAGCTTGCATTCTTTACTTGACTATTGAATGCTTTGTATATTTTTTTGCATGATGGTTAAACCACATGCAGAGCAATTTTATCAAAGTAGCAGGAAAATGAAAACACCTTCATTATGTCAATAGAGTTGCCAATATTGATAGTGATCATGATGAATTGGACAAGAATGTGTAGCACAATTGTCATAGTTATGCTGAAGTTGAGGTAATATAATAGTTGTCAGTTATCTGTCCCAATGTTTTGTCATTCTTCATGCTTAAAATGTTCTTTTGGACAAAAATTTATAGCTTTTGCATTCTTTACTTGACTTATTTTAATTTTTGCATGATGATTAAACCACATGCAGAGCAATTATATGGAAGCAGAATGAAAAACAAAAGGCCCTGTCAATAGAGCTCTCTGCAAAACTGTACAACTTCATGCCAATGTTGATTGTGATAATTATGATGATGAACTCAATGAGCATGCACATGATATTCATAGTAGAAGTCATGCTGAACTTGAGGTGAGTACTATGAAACCACATGCAAGTAAGTATTATTCAAGTACTATTCAAGTAAGTAATGGTTGTTTTGTTATGTAAATAAGGGTAATCATTACCTATTTGATAGAAGCTGGTTAGAATAGTGGTGATCTGTAATTAGCTAGTATACATAGATTATGGAAATAAGGGAGAACATATAACTTACATATGGAAGCTTAGAGCTTAGTTGTAATAGAGTGCATACATAGATTTTGACAATGCATTAGTGCATTGTGTTTGGGGCTGTCATGGTCCTCAGTTGTGGGGACTTCATTGCCAATCCATGTCTCTTTCTAGAGTACTCATATAGTCTAGCACTATTGTAGTCTTTCCCTCCATTTGTTTGTACCTCGCAATGGGTTAGTTTTTTTTTTCAGAGTAAAAAGTTGCTTCTTTGTTATTCAATAGAATAAAAAAACACATACAAAAACTAATTTATTCCAAAACATAAGACATTACATACATCTATCAAAAACAATATAATGTATGTTTTATATCTCAATATAATGTGTATTTTCTTTTGTTTTTGCAGACATTTATTGATAAACTCCGAGAAGGGGATAAAGTTGGGGTGTTGGATTCGTTTGATGGTGCTGCTATGGTTATTGGGTGGATTCACTCACTATCTATTGTACATGGAGTCAAATTGAAAGGAACAAGAGATGCAAATGTAAATATTTTAAAGGTCACAAGTAACATACCTCTTTCTTATGAAGACAAAATAGATGGAGCTATCCGTCTGAAAGAGAAAGAAGGGACCTTCACACAATGGCCACTAAAATATTTGAAAAAAATGACATAGTTGATGTTTATCATGTACTAGTTATTAGACAGCTTGGCCCACTACTTATGCAATAGTTTGAATATGTTGTTTAGGGATTTTAGTGTTTTTTTTCTACTTTGGAGTTGTATAAGAAAAAAAAGGCATTGAAACTCAATTTTCTCAATCACAACACTGAGAAACACACTTTGTAACACATTTTTCAAAGAAAAGACACATATTTAAGTCTTATGGGATTTTTGGACTTGATTTTATGTTCCTTGTCCTCCCTAAACATTCAACATCACTACCTTATATGCCTTTATGAAAAGATTCTAGGGTATTGTTGGCTGCATTGAAGGAGAGAGCTTCATATATGGGACACGATCAATGCACAGTCATGAAGGCTCAAGGAGCATAAAGGAGAGAGCTTCATATATGAGATGTCATGAAGACAGTCATGAAGACTCAAGGAGCATAAATGACAGCGAGAAAGAGATAAAGTACACTATTCATGCCATAGACAAAGTGAGATGAGTCTTAAGCTATTGTGATCAAGGGCGGTGTGTTAGTTTTTGAGAAAGGAAGGGCAATTGGCAATGCACAAAGATCAATGAGGAAGATTAAAGTCATAAGGTGATGATGTTAGCATTTCATCAAGACTTTGGAAGCAACCAATAGACAAATTTATAGAAGTCTTAAATAGCAAAAAGGACAACCACTAATAATGCTATTATTACAAGGCATATATTCTACATGGTAGTATAGTTGCAGGAATATGATAGTTTTATAAACCTATCATAGTCTACAAATGAAAGTCTAAATTCTATGTACTTATGGGTGACTATTCTATAATAGAGAGATAATGAGTGCATAGAGGTAATATGTTCATGGTGAGTGGCAATGATCAATGGTTCCTAGGGATACATGCATAGTAAGCATGGTTTCAGTGGCATGAGAAAAGGAACAGAGGACTGCAGTGTTAGCATTAAAAGGCAAGTATATGAAAGTTGTAGGGCAATCATTTAGAAAGCAAGTATGCACAGTTCAGTCACCACAATGAGTGAAGACCAAGGACACTAAATATGACTGCCTATCAAGTGTCCAATGTAATAGAGGTAGGGTAAGTGAATGGTTTAGACTCAAAAAGAGGCTTTTGAAGATGCATTAATGAAGGAGGAATCTGATTCCATGCCATAAGAGGATCTGATATCTTCAAACTCAATAAACATGTCCCATAAGCAAGGATGATGACAATACAAGACACAAGAATATAGTGATGTTTCATTAAGGAAGCCTGATCTAGTCCATGTTTCGCATTATGAATATCCTATCACAGACCTAACTATATATGACAATGCATTTCCTTTGGTTGCGGTCAAGAAGGACAAGTGCTAGACTGATGGGGCAGATTAGATGACCTATGGCAATAGTTAGGCTAGTTGAGAATTAGTTACTGACAGTTCACTTTTTGGCAAAGCATTGTAAACTTGGAGAAGTTTCTTTCTTGTCATTTCTGTGCATTGTAACTCAGATTTTTAGTCTTGTGACTGAAAATAAACATTGTAATACTCTATTTATAAGCATTTTTCAAGCAAGATATATATTTTAGACTTGTGCAAGCTGTAAGAATACCTTTCTTTTAATAAAGTTCAACGATTTTGCCTTCTCAATGGCTGTCTTTATATTGTGTGCAATTGATGATTGATGTGTATTTCTGTGTTTTATGTTTAAATCCTCAAATATCAGTCAATTAAAATGATTAAATATACTACTAATTAATGCCAATTAATAATTAAATTGACTAAATATACTACTAATTGACAGAAATCAGTGAACAGTGAATAAATATGATTAAATATATGACTAGTGTTAAATTAGTGAATAAAAATGACTAATATACTACCAAATTGATCAAAACGATGATTAAAATTAATGACTAAATACACTACCAATGGACAGATATCAGTGAATAAAAATGACTAAATAAGTGACCAATTAACAATAATCAATGTCTAAATTAATGACTAAATATATGAGTGAATAAAAAATGACTAAATAAGTGACTAGATTACAACAATCAATGACTAAATCAACGACTAAATATACTACCAAATTGATCAATCAAAACAACCAATAAATGACTAAAAATGGTTTAGTCATCAATTTGGTTGTGTTATAATGACTAATAATAAACTACTAATGGTCACGTGACCATGTTTGGTCATTTATAAGTAATTTTTAGTAATTTTTTCAGTCATATATTGTTGTTTCTGTACTAGTGTCTCTATCTAACAATGGTGTTGGAAGGCTCGAATGCCATTCCGGGGCTTGATCAAGGCAAACTCCTAAACACCACAACCCCCAACCCCTTTTCTTGTGATTGCAGGTGACAGGTTTCAGATCGCGAAGAGTGGAGTTGCAAAGGAGTGTTGTTTGAGCATAAGGATCCCAGATCTGACAGAAAAGAGTTAAAAAGAGCACTATCAGGGCTTGGGTGCTAGTTCCTTTGCCCTCTAGGTTTGCAAAGCCTAAAATCTCTGGAACAAGGATAATCAGTAGTAGAAAAGATCTGGAAACCCCTAATAAAAGTACCACCTTGGGCTTGGGCGCAAGTCCCTTTGCCCCTGACTATTCAGGATTTCAAACTTTGAAATCTAGTATGTATTTGATCTTCATTTAGTATCTCTGTGTACGAGCATTTGTTAGAACTCGTCTGTTTATTCACGATTTTGCATAATTAGGGTTTTGAGCATAATTGGGCTCAAATTAACAAATTAATCATCAATTTCCAAATTTCCCTATCATTACAAGTGACAACCAACTTGTAGGTGAATCCTCTTGCAGAAGTTGTGATTCAACTCGGTTAAATGTCCTTGAATGTGTGTAGTGAAAGGAGGACTATTTAAACTATCCATCAATCCCATCTTCCCCCTTTTTCTACATAACATTTTGATGAACCTATGTTTTATTATATTTTACACCTTGCCAAGTGTTGTACTTCAGATTTGCATTCATTCATTTCATTATCATCATATTGCATTTGAAAATCTACAAAAAAATTGAAAAATTTGAAAAAAATCAAGCTTTCTAGGTTTGCATTTAGACATAGTTTGCATTATTTTCATTACATTTCATTTAAATGATTTAAATATCTAGTATTTGCATCAAATCTGATATAAATTACAGTAGCACATCATTCTATAATCATTTGCATTGCATTTTCATACTTCATTTATTAGAATTTGCTTGAAATTATGCATTTTTCATATAACCTAGTCTTTGCAATAGCTAGGGTTTGTGGTTAAAATATTGTTTCAGATTTTACTACTCTTTAAAACACTCTTTTAAGTCTAATTTCAGATTGTAGTGTTTCATTACAGTGTGTTTTTGCATTTACATTCCAATCTTTGCATTTACACATTGTATATTTCAACAAATATACCTTCATCCTAGGGTTTGTTCTATTAGTTTGTGCATTGAGTGTTGTATTCTATTGTATGAGTCTTATAACCCACTACCCTAATAGAAATATCCCTTTAAGGAGAAGAATTAGACTAATAGGTTCTAGTTCTCTCGATAGCAATGGCGTTCCTACATCGGAAAATCCATTGAATACATTCTTTACAAAAGGAGAAACACAAACTTTGCAAGATATCATCCCTCCTATAACTACAATGGAAGAACAAGTATTTCATGATGTTGAGGAACCTATTGATGTGATAACACATGTACCTAATGAAAAAATAAACAAACTTGATAAAGAACTCGCTGATTTTCAAGCATTTATGGAAAATGAAAGGATAGCAGAAGAAGTTGTACATGTGGTTCATAAGATAAGAGAGTTGTTAAAAGGACAAGATGGTGTTAACATGATTTGAGGCTTAGTGCATATAGTGCATCATAATGTTATGTCAATGACTGAATGTCTGAATGTTATTAATAACATATGATCACCGAATCGTACACAAGTATCAGCACCTATACTGAATATTATAATGTCTAATTTTACATCATCAATTCTCGCTACTAATGCACATGCTTGTAGTAATGCTACCACTAGTATTAGAGTATCTAATGGCATCACTTCACAAAATTACAAAGCCGTGAGATTCAACTATCAAAACCAACCACCTATGGTGACTTCTTTTATGCATAATCACTCTCAACCACCTCCTACCTACAACTATTCTCAACTACCTTCCACTCACAATTACTCTCAATCACCTTTCACTACCACTCACAATCAATCTCCTCAAAATTTCATGACTACAGCTTCAAATTCTCAAATCACATCTCCTAATGATGGCCTCCTAAACAAACCCTTGCAGGGCATAACTTCTTTACAACAAAAGGTGTTGGTATGTGGCGAGTGATCATGCAAGTACTGTACACTCATCATGTATCCTTGTAGCCCCCAATTTTTTTTCCCTTTTTTTGCCTGTTCAGAGTTGGTTGGTAATTTTTTTTAACCGACAAAAGAAAAATGACATTGTAAAACCCTAATTCTTGAAGCTTCTAAAAGGCTTGTTATAAGCGGCTGGGATGTATGTTGTGGGTGGGATTTTGATATTGTATTATAGCATTTGCAGCGGTATTGAGTTGCAAGGATTCCTAGTTGTAATCAGTTTGATTTATTGTATAATAATATTGGACTCTCTGTTGGTGGATGTAGCCCAGGTTTGAGTGAACCACGTTGTAACATCCAAATCCGAAATGACAAGAATTAACTAAGTTTTCCCAATGGTAATTTTTTTTTACTAGGTAATCAAATACAAAAGTAACTCATCTATAATCCAATACAACATTTTTCATTTTATCATAACCATGATCTCATTTTCATAAAACTAAAAGAAATGATATACAATAAACATTTTGTTTTCTAACAAATGAAATTTTCTTGAAACAACAAATATTGGAAACATACCATTATCATGCATCTCGATTGTCGACCCATCACATTCAAGACTCGGCATTCCTCAGTATTTGGAAGAGAAAGTATCTTCAAGGAGCTTAACCTCCAACCATAGATCGTCGGTCTCCCGCACTCCTTCCTAACTGGAAGTGGCCCTACCCTACTCAAGAGGATAGACTTAGGATAACCATCAGTGTTTGCCATCTGAGCTCTGGTGTTGTAACCTACGTGTCTTGTTATCGTGCAAATCCCTAGATACCCTCTAGTCATGCATGACACCCCACAAGAAATGCCATCCAGTTACGGTGAACGTTCGATGCACTTGAGGATAGTACACCACCTTGGCCAAAGGATTTGTTTTTAATTAGCATTCTAAGAACGCATGAACTTGGTTCACCCACCCTACTCGACTTGAACTGATCGAAATCCTATAGTTTCCTATTTGTATAGTTTGAACTAATTGACGACCTTGAGGTCATCAAGGGTTTAGGATTTCCCCATATAATAGCGCATGGCGCAACATTTACTCTAATCCCGAGTTCATAGTTTCAAAACCCATTTTCATGTTAAAACATTGTTTATAAATGTCCACTCCTAAGTGGTTTCATATTGTTTACACAGTTTCCAAAATTGCACAACATACTCAAATATCTAAAGCCATTTCCCGTTATCCCGAAATTCAAGGATTCTAGACTCATATGGTCTACAAGGTAAAACGATACTAGTACCATCGCATGCAACGTAATCTTGACTCACATGCAGGTTTTTAACTCTAATTGTTCATTACGGAACCATGACGGTTTCCTAATCGTTACTAATACTTTAACTTCCTACTCCTCTTTCCATGTCATTAGTTTTGCATGATTCATCAAGTTGAGAGTGGTAAGTAAAATATAAATGGTTTTGGAATCTTTCTTATGTCAATAGAGATGACCAACGCATGGTCGACCTCTAACTAAAGATGTATGACGGATAAGACATCCGCTATTTACAACTGCATTTTTTGGCTATCAAACATACTAAATTTTATGTCAAACATGCTTAAAAACTGAGGTTTTGACTCCTACACAACATGCACGTGGAGCAACGTGTTTACTAGCTGCGGAGCTATCGTTCAAGGAAGGTAAATTACTTCTTGCATCATGATGAGTTCGTTCCTAAATGTATATACGTTAGAGAACTGCGTTCTTTTAGTATACCGTGTCATTCATGACAAGAAATGCTACAGTTTCTGAGTCCACAAATTCTAGAAGATAGAAATACTTCTATTTCTGAGTTTTTGAATCTTAAAACATAGTAATGAGATAGCAATACTTCTATTTCTGAGTTTTTGAATCTTAAAACATAGTAATGAGACAGCAATACTTCTATTTCTGAGTTTTTCAAATATCATACACAGCAATGATGCTATTTCATGGGTTAACCGCACACTGAAATCGTAGTAGAATTACGTTGTCATTCTATTCTACTCATATTAAATGTATTTATCTTCCGCAAACATGAGACTTACTTACTTACTGATCTAAACTGTGAGAAGAAAACAAAGGAAATGAACCTGTGGACGATGATGGAGGTTGCTGTGGCAAATTCCCCTTCTCCTCTTGGCTAACTATCCTCCTCTCTGTCTGATAACTTCACAGAAGCTTCCACTCGTGCCTTTCTGCCGTTTATCCTCAAGACAACAATGGACTCCCATAGTTATCTCTTCTACCACTTCCAAACTCTACGGATTACTACCCAGAGCGAAGACCCCAGCTCCCACAATTAACACTCACTTCTTTTTTTTTTTCTCTCCGCTGTTTGTTTTTCTCTCTCTATCTACACAGCGAGTCTCTTCCCATGACTATCCTCTCTTCCCATGACTATCCTCTCTTCCCATGACTATCCTCTAACTAAAACTCCCTCTCTTTTCTAACTACCTCCTTCAAACTACCTCTGACTCCTCTTTACTCTCACCTCGCAGCTCCTTAACTGTCCCCCAATCTCTTCTTCCTTTCCATTTTCTTTCTGCCCATCATTTCTTCTTACCTCCCTCTCAGAAAACACACTACCTCCTCCTATGCCATCGCCACTACCACTTCCAACTGCCTTTCTCTCTCCACGACCACTGCATTATTCCCACTCTGCATTATTCCTCAACTGCCCAGCAAAAGCTCCGCTCTGCCTGCGATGTTTCTCTTGTTTCCCAACAAATCACCACGCCCACTACACTCCCGTGGTATCTCCATAAGGTTTACGGTTATCCCCTTTCACATCCGTAGCTACCTCCCTATTCATGCCATGGTGAAGGTAGTTAGGCATTAAATGACAACTGAATTATGCCTAAACTCAGGGAAATCGATTTAACTGAGTATAATCGACTTCAAAAACTTACAACGACCACAAGAAAGATTAAACTGACTTCCATGCTTACTACGACCACAAGAAAGATTAAAGTTCCTTCGGTGATGTGGCTTGTGAAAGGACATACAACTCTGTCCTTATTAAAATAAAAGGCATCAAACTTTTCCAAGACCAACTTAAAGATTTAAATCGAGGAGTTAAACACAACAAGGTGGCGGATAAACAAATGCATAAGGCATCTCAATGGTTGAAATAAGAAAAGGAGATAAAGACCACTCCAGATAAGAGACTCAAGGTCAGACTAAAATAACTCGTGGTCAAAGTTAAAGGAAAAGACTCAAGCTAAACGACGACCATAACAAACTATTTCACGCTATGGCTACAAATCGACATTCGTCGATCTACGCGAAAAGAATAACTTCACAACACAAGTTCGACGCGTTTGATGACAATCACGACAGATTGGTCATAACGCATCACAAGGTTTACTAATCATTTTAATGCACAAAATGACTTCTCGCCTCTTTCGACTACGAGACATGATTTATGATTTCGCCACAAGATGGTTCATTAAATACTTATAAACGAAAATAATAAACGTCTAACTAAGTCGACTTGTTATGATGGACTTACGACGACATCGATGACTCCAAGATTCTACAAGACGACTTTCGACTAGGATGTTATACTTTATCCTTTGACGTCGACATCTAGTTAGCTAACCCAACCGACAACCAAGACTAAAATGACGGTTCCAAGGTTTATCTACCTGCTTGGCGTTCTCATTAACAAACAGCCATGGTTAGTTTCCAGAGTCTATACTCTCTCTCGAAGATACTTTCTCTTCCCGTCGAACACGGTCCACCTGTTCCTGCATCGACAGACTCACATACAATTTTGTGGTCAAAGCACCTATGTTCCTAATATAATATATCCAAACATCGTTGCATTTATTATAAAGACATTTAGTCTACAATATCACCTTGATCTTATTCATTAGATTCCACAATTTAATATAACAACTTTGTAAGGTAAATCGTCAGTTTCCATGTCTTTCACAACATATTAAATTACTGAAATTTTGCAAGAAAGTAAATAGCATAATTGTTTCCAAAAAGAGGGATGTAACATATCCTTCCCCTTTAAAAATCATCGTCCCCGATGATTAAGTTTATCAAGCAAAAATTTAAACTTAAAACAAACTTTTTATAATGCAACATTAATGTCTTTAAAAAGCTTTGGAAATCTTTGGTAAATATCTTTATAATCTTCCCATGTGGCGCTATCCTCGCTATATTGGTCCCATTGAATTTTGCATTGCATAACTTCTCGATTACGTAAATGAAGTTTACACATTTCGAGCACCTTGAGTGGCTCGATCACAACCACCTCGGGTTCTTGCATCTGTAAGGAATTCCAATTAAGGATGTGGTTATTTCCTACAAAATATTTCTTTAAATACGAAACATGAAAAACATTATGCATCTTAGACAAGGCTGGAGGTAGAGCAACTTTATAGGCAACCGGATTGATAATCTCAAGAACTTCGAAAGGTCTGACATAATGAGGAGCCAATTTTGAAGATTTACCAAACTTTATAGAACTCTTTTGGGGTTTCACTCGCAATAGCACTTTCTCGCCAACAGAGAAGTGTCTAGGCACTCGTTTGCGATCTACATAACTCTTTTGCCTGTCATTGGCTTCTGCCAACCTCTTCCTAATCACTTTCACTTTTTCTTCCATATCAGCAAGCATTTCAGGTCCAATGCTTATCCTATCTTCCAGCTTATCCCAGCTTATAGGAGTTCTGCATTTCCTTCCATATAATGCTTCAAATGGCACCATCTTAATGGCAGAATGATAGGAGTTGTTATAGGCAAATTCAACAAGAGGTAGATATTCCTCCCATCTATATTGCTGATCCATGCAATACATTCTCAAAAGGTCTTCTAATACCTGATTCACTCTTTCTGTCTGTCCATCAGTTTCGGGATGATAAGCAGTACTTACATTCAGTTTAGTCCCTAATGCAGAAAATAATGTTTGCCAAAACTGTGAAGTTGTCTGAGCATCTCTATCAGATATTATCTTTTTAGGTACCCCATGCAATCTGAAAATTTCTTGCACAAATTTTTGAGCCAAAAGATGCGCTCCATCTGTCAAGTTTCCAGGTATGAAATGTGCAACGTTGGTTAGTTTATCCACAACAACCAATATTGCATCATGCCTATTCTTAGACATTGGTAACCCCTGGACAAAATCCATACTAATAACTTGCCATTTCCATTCCGAAATATCATGTGGGTACAACAACCCAGAAGGATGTTGGTGTTTTGCCTTAACTCTCTGACACTCCAAACAACTAGCTACAAACTTTGCAGCATCATTTTTCATTCCCTTCCAGAAATATAGCGGCTTTACATCCGCCAACAGTTTAGTTACACCAGGGTGTCCAGAGTAAGGAGCACAGTGAACTTCCTTCCACATAAGGTTTCTAAGTTCAACTGAATCAGGAACATATATTCTTCCCTTGAATCTCATCAAACCATTGGATTCAAAACTGAATCCATCATATCTTGGGTCCCTAGGGTTTAGATGCAGAGCCTGTTTCACTTGTTCATAATACTCATCTCCAAATAAGTTTTACAATACTAAGTCTTTAAAGTTAGCATGAATGGAGATTATAGAGGCTATGTGCCTTCTTCTGCTTAAGGCATCTACTACTCAGTTTTCCTTGCCTTTGATATAAGAAATTTCAAAATCATAATCTGCTATTAATTCCAACCATCTCCTTTGCCTTGCATTGAGATTAGGTTGTGTGAATATGTAGCGAAGGTTTTGGTGATCAGATTTTAAAATAAAAGTCCTTCCCAACAAATAATGTCGCCACATCTGAAGGGCATGAACTATTGCTGCCAACTCTAGGTCGTGAGGAGTGTAGTTCTGCTCATAATTTTTTAGCTTGCTTGACTCATAGGCTACTACCCTGCCATCTTGCATAAGCACACCTCCCAATCCTTCCCCCGAGGCATTAGTGATAACCTCAAACTCTCCCTCAGGATCTGGAACTTTCAGAATTGGAGCAGTTCTTAATTTTTCTTTTAACAAGTCAAAAGCCTTTTGACATTCATCCGTCCATACAAACCTTTTTCCTTTTCTCTGCAAAGAGGTAATTGGGCTAGCAATGCTTGAGAAATTCAACACAAATTTCCTATAATACCCTGCCAATCCCATGAAACTTCATACCTCTAACACATTGGTAGGTTTAGGCCATTCCATAATAGCTTTTATTTTGGTCAGATCAACTGATATCCCATCAGCCGATATTATATGCCCTAAATACTATACTTCTTTCTGAAAGAAAGTGCACTTGGAGAGTTTCGCATACAATTTATGTTCTCTTAACTGTTGCAAGACTATTTGAAGATGTCATGCATGCTCCTCTTCATCCTTGGAATAGATCAAAATATCATCAATGAAAACTAACACAAACTTATCCAGACAATCTCTGAATACGCTGTTCATGAGATTCATAAAAGCAGCAGGTGTGTTGGTCAATCCAAACGGCAACATCGTGAACTCATAATGACCATACCTTGTTCTAAATGCTGTCTTGGGAATATCTTCATCTTTCAACCTTAACTGATGGTATCCAGATCTCAGATCTATCTTGGAAAAGACCGATGCGCCACGCATTTGGTCAAATAGATCATTAATTCATGGCAAGGGATACTTGTTCTTTATAGTTGCCTTGTTAAGCATCCTATAATCTATGCACAGCCTTAGAGTTCCATCTTTCTTTTTGACAAAGATAACCGGGGCTCCCCACGGTGATACACTTGGCCTAATCAAATTCTTAGACAAAAGCTCCTACAACTGAGCTTTTAATTCCATAAGTTTAGTGGTAGTCATACGATACGGAGCTTTAGAGATTGGCTCCGATCTTGGTTTAATGTCTATACCAAAGTCAAATGTTCTCTTCGGAGGCAAACCTGGTAACTCCTCAAGAAATACATCTCTGAAGTTGCACAGAAATGGATATCTTTCCTCAAATGATTGCTTCTCCGAGGTTTCCTCTACTAGGTCCATCTTAACTGCAAAAAGTTGACATCCCTTTCGCCTAGCCCACTTTAGTTGTTTTGATGAAATGGATCTAACCTTTATTTCCCTCTGTATTCCTTGGAGATTTATAGTTTTGCCTGTCTCATCCAAACACTCAATGGTTTTATGAAAGCAATCTACTTTGGCTCGATGTTTCCACAACCAGCTCATTCCTAGGATGACATCGTAGGACCCTAAAGGTGCTACGTATAAGTTTGCCTCAGTGGTGAAGTTAGAAACATCAATCCTAGCTTCGAACAAACATTGCTCTACCTGAGCCTTTGAGTTATTTGCATACTCAAATGTCCAGGGTTTTGACATAAAACCAACTTTTCTAGAAAATTTACTTAGAACTCTAGGTGACACAAAATTTTTTGTTGCACCAGTATCAAATAGAATAGAAACAGGAACTCCAAATAAGGTACCTGTCATCTCAATAGGAGTGATTTGATACTCTGCTTGCCGATTGTCAAGAGCGGCATGAATCCTTTGCTGAAAGGCTTCCTATTGTGAAGGAAGCTCCGTGTTCCTAGGTCTCCCATTCGGCTTCTTGTTGGGGCAACGGTTGGCATAATGATCTCCTCCATAAGAAAAGCATCCTCCTATAGGTCCTCGCTTCTCAGATGGCCTACTTGTAGAATCACCATTCTTCTTAAAATTTGCATTTCTCTTAAAATCTTCGCCTCTTCGCTCATTACCAAATCCTCCTTGATTCTTTCGATTTCCCTTATCAAACCTCATGTTTCCATATCCCTTCTCATTTTTCCTTTTATAAGACTGATCATTGTAGTTCTTATCAAACTTCTTGCGTTTCTTATCACGGTAAGCAGAGATAGATTTGATCTTCTGCTCCTGTTTAATTGCCTTTTCATAAACTTGATCCATTGTGCTTGGACCATGCACCTCCACCTCACCGCTGATCTGAGGATTGAGTCCCATGATGAACTTTCTGATTTGGAACCTTTCGTCCTTTTGGTATTGGGGAACATACTTCAGCAGTCTAGTGAATTTTTCTGCGTACTCAACCACAGATAGTTCACCTTGTCTGAGGTTTTGGAAATCCGTTAACTTCTGATCAAAATACAATTGTGGTAACCACCGTTTTCAGAATAGTTCCACGAACTCATCCCATGTCACCTTCAAGGGACTTAATTCCAACTCCATTTTCTTATTCATCCACCAAGTGGACGCTTCCCCAGACAATTGATAGGCTCCCCACACGACTTTAGTAACCTCAGAGTAGTTTCTGATCTCAAAATATTTCTCCATCTCAGTCAACCATGCTTCAGCTGCATCTCCAGTTTTCGTTCCATCGAACTTTGGAGGGTTAACCTTCTTCATATCCTTGGATAACTCTACTGCCAGTTTATCCCTGGTTTTTCTTTGGGCTTCACTGTCATCAGGATGTTCACTTGTCGTGCCATTATCCCAATGTTTACTCTTGCTTGTATAATGTGAGTCTCGTTTCCACCCTCTGTGTTGCCAGTTTCATCCATTTTCTGCTCTAGTTTGTTCAACCTTTCCTTAGTTTCAATGAGCATGTTGAGGATCCTATCCAACTTGTCAGTGGAGTTTTCCCGAGAGTTATGACCTTCCTGATCCTCCCCCTCGTTAAACCCTGATTGGTCCATGCTAGTTTAATATCACACCTGTTTAAACACATGCTAATCAGTTTTACCCTTACTATTTTAAACATCATCAAAAGAACACAACATTTGATCATAATCATAATTGTTCTCAAACCAAAATTTTGTCTTTATTCATTTTGCAAAATTGTTTCAACATCATTAGAGATAGACAAATCTCATGTTTCTATTCAGTGTTATCTAGTGGAGTGTAACCTTCGGATTCATTGTCTGACACATAATCACGAGGTGTATACCCCTCAGACTCACTATCAGAAGATAGCTCAATAATCTCAGCTCTAGGTACTACACGAGGATCTCTAGTGATCATGGGTATAGTACTAGGTACAATCTCAGGTACACTAACAGGTACACTATCAGTTACAATCCAGGAGCAGCGGTTGATCATGATTCAAGCTGCCGTCGCTGCTCCCTCTAGGAGTTCTCTCCTCACTCGCTTAAGTCGTGACATTGCATTGGCTAAGGTTTCCACATCATCAAGCCAAATGTCATTTTCATCATTGGTTTTCTCTATGGTCTTGATCATCGCAAGTCATTTCTGCTTAGCTTGCAGATAACGCTTCTTACCTGCGAAGGATTTTCTTACGGTTTTCTTGGTGTATACCATCCTGGTACAATAAACCAAATCATTAGCTACCCACATAATGATGATTTCCTAATCAGGTTAGTGGACTCATCAGCCCTAGTGCTGAACCTGGTTAGCTCTGATAACATATGTAACATCCAAATCCGAAATGACAAGAATTAACTAAGTTTTCCCAATGGTAATTTTTTTTTACTAGGTAATCAAATACAAAAGTAACTCATCTATAATCCAATACAACATTTTTCATTTTATCATAACCATGATCTCATTTTCATAAAACTAAAAGAAATGATATACAATAAACATTTTGTTTTCTAACAAATGAAATTTTCTTGAAACAACAAATATTGGAAACATACCATTATCATGCATCTCGATTGTCGACCCATCACATTCAAGACTCGGCATTCCTCAGTATTTGGAAGAGAAAGTATCTTCAAGGAGCTTAACCTCCAACCACAGACCGTCGGTCTCCCGCACTCCTTCCTAACCGGAAGTGGCCCTACCCTACTCAAGAGGATAGACTTAGGATAACCATCGGTGTTTGCCATCTGAGTTCTGGTGTTGTAACCTACGTGTCTTGTTATCGTGCAGATCCCTAGATACCCTCTAGTCATGCACAACACCCCACAAGAAACACCATCCATTTACGGTGAACGTTCGATGCACTTGAGGATAGTACACCACCTTGGCCAAAGGATTTGTTTTTAATTAGCATTCTAAGAACGCATGAACTTGGTTCACCCACCCTACTCGACTTGAACTGATCGAAATCCTACAGTTTCCTATTTGTATAGTTTGAACTAATTGATGACCTTGATGACCTCAAGGGTTTAGGATTTCCTCCTGTAATAGCGTATGGCGCAACATTTACTCTAATCCTGAGTTCATAGTTTCAAAACCCATTTTCATGTTAAAACATTGTTTATAAACGTCCACTCCTAAGTGGTTTCATATTGTTTACACAGTTTCCAAAATTGCACAACATACTGAAATATCTAAAACCATTTCCCGTTATCCCGAAATTCAAGGATTCTAGACTCATACGGTCTACAAGGTAAAACGATACTAGTACCATCGCATGCAACGTAATCTCGACTCACATGTAGGTTTTTAACTCTAATTGTTCATTACGGAACCATGACGGTTTCCTAATCATTACTAATACTTTAACTTCCTAATCCTCTTTCTGTGTCATTAGTTTTGCATGATTCATCAAGTTGAGAGTCGTAAGTAAAATATAAATGGTTTTGGAATCTTTCTTATGTCAATAGAGATGACCAACGCATGGTCGACCTCTAACTAAAGATGTATGACGGATAAGACATCCGCTGTTTACAACTGCATTTTTCAGCTATCAAACATACTAAATTTTATGTCAAACATGCTTAAAAACTGAGGTTTTGACTCCTACACGACATGCACGTGGAGCAACGTGTTTACTCGTTGCGGAGCTATCGTTCAAGGAAGGTAAATTACTTCTTGCATCATGATGAGTTCATTCCTAAATGTATATACATTAGAGAACTAAGTTCTTTTAGTATACCATGTCATTCATGACAAGAAACGCTACAATTTCTGAGTCCACAAATTCTAGAAGACAGCAATACTTCTATTTCTAAGTTTTTGAATCTTAAAACACAGTAATGAGACAGCAATACTTCTATTTCTAAGTTTTTGAATCTTAAAACATAGTAATGAGACAACAATACTTCTATTTCTGAGTTTTTCAAATATCATACACAGCAATGATGCTATTTCATGGGTTAACCGCACACTGAAATCGTAGTAGAATTACGTTGTCATTCTATTCTACTCATATTAAATGTATTTATCTTCTGCAAACATGAGACTTACTTACTGATCTAAACTGTGAGAAGAAAACAAAGGAAATGAACCTGTGGACGATGATGGAGGTTGCTGTGGCAAATTCGCCTTCTCCTCTTGGCTAATTGTCTTCCTCTCTGCCCGGTAACTTCATAGAAGCTTCCACTCGTGCCTTTCTACCATTTCTCCTCAAGACAACAATGGACTCCCATAGTTATCTCTTCTACCACTTCCAAACTCTACGGATTACTACCCAGAGCGAAGACCCCAGCTCCCACAGTTAACACTCTCACTTCTTTTTTTTTTCTCTCCGCTGTTTGTTTTTCTCTCTCTGTCTACACAGCGAGTCTCTTCCCATGACTATCCTCTCTTCCCATGACTATCCTCTCTTCCCACGACTATCCTCTAACTAAAACTCCCTCTCTTTTCTAACTACCTCCTTCAAACTACCTCCGACTCCTCTTTACTCTCACCTCGCAGCTCCTTAACTGTCCCCCGATCTCTTCTTCCTTTCCGTTTTCTTTCTGCCCATCATTTCTTCTTACCTCCCTCTCAGAAAACACACTACCTCCTCCTATACCGTCACTACTACCACTTCCAACTGCCTTTCTCTCTCCATGACCACGGCATTATTCCCACTCTGCATTATTCCTCAACCGCCTAGCAAAAGCTTTGCTCTGCCTGCGATGTTTCTCTTGTTTCCCAACAAATCACCGCGCCCACTACACTCCCGTGGTATCTCCATAAGGTTTACGGTTATCCCCTTTCACATTCATAGCTACCTCCCTATTCATGCCATGGTGAAGGTAGTTAGGCATTAAATGACAACTGAATTATGCCTAAACTCAGGGAAATCGATTTAACTGAGTATAATCGACTTCAAAAACTTACAACGACCACAAGAAAGATTAAACTGACTTCCATGCTTAGTACGACCACAAGAAAGATTAAAGTTCCTTCGGTGATGTGGCTTGCCAAAGGACATACAACTTCGTCCTTATTAAAACAAAAGGCATCAAACTTTTCCAAGACCAACTTAAAGATTTAAATCGAGGAGTTAAACACAACAAGGTGGCGGATAAACAAATGCATAAGGCATCTCAATGGTTGAAATAAGAAAAGGAGATAAAGACCACTCCAGATAAGAGACTCAAGGTCAGACTAAAATAACTCGCGGTCAAAGTTAAAGGAAAAGACTCAAGCTGAACGACGACCATAACAAACTATTTCACGCTATGGCTACAAATCGACATTCGTCGATCTACACAAAAAGAATAACTTCACAACACAAGTTTGACGCGTTTGACGACAATCACGACGGATTGGTCATAATGCATCACAAGGTTTACTAATCATTTTAATGCACAAAATGACTTCTTGCTTCTTTCGACTACAAGACACGATTTACGATTTTGCCACAAGATGGTTCATTAAATACTTATAAATGAAAATAATAAACGTCTAACTAAGTTGACTTGTTATGATGGACTTACGACAACATCGACGACTCGAAGATTCTACAAGACGACTTTCGACTAGGATGTTATACTTTATCCTTTGACATCGACATCTAGTTAGCTAACCCAACCGACAACCAAGACTAAAATGACGGTTCCGAGGTTTATCTACCTGCTTGGCATTCTCATTAACAAACAGCCATGGTTAGTTTCCAGAGTCTATACTCTCTCTCGAAGATACTTTCTCTTCCCGTCGAACACGGTCCACCTATTCCTGCATCGACAGACTCACATACAATTTTGTGGTCAAAGCACCTATGTTCCAAATATAATATATCCAAACATCATTGCATTTATTATAAAGACATTTAGTCTACAATATCACCTTGATCTTATTCATTAGATTCCACAATTTAATATAACAACTTTGTAAGGTAAATCATCAGTTTCCATGTCTTTCACAACATATTAAATTACTGAAATTTTGCAAGAAAGTAAATAGCATAATTGTTTCCAAAAAGAGGGATGTAACACACATTAAAACTTGTCTCTCGCTGTTATTATTTCTATGTATTTCTATTCGTCTGTTTAATCTTTATTTGGATTTAATTGATATCTTCTACATACAATTCCTAACAAGTGGTATTAGAGCAAGTTGTGTTCGATTATCATCTGTAGGAAGGTCTCACGGTTGAGTGGGAGCAATGGTAGACAAGGGTAAATTGAAGGTAGATAAATTCAATGGGTTGACCTATCAATTATGGAAGATGCAGATGGAGGATTATCTCTATTAGAAGGATTTATGGAGGCCATTGGAAGGAATAGCCAAGAAATTGGTAGCAATGACTGATGAGTATTAGAAACTTCTAGACAGAAAGGCACTGTTTGATTGTGCCTAGTACCATCTGTGGCATTCAATATAATAGAAGTGATGACAACAAGTGAACTGATGAAAGCTTTGCCTAAATTGTATGAAAAACCCTTAGCCTCAAATAAGGTATTTCTCATGAAGCATTTGTTTAATCTAAAAATGATTGAAGGTGGATATGTGATAGATCATTTAAATGAGTTTAATATGATTACCAGTCAGTTAAATTTTGTAAAAGTGAAATTTGATGAAGAGGTGAGGGCTCTCTTGGTTTTATGTTCTTTTGTAGAAAGCTGGAATAGCTTGGTAATGACTGTAAGTAACTCTATCTCTGGTTCAAACACTTTGAAATTTGATGATGTTGTTTGTGTTATCCTTAGCGAGGAAATGCGACGAAAAAACTCAGGAGGGTCCACATCAGGTAGTGTTTTGAATGTAGAAAGTAGGGGCAGATCAAAGGAGACAGGAAAAGGTTCTGGAGGTCATGGGAAGTCACGAGGAAAATCAAAGGACAATCTAGATCCCAATCTAGAGAACAGAGGGATTGTTGGAACTATGGGAAACTAGGTCATCTAAAGAAAGATTGCTGGTCTCGAAAGAATAAAGAAGGAGACAAACAAGAAGGCAATAAGGAGGCAAATGTAGTAAGTAATAAATCTGAAGATGATGCTTTGATTCTTTCCCTAGATAATGTTGATGATTCATGGGTTTTAGATTTAGGGGCCTCATTTCATGCTACAGCCCATAGAAGTTATTTTCTTGATTATTTCCAAGGGGATTTTGGGCTAGTTTATTTGGGAGATAATGAACCTTATCAAATTGTTGGAAAGGGAAGAATCAAGATTAAGTTGTAGAATGGGAATCATTGGCTACTACAAGAGGTAAGGCACGTTCTAAGGCTAAGTAGTAATTTAATTTTAGCAGGGTAGATAGCTGATGAAGGTTGCATTGTTACATTTACTGATAAAAATTGGAAGGTTTCAAGAGGTGCCTCAATAGTAGCAAAAGGTGTGAAAGTAGGCACCTTATATATTTGCACAGGTCATACTGTTCCTTCTACTTTAGTTGTTGCAGAGAAAAATCAAATAGGTTCACGAACAGTTGCTGCAGGTTCTGAGACAACATTGTGGCATGATAGACTTGGGCATATGAGTGAAAAAGGTATGAAGGTACTTCATTCTAAGAAAGTTTTACCAGGTCTGAAATGTATTAATATGGATTTCTGTGAAATTTGTGTGTATGGAAAACAAAAGAGAGACAATTTTCTCAAGGATGGGAAGAAAAAGAAAGATGAAAAGTTGGAGCTTGTGCATATAGATGTATGGGGACCAGCTCAGGTATCTTCTCTCGGTGGCTCTTGGTATTATGTTATATTCATAGATGATACAACTAGGAAGGTTTGGATTTATTTCTTTAGGCAAAAATCTGATGTATTTGAAACATTTAAGAAATGGAGAAGCTTGGTTGAGAACGAGACAGGTAAAAGATTAAAATGTCTCAGATCTAATAATGGTGGTGAGTATTACAGAAAATAATTTGAGGATTATTGTTCCTTTAATGGAATTCGTAGGCAGAAAATGGTTCCAGGTACTCCACAGGAGAATGGAATGGCTGAGCACATGAATAGGACAATTATGGAGCATGCAAGGACCATGAGATTACATGCTGGGCTACCTTTAAACATGTGGACAAAGGCTGTCAACACTGCTATACATTTAATTAATAGAGGTCCTTTAGTTCCTTTGGGCTGTGGTATTCCAGAGGAAGCATGGACATGTAAGAAGGTGAGTTATTCTTTTCTCAAAACCTTTGGATGTGAAGCATTTGCACATGTAGATTCTGAAAATAGAACCAAGCTGGATGCAAAATCAAAAAAGTGTACCTTTGTTGGATATGGCATTGATGAATTTGGTTATAGGCTTTGAGATTTTGAAAATCAGAAAATTGTGAGAAGCAGGGATGTTGTATTCAATGAGAAGGTGTTGTACAAAGATTAGTTGCAGCAACATGAGAAGAAATAAAAGGATTATGTGGTGCTGGATGATACTCCAGATAATGATGTTCCAGTGGTTCCTCATGCTCTGCAACAACAACAAGAAATACCACAAATTCCAGTGAATGTTAGACAGTCAACAAGGCTAAGTAGACCTCCTAAAAGGTTTTCTCCCTCTTTGTATTCAATTTTGTTAACATATGCTGGTGAACCAGAAGGGTATGATGAAGCTATGTAGGTGGATACAAAGATTCAGTGGGAGCTTGCAATGAAAGAGGAAATGGACTCCTTGCTGAAAAATCAGACTTGGGAATTATGTAAGTTGCCTGCAGGTAAAAAGGATTTACCAAACAAATGGGTTTATCGGTTGAAAGAAGAAAATGGAGTTAAGAAAAGATTTAAATCCCAGTTAGTTGTAAAAGGATTTGCACAGAAAAAGGGCATTAATTTTGATGAGATATTTTCTTTGGTTGTCAAGATGACTTCTATTCGTACTGTTTTAAGTATTATGGTTGCTGAAGATTTGTATTTGGAACAACTAGATGTGAAAACTACCTTTCTCTATGGTGATTTGGAGGAGGAGATATATATGGAACAACCATAGGGATTTGAGGTCAAAGGTAAGGAGAAATTGATGTGCAGATTGAAGAAGAGTTTATATGGCTTGAAACAAGCACCTTGGCAATGGTATTTGAAATTTGATAGTTTTATGGCTAAGAAAGGCTATAGCCGATGTAATTTTGACCATTGTGTTTATTTTAAGAGGTTGGATAATGACAACTACATTATTTTATATTTATATGTTGATGACATACTTGTAGCAGGGTCTAACATGGATCACATAATAGAATTAAAACAACAGTTAGCACAATCATTTGCTATGAAGGATTTGGGAGCAGTAAAACAAATCCTTGGTATGAAAATTTGTAGAGATAGGAAGAACAGAAAATTGACTCTATCTCAGGCTGATTATGTTGAAAAGGTGTTGCAAAGATTCTATATGGAGAATGCAAAAGCTGCCAGCACACCTTTGCCTAGTTATTTGAAATTGACTAAGGAGATGTGTCCTAAGACACAAGAGGAGGAAGGAAAAATGTCCAAGGTACCATATGCTTCAGCTGTAGGAAGTTTAATGTACACCATGGTATGCACGAGACCGGATATTGCACATGTTGTAGAAGTTGTAAGAAGGTATATGAGTCATCCCAGATTAGAGCATTGGAATGCGGTAAAATGGATTCTCAGATATTTGAGAGGTACATCTAATAAACACTTATGTTTTGGGGGCTCTAATACTGATTTAACAGGTTATGTAGACTCATATTTGGTAGGGGATATTGATACCAGGTAGAGTGCTACATGTTATGTCTTTACTGTAGGTGGGACAACAGTGAGTTAGATCTCACGGTTATCAAAGGTGGTTTCTTTATCCACCACAGAGGCAGAGCATGTAGCTGCAACAGAGGCAATCAAGGAGATGATATGGCTACAATCTTTCATGGAAGAATTGTGCAAACAATAGACTAACATTTATTTGTTTATGGACAACCAGAGTGCCATACATCTTGTAAAGAATTCTACCTTGCATTCAAAGACCAAACACATATAGCTTAGGTATCACTTCATCTGGTTGGTGTTATATGATGAAAAGTTAAGGCTGAAAAAGATACATACAGATGTAAATCCAATGGATATATATACGAAAGAAGTGACAAGGGAGAAGTTGAGCTCCTCTTCAGCTTTGATTGTCTTCAAGATTGCAAACCAAAAATTAGAACAACAGAGTCCAAGGTGCTTATTTCTAGTGGGAGCTGCACACGCAATGGTGTCATCCAGGATCAGTTTTCAAGCGGGAGATTGTTTGGTGTGGAGCCTAATCAGTCTCCAAGTGGGAGATTGTTGGTATGTGGCAATTGATCATGCAAGTATTGTACAGTGGGGGTTTAGGGGTGGCAACCCCCAAGAAGCAGGGGTTTGGGGGTGCAACCCTGAAATTTTTTTCCCTTTTTTTGCCCGTTCAGAGTCGGT
The DNA here is from genome assembly GCA_027924645.1 of Cunninghamia lanceolata. Lineage (NCBI taxonomy): Eukaryota > Viridiplantae > Streptophyta > Pinopsida > Cupressales > Cupressaceae > Cunninghamia > Cunninghamia lanceolata. The sequence continues at coordinate 1,556,148 of BSBN01001040.1, read as the reverse complement.
TGTTAATTTTTGTTAACCTACAAAAAAAAATTACATTGTAAAACCCTAATTCTAGAAGCTTCTAAAAGGTTTGTTATAAGTGGTTGGGATGTAAGTTGTGGGTGGGATTTTGATATTGTATTGTAGCATTTGCAGTGGTATTGAGTTGCAAGGATTGCTGGTTGTAATCGGTTTGATTTACTGGATAATAATATTGGACTCTCTGTTGGTGGATGTAGCCCAGGTTTGGGTGAACCACATTAAAACTTGTCTCTCACTGTTATTATTTTTGTGTATTTCCATTCCTCTATTTAATCTTTATTTGCATTTAATTGATATCTTCTACATACAATTCCTAACAAAAGGTGACAAATTCCTCTCAACCTGACTTACCAACTTATCATGCCCGTAACCCTCTATCTTATGCAATCTTGAGAACTCCTATGCCTGACAAGTTTGAAACTCCTTGCTTTGAAAAGTATGGTGGAAAAGGTGATCCTAATACTCATGTAGCAACATTCACAACTATATGTAGTGATTTCTTCTTTGAAGAGGACTTGTTAGCGAAACTCTTCCTGCAATCTCTCAAAGATATTGCTTTGGAATGGTTTTGCTTTTTACAGGTTCCAAATTCAATACACTCTTTCTTGCAGCTAGTTGATCAATTTTTATAACATTTTCAAGAAAACATTGGACCTCAGCTCTCATTAATTGATTTAGTTCATTGCAAACAAGGTATGAAAGAGAAGTTAATTAAGTTTATTAGTCGGTATCAAGCTCTTTATGAACAAATTCAATACTAGATGAATGATGAGGATGTTTAGAAGGTATTTATTACAAATCTACAACCTAACATCTATGATAAGATTCTCTTGATGAAATATAATTCTTTTCAACATTTATGCACAACCCTTCATGATTACGAACTTTCGTCTAGTCAGTATGAAAACCAAAACTCATCAACTCAATTTGGTCAATCCACAGCTAGACCTTCACAAAACAACTTTAAGAGGAATAATAAGAGTTTCATCAAGGTTAATGAATAGAATTCAAACAACTTTTCACAAGTGTCCTTTATCACTAATCTGAAGAGGACACCATTTTAGTATCGACAAAAACAAATACAATTCACTTTGATATCTAACTCCTTACATTCTATCATGAATCAAGCAGTGAGTAATAATCTCTTGAAGTTCTCTCCAATCAAACCATTGGATAGTAGTAGAATACAAGGACCTCACTTCGATGCTAATGATTTTTGTCATTACCATCGACAACAAGGGAATGATACTGAACGATGTATACATCTTAAACACAAAATTCAAGACCTCATCGACTTGAATGTTATACAAGTAACTGGTGTGAATCACAATGGAAATAAGTCAGTTTCTCCTATAAATCAAAATTTATAGATCTTTACTAATCCATTTCCTAGACATAACCAAAACAATATGATGGAACAAAATACAGTAGAAGTGGAAAATGACTATTTGGATTATGATGAAATAGTGGGTATGATAGAAGTGGATAAGGAGAAAATTGCAAATTCACCTCATCCATAAGGAAACGGTATTTATGCCAAGGTTCCTCCATCGTTATCCCTTCAAGGATCAGGAGCTAACCAAAATGCATTGGAAAGACAAATTGAACAATTGAAACAAGAGATTATGATACATGAAAAGGTTGCTACGATGGAAGATAGTCCATTTCACTGCGAAAGACTAACCCACCAAAATAAGAAAGCAAAGGATTGGAAAACAACAAGGCATTTATCATCAGTCAGAAATAGTAATGATTCCCCTCCTCGCAAGCAACAAAAGATTTCAAATATACAATGATTTGAGAAATAAACACCGATTGGTCATCTTGGAAATATGAATCAAACAAATGCAAATTGTGCATACTTTTTATAGAACTTGATGGAGCACTTCTCTAAGATGCTCAAAAGTCCAAGAACTTCATAGCAACCAGTAAGTATTTCTAACCTTGGTGGTCACCTATGTCATAGCATTATTTGCTCCTTTATGTGTGACCTCTCATCTTGTGTTGTGTTCCCTCGTGATGTGTTATTTGTTGTTTAGGCCCCATTGAATGACCCTTGATACTCTTGTAAGGTCAAAGATACCAGGAGACTGCCTTTGTTGTGACCATTCTTCTATTTGTTTCATCATTCTTCTATCTTACCTCTCCTCTATTTTATTGTTGTGTGTTGTGTCTTAGGCGCATAGCGTTGCAGTTAATGACCTGGGGGCATATTCCTACATGATTGTTCTTATGACACTTGTTCTTCTCTCTCATTTTATTGTTTTCCTTCTTCTAATGATTCTACCTAGTCGATGGATGACAAAAAATAAATAGATAATTGATATGGACCATGTGTCCCTTCAGCAAGCAAAGAAAAAATGGACCTAATCCATATATGAAGACAGGGTTGATTTATATATCTGACGCATGGCTAGTAGAATCACTTCATGTGATATTTGATGTTGTCTTATCTTTGCTAATAAATCATAACAATACATCTGTTCTGTGCACTTTGATTGTTTTGGTGTCTCACCTTGTTATTACATTCAGTTCTGAGATGCCTACAGTATAAGCCCAATGGCTATACTCAGATTCAAACTCGTATGTGTAGCCTGGGCTTCTATGTTTTCATGCATAGCTTTCATGTTTTTCTTAGATTAAGATATGCTTGTGGGAACATTCAACGATCGTGAGCACATGTCACTTTTGAGGGTGTTGGTTTTTTCCCAGATTGGATGCTTATTCCCAGATTTCCCTATAAGGTAGCCATCAGTGATCAACAGGATCTCTGGGCCAGGGGCCAACAGTGTAGGAGATAGACTCTATATTTTATCTCCTCTTCTTCTTCAGGCTCTGCAAGACCTAGGGGGGTATTCCCTACTCAACATCCATGAGATACGCATACAAGGATTGGGATGCTGTTAGAAAGCAGATAAGTCCTCCTGTAAGTAGACCAAAACTGAAAGATAAGAGCAAAGGGGCTAGCTTTGGGCCTATTTGCAGTTGTAGACAGAGGACTGAGGATCCTAAAACTAATTCTAATGTCCTAATGGTTGTTTTAGAGTTTGATTATGATTTTAAGTTTGGATGCAAAGCTGGACATGGTTGTAACACAAACACAAAGCAAGATTGGTGCCTATCCAGGGCCTGGAGTCAGTAGACATACACCTGTGAATGATCAGCATGAACAGCTAAAACTGGATTTCAGGGGGATATATATGATACCTGCCTTACAGATATCTCCCAATACAGAGTGTTAAGTTATCTCTACTTATGGCATCCCTACTGCAGTATACCCTTCCCAATGTTCAACCTGAAAACAGTTTAATCTACCCCTTGAGCAGAAGTTAAGAGATCATACATTCAACACAGGAATTCTATGTTCTAGAGTCCCAAATATTGCTTAAATATCCAGACTCAGAAGAAAGATACATGCAATACTGGAGACAGAATTAACAAAACACATGCTAAGATAGCATTTCTCATATAAGATTAATCATGAAATCAGTGGGTTCATGCCAAAACATACAACAAGAGATACATAGACTCACAGGTTTAGCTGTATAGAGCAACCAGATCAGCTTGTTTTGAATTACAGAGCTAAAAATCTTCAACTTTCAACAACCTGAAAAATGGTAACACAGTCTGCTTATAACAGCCAGAAAGTGTACCACAGCAATTAATTACATGATTATAACAAAAAATCTGCCAGATACAGTCCTCAGAAGGAATGGCGCTCAGAAAATGTAAATGCAGCAGACAAAGGGGGGCCTCGAGCCACGCGCCACTATCTGGAAGTCTTCATTCTCAATCAGGCAGCCTGACTGTTTGTATTCATCGCCCATACCCCTGCACGACCGTCATTGATGGCTCAACCACCCGCATTTCACTTGGAGACTGTCGCTGCAGTCAAAATGAGGCTTCCCGCCAAAACACCTCCTTCGCAGGTTCAAAAATAATGCAAGGGGAAAAATCCCACATGCATGGTGTGGAGAGCCTTCCACTACTTTAAAAATAGGGCCGCATGTATACCAAGTGTCGAGCGCTTTTGCCACGCTCGACACACATGCCTTCGTCAAAACCCATCGCCGTGACATACACTATCGGCCTACCCCACAGATCTCCTGTCAATCACAGCGGTCTCGCCGATCGCAACATCTCCACAAGTCACCAACATCCCCATCGGCGAGACCCTCAACCGTCGGCCAAGCAGAAACATCCTCTGCCGATGAACAAAGTCACTCCGACAGCACCCTGGCCTCCCACCTCCGTCGGTATGACCAACACCGTCGAAGCAGCATCTCAAACTTACGCCGACATCAAATGTTACACCGATGACCACACCATCGGCCAGAGTACCCCTGTCGGCCCAACTCTCCACACTTCATCCGATGCACCAAGTCACACCGATAACATAAGTCATCCAGGTCTTCAGTGAGACACACATCGTCGGCCCAACCAAAAACTCACCTGCCAACATCACTTGTTACGCTGATACAACACCATCGGCCAGACACCACTCCATCGGTGAACCCCATGCCGGCTCGCCCGATAGCCAAAGTCATGGCGATAGCACTTCCCAATGTATCGAACGCCAACTCCACCGTCGGTCACACTGAACACAAAGTCATCCCGATGGCCATCCCGCATCCCCATCGGCAGAACCTCCATCAATCAGGCCGATGTGCAATCTCACTCCGATGGCATTCCCCATCGGGGTGACTTCCTCTATCGGCGAACCATAAAACATACTGGCTGATAAAACAAGTCTCACCGATGAACACTTGAGATACCCCCATCGGCATGACCAACACCGTCGGTGGAACCACAATATCCTCGCCGATAAACCAAGCTCTTGGCGATATACAAAGAACACACCATGCTATTGATATGATCGCCAAGACACATGAAAACTCATGCCGATGGGCAGAACATGATGACCCCCTCCATCAAGAAAGATGATGTGGATGCTACAAAACACTGAAGGGGTGCCAAAACTAGAAATTTTTTTTGGATTTTTTGGGATGGTGCCTGCATAAAAATTGTTCAAGAACTGACAGTCAATTCAGGCACCAACAGTGGCTCTGTCTGAGGATGCATGCCTCTTGTAGGCATGGCAAGAACCACAGAACTCTGGGATGCAAACCAGTCCCCTATCCATTGGGCACAGAGTCAATCATTGCACCAACCTGCACAAAAACTATATTTTAGTCATCACTTGGGTGGCCCCGGGTAGCCAAAAAGGAAGAACCAAAATTTTTTCCTGCCAAATGCCTGATTCCAAATTGAAAGATCCCAATCCCAACTGAAAAGATTGGCATAATCTGCCCATAATGTCATCTGCTCAATTAGATACTCCACCACTTTTGAAAGCTTATCACTATCACTTTCACCTCTGTCATATTGGATTTCAAAATTAGACATAGAATCATACATATTATATTCTCCAACATTAGGTAACATATGTATGTTATATCCCTCAGACAGTACATCATGTTGCTCTTGGCAATCCTCATCACCTACCTAGCTGCTGCATACCATCAGGCACTCATCTAGATGGTCCAAAAATTGAAGACATTCAGAAAATATGAGACCCCCAATATTTGTTGATATTGAAAACAAATCCTGATCCACACACCCGATGTTGCACATGTCTGGATCAAGTGATGATGAACATACATTATCCACAGTTTGCAAATCCATACTATCTTCACAAGAACTGAAGATATTTGATTCATATGCCCCCTCCTCACAAACTGATGTATCACCTAGGTCAACTGTCTCTTTATATTCATCATCATCCTCAAAAAGAGGATTAATCCTGCACCACTGAAAGTCAAGATTCACAGCATCAAAGGCACCTGTAGACTCATCATAAAGGGGATTAACACTCACCACAAAGGCCTCTGCTTCTTCTTCATGACACTCCAATTCTTCTTCATTATTATCAGATCCAGAGTCATAAGAAGAACAAACCTGATCCATGAATTGATCATGGATATCATTTTTATCATCTGATTGCCCCATATACAAGATTTCTGCTGTTTCAATGTACTCTGAAGTTGAACTATCTGTATCATTCTCCATCTCTCTAATACTTCCTGATGAAACTGATACTGACTGTTGATCCACATGATCACAACCTTGCACAACTGGATCATTTAAACATGATGGCTCTTTGATAAGGGCTGGTATGTACATATTACTTGAAGAACCATTGTTTTCAACTTCATTTGTTGGGCAAAACAAGACATCCTCCTTTATAACAGAAACATCATCAACTTGGAATGATGCAAAAACTGGGACAACAGGGGTGTGAATACTTTGACATTCATTGTCAACTCCTGAATTAAATCTTTCATTAACACTGGGGGCTGCAGGACAACAAAAATTTTCAGAGAAATAACTCTTTTGTATTCCATACCTCCAATTGTTTTCAATATCTATTGCAAACTGATGTGCCTGATGCAATGTGGTGGGCTCCTTGTCTCTTAATCTGTAACTCATTTTCTTATCAAAAGCTCCCAAATAGACAACTAAGCACAGTGCATCATTAGGTCTCATGCATTCTGGAATTCTATTCAATGCCCTCATAAATCTGAGGTTAAAGGTTGGGATCAACTCACCTTCTTCAATATGGATGTACATAAAATTACTAATAACTGCATATTCAGAGATTCTTTCACCATACTGTACTAGAAATGCAGATTTAAAACCATGCCAAGAGCTAACAGAGTGAGCTGGAAGGTAGGAAAACCAGTCCCTTGCATCTTCATCTAGAGATTGAACAAATAATCTCATAACCACATCCTCATGGTCAATCTCAAAGTCATCTATCACATTCATAAACTGCTGCAAGTGTCTCTCAGCTGATTCATCCTTTATACCATTAAATTTAGGCAAAAAAAATCTGATTTTAGGTGGAAGAGCATTTGGATAGCCACAAATGCCACTGAAATTTATGGGCTTATATCTGTCTATGTTGAAACTTCTTTTATTACATTGTTGGGATTGACTACCATACATTTTTGCACTTGACACTTCACAAGGGTGCATAGGCTGATAATACATCCTTTATGTTTTTGCAACCCTCCTCTCTACTCAGATTTTCTACAAACAATGACTTTAGGCACTCAAATTCTAGACTGTTTTTTCAAACTTTCCTAAAGTCCTTTAAATGAGTCCTTTTAGCAACATTGCATGCCCTTTGAAATACAGAATAAGTTCTAATAAAAGCATGCAAGCTCTGCTTTCACCAATGTTTCCCTTTTAACCAGTGCTATCTCACCAAATAGGGAGTCTGTCAAACAATATGAAATACCTGGATATGTTGCAGGAGTTGCAAATTCTTCTCTGACTGATTTTGTTCTTTTATCAGGTTCTTTGATGTAGAGTCGCCACCTCCTTGAGGAGGAATGAGCTTCAAACAAGCTGAAGCTGCAAATTGATTTCTTTCTTTCTGGGTCATCCACCAGCAGAGTCACATATACAACCTTTTTCTCTGCTGCAACAAACACATCCAAGCCTAATTCTTCAATCTCGTAGACTCAAACTTTCATGGATATGACATCGATCTCCCCAGTGGAGTCACCAATTTCTGTTGGTTTTTTCCCAGATTGGATGCTTATTCCCAGATTTCCCTACAAGGTAGCCATCAGTGATCAACAGGATCTCTGGGCCAGGGGCCAACAGTGTAGGAGATAGACTCTATATTTTATCTCCTCTTCTTCTTCAGGCTCTGCAAGACCTAGGGGGTATTCCCTACTCAACATCCATGAGATACGCATACAAGGATTGGGATGCTATCAGAAAGAAGATAAGTCCTCCTGTAAGTAGACCAAAACTGAAAGATAAGAGCAAAGGGGCTAGCTTTGGGCCTATTTGCAGTTGTAGACAGAGGACTGAGGATCCTAAAACTAATTCTAATGTCCTAATGGTTGTTTTAGAGTTTGATTATGATTTTAAGTTTGGATGCAAAGCTGGACATGGTTGTAACACAAACACAAAGCAAGATTGGTGCCTATCCAGGGCCTGGAGTCAGTAGACATACACCTGTGAATGATCAGCATGAACAGCTAAAACTAGATTTTAGGGGGATATATATGATACCTGCCTTACAGATATCTCCCAATACAGAGTGTTAAGTTATCTCTACTTATGGCATCCCTACTGCAGTATATCCTTCCCAATGTTCAACCTGAAAACAGTTTAATCTACCCCTTGAGTAGAAGTTAAGAGATCATACATTCAACACAGGAATTCTATGTTCTAGAGTCCCAAATATTGCTTAAATATCCAGACTCAGAAGAAAGATACATGCAATACTGGAGACAGAATTAACAAAACACATGCTAAGATAGCATTTCTCATATAAGATTAATCATGAAATCAGTGGGTTCATGCCAAAACATACAACAAGAGATACATAGACTCACAGGTTTAGCTGTACAGAGCAACCAGATCAGCTTGTTTTGAATTACAGAGCCAAAAATCTTCAACTTTCAACAACCTGAAAAATGGTAACACAGTCTGCTTATAACAGCTAGAAAGTGTACCACATCAATTAATTACATGATTATAACAAAAAATCTGCCAGATACAGTCCTCAGAAGGAATGGCGCTCAGAAAATGTAAATGCAGCAGACAAAGGGGGGCCTCAAGCCACGCGCCACTATCTGGAAGTCTTCATTCTCAATCAGGCAGCCTGACCATTTGTATTCATCGCCCATACCCCTGTACGACCGTCATTGATGGCTCAACCACCTGCATTTCACTTGGAGACTGTCGCTGCAGTCAAAATGAGGCTTCCTACTAAAATACCTCCTTCGCAGGTTCAAAAATAATGCAAGGGGAAAAATCCCACATGCATGGTGTGGAGAGCCTTCCACTACTTTAAAAACAGGGCCGCATGTATACCAAGTGTCGAGCGCTTTTGCCACGCTCGACACACATGCCTTCGTCAAAACCCATCGCCGTGACATACACTATCGGCCTACCCCACAGATCTCCTGCCGATCATAGCGGTCTTGCCAATCGCAACATCTCCACAAGTCACCAACATCCCCATCGGCGAGACCCTCAACCGTCGGCCAAGCAGAAACATCCTCTGCCGATGAACAAAGTCACTCCGACAGCACCCTGGCCTCCCACCTCCGTCGGTATGACCAACATCGTCGGAGCAGCATCTCAAACTTACGCTGACATCAAATGTTACGCTGATGACCACACCATCGGCCAGAGTACCCCTGTTGGCCCAACTCTCCACACTTCGTCCGATGCACCAAGTCACGCCGATAACATAAGTCATCCAGGTCTTCGGTGAGACACACGTTGTCGGCCCAACCAAAAACTCACCTGCCGACATCACTTGTTACGCCGATACAACACCATCGGCCAGACACCACTCCATCGGTGAACCCCACGCCGGCTCACCCGATAGCCAAAGTCATGGCGATAGCACTTCCCAATGTATCGAATGCCAACTCCACCGTCGGTCACACTGAACACAAAGTCATCCCGATGGCCATCCCGCATCCCCATCGGCAGAACCTCCATCGATCAGGCCGATGTGCAATCTCACTCCGATGGCATTCCCCATCGGGGTGACTTCCTCTAACGGCGAACCACAAAACATACTGGCCGATAAAACAAGTCTCGCCAATGAACACTTGAGATACCCCCATCGGCATGACCAACACCGTCGGCGGAACCACAATATCCTCGCCGATAAACCAAGCTCTTGGCGATATACAAAGAACACACCATGCTATTGATATGATCGCCAAGACACATGAAAACTCATGCTGATGGGTAGAACATGATGACCCCCTCCATCAAGAAAGATGATGTGGATGCTACAAAACACTGAAGGGGTGCCAAAACTGGAAATTTTTTTTGGATTTTTTGGGATGGTGCCTGCATAAAAATTGTTCAAGAACTGACAGTCAATTCAGGCACCAACAGAGGGCATGGGCTTTGTGAAATCTCTTGTTCCCTTTTGTGTTTTCTCTCTACCTTAACGTGATTGATATCAGTACATGATATCAACCACCTTAAGGTGGGGGCATATATAAGGTAAGCTATCTGATGATTTTGGTACTAGCGAAGCATGTTTGTAAGCCCTCTGCGAAGGTGGGATGTTGTATCTCCAGCATGAGTACACATCTTTATTATATATTGCAATCAAAATGCTCTCTACGGAGGCAGGATATCGTGCATATCCTTTTATTCAAAAGCTCTCTACGGAGGCAGGGATGGTGTATCTCTTGAGCTAGTGCACATCCTTTTTATTTTAAAAGTCCTCTGAGTAGGCAGGATTGGATCTTGAGACTATCCTCCCTTAAGCATGTTTTTGGTGGTTCTTCTGGCATAAGCCCAATCATAAGGTGTGCCTGTAGTGTGTTTGAGATGGTGGGAACTTAGAAATAAGATCCTTCCATCACCTTGTTTGTCATGTTTTAGACGTATAGTATGTCTTTGGTATGCTATACGACACTCATGTTTTCTGTGTCTTCTGTGTGTTTTCCCCCGTGTTTAGTCTCAAGGGTGTGGCGAAATGCCCCTCCTACACTCAGGCTTTGTATGGCATGTTTTCTCCCAAGCATAGTCTTAAGGGTGTGGCAAAATGGCCCTCTTATGCTTTAGGTTTTGTATGACGTGCTTTCTCTCAAGTGTAGTCTCAAGGGTGTGGAAAAATGCCCCTCCTACACTTTGGGATTTGTTTGGTGTGTCTTCTCCCCCATATGTAGTCTCAAGGGTGTGGTGAAATGCCCCTCCTACATTTTGGGGTTGTGTGTTGCATTTTTACTTTCTATGCATTTATATATATATAAATGAAAAAGAAATATGACTGTATTCATCGTGTTTCATGTGACTTCAATACTGTCTTCTCCATGTTTTGCGTGCCTACTACTGTCTTCATTGTGTTTGGCATGTCTACGATGTGCTTTCTCTAATGTCTACTTGAGACTGGGGCTAGAAATGGTTACTCAATATTTGTGTGTGCATTAGCTTCAAATGCCTAGCGTGTTTGCTATGTTTTGACCATACTTTAATGCATGTATGGGTTGTAAGATCTTACATACATTAAAGTGGGGGTTAAATTTTATGTCGTAAAATGTCCCCCTAGAAGTTTTACCTCCTAAGTTTAGCTCCCGGGTCCCTTGTTTTCATCATGCATGTTAGAATTGAATCCCGAGACAAAATGCCTTGAAACCCATGTCAAAATAGACTTAGGGGACATTGCAGAGCTTAGACCTTGACCAAAAATAGGTCCCAGGGCTTGGGCATTCATGCCCTTGCCCTATCCTATTTTGGTGGGGTCTCAAATTTTAATGTCAGTAAAGTTACCGTTAAAGGTGCCCTTTGTCGACATCTTAAGTTTGAATTATGAAATTAAAACAGGAATGCATATATAAGCATGTTTAGGACTTCATTTGTAATCTTGAAGATGACTAGAGGATGATTATGATTTTTTAGCGAACTTATGATTTTAGAGCATTCAAAGAATTCATTGTGGCAGAGCAGATTTGGCTTATTCTTCTCATGTTGTGAAAGATCTTCATCTACATGCGAGCTACACCTCCAAGATGATATCTATTTGTGTTTGAATCAATCATTTATCAATTTGTTTTTGTCTCTATCCTATAAGGACACGCATTCTTTATCTCACAATGGTGTTAGAAGGCTTGAATGCCATTCCAAGGCTTGACCAAGGCAAGCTCCTAAACACCACAACCCCCAACCCCTCTTCTTGCGATTGCAGGTGACAGGTGTCGGATCATGAAGAGTGGCATTGCAAAGGAGTGCTATAGAGCATAACGATCCTAGTTCTAACAGAAAAGAGCACTATTAGGGCTTGGGCGCTAGTCCTTTTGCCCTATGGGTTTGCAGAGCCTAAAATCTCTGGAATAGGGATAATCAGTAGAAGAAAAGGTTTGAAAACCCCTGATAAAAATACCACCTTGGGCTTGGACGCGAGTTCCTTTGCCCCCGATTGTTGAATATTCAAAACTTCAAAATTTGTTATGTATCTGATATTCATTTAGTATCTCTGTGTGCGAGTATTTGTCAAAATTCATCTATTTATTCACGATTTTGCATAATTAGTGTTTTGAGCATAATTGGTCTTAAATTAACATAGTAATCATCAATTTCTAAATTTCCCTATCATTATAAGTGAAAACCAACCTGTAGGTGAATCCTCTTGCAGAATTTGTGATTCAACTCAATTAAATGTCCTTGAATGTGTATAGTGAAAGGAGGAGCTAGTTAAACTATCCATCAATCCCATCTTCCCCCTTTTTCTACATAACACTACTATTTTTAGTGATGCTGCGAAGATGTTGTTTGTGTTGTGATGGATATTGAGCTTCATTGGAACTGAACTCCATGCATAGGTCAGATGCAACTATATCAGTTCAAAGCCTAGAAGTGAGCCATTCTTCTTTTCTTTCTTTCTTTCTCAATGGGCAGTGAATCCATTTGGATAGTGAGTCCACCTATAGTGGGAATTCTCTCTTTTGAGGCAGTAAGCCCTTTGGCAGTGAGCCTTTGTAATTCTATATTGCTACTACATTAATTTGTGAGCTAATCCTCACCGTGGCTTTTCCCTTTTAGGATTTTTCACATAAAATATGGTGTTCTCTTGTGTGTGGTGTTGTTATGATTTAGTTTCAGTTATTTACTTTTCATGCTTAAACATCATAATATGTTTAAAGGTTAATGTGGATCTGAATGTTTGTAAGGGTTTGAAGTTTTATTACAACTGATTCACCCCCCTTTTAGTTGTCTTGTGCATTCAACAAGTCCCACTTTGTGTCCTCTTTGTTGAACTCATCAGTTATATCCGATTAGAGACATCTTCCATGGGTTTACATTTGTGTTTGCCATTTTAAAATGCAAGTTACAATGGCCCAAAAAAATTGGATAAGTCCCAAAAATCCTAAGTTTGCCTTGTGTTTTCAATGTTTTGGAGTTTAGAGTTCTATCCCTCATCCTTCCATCCCCATCGTCTCTGAACTTCACCTTGTTCCTGGCAAATTTCTCTAAGTGGTCAATGTTTTTTGGAGGTTGGAGTTTAGACCTTCCCTCTTCTTCCTTCTTTTCCTTGGAAGGAGAAAGGTGGAAGGCTCGGGGCTCAACTCTGACCTTTTCCCTTTGCAAATTGGCTAAGTGTTTTATTGCCGGAGGTTAGGGTTCTCCTCTTCTCCCTTCTTCCTCGGGAGGATGGAAGGATCATGGCTCGAGCTCTAATTTTTACTTTTGCAAATTTGACTAAGTGTGGAAATTCTGTGGGATGTTGAGGATCGGAGTTATGCTCTTTCACATTCTTCTATGAAGGCTAGAAGGCTTAGAGCTTGAGCTCCGATCCTTTTCTCTGTAAATCTGGTTAAGTGTTTTGTTGTCAGACTTCAGAGTTTTGCTCTTCCACCTTCCCTCTTGGAAGGCTGAATGCTGAAACTCTAAAGGCCATCTATGGCCACATGATGGCATTCCACCTTTCTATCTTTCTCTTTTGGTGGGCCCCTTGCCCATTCACAGAACTGCGGAATGTTGCCACCTGGCCATGACGTCATGAAGGAGGGCTGAATGCTGAATGTTTGAGGCCTGATCTCTGCTAGGGTAAAATCTTCTAAGTGTTATGGAAAAGTTTGGAGTTTTCACCTTCCACCTCCTTTCTTCTAGAAGCGATGAGGCGGAGGGTCAGAGGCCTGAACTTCAAAATTCTGACAGCTTCTTTCTTCATGGAGAAAACATGATTTGACTAGCTAGTGACCCTCCTGGTCACCATTAATACTCTGTAAGGGCCTATTTTCATGCAGTAGATGGTATTCCCACCTCTCCATGCTACTATTCCTCATCTGCATTAAATTTCTTGTACCCATGGCATTTCATTAGATTTTGCAGATATGCGCTAGGGCACGCTTCAAAGGACACTAGTTCAAGTTAATGCAGCATGGTTGACATCCTTTCTTATTGACTTCTCCCCTTCCACACCATTGTTTCTATAGTAAAGATGAAATGTTATATATGCATGTGTAAAAGATGTATTTAGGGTTGGTCGTTGAGCCAATTGTTTGGTTTGGAAGAGCCTAAGGAGTTTATCTAGCATCAACACATGATTTGTGTAGTCTGTTAGTGAAGGGATATGTTTAGTATAGAGTAGGAAGGTTATGTAAAGAAGATTTGAATGTAATGGTATGTCTCCATGGGAGTTTGTAATGATTTTGGGTAAATACATAATCGTAGTTATGTATTTCCCTTTGCTACATTTGCTAGTTTGATTGTAATAGATGTTTGGAGATGTGTGACAACATCTAAGTTGATACAAGGTTTTGTATTTGCCATCCTTTTGTTGCATAGGAATCATTGCAGTTCTCTTTTGGATTATTAAGTATGTCCATTGTATGAAGATCTATTAGAAAGTCATACATGTAAATACATGTCTAGCTTTGTTGATCCTTTGTTGTGTATTTATTTTCCTCCTTGGATTCTGTGACTCTGTTGCCCAATGGAATAGGCACCAGTCCATATTGGAGAGGGACCAAACAATATTAAAAACACACAAATCTTTTACCTGTGGTTCAGGGATAAAAACCATCTTTCCTGTGCATGTACATTTGCACAGTTGAATCAGCTTAATTAGAGGCCTGTGCAACCATTTTGTCTTGATCTAGTGACAGCTCTTGGGGTCAAGTGTACATTGGGTATGGCTATGTATGTTTATCTATATTTTATTTCATACCTTCAGGAATATACCTCCTAGGTCTAATTGAGCTTGAAGAGTAGAGGAGTCTGCCCACTCCTGTAGTTGGCCAAAATAGCCCAAAATATGTTGATAAACCTCTTCCTCTCACCCTAACGACATTCCTTGGCCTAGGTGATTTAGGAAAGTTTTAGAGTTTTGGGTTGGAGTTATTTTGGGAACCAACATTTTGACACTATTGCCAGGGATGTTTGAAAGGTCGAAGAATTTGAAGACCCCTATTTGCAGTTGTTGCCAAGTGTAGTTGTGCATTATGTTTGGGTAAGTTGGCAGCTCGTCAACTTACACCAACGGATTGGCACCATTGTTAGGGATAAAGTCACTTTAGGCATTGCCAGGTTTAGGTAGCTGAAGTATTTTTCATGCCCCTATAACAGTCAGTTTGCAATTGTACATTTTGTTTGGGTAAGTTTTGTATCCCGTCATCTTATGCTAACAGATTGGTGCCATTTTTGAGGATGGGTAAAATACTGGGTTATAAAAGTTTGAAGACTCTGCTGGTGAGCTAAACCTAGAATCTGTTTTGGCCTTGAAGATTGTCATGCTTCAGGTATTTCCTCTTTCAAAGAGGTGGTGACTCTGCTGTCAAAGAATTGAAGGTTGTTCATTGCTGTTATAGTTATGCTATTGGTGATTCAGACAACCCAAGTTTATGAACAACAACTGGAAATTAAGGTACACATGGTTTCCTTTTATAACCAATTCAGACTTTCTCCAAAATACAAAAGCATTTATTCTATTAAGTCTTGTGCTTCCTTGCATGGTAGAATATTTTAATCATGGCCACTTGGTACATTGATGGCCCTAGAGCAGATCCTTCTTGTGCATTGTCCTATGTCTCAAGACATGAATATTATGAGGATGAAGATGCTTATGGTTCTTATGATGATGATTCATCCTATTACTTAGATTGCCCTGCATCTTGCATCCTCTTGTCTCAATGTCAAATACTCCTTCATGATGAGAAGGATTCATATATACTATAGTATGAAATAGAAAGAAACAAACGATTGTTGGAGTCATTGTTGTAGCGAGAAGAAGAAACAACAAAATTTACTATCAAGCTACTTGAATCTAGGCCACAATCTATTCCCTCTCATGTTGTTCCCATTTTCTCACTTTCTCGACCCCCTCCCATTGCTAATGATACCACATACAGACAATTGGACCTTTCATGGGTCAGTTATGAGAAGCAGTCCATGCCCAAGAAGGTTTATTCCCAGATGCCTTTATTTGATGGGTGCAAAGCTTATGATGGGAAAGCATATGTTCTTGCATTTTCAAATTTCATGGGTAGGTTCCAATTTGAGGATGAGGATATGTGAATGAGGTTCTTTGTTAGATCTCTATGTGGATTGGTGAGGAAATGGCTTGTTGGTTTCCCTGACCATCACTTTGCTTCTTGGGATCATTTAGTGGCTACTTTTGAAAAGTTTGCAAGTAGTTTGAACCCTGTGGTTCTTGTCCAAGAACTTGAAAATATCAGAAGCCATGAGGGTGAATCCAACATGGATTTTAGCCATTGGTTTTTTGTTGCACTATCTAGAATTCCAGATGCCTTCAAACCTTCTATTCTAGCTTGCATTAATTTGTTTTTTGAATCTTATGAAGTTGGATTGAGTTCAGTACTAGAAGATTTGAGGCTGGTTGGTTTGCAACAGGCTTACCTTGCTCTTGATGCCTTGGTTAAAATGAGAGATGAGTATGTTGTTAGGTTGGTATCCCTTTAGCCAATAAGGGCATGGTTTGGTGGTTAAGTCACTCAGTTGTAGTGGTGGCCACTAGAGTTTAAAACCCTGCTGGGCCAACGAGCTCACAAGATTTACACCTTCGCTGGGCCAACAAGCTCACGGGTTTGAAGTGTTCTTGCTTGGGGATGAGGTCCCCCATGTTGTGGCCTCACCAGTTCATTTCTTCGAGCAAAAGAATTCACATGGAGCCCGCGGGCGTGTTGCACCAGCATTGCCGGTCACGTTAAAAAGTTTACCAGGCGCAAAAAAAAAATAGGTTGGTATCCCCCAAGGTAAATTTTGTGAATGGTGAGAATGAGAGAAACAATATTGCAACAGATCATGTTGAATGTGTTGTAAGGAAAATGAACCCTTGCAAGGTAGCATCATATGATAGTTGTGCTGAGAGTGAAGATAGTGTAGCTACCTATCTTCAATTGGATGCATCACCCCTTGTGGATGATGATGTTGTTACTTTGTCTTGTGATCCTCAACCTGAAATTAATGATGAAAGTAGTGTGCTTGCACCCAGTAATAATCAATCTGTGATAGGTAAAAGTGCAGACATTTTGTCTCAATTTGAGGGCCTTGCTGTGGGTTGTGATGTTGGTAAATGCAGTATTGGGTAGGTGCAATTTGATAGTGAGGACGTGAGGGCAAAGATGTTAGATGTAACATCTCTTGACAATGCAAGGGATGAGGGAAATATATGCACTCTTTTGCATTTGGATGGGTCAATCCGTGGGAGTGGTGGCAATGATGAGTTTTTATTTAGTGAGCTCCTAGGTTTTGTCCCTTTTGACAGTGATGAAGTTGATTGTGTTGGGGATGCTTGTGTGGAGGTCAAGGTGTCTTGTGCTTCAAGTGATATTTCTTACACTTGTTCTTCCTTTACTGATGATTTGTGTACTGATTGGTTCCGGTTGGATGAGCCTATAACTATTAATATCGGTAAAATCGACCTCCATGATGATCATTTTCTTGCTGATCTAGTTATGTAAGAAATCAATAGAATTCCTTGTGGTGGTGTGGAGGAGGACAGTCTTGTACATGTATGCAGTAGCAACTGTAATACAGTGAGTTGCCTAGATGAGATTGCAATAGAGAGGTTATGGGATGGATGCAATCCATCATTTGAAAGACCTCATTATGATTATTAAGTTGTTGATGATGAAGATGTTGATCAGGTTTGTGATCAAAGTGTGGAACAAGACATCAGCATGTGTGAAAATTTTGTATGCTAGTAGCCTATTATCAAAGAGTTTGACACTTGTGAGTATGAATGCTTCCTTTGCAATGAAGGCCAAGTGTCTGATGTTGTAGGTAATGATGTTGTGCCAGAATTTGAATCTTTTATTTGGGCCCTGTATACACATAGTAATGACATTACAAAGAAACATGAATGCCAAGTTGAAGATCTACACGTTCCTATCGAACTTGAGTATATGGAAGAGCTGGAGTCTTTCCAGTTTGATCTACAAGGTGAAGTGCCTTCTTTTGTGGATCAACAGTGCAATAAGACACAGTTTGTTTTGCCATGTGAATTGGAGGTATTTTCTTTTTACCTCAATTTTCATGAAGTGGCTAGCAGGTATGATAGCATGGCACATGTTAGTGGAGGTTTGCCTTCATTTCTCTGTTTTGTTGCTGACCTAAATTTTATTTTTACACCACTTTCTACCTAGAACAAGCATGATATGGGTATGAATAGGTCAAGCACCTACCTTTTGTGGTTGCCATGTGGTAATAATTTTGTTGGTGTAGCTGACCTTGGATGAACAAGTATATGTTGCAGATTAGTGCATGCTAAGAGTAGCCTTCAGTTATTGTAGTTGGGTAAAAAATGCAACTTTGGTTTGAGGGAGATCAACTCCTTCATTCATCTTGTCTTTGACAGAGGCAAGTAGTTGCAACAATTTTGTGTAGGCTTGGCCTGCAATGCTCTGAATTTTTAATTACAGTCAACTTTCCTTTTGTGCCCTCATGATTATGATTGAATGCCTTGTAAATACATCTTTCATTGCCCCCTTGTTTGTTTTTTCCTTTTGTTCTGCTTGGAGATATTCTAAATCCTTGTTGTGCCACTGCTTGGCACACGTTCCCAACCAGAGCCAGTGTTGACACCCAAAATTACTAGTCCCCAAATGTCTCATTTTTTGCCCCCAATTTCCATCTAAGTCCCACTTTGTGCCCTCTTTGTTGAATCCATTAGTTATATCCGATCAGAGACATCTTCCATGGATTTACATTTGTGTTTTCCATTTGAAAATCAAGGTAGAAAAGCCCAAAAAAATTGGATAAGTCCCAAAAATCCTAAGTTTGTCTTGTGTTTTCAGTGTTTCAGAGTTTGGAGTTCTGTCCCTCATCCTTCCATCCCCATCGTCTTTGAACTTCGCCTTGTTCTTGGCAAATTTCTCTAAGTGCTCAATGTTTTTCAGAGACCTCAGAGTTTGGACCTTCCCTCTTCTTCCTTCTTTTCCTTGGAAGGAGAAGGGCGAAAGGTGCGAGGGCTAAACTCTGATCTTTTCCCTTTGCAAAGAAACTAAGTGTTTTATCGCCAAAGGTCAGGGTTCTCTTCTCCCTTCTTCCTTGGGAGGATCGAAGGATCGAGGCCTGAGATCTAATTTTTCCTTTTGCAAATTTGACTAAGTGTGGAAATTTTGCGGGATGTCAGGGATCAGAGTTCTACTCTTTTGTATTCTTTTGTGAAGGCTAGAAGACCTGGAGCCCGAGCTCCTATCCTTTTCTTTGTAAACCTGGTTAAGCATTTTGATGTCAAACTTCAGAGTTTTGCTCTTCCACCTTCCCTCTTGGAAGGATGAACCCTGAAACTCCAAAGCCCACTGATGGCCACATGATGGCAATCCACCTTTCTGTCGTGCTCTTTTGGTGGGCCTCTCGCATGTTCGTAGAACCGCAAAATGTTACCACCTGGCCATGATGTCATGAAGGAGGGCCAAACACCTAAAGTCTAAGGCCTGATCTCCGCTAAGGCAAAATCTTCTAAGTGTCATGGCAGAGTTCAAACTTTTTGCTTTCCACCTCCTTTCTTCTACAAGAGATAAGGCAGAGGGAAAGAGGTCCGAACTTCAAAATTCTGGTGGCTTCTTTCTTCATGGAGAAAATGTGATTTGACTGGCTAGCAACCCTCCTGGTCACCATTAATGCTCCATAATGGCCTATTTTTGTGCAACAGATGGTATTGCTACCTCCCCATGCCACTGCTTTGCATCTGCATTGAATTTCTTGTACCCATGGCATGGGTGAACCTCCAATTTTAGTAGATTTTGTAGATATGTGCTAGGTCATACTTCAAAGAATGCCAGTTCAAGTTAATGCAGCATGGTCAATGTCCCTTCTTGTTGACTTCTCCCTTTCCATGCCATTGTTGCTATATTAAAGACAAAAAATTATATATGCATGTGTAAAAGATGTATTTAGGGTTGATTGCTGAGCCAATTGTCTAGTCTGGGAGAGCCTAAGGAGTTTCTCTGGCATCAACACATAATTTGTCTAGTCTGTTAATGAAGGGATATGTTCAGTATAGAGTAGGAAGGTTATGTAATGCAGATTTGAATGTAATGGTATGTCTTCACGGGAGTTTGTAATGATTTTGGGTAAATATATAATCACAGTTATGTATTTCTCTTTGCTACATTTGCTAGTATGATTGTAACAAATGTTTGGAGATATGTGACAACATCTAAGTTGATACAAGGTTTTGTATTTGCCATCCTTTTGTTGCATAGGAATGATTGTAGTTCTCTTTTGGATTATTAAGTATGTCCATTGTATGAAGATCTATTAGAAAGTCATATATGTAAATATATGTATAGTTTTGTTGATCCTTTGCTGAGTATTTCTTTTCCTCCTTGCATTGTGTGATTCTATTGCTCAATGGAATAGGCACCGGTCCATATTGGAGAGGGACCAAACAATATTTTAAAAACACACAAATCTTTCACCTATGGTTCAGGGATAAAAACCATCTTTCTTGTGCATGTATATTCACACAGTTGAATCAACTTATTTAGAGGCTTGTGTAGCCAGTTTGTCTTGATCTAGTGATAGCTCTTGGGGTCAAGTGTACATTGGGTATGGATGTGTATGTTTATCTGTATTTTATTTCATGCCTCTAGGAATATCCCTCCTAGGTCTATCTGAGCCTGAAGAGCAGAGGAGTCTACCCACTCATGTGTAGTTGGCCAAAATTGCCCAAAACTTGTTGATAAACCTCTTCCTCTCACCCTGACGACATTCCCTAGCCTAGGTGATTTAGGAAAATTTTAGAGTTTTGGGTTGGAGTTATTTTGGGAACCAACACATGGGACCAATAAAGCTTCTTAAGTGATTATCCATTGACATAATGCAATATATCTTGGTGCATAATGTGTGGACCTCAAAGAGATACTTTAGCATGCCACATAGTCAAATGATCTTGAAGAACATGGAACTAACATGTGTACATGAGTGCAATTCTCTAGCTGAGACTACATGTCACTATGAGCAACTTTGTGATACCATATTGATGGTTCTTGTTTGTTGGCGTGAGTGCTCAACTGGTGACTAAATTAGAAATCCAAGTGTGGCATGCCAAATAACTAAAAAGGAAACCATTGAATTACAAAATAAAACAAATTAAAAGGAAATGTTTTTGGTTGATACAAGATTGCTCTTATACCCTAGATGCTACTACATCAATATCTATAAGAAGGTGGTGTAAACACTATCTCAAAGAGATATTTTGTCTTGAGTGTTCTGTAATTGTTGAATGATGCTAAAATCCTTTGTTTTAGATGTGATTTTAGGTACAAGAGTTAGGTTAAGTGCATTAGATGGTGGAAAATTAACATCTTGGCCTCTTTCTAATATTTGATGAGTGTGCCTCATAAAATTATAATCATGTGAATTAGGGGCCACATGTATAAAAAAGACATAAGACACCTTAAGAGAAGATGAATTATTCCCTAATCAAAAAATAAATTGTGATGAACATTTCTAAGTCCATACTATCCTTATGTGAACTATGGCTAGAAAAATAAGTAATAAAAGCATGAGCCAAATTCATGAAGTATAAAGAAAACAAGATGAATCAAACCATTGTAAATCTCTACCACTTTAGTATTTAATATAAACTCACTAATCACTAAGATATCATCATCTTAGAAATATTCATAATTAGCAAGTAAAAATAATCTCACATGTAAAGAAGCATTTGTGGAACCATCATAGTCATCATGTGTAAATTTTATCCACTAAGTCTCATGATATCATCATGTAATGTAAGATAAAACAATGTGGTGTCAATAAAGAACATGTGATAAGCTACTAAATTATCATCATGGTATAAGATATCATCATATGGAGTAAGACAATGTAAAAGGTTATTAGAAGCATCAATAGATTCAACATGAGAAGTAGAAGAATCATTATTATCATACCCATCATCATGTATATAACAAGGAAATACATTCAAATCATGTGAATCTATGGAGATAATGCTATCAATATATATAAATGATTTCCTATCAAAAAGTTGTGTCATCCATAGGTGAAGGAGGTAAACCTATGTCCATCCTACAAGGTGTGTCATAAGGTATATCCTCACTAGGTATGTACTCATCACTATCAAAATCCATATGATCATCATTAAGATGATGGATAAATGACATAAGTGTATCTAATAGGCATGGATGAGCACTAATAAACTCAATGATAGAAGGAAAATATGAGACTTGATAGGATAAGACCTCCATAGAATACATATCCCTATCCTCAGTATAACGTTTCATGATAATATCAAGGATCTAGAGGGATGGTGTGTAATGAAAGATAAGAACCTGCCAAAATCTAAAATGTATGCATGTAAATTAGGGTGTGTGCAAGAAGTTGTGTCCACTTATTGGCCAAAAAGTGGAAGTGTTTTCCCTGATTTTCAGAATTTGTCACATTTGACCTAAAAATTTGAAGCACTTAATGGTGGAATCTTGGAAAAAGTCACTAAATATGAAATGTAGTTCTTAGAGTCTAGTTTCCAAATATGTAATTTTTTTCAACACCCAGATGATAGAAAGTGATTTTGAATAGGTGTTTCTAAAAACCACTGTTTAAAAGTCACTTTTTTTTTACTATACCATGTACGTGTACGTCCTCCATATTTTGACCTAAATAATCATATTTTTCAAAATCCTTTTGGGAAACGATTTGTAACTCACTGAAGCACGTTTTTCATATTTTTTTGTAATTTTTTATTGAATATATTTTTTTTTATTAATTTTTTATTGGCCATTTTTGGTCTTTTAAAAAATCATCATGTACGTCACGCATAAGATGACCTAAACTTAACATTTTTTGAAATTTTTTTTTTTAAATTGAAAAGAATTGTCTAAAGTACGTTTTCCTACAATTTTTTTTACAAAAAAGTATGTTAATAAAAAGTTATTAAAATACTAAAAAACCCTAATAATTCAAGTTTATGGACCTATTTCATCAGAAATTGATTAAAAAATAGAAAAATTAATCCAATTGTAAAAAAAATTGCATATTTAGAATCTACACTGTCTCACTATAATGGGTTTTAATTTCGTCAAAATATTCTGCAAAATAGACCTTCAGATATATGCCGAAAGTCACTATTTTGTTGTGACATTGACAGGACCTTCAAGTTGCAGGTCAAACCTGGTCCAGAGGTCAGGTTTGGGTCCCCAAAGCATTTCCCGAACCGGGTTACAAAGCAAAACCCGAGCTTAAAATTCAAATTTTAAATAACGGGATCCCGTTTTAAAACTGGATCCCGTTTCATAAAAGGTTAATATTTTAACCTTTATGAAATGGGATCCCGTTTCATAAAGGTTAAAATATTAACCTTTTATGAAACTCAAAACGGGATCCTGTTTCTTGAAAATGGGATCCCGCTTTTGGCTCGGGATCCCGTTTTATAAAAAGTGGGATCCCGTTTTGGTTAACCCGATTTCGGATTTTTTTCTAACTCCGAAACTTCCACCTTAAGTGGACACAACTTCTTGCATTTACCCATTAGCCAGGAAACAAGATACAAAAGAAGCCATACTAATAAATTATTTTAGGGTGAGAGGGTGGGAAAAATCTATACCACTATTGATACCCAAGCCCTAATCAAAGTACATATTCATATATAGATTGAAAATGAGGTAGGAAATTTGAAAATGTATGATAAAATCAAAGTAATATTAGATTTGAAATGTCTTAAAATCAATGGAAGTATAGTCTTAAGGTCAATCCTGGGGGGTGTAAGTATGGACATGTTTACAAAAATGTAAAGGAAAATAAACTTTACCTAAGTGTAATCTAGGATAATCTAATGAAATGCATACAAATAGACATACATTAACCTATATTAATAAATGGTGATATTGTGGGCTAATGTATTATAAAATAATAAGTGCTACAATATGGAAAGAAAATGTAATAAGAAACTTAGGTCCTTGGCTCTATGCTTGAAGAAGATTAATAAATTTGTTGATGCATTGTGTTGACCCTCAAATTTGCAGTATGCAAAACCCTAAAAGGATGCCAAGCTTTATGATTAGGTTATGCAACCAATTTGGCCAATTGATAGAATCAACCAAGATGGCTGGGATTCCCTACACTTTAGGCTCTATTTCACCTAGGTGGGTATTACCTTATGTTCACCAATGAATATTTACTCCTCAAATTTGTTGGTGACTTTGAAACAGATTATAGGGTTTGTGTAATTTTATCAATTAAATCATACAATTTAACCTAATTTAGATTGGCATTTGATTTGAATAGGCTATTCTTTCTGTTCTACACACTATTCCTACTCCTACAAATAGAAAATTAAAATTGGATTTTTGAATATAATACAAGAAAATGATTCTAGAAAGGAATTGATTGGTACCTTTTTCCCTACAGGGAAATGGAGTCTATTCACAAATAGATTTGTGCTTACTCTCTAGTCACAACTCTAATTACTTGGCATAGTATTGTCTATGACTGGCATAAACATGCAAGATAGTTTTTATCTAGCTCTTATTAATTATCCAACTTGGATCCTCCAAATTACAGTGATCTATTTAATGGAATTTAATTCCTACTTGAGGAAACCCTATTAGACAAATCACCCAAAACATGAAATATGCTTTGAAAAACTAGACATATACTTGATATGCTAATTTAAATAACAAGGAGAAAACAAAAATGGAGACAACCAGATAAAATGTAACAAGAACATTCAATAAGAAATTGAGAACTAGATTTCAGGCACCTAAGAAATGCAGTTTGCTTTTATTGATATGCTTCAGAGAACAAGCCTTACAATGTCTCTTTCCAAAATCACCTTTCTAGAGAGATTTTCCCAAGGTCTTGACTTCCTTCATAAAGGGACGAAGGAAGCAACAAGCTTTAGACCTTTCACATTCCAAAATGACTTTTCATATGCCCACCCCTTGATATGACATATTGCAATATTTACTCTTTGACAAGTCTTAATAAGACCACCACATATATTTTGAATACATTTTGAAAAGAATGAAAAATAAGAAAGAGACAAAATAGGAGGACATCCAAATTTTTTTGATGAAGATTTGGTGCCTAATGACGCAAGCTTGATGCTTACCTTGCTTCACTGCATACTTTACCTATTCAATCCTCAGTTGAAAGATATTGTTTCTCCCATTGATATATTGTGTAATCACTAGGCCACTTGTATTCTTGGATCTAGAGTAGATTGACCTGGTGATCCTTCCATCTTTTGTCCAACAACACTTTGACATCAATGATGAATTTTGCATACCCAGCATCTAGTGCAATCACTCTATCCAGAATCGAAAAATGTTGATATCTTCATCCTTCTTCAAATGATCAATTACTCGAAGAACTATTTGATCAAACTCATTTTTCCATTCTTGAAAGCTTTTGATTTGTTTATCTTGTACCAAAATTAAAGGAATTAATTGAAGCTTGAAAGTGGCAAAAGAGTCTATCTTTGCTTGTATCTTTTGGCTCTCTCCATTCACATACTAAAATTCATCCAAAATCCTCTTGACCATTTTGTTTGTTGGTTTGAGAGCAGCAGGAGCACCTGTATTTCTTTGTAGAGCTTTGTACAGGGTTATCAATGTATGATGTGCTGGCTGCCATCTCTTGTATACTAGGTTCAAAGTAGAAAGATCAACTTTTAATTGGTCAATTACTTGAGAGAAAGAATTGTAGCATTCATGCACATCTCCCAGTTTGTTAATGACCAATTTCACTCTATACTCCAAAATTTTCTCAAACACATCAAGAATTTTCAGTCTTGCTTCTCCTTTTGTTATCTCATTTTGCTTTTTCAGACCCTCAATTTCCTTTTCAAACTTCAACTTCAAAGTATTCAACTGATCAACAGGCATTGTGTCACCAACTTCTTGAGCTTGTGGAGGATGATATGGAACAATTTCTTTGTTTTGAGACTCACCAACTCCTTTGAGTTGCTTCTTCAATATGACATTCTCCAAATATAGTCTATTGACTTCCTTGTTCATCTCAATTTGAGTCTTTTAATATTCAAGCAAGTTTTGCTCCATGTTTTTCATAGCAGCTTTGGTGAGCACGACTGAGTGCATGGTGAGGTTGGCCACTTCCAAGGCTAGTGTATCTTTCAATGTTTTGACCATGGTTATCCCTCTCATCTCTTGAACAACATCAAGCAATCTTGGTTGCTATGTGCTCTTTTGCATACTCCATATGGCCAAAGTTTCAATTTTGGGATTGTATCCCACACCACTCATTCCATTTTCAAAATCAAACTCAAACACCAACATTGGATCATCCTAGTTTCTTACTTGATCAAGCAAGAACATTGTCTTCAAGTCCATCCCTTGAATGATCATCATATTGCTTTTAAGAACAATTTGTCTAGCCTCCTTAGGATTGGCATTTATTTCATCAATTTTCATATCCTTGAATGTTTGAGCAACAAATTTCTCATGCTGGGATTCATCACTTCCCATTTTATTGATTTCCACCTTCTCCTCAAATTCTTTCATCTTCAATTTCATCCAAAAGTCCTTGATTTTAGGAGTTTTTATGAACTAATAATCTTCAATGAATCTCAAAGAGTCAACTACTCTTTCATCCTCATGCATTACTTTCTCTCCCTTCTCTTGATCTTCCTTTCTTATCTCAGGCATATGAGCTTCTACATCTGGTTGGGGAGGCTGATCAACTTCTTCATGCTCATTCATATGTTGTATTATATTGGCAACTTCCTCTGTATCTCCCATCCATTCAGTCATTTCATAGGGTACAAATGGAACAACATCATCACCTTTTTGCCTTTTTGAAGGTGGTTGATCAGGGATTGAAGGATCTTGCACTAACATGGCATCAGGAGTAGGTTCTGTGATCAGAACTCCAGTTAACCTTCTAACTAGGAGCTTAGCAGCCTTTGTAGGCTAGCTTTCTACTGCTTTGCCATATATCCTCTCAAAGTTATCAATGATCAGATTTATTCTTTTTAGAGGCTCATTGTCCTCAATGAAAAATCCAAGAAAATTTGGATTACGTTTCCTTTTTCCCTCCTCAATCTCCATTAGGATGTCCCATTTTCTTTTTCTACTATGCACTTCTTCTAGAGTGAGGAAGTTTTTGATGACATATTTATAGTTCACTTGATGAGTAATCCCAGATTTGGTAAGGATTACTTGTCTGACAAAATTCACATGACCTTCTGGGTCAAAGACTCTCTCAGTAGCACACTTCAAAGAATATCTAGTTTTCAAATACTCTTACAATTCTTCAAGAGTGTCAGCACCAACAGACAGTCCTTCAAACACAACAAGGTCTGGTAAAAATGTTCCATTTTTCTATTTTTTGATCAAGTCCCTCTCCATCCACATCATCTGCGACATAAATTCTATAAATGCCAACCTGGAAGGACAAAATTTTGGCAGAATATGTGGGGCGTGAGTGCATCCATAAACTCTTATCAATGTGTGGTCTGGCAAAAAGAAGAAATCAACAAAATTATGTGTGTGCCCCTTCTTTGGATTCATTGCATGTGGTGTCAACAATTCCCTTGCTTCTGATGTCAATCTTGGTACAAGATGCCCAAGGGAAGCCATGATTCTAACAACAAAATCATCATGAGAAGAAACATAGTCACCCTTGTTGCAATTCATGTCCGATAGGTAACACCAACACTGCACAGGTAATTTGTGTCCCTTGTTATCACCCATGGTCAAATCCATCCTTGGACTCCACCTTTTCCTATTTTGAAACAAAATCAAATGACACAACAAAGAATAATGCCTGAACTTAATTGGTCACCTGTTCTCTAGTATTTGAAGGGATCCCTCATGCAACTATTTTTCTAGATAGAAAGCAAAATCATATTCATTATTCAGCTCATTATTTTGTATCCTCATAGCCATCATCATTATCCCAATTGGCATTTTCTCTTGTGCATCTATTCCAAGAATTTGACAAAGTGCAAAGTATGTTTTCTTGTAGTAAACCATGAAACTATCCACATGGAATGGCTCAACAAAAGTAGTAGGGATGGGAATTCTTCTATTGTTGGCCCCCTTTCTCATATACATTGGGAGTTCATCATTTTTGTAGGTTTTTCTCAATTTCTTATAGTCTTCTTCACTTTTCTAAACATCCACAACAACCATAGCTTGCTTGTTCAACATGAAACAATTGATTATGGCATTTCTTGTAATTATTACCAGTGGTGAACCATCAAGCAACCTTACTGTCTTTGTAGCTCCATGATAACAATGTGCCATAATTTTAATGAGTTCAATCTCCATAAAAACATTAGGCACAATCAGCTTTGCTAGGTCTAAAACCAACGAATTGCACATAGGAGCTTGTTGATCCTTCTTTTCATAGAAATACCAAAACAAATTCCAACCTGAGACATGGATTATTGCATCCCTACAACCTTGGAATTCATCCTTGAAAACCTTTTTGAACCCCTTATCCACTGACTATGGAAATATATCTAGAATAAACTGTTGCAGAGGTCTTTTCTTGTCTTTTGGGGTAAAGGATTCAGCTTTTTTACTAGACTCAATCTTTTTTGGGGCCATTATGAATGCAAGACTATCCTAGGGTTTTTTAAGCTACTTGTATATTACACAAAATTATCTGATAGCGATGAGTTACTTGATTTTGCAGAGATGGACTTGAATGACTCACCTGTGAATTCGTCACACACTGTATACCAAGACTATAGTTTTATCACTCCCAAATGCTTCAAGCTACTCTTTGAATTGCTGTGAATGGTGAAAATGAGACTACAAATAGAAATTTATCGAGCTCCCATACCAGACCACTTCACCATTAATTTTGCTTCATGCTGAGTGACAAGCTTTGGTGATCTAGTTTTGAATGTCCACCATCGATGGAAGATGATCTAACAAATCCAATGCTACACATTAATTGTAACCATAGCTGTCTCACAATCCTACCCATGTGGTTGAGAAACTTCGTGGTGTGGCTGTTGGCAAGAGACACTATATGGATTCATGGTTGTTGTCATTGATGGCAACAAAGGTCATCCCACATATCCGCAAATCATGGTGTGTCTCTACCGGAAGTCAGAATGAAGATTGTTGTGGTCTGGTGAACAAGAACAGAGCATGTGGCAAGGTCCGACAGATTGGTCCGGATCTCTCAGAGGAAGTGTCTTGGCCCAGTGCAGATTTGGGGAAGTCAAGAGGACTACCTTGAGTAGTATATTCCAAGGATTTAGCCTCCGGTGATGAACAAAGAAAAAGATATGAATAGTTGAGTACCGG
This sequence comes from Cunninghamia lanceolata, assembly GCA_027924645.1. Taxonomy (NCBI): domain Eukaryota; kingdom Viridiplantae; phylum Streptophyta; class Pinopsida; order Cupressales; family Cupressaceae; genus Cunninghamia; species Cunninghamia lanceolata. The sequence continues at coordinate 1,526,857 of BSBN01001040.1, read as the reverse complement.
ATTCCTGAGAGACAGTGAGAACAGAGGAAGAACTGACTGACAGAGTATCAGACTATTTTCCAGATGTGTTACTGTTGATGGTAAAGGTTGTGAAGGCATGAATCATGTTTGGCTGACATGATTAATGATATCTACAAGTATATGCTTGATCCGCATTGCTTGGTGAGCAAGGATTCAGTTGACAGAACAGAGTTTGTAAGAAACTAGACTGTTCCAGATGCCGACTAGAAAGGTGACAAAATTACTTGTGCGGATATATATAGAGGATGGATTTAGTTGTGAAATGTGTGATTGTGTGAAGGCATATGCGAATAAGTGCAGAACAGAGCAGAAGTAGTAAGAAAGATCCAGTATGTGAAAGGATAGCAGAATAAAGAACAGAGGAAAGATGAAGTGCAGCAGATCAGTGTACTGAGCCTAAACCGTAACTGAACACCAGCATATGTAGATGCTTCCAATCAGTTCAAGACTGTGATTCTTATCACTTTGTAGATAGTGTGTCTCCTTGTAGGCAGTGAGCCTCTTTGTGAGCAGTGTGCTCGGGCAGTGAGCCCTAATTGGCAAGTGCCATTTTTGTAATTCCCTATTCTTCTAACAGAGAATAATCTTTGGGTTAATCACCCCGTGGTTTTCTCCCTTAACAAGGTTTCCATGTCAAAAATACTGTGTCATGTGTTTCTTATTTCATGGTAATGTTTTTGTGTTTGATTCAATGCTGCATTAATTAATAAGTAAGTTCAAAAAGAAAATAAATAGGATAATTGATTCACCCCCCCCTCTCAGTTATCAACAATTGGTATCAGAGCTAAGTTCCTCCTAATAGAGCCTAACAGGTTGAGGAAGATCTGGGAGTTCAAATGGATGCATATGGTTTAAGGGAGCAACTCAAGACTGCCCTTGAGGATCTTGAACAGTCAAATTCTGAAGTCAATGAATTAAAGGAAAGACTCAAACAAGCTGATGAATTCATGAGAGAATTAAAAGACAAATTAAGTCTCTCTATGAAAAAGAGAAAGGAGCTGCTCCAACAATTGGCAAGACAAAGTGAAGAAAGCAATACAAATGAAGAATTGACTGAGCAAACCAAGTTATGTGAAAAGTTATCAAAAGAAGTCATTATGTTAAGACATGAAATGGAATCAGGAACTATAAAGTTTACTCAAGAGATTGAAGAAAAAAGAAAAGCTGAAGACAATCTAAGACAATCTCTTAAAGAAAAATCAGAAGAATGCCACCAGATGGACAAGATTATCAGACATCTTGAATCTGATCTTGAAGATGCCAAAGATAATGAAGAAAAACTTGAGGATCAAATTGCCTCTCTCAAAAGAGATCTTCAAACAACAAATGAATATAAAGAAAAATTCAAGATAAGTTCTGCCCAACTTGAAGTACTTCTTGGAAGTCAAAAGAGGACAGATGACAAGTATGGTTTGGGATATGAGAAAGGAGAAAGCTCCGGATCCGGTCAAAAGAATTTTGGATCAGAAAATCCAAGGAATAGGCCTAGAAGACCTCTGGTAAGACAGCCCAATGCTCAAAGATATCCATCTTTCAATGGATACTGCCACAGCTGCAACCACTTTGGTCACAAAGCTGATCAGTGCAGAAAGAGAATGAATCAGATTAATTCATCCTTCTCCGGACAGTGCTTTAACTGCAAAAGGTATGGACACAAATCCCATGAATGCAGAAATATGCAAGTAAACAATTCATTCAAAGGTAGATGCTTTACATGCAATAGAGTAGGTCATATGGCTAATCAATGCAGATCAAGAGGTTATCAGTCAAATATGCAAAGAAATGTTATTTGCCAAATCTGTAATAGGTCCGGTCATAATGCTAAAGTCTGCAGAAGCAAGAATCAGGACAAAAGAGGTCCGGTGTATAATCAGAATCAAGACAAAGGTAAACAAAAGATGAATGCAGATGAAGTTAGGAATCAAATGAGCAAGATTTGGGTGAAGAAAAGTTTAGAGAATGTAGAGGTTGGATCCGCACCAGACTCTGGTGCTGACATTTCTTCCAGAAATTAAAAAGTGAGCTCTGGCTCAGGGGGAGACTCAAAGAAAATCCTGTTCCCCCAGCCAATCAAGTGGTGCTGGATGTGACACAAGATGCGGAGTAAAGGGTTTGAAGATACCAGTCCTGAGATGATCCAGACAAGATTTCAGAGGTCCGCATGAAGATATAAAGAAGTTGTGATCGATCAAGTAAAGACCTGTTCCGGGAGATGCTCCGGAATGACAGAGGATTACAAAAAGGTCCGGAGAGATCCGGAGGTGCATTATCTTATTCTGCGGATTGGACAGAGTGTTTGGGATGTCCTTGTGATGTGTTATCTTGATTTATTCATAATTGAAAGATCCGCATGATGTTCATAGATCAGGACTGATCCGGGATACTCCAAGCTATCCGGACAAGGCAAACCAGAATAATATAGGTGAAGCATTTATTGCAAACAGATATTAGGGTTTGCGAAATGATATAAGGGATTTCTCAATAATCATTTGATCATTCCACATCTAAGAAGAAGCGAAAAGCGGAGCTCTGCAACAAAATTCATCAAGTTTACCGAAGATCTCCTGCCGAAGTCATTACATACAGAAATCAATCCAGCTACTCCGTGCAATCGAAGACGCAAAAGGTATTTTCCACTTTCGATATCTTGCTACAAATCTTTTGAAGAAATGGCTACTCCAAATATAGTAAAAATCTCAGATAGGCCCCGACCTGAATTTAAGAAACATCCATACAAGTCATTGGAGGTAGATCCCTTAGGAGCATTTTCCAGTGTTCCTCACGGAGTTTTACACACAGAAGACATTAGGGTTTACATACATGCAAGCATTGAGGAATTCGGGGAATTCAAATTGAGAGATCTCTATCACAAACAACTGATAGACAATGCTTTTGAGCTTAAACCAGAGTATAAGGGTATCCAGAAGAAACAATTTGATCAATTCATTCATTTCCCTTGCTTTGAAGAAGATGAATGGGTCCGGTATGTACTGAGCAGGATGCATGACAACTTCCTATGGCTGGATAGACCCTGCAAGATCACAAAAGAGGCAATTGGTCTATACTCTTCCGGAGGGATACCTATCCTCAAATCTGTCAAGAACAACATTGTAACTGAGGCCACCGGATCAAAATTCGATAAGAGGGCAATGACCATTGAAGATATTTCGGATCCGGATATCAAGTATGCATCCATGATAATAGGATACAAGATCTATCACTCCAGCAGGGAGAATTCTGTATCCAAAACTGCAGTATATACTGCCTATGAAATGCTAAGGAAGAATGTAGAATATGATCTCTGCGAACTGCTCTTAAGCCAATTAATGGAAAATATACAGAAAATCAAGAAGGACAAGAAGAATTCCTTCAAGTATGGTACTCTTATATTATGTCTATTCTTCTACTTCATGAATGAGCTGCCCGGATCAAGTGGATGGGCATGGCAGAATGACAAACCTGTTGCAGTACAAATAAGAGGCTATCTACATGGGCTTGGGGATGCCAAAGCAAGAAATACAGCCCTATGGGGATACTTCAAAAACTTCCAAAGCATGATGCAAGCAAGAGAGAGAATTCCCCAGTCTCTTGTTGAAAAATACAAAGACTCTGTGTGCTTTATGGTGGACACTGATCAGTGCCTAATGGAGGTAGTGGAGCCAAGGACTGTCTGGATCATGCCCATGGGGTATGAAGTGGATGAACAGATAGTGGAGCTGCATGTTCAACACATGCTAAGTCAGCCCAAAGATCCAAAGGCAGAAAGGTTTGGAACCTTTGAGGAGCTGAGTGTAAAGATCCATGTAGAACTCAGGGAACCTGAGATAAAGAGAAAGGTGAGAAAAGAAGTAGAGCATATTGCTCAAGGCCTAGGCATCTCAAAAGAGGCACTTGATGCCAGCCGGGAAAAGAGGAGAAAGGCTGAGGAAGAAAAGAAAAGTAAAGAAAGTGTTCCGGTTGAAACTTCCACCCAGACCAGATCATCAAAAAGATCTGCACCTCCCACAACCAAAAGTTCAAAACTGGAAGTCCAGGCATCCGGTAAAAGATCTAAGACAAAAGCCACAAGGGCTTATGAAAGCCAAAAGGATGAAGAGGAAACTGAGTCAGATGAGGGAGTAAAAGAAATAAAGAAGCAGAAGAAGAAAGGATCCGGTAAACCCTCCACAGGCCAAGACAAGGATGAAATGGCAGAGGTATTTGTTGAAAAGCCCACTCTGTCTCTAGAGAGTGTAATCAAGTTGGTTACGGTGGATGGAAACCTTCAACCAATGACTGAATTTTATGATGACTACAATGAGGCTGACCAAAAGATTCTGCAGGAAGCCACAGTCAAGTATCTGAACATATACAATAAGGCTTTCATTGAGATCATATCTCTAATTCCTAAAAGCCTAGAAAAGGAATTAGAAATAAGAAAGAATAATGCTCATGCAAAAGATCTTGAGATCCGGGAGCAGATAGCTATTCAGCTATATCCTCAAATTGATCCCAAGACAATGAACATAATATTCAAAGACTGCAAAGATGAGTTCAGAAGTAAAGCTAGGATGAATCAACTCATGCTTGGTGAGACTGACAAGGTGGCCAAAGAGACAGAAGAGATCCTCCGGAAGGCCTTCAAAAGGTTCAATCTTCCTATTGTAGAGGACTTAGGTGCAGAAACAGCTGTGGACTTGGAATCATCTGCGCCGGAAGAAGTGGGCCTTGAACAGACTAACATCTCTCCTTTGATTTCCCCCACAGTCTCCGGATCCCAAGAAGAAGAGAAACTACAGGAGAAAGAAGCAGCAGTCAAAGAAAAAGAGGTTGACAGCACCAAGGATGCAGAGAAAGAGAAGACCCCAACAGAGAAACATCTGTCTCCGGCAAGAGACACAGCACAAACTGTTCAAGAATTCTTGACAAAAGCCACTATAGAAATTGATGAACCGGACCTGCTAAAAGGACCATTAGATTTTGACTCTTTGTCACCGGTGCAAACAATGAAAACAACCTCATTTGCAAATGAGAAAGTCAAAGAGAAACTACTAAAGTCTCATATGGAAGACTGTGAGTTGATAGAGGCTGCCTCCAGAGTGCTTGAGAAGATTATGCCATCGGTCCAGATAGATCCGGTAGCCTCCTCTTCCGGTAATCTCAAAACCTTAGTCAGCAGTGTTAGTACACATTTTGAATCTCTAGAAAAATCAGCTGAAGAAAAGGTCCAGAAGGAATTTTTGGATAAAAGATTTTCAGAAGTATTAGGATTAATCTCTAATGATAGAAGAAATATGAGTATTGGAATAAAGAGCTTAGAAAATGCTCTTAAGGATGGCGGTGACATTTACAAATTTTGTATATCCTGGTCAAAGGCAACAATAGAAATTGATAAGAAAATAAAAGAGGAACGGGACAAACTACAAAGTTTATCTCAAAGTTTTGATCCTCTCTCTTCCTCCATAGTAAATCAAGAATGTCAGACTATTGCAGTCTTGAGTGAAATAAAGAACCTTGAGAAGGAAAGAAAGAATATCACTAACCAAATGGGAGAACTTAGAAGGATTATAATCCCTAAGTTAGAAACTATGCATGAGGCCATCAGTGATGCTCAGACCACCGCCCAAACTAATGATCCGACAGATCTCAAAAGGGCAGAAGCTTTTGCATTTTTGTTGAGTGGTCACATTTCAATTTTGGATAGAATGAAGCAAAGTTGGGCTACAGAACTGATCCAATTCAAGACATCCTTTGCAGACATTCTTTAGTATATGTGAGTATGTAAATATGCGGCTATGTATAGAAAATTTTTGAAAATTTTGGTGTGCGGACCCTACCCTTTGCCATTGATGTCAAAGGGGGAGTGAGGAGCAGTGAAAAATGAGGAATCCAACTAAGGGGGAGTTTCGGAAATTGTATATAAAGACAGAGCATCAGCAAAGGGGGAGCATAGTGTAAACACTTAGTCATTTTTCACTAAGTGTTGCCATCAATGCCAAAGGGGGAGATTGTTGGCAAGAGACACTATATGGATTCATGGTTGTTGTCATTGATGGCAACAAAGGTCATCCCACATATCCGCAAGTCATGGTGTGTCTCTACCGGAAGTCAGAATGAAGATTGTTGTGGTCCGGTGAACAAGAACAGAGCATGTGGCAAGGTCCGACAGATTGGTCCGGATCTCTCAGAGGAAGTGTCTTGGCCTAGTGCGGATTTGGGGAAGTCAAGAGGACTACCTTGAGTAGTATATTCCAAGGATTTAGCCTCCAGTGATGAACAAAGAAAAAGATATGAATAGTTGAGTACCGGATTCCTGAGAGACAGTGAGAACAGAGGAAGAACTGACTGACAGAGTATCAGACTATTTTCCGGATGTGTTACTATTGATGGTAAAGGTTGTGAAGGCATGAATCATGTTTGGCCAACATGATTAATGATATCTACAAGTATATGCTTGATCCGCATTGCTTGGTGAGCAAGGATTCAGCCGACAGAACAGAGTTTGTAAGAAACTAGACTGTTCCAGATGCCGACTAGAAAGGTGACAAAATTACTTGTGCGGATATATATAGAGGATGGATTTAGTTGTGAAATGTGTGATTGTGTGAAGGCATATGCAAATAAGTGCAGAACAGAGCAGAAGTAGTAAGAAAGATCCGGTATGTGAAAGGATAGCAGAATAAAGAATAGAGGAAAGATGAAGTGCAGCAGATCAGTGTACTGAGCCTAAACCATAACTGAACACCAGCATATGTAGATGCTTCCAATCAGTTCAAGACTGTGATTCTTATCACTTTGTAGACAGTGTGTCTCCTTGTAGGCAGTGAGCCTCTTTGTGAGCAGTGTGCTCGGGCAGTGAGCCCTAATTGGCAAGTGCCATTTTTGTAATTCCCTATTCTTCTAACAGAGAATAATCTTTGGGTTAATCACCCCGTGGTTTTCTCCCTTAACAGGGTTTCCACGTCAAAAATACTGTGTCATGTGTTTCTTATTTCATGGTAATATTTTTGTGTTTGATTCAATGCTGCATTAATTAATAAGTAAGTTCAAAAAGAAAATAAATAGGATAACTGATTCACCCCCCCTCTCAGTTATCAACAGTGGCAGGTTAACAACCCTACCCTTTTACTTCTTTACCACATTACCGTAAGCAATGTTGGACTTCATTGTAGGACTGCAGGATCGATTAAGAGTTAAGTTTTATGTTTACTGCTATCCCGCAAACCTTATAGGTTACTGTTGCAGGACCGCAAGATCAATTTTGATCTATCAACCCTTACCCCTCTACCACAGGTCCAAGAATTCACCGCTGCGAGACCACGGTAACATCTAGCATCAACCTTCACCATTTACTGCACTACCGCAAGCCATCCATTTGACTGTCATGGGATCACGGTAACATATTTTATCATTGACTCATCATTCACCGCACTCCCGCAAGTTGACATGTTAGCCATCGCAGGACTACGGTACCTGTTATGTGTTGTGTTGGACTTCATACTGCAATACTGCATGTCAACTCTGAAACCACTGTGGGGCTGCGGCATGCACTACATGCTACTTGGAACCTTCACTGCAAGCTCGCAGGTCTATCTTGAAGTCACAATGGGATTGCGGTATATAGCACATATGACTTGAAATCTTCTCACTGCAAGCCCACAAGTCAATCTTGAGACTGTCGCAGGACTATGATAAACTTAGGCCAACTAGTTTGTTCTCACCGCCATCTTGCAAGAAGACTTGTCTACCACCGCGGTAATGCGGTAACTGAATCTTTACTTCCTTTGGCTCCCACACACCTACAAGGATAATTAGGGCATGCTGCGGGATTGTGGTAATAGACAAAATCACACATGTGGTCAGAAATAAAGGGTTTTTCATATTGGATATGACATGGAATACACATGAAGGATTGTCAGGTGATTATATGTATGACTATAAAAAGAATATAGACTCCCAGGATAGACTTATGGAAATGAAAACTATACTATTAGATGGGACTAAGTGAATTTTTGAATAGTTCTAACAATGGCTCTTGTTGGGGATGAATGGCTAACTAGACATTGCAATGATCCAGAACATTTCTCTAGGGTGTAGACTAAAACACAAAACTGTACAGAACAAAGAAAACCAAAATTGGAAAAACCTAAACTACTGTGCATGGAATTATATCTTCTTTAAGAAAATAAGTGTTTCAAAAATTGTCCATGCACTAGCAATTCCTTAATTTCACCCACAATGTAATAAGAATCTTCACCACATTTGCCAATAATGACAAATGGTCCCAACCACAGAGCTTCAAATTTTTTATGCTTTCACTTGTCTTGACTCTGGGAGTTCCACATAAGAACCATATCATCAACCTGGAACTTCCAGTCCTTGGCCTTTTTATCAAAAAGATACTTCATTTGTACTTACATCTTTTCATTTTGCTTTTGTGCTTAGCTCCTAATTTCATTCAGCTCTGCTAGTTGCTCCATCCTCTCTTGCATTGGCTCAGGCACATCAATATCCTCCTGCAATATGCATTTATACATAGGCAAAAGATTGTGTATTGGCATTCTTTCTTGAGCTCCATAGACCAACTCAAAAGGTGACTTGCTAGATGCCTTTTTCACTGTGATTCTATTTTCCCATAATGCAAGCCTTAACTTTGAGTCCCATGCCCTTTTATTATTATCAGGCATTCTCTTAATTATCTTTATGATACTTTTATTACTTGACTCTGCTTGACTGTTAGCTTGGGGATGATATGGAGAGGCATATGATATGACTATTCCACAAGAATCACATAATTTCTTGAATTCATCTAATTTGATACACATACCATTATCTATGATAATTCTTACAGGAAATCCAAATCTAGTGATAATATTTTCTAGTAAGAAATTTATGACTACTTTACTAGTAGCTTACTTAGTTGGAAATGCTTCAATCCATTTAGTAAAGTAGTCAGTGGCAGTAAAAATCCATTTGTGTCCACCACTTGACTTATCAGCTATCTCCAATAAAACCAATACCCCATTGATGTAAGGGTGCATTAATTTGCATGGGCATTAAAGGTAAAGCACCTTAATATTTCAATTTATTAGAGAATTTCTGGCATGCTTCACATTTCCTTACATATCTATGAGCATCAGTGAAAATAGTCGGCCAATAATAGCCTGCTCTCAATATTTTGTGTGTAGTGGTTTTGGCTGAGAAATGTCCACCACACACACCATCATACATCTCTTTCAAAATGCTATTTGCATGTCCCTGATCCAGACAAAAAAGGAGAACCATCTTTATTCTTCCAAAACAAATCACCATTCATGAACACATATCTGGATGCTTGTAGCTTCAATGTTCTTTTTTGATTTTCATTCAAACCATCTGGACACTTCATATATCTGAGGTAGTGAACTATATTTGTGTACCAGGGTGTATGTTCAATGCTTGATACCATACCTTCTTGTTTAAGTTCACATACCTGTGCAGCCTCCAAATTGGATTCAGCCATCAACTTTGCTAAACCTTGTCCTCTTACAAGTTTGGTGATCTGGATATCAATATTGAATTCTTGAATTTTGTTTATCCATCTACACCTTCTTCCTATGACTTCTGTTTGTACAAGGACATCCTTGACTGTTGCATTTGGTACATAGGAAGTCACCTGTGCCCCTACCAAATAGGGGTCTGAATGTTTTAACTATCTTTACAAGAGCATAAGCTTGCTTTTCAGTGGCATCATACTTTAGCTCAGCTCCTTGAAGTGATTTTCTAAAAAATGATATTGGTTGTTTATACCCTTCTTCATTTTTCTGCAACATGATAGCAGCAATGGTATGCAAAGAAGCAAAAGAAAAAAATTGGAATGACATACCAAAATTAGGATATTTTAGGACTGGAGCCTCTTTGATTGACCTCTTAATTGATGAATATGCTTCAACTGCTTTTGATGTCCACTCAATCTTTGATCCTTTCTTCGACATCTTGGAAATGGGCTTAACAATTTCAACAAAGTTGGAGATAAATCTTCTCACAAAATTTATTTACCCAAAAAATGACTGGATGGCTTTCACTGTCTTTGGGATGGGAATCTTATCAATTGCAGCAACCCTTTCTAGATCAATTCTCACACCTTCTTTGGTGACAATATGCCCATGCAGTTTGCCCTCAGTGACATCAAATTGACACTTTTTAGGGTTTAACGATGTCATATTCTAGTGCCTTCACAAATATCTTTTCCAAATGTAAGCAGTGATCCAGGCTTTCTTTGAATATGCTATCAAATCATCTTGATATACAACCATGATAATATTGATTAGGTCTGCAAATGCAACATCCATAGCTCTTTGAAAAGTCGCACCTGCATTTGTGAGACCAAAAGGCATCCTCACATACACATACATGCCCCAAGGTGTAGTGAAGACAGTTTTGTATTGCTCTGATTCCTTAAACTTGACTTGGTTGTAACCAAAGAATCCATCCATCATGGAAAGCAACTCACAACTTGTTACCCTTTGCAGCATAGCTTCCATGTTAGGGAGTGGATAATTATCTTTTAGTGATGAGATGTTCAAATTCTTGAAATCAACACACAATCTTATATCACCATTCTTCTTTCTGACTGGTACCAAGTTTGAAACCCACGAAGAATGCCTGACAGGCTTAATTATACCAGTGTCCCTAAGCTTCATCAATTCTTCTTACATTTTTGGCTTCAAAATAGGTTTGATAGGTCTCTATCTCTGCCTGAAAGGTTTGGCATCTGGCTTTAATGGAATTTCATGTTGAAATAGGTCTTCTCTATAGGCCTTCAAATCTTCATAGGACCATGTAAATACATGTTTGTATTTCCTTAGCAAGCTTATGAGCATGTCCCTGATTCTTGGACTTATTTTCTTGCTAACATTCACTTTCTTTGGAGCAGTATCAGTGCCAAGATTCACTTCTTCAAGATCATCTTGATGAACCGGTGTTTGTTTCACAATTGACCTATCATTTCTATCAAAAACACACTCCAAAGCCACTAGACCTTTTGGAATTTTTTTTTCAATTGTACAACTTCCTGACCAAAAATAGTGTCCTTACCATCAACCTTCTCAACAAAAGCATTGAAGTCTATTTCTTGAGCTTCATACTTATCGACACATTGTAAGAAGTTTAGCAAATCCTTATCATCATTAAAAACTTGCCACCTATATATATTGTCAGGAATATAAGGTCTAGTCTTAAACTCTACCTCTGAGACACCAGTCAATGTAATATCATTTCTTCTCAGAGTAATGTTAGCAAGAAAATCGGCCATCAAATTCTTTGACCTATCCACCCAATCTATTGAAAATGTATCAAAGAGCTCAATTGTATCCCAAACAACATGCTTGTATTGCTTGAGCCTTTTATTTTTAGTGGCATATTTGGATCTTACCTATGACACCACCAAATCAAAGTCTCCATATACGGTCAACATCTTGATCCCATTCTTGATAGCAAAATTTAGACCTAATAATAGTGCTTCATATTTTGCTATATTATTTATGCATTCAAATGATAATAGAAATGAATATTTGAAGGTCTTACCACTAAGTGCAATAAAAACTACACCAGCTCCATTCCCCTCTTTGATGCAGGCTCCATCAAAATACATTTGCCATACACCATTTTTATCCAATCGAACAGAATTGCCAATTGGATCACTATTTTATAGTTGAGGCTATGATTGTTCAACCCTAAAATTTCCCAAGTCAACATCACAAAAGAAGTTCATCTGATTAGGATTAGTTCTTTCTATTACTTGCTTAGATCTTGGTTCTCTACATAACTTGACCTCTTTCCCTTTCATAGATATGGTTGCATATGAGAGATCTAATTGAACATTTCCACCAATTGCAGTATTCCATTATCTTGATAGTAACATGCCATGATATGGTGGAATGCCAACTACAGTTACATCAGTCTTATATGTGGCTTCAGTATAGGCAACAAGCTTTATCTCCACATCTCTCATGATACCAATGACAAGAATTGATCTGTTCTCCATGGCATAGCACTTTCCATATGTGGAATCAACCCACATACCAAGTTCCTTTGTTACTGCCATAGGCATGATATTTATTGCAACTCCTGAGTCTATCATGTAATTCTTCACCAACTTGTTATTAATCAGCAATGTGATATAAAAAGGATCAACTTGGGAATGACTCTTTGTCAAAGTAGTCCCCAAGTAAATCTCAGGAGTCTTCATGGCTTCTCCTTTGACATTGTTCACTTGTTTCTTGTTCTTCTCTGAGTCATTATGACCCTTACCATGAACTTCAGGCTTACTTGGAATGTTTGAAATCAATTTCATAGCACTATCTCTATACTCATTAATTTTTATCATCTCCATTAATGAGACTGATAATTTTATTTGAGACAAAGCCTGAGTTATATCAAAAGAGGGCATACCTGTAAGAGGTTCAACTTTGCTTACTTCTGCTTTGGCAAGTTTCTTTTCTTCCATTATCTGCTGCTTGGGATCACTTCTTATCTATTTTGATTAGCCTTCGCTGTATCTCTTGGGACATATTTTTGAGCTGCCTTCTAAACATTTCTGTTTTCACCATCCCTTTGAGGTTCTGGGGCAATCTTCTTGTCAACTTGTGGATTCTTTATGAACAAACTTCCCAGCACACCTTGATCAGCATTGACAGTTCTATTTCTAAGGTTGTAGTTGCTCCTAGCTTGTGCTATAGCAGCAAATGTAAGAGTTTTTATTTCTTCTTCAGTAGGCCTTCTCAATTGAGTTTGAGTTGATTGTGACTTTGTAGAGCAAACATGAGTATCTCTTATGTTGTTGTCTTCTTGATCAGAGAATACATCTTGCTAGCCAATACGACTGTTGTACCTCTGATGACTCACATCATACTCTGATCCATCTTCTTCTTTTGAAGAATAATCCCTTTCTACATCATATGGCCTGACTTCTAGCATATTTATAGTATGCTCATCTCTCTCCTGATCATAGGGCATCTCATTTTCTTGAATGGACTGTGTAGCCACACAAAAATTAGGAGAATGTGGCAAGTTGCAAGGTACACACCATGGAGTATCATCTACCATATTTGCCCCATGTCTCTTCAATGGATCAGGTGTGCCTCTGCTAACATTTTGCTTTTGACCTTCAACCACTGGCCTCCCATCTTTCCAATTTGTCCTATAGGGCATATCCTGCAACCTTGGTCTTTCATTTCTAGGATAATTAGATTTATCATAAGGTATTCCTTTTTTATTTCTTGCCACCTTATATGATAAGTCCTTGACATCATTCTAGACCTTTTCCAACTTGTCTTCTTCTTTTGGCTACCTATTTGGATGAGATTTAGGGTTTTGCAATATTCTGACCTCATTTCTTCTATCAATTTTCCTTGAAGCTCTTCTATTGTTCTCTATATTCAAGGCAGCTTTGAATGCCTCAGTAAGAACTAGTGAATTTCTTGTTCTGAGCTCATATCCTGTCTTAGGATCAAAAGCATTCAAATAGAAGACCAAGCACATTGGATATGTTGGTTTCAAATGATGTGGGATCTTGTTAAACACCTTCATGAACCTACTATTGAAATCTGCCACAGAATCATTATAATTCTTCTGAATATTCATCAACTCATGCAAAGCAAATTTGGGATTAGAATGATCACCATATTGTTCTTTGAACATCCTCTTAAATTCAGCCCAAGAGATGATTGAGGCATCTGGGAAATTTCTATAACTATCCCTTGCATCATTAGTCAGTGATTGTATGAACAATTTCATATACACATCTTCATGTTCAACTTCAAAATTATCCATGACATTTTCAAATGTTCTTAAATGGTCTTCTCTAGAGATAGCATTATTACCAGAAAAATTAGGAATTGCTTTCCTTACCTTGTTATCAATGTCATTTGGATATCCTTGGATATTAAAAAAGTCCAGCTGTCTAAATCTATCCACATTCATTGGGCCTCTTGCAAATGAATTTTTCATCTGATGAGGCTGATATTGATGGTGTTGAAGTCCATGTTGTTGAGGCTGTTGATATACTCCTGGATGCACATTATAATTAATCCTTGCATTAGGATTGACATTACCTTGCACATTATGATGCATCCCTCCAGGATGATACATGTTTCCATGTACATTATGATGTGGAGCTTGATATGGATATTGGTATTGTCCTACATATGGATTGTATCCTTGATTTTGAATTCTTTGGCTAGGAGGAACAGGGTAAGCATTTCCCTGAGATACCACTGGAATATTTGCAAGATTTGAGACTGGCCTTGTATTAATATTATGCTGTATAGGTGGAGCATTACTTACATTGCCATGCCTTCCAATTGTATTATGAGTTGCATGTGAGACCAAAGGACCACTTGTATTTCTAGATGTAGCCTGATTATTGATAGGTCTATACATTTGTAGCAGGCTAAGAATTCAATTGAAGCAACCCTTGTTCCAATTCTTCCTGTCTTCTTATCAATTTGATCCTTTCAACTTGTGCTTGCAACCGTTTCACTTCTTGTTTTAACTCTCAGTAAGTGAATCTTCCTTTTGAAGTTAAAACAACATTAGCATCAAAAAAATGTACCATCTTGGGCGTTTGCTCTATGAACCCTTGTTGTGAGCTCTCAACATATTGTTGGGCCATTCTTTGCTCATAGTCTCTTTTAGCCTCATTTAGTCTCATTCCTACTTCCAAGTGATCTTCAAATTCCTTCTGAGATTCATGAATGTTAAAAAGATCTCTTGGCTTAAACCGCTCATTATTATGTACTTTTATTTCAATCATAGGGCTATTGTATATGGTAAAGGACTGTGATGAGACATTCATTTTAGTACCTTGTAGATTCTCATGGACTTCTAAGATCACAGGTTCATTTGCTGAATTTCTTTCATCACCAAGAGATGTATTTGTACTAGAAAGAGGTTTAGAACTTTCCTTATTCTTTTCTACAAACTTTTAATTCTTATTGTTCAAATTATGTTGAGTTCTTCTGCTATCCATGTTAGAGAGATGTGATGCTTGTTCTGCAATTTAAATCTTCAGAGATTTATGTCTAGAGCCGCCACCTCCTTTTCAAAAAAGAGGAAAGTATTGAAATTATCTTTTGGTCTTCCAGAGTTCTAGGAGCTTGAATTCTTTGTAGTCCCCAACAGAGTCACCAATTTTTTGGTCCTCAAATTTGCAGTATGCAAAACCCTAAAAGGATGCCAAGCTTTATGATTAGGTTATGCAACCAATTTAGCCAATTGATAGAATCAACCAAGATGGTTGGGATTCCCTACACTTTAGGCTTTGTTTCGCCTAGGTATGTATTACCTTATGTTCACCAATGAATAATTACTCCTCAAATTTGTTGGTGACTTTGAAACAGATTATAGGATTTGTGTAATTTTATCAATTAAATCATCTAATTTAACCTAATTTAGATTGGCATTTGATTTGAATAGGTTATTCTTTCTATTCTACATACTACCCCTACTCCTACAAATAGAAAATTAAAATTGGATTTTTGAATATAATACAAGGAAATGATTCTGGAAAGGAATTGATTGGTGCCTTTTTCTCTATAGGAAAATGGAGTCTATTCACAAATAGATTTGTGCTTACTCTCTAGTCACAACTCGAATTACTTGGCATAGTATTGTCTATGACTAGCATAAACATGCAAGATAGTTTTTATTTGGCTCTTCTTAATTATCCAACTTGGATTCTCCAAATTACAGTGATCTATTTAATGGAATTTAATTCCTACTTGAGGAAACCCTATTAGACAAATCACCCAAAACATGAAATATGCTTTGAAAACTAGACATATACTTGATATGCTAATTTAAATAACAAGGAGAAAACAAAAATGGAGACAACTAGATAAAATGTAACAAGAACATTCAACAAGCAATTGAGAACTAGATTTCAGGCACCAGAGACATGCAGTTTTCTTTTATTGATATGCTTCAGAGAATAGGCCTTACAATGTCTCTTTCAAAAATCAACTTCCCAGAGAGATTTTCCCAAGATCTTGGTTTCCTTCTTATAGGGACGAAGGAAGCAACAAGCTTGAGACCTTTCACATTCCAAAATGACTTTTCATATGCCCACCCCTTGATATGACATATTACAATATTTACTTTTTGACAAGTCTTAATAAGACCACCACATATATTTTGAATACATGTTTTGAAAAACATGAAAAATAATAAAGAGACAAAATAGGAGGACGTCCAAAATTTGCTGATGAAGATTTGGTGCCTGATGACGCCAGCTTGATGCTTACCCTACTTCACTGCATACTTTACTTGTTCAATCCTCAGTCAAAAGATATTGTTGCTCCCATTGATACATAGTCTAATCACCAGGCCACTTGTATTCTTCGATCTGGAGCTGATTGGCTTGATGATCCTTCCATCTTTTGTCCAACAACACTTTGACATCAATAATGAATTTTGCATACCCAACATCTAGTGCAATCACCCTATCCAAAATTAGATTGAAACTAAGAATTTTGATATCTTCATCCTTCTTCTAATGATCAATTACCCGAAGAACTGTTTGATCAAACTCATTTTTCCATTCTTCAAAGCTTTTGATTTGTTTATCTTTTGTCAAAATTGAAGGAATGAATTGATCCTTGAAAGTGGCAAAAGAGTCTATCTTTGCTTGCATCTTTTGGCTCTCTCCATTCACATACTGAAATTAATCCAAAATCATCTTGACCATTTTGTCTGTTGGTTTGAGAGCAGCAGGAGCACCTAGATTTCTTTGTAGAAATTTGCACAGGGTCATCAATGTATGATATTGTGCTGGCTTCCATCTCTTGTATACTAGGTCCAAAGTAGAAAGATCAACTTTCAACTATTCAATTTCTTGAGACAAAGCATTGTAGTATTCATGCACATCTCCCAGTTTGTCAACAACCAATTTCACTCTGAACTCCAAAATTTTCTCAAACACATCAAGAATTTTTAGTCTTGCTTCTCCTAAATTGTTATCTCATTTTTCTTTTTCAAGCCCTCAATTTCCTTTTCAAACTTTAAATTCAAAGTATTCAACTGATCAATAGGCACTGTGTCACCAACTTCTTGAGCTTGTGGAGGATGATATGGCACAATTTCTCTATTTTGAGACTCACCAACTCCTTTTAGTTGCTTCTTCAATCTGAAATTCTCCAAATACAATCTATTGACTTCCTCGTTCATCTCAATTTGAGTCTTTTCATATTCAAGCAACTTTTGCTCCATGCTTTTCACAATAGCTCTGGTGAACATGGCTGAGTGCATGGTAAGGTTGGCCGCTTCCAAGGCTGATGTATATTTCAATGTTTTGACCATGGCTATCCCTCTCATCTCTTGAACAACATCAAGCAATCTTGGTTTTTGTGTGCTCTTTTGCATACTCCATATGGATAAAGTTTCAATTTTGGGATTGTATCCCACACCACTCATTCCATTTTCAAAATCAAACTCAGACACCAACATTGGATCATCTTGGTTTCTTACTTGATCAAGCAAGAACATTGTCTTCAAGTCCATCCCTGGAATGATTAACATATTGCTTTTCAGAACAATTTGTCTAGAGCCTCCTCAGGATTGACATTTATTTGATCAAATTTTCATATCCTTGAATGTTTGAGCAACAATTTACTCATGCTGGGATTCATCACTTCCTATTTTATTGATTCCCACCTTCTCCTCAAATTCTTTCATCTCTAACTTCAGCAAAAAGTCCTTGAATTCAGGAATGTTTATGAACTGATCATCTTCAATGAATCTCAAAGAGTCAACTACTCTTTCATCCTCATGCATTTATTTCTCTCCTTGCTCTTGATCTTCCTTTCTTATCTCAGGCATATGAGCTTTTGCATCTGGTTGGGGAGGTTGATCAACTTCTTCATGCTCATTCATATGTTGTAGTATATTGGCAACTTCCTCTATATCTCCCATCCCTTCATCATTTCATAAGGTACCAATGGAACAACATCATCAAGTTTTTCCTTTTTAAAGGTGGTTGATCAAGGATTGAAGGATCTTGTACTGACATGGCATCAGGAGTAGGTTTTGTGATCAGAACTCCAGTTGACCTTTTAACTGGGAGCTTAGCAGCCTTTGTAGGCTGGCTCTCTGCTGCTTTGCCATATATCCTCTCAAAGTTATCAATGATCAGATTTATTCTTTTTAGAGGATCATTTTCCTCAATGAAAAATCCAAGAAAATTGGGATGACTTTTCCTTTTTCCCTCAATCTCCATTAGGATGTCCCATTTTCTTTTTCTACTATACACTTCTCCTAGAGTGAGGCAGTTTTTGATGACATCTTCTTCATAGTTCACTTGATGAGTAATCCTAGATTTGGTAAGGATTACTTGTCTGACAAAATTCACATGACCTTCTGGGTCAAAGACTCTCTCAGTAGCACACTCCAAAGAATATCTAGTTTTCAAATACTCTTGCAATTCTTCAAGAGTGTTAGCACCAACAGACAGTCCTTCAAACACAAGGTTTGGTAAAAATGTTCCCTTTTTCTATTTTTTCATCAAGTCCCTCTCCATCCACAACATCTGCCACATAAAGTCTAGAAATGCCAACCTGGAAGGATAGAATTTTGGTAGAATATGTGGGACTTGAGTGTATCCATAAACAGTTATCAATGTGTGTTCAGGCACCAAATCTTCATCAACAAATTTTGGACGTCCTCTTGTTTTGTCTCTTTCTTATTTTGCATGGTTTTCAAAATGTATTCAAAATATATGTGGCAGTCTTATTAAGACTTGTCAAAAAGTAAATATTGTTATATGTCATATCAAGGGGTAGGCATATGAAAAGTCATTTTGGAATGTGAAAGGTCAAAATCTTGTTTCTTCCTTCGTCCCTATAAGAAAGAAACCAAGACCTTGGGAAAATCTCTCTAGAAAGATGATTTTAGAAAGAGACATTGTAAGGCATGTTCTCTAAAGCATATCAATAAAAGAAAACTGCATTTCTCTGGTGCCTAAAATCTAGTTCTTAATTGCTTTGTTGAATGTTCTTGTTACATTTTATCTGGTTGTCTCCATTTTTGTTTTCTCCTTGTTATTTAAATTAGCATATCAAGTATATGTCTAGTTTTTCAAAGCATATTTCATGTTTTGGGTGATTTGTCTAATAGGGTTTCCTCAAGTAGGAATTAAATTCCATTAAATAGATCACTGTAATTTGGAGGATCCAAGTTGGATAACTAAGAAGAGCTGGATAAAAACTATCTTGCATGTTTATGCCAGTCATAGACAATACTATGCCAAGTAATTCAAGTTGTGACTAGAGAGTAAGCACAAATCTATTTGTGAATAGACTCCATTTCCCTATAGAGAAAAAGGCACCGATCAATTCCTTTCTAGAATCATTTCCTCGTATTATATTCAAAAATACAATTTTAATTTTTTGTTTGTAGGAGTAGGAGTAGGGTGTAGAGAAGAAAGAATAACCTATTCAAATCAAATGTCAATCTAAATTAGGTTAAATTGGATGATTTAATTGATAAAATTATACAAATCCTATAATCTATTTCAATGTCACCAACAAATTTGAGGAGTAATTATTCATTGGTGAAAATAAGGTAATACCCACCTAGGTGAAACATAGCCTAAAGTGCAAGGAATCCCAACCATCTTGGTTGATTCCATTAGTTGGCCAAATTGGTTGCATAACCTAATCATAAAGCTTGGCATCTTTGTAGGGTTTTGCATACTACAAATTTGAGGACCAACACATTGAATTCAAGATGCCTTAGGATTAGAAATGATATATATGTGACAATTTGTAGCTCACCTTGGAATTAGTTTGCACTATGTGGGGTTGATTCCATGGATAAGGGCTAGGTCTACACCCAAAAAATGTCTCACACCTATGAAAATGATCTAGTAGTTTGTATGCTTTTGCTTCTAAATTTTCTTGATTCACCTCTAAATTCTCTACCTTTTTTGATATCTAAGACTAGTAGTATTTAAAAATAATTTTGAAGGATTATCGTTATGTTGTAAAGGGAAATGTTCACATAGGTCAACCCTTGGAAATGTGTGTAAAATATTAAAGACAATAGATCTCAACCATGTAGATATTCCTAGGATGAATGTGCAAATCTAGATACATTTTAGAGAACCAAACTAAATTGTTTCCAAGGAGGTAGACCTATGTCCATCCTAAAAGGTGTGTCACAAGTTATATCCTCACTAGATATGTACACATCACTATCACAATCTATATGATCATCATTAGAATGATTGTTAGAAGACAATTAAATGTATCTAATAGGCTTGGATGAGCACTACTAAACTCAATGAATGAAGTAAAACATGAGACATGATATAATAAGACCTCCACAAAATACACATCCCTATCCTTAGTATAATGTTTCATGATAATTTCAAGGATAGAGGGATGGTGTGTTAGAATAAGACCTCCATAGAATACATATCCCTAACCTTAGTATAATATTTCATTATAATATCAAGGATAGAGGGATGGTGTGTAATGAAAGATAAGAACCTACCAAAATCTAAAATGTATGCATGTAAATTATCCAAGAAACAAGATATAAAAGGAGCCATACTAATAAATTATCTTAAAGTGAGAGGGTGGGAAAAAGATAACCACTATGGATACCCAAATCCTAATCAAAGTACAAGTTCATATATAGATTGAAAATGAGGTAGGAAATTGAAAAATGTATGATAAAATCAAAGTAAAATTAGATCTAAAATGTCTTAAAATTAGTGAAAGTGTAGCCTTAAGGCCAACCCTAGGTGGTGTGAGTATGGACATGTTTACCAAAAATGTAAAGGAAAATAAACTTTACCTAAGATTAATCTAGGCTAATCTAATCAAATACATACAAATAAGCACACACTAACCTATATAAATAAATGATGATATTGTGGGATAATGTATTATGAAATAATAAATGCTAAAGCATGGAAAGTAAATGCAATAAGAAAGAGTACTTATCATTATGCTTGAGGAATATTAATAACTTTATTTCAATGCACTGAATTCAAGATGCCTTAGGATAAAATGTGGTATGTGACAATCTGTAGCTCACCTTAGGATCTATACTTGATCAGTTTGCACTATGTGGGGTTGAGTCCATGTATAAATGTTACATATACAACCATAGAAATGTCTTGCACCAATGAAAATGATTTGGTAGTATGTATGCTTTTGCTTCTTGATTTTCCTTATTCACATCTACGTTCTCTACCTTCCTTGATATCTAAGACTAGTATTATTTAAGAATACCTTTGAAGGATTGTCATTATGTTGCAAAGGGACATATTCACATAGGTCAACCCTTGGAAATGTGTGGAAAAGATTAAAGGCAATAGATCTCAACCATGTAGATGCTCTTAGGATGAATGTGCAAATCTAGATTCATTTTAGAGCACCAAAATAAATTGTTTCATTCATGAAGAGTATGATAAATGGATGCAATCAAATGCCTTTAAATATAAGGACATAGCGATAAATTATGCAAAATTGTATTAATTCAACCTTAGGCAAGAAAGGAATGGAAGGGAGTTGGCCAAAATTGAATTTGAATTTTAAACTTTTTGAGGGTCACATTCATGGCCACAAGGTTGACCCTACACCCATGGAAATGACCTAGGACATAAAAGGGCTCAAACTAAGGTAGGCAATAGATGAATAGGGATAAGTATGTAAATAGATATAATTAATGCATAATTTGGGGGGATATATTAGAATGTATGTGTATGGATAAGACAAGGAATAAATGTGTGAGAATGTGTGTAAGTAGACGAGTAAATAATATAGAGGAAGGAACCCAACTTTACACAAAAGTACTTCATTTGTTAATATGTAAATGTATCAAACCATTCTCTCAAAATAAACACAAAACTAAATGGAAAATGACATAAATATATAAATTTCATCATTACAATAATATATAATTTTATTTTAATATAAATATACCATAAATTTACAAAAATGAAAGGCAAATACTAGCCACATTTGTTGGACTAAACATTATACCTTTGAGAATTGATCTTGTGGACTAACCACCACCTTGGGGAAATGAAGATGCTAGATTTGAAAGTTTACTAACACTTGTGGGGGTGTTGGACTAAACATCATTCCTTTGGGAATTGATCTCATGGACTAATCACTACCTTGGGGAAATGAAGATGCCAGATTTAGAAGTTTATTAACATTTGTGGGTTTTGGTGTAATGACAAATCTACATGTGGTATTAGAGCCTCGACTTAGGTTCAATTCCCCCAAGTTATGTCAGGGGGGGTGTTGGACTAAACGTCGTTCCTTTGGGAATTGATCTCATGGACTAACCACCACCTTGGGGAAATGAAGATGCTAGATTTGGAAGTTTATTAACATTTGTGGGTTTTGGTGTAATGACAAATCTACATGTGGTATTGGAATCTTGACCTAGGTTCAATTCCCCCGAGTTATGTCAGAGGGTGGTGTTGGACTAATTGTCACACTTCTGGGAATTGATCTCGTGGACTAACCCGTACCTTGGAGAAGTGAAGATGCCAAATTTAGAAATTTACTAACACTTACAAATTTAATGTAATAGAAAATCTACAACAGTATAGACATTTTTAAGTAACTCCATTGCATACAATCTTACATTCTGACTATTGGCTATTCTTAACTATCATCCACTTCAATAGTCAAAGGTTGATTTTGGCCAATAAAAATAGGACAAATATTTACCACTTTTTGTTGTGAATGAGGTGTAAAATTGATATTGATTGTTTGACCATTGAAGTGGATGACATTTAAGTAGAATTGCCATATAAATGTGAGTGTAATAGTTGTGGAAAAATCTGTTACTAGATGTTTACTATATTTCAGCTAGGAGATGAAATGTCTTCACAGCCGCTAGGGGCAATGTCTATCCAGCACTCTGAATGCACATTTGACCGTATTTATTAATTAATTAAAATTCAGGATACACAAAAGTCTAAGTATTGGTCATGACCCATTCAACAATGCCAATTCAACAAATCCGTTTGATCCATGTGTGGCGTCAATGTCGGTCTACGTTTTTATTAAGAGCACTTCGACTTTTTCAAAATTTCGATTTAAGCCAGCGTTGGTTTGTTGAAGTTTGAAGTTCCTGTGCATTTTATAAACCTGCGCCGGTGTAGATGACAATCTCCATCTTATAGTGGATTTGGTCTCTGTCTCCAATTTCTTACAACATGGAAATCTCCATTGGGTTGTCATGAGAAACCGCGTAAGTGCGTCAACATTTTCGTTCACAGTGCCACTCGAGTCAAAAGGAATTATTATCCATTTGTTTATCCACCCGTTGAATTCAAAACTTCCTCAGTTTATGACAATTGGCTAGGTTGCCATCTAAGTTCAAATACTAAACTTAAGTTGGCAAAGCAAAATGATAAGTCACTAATGGTGGCGCCATGACCTAATACATAACTAGATTTACAGTTGCAACCCACTTGTTAGTTAATTTATCCCTTGTCCACATGAGTCATACATATGGCCTTGAATGTACACCCATGTGCCATTAATGTTTTTCTCTAAAATGTTTTTCTCAATCCTCACTTGTTTGAGGAAAAAAATATTATAACCTTACCTTCCACGGCTACTGACACCCAAGTGATGGCCACCACAAGAAATATGATTTATTCTACCAAGTTATCATCCACGACATTGTCAAACCCTCTCACAACATGTAGGTTTGAGAATAAACTCCAAGTGGCATGTGTCCAGGATGTGCATTCTGGTCATGTCTCTTATGTCTAGCCATGACATCTTACTCTTATTGTAGTTCCTAACATAATCCTTGGTTCATAAGCTCTAGTCTCTTCATGGACTAATGGTAATGCATATTGACAACTAGGTGGTTGGGATTAAGGGCATTTCTTTCCTTGAACGAATTTATAGAACCGTACATCCTGGTTTAAGTGGTGTTGTTGTTGGTTGAGGGAGATGATTGTAGAGGAAGTCAAGCCTTGCACTCCATTAAAATAGAACAAATCTCCTATTTTCTACCATGCCTATCCACTAATTCTTTGGTACTCGTATGATTTCAATAACATTAGAACCTACCCTTGAATGTGTTGCATCATCGTTATCAAGGAATTCCACAAATAACTTTCATGACTTCAATATACATTTGGTGACTCTAATACCCATGCCCCAACAATGCATCATTCATGGCTTCAAGGATACCCATCTTGCTTTAATAGCAACTGATCTGAGATTCCTTTTAATGAGCCCATTAAATTCATGCTTCATAACTTAAATTAAGCCTCCATGTTGTATCTTTGTGTTTTTTCATGAATCTAAGTTTCTTGCTTATCTTGGTACTCTATTTGCATGTCTTTATCCATGTATTATAGCTATCTCATATCATATTCCCAGGCTTTGTCTGGACTCTATTTTAAATTCACACTTAAGCTTCGTGTGTGTCATAAATTATGTAGTTTTTTACTTCTGGACTTCATGACAATTTCATGTTTTAGCCCCTATGCACCCGAGCACCTTATATTTTCTAGCTCAGCAAGTGTTTCATGTCTGCACTCCATATCAATGTTATATTTTAAGTTTGGACCCAAGCCTTTTATTTATTTGGCTTGAGTGATGTCTTAAAATTCAAGGTAGTCATAGATGTTATGTATATTCTAGACCCCAGCTCAATATAAGCTAGGTTTCAACCACTTGCTCGCACCCATTATGTCAATGCCTTTGTGCTTCCAGACCCGTCTGTCCCTTTGTGTTTGAGTTCAGAGGCTAAGTCACGTCTAGAAAATCATGTTTTTATGTCTATGGGTTTTATGTATTTCTCAGATCCCAAATTCCTATTAATTCCTACTGACCAAGAGATTTGAAATCTGAGATTTGTGTTATGTCTGTGTGGCCTGTGTGCTATGGACCCAAGCAAGATATAAAGTATATCTCAGTCGGCAGCTTGCGTCTAGGATTCATCATGTTCATATATGAGGGTTGACTAGCTATTTCAAATCTGTTGATGTCAGCGACTTCAAGTCCAGCTTACGTGTGTCTATGGGTTTTCATGTTGTTTTCTAAGGAAGAACATTGATGGATGTGTGGCATGTTTGATGATCTAGTTAGTGGGGCTCATATGTGGTGAACCTAAGGAGATTTACAAGGTAAAATTTTGGTGACAACTCACATCCAAGGTGTATGTTACAATAAATATAGACATGAGGTTTGGATTATTTATATTAGAAAGTTAACCCTAGTGTGATACAATAAGAAGAAAATCAGAAAAAATGTAGTAGATTAACATATAAACAAAAGAAATATTATATTCATTGACACATCATAAGTTATAACCATTCGTATCTTTATTCATATCATTAATCTTACTTATAGTCTTTCATATGGCAAGCAAAGATATGCACACCACATATGCTTGGGTGATACACGCTTTTTTCTCTAATACATATTCTCTAGTTTCTCTTATCTATTTATATTCTCATGTCTCTCTTCTCATGTTATCCTCATATATGTCCTTTATATATCTCTCATATATCTTTCACACTCACTCATATATGCTCCATGCTCTTATCTCCCCTTTTCCCTTATTACACCAAAGACATTCTTGTATGAGAAAAGGCTTTAGAAAAATCAAAATCAATGTTTTGTAATTTGTGCAAGACCATAAACTAGATCCTACCTAGACACATATTCGTTGACATTTAATAGTTTTGAGACCATTACAACAATTGTCATTTGTTTGGAAATAATCATACATGATGGTAGAGGTGAGGGTGGTGGGGAAGTTAGCAGACTTAGTTTTATTGCATATTTAAGTGTGACCATCCACCAATTCAGGCTAGCTTTCTAGTGGTCGTGCTTGCATGTTTGTGTTGTTTTTGGCTACCATGGTGGACTTTCTTTTGTGAGTTATCTAGTTGACTAAGGATCAAGTCTCAAGAAGAGTTGTTTTTTCTCCATGGATCTTTTATTAAAGAAGTTGAAAATGAAGAGAGGAAATAAGTCCCACTATTACCATGTGGCATTAAAAATTATTGACATGGCCCTACTTGCAAGAGCAAGTATCAATTGAGTTGACTATTAATCAAGGGGCTATCCAGGGAAATGTATTGTGCATATTCCTAAACATGAATGGTGTAGATTCAATTCAGAGAGTTTGGAGTGCATTCCATAGAGCTAAGAGTGCATGTACACTATCTTGTACAACATTTTTAACAAGGAAATTTGCACAATGTTAAGGAGTTTCAAAATATTGTCAAATCAAGCAATATAAACAATTAGATTTAATTCAAAAGAGTCCCCTGCTTTTTAATCTTTTATGTTAGTAGTAGTTTTCATCAATTGATTGGAATTTGAGCAAGGGCTTTTGTTGATAGAGATTTGTGACAAGGATTGAATTTTGTTGATTAATGCAAGTTCTTCCCAAGTCTTTGACCTTGGAAGACGACCTAAATTTGATGGTTGTATGGTTGTATTTAGGCATTTTTTTCATAAAATGCGATTAAAATTTTATGAAGATTGTATCAAATGAAAGGGGAAATTTTAGACAAACCTTCAAATTTTCTATAAAATTACTCTTAAATATATATTTAGTCTATATATGTTTTTTTTCTATTATAAGATATGCCCTAATATTTGAAGGGCAACTTCAAATAAATAACCATAATGAAAATTTTGCTTAACAAGTAGGGTCAACCATCAAATTTAAGCCTCGCCTTGGAATGCCAAACTAGAAAAACAAGATGAGGCTCATTTTTTTTCTCTTAAGTGAAATTAAATGATTTTTTTATTGTTCTAAATTAAATGAAGGCTTTATAAAACCATGCTATAACTTGATTTTGTATTTTTAATTGAATATTTCAATGCCAAAATTATTTGATTTTATAGGAATGACTAGAAGTAGTTGAGAGCAGGTTGATATGGTGAATTGCTATGTAAGGCAGCCCTAGTTCCAATTGGGAGTTGGCAATCCAAAATGTGTTAATACAACTCAATTTTGAATCTTATTGACCCAACAATTTCTTAGTATATATTTGTTTATAACTAATTGGGGAACATGTTACCATACCTTACAAGACCTTAAAGTATCGATGTGCCCATTGCAACTTAGATTGTGTGATTTTTTGTTGAGATAATGGTCAACATTATCTAGGGTCAATAAATATGGTGGGTTGGAAAAATAATGGTTTCTTGCCTTTTAGGCTGAAATTTTATTTTCTTGGTTGGAACTAAATCCATCAATTTAATTGAATGAATTTTATTCAAATTCATTCTTAGTTGAGGAAGGAAGGAGAAAATTAAACAACCATACATGTATTTTCTTTTCTTGGCATATGAATTCAAATATTTTATGAGTTCTTGATCACTAAAATGGTGAGCCAACATATACAACAATGATTTAACTTTGTAGATAATTTCTTAAAATAAAAAAGAATTTAGAATTAGTAGAACAATGCATATGCTTTCCAAGATGTCGATAATGAATCTACAACACATAATTTGGTTATTTGGGCTGCTTTATTTACCATATCTCTTTGTTTTCAATGTTATTCATGTTAATTTGTTTTATGACTTGGCATATGGTCACAACTTGCTACTATTAATTCTAGATCAATTGGCTTGGGTGGTTTTGGATAGGCATAAAAACTACCTTCTAGGGAGTGCTTGTAAGATAGATTGGCTACCCAAAATTAAATACCACCATATTTAACCCTATTTCTACTCAAAACTCACTAAGCAGAGTTAGATATCCATATTTAACCATTCCACTTAGTCTTATCCCTACTACTATGTTGGATTCTCTCATTCTACTTTCCAACTCTTAGGTATGGGGTCCTTTTCTATATGAGCATGTTTTGATACACAAACATAGACCCATGTCATATATGGCTTCTATTCTTTGTTGATAGATCAATTTTTTTGAGTAAAAAAAGGAAATAAACTAAGAATTAGATTATAGGAGCCCATATGATTCTACAAAATGTATGAAATATTTGGGTTAGTTTAGTTCTAGTTAGTGGTTGAGATGACAATTAACTACACCCACATCCATTTTAGTCACACCCTCTATTCTCAATTGATTGATTAGTTTTTTTAGGTCATCTTATAAATTTTTTGATTTTTAGTACCCATGTTGGTTTTGTTAGATAGGATAGCTATGAATAAATAGAAATGAAATTAAAGAGGAATTCAACTCATGAACTTAGAAAACCCACACCCATGTTAGCCATGTCAGGTATATTCTTAGCAATCACATCATTTAATGTGTAATGGGTATGAACTAATGAAAAATATAGGATAATCTTATTGTGTCCTTAGTAATAACGATTTTACTTCACATAATAAATACTATAGGATGCACTTTTTATCCATTTGTTTTAAACTAACATATCCTTGATAGTTTTGATAGCCAAGATGTATTACCATATTTTACATATGTACACTATTAAATCACATTGTATAAACCATTAGTTTCTAATTTACAAGTATAGTCGTCATTGATAATAGGTATAGTAATCAATAGGAGGATAACCATATCTTAAAGTTAGGCGTATTTATTCATAGACACCTCTATATCCCATGTTATCCTAAGAAGCTCCAAATTGATTTTGATATCACCAATAATCTCTAAATTATAGTTGTTCAACAATCCTCTTTGGTCTAGTTAGATTTTAAACATAGGGTATGTGCATGGAAATGGAGGACCAAAAGGGGGTCAAAAGTGAGCAGTTTTTTGAAATCAATAAAAGCTAATCTTGGATGAGAAATTGAAGATAGATATGCTCAAAATTTGAAGATGTGACAAAAACAAGATTTGTAGTAATTGGAATCTAGTTTCTAAACTACTATTTTTTAAAAAATGGTGGAGATTAATAGGTTCAAATAGGGGGAGCACACAAAGTGCTCCTATTTTTGTCAAAAAAATTGTAACATAGTGTCTGGTGTGCTCCCCCTGAAATGTTGATTTTTTTAAAGTACTTCATAAATCACTTCGACGGAAAATTAGCTAGCATAATATATTTTGTGCCTAAATTCTCTACTAATTTTATAATTAATATATGATTTTTTATGAATTTTCAAAGTGGACACATCCTGAAAAATAAAAATTCAAGCATGGTCCCCTCTATTTTTTTTGGAAAACTAATCGAAAATCAATATTTTTAAATGTGTATAGAATTGATTCTAGAATCTACAAATAAAATTTGTTTCAAATTTAGATGAACAGGTAAAAATGACACCAAAAATACTATACATAAGTTTTTAGCAAAAAAGGAAGACACTAGCAAAATAAATTGAAGATGGAAACTTTTATCACTAAGATTGCACCCTTGTTGAATCTAGTTCAACAAATCCTGTGATACAATGGGAATAACTTCTAGGTGTGGGACCTTGAAAACTAAAGATAAACCTCTAGATAAAGGGCTGGTTCCCTCACTAAACTAAGCCTCTGAAACTGAAAACTACTCTAATCTTACTCTATGTTCACCAATGGAAAAGAGATAGAGAAGGATAACTAAAATGATAAGTGTGGTGATGCACCAAAGTAGATGATCTTTAGATGTGTTTAGTGGACATAAACTATCTTAAACTACATTTTTGCTTGCACATGACTGATAAATACATTCATACAAGTTTGAAGAACAAACATATTTCTTAAAGGATCTGCTATTCACAAGAAGAAAACATGAATTTCATGAAAACACAGTATTTTTATACTTAGAAAAGGCAAAAATATGCAAGATTTTATTGATAAAAAGGTCTGATATAGTTGTTACAACTTAGAGTAAAAATGATTTTTAGTCTTACAATCCATAATGAATAATAAACTTGTGTTTTTCTATATCTAGGAAGTACAAAAACCTCTTGACGGAATCTAGGAGGCATCTTTTTTGAAGAAAGATGGATAAATATGCCTCTTGCATTCTTTTCCACCTTCCTTCGTCGTTGGAAGACACATGATCCTGAGAAATCTCCTTGAAAATCTCTTTTGAGGCATGGACGGGAGGTTGATAATAATGTTTTCAAACTCTATTTCAGGTCTCCTGAGTTGACTATCTCTCTTCAATCCCCCACTCTCCTAAAAGGCCTCAAACTGTCATTAATTGCTTGCAAACTACCTTTGCCGAGAAATAGTACATATTTCCTATTTTTTGTTAACTACCATAACATCATCTAACTCCTTAAGGGCATGAAAAAGAGAGTCTCCCTTCATTTGTGCATTGTTTGAAAACAAATCACAGACCATCTAGAGTTTTTATAGATCTTGACTAAGTCTATATAGGTTTGTTATGAAACCTTATAAACCCTAAAAAAAAACCAATACTTAAACTTCTTGACAATACTTATGAACTTTCAAACTCCATGCACACCTTATCATGGTTTGCAAGGCTTTTACATTCTCCTCTCTTCTCATAGTCCTTATATGATCTTATCCATGATTTTAACTATTTCAAAAGTGTCATACTCCTACCCTACATCTTTGTCTATACACCATCTCCATCAATGTATACTATCTTGATAGTGCTTTATATTCCCTGACATCAGCCATGACTTTGGACTAAGCTCATGTAATGGAAGACTTTCCTATTTTCCATGTTAATTTGTGAATTGTATCTACTTATGCAAGACTTAAAAACCCTACAATACCCCTGACTAGACTTTGACCATCTGTCCCAAACAAGCCGAACTTTTAGACAGTGGGTACAAGACCCTATGTTCTTGTTTCTTATTCAAATTGTATTAAAATTTTAGTTAATTTCTCATGTTGGTTGACCCAATATTTGATACATAAGACCAAGAAAAAAATAATCATGGGCATTTTTGGGCATCTTGTGAGAAACATGTACCAGAACCTATGTAATTAAGCAACTCCAAGGTTTGTAAGTGCATCCAAATATTCTAGCCCAATAGACAATAGAGATGAAAAAACAAAAACTGCACTCTGCAGATGACCAACTCTGAGAAGTAGTAAGCCAAGGGTGTTCCAAATAGATGCATGTTGATCATATCCATGTATTGATTCTTTCAGCTTGTAAACTACATCTTCAATTTCATCCTTTTGTATCTCTTTATCCAAAGTACAATGATCTCCAACACTACCTTGCAAAAGACAATGAGCATGGTCGATCTGAACTAGAGAACGTAACTAGACCTTGCTTTCCTAAAAAGACTCTCTTACCAAGTGATAGAGACATCTTATCCACTTACATACCTTATAAGATCATCCTTATGCTTACCACAAAGTTTCCAATATTGTTCACAACCTTCACACAATATGCTAACCATGTTAATAGCCATAAAGCTTTGATATCTTGACAGGTTTTGCATGATTTTAACAAGATGTTTTTAGGCCTGTGGAAGGTCTATCAAATTTGAAACTTCTTGGATAGTGCCTTGGGACTTCATAAACCTTACAAATTATTAGCAGACCTTACCAATTGTAAGCATATTCTTGACAAACTTTTAATAGTGTTGAACAAATTATACAGGGTTGTCTCAAGAGTATACAAACTTTCAAAGAATATACCTAACTGTACAAGGGTTTGTTATACCTTTGAGAGATTAAAAGATACCTTAAGTACCTCTGTATTCTTAATCACTATCATATAGACTTCTACAGATCTTTAACACTATCATACAAACTTCATAAAGGATTAAGTAGATAGTTCAACCTTTTGACAGAACCTATTAGGATTTGACAAACTTTCCTATGACTTAACGTGATTTTTAATGGTATGCATGCACATATCTCTTACAAGGTTATAGTTTTAAGGTTTCTTAGGGTTTCAAAACAACTCTAGACTCTTGATAGATCCTCATAATGGTTTAATATGCTTCTAGTCATTTGATTGACCCTATTAAAGTTTGACACAGACTCTATTTGGGTTCACAACCTTTTTGAAATATTTTGTCAAACTTTTTAGATTCCATAGACTTTATAACCACTATAGAATCTCTAAAATTCCTTGACAACTCTTTAGGCTTGTACAAACTTCTAAACTTCTTACAACCCTTCAACAACATTACCAGTGGTTTAGTGTTTTCGATAGAGGCAAGAATAGGTAATAGGTTTTCTTGGCAAGTTGATAAATTGTAAGGTACCATCATTAGCATTCATCTTACCTGCATCTTTCTTACCTTGAAATGCTTCCTAATGTGATGATCTCCTACTATAAGAGATGTAGCCCCTAATGCACCAGTAATTACTTTGTTGACAGATGAGGTTGAGAGTGTTAGAATGACTTTGCATCATCAAATTTGATTATAGAAATTAATGGTTCAATCATCCTTCTTACATCCTATAGACACCCAAATTTGTCCATGTCTTGCAACACCTAGTCAAATACATTATTAGAGACATCGTGTAGCATTTTGTCCTAATCCCACTCCTAATTCCACTTATCCAAATTTCCAATTAATTAAATAAATCTTATTTATTTAATTAATTTCCCATCCTAATCCCATTTATCCCACTAGCCAATTAATTAAATAAATCTCTATTTATTTATTTAATTAATTTCTTATTTATCCCATTAGCCAATTAATTAAATAAATCTTATTTATTTAATTAATTTCTCACCTTTCCTCTAATTTAAATAAATAAAATATTTATTTAAATAAGCCCTCTCCTATTTTCCAACTAATTCAAATAAAATATTTGACTTAGGTCCTCACCTCTCACCACATTCCAACACTTGTCCACCTCTCAATTGAGTCATGTGTGGTAGTACAACTTTCATTTAATATCCTTCACATGTCCAACTAATAGGTCAACCCTATTCTCTTTCACACACTTGTCACATGACTACAACTCCTCATGGAGTGGGAAACCCTATTCGATCCTAGCCGTCCACATCATTTAAATCAACTTTTGATCTCAACCATCAATTCAAAATCAGCCCTTTCCTATAAATCAACCCTCACCCAAGCCATTTGCATGCATTGAGTTTCAAGTATCCTTATGCTGTCGAAATACCATTAGAGCCTTTGCATCATTCATCCTCATGCCATTGTTATGCTACTGAAATAGTGAGCACCCAACATTCCTCCCATAATCAATCCTTCAAAATCTTGCATTCTTATGCGAGGTTGAGAAGAGCAATGGAGATGAATCAAGTTTAGCATGGAGATTGGTTTACATTTGCATTTGTTGTTTTGATTTTCATGTTAACTTGTGCTCTATTGTGCTTGTTAGTGTTTCATTATTGTTATTTATGCTTTAGCCCTAATTTTTGCCCTAACTACATTTGGCATGCCCAGTGGGACTACTTGCAAATCTAACGATTTTTGATGATTTCTAAAAATTAAGTTTTGCAGGTGATCTCTTAGCCTAGATCTGACCTCACTATCATGTTCGGGAGGCCTTGTAGGCAAAAAATGACATATAACACTTGATATTTTGCTGCAGGAAAAAAATTGATTTTTTTAGTTTGGCCCCTATCGCAGGGTCGTACCATACGGATCCGTACGACCCCTGCGTAGGGGTCTTCCCTCGACATTTCTAGTTTTTCATTTGATTAATTTATTTGGTTGTAGGTTCGATGTTCTAGTTTTTGCATGGCTGTAGGTTTACATTTTTTTGGTTTACAGGGTCGATATTATATATCTGTTGTTGAAGGATTCTTGAATTTCCACTGCCTGTGTTTCCTGTTCCCACCATCGGTTTTGAATTCCTCTCACCGATTGTTTTGGACTCCCTATTGCAGCCCATTTCCACTGCCTCAACCCTAGGTTTCTACCATCAAGACCTCCCACCGCTTGATTTATAACCCTGTTTCCACTAATCAAATCTTTGTCGTTGCTCATATCCGAATCATTGCCACCTATTGGTGGTTATTGGCTTTCCAACCGTCCGCATAGACCATGACAAACCTAGCACCTCTTTGCCTTTGATATACTGACCATTGAAACCCTAGTGCCTCTAAATCTTGCTACCACCTACTAATCTCCACCTGCACCGACCTCGACCTAAATCTCTGTGCTCAATTTTTGACCTTTGACCTTCGACCTTCATCCCGTCCTCTATGGTCACCGCCCTATCGCGGCCCTAAGTCTGCTACTGCCCATGGCTAGGTTGACCACTTGTCTGCCATTCCCAATCCATAGTTGACACCCATGCTCGACCTTCGTTGATTGTCATTCGCTCGATCCATCTGCCCTAACCCTAACTGTAAACCTTGACCTCCACCGTTTACATCCGTTGACTCCCTGTAGATAAGGGTCGCAGTTAACAATGGCTTCGCCAACAATAGACCCAACCAACATTTAGTGTTAACCCTATGATAAACCCTAATTCATGTTATCGCATGTCCAACATATGACTTAGATCTTTGCCATTGGGATTTACCTCTACCAATGGCTTAGCCCTTAGCCGTTGGCTTTTATCTCATCTGGGCCGAGGTCTGTGGTCACATAGGGGACTAGGCTCGTGAGGCGTCTTTTATTATCCTTTTTTATTTTTTGTTGCATTTGGGCCCTGGTCACATGGGTGACCAGGAGATTTGTTGAACCTAAGCCACCCAACTAAATGCCTAGAGCTAATTGATCAATGTGACCAAGATTTCTACAAATAGCTAGCAGTTAAAAACAAACAGTTAAGCCTGGCCCTTTGCCTCCACATGCCCTAATAGGGCATTATTTTTCTTTTCATCATAACTCAGGCATACGGCATAGAAATTGCCCAAACAAGGACTCATTGGAAAGCTGATTTAGTCAACTATGCAACTGTGTAGAAATTATCAGTGGACTGTGTTGTTTATCAAGTTTTTTCTTAGTCAAATTCAACATTCATTTCAAACTTTAAATGCTTATAAATTTTGCAAATTTGATCCAATTTTTGTGATTTTTTTAAAAAAGTGCATAGAATCTCTTGAATTTTCTATTTATGCAATCTATTCTGCTGTATCAAGTCATCTTAATTAGATTTTATCAGATTTCATCTTTTTCACATAATGGTTTCTATGCAAGTTTACTTGTTTCTTCTTGGGGTTTGTGACTTGTAGGTGATCACATGAAGCTGGAACAATGTTTGCATTAGCACATACAATATATTGAAAAGTGATTTTATCAGGTGCACTCTGTTCATCTCTTATCTCTTTTCATTTCATCATAATCATTGTTTGCAAACACACTTCAATTTAGGCATAAAAAGAACATCTTGTTTGCATACACATTTTGATTTGGGCTCTAAAACATACTTTTGTCTTCATTCACATAAAAAATTGGGCATAAAAGGAACAAGTGTCATCCATCACACATTTTGACTTGGGGCTAAAAAGAACAAGTGTCTTCATTGTTTGGTAAATTTGCATGTGATTAGTGGTGTGTATGCTCTTCTCATGCACTTCGTGTGACCTTGAGAATAAAAAACACCTCTCATCCATCACTTTCACACCACACATTTGGATTTCTTAAGGGGAAATTAACAAGTGCAAGTGTGAATCAAGTGTGTGTGTATGCTCTCTCATCGCAGTACAAGGTGATCTTGGAGATCAAAAACACCCCACTTGGTTTGCTTTTGTCACCTTTCCTAGGAGGCCTGCTTGGAGACACACCACTCCAAGAGATGACCTCAACTCTAGTATTCTGATGGAGTATAAACAATGAGGTGTGAATTGAAAGACACCCTCTTTGGAAGTTGAAATCTTGTCACTCTTGGCTAACCCCCAAAGAACTTTATACCTTTGGGAAGTGAAGGTGAAGGGTGGGTTATGTAATGAAATAACTTGCACAACAGAAGAATATGATATGAAATATGTTGCAAATACTTGATAATAACTGAGAAGAACAAGCCACTTCGAGGGGAAAACCTCTAATTATCTCCAATGAGAACACACTTCACAATATGATCATGAAATAAGACTCACATCCTCCTATATATACCTAATTATGCTTAGACCGAATAGACACACCCCTATATAAGCCCTAGGCTAACCTAACTAACTAAATAATAATATAATAATGATAACATGACTTAATTAGGAATTAAGATTGCCAAAAGATAACTATTCATAACCCGATGTACACCAATATTAAGGGCGTAACATGCCCCCCTCTTCAAAGAAGCATTGTACTCAATGTTAATCAAGTGTGGATTCTTTTGAATGAACTCCTCATCCTCCCATATGGCCTCTTCAACTGGTAAATTCTTCCATTAGATGAGATACTCAGTGAGAGTTCTATTCCTCATATTCTTCATGCATGTTTGATGAATGTGTTAGGTCTCAAAAATGCAGGTTGCCAATCCTAAGAGGATGCCAAGCTCTATGTTTAGATTTGCAAAGTTTTTGAACTAACTTGACGAAATCAACCTTCAAGGTTTGATGATTTCCTACACTTCAGGTCCTGCTAAACCTAGGCGGGTGAACCTTGGAAAATTAAAGCAGTCTGAATGTGAATGTATGGAGTAATTAAATCTATCTACAATGGCAAAGGATGTAGGATAGATGAAAAGATTGCTAATTAACTCTGTATCTAATGCCTAATGTGTGATTGGTAAAAGTTGTATAAGCAATATCAAGGTAAAAGGATTTAAATAATGAGTTTAAATAGGACCAGTGCCGTGTTGGGTAACAGAGTCAATTGAAGGACTAAGACTAGTGCTTTCCTAATGGTAATATTTCTAATTGTTTGGCACAATTCTAGTTTATAACTTGTATAAACCTGCAGGGAGATGATTGACAAATTCTTCTTGATAATCCAACCAATATAATCAGATATCTTGTAATTCACCAAAAGGTATTTTAATCCTTACTTGAAGAAACCAAATGAAATGAATGGGCAAGATTAGTAGATAATATTGTCTTGGAGATAGAATGGCAATCCTAATTATATGGCCCTACTTAGTAATCCAAACTTAATACTTCCAGGCTATTGTTACTAAATTAGAAGGGTTTAATTCCTCAAATGGACACCAACCTATTTAATCACACAGATACAACAAATGTGTATTGACAGATTAAATATATACTTGATACATCAATCTGAATAACAAGGAAATGCAGAAATGGAGACAGCCACACAATTGAATAATCTTAATAAACAACTGATACCCAAGTAGAACCACTGAATCAGAGAACTTCAAACTTCTTCTTCAATAAAATATGCAACATAGTCATTTTTGAAACATTGTATCTTATGTATATGAATATATTCTCCTACTCCCCTCATTTCAGCACCAATTGCTTGAACTTATATAGATGTTTCTATGAAGAGACATAACTCTTCAATAAGTCTTTTGGGAACTTAACAAGCATTAACAGCTATTACATAATCATAATTAGGCTCTATTCAGCCATAAATAAACTTTAGCCAAGTGATCTAAATACTCTTGATCACGGTGAGAATCAGTAAGCTCAATAGCACTTTGAGTAATCACATCAAGGGTGACCATCCTTTCCAGTTGTCTGCAAGCTTCTCCAGATGCAGAAGTTTTGTCTTTGAGAGCTCCTGTGGCCTCATGTAATATGACTTGACAATCAACAATCCATTCTTCTTTGCTCTTTACCTCTCCATTGTCTTTAAATAGCACGGGTACTCCTACATTTGAAGCATCAGTACCTTCCTTAGCATCAGCTTTAAGTTTGCTATAGTATTTTTGGTGTTGTTTGAGTAATGCTTCTGCATCGGAGATATCTGTACTGTCAGTGGCGCTTCTATTTTGCATCTCAGTCAATTTTTCCTGTATTCTCTATTCAAGTCTTTCATGTTTTTAACTGCTTTGTGATTTTCTAAGTAGTTATCCCAAAACAGGTTCAACCACCGTACCATGTTTGCATACCTGCTCTGTAGCATTGTAACAAATGCATCTTTCTGAATTTGTGTTGCCTGGTCAGGGGATAATGTTTGAGTGTTGTGTGAGCTCTCACCCTGAGCCAATCTCTTTGTGGGTTGGCCAAAAGTACTTTTAACAGTACCCTTCAAGTAATCATTTTCTTTTGTCAATCTTTCACAGCTCAATCTATATGCATCTCTCTCTTTGATCAACATTTGAGCTTGTGCCTTGTTTAATTTTGCAACATTGATACCAATGTCTGCAGTAATCATAGGGTCAGTTTCCCCTGCTTTCAAAGTCATGACATGGCCGAAAGTCATTTCAGTATCTATGATGGCCGTCTTCTTATGGGGAGGATATAACGCCCATATCATTAAGGAATTTTCATCATTATTGTATCTTGTTCCCATATATACTTCACTAACTCCTTCTGGAGTAAGTTTATACTTGTCATTTGAGCTACTCAGAAACTGTCAAAAACCAAAGTAGAGTTTAAATCAAGGCAAGGAAAAATCATAACCCCTGCATCCTTCAGCAACTGTCTACCCCTGTCAGGTGTCATGTCCTGCATCTCTTTCTCTACTGTTACCTTCAGCATATCTAACAATTGTGTTTCATTATCAGCAGAAACATCATCTACTGATTCTCTGATCTCTTTCCCTTTGTATTTATATAAGAATGATTTAAATTCTTTTGACTGAATAAATTTATCATTGGAGATAAAAGAATCATAAACCGTTTGGCATGGATCCTCATCAGTAGTCCCCTCCTCATCGTGTATCACAACAGGAGGCTGATATTGTAGCATTTTCCTTTTGGATATTTCTACTGTTTTGTCCTGTGGCTATTCTTGATTTGCCATTTCTTCATCTTCAGAGGATACAACTTCAATCTCCGCTAGTTGCTTTTTCTTTTCATCTAAATCCCTGTTATATTTTTCTACCACCAATTCAACTTCAGCCTCTTCTAAGTTTCTAATAACATCATCGTGTGGATAATGTATGTGCATGTATCCACTAAGATTCTGTTTCCTGCGTGCAGAGTCAATAAAACCTTCAGGGTCAAACCCTTTCCTGGCCTCAGCACTCCTCATATTATAGTGCATTAATTTATCAAGAACGAGATTGTAACCTTCTTTTGAAACCACATTAAAATCTCCAAAACATAAAGTGCTGGGCATAAATGATTGTTTATCATGTGAACTCAAATGCATCACATTTGAGCAATGCATTTGCCTGATTATCTCTAAGTATGCAAGCCCGTCAGGGACAGTCTTGGGCAATATGAATGGAGCATCCTCAAAACCATAAACTCTGATCATAGTAGCATCCTCAAAGCAATACCAGTCTCCCCAATTATGGGTGACAGTAGGGGGGCCACCAAAATCCTTTGGCCTAAG
The DNA here is from genome assembly GCA_027924645.1 of Cunninghamia lanceolata. Classification (NCBI taxonomy): domain Eukaryota; kingdom Viridiplantae; phylum Streptophyta; class Pinopsida; order Cupressales; family Cupressaceae; genus Cunninghamia; species Cunninghamia lanceolata. Next base: position 1,487,679 of record BSBN01001040.1, on the reverse strand, counting down.
GAATCTTTTTATCTCAGTAGAAATTGAATACTCACAGAGGTGGTTAAAATACCTGTACAATACTTTTACAAAGTGTTCTTCAAATTGCGCATAGCTGGAGTGGGCATATCTACTATCCCATATTTTGGTCCACATTTGTATGGGTATCTTTTCCCCTTTCTTACTTGCATTAACAACTTTAAGCTCATCTGGTCGTAACCCTACTTCCTGGCCGAAATACAACACCATGTGCATAAGTATTGAATAATGCTCGAAAGAGCATGCCGGGGAACTATTTCTTATTGCAGATAAACTAGAGTCCATTCTATTAGCAATATAAGAAGCATAATTAAATTGCCTCGCATTATGACATTGAATATCAGAGGCTATGACCATTAGAGGGATAGTCATGAACTCAGGGACCTCTGAAGCAAGGTCTTGGCCCACCGAATAATAGGTATGCTATATATACGGTTCAAATATGGCTACATGAAAGGGAGGACCATAATTTTCAGTTAAGGGCATCACTTCTCCTCCAACCCTGGGCCTATGAATGGGCAACCTCGATGCATTGTACGTTGTATCCATTCTCCAATATTCTTTCTCTAGATCTTCATAAATAATCAGAATAGTGCATAAATCATCTAGATCAAACACCTCACAAATAGCATTTTTTGACAAATGCACAATTGGTTCTCCCTATGGGTTGCAGAGGGCTTTCAGGCTTGAATTGTAATGTTTGGCAAGTAGTTGGAGGAGTTCCACATTCAAGAATACATTAGGCACAACCAATTTTCCCAAATTCAAGTGCCATGGGTTTGACACAGGAGCATTCCTAAACCTCCTATTATAATGAAATCTAAAAAGCTCATATCCCCTAATTGGGGTCCAGATATCTCCCAGGCATTTATGTTTATCTTCTAATTTCTCAACTTCTGTCCTGAGTTGGGCAGACCTTCTGGCCTTGGGAGTTGACCCAGGCAATTGGTCAATTAAGTCCTGATTGAGTTTTCTGTCTTTTATTTTTTCTTCAGGGGTTTGATCAGTTTTTTGCTTTTTAGATTTACTAGTTTCCCCTTGTGATTTTCTACCTTTTCCCTTTCCCAGAGTATCCATATTCAAATTTTGGTAGAAAATTCAAACACAGGCTATACACAATGGTTCGTATGTAAGTACCTGTTGTTCTGTGGCTGTGATTGAAATCCTCTGTTTTGCGCCTCAAGAATTCCTCTGTATTCCCTTCTCAGACAACTCGGTCAATTATAATGATCTTAAACAATTTCATCACCGTATGCATTTAATTGTCTGATTAATGCAATGTTGTTCATCGCTGTGAAATGTCACATCGCCATAACTCCTGTCATCGGTATGATTTTCAAAATGTCTGGGCGACCTTAATATCTCTTCATGGCGTGAACAATCAATTGGCGTGACCCCTCATTTGTATTCCCGATGCTATGTTATGTCATTTCTTAAGTGGGCGCGACCATCGGCATGACTTCCTTCATCGCCATGTGTTTTAGATTTCTCTGCGATATAGTGAGTCCTACCGATATGACTATCGGTGAGAGTCTCACTGATATGTGTAATAACAACTTGTTATTGGGGAGATGAATGCCATCGGGATAATATATTCATTTTTCCCCGAGCTTCGTCGTCTTCCCGATAATCTTCTATACTCCGGATCGAAATGACCATCCCGATATCTCACCGATATAGTTAAAACTTCTGCTTATTTCCATCGGAGTAAGATATACCATCGGGGTAATCCTTTTCAGATCACCCGATCACAATTATCTCCCTGATGGTTACTTTACATTCCTTATCAGAAAGAATCTATCAAAGTGTCATCGACACCCTTTTCATCGCTGTGACTTGCGAGTCGGCAAGATATCACTGCTTCATTCTGATATATTAAGTTACACCGATGGATATGTGTATCGGTGTGACTCACACCGAAAGTGCCTTTTTATTGTTTCGCCAAGAGAATGCAGTATTGGAGACCTATTTACTTTTCATCCCGACGCCTTATTTCTTGCCGATGGTTATGGTTGCCTTTTGACCCTATAGGATATTCGGTGAGACTCTTGCCGATATTTTTCATCGGTATGATATAAACCGTCGGGGTAGCTTTTAAAGGACCACCCGATGATTACTAGTCATGCCGATCGGTGTGACTGCTTGGTTCTCTTACCGATAACAGGCCATCAGTATTACTTCTTCTATCGGCAGCTCTTACAAATCTCTCTCTGATCTATATTCTCATGCCGATAGTTATCTTCATTGATTTCTCATGTATCGGTATAAGCAACACAAAGTCTTGCCGATAGATTGACACCTAAGTAATTTTGCATTGCTTAGCCATGGACATCTTGTGGGATGTATCAATTTTACTTATGGTTTTGGGATGTTTTTAGGATTTGCTCAAATATGGTGAAGTGAGAAGATAGTAAAAATTTGAAATTTTTACTGTCCCAACAGTGGCTCTATCTGGGATGTATACTCCCTGTGAGTATAACAAGGATCCAGATCTCCTGGGGATGTAGACCACATATTTTATTTATTTTGGGGTAATGTTTTTATGAAAATGGGAAAAGGAAAGTAACAAATGATGGGGATCGAGAATGATTCCTAGACTACTATGCATGGAATAAAATATTTTGAGAATTATTTGAGGGTTGTCCATGCACTGGCAACGCTCAATTCTCTTTGTATATGTTTATGAAAAGAACTGCTTCAATTGCCCATGTACAGGCAATTCTTGCTCCTCTCCTGACATATTCTGTACATAGTGAGAATCATCACCTCCCTTGCCAGTGATAACGAAAGGACCCAACCACAGGGCTTCAAATTTTCCATGTTTTCCTTTGTCCTGACACCTTGCATTCCACATCAGTACCAGATCATTTATTTCAAACTTTCTATCTTTGGCCTTCTTGTCAAAGAGATATTTTACTTGTGATTGTAATTTAACATTCTGCCTCTGAGCTATTCTTCTTGTTTCATCAAGCTCTACCAGTTGTTCCAGCCTTTCCTCCATTGGTTCAGGAATATTCAAGTCTTCCTGGAGAATGAATTTGTATACTGGTATAAGATTTTCCAATGGTAATCTTGCTTGTGTTCCATACACCAACTCATAAGGGGATCTCCCAATTGCTCTTTTTATAGTAATCCTATCAGCCCACACTGCCATTCTTAATTTTGAATCCCAAGCCTTCTTGTTTCTATCCAACATTCTTTTTATGATTTTCAAGAGGCTCTTATTACTTGATTCTGCTTGTCCATTGGCCTGTGGATGGTAGGGAGCAGCATAAGAAACAGTGATACCATGTGTACTGCAAAAACCTTTGAATTCATCAGATCTAAAACACATCTCATTATCTGTAATCAATCTTACTGGAGTACCAAATCTGCATATAATATTCTCCATTAGAAAGTTAATCACAACTTTACTTGTAGCCTGTTTGGTTGGGATCGCTTCTACCGATTTTGTAAAGTAATCAGTAGCCACTAAAATCCATATGTGCCCCCCACTTGATTTCTCTGAGATTTCACCTATAAAATCAATACCCCACTGATAAAATGGAGCCTCAACCTGCATAGGTTTTAAGGGTAGTGCTCCCTGATATTTTAACTTCCCTGAGAACTTTTGGCATGCTTCACACTTTCTAGTGTAATGGTATGAATCATTAAAAACTTTAGGCCAATAGTATCCTACCCTCAGGATCTTGTGGGTTGTGGTCTTTGTTGAGAAATGACCTCCGCACATGCCTTCATGCAACTCTTTCATAATATGTTTTGACTAGTATTCATCCAAGCATAATAGTAGAACCCCATCTCTGTTTTTCCAATAAAGATCCCCACTGATGAGTACATATTTTGAATCTTGTAATTTGAGTGTCCTCCTTTTATTATCATCATACCCTTCAAGACACTTCATATGTTTTAGATAATATATTATATCAGTATACCATGGAGTATGTTTTATACTAGTATTTGCATCAACATTACATATCTGAGAGGCTTCAAGATCACTTTCAGTCCTCAATTTGGCAAGACCCTGTCCCCTTACCAATATAGTGATTTGGATTTCAATGTTGAATTCTTGAATCCTATTGATCCACCTACATCTCCTATCGGTGACTTTAGTTTGGACCAATACATCCTTCACTGCAGCATTAGGAACATATGCTACGATTTTAGCCCCCACCAAATATGGTCTAAAAGTTTTAACTGCTTTTACTAACGCATATGCCTGTTTTTCAATAATATCATACTTTAACTCTGCATTCTGAAGGGACTTGCTGAAGAAAGAGATAGGCTGTTCATATCCATCATTGTTTTTCTGTGATAGCACTGCTGCAACCATATGATAGGAAGCAAATGAGAAAAGTTGGAACAGTTTACCGAAGTCAGGGGATGCTAAGACTGGAGCTTTCTTGATTGCCTTCTTAATATTACCAAATGCTTCTAATGTTTTTGTTGTCCACTTCCTTTCTGATTTCTTCTTTAGCATTCTTGATATAGGACAAACAATCTCTGCAAAATTTGGTATAAATCTTCTGACAAAATTTATCTGACCAAAAAATGATTGTATAGCTTTTACATTTTTTGGAATAGGGACTTGATCAATTGCTTTTACCCTTTCAGGATCTATTTTAACTCCTTCCTTCGAGACTATATGGCCAAGCAATTTTCCTTCTGTCACTGCAAAATGGCATTTTTAGGGTTCAATGATATCCCATATTCTAGGGCTTTGATAAATATTTGTTCTAAATGTGTGCAATGATCTTCGGCCCTTTTTGAATATGCTGTCAAGTCATCTTGATATACTATCATAATCTTATTGATCAATTCAGCAAAAGCCACATCCATTGCTCTTTGGAATGTTGCTCCAGCATTAGTTAATCCGAATGGCATTCTCAAATATACATATGTTCCCCATGGAGTGGTGAATACAGTCTTAAATTGCTCTGACTCCTTGACTTTTACCTGATTGTAACTGGAGAAACCATCCATCATTGATAACAATTCACATCTAGTGACTTTCTGCAATATTGTCTCCATATTAGGGAGGGGATAATTATCTTTGAGAGAAGACTTATTCAAGTTCCTGAAATCCACACATAGTCTAATGTCACCATTCTTTTTCCTGACAGGTACTAAATTTGAAACCCAGGAAGAATGTCTAATAGGTTTGATTATGGCTCCATCCCTTAACTTTGTAAGTTCCTCTAGCATCTTAGGAGCTAATGTAGGATTGATCGGCCTCTGTTTCTGTCTGAATGGTTTAGCATCTGGCTTCAGTGGTATCTCATGTTGAAATAGATCCTCTCTATATGCCTTTAAATCATCATATGACCAAGCGAACACATGCCTGAACTTCCTAAGCAGGTTGATGAGTCTACTCCTGATTTTTGGGTCGAGATTTCTTCCAATATATACATTCTTTGGGGTTGTTTGTGTTCCTAAATTGATTTCTTCAAGGTCATTAGGTATCACTGGTGTGTCTTTCTTTGTATATCTGTCATGGCCATCAAATGCTTTTTCTAATGCAATAAGTCCCTTGGGTATCTTATTTGTTTTCAATTGAATGACCTCTTGGCCAAAAAGGCTTTCCTTCCCATCATGTTCCTCCACAAATGCACTAAAATCAATTTCTTGATTTTCATAATAATCAGCACAATGTAAGAAATTGATTATATCAACATCGCTATCAAACACTTGCCAGTTCTATATATTATCAGGGATGGTAGGTCTAGTTTTAAATTCAACTTCTGTAATCCCTCCTAATGTGACATCATCTCTTTTTAATGCAATGTTCGCTAAAAAGTCTGCCATAATGTTTTTAGACCTATCAACCCAATTGATTGAAAAGGCATCAAACAATTCAATATTATCCCAAACTGCATTTCTGTACTGTCTTAATCTTTTATTTTTTGATAAATATTTTTCTCTTACTTGGGAGATGACCAATTCAGAGTCACCATAGACAGCTAACTTTTTTATTTTGTGTCTAATAGCTATGTTAGGCTAATGAGCAAGGCTTCATACTCAACTACATTATTTGTGCATTCAAATGTCAATAGGAAAGAGTATTTGAAAGTTTTACCTCCTGGTGAAATGAAAATTACTCCAGCCCCATTTCCTATTTTGCTACATGCACCATCAAAATACATTTTCCATAGATCATTTTCTTCTTTCATAGATTCAGTGTGTATTGGATCAGTGTTATGCAATTCTGGTGTAGTTTCCCCAAATTTAAAAACTCCTAAATCTGTGTCACAAAAGAAATTTATCTGATGCCGATCCATTCTTTCTATGATATTGTCATACCTTGGCTCTCTGCATAGCTTGATTTCCTTGCCACCCACTGGTATGGTGGCATATGATAAATCTAACTGAACATTGCCTCCTGCCATTGCAGCCCATTGTCTTGATAGAAGCATTCCATAATACGGTGGGATATCAACCACAGTAATGTCAATGTTATAAGTCACCTCAGGGTATGAGGCAAGTTTTATCTCTACATCTTTCATAATACCAACTACTGGAATAGATCTGTTATCCATTGCATAACACTGGCCATACGTAGTATCAACCCACATTCCTAATTCTTTCATAATTGCTATAGGCATGATGTTCATGGCAGCACCTGAATCAATCATGCAATTCCTGACTATCCTGTTTTTGATTACTAGTGTAGTATAGAATGGGTCTACCTGTGAGGGATTTTTTGTAAGTGTGTCACCAAGGTATACCTCAGGCATTTTGAAATTTTCTTGATGTACATTATTTGTTGTTTTTTCAAACCCTTTATGTTTCGGATTTGGTGTATCAGAAATCATCTTGACAACTGTACTCCTATATTTATCTATTTTCATCATCTCTAGGAGGGGAACTGATATCTTCACCTAAGACACTACATGAGCAATGTCAAAAGAATGGGCCATGGTCTGGTCATTCTTTTCTGTTTTTGTGTTCTCTTTTTCTCGATTTTCTTTCATTTTACTTTTATCCCCCTTTTCTGGTTCTTTGGATAGTGATTTTGTATTACTCGCTTTGTCATTCTGGTCTTTTATAAATACACTCCCAGGAGTTCCTTGCCCAACATTTGTTGTTCTATTCCTTAAGTTGTAAGTGTTTCAAGCTTGAGTTACTGCAGCCACTGTGAGAGCTTCTCTTTCATCTTTAGTAGGTTTTCTCCATTGACCATATGACTGGTTGTTATAACAAATAGGTTGCTCACAACTATCTCCCTGGTCTGAGAATACTTCTTGTTCTCCTATGTTGATATGATGCCTTTGGTTCGCTACATCATACTCATATCCTTCTTCTGAAGAAGAGTAATCTTCTGTCACCACACATGGTGTATCCTGCATCATATTTATGGTGTGATTATCTCTATTATAGTTGTATAGCATTTCCTCTTGCTGTATTGATTTAGCTAGCTCACAATATTCAGGTAAATGTGGTAGATTACACACAAAACACCAAGGTTTATTTTCTGCCATATGTGCCATGTTTCTTTTCAGGGGATCAGGAGTATCCTTTCCATATGGTTGCTTTCTGCTGTTATCGATGGGTCTTCCATCCTTCCAATTTGTATTGTATGGCATATCATGCAACCTGGGTCTTTCATGCCTATGCTAACCCTCTGGTTTATTCTGTTGAACATTTAGATTCTGAGGATTTCTATGATTGTCCCTCTTACTTCCTATTGTTTTCAATAGTTAGGGCCACTTTCTGTGCCTCAGCCAAGGTTGCAGGACACCTGTTTCTCATCTCGTACCCTATTTTGGGGTCAAATGCTTTCATATAGATACTCAGTGCTGCCTGGTCAGATAATTTGGCTCCATGTAGTACCTTATTATGTAACTTGGAAAACTTCAAGTTGAAATCAAATACTGACTCGTTTTGATATTTCTGTAGACTTATCAATTCATGTAATGCAAAATCAGGAGCATATTGGTTGCCATACTGATCCTTAAATTGGTTATGGAAGTCAGTTATTGAATTGATTGAGGCATCAGGCAGGCTGTTAAACCAATCTCTGGCATCTTCAGTGAGGGACATCATGAATAACCTCATTCTAATGTCTTCCCAATCCATACCAATATCCTGTACAAAAGCATTAAAACTTCTAATATGATCTTCCGCAGATATTGCATTGTTCCCAGTAAACTTGGCAACCATATTTCTCCAGGTACTATCCATAAGATATGGGTACAACTGATATCTAGTTAGATCAAATTGACTACATATATTTGCAAGGTTTTGAGGTGGAAAGTTCAAAGGTGGTGGATTAGGATAGTAATTATATCCACCTGGTTCATGATGATATGCATATTGTTGATGTTGGTTCATGTGGGGATTTGTGTAATGGTTTTGTGGTCTATAATATTGTTGACCAGGGGGTGGGTAATTATTTGTCATATTATGAGATGCATTACATATAGGAGGTGGCCTAGGGTTTTGGGGAATAGTATTCTGATGACTTCCAGATGCATGTGAGTTTTGAACACCACCTGTATTTTGCTGTGAATTTCTTGAAATGTTTCCTCTATGCGGAGGTACATATTTTGGGGGGGCTGTTTTGGCTTTACTTTTTCTCTGTTGAATTTCTTGCTACAACAACTCTCTCTCTTCCTGTATCTTGTACCTTTCAAGTTCTTTCTGAAGCCTGAACAACTCTTGTTGCTCTTCACTCATACTTCTTAGATCCTCTGGATTGTCATTTATTTCTTGATCTGAAAACCCATGTCTTACCCCCTCTCCCTGATGTAATGACATCTTAAAATCATGTTCAGCTTGATTTTGGTCAATATCCCTCATGACCTTTGCTTCATAATCACGCTGTTCTTGAGGAGTAGGTCTGTACCTTGCCAAAATATCATCAGTTGCTCCATTGAGGTTCTCATTTGAATCATGTAGAGGTGTGAATTTGTTGTGAATTGAAATATTTTGTTCTGAATCATTCTCTTGGATATCCAGATTATTATCTTGATGAGCATAATTTGAATTTCCATTTCTTTTGGAAATGTTTCTAAGTGGTGGAGATGACTGCAATTTTTTACCTTCCATCTTCGATCTCCTACCATCCATTTGGTATTGAATTCTTTGTTATAATTGAAACTAGAGTCGCCACCTATTAATAAATAGGAAAAGTTTGTATTTTATCTAAATGGTTCTTATCACCAGCAGAGTTACCAAATTAAATTTTCTGAAATGACTCTATGGAAGAAAGGATTAATTTCTAAGGTCTTTTACTAAGTCCCCAATGGAGTCACCAATTTGTTAGGTCTCAAAAATGCAGGTTGCCAATCCTAAGAGGATGCCAAGCTCTATGTTTAGATTTGCAACATTTTTGAACTAACTTGACGAAATCAACCTTCAAGGTTTGCTGATTTCCTACGCTTCAGGTCCTGCTAAACCTAGGTGGGTGAACCTTGGAAAATTAAAGTAGACTGAATGTGAATGTATGGAGTAATTAAATCTATCTACAATGGCAAAGGATGTAGGATAGATGAAAAGATTGCTAATTAACTCTGTATCTAATGCCTAATGTGTGATTGGTAAAAGTTGTATAAGCAATATCAAGGTAAAAGGATTTAAATAATGATTTTAAATAGGACCAGTGCCGTGTTGGGTAACAGAGTCAATTGAAGGACTAAGACTAGTGGTTTCCTAATGGTAATAATTCTAATTGTTTGGCACAAATCTAGTTTATAACTTGTATAAACGTGCAGGGAGATGATTGACAAACTCTTCTTGATAATCCAACCAATATAATCAGATATCTTGTAATTCACCAAAAGGTATTTTAATCCTTACTTGAAGAAACCAAATGAAATGAATGGGCAAGATTAGCAGATAATATTGTCTTGGAGACAGAATGGCAATCCTAATTATATGGCCCTACTTAGTAATCCAAACTTAATACTTCCAGGCTATTGTGACTAAATCAGAAGGGTTTAATTCCTCAAATGGACACCAACCTATTTAATCACACAGATACAGCAAATGTGTATTGACAGATTAAATATATACTTGATACATCAATCTGAATAACAAGGAAATGCAGAAATGGAGACAGCCACACAACTGAATAATCTTAACAAACAACTGATACCCAAGCAGAACCACTGAATCAGAGAACTTCAAACTTCTTCTTCAATAAAATATGCAACATAGTCATTTTTGAAACATTGTATCTTATGTATATGAATATATTCTCCTACTCCCCTCATTTCAGCACCAATTGCTTGAACTTATATAGATGTTTCTATGAAGAGACATAACTCTTCAATAAGTCTTTTGGGAACTTAACAAGCATTAACAGCTATTACATTATCATAATTAGGCTCTATTCATCCATAAATAAACTTTAGCCAAGTGATCTAAATACTCTTGATCACGGTGAGAATCAGTAAGCTCAATAGCACTTCGAGTAATCACATCAAGGGTGACCATCCTTTCCAGTTGTCTGCAAGCTTCTCCAGATGCAAAAGTTTTGTCTTTGAGAGCTCCTGTGGCCTCGTGTAATATGACTTGACAATCAACAATCCATTCTTCTTTGCTCTTTACCTCTCCATTGTCTTTAAATAGCACGGGTACTCCTGCATTTGAAGCATCAGTACCTTCCTTAGCATCAGCTTTAAGTTTGCTATAGTATTTTTGGTGCTGTTTGAGCAATGCTTCTGCATCGAAGATATCTGTACTGTGAGTGGGGCTTTTGTTTTGCATCTCAGTCAATTTTTCCTGTATTCTCTATTCAAGTCTTTCATGTTCTTTAACTGCTTTGTGATTTTCTGAGTAGTTATCCCAAAACAGGTTCAACCACCGTACCATGTTTGCATACCTGCTCTGCAGCATTGTAACAAATGCATCTTTCTGAATTTGTGTTGCCTGGTCAGGGGATAATGTTTGAGTGTTGTGTGAGCTCTCACCCTGAGCCAATCTCTTTGTGGGTTGGCCAAAAGTACTTTTAACAGCACCCTTCAAGTAATCATTTTCTTTTGTCAATCTTTCACAGCTCAATCTATATGCATCTCTCTCTTTGATCAACATTTGAGCTTGTGTCTTGTTCAATTTTGCAACATTGATACCAATGTCTGCAGTAATCATAGGGTTAGTTTCCCCTTCTTTCAAAGTCATGACATGGCCAAAAGTCATTTCAATATCTATGATGGCCGTCTTCTTATGGGGAGGATATAACGCCCATATCATTAAGGAATTTTCATCATTATTGTATCTTGTTCCCATATATACTTCACTAACTCCTTCTGGAGTAAGTTTATACTTGTCATTTGAGCTACTCAAAAAACTATCAAAAACCAAAGTAGAGTTTAAATCAAGGCTAGGAAAAATCATAACCCCTGCATCCTTCATCAACTGTCTACCCCTGTCAGGTGTCATGTCCTGCATCTCTTTCTCTACTGTTACCTTCAGCATATCTAACAATTGTGTTTCATTATCAGTAGAAACATCATCTACTGATTCTCTGATCTCTTTCCCTTTGTATTTATATAAGAACAATATAAATTCTTTTGACTGAATAAATTTATCATCAGAGATAAAAGAATCATAAGCCGTTTGGCGTGGATCCTCATCAGCAGTCCCCTCCTCATCGTGTATCACAACAGGAGGCTGATATTGTAGCATTTTCCTTTTGGATATTTCTACTGTTTTGTCCTGTGGCTGTTCTTGATTTTCCATTTCTTCATCTTCAGAGGATACAACTTCAATCTCCACTAGTTGCTTTTTCTTTTCATCTAAATCCTTGTTATATTTTTCTATGACCAATTCAACTTCAGCCTCTTCTAAGTTTCTAATAACATCATTGTGTGGATAATGTATGTGCATGTATCCACTAAGATTCTATTTCTTGCGTGCAGAGTCAATAAAACCTTTAGGGTCAAACCCTTTCCTGGCCTCAGCACTCCTCATATTATAGTGCATTAATTTATCAAGAACGAGATTGTAACCTTCTTTTGAAACCACAGTAAAATCTCCAAAACATAAGTGCTGGGCATAAATGATTGTTTATCATGTGAACTCAAATGCATCACATTTGAGCAATGCATTTGCCTGATTATCTTTAAGTATGCAAGCCTGTCAGGGATAGTCTTGCGCAATATGAATGGAGCATCCTCAAAACCATAAACTCTGATCATAGTAGCATCCTCAAAGCAATACCAGTCTCCCCAATTATGGGTGACAGTAGGGGGGCTACCAAAATCCTTTGGCCTGAGGAATCTTTTTATCTCAGTAGAAATTGAATACTCACAGGGGTGGTTAAAATACCTGTACAATACTTTTACAAAGTGTTCTTCAAATTGGGCATAGCTGGAGTGGGCATATCTACTATCCCATATTCTGGTCCACATTTGTATGGGTATCTTTTCCCCTTTCTTACTTGCATTAACAACTTTAAGCTCATCTGGCCATAACCCTACTTCCTGGCCAAAATACAACACCATGTGCATAAGTATTGAATAATGCTCGAAAGAGCATACCGGGGCACTATTTCTTATTGCAGATAAACCAGAATCCATTCTATTAGCAATATAAGAAGCATAATCAAATTGCCTCACATTATGACATTGAATATCAGAGGCTATGACCATTAGAGGGATAGTCATGAACTCAGGGACCTCTGAACCAAGGACTTGGCCCACCGAATAATAGGTATGCTATATATACGGTTCAAATATGGCTACATGAATGGGAGGACCATCATTTTCAGTTAAGGGCATCACTTCTCCTTCAACCCTGGGCCTATGAATGGGCAACCTCCATCCATTGTAAGTTGTATCCATTCTCCAATATTCTTTCTCCAGATCTTCATAAATAATCAGAATAGTGCATAAATCATCTAGATCAAACACCTCACAAATAGCATTTTTTGACAAATGCACAATTGGTTCTCCCTGTGGGTTGCAGAGGGCTTTCAAGCTTGAATTGTAATGTTTGGCAAGTAGTTGGAGTTCCACATTCAGGAATACATTAGGCACAACCAGTTTTCCCAAATTCAAGTGCCATGGGTTTGACACAAGAGCATTCCTAAACCTCCTATTATAATGAAATCTAAAAAGCTCATATCCCCTAATTGGGGTCCAGATATCTCCCAGGCATTTATGTTTATCTTCTAATTTCTCAACTTCTTCCCTGAGTTGGGCAGACCTTCTGGCCTTGGGAGTTGACCCAGGCAATTGGTCAATTAAGTCCTGATTGAGTTTTCTGTCTTTTATTTTTTCTTTAGGGGTTTGATTCGTTTTTTGTTTTTTAGATTTACTAGTTTCCCCTTGTGATTTTCTACCTTTTCCCTTTCCCAGAGTATCCATATCAAATTTTGGTAGAAAATTCAAACACAGGCTATACACAATGGTTTGTATGTAAGTACCTGTTGTTCTGTGGCTGTGATTGAAATCCTCTGTTTTGTACCTCAAGAATTCCTCTGTATTCCCTTCTCAGACAACTCGGTCAATTATAATGATCTTAAAGGATTTCATCACTGTATGCATTTAATTGTCTGATCAATGCAATGTTGTTCATCGCTATGAAATGTCACATCACCATAACTCCAGTCATCGGCATGATTTTCAAAATGTCTGGGCGACCATAATATCTCTTCATGGCGCGAACAATCAATCGGCGTGACCCCTCAATTGTATTCCTGACGCTATGTTATGTCATTTCTTAAGTGGGCGCGACCATTGGCATGACTTCCTTCATCGCCATGTGTTTTAGATTTCTCTGTGATATAGTGAGTCCTACCGATATGACTATCGGTGAGAGTCTCACCAATATGTGTAATAACAACTTGTTATCGGGGAGATCAATGCCATCGGTATAATATATTCATGTTTCCCTGAGCTTCATCGTCTTCCTGATAATCTTCTATACTCTGGATCGGAATGACCATCCCGATATCTCACCGATATAGTTAAAACTTCTGCTTATTTCCATCGGAGTAAGATATACCATCGGGGTAATCCTTTTCAAATCACCCGATCACAATTATCTCCCCGATGGTTACTTTACATTCCTTATCGGAGAGAATCTGTCAAAGTGTCACCGACACCCTTTTCATCACTATGACTTGCGAGTCGGCAAGATATCACTGCTTCATTCCAATATATTAAGTTACACCGATGGATATGTGTATTGGTGTGACTCACACCAAAAGTGCCTTTTTATTGTTTCGCCAAGAGAATGCAGTATTGGAGACCTATTTACTTTTCATCCCGACGCCTTATTTCTTGCCGATGGTTATGGTTGCCCTTTGTCCCTGTAGGATATTCAGTGAGACTCTTGCCGATATTTTTCATCAGTATGATATAAACCATCGGGGTAGCTTTTAAAGGACCACCCGATGATTACTAGTCATGCCGATCGATGTGACTGCTTGGTTCTCTTACCGATAATAGGCCATCGGTATTACTTCTTCTATCGGCAGCTCTTACAAATCTCTCTTTGATCTATATTCTCATGCCAATAGTTATCTTCATTGATTTCTCATGTATCGGTATAAGCAACACAAAGTCTTGCCGATAGATTGACACCTAAGTAATTTTGCATTGCTTAGCCATGGACATCTTGTGGGATGTATCAATTTTACTTATGGTTTTGGGATGTTTTTAGGATTTGCTCAAATATGGTGAAGTGAGAAGATAGTAAAAATTTGAAATTTTTACTGTCCCAATAGAATGCACTCTAGTTCCAAAATGATTCTTCCTTCTTCATCGAGCTCTGGTAACACTATCTTGGATGGACTTTTGAGTCTACTAACATCCTCCAAGATAGAGATATGGTAGAAAGGTTGTATGATTTTTGATTTAGGTAAACCTCAATTTGAATTCTATTTTGTCATTCCTTTTTGAACCTTTATGAGGCCCATACAAATCAAGTTCCCCCTTTGTGATCCAAAACTGTAACTACTTTCTTGAAAGGTGAAGCAGGAATCTTTGGCTGTTGCACTTCCATTGACAATAATTGAGCCACACATTTATCCATATCTTTTTTTAGTGACAATTGGTGTGCACTTACCAATTGTGGACTCTTTGCACGTAAACCCCTTAGCTCATATTTTTTATCCCCGGAGTAGAAGCGCATGAATAGTTCCTAGAAATTCATCTCAATTGTGCCCAAGGTAGTAAGCCATTGAACTCCCAAAACAATGTCTACTCCAACCACGGGTATAGAAAACATAGGGCTATCTATCATGTAGTCTCCCATGGTGAGTTTAATACTATAGCATTTCCCTGAACAATTGACTATACTACCATCTGGAATCATAACCTAGAATTTAGGGGTAGGGTAGACAAAACAATTTAACTTTGCTGCTAGTTGCTTGTTGATTAAGTTATGTGTACTCCCCAAGTCAATCAATACTGTCACTATTTGTTGTTTAAGGAAACCCCTTATCTTAAGTGTTTGTGGGTTATTAATACCTAATAGAGCATGACAAGAGATTGTTGGTTGGACATCTTTAGAGTCCTCTACCACCACCATTGGATCTTCTTCATCCTTATCTTGATCATAGGTAGCTTCAATGTAGAACAACTTCTCATCATATTTATATCCTTTATGATATTTTCCATCACAGTTGAAACATAACCCTTTGGCCCTTTTCTCTTCCAATTGTTGAGGTGTCAAACTAATAGGATGAGTAAAGGATGATGTAAGAGCCTTGTCAACTTTGTTACTAGGTAATTCCTCCCTTCTATTAGCCAAAATTTTTTCCTCTACTTGTCTCGCCATAATCATTGCTTCAGAGATAGAATTTGGATAGAACATGTGTACCTCATGTTGAATGTGCTCCTTGAGACCACCCAAGAATAAATCATTCAAGTTCTTCTCTATAATTGTATCCACTCTTAAGGATAGATTTTGGAATTGTTGAATGTAATCCTTAATTGATCTTGTTTGTTGAAGTTTAGCAAGCTAGCTGAAGAAGTTGTCTGTCACACTATTGCTATATTGTGCTTGGAGTTCCTTTGTAAAAATTGACCATGAGACGGTGAGACCCTTTTTCCTTCGATGACTACAAAGCCAACAATACCAAATGAATTGATCTGGTTCTAGATATAGGGAAGCCATCATGACCTTTTGTCCATTTGGGATTCGATGTACTTAAAAAAAATTCTCCATTTGGTTTATCCATGTTATAGGATCCTTGCCATCGAACTTGCACATATCCACCTTTGGAAACAAATTCCTAGATCCCATAGGAGTATTAAAATTTGTGTCAATATTAGCTGACTTGGAGGTTTCACCTTGGTTGCTTGAGAACTCTTTTCTTGGTTCATTCATATAGGCACTTAACATGCTTTGTAAATCTGATATATCTCTTCTTAGGTCACACATATCCACCTTCATTGAGGAAATGTCTTCCTTGACCTTACTGATTTCCTCATTAGGATTAATATCCTCTATTGTTACCCCATCCTTATCAGGAGTCTTCCCCAGTGTGGCAACATTCTTTTTGCCCCTTGTCGTAGGCTCCATCATGATCGGAACCAATAATTTTGAAATAAATCACACAAATGAAACTTAAATTCTCTAAAATTTTTACTATAACTTTCTAGGGCCGAAATACCTCTCACCCACAAAAATCTCCAAGAAATAAGCAGATTTACAGTCTTGAGAGTGAATTTTGTGGAAACCCTAATTTTGCAATAACTTGCTTATTTCTACTCCAATTTCTCCAAATTTTGGACTATAGGCTCCTCTATTATGTCTTCAAAATTCCAATAAAAATCAGGCTCTAATTCGGCAGTATGTGAGAGATATGTAGATCCCAAATAAATTGTGTAGAAACCATAATTCTGTAATAATTCACTCAATTCTACTCTAATTCCTCTGAAATCTGGACTGTAGCTTCTTTAATATGGTCTTCAAAAACCCTTTAAAAATAAGAAAAAATTCACAAAAATCTAAAAGATATGCTCTTCCCAAAATTGCCTCCAATATTGAGAAAAAACCTTGCCTCTATGGTGCCAAGATCATGCTCTAATACCACTTGTAATGAAATAACTTGCACAACAGAAGAAGATGATATGAAATATGCTACAAATACTTGATAATAACTCAGAATAACATGCCACTTTGAGGGGGCAAACCTCCAATTATCTTCAATGAGAACACACTTCACAATATGATCATAAAATAATACTCACATCCTCCTATATATACCTAATTATGCTTAGAGCGAATAGACACACCCCTATATAAGCCCTAGGTCAACCTAACTAACTAAATAATAATATAGTAATGATAACATGACTTAATTAAGAGTTAAGATAGCCACAAGCTAACTATTCATAACTTGATGTACACCAATATTAAGGGCGTAGCAGGTTGCCCCTTTCTCTCGCCTGTGTGGCATCATTTCTCTTTCATTTCACGAAACTGGCCCCCCCGTACCTTGAGTATATTGGGGATATCCTTAGTCAACTTGTGTAACCTAGAGTAAGACCTAATTGGCCATACCTACTTGACTAATCTAGGCTTGTTGATGTGTTTTCTCCAAGTGCTTGCTTAATCATCACATTCTTCAAATTTCAAAGTCAAACTTGCTTGTGTTTTGCATGTGTGATTCATGTGTGTACATGTGTAATAATTTGTTTGAATATTTCCACATCAAGCTATAAACACCAAACACATAAACAAGCCATTCTAAACATTCTTGTCAACTTATTCACTCCAAGTCATCAAAACCCTAGTCATCCTAGTCAACACATTCATTCCAAGTCATCTCATCCTAATCAATTTCATCCCAATCAATCCAAGTCATCTAACCTCATCATTACACATCATCATCTTTCTAATCCAATCAACATCATTCTAATCACATCCTAATCATATCCCATCAACATCATTCTAATCATTAGCCTAATCATATCCAAATCAATTTCATCCTAAACATATCCTAGTCACATTCTAATCATATCCTAATCATCTTAATCATATGCTAATCATCATCATCCTCTTTCTAATCCAATCAATCATTATCCCAATCATTCCACATCATCATCCAAATCTTAGTCAATCACTTGCCAAAATGGTCTTAATCCTTAAACACACATGTGCCACCATGCCAACATTAGAAGACCTTGTACCCCAATTCTAAGACCTTCTCCCAGCACTTTACCAAGAACCACAACCCCTAGACCAATGAATCATTCAACAACTACAAGCCTTCATCCAACAACTTCAACTTCAACAAATCTAATCACC
Organism: Cunninghamia lanceolata; assembly: GCA_027924645.1. Lineage (NCBI taxonomy): Eukaryota > Viridiplantae > Streptophyta > Pinopsida > Cupressales > Cupressaceae > Cunninghamia > Cunninghamia lanceolata. The sequence continues at coordinate 1,469,457 of BSBN01001040.1, read as the reverse complement.
TCGAATAAAACACCTCATAGCCCAAACCCAACACTTCATAGCCACTTGTCAATCACAAGCCCAATAAACACATCCCCTATCCATTCAAAATCAACCAATTCCACCTCATTCCTATGTGTCACCCCCTTCATTTCATACCAATCTAGTCCATCCACCTATCAAGTCAATGCAATGCCAACTTTGTTGGCAAGAGACACTGCTAGTCATGTCAGGTGTTGTCATTGATGGCAACTAAATCTATATTACACATACATATTCTATCATTTGATCATAATGGAAGTCAGATTGTAGATTTGTCTAAGTTCGAATAGACAGGCATAGAGCATATGACAGGGTTTAGCATTTTGGTCCGCATTTCTCCACGAGTAATCATATTGTGCTGTGGATCTAAGGGAATGTTAACAGATGTCAGGGCTACCTAAATCCAAATTTTTAGCCTCCAGTGATGAAGGGATTGAAAGTTACAAGCATCTGAGTATCAGGTTCTGGTTAGATAGTTTAGTTTGGTGAAGAACAGGCCGACTTGGTGTTTGATCCTTGTGTAGATTAAGAGAAGTGGTTGTTTGAGTAATTTATGAGATCTAGTGGTATTGGCTAACATGTGTGGTGACTTGAATACATGGGTTTTGGTCTGCATTGATGTTTGTGCATGGATTCAGCCGATAGAACAGTGATCTTGAAAAAGTTTCTAAGTTCTCTTGAGGCCGACTGTAGTTGATGAAATTTCATGTTGCGGATATATATGATCGATCGGTTTGAGCATTTTGAGATAAGGATGTGTGAATATGATGTGAGAGGTGTGAAGTGTGGCAGTATCAAGTGTAAAGCAAAGAGATCTAAGCTCTGAATCATGGCAGAACAGTGAAATAGGGCAGTGAGAGATGAAGTGTGTGAAGTCAGTATATTGAGCCTAACTGGAACTATAATCTTGCATTGTTAGATGCTATTCTTCAGTTCAAGTATTTCAATGAACTCTTTGTAATTGATCTTGTAGGCAGTGAGCCTCCTTTGAGCAGTGAGCTCTGGGTAGTGTGCCTGCAGGCATGTGCCTTCCCATTTGTAATACTTTTAACAGAGTATAAAATCTTGTGGGTTAACCCCCATCGTGGTTTTTCCCTTAACCGGGTTTCCATGTAAAAATCCTGGTGTTCATGTGTTATGATCTTGTTGTTTCTGTTCTTAATTTCATGCTTCTTTCTCTTGAATGTATGTGGTAAATTAATAAAGGAACATAATAATAAGTTTTGCAAAACACTGATTCACCCCCCCTCTCAGTGTTCCTTAATTTCAACAAACTTATCCCACTTCATACCAACCTAGTCCATCCACCTATCAAGTCAATGCCACATCAAATTTTCCCACATCCTTCCATGCCACATCAACTTATCCTAAATCTTTCCATGCCACATCAGCATTTCAATTCACTTCACAACAAGACCATGTGAGCCCAAGTCCACCTTGGCAACAAGATCAATTGCCCTCAATTTCATACCAACCCAATTCATCGACATATCATGTTAATTCTACATCACCATATGCCACTTCTTCCAATATCAACCAACCTCCACATCAATCCATACCCCAAGACCTTTTATCTACATATCCCATCATTTCACCTCACCATCAAACTCATTCACAAGACTATCAATGACCTCCACAACAAGAACATGTGAGCCCAAGTTATCATGTGCAACAAGATGAAGTGCCTTTAAGTCCTCATGGTACCTTTGACAAGGGAGACACCAATCTAGATTATGTATCCTATGAGTATCGTCGATCACCATCCACTCAAACGCCAATCTGTGAGCCTACTAGTCCTATCTCCACACCATGTTAGGAACCCGTGTTTAACCCTTCTCTTTACTATGTTAGTATATTGTTGTTGGACACATATGCTTTGTAAGTCATCCCGTGAGTATATTGTATTATCCCACATTCATGGGGAGTAATAGTTGTTTAGATTAGACTTAGTATATAAGTACGTGTTGAGGCCAATGAAGGCATCCATGAATTTATTGTATTGAGCTTGCTCAAAGGAGGTTGCCCCCTCGAAGTGGCCTGCGATCAATGAATTCCTTCTGTGTTCTACTATTTCTGTTATTTCATGCATTTTTCATTATATTGTTGTAGGAGGTTCCTCTCACACCATGTGATCGTACTCCTAGCCCATTGATCCACCAACCTTCTAATCCATTAAGCCCTTCATTCCCTTCATCACCATGTTCCTTCAATCCTCTACTAAAGGATTCCTTTGAGATAACCGTACAACAATTGGTGCAAAAAAATTTGATTGAGCTTCCACCAATAAAACCCTTTGGAGAAATCCACATTAAACTCCATTGGTATAATGAAAATGATTATTGTGCATACCATAGGGTTAGGGGCCATACACACTCAATTGTGCCACACTTAAGAGATTGATCAAAAACCTCATAAATTGTGGTAAGATTGTGCCCAATCCTAATCCTAATCCATCCAATCACATTATCCCTCCATCCAATCCAAATCCTAATACGTCCAATCCCATTATCCCTCCATCTAATCAAAATCCTAATCCTAAGCCTACAACACCATTCACCATTATTATCCAACTATATTGTCCATACACCCATACACTTATGACAGATGTGATCCAGTTGCTATTAGCAAGGAATAAACCATCTCCATGTCAAACACCTATCCTTGAGTTTATCAAAGAATCTTCCAACACCTTACCTATTCCTACAACCCCATTATGTGGTCCACAACCCATCGATCCTATTAAAGAGTCTCCAACTATAAGTCCAAGTCAGGATCCATCATGCCCTCATGTCGATAAACCTCAAGAGCATGTCAAGCCTATCCAAGATCCTTCCACTTCCATTCAAGCAACCAAAGAGGTATGTCAAGAGCATAATCCTAAGCATGGGAAAACATCAAGCCCTCATTCTAATCAAGATCAAATCACTTCCATTCCGCCCATTCACAACCTATACCTTCTTTATGATCAAGATATTATCCATGATGAAGAAGCTATCTATGAGCAACTTGATCCTATACCTATCCATGAGTAAGAAATATAAATCTAACCCATCCATAACATATATCTTTTCCATGATCAATCTATTATTCATGATGAAGAACCTATCCATGAGAACCTTGATCTTATCCATAATCCCATAACTATCCATGAGAAAGATATCCAAATTGCTCCAATCCATCCTCCATCTAGCCCCATCCATAATTTACAAACATCCACTTGTCATGATGAGACACTTGCCTCCCAAGCTAACATAGAAGATCAAACCAATAGATTGGATCATAATGAACATAAGAAAGATCCTAATGATCCTTCCACATCTACTATCGACCATGTTGCAAGTCCACCATCATATCCACTTGGTCTTACCACCCTCATCCACGAATGTTCTTCCCTAGGACAACAACAACCATTATCTACCTCACCGTCTCCATCCAATAACATACTCAAGTCTAGTTCCCAAAGCACACCAAGTCCCATTGTCAATCGCATACTCCAAAACATGAACTACCAAGGTAAAAGCTTAGGCCTTCATGAACAAGGTATTTTGGAGCCCATCCATGCCAATATCCCTCCACGCTCATATGGCCTTGGATATACACCCCAAGGTAAACAATCTAAATATGTTGGTAATTCCTCCATGCATCCTAAGTCTACCACTTTCCATCGCACATCCTATCATGTACCCAAAATATATGTGGCAATTCCACCTCCACCATCCTACAAGTGTCAAAATCATGTGAGTACCATCCAATTTACCTCCATTACTTCCAACACCTAATTTCCCTCCATCAACTTTACCTCCACTCCTTCCAACTCCTACTTGTTGAACTGCACCAGACAACTGAGAGGGGGGGTGAATTAGTTGTCCTAAAATTTTTAACCAAATATGATCATCTACTTATCAATTGCTTATATATAGATATAACCACGAAAGCATCAAATGAGAAGCTTAACACAAAAGCAAAAACAACACAGGAGACATCAGATTTTTACATGGAAAACCCTAAAAGGGAAAAACCACAGTGGGTGTTAGCCCACAGAAATATATAAGTTATATCAATACCAAAAAACAAAGGCTCACTGCCAAAAGAAGGCTCATTGCCAAAGGGTTGAACTGAGATAATATCATCTACTTCATGCCAAGGTTCAGTTCCATTGAAGCACAAACATCTTTGCTATGCTATGCTACCTTACTTCACTTTATCTTCATATCTTTGCACTTCGATTCATTTTCACGGCTCAATTACAAGTATTTATACACTTCATCAACCTTGGAATGATCATCAAGGTCAGCATTACAATCATCAACCGTTGGAACAATCTCCAAGGTCAACATTACAAACATACATAAAATAGGTCTGGACCTAATACAAATTCAGCTAAGGAAAATATGTAAGAATGTATGCGGATCATGCCATGCCTTAGCTGGGACTCAAACACAATCTTCCATGCTACAACACACTATCACAATCTTCGATGCATCTCTGTAGATGATGAATTCAACCAGGTCAACCAAGACTGATATTAACACAAGTATTCTCAAGAGCACGCTTCATGCATGATCTGAATTACACCTTGTGGACCAATCCAAATGTAGGAGCATGATCAAGAGATATCCACAAGCACATTTTAATTACTAGGAACAACCGCACGATCTCTAACCACTCTATCAATAAGATTCTTCAAACTAGAGCACAAGAACAACACTGTCAACCACTGTCATAAGTAAAAGATAGCTTGCAAACCACCAAATCATGAACCATTGAATTTGAAGGAACTTAACATCACCACTGAATTAATTCCAGAACTGTAGACCAAAATATTTCAATGTAGAGGAATGCGGAGAAAAACACTTTCTCCCTATCACCACCAAACACACAGAAAAGTTGTTTTCACTCTGGTGAACATAACTCACTCAATTCTTCATACTGGAGGCTCAAACTTGAAATATAACATCTTCAAATAGGTTTCTAAATAATGTCCAATCCACAGGTAAAGATATTTATTCTACAGGAAATGCGAAGCATTCTTCTGGACTATTCTTCTGCATGTAATGCACTGTTTCTACTGCAACACATTGTTATCACCGGAGGGCCTAATTTTCTCAATATCCTCAACAAAGTAAGAGTACAATTGACACCAATGACAACATAGATATGTTGACATCAATGACAACACTGATTAGGCACATACTTGCAACAATATCCCCCTTTTTCATTGATGGAAACATATGATGTGAAAAACTGAAAAGACCACCAAGACAAGATTCTCCCCCTTTCTCTTTACACATCTGCATTCTTCCTCCCCTTGAGTTTTTCACATGATTTATCTCCCCCTTGACATCAATGGAAAAGGACACATACTTGTATGCTACTTCTCTGATCTATTTACTTTATCATAAACATTTTAGCTACTCCCCATGAGAGGTAGCCTTTAGAACATCAATCCATATCAAAGAATGATAGTTTGAGCTCCACTGGATTGATGCATTCCTATGCATCTTAGTTCAGGATAGGAGGGGTAATGACCCCTAAATTTTCTCTGAGATACTCAAAGGTATCTTTAGGTAGAGGCTTAGTGAAAATGTCTGCAATATGATCCTTTGTGGACACATATTCCAACTTTACTTCATTCTCTATCACCTTCTCTCTCAAAAAGTGACACCTTATTGATATGTACTTTGTTCTCAAGTGCATCACTAGATTCTTTGAAATGTTTATGGAACTTGTATTGTCACAAAAGATTGCAATTGGATCTTCATACACAACTCTTATATCCTTCAGAGTCTACTTCATCCATAATACTTGAGTGCAACAACATGCTGCTGCAATATACTTTGCTTTTGCAGTTGACAAAGATATTGAATCCTATTTCTTGCCCATCCATGAGACCAATCTATTACCCAAGAAAAAGGCACCTCCACTTGTACTCTTTTTTCATCAACATCTCTAACCCAATCTGCATCTGTATGAGCACTGAGAGTGAAATCGTTGTCCTTTGGATACCATAAGCCATAATCTGAAGTACCTTTCAAATACCTCAAGATTCTCTTAACTACCATCACATGTGATTCTCTTGGATCATCTTGAAACCTTGCAACAAGACAAATTGCATGCATAATATCAGGTCTGGTTTGAGTTAGATAAAGCAATCCTCCAATCATGGATCTATTATTTTTCTGATCATCCTTAGGTGATTCATTTTTCTCAACTTGCAACCAGTCACCATGGGAGTACATACCGATTTACAGTCTTCCATCCCAAACTTCTTCAACAACTCTTTCACATACTTAGACTGAGATATGAAGATTCCTTTATCTGATTGATTAATTTGCAGACCCAAAATAAAATTCATTTCACAAAACATGGACATTTCAAATTCACTTTTCATCTCACCAGAAAACCTTATGCACATACCTTCATTTCCTCCAAAGATAAAGTCATCAACAAAGACCTCAACAATCAATATCTGACCATCATTGATTTTAAAGTACAGATTTCTATTTGTAGTACCTTTACTAAATCCCAATTGCAATAAATACCCATCTAACCTTGCATACCAGGCTCTAGGAGCTTGTTTGAGTCCATACAATGCAAATTTCACATCCATCTGATATACCTTAAAATCTTTGTGAGCTGCAAATGCCAAAAACATTCTGATTGCTTCATTCCGTACTACTGGGGCAAAATTTTCTTCAAAATCTATCCCTTCAATTGGAGAATATCCTTTGCATACAAGTCTTGCTTTATTCCTTACAACTTCTCCATTTTTATTCAGCTTGTTCCTGAAGACCCATTTAGTTCCAATAACATTTTTGTCAATAGGTCTAGGAACTAATTCACAAGTTTCATTCTTCTCTATCTGCAATAGTTCTTCCTCTATTGCCTTTACCTAATTTTCATCATTGCATGCTTCATTCATAGTTTTTGGTTCAATCTTTGAAAGTAAATAGTAATTGACTTGTTCCTCTGCAGATCTTCTTCTTGTTATCACACCTTTGTTCTTGTCACCTATTATCTGATCTTCAGAATGATTGATCCTTACATACCTGGGAATCTTGAAAACACTTTTTGGAGCCTCTTCTTCATCCTATCTACTTGCTTATCTTTTTCTTCAATTAGTATAGTCATAGGTTCATCTGGTTCATAACAACTCTGGTTTCATATTCTTTCCTTACCTTCATCTACCTTCACATTTGCACTCTCAATAATCTTTTTGAGCCTTTTGTTGTAGCACCGGTAAGCCTTACTCTTGGTAGAGTATCCAAGGAAGATTCCTTTATCGCATCTTGAATCAAACTTGCCTAGATCTTCATCTCTCTTGATATAACATTTGCTTCCAAAGACTTTGAAGTATTTTACTATAGGAATTTTTTCATACTATAATTCATAAGGAGTTTGAGTACCATTACCTTTCACTTGAACTCTATTTTGGATTTAAACAACAGTATGAATAGCCTCTTTCCAAAATACTTCTGATAGATCTGCTTCTATCATCATAGTCCTAGAAGCCTCTTGAACTATCCTATTTTTCCTTTCCACAACTCCATTCTACTGAGGAGTTCTAGGTGCAAACAACTGTCTCTTTATCCTATGCTCTTCATAGAAAATGTTGAATTTATTTGATGTGAACTCACTGCCTCTATCAAACCTCAAGCATTTGATCTCCAAATCTATTTCATTCTCAACCATTGCCTTGAAAGATTTGAATTTCTCTAGGTCTTCTGATTTGTCTCTTAGAAAAGTAACCCAAGTCATTCTAGAATAATCATCAATAAGAAACATGAAGTACCTATCACCTTGTAGGAATCTCATCCTTGTAGGACCACAGAGATCTGTATGCACTAGATCCAACAAACTGACAGAGAATTTCTCTTTGTTCTTGAAGCTTGTTCTTGTCTACTTCCCTAATTGACATTCCTTGTAGGTTGTGTTGAATGGTTTTACAAGTTTTGGTAAATCTCTCACAATCTGACCTAAACTTATCTTTACCAGATTATCAAAGTTTATATGACACATCCTTCTATGCCATAGCTAACTTTCATTTGCTTTAGCCAATAAACAATAATCATTAGTTCCTCTCAATTGATAGATGTTACCTTTTGTCTTCTTACCGGTAGTAATCACAGTTCCAGAACTTTCCATGATCTTGCACCCATTATCATTGAATCTCAGATCATATCCTTTGTCACACATCTAACCAACACTCAAAAGATTATGCTTCAAACCCTTCACATATAGAACATTGTTAGTATTATGCTTTCAATCAAATGAAATAGATCCTTTTCCACAAATCTTACCAGTTGCAGTATCTCCAAACCTAACCAGTCCTCCATCATACTTTTCCAAACTTACTTTTGTCACCAGTCATGTGATGTGAGCATCCACTATCAATAATCCATTCATCCTTATATTTCTCAACCTGAACAGCCAAAGCACTTTATTCTAGTGGTTTTTCATCCTTCACACAACTAGCAGAATTAGTAGACACATGATCTTCTTTAATAGAAATAAACAAGCATTCATTTGCACTGGAATTAGCATCATCAGATTCATCATCAGTCACCCTTTCATCATCAAAATCTTTGACATACAAGCATTTCTTTGGAACTCTAGGCCTACTCTCATGTTTCTTCTTATTTCTTTCAATTCTTTTAGGACATTTAGAAGCATAATGACCTACTTTACTGTTATCACCTAGGATTGCACCCATTATGCAAAGCTTTGAAGATTAGCAATCCTGTGTAACATGGGAATACCTTTAGGTTGTGGGTACCCTATGGTGAAGGTAGACCTCTAGATTATGGGTTGGTTCCCTTATGATTGATCCAATGATAAACTGACTTTGCAGGAAAAGGGATAGAAAGAATGAAAAGGAACAATAAACTGAAAATAAAATGCGGTGATGCACCTATATAATGATAAAACTTGCAGAATGATTCACAGCTATCTCCGAGAACATTATTTACACAATTCAAAAATGATGACTTAATCACAAAAGTATTTCTAAAGCAGGCCAAACAATTTGTTCTTTTAAGATGAAAATAAATTTTCACAGTTTCAAGACCAAAAAGAAAATAAGCACGACTTAAGACCTGTGATGGATGCACAATAATGAATGAGACAAACTTAAAGGTTTTAATGGTTAAAACACAATAATTTCATCACATCATTCATGACAGCACTTGCATTCATCTGAAAAGGAAAATTTAATGTATTCTAAATGGAAACAGAAGGAAAAGCACTACATAAGACCAAAAATGAACCTGTAACGTGCTGTACTGTATAGATCTAAAAATGAGTTACAAACAAACTCTACCTCTCTGAAATGTGTAAGAGAGAATAGAATACAAGAATTGAGAAAAACCTAAGTTTTTCTCCCATATATAAAAAATGAACCCTCAAGTGCATGGAAAAAGCACTGCAGTTCAACTCAGCATTAAAAATATCTCCACAAAACTCCTTACGAGTAGAAGAGAAAATCCCTAAAAAGAAGGGCTATAACTGACCCAATTTGAGCTAAAATAGCTCCAAAATGCCCCTCTCTATAAGTTTGACCATGTAGAACCTAGAAACCCTCCAAGTTTGACCAAAAATCATGCAAAAGATCCCAAAATGCCTCAGTTAACTCCATCTCCTAATTTTGCATGACTTTGGCATGAGGAAACAATGTGAACAAGTAATAAACTAATCAAGATGACTGACTTTACTATTTGTTATAAATTTGTCTATCTCTGACTTTCTTACAACTTTGTGACAAATAATAAAGTAATTTATAATTGCATTACTTAATTATTTGTTTACATTTGTTTACCAGTTTCTAAGTCATGCAAAAAAGAGGGTAATTATTTTCAAAAGGTTTAAAAAAATAATAACTCCTTATAAGTCCCTTTTGATTTACATAATCACCTCATGCATCCTATGATCTCATCCATGCATAAGTCAAAAAGTACAGTCATCATGCTCTTATCATTAGTTGCATACATTATTGCATCCTTATGACTCCCATGCCATATCCATGATCATTGCACCTCCATGTCATAAGGACATCTCTCATTATCTCCTTGATTTTAATATTTCCATCCTTAAGAAAATCAAGGCAAATAATTATAGCCTTGTATCATTAGGTTTTTGACCTCACTCACTTCAAACTTTAAGGAAATAAAAACACTAAACGTCAACCTCACGGGCCCCTTTTTCATCATTAGGTTCTAACACTTATGAGTGTTTGACCTCAGACACTTTTGGATAGTAATGATTAAAAATAAAAGGAAATCAAAAGCCCACAATCGGGCTTAGGGCATTCGACCCAAAAGGAGATGAAAACATAAAAATTTGTCATTTTTTGCATTTGGATTTCTTTCTACTTTGCTGTCCCGCCACCATAGTTGAGGGTTTCTGTTGTTTCTGGAGGCATTGTGGCGTTTAAACTACTATTCTGAGTTATCTTCATCACCATTTTGCTTCAGGTCAGTCTCCCTTCTGTATATCTTTGTTTTTCTGCAAGGAATAGTGGGGAAACTAAGCTATTTTCTGCTCCTATAGCCACTTTCTTTCTGGTTTTGGCTTTTTAACATGATGGTGAAAGAATAACCTCCATTTTTACTTCTGTATACACTCCATATTTACTCTATTTTGGCATAAAGAAACAAGGGAATAAAGGTAGTTTTTTGCATTGGTTTTCCATATATCTCACCATATGTTGCTTTTGTATCATCTTCCTCTTCTTGCTCGGCCTTCATAGTTAGTATTTTGAGTTTAAACTCTTAAAAAAGAGGACTTGTAGCTTGTATCTCCTTATATGCTTTGATCTTTCACTCATGGCATGATGACTGCAACATGAATAAGTATGTATGGCTGTTGAAATAAAGAGGCAAAAAAACTTTACTTACTATAAGTAAACCCTAGTAGGGTTTGGTGAACAATAGACTCCATTTTTAGCTTTTCTTTGTCATGAAAGATACCACTATTCCATAGCATTTTGTTTACCTCTTGTATTTGTTGGTTTAGGCCTTCATTGTGATGATATGATGAAAAGAGGCTCTCTTTTGTTTGTTACAAACCCTACTAGGGTTTCACTTACTCCTTAGGCTCCTTTACACAGTGTTGTTATTGGCTCTTGAGATAGTCAGCTGAAAAGAAATGACTAACTTTATGGTGTATGCTACTCCATCTTGATTCACATATACATTGTATGCATTTGCACTTTGTAATAAAGCAATAGAATGAGTTTACAATACATGTCGCTCTTATTTGTATCTCCTGTAGATGTAAACAAAAGAAAATAACTATCTCTGCTGCTTCAAGGCATATTGACTATCCTTTAGTTGATAGCAAAGGCTGTCTTCTTTATCTATAAGTTGTTCATTCTTATACTTGTCATGGCTGAGACTTGTTAACTCTCTTCTTGATTCAAATGTGTTGTATCTAACTCTTGGTTCAAAGGTATGCTAAATCCTAAGGATGATTTATCTTTCACCTGTACCTTGCACTCTATGTATCTCTTGTAATCTTCATGGTCTCTATCTTCATAAGGCATTGTTATAGTCTTAGGTCCTTGTTGCTCTATAAGACTGTCATTATCATCAATATATATGGTTGTTCCCTCATTGTGATTGGTTCATGCATTAGACCGCTCTATCTCTATAATGTAGTCTTTAATGATGGACATGACTGCCCTCTTGCAAGGCTGTCCCATATGCTCAGAAATTTGTCATGAAGTTTTTCTGAACTGGTCCATCTTCTATGTGCTATTTCCTCTTTGATAGACTTGGAGATCTCTTTAAGAAAGATGCCAGTTTAATGATGAATAAGCTTCAATGGCTATTAGTATCATTGTTGGAATAGTAATCTCTCATAGTATGACCTATACACACAATATTGATGTGTTCTTCTCATAGTCTTGGCTTTCATAAAACAAAACATGATATTCAATGTTGGAATTAACCTATGAAGACCTGCCACAAAACTGTCAATACTTCCAAGTTAGTGTTTGAGAAATATAATTAATTTTTCTCCATGCTTCATATGTTTAAATGGTGACAGTTCTCTCTTTATTTGCATGATGTAATACTGTCCCTTGACTGTCAAGATGTATGACATGATCATCATGGCTGTACTGTCGTCATCATGACTATCCTGTATGATAGTGTTCTACTTCTTGGCAGTCATACCATTGTAATTTGGTTCATGGACTTGATTGTACTATACTAGTATCACTGTACCTGTGACTTGGCATTGGCAATGTGCTCAGTTACCTTACAATTTGATCTTCAAACATAATATGCTTTTATTTGAAAAGCTGAAAGTCTCTTACTTATCTCATACCCTCCAAAGATCTAGAGGGCAGTATGCCGGGCTCAACCCTTGTGGGAGCCCATTTTTTACCACACGCTAAAATGTTTTGCATAATGATGGATGTATCTATACCTACACATTGCACAAACAAGTTAGAACATGCATGTGATGATTTGATCATTCTGGCTCTCTTTCTTATTGATCCAATACTTCATTATATGTGTTGTGTTTCTGTTGGTAGGATAAATAGGGAGATCCATATCTAGAGCTCTAACCAATTGTTTACCATGATGCAGGTTCACTTGGAGATCAGGAGGCGAGGAGCAAGACAAAGAAGATACACCTCAAAGCTATCTTAGACAATGATGGAGATGCATTTCCCTTATTCTTCTTTTCATTTCTTTTATCTTTAGATGCATAGCATATATTATGTTGCATTGATTAGCTACTCCCATGGCTTGTGTGGGACCATTGATTACTCTTTTCTTTCCAATGAATACAAATACAATAGTTGTGCAATTCTGTGTATACTTTATTGGCAAAATGAATGAAACATAAAATGAATGCAACATTTCTGCACTGAATGAAAGCAATGTCTTCTTGAGTTCAATATGTACTTTTCTTTATGTCTCTTTACTCTGAACAACAAAACTGAAATCAAACCTTTCTCAAACACTTAAAAATATGCCATGTTTTAAGCATATCAGGAATATGTTAAAAATTCTTCACCTCAAATGTAATGAAGTGTTTCAGCTCTACCAATTTGAGTTGTAGGTGAAAATTGGTAACATTTCTAGCGATTTCTGCTGAATGCTTGGCTGCTAAGCATATAGACCAGTTTCCTTAAATAATTCATTGGGCATGGAGTCTATTCTTGCCTGAGAACTTGAAAAACCTTCCGCAACTCAACTATCAAGAACTATACAGCAACAAAATAATACTAAAATCAAACTAATCTGACCTTGTTTAGGACATGGCTAGCAAAATGTACATCAACACTTCTTGGAAAATGAAAACTTAACCTAACCTATACTAATGTACTCTAACCAGCCAAAGAATCTGGTCAAACAAACCCATTAACTGGATTTGTAAAATAACTCCCCTTTCTAATCAACATAGGATGTTTTGTAATGTTATGATTTATTACTCATAAGATATGACCCATAAGAACATACCTTATAGAATGTTGCAAAACTCTTTAAAGAAAAAAAACAAACCCACTCACCATCTGAACTTGATCATAGATACTGTTGTTATGGGGTGAATAGATGATCTGGTTCTGCTATTCTAAGGTTTCACTCTCCTCTTTAGGTACAATAGTAACATGTTTCTCCTTATTTAGCTCTCTGGCAGCTAAATCCCTGATTGGACACCATCTTGCAATGATGAACCTTTGGCTAATACCCCTGGTTTCTTTATTGAGATTTGTTGTCCTATTGTCACTTGCAATCTCAACCTGATTTGAAAAAGTTAGCTCACATGAATGAAATGAAGGAATGCTTGCCTCTTTGACCTGAATAGGCTGATCACATACTGTTGGCTCATATGTTACTAGCTTATCATCAATGTTAGAGAAAAAATCTTCTATGATACTAGAGAAAATATTCTCATCAAACTCATAATCTTGTACTGAATCTAGATGAGTTTCCTCACTCTGCTCACGGAGGCTCTCATCAAACCTTCCCTCTTGTTGTTCATTACTTTCACCTTGCATGATAACCGAACATGTCAATTCCTTCTCCATGGTTAATGAATCATCTTCTTCCATTAGGAAAGCCAATAATTCATCAAATCTATCAGCTCTTTGAAGGTTCCTAGGAACAACAATCTCTTCATCTTCCAAAATAAGACTATCCTCATTTTGTTCTTAGTAGGGCATCACACTATCACAATTATTTGCATCCTCTTGCTGTCCCTTTGTTGTTGCCTTTGGTATGAGCATGCTTTCCTCATCTGGCTCAACAAAACCAGGTAACTAATCAAACAAAGAAAGCAATTCTTCCTCCTCATGTGGTGCTTTCTCCAATGAAACTTGGGCATTCTGTCTTTGCAGCTAAAGACTTTCACCTTGTGACCTTTGTACTCTACTTTCATTCATCTTATAAACAACATTCGAAAACTTTTCAAATGAATCAAAATGCAAAGGATTCAGTGTCAAGTTTGAACCAGCATCCTCTTCATATGCATCATGCTCATATTCAACTGGGAATGCAACACAAACATCAGCAACCTTTTGCTCCATGTCTGATTTTTCTAATTTGGTGGCACAAAAAGGATTGCAAGAACCTTTAGCTGCTGGATTGAAACTTGAAATTTTGATTGGCTTTGGCTCTAAAATATTTTGGTCTTGTTCACCACACCAACTTGGAATCTTGATTGGTTCAAATTTTAATACATTTTCCTCTTCTTGATTTTGGATTAGTATGGGAGGTGTAGCCTTAACAAGGTTTGGCATTTTATAATCAGGATAATTAGTCCAAGAAGGCTGCCATGGTTGTTCAAAACTTCGATGACTTGGTTTAGATTCTTGATATGACTGATACTGAGGATTAATGGACTAGTTTTGAATGTAAACATGCTCCTGAGCAAAATCAGAGCTTCTGAAAGTTGGAATTTGGAGACTTTGGGGAGTTTCTTGAGTTTCTTGGAGGAAAAAAGGCTCCTCAAGTGGCTGGTTTTGAAGCATAATGGTGCAGGGGCACCATAGTAAAATCTACTATGTTGAAATATGGCTTATTTGGCCATGTCATTTTGTTCATGTTTTGTTTCTAAAAACCTAGAAGTCTTTATATTCCATTTGGCAAATAATGGACATGTTTTGCATCTAATAGAATTCGAAAAGATCCATAGGAGTTAGTTGGGATTCAAGGTTGTTAGCCTTCCCTAACCATTGAGCAACCATTGCTCTTCCAACTCTAGCTTAATAAAAGCATAGAGGAGCAACCGAGAAGGGTTTTGTAGATTTGAGGATTGTGATTTGGAAATTGTCTGAGAAATAATAACTTATGTCCGTCATTTTTTGTGGTTGATCTGTGTCATGAATATTTCCTAACTGTTCATAATAGATTTCTATTCTCTGAATTGAAGATGAGTAGATAACCATTCCACTGGTGGATTTCCAAAGAAATTAGTGGAATGGCATCGGTCTGTACATATTTTTGTTTGTTTTTATTTTCATTTACTTGTTTGGAGGGGTAGACGTTCCAGACTAAGGAGTGTACACAGTAGCATGCCCTAGAATCTCTATGTGCTAGGTGTAGACTATAAATTAGACTGTGTGAGAGTGACAACCCTATCGGCGTATCGCTGGGACTTAGAACTGAGTTTCTGCCAAAGTCAAACGGAGTCAAGAGTATTGGCACATCGAGCAGATAACTTGGCATTGGACTGATGGTGTTGGTCTTACTAATCGAGGGTATTGGAGTGATAAGGGACAACTTACGCTGATAGAGATCCATCAGGAGAAATCAGCTATCGGCAACTTCAAAGAAATTCCCAATGACAGGTCAAGTTACGCCAAAGAGGGGGTTGGTCCATCGGTGCATCGGTGTAAGTTGATAAGCATTCGGTGATGAGAATAGTCTCACCGAAGACAATGACATCGGTGCATCGGGAGACAAGTTCAAAGTTCTGCCGACAGGGTGAGTCATACCGATACAGTTGTGTCTAACTAGCGGGGAAGCCGTTACGGTTAAGGCGAGGAGAACTTAACCGTCATTGGGGTATCAGCCAGAGGTTGTAAGTGCTTGTTGATGATAAGGGTCACAGTGATGAAAGAGTTGTTACTGTGGAACTAACTGTTGGTCGAATGAAGAAGAAGTCTCACCGATAGGAGGTATCGGACAGACTTGGTGTTTGGAAAAATAGTTCCAAAGGTCACCGATAGCACTTTTCTTGTTGATAGGCAAGAAGCGTGGAGCCACCCATTGGCGAGAGATGTGATGTCGGAGTGACACGTTCAAGGAAGACTGATGGTGTTTTTCTGGCCGAAAGGCGAAGACTGTTGAACATCTCATTGCTTCTCACATTGACTCCTCATCATATTAGTATCAGAGCCTGAAAAGATTTAGGTGGCAAGTCAAATTAAGGATTTGCAGGAGTGTTGGAGTTTGGGTGCTATCTATGAATAGTATATGTCAGCGGAGGAGAGTGAAGGAGAGGCTAGCATCATGCCTCCAAAGGGGATGATAACAGAAGTGCTTAAGAAGTTCCAAGAGATGGAAGAGATGATCAAGATTGGAGTCAAGGAAACACTCCAGGCTGAGTTGAAGGCATTGAAGATAGGAAAGAAATCAGATGATGAATCTGATGGAGAGGAAGAAGAAGAGGCAAAGATACTGGTTGAACAAAAGCAATTCCTGGAAGCCATTAAGGCTACTAGCAAGGACTCTTTAGAGGCTTGGATAGATATCCCCATGTTTAGTGGAAAGATGAATGCTGATGAAGTCATGGAATGGATTGAGGCTCTAAACAACTAGTGCAAATACAAGGAAGTTCCTGAAAGTAAGAGAGTTAAGTTTGCAAAAACTAAACTCAAAGGTACTGCCCTTACATGGTGGAATTATGCCCAAGGAGAGAGGGTAAAGAATGGGAAGAGTATGATCTCTTTGTGGAGTAGAATGCTGGAGAAGATCAAGTCCCAGTTCCTTCCATCTGACTACGAGATGCAGATTTACAAGAAAATGTAGAACCTCAAGCAAAAAGATATGGATGTAGCTACTTACACTAAAGAGTTTCACAAATACACTCTTTGTTGTGGGTACATGGAGGATGAAAAAGCCAAGGTAGCAAGGTATCTAAATGGTCTAAGGTTCAATATTCAAGATGAGATAAGTTTATTGACCCCTAAAACCATGGAAAAATGCTTTCAAGTAGCATTAAGAGCTGAAGGGAAGTTGAAGAGGAAAGGCGAGCAGAAATTTTAGAGGCAGAGGTAGTTTTGGAGGTAGAAGTCCTAACCAGAGGCCTAATGGTGAGTCTATCCAAGGAGAACAAGTTGGGGACTCAAGTAGCAGAGGAGGCTTCCGAGGAAGAAGGGCTAATGGAAGAGGTGGGATAAATGGATCAGGTAGAGGATCCAAGTTCTCCAATATGAGATGTTATAACTGCAATGAGATAGGGCACCCAACTTACAAGTGTCCAGAGAAGGCCTCAACTTCTCATGGTAATAAGAGAAGAATTGTATTGACTCAAGAGGATGCAGGGTGTGTGACATCTCGTGAAGTGAATTTGACATTAGAAATGGGAGAAAATCTGATGATCAAGAGGATGCTGCTCAAAGAACCAGTGCAGACTAAACCATCACAAAGAAGAGCTTTGTTTAGAATCAACTGCAAGATCCAAGGTAAGGTTTGTAAAGTCATTATTGATTCTGGTTCTACTGATAATATTATATCTTTGGAAGTAGTAGATAAATTGAAATTAGAAAAGATACCCCATAGCTGTCCATATAGGGTCAGTTGGTTAAACAAGGGATAGCATATAGTCATCAATGAACAAGCATGGGTAGAATTTAGCATTGGGGGGTATAGAGACAAGATTTTGTGTGACATCCTTCCAATGGATGCTTGCCATCTTTTGCTGGGCAGACCATGGCAGTTTGACAGAAAGGTTCATCATGATGGGGAAAAGAATGCTTACTCTTTCCAAAAGGATGGTGTAACTTATAGGATACAATCATTGGTAGAAGGGGATCCACAGCCTGTAGGACCTAGTATAATGATGGTAGGAGAGAAGGAATTCCTTGAAACACTAGAAGAATCAGGTGGAGTAGTTTTTGCTTTGGTTGTGAAACCTAAGGAGAAGAAAAGAGAAAATATGAGAGAAATAGGACCTAGGGAGGTTAGAGAACTACTTGAGAGTTATAAGGAAGTAATTGTAGTAGATATACCAGACTCACTACCAACAATTAGAGATATCAGCTATCAGATTGATCTCATACCAGGAGCTGTACTTCCCAATAAGGTAGCCTATAAGATGACCCCTCAACAGAATGAGGAGATAGCCAGGTAGGTTCAAGAACTTTTAGACGAGGGGTTAATAAGGAAGAGTTTGAGTACATGTGCAGTCCCCACTATTTTGGCACCAAAGAAAGATGGGAAATAGAGACTGTGTATTGATTCCAGGGCAATAAATAGGATAACCATCAGATATAGGTTTCCTATTCCTAGAATTAAAGACCTAATGGATTATTTGGGGGGTGCTACCTATTTCTCTAAGATAGACTTGAAGAGTGGGTACCATCAGATAAGGATAAGAGAAGGGGATGAATGGAAAATAGCATTCAAAACCAATGAAGGGTTATATGAATGGCTTGTATTGCCTTTTGGTTTGTCTAATGCTCCTAGCACTTTCATGAGGTTAATGAATGAAGTATTGTAGGATTTCATAGGTAAGTTTGTGGTAGTATACCTAGATGACATTTTGATATTCAGTGAAAGTAAAGAAGAGCATTTGAAACATATAGGGATAGTCTTGAAGAGGCTAAAAGACTAGAAGCTATTTGATAAACTTGGACAAATGTGATTTCATGCAACAAGAGTTGATCTACTTAGGTTTTGTCATTTCCAAAGGTGATCTGAAGATGGATCCTTCAAAGGTGGAGGCTATTCTGAATTGGCCCACACCTAAGACAACAGGGGAGGTAAGGAGTTTCCATGGTTTGGCCACATTCTATAGGAAATTCATCAAGAACTACAGTGACATCTATGTACCTATGTTGGAAACCATCAAGGGTGGTGACAAGGTGAAGTTTGTGTGGACAAGAGAAGTAGATAGGACCTTTGAGACTCTGAAATAGAAAGTTGCTAGATTCCCTGTCTTAGTGTTACCTAATTTCAACAAGGTTTTCACAATTGAATGTGATGCAAGTGGGTTGGCCATTGGAGTAGTGTTGAGCCAAGAAGGCAGACCAGTAGCCTTTTTCAGTGAGAAATTAAATGAAGCTAAGAGGAAGTACTCCTCTTATGACTTAGAGTTGTATGCTATGGTACAAGCTTCGAAAAAGTGGAGGCATTATTTGATTCCCAAAGAATTCATTGTGTACATTGATAATCATGCTCTCAATTTTCTGAATGGACAGGACAAACTCAGCCATAGACATATGAAATGGGTGGAAAGTCTACAAGCATACACTTTCACCATTAAACATAAGAAAGGAGTCACAAACAAGGTGGCAGATGCTCTCAGTAGGAGGGCGTTGACAGTGCAAGAAGTGCAATTGCAAAGCATGGGTGTTGAGTCACTCAAGGAATTGTATGAAGAAGATCAGGATTTCAGAGAAATCTACAAGGTATGCAATAAATTTGCTAATACTTTTCATAGTGAGTTTTTAGATTTTAGATTGCAGAATAGACTATTGGTCAAAGGATGTCAGTTGTGTATCCCTAAGTGTTCAATGAGGGATAATATAGTGAAGGAAAAACACAGTGGTGGTTTAGGAGGACATTTTGGGTTGAATAAGACTTTAGATCTGGTAAGGAGATTTTATTTCTGGCCAAGAATGCAGTCTGACATCAGAAAATTTGTTGAAAGTTGCATAGTATGCCAAAGAGCAAAAAGAGTCTCGACCAATGCAGGATTGTATCAACCTTTGCCACTACCCAATAGGCCTTGGGAATGTTTGAGTATGGATTTTGTGATGGGGTTACCCAAAACAAGGGCAGGTTGTGACAATGTGTTTGTAGTGGTAGACCAATTCAATAAGATGGCTCATTTCATTCCTTGCAGGACCACTAATGATGCTAGCTACATTGCAGGCTTGTTCTTTAAAGAAATTGTCAAGATTCATGGGCTACCCTTGAGCATTGTGTCTGATAGGGATAGCAAATTTGTAGGACACTTTTGGAGGACTTTGTGGAAAAGATTGGGAACAAATTTGTCTTTCAGTTTAGCTTATCATCCTCAGACTGATGGGCAAATTGAGTTAGTCAATAGATCTTTGGGCAATCTCCTTAGATGCATAACAAAAGAACATGGCAGTAGTTGGGATGTGATACTCCCACAAGAAGAATATGCTTATAATGACTTGACAAATAGGAGCACAGGTCTGAGTCCCTTTGAAATTGTATATGGCAGTCACCCCCGGGGTATTTTTGAATTGAGAGATGTCCAGGGGTTGGACAGAAGGAGTGGTCATGCTGATGCATTTGCAGAAGCTATGAAAGAAATACACCAACAGGTCAGAGATACTTTACACCAGAATAGTCAGAAGACAAAGGATCGAATGGATCAAAGGAGGAGGGATGTGTAGTATTAGGTAGGCAACTTGGTCATGGTTCATTTGAACAAAAATAGGTTGCCAAAAGGAGGCCACAACAAACTAATGATGCGGAAGATTGGACCCTATCAGATTCTAGAGAAGTACAGTCCAAATGCTTACAAGATTGAGCTTCCTGATGATATTGCCATTTCACCCATATTCAACATTGCTGATTTGACATTGTACAGAAGTCCTACTACATGGGAGAATGCTGAAGACCTTGTCCAGGAAAATGAAGACTGGCTGAAGCACTTACCTTCTAGGGAGCTGCCACAAATGGAGTACATTTTGGAAAGTAGAGAAGCCTGGAAAACAAGGCACAAAACATATTTTGAACATCTGGTTAAGTGGCAAGGGCTTCCAGATTTAGAAGCTACATGGATGCTGGAGGAAGAGATTCTAAAGCAAGGCGGAGATGTACAAGAATTGGTCTCTAAGAGGACTTGAGGCATCTTCTTCCGGGGAGTATGGTGCAGGGGCACCATAGTAAAATCTACTATGTTGAAATAAGGCCTATTTGGCCATGTCATAATGGACACATTTTGTATCTAATAGAATTTGAAAAGATCCACAGGAGTCGGTTGGGATTTAGGGCCGTTGGCCTTCTCTAACCGTTAAGCAACCATTGCTCTTCCAACTCTGGATTAATAAAAGCACAGAGGAGCAACCGAGAAGGGTTCTGTAGATTTGAGGATTGTGATTTGGAAATCATCTGAGAAATAATAACTTCTGTCTGTCATTTTCTGTGGTTGATCTATGTCATGAATATTTCCTAACTGTTCATAATAGCTTTCTGTTCTCTGAATTGAAATAGTTAGTCTAAATTGTCGAAGATGAGTAGATAACCATTCCACTGGTGGATTTCCAAAGAAATCAGTGGAATGGCATCAGTCTGTACATATTCTTGTTTGTTTTTCTTTTCATTTACTTGTTTGGAGGGGCAGATGTTCCAGACTGAGGAGTGTGCACAATAGAATGCCCTAGCATCTCTATGTGCTAGGTGTAGACTATAAATCAGATTGTGTGAGAGTGAAAACCCTATCGGTGTATCATTGGGACTCAGAATTGAGTTTCTGCTGAAGTCAAATGGAGTCAAGAGTATCGGTGCATCAGGCAGATAACTTGGCATTGGACCGACGGTGATGGTCTTACCGATTAAGGGTATCAGAGTGATAAGGGACAACTTACGCCAATGGAGATCCATCGAGAGAAATCAACATATCGATAATTCTGGAGAAAGTCCCAACGATAGGTTAAGTTACGCTAAAGAGGGGGTTGGTCCATTGATGCATCAGCATAAGTTGATAAGCATTCACTGATGAGAATAGTTTCACTGAAGATAATGACATCAGTGCATCAGGAGACAAGTTCAAAGTTCTACCAACAGGGTGAGTCATACCGATACAGTTGCATCTAACCGGCAGGGAAGCCATTACGGTTAAGGCGAGGAGGACTTAACCGTCATTGGGGTATCAGCCAGAGGTTGTAAGTGCTTGCCGATGATAAGGGTCATAGCGATGAAAGAGTTGTTACTGTGGAACTAACTGTCAGCCGAACAAAGAAGAAGTCTCATCGATAGGAGGTATCAGACAATCTTGGTGTTCAGCAAAACAATTCCAAAGGTTGCCGATAGCACTTTTCTTGCCGATAGGCAAGAAGCGTGGAGCCACCCATCAGCGAGAGACGTGATGTTAGAGTGACACATTCAAGGAAGACTGATGGTGTTTTTCTAGCCGAAAGGTGAAGACTGTTGAACCTCTCATTACTTCTCATATTGACTCCTCATCACATAACAAATTTAGATTGTGCCAACTTAGGCTCCTGCAACAATAATGGGTTTCTAAAACTAGGAATCTTGACCTTAGGAGGGTTAGGAGACTCACTTTTCTTGAAACTTAGAATTTCATACCTACTAACCTCATCTTGAGCAGGCTGATTTGAAATGAATGCAACTGTCTAGACCTCATACCTCTGTGTTTGAGCAAACACAAGCTTCATCTGCTCTTCTTTTGCAAGCATCTCCCTCTCAAACTATAACCTCTGTGCCTCCAACTTCTGCTCATGAAGATAGGCTTGATAATCTAGTTCCTCCTGTTGCATGTTATATTCATTCTCTCTTTCGATCTCTAGTCTCTGATAATCCAAAGTAATCTCCCTAATGCTCATGCTTGTTCTATACTAAGGTTGATCAATAGAAAAAGTATGTTGATTGGGAACAAAATTTTCATTTTGGGACTGGTTATGAGCATAGGTAGGCTGCCAAGAAGGTTGAGCAGGGGTGGGTGGGAGGTAAGAGTACTGGACATGCTAGTTTCTTTGTAAATCAAAGGAATTAGGGGTGAAACCAGTTGCATGCTCAGCTTGATATGGCTGATAAGGACATGGATGAGCAGGATTTTCATGAAACGGAGGTGGAAACATGCTCTTTTCATAAAAATCTAACATGTTAAAGCATTTTAAACCTAGAAAACTTCTTGCAATCAATGTGAATCAGCTTTCTTTTGTAAAGATGAAACATACCAACACTTTGTCTGCTTGAAACCAGTAGATTTATGCCCTAAGTCGCCAAGTGTGTGTGTAGATGCTACCTCCAAAGGCTGTAAATGCTGATTTTCACACCAAAAATTAGAATTATGTGGAAAAGTTTTAGACTAGGAGAGTCTGAACTCTCCCACAGGGCATGCCAAAAACTGTTATAACCTAGGATTACACCCATTGTGCAAAGCTTTGAAGCTCAGTAATCTTATGTAACATGGGAATACCTTTAGGTTTTGGGTACCCTATGGTGAAGGTAGACCTCCAGATTATGGGTTGGTTCCCTTATGACTGATCCAATGATAAACTGACTTTGGAAGAAAATGGATAGAAAGAATGAAAAGGAACAATAAACTAAAAATAAAATGCGGTGATGCACCTATATAATGATAAAACTTGCAGACTGATTCATAGCTATCTTCAAGAACACTATTTACACAATTCAGAAATGATGACTTAATCACAAAAGTGTATCTAAAGAAGGCCAAACAATTTGTTCTTTTAAGAGGAAAATAAAATTTCACAGTTTCAAGACCAAAAAGAAAATAAGCACGACTTAAGACCTGTGATGGATGCACAATAATGAATGAGACAAACTTAAAGGTTTTAATGGTTAAAACACAATAATTTCATCAAATCATTCATGAAAGCACTTGCATTAATCTAAAAAGGGAAATTTGATGTATTCTAAATGGAAATAGAAGGAAAAGCACTGCATAAGACCACAAATGAACCTGTTACCTGCTATACTATATAGATCTTAAAATGAGTTACAAACAAACTCTGCCTCTCTAAAATGTGTAAGAGAGAATAGAATGCAAGAACTGAGAAAAACCTAAGTTTTTCTCCCACATCAAAAATGAACCCTCAAGTGTATGGAAAAAGCACTACAGTTCAACTCAACATCAAAAATATCTCCACAAAACTCCTCACGAGAAGAAGAGAAAACCCCTAAAACGAAGGGCTATAACTAATCCAGTTTGACCTAAAATAGCTCCAAACTGCCCCTCTCTATTAGTTTGACCATGTAGAACCTCAAAACCCTCCAAGTTTGACCAAAAATCATGCAAAAGATCCCAAAATGCCTCAGTTAACTCCATCTCCTAAGTTTGCATGACTTTGGCATGAGGAAACAATGTGAACAAGTAATAAACTAATCAAGATGACTTACTTTACTATGTGTTATAAATTTGTCTATCTCTAACTTTTTTATAACTTTGTGACAAATAATAAAGTAATTTATAATTGCATTACTTTATTATTTGTTTACCAATTTCTAAGTCATGCAAAAAAGAGGGTAATTATTTTCAAAAGGTTTAAAAAATAATAACTCCTTGTAACTCCCTTTTAATTTACATAATCACCTCATGCATCCTATGATCACATCCATGCATAGGTCAAAAAATACAGTCATCATGCTCTTATCATTAGTTGCATACATTATTGCATCCTTATGACTCCCATGCCATATCCATGATCATTGCACCTCCATGTCATAAGGACATCTTTCATTATCTCCTTGATTTTAATATTTCCATCCTTAAGCAAATCAAGGCAAATAATTATAGCCTTGTATCATTAGGCTTTTGACCTCACTCACTTAAAACTTTAAGGAAATCAAAACACAAAACATTAGCCTCACGGGCCCCTTTTTCATCATTAGGTTCTAACACTTATGAGTGTTTGACCTCGAGCACTTTTGGATAGTAATGATTAAAAATAAAAGGAAATCAAAAGTCCACAATTAGGCTTAGGTCATTCGACCCAAAAGGAGATGAAAACCTAAAATCTTGCCATTTTTTGCATTTGGCTTTCTCTCCACTTTGCTATCCCGCTGCCATAGTTGAGGGTTTCTATTGTTTTTTGAGGCATTGTGGCAGTTTAAACCGTTGTTCTGAGCTATCTTCATCACCATTTTTCTTCAGGTAAGTCTCCCTTCTATATATCTTTGTTTTTCTACAAGGAATGGTGGGGAAACTAAGCTATTTTTTGCTCCTGTAGCTACTTTCTTTCTAGTTTTGGATTTTTAACATGATGGCGAAAGAATAACCTCCTTTTTTGTTTTTGTATACACTCCATATTTAGTCTATTTTGGCATAAAGAAACAAAGGAAGAAAGGCAGTTTTTTGCACTTGTTTTCCATATATCTCACCATATCTTGCTTCTGTATCATCTTCCTCTTCTTGCTCAGCCTTCACAGTTAGTATTTTGAGTTTGAACTCTTACAAAAGAGGACCTGTAGCTTGTATCTCCTTATATGCTTTGATCTTTCACTCATGGCATGATGACCTCAACAGGAATAAGTATGTATGGCTGTTGAAATAAAGAGGCAAAAAAATTTTACTTACTCTAAGTAAACCCTAGTAGGGCTTGGTGAACAATATACTCCATTTTTTGCTTTTCTCTGTCATAGAAGTTACCACTATTCCATAGCATTTTGTTTACCTCCTGTATTTTTTGGTTTAGGCCTTCATTGTGATGATATGATGAAAAGAGGCTTTCTCTTTTGTTTGTTACAAACCCTACTAGGGTTTCACTTACTCCTTAGGCTCCTTTACACAGTGTTGTTATTGGCTCTTAAGACAGTTAGCTGAAAAGAAATGACTAACTTTATGGTGTCTGCTGCTCCATATTGACTCACATATACACTGCATGCATTTGCACTTTGTAATGAAGGCAATAGAATGAGTTTACAATACATTTTGCTCTTATTTGTATCTCCTGTAGATGTAAACAAAAGAAAATAACTATCTCTGCTGCTTCAAGGCATATTGACTATCCTTTAGTTGATAGCAAAGGCTGTCTTCTTTATCTATAAGTTGTTCATTCTTATACTTGTCATGGTTGAGACTTGTATACTCTCTTCTTGATTCAAATGTGTTGTATCTAACTCTTGGTTCAAAGGTATGCTATATCCTGAGGATGATTTATCTTTTACCTATACCTTGCACTCTATGTATCTCTTGTACTCTTCATGGTCTCTATCTTCATAAGGCATTGTTATAGTCTTAGGTCCTTGTTGCTCTATAAGATTGTCATTATCATCAATATATATGGTTGTTCCCTCATTGTGATTGGTTCATGAATTAGACTGCTCTATCTCTATAATGCAGTCTTTAATGATGGGCATGACTGTCCTCTTGCAAGGATGTCCCATATGCTTGGAAATGTGTCATGAAGTTTTTGTGAACTACTCCATCTTCTATGTGTTGTTTCCTCTTTGACAGACTTGAAGATATCTTTAAGAAAGATGATAGTTTAATGATGAATAAGCTTCAATGGTTGTTAATGTCATTGTTGGAATAGTAATCTCTCTCATAGTATGACCTATACACATAATATTGCTGTGTTCTTCTCACAATCTTGGCTTTCATAAAACAAAACATGATATTTAATGTTGGCATTGACCTATCAAGACCTGCCACAGAACTGTCAACACTTCCAAGTTAGTGTTTGAGAAATATAATTAATTTTTCTCCATGCTTCATATGTTTAAATGGTGACAATTCTCTCTTTATTTGCATGATGTAATAGTGTCCCTAGACTGTCAAGATGTATGACATGATCATCATGGCTACTATCCTCATCATGACTGTCCTGTATGATAATGTTCTACTTCTTGGCAGTCATACCACTGTACTTTGGTTCATGGACTTGACTGTACTGTACTAGTATCACTGTACTTGTGACTTGGCAATGTGCTCAGTTACCTTACAATTTGATCTTCAAATAGAACATGCTTTTTTTTGAAAAGATGAAAGTCTCTTGCTTATCTCATACCCTCCCAAGATCTAGAGGACATCATGCTAGGTTCAACCCTTGTGGGAGCCCATTTTTTACCACATGCTGAAATGTCCTGCATAATAAGGGATGTACCTGTACCTACACATTGCACAAACAAGTTAGAAAGAACAATGAATACAATACTCATGTGATGATTTGATCTTTCTAGCTCTCTTTCTTATTGATCCAATACTTCATGATATGTGGTATGTTTCTATTGGTAGGGCACATAGGGAGATCCATATTCGGAGCTCTAACCAATTGTTTACCATGATGCAGGTTCAATTGGAGATGAGGAGGGGAGGAGCAAGACAAAGATGATACACCTCAAAGTTATCTTAGACAATGATTGATATGCATTTCCCTTATGCTTCTTTTCATTTCTTTTATCTTCAGATGTATAGCATATATTATGTTGCATTGGTTAGTTACTCCCACGGCTTGTGTGGGACCATTGATTAATCTTTTCTTTCCAATGAATACAAATACAATACTTGTGCAATTCTGTGTATACTTTATTAGCAAAATGAATGAAACATTTCTACACTGAATGAAAGCAATGTCTTGAGTTCAATATGTACTTTTCTTTATGTCTCTTTACTCTGAACAACAAAACTGAAATCAAACCTTTCTCAAACACTTTAAAAATATGCCATGGTTTAAGCATATCAGGAATGTGCTAAAAATTCTTCACCTCAAATGTAATGAACTATTTTAGCTCTGCCAATTTGAGCTGTAGGTGAAAAATTGGTAACATTTACCTCAAGAGAAACATTTGAAATGTAATTTACCTTTGAACTTACCAGACCCTCTTTGTAGCCTATCAACAAAATTAGCTTCAATTTTATCAAAGTCATCACCCACCTTGTATTTCTCATCTCTGGAGATCTCTGCTGAAGTACTGGCTTTGAAAGTTGATTCGACTTTAGGCAAGGCATCACCAAACTCTCTCATCTCAAAGGCTGTAAGCTTTCCAAGTAACTGATCTCTGTCAATAGTTTTCACAGTCATGAATTCTTCAATTACAGCTACCTTGTGACTATATGACTTTGGTAGTGATCTGAGAATCTTCATCACAACTTCCTTATCACCGAGAGATCCTCCCATACCCTTTATTCCAGTGACAAGTTCATCAACTCTTTGCATAAAGGTTGTTATGTTTTCATCTTCATTCATTTTCAAACCCTCATATTTCACTTTTAGACTTTGTAGCTTGGCTTCTTTTACAGAATCATCTCCTTCATATAGATTTTTCAGCTTCTCCCATACATCATTTGCAATTCCAAGGTCCACAACTTTTGTCAACACTGAGTCATTTAAGGAACTTAGCAGAGCATCCTTTGCTTTGACATTCACCTCATATTCTTTGATTTCATCTTCAGTCATCATTGAACCATTTGGAGGCATGGTATATTTTGTTTCTACAATTTTCCATACTTTATAACCAAGACAAAGAAGATGGCTTTTCATTCTTATATTCCAAAGAGCATAATTTGTCGCATCAAAATGCAGAGCTTCCTTCTTATAAGACATCCTGGATCTTCCTTAAGCTATTAGGATTTCTTCAAAGGAACTTGGCTCTAATACCAATTGTTGAACTACTCTAGACAACTGAGAGGGGGGTGAATCAGTTGTCCTAAAACTTTTAACCAAATACGATCATCTACTTATCAATTACTTATATACAGATATAACCATGAAAGCATCAAATGAGAAGCTCAACACAAAAGCATAAACAACACAGGAGACCCTGTATTTTTATGTGGAAAACCCTGAAAGGGAAAAACCATGGTGGGTGTTAGCCCACATAAATATATAAGTTGTATTAATACTGAAAAACAAAGGCTCACTGTCTATAGGGCTCACTACCCAAATTGCTCACTGCAAACAAAGGCTCACTGCCTATGGATGGCTCACTGCCAAAGGGAGGCTCACTGCCAAAAGAAGGCTCACTGCCAAAGTGTTGAATTGAGATAACATCTACTTCATGCCAAGGTTCAGTTCCATTGAAGCACAAACACCCCTGCTCTACTTTGCTACGTTACTTCACTTTATCTTCACATCTGCGCACTTTGATTCATTTTCATGACTTAATTACAAGTATTTATACACTTCGTCAACCTTGGAATGATCATCAAGGTTGGCATTACAATCATCAACCGTTGGAACAATCTCCAAGGTCGGCATTACTAACACACATAAAATAGGTCTAGAGACCTAATACAAATTTAGCTAAGGAAAAGATGTAAGAATGTATGTGGATCATGCCACTCCTTAGCTAGGACTCAAACATAATCTTCCATGCTACAACATGCTATCACAATCTTTGATGCATCTTCGTAGATGATGAATTCAACTAGGTCAGCCAAGACTGATATTCACACAAGTATTCTCAAGAACTTGCTTCATGCACGATTTGAATTACACCTTGCAGACCAATCCAAATGTAGGAGCATGATCAGGAGATATCCACAAGCACATTGTAATTACCAGGAACAACCACATGATCTCTAACCACTCTATCAATAAGATTCTTCAAACTGGTGCATAAGAACAACACTATCAACGACTGTCATAAGTAAAAGATAGCTTGCAGACCACCAAATCATGAAACATTGCATTTGAAGACACTTAACATCACCACTGACTTAATTCTAGAACCACAGAACAAAATATTTCAATGTGGAGCAAAATAATTTCTCCTTGTCACCACCAAACACAAAAAAAGCTATTTTCACTCTGGTGAACATAACTCACTCAATTCTTCATACCGGAGGCTTAAGCTTAGTATATAACATCTTCATACAGGCTTCTAAATAATTTCCAATGTGCAGGTAAAGATATTTATTCTATAGGAAATGTGGAGCATTCTTCTAGATTGTTCTTCTGCATGTAATGCACTGTTTCTACTGCAACACATTGTTATCACCGAAGGGGCTAATTTTCTCAATATCCTCAACAAGGTAAGAGTACAGTTGACACCAATGACAACACAGATATATTTACATCAACGACAACACTGATTAGGCACATACTTGCAACACTACTATCCCTCAATCCACTTTGCCTCCACTTCTACCAACGCCTAATTATCCACTTATCCATAAGTCCCCCAAAAATCCTAATCATGACCAACAAATGCATACATTGTCTAAACATGAAGCTTCCACTCATTCCACCATGTCCATGGGATTCAAAAGCAAAAATTTGGATGCCTCCATTCATAAAGCCAAAAATCCTAAGGGTCCTAATGCCTTAGGGTATAAATACCAAGAATCAAAGCAAAATCCATCTAAAAGGTTATCCAAGCCCATACCTCCAAAACAAAAATAAAAAACTAAAATGGTTTGGGTCCCTAAGCAAAAAGAAATCAAGTCAAATGAAGAGTCCACATCTCAAAAATCCCAACAATCCTCTTCCATCCAAAACTCCCAAAAATCCCATTCCATTCAAAAATTTTAAATTCCTTCATCCCACAAGCAATACAAAAGTCATAAAAATCCTAAGTCTATATGGGTACCTAAATTCCTATATCACCCATCCTCTAAGCAAACATATCCATTGCTTCCTACTCCACCATCCAATCAAAATCTTCAATGTTTATCACAGTTTGTGCAACCGTTGGTCACGATTCCCTTCCATTCCATAATTCCACATACCTCCATCTTTCATCCATTATCCTACACATCTTCCCCATCACCTTCCTATGGTCCATGCTTTTGCATAAACCTTTCATCCATCCTTTTCTATATGTCCACACATAATCCACTATCATTCCACTATCCTCCCATGCATGAACCTTTCATAATCCACATTATAATCCACCATCTACCTTATCCATCTCCATCTCCCTTTCATGCAATCCCTTACCAACATCTAGGGGCATAATAACATTTGACATGGTTCATGCGATGACACCCTTCTCTAGTGGGACTATCACCTTTCATGGAACTATACACTTGAGTCCTTCCTATCCATATTCCCCTTCTCCCATCCAAAAAGTTAAAAAGTCAAATATATATATATATATATATATATATATATATATATATATATATATATATATATATATATATATATATATAGTAAAGAGAAATCCCTTTGTCCAATGGTGAAAACCACCCTTGGTGCTACCTTGGATAAGTACCATGATGAAAACCTGGCAAACATCTGTCATGTGTAGGTTGATTATCTATGTCACTTACACTTGGGGGCATGTTGTCTTATCCAAACTATCTCTCATCATATCATTTCCATACCATCCTACCATCCTTATCCATTACACCCATATACCTATCCTATTTAATCCATTCATCCTCCCTTCCTCCTTTTGATCTTGATGAAGCCATAGGGGCAAAATGTTGAAATATGCTTTGGATATCTCTTGATATACCTCATCCTTTCAAACCAATCCTATTATTATCCTATTTTCATAGGCTTAGTCATGAAAAATTCTAAGTACTATACCAAGAATGGGGCATGTTATTCCTATGTGACATAGTCTTTGGATATCACATCCTAGCTCCATTATGATGCATACATCCATCCACTATAGCCTATCCTTGTATCTATCCATTTATCACGAGCTTTCCGTTCCATGGCCTATCCTCTTATCTACCCATCTATCATGAGTCTTCCATCCCATCCATCTATCATGAGCCTATCATCACATTTACTAATTGCCCATCCTTTTATCCATCCAATCCTACCTCCATCCTTGCACCTAGACTTTGTTTCCCCTTGTCATTGATATCTAACACAAATGCTACCCCAATTACAATCCATTGGCATTTTCCAAAACATTTCAAAAATGCAAAAAAAAAATTAACATTCAAAAAATCCAAAAAAAAAAAAAACATTCAAAAATATCCAAAAAAAATAAAAAAATTAAAAAAAAATCACAACATTTCAAAAAATCCAAAAAAAATCAAAACATTCAAAAACACAAAAAACTAAAATATCCAACAAAAAATCCAAAATCCAATTCAATTCAATCAACTCAATCCATCAATCCTTCCAATCTTCAATTCAATTCATCCAATCAATCAAAATCAATCACTTCATCCAATTCAATCAAATTATTCCAATCAATAATTCAATTCCATTCAATCAAATCAAATCAATTCTTCCAATCATCACCTCTCCAATTCATCCATTCAAATCAATCACCAAATCAATCCATTAAATCAATTCATCACATCAAACTCAAATCAAATCACTCCATCTAATCAATCCATCAATTCCATCAAAATCAATTCATCAAATCAATCCAATCATCACAATCAAATCATCAAGGCAATCCATCCAATGATCCAAATGTAAGTCATCCTTTATCCATACCAATCAAGTTAATCAATATTGTCAAATTATCCAATCGCAATCAATGGTCTTGATCCTAATCTTGTTGTAAACCAAATCAATCAATTATCAGCATCAATAGGATATATCATTCCCACATCCTTGTGTTGATCTAGGGATATATCATTCCCCACAATGACAACACTATCACTATCATCATCAATCAATCAATCATTGGTTTACAGCTTGACATGGGCAATACCTTGTTTATTTTTGTATCATTTGTGCATGCTTGCTTGTGTGTGTTATCTTTTTATCTTGCATTGTATCAAATTTATATCTTTCCAGCTAATATTCATATCTTGTGTATGTTGGAATAACTTTTTACACTATCCTTTGCATCTAAGGTCATATCATACCTTTTGTGCATTAGGAACTTAATGCTCTAAGTTTACTTCCTCATACGTTAGACAAGGTTGTATTACATTGGGTGCACAAGACACATCGTCACCTTGGTCCTTATACCTCAGTGCATAACATTTAGTGCTATATCAAACTTCATGGTTTCTCACCTTCATTGGAGCATAACACATCTTCTTCTATCCATTCCCTTATCTATCTTCCTTAACCAATCCCTTTCATTTCGAGAGCCTACCCATGTTTGTCCAACCCACCTATCCTCTTGAGAGGGCATCATCATCCTATCTTTTCATCATCATCCTATACATTTTTCTCTATCCATACCTTAGCTTCTTTGAAATGATGTTAATCAACATAAATCTTATCATCTCGAACATCATCTCAAAGAGGGGCAAAATGTAGACACCCAAATTTGTCCATGTCTTGCAACACCTAGTCAAATACATTATTAGAGACATCATGTAGCATTTTGTCTTAATCCCACTCCTAATTCCACTTATCTAACTTTCCAATTAATTAAATAAATCTTATTTATTTAATTAATTTCTCATCCAAATCCCATTTATCCCACTAGCCAATTAATTAAATAAATCTCTATTTATTTATTTAATTAATTTCTCATTTATCCCATTAGCCAATTAATTAAATAAATTCTATTTATTTAATTAATTTCCCACCTTTCCTCTAATTTAAATAAATTAAATATTTATTTAAATAAGCCCTCTCCCATTTTCTAACTAATTCAAATAAAATATTTGAATTAGGTCCTCCCCTCTCACCACATTCCAACACTTGTCCACCTCTCAATTGAGTCATGTGTGGTAGTACAATTTTTATTTAATATCCTTCACATGTCCAACTAATAGGTCAGCCCTATTCTCCTTCGCACACTTGTCTCATGACTACAACTCCTCTTGAAGTGGGAAACCCTATTCGATCCTAGCTGTCCACATCATTGAAATCAACTTTCGATCTCAACCATTAATTCAAATCAGCCATTTCCTATAAATCAACCCTCACCCAAGCCATTTGCATGCATTGAGTTTCAAGTATCCTTATTCTATCGAAATACCATTAAAGCCTTTGCATTATTCATCCTCATGCCATTGTTATGTTGTTGAAATAGTGAGCACCCAACATTCCCCCCATAATCAATCCTTCAAAATCTTGCATTCTTATGCGAGGTTGAGAAGAACAATGGAGATGAATCAAGTTTAGCATGGAGATCGGTTTGCATTTACATTTTTTGTTTTGATTTTCATGTTATCTTGTGCTCTATTGTGCTTGTTAGGGTTTCATTATTGTTGTTTATGCTTTAGCCCTAATTTTTACCCTAACTATACATCCACATAAGCCCTACTTTTGGTAAAAGTCTTAGTGAGCCTCCTGATCTCTCCAACAACACTCATTCAAGTCTCCCAGCACCATATATAGAAAGACCACAAAACATCCTTAACATTAATCTCCAAACTTTAAAATAATTTGATATACCTTCATGGTTTGAAAATATAGTCTTACAAACTCTTCTCTTTACTCTCAAAGACAAAAAAATATGAAACAATCTATACAGACCTTTGGAACCAAACATTCAAGCTCAGAAGTTGCAAAACATGCACCATGCATCAATTTTCCAAACCTTGGAGATATGAGACAACTGCATT
Organism: Cunninghamia lanceolata; assembly: GCA_027924645.1. Taxonomy (NCBI): domain Eukaryota; kingdom Viridiplantae; phylum Streptophyta; class Pinopsida; order Cupressales; family Cupressaceae; genus Cunninghamia; species Cunninghamia lanceolata. The sequence continues at coordinate 1,435,182 of BSBN01001040.1, read as the reverse complement.
ATGTTTTCTTTTCGGTGATCTATGATATACACAATGTGCATTTCAACCAGATCGATAAGGTAGAAAAAGACTTTTCTTTATCCTCCATGGCTCATCCTTCCTTCTTGTGGATCTTCTTAGATGTATAAACTTCTGAAATGCTCTTCTCATGAGGCTAGAACTTGCAAGATTATCCAAAAACCCTAGAAATCTTGACAAAACCCTAAAAAACTCAAACCTGGACTTAAGACTCACAATTTCAAAATGAGATTCCCTCTTCTTGATTGCATGTGGATTTGGAAAGATTAAGGTTCTTTTAAAATCTTTTGACTCTTTTATGTACCATTTGACATGGCAACAAGAACACTTTTATCACACAAATGTATTACACAAGCTTTGTTTAAACCTTCCAAAGACTATTTAAGACCTAACAAGACCTACTAAAGGTTTATGCATACATTTAGGAATGATATAATAACCATCCAGTACCTCCAATGATCTTGATGATTATTTGAGTCTAGAGAACTCAAAATAACTCAACATTTTAGCAACCTCTATGTGTTGCTTGCCTACTAAGTGTTTGAAACCAGTGACCTTAAGTATCCATTGGTCATAGGAGTCATAAGATCCTAAAATAACTTTGAAAGAAAAGACACAAGACTTGATTAAACTATTGATAGTACCTCAGAAAACAACAAAACAAAAAGAAAAAAGCACAAGAAACCACCTAAAAGACAACAAAAATGTAGTCTCTTAATGAGAAAGCAACATGTGCAACAACCAAGTTTGGAGGAAAAGAAACTCTTACACAAACCTAAACTAACCTAAAACTAAACAAGTAAAAGGTTGTCTAAACAAAGCCATTTTAAACTAGTTCTTTAAAATAGGTGCCCTTCCTGATCAATTTAGAATGCTTTTCATGCTTGTGAGGAGCCACATAGAGATGGAGAAAGAGTGGATATTCAACAAACTATTGAAACACTTCTCCAAGAATGAAAATAAAATCACTTACCCACTTAAGTTGACTAGAAAAATAGCTACTTTCAAGTGGATAGGTAGGCTGACCATGTTCGTCTTGATGCTCAATATTATGCTTTGGATCAAGCATGACATGATATTATTCCTTATTGTTGGTCTCTAACTAGGATAGATGTCAGATAGGACATCTTCTTGTAAAATCAATGTTGATCTCATACTTATGCTCTACTGCTTTTCTATCCTGCTGATTAGAATGCTTTATCTCTAGTGACTCATTTGGAAACATAGTCACTTTCACCTTATGTTCATGTTGTTCATGAATTTTCTCTTTAGGAGATGTGGGTTTGATGTTTAAGTTTGAGCAAAAATCTTCTAACTCATCCCAAAAGAAATCTTCTTCTAACTCTTCTTTACTCTTTTGCATGAGAGGACTTACTTCAGCTTTATGACAACTTTCTTGAAAGCTTGAAGAGACATCAATATCATATTCTTGGAGCATAGGTCTTGATTTGATATCTTATTCAAATTTATAGGCAACCTCATGCACAAAAATCTCCTCATTCCCCAAAATAGGATTGTCCTTGTGTTCTTTATGAGTTAATTCTTCATTCTCATACTTATCTCGATAGACTAGAAACTTATCAAAGTCTCCAACATCTTCATTCTAATTCAACTTCTTTGCTAGTGTGAACATTGGTATTCTCTTTTCACCATTGTTAACAAAGTAAGGCAGTTGATCAAACAAGAAGACCAACTCTTCCTTTTCATTTGATTCAATCTCCACTAGATTTTGCACAAGTTGTCTCTCTAACTGAAGATTCTCCCCATGCATCCTTTGCATTTTTCTCTCATTCATCTCATCAAAAGCATGGAAAAAACACTTAAATGAATCAAAGTCTAAAGGATTCATTATTGAGCATGAATCAACACCCTCTACATGTCTGTAATGTTCATAGTCAAGGGGAAATATTGGGTGAACAACAATAACTCCTCATTCTTCTTTTGTCTCAAATAACTCCTCTTTCCCATCCAACCAACTAGCTTGTCAAACAAACGGTTCATCCTTGAAACGAGAAATTGTACTAAGACAAGAAAGATGATTTGGTATGGGGATTTGAAGGGGTTGTTGAGTTTCTTGAAGAAGAGTAGGCTCTTGAGAGGGTTGCTCCTAAGATATAATAGGCCAAGTTTACACATGTATAGGCCCTTGTAACGGACGAGAACTTCTAAAACTTGGGATTTTGAAGCAAGGAGACATACTTTAAGATTCAAAAGGTTTTCCTTGATTGAAACTTGGGATTTTGAGCATAGAAATGTCCTCTATTGTAGGTTGATCCATAGTTGTAAGAGGAGCTGGTCTGAAGCTAAAGATGAAAGAGGTTGATTAGGTTTCTTGCCTTTGTGTTTGGCCAATCACTTGCTTCATTTGCTCTTCTTTAGCTCCAACTTGTCTATCAAGAAATTCTTCTTCATACCTTTCTTGTATTTCCCTCTCTTGCTGATGAAGATAAGCTTGACAAGCAAGATCTTCCTATTGCATGTTATACTCCCACTCTCTTACAACAGAATCCAATTATTTTTGCAAGTTTAACATCATATATTTGAGGCTCATGTTGTCAACATACTAAGGCTGGCTAGGAGGGTAAACATGCTAGTTTGGAAAAAAATAGCCTTCTTTAGATTGATTATAAGCATGGGTAGGCTGCCGAGAAGGTTAAGTAAGGGTGGGAGGGAGGTAAGCATGATGAGAATGCAAATATATTATTGTGACAGGGTTGTTTGGGATGAAACCAACAACATTTTCAGTCTAAAATATAGATGATTAGAATGCATAAAAACTATAATTTTACAAAGAGGAGGGGAAGGAACATATTTTCCATGATAGTTTGACATGCTAGCATTCAAAAAAGCTGGAAATTAATTGAAATATTCTTTTAAAATAAGAACAATCAAGTTTGATTCTTGATAAACAAGTACATACCAATAGATTACTAGGTGATAGGAAGTCTTCAGATGAAGGAAAGGATCAAGGATATCACCTAAATCTTAATCTTTGACAATCTTTAAGCACTTGGACTACTTAAACCAATAGTTTTGAACTTGGAGTCGTCATGGTGTTGAAGAACTGCCCTGAATGGTAAGATACACTGAATAATAAAATAAAACTCTTCAATGGATGATGTTGGGATCATCAAACCTATCCCACTAGGCATGCCAAATATTGTTATCACTAAGATCACACCCTTGTTGAATCTAGTTGAAAAAACCTTGTGATACAATGAGAATAGCTTCTAGGTGTGGAACCTTGCAAACTGAAGCTAAACCTCCAGATAAAGGATTAGTTACCTAACTAAACTAAGCCTCTGAAACTAAAAACTACTTTAATATTACTCTATGTTCAATGGAAAAGAGATAAAGAAGGATAACTGAAATGATAAGTGTGGTAATGCACCAAAGTAGATGACTCTTGACTTGTTTAGTGGACACAAACTATCTTAAAACTACATTTTTTATTGCAGAGGACTGATAAATACATTCATACAAGTTTGAATAATAAACATATTTATTAAAGGAACTAATGCTCAAAAGAATAAAACATAAATTTCATGAAAACACAATATTTCTATACCTAGAAAAGACAAAAATATGAAAGATTTTAATAATAAAAAGGTCTTATACAACTGTTAAAACTCAGAGTCAAAATAATTTTCAGTTTTACAATCTAGAATGAATAATAAACTTGTCTTTTTCTATATCTAGGATGTACAAAAACCTCTTGAGGGAATCTAGGAGGCGTCCCTTTTGATGAAAGATGAATAAATCTACCTCTTGCATGCTTTTCCACCTTTCTTAGTCCACTAGAAGACACATCATCTTGAGAAATCTCCTTGAAAATCTCTTTTGAGGCTTGGAGGGGAGGTTGATAATAATGTTTTCAAACTCTATTTCATCTCTCCTAAGTTGACTAGGTCTCTTCAACCACCCACTCTCCTAAAAGGCCTCAAACTGCCATTAGCTACTTGCAAACTTCCTTTGCCAAGAAATAGGACATATTTCCTATTTTCTTGTAACTACCATAACATCTTTTAACTCCTTGAGGGTGTGGAAAAAGAGAGTCTCCCTTCATTTGTGCATTGTTTGAAAACAAATCATAGACCATCTGGAGTTTTTATATATCTTGACTAAGTCTATACAAGTCATTTATGAAACCTTATAGACCCTGAAAAGATAACCAATGCTTCAACTTCTTGACAATGCTTATGAACTTTCAAACTCCATGCAGACCTTATCATGGTTTACAAGGAGTTTACATTCTCCTCTATTCTCACACTCCTTATATGATCTTATCCATGATCTTAGTGTTATTTCAAATTGTCATACTCCTGTCCTGCATCTTTGTCTATACTCAATCTCAATCAATGTATACTACCTTTAAAGTGCTTTATATTCCCTGACAACACTCCTGACTTGGACTGAGCTCATGCAATGGAAGACTGCCCTATTTTCCATGTCAATCTATGCACCGTATTTGCTTATGTAGGACTTCAAAACCTTACAATACCTCTGACTAGACTTTGACCACATACCCCAAACAAGGCAAACTTTTAGATAGTGGGTACAAGACCTTGTGTTCCTGTTTCTTCTTCAGATTGCATTGAAATTTTAGTTAATTTCTCATATGACGACACTACCTTAGTAGGTTGACCCAATATTTGATACATAAGACCAAGAACAAAATGGGCACAGACATTTTTAGGCATCTTGTGAGCAACATGTACTAGACCCTATGCAAGTAAGCAACTCCAATGTTTATAAGTGCATCCAAATAGTCTGGCCCAATAGATAATAAATATGACAAAACATAAACTACACTCTACACACGGCTAGTTTTGAGAAGCATTAAGCCAAGGGTGTTCCAAATAGATGCATGTTTATCATCTCTATGTACTAATTCTTTCAACTTGTAAACTACATCTTCAATTTCATCCTTTTGTTTTATCTAAAGTACAGTGATCTCCAACACTATCTTGCAAAAGACACTAGGCATGGTGGATCTAAACTAGAGAACATAACTAAACTCTAATTTCCTGAAAAGACTCTCTTACCAAGTGACAAAGACATCTTATCCACTTACATACATTATAAGATCATCCCTATGCTTACCACAAAGTTTCCAATATTGTTCATGACCTTCACACGCTATGCTAACCATGTTAATAGCCATAAGGCTCTCATATTTTGACAAATCTCTCATGGTTTTAAAAAGATGTTTATAGGCCCATGGAAGGTTTGACAGATTTGAAACTTCTTGGACAGTGCCTTAGGTTCTTCACAAACCTTACAAATTTTGAGCAGACCTTATCAATTGTATGTAGATTCTTGACAAACTTTTAATAATGTTGAACAACTTATATAGGGTTGTCTCAAGAGTATACAAACTTTCAATAAAATATAATGACTGTACAAGGGTTTGTTATACCTTTGAGAGGTTAAAAGAGACCTTAAGTACCTTTGTATTCTTAATCACTGTCATACAAACTTCTACAGATCTTTAACATTGTCATACAAACTTCCTAAAGGATTAAGTAGACAGTTCAACCTTTTGACAGACAATGTTGGGATTTGCCAAACTTTCCTATGACTTAACATGATTTTCAATGACGGTGTAACCTTTTATGCATGTACAGATCTCTTACAAGATTATAGTTTTAAGGCTTCTTAGGGTTTCAAAAACAACTCTAGACTCTTGATAGATCCTCATAATGGTTTAATAGGCTTCCACTCATTTGACTGACCCTGTTAGAGTTCGAGACAGACTCTATTTGGTTTCACAATCTTTTTGAAAGATTTTGTCAAACTTTTTAGATTCCACAAACTTTATAACTGCTATATAGAATCTCTAAACTTCCTTGATAACTATTTAGGCTTGTACAACCTTCTAAACTTCTTACAAACCTTCAACAACATTACCAATGGTTTATGGTTTTCCACAGAGACAAGAATAGGTAATAGGTTTTCTTGGAAAGTTGATACATTGTAAAGTGCCATCACCGGAATTCACCTTACCTACATCTTTGTTACCTTGAAAAGGCTTCCTAATGTGATCATCTCCTACTAGAAGAGATGTAGCCCTTGATGCACCAATAATTACTTTGTTGATAGATGAGGTTGAGAGCGTTAGAATGACTGATGCATCATCGGATTTGATTATAGAAATTAATGGTTCAATCATCCTTCTTGCATCCAAATAAGCCTTGCTTTTTGTAAAATCCCTAGTGAGCCTCCCAATCTCTCCAAAAAAACTCATTCAAGACTCCCAAAACCATATAACAGAGACCACATAACATCCTTAACATGAATTTCCAAACTTTAAAATAATTTCATATACCTTCATAGTTTGAAAAGATAGTCTTGCAAACTCTGAACTCTTTACTCATTGCTATAGAGTATTTTACAAAATGATCGTACTTTCATAATCATTTCTATAGAGTATTTTACAAAATGGGTGGAAGCAATGCCTCTAATTAATGTATTATGGATGGTAATTGCAAGGTTTGTTCTAAACCAAATCATTTGCAAGTTTAGAATGCCACAATTCCTAGTAATAGACAATGCCTCATCCTTTAAAACCCTTAGATGTGGGAACTATGTGAATGGTTCCACATTAATCACAACTTTGCATTTGTGTATTATCCTCAAGGGAATAGATAGGCAGAAGCCACCAACAAAACATAAAAATCTATATTGGTCAAAATGATCAAAGACTTAAAATGAGGTTGGCATTTACAATTGTACCATGCCCTTTGGGCCTATAGGACAAGCATTCAAACACCCACAATGGAAACCCCATATGTGATCACCTTTGGATCAGAAGCTATCCTTCCCCTTGAGGTAGAAATATCCATCTTACAAGTGTCTTTCAAGGACTCCTTGACCACAAATGATATCGAGCCATTAGATTAGTAGAGCTCAACATGCTTGATGAGAAATGATTAAGAGCTATGTAGAAACATAAAACATACCTAGCCCATACAATAAGTAGTACAATAAGAAGGTCATCCCCATACCATTCAAAGTCAAATATCTTATACTTAGAATAGATAACCTAATATATTAAAGATAAGATGAAGTTTGAAAGCTTATAACAAATTAGGTTGGCCCATATATAGTGAAGGAAGATGTCAACAATGGAGCCTACCTTCTATACACCATGGAAGGAAAAGAGTTTGGCAAGACCTTCAAGGATTTTCACCTTAAGAAATTATAATGTATATAAATTTTTTTAAAAATACATATATACATACACATATGCATACATACAAAGGAAAAAGTAAAACATCCAATTCATTTTGTTCTCTCCATCCTACCACTAAAGGCTTCCTTGCATCCACTAGGAGTTCCTCTCTCTCCTCATGGTAGGGACAAAAGCATCCAATTATGCATTCTTGATCAAGGCTTTCCACTCATCCATGTTACCTATGTAATCAAGCACAAAGTAAAGAAGAGTGTTATGTCATGGTTAGAAGCTTAAATGATAGTATGCTAAGAAAAGAAGATTAAAGGCTCAAAAGGTGAAATACTCATGAGGATCTCTTGCCTACCAAGAGGGCTCAATCTCTCTCATTTAATCATCTATTTGTTGGGCTAAACAAATTGTCTATGGAGAAAGTACAACATCATTTGAAGTATCCTCATCCTCCTCTCCCTTAGGAAACTAATCATAATTAGTCCCTTCATCTTCATTATGATTTCTCTCTACATCAAACATAGGTTGATTCTAACATGATCATAATTGTGTCTGCACTTGTCACTACACCCATCCTTACATCAACTATGTGATGGGAGTCCCTTGAGTAAGGAGTCAATGGGAGCATCTCTTACCCAACCTTGACTACGTCTTGAGTAAAGCTATAGCATGGGGCTAAGTCCTCTTCAAGTTGCTAAAGCACTTGCATGATGGGATGTCTCTACCAAATTGTTCCTATCAACCAAGAAACTCACCCCTCTACAAAAGTCTCTAGTTGTGTCATCACCTGCCCATCTCCCCTCCATCTCTATGTAGGGGTCCTTAATAATGTCATCATCAATCAAAGTAGCCACTATTGGTGTAGATGAGTTATAGTGCCCCAAATAATACTACTTGATAGCTCTAGGAAGAGTAGGCTCAAGTGCAAACATGGATTGGTAATAAGGTGTAATGTGCTCTAAAATCCAGACCATAACTAGTGATGGGTGATTGAATGCTAGTGATTTGTGGTGTATAATCTGATACAAATCATGGTAAATCAATGCTAGGATATTAACTCCCTCAAAATAAACTTGGCCTCAACCCATCTGCTAAATAATAAGATCCCATAACCATATGATTTGATATGTTCCTTCTCGGTTCCCAACAAGCAAGAATCAATCATGGCAGAAAGGACCTTCCACAAAGGCATAATATCAAGTGTTAGGACCAAAGTCAACTACAGTCCCCTATTGTCACCAGGACTATCAATGCTCATGAAATTAGCCTTGGATAGTCTCTCATCCTATAATGACCACTCTACTATTCTAATCATGTCCCCCTAAATAGGGACACCCAAGACCTAATAAAAATCATATAGAGTGATCATCCACTCACCAAATACACTAGGAAACTAGAAAGTGTTCTAATTTATGTCCCAATAAGTTAGAGTGTTGCCAGAATTGGGACATGCACCACTCTATCTAAACCCAATTATTGTAAGGTGGCTTGATCCACTTAAGAAAACTCCTCCATTGCTTTGGAAAACCAAGCCTTCTCTCTAGTAGCATTCCACTAGATGTGCATGTCCTATTTACACAAGCATAAAAAGTTTAAAAAGTTCAAAAACATAAAAAAGAATCAAGAAAAAACCAAAAATCAAAACACCAAACAAGTTTGAAAGAAAAAACTTCAAGTTACAAAATCACTCCCTAGTAATAGGGTGACCCTAGGGTTTCTTAGGAAACCTTCCCTTCCAATATGGGTGACTCTATATGGAAAATGGGTGACCCAAACTCATGCCCCTCTAAACCCCAAAACATGCAAAGCTTAAAAATTCTACAAGAAAATGCAAAAAATGAAATCCTAAACGTATTTCCTACATGAGAAACTACCCTACGCAATTGACGACCCTATATTTAATAATCATTTTGACACAAAATAGATAAAAACTAAAACTAGGGAATAAAGAGGTTTTTCTCATTTTTCACACTTGTGGGTTTGCCTAACAATGAGTCATTTCCTTATTTGTAAACCCTCATCACAAGATTTTCAATGACTATAATCAAACCTAATTTTGTTGTTGTTGGCTTAAAGCCTAAGATTCTCCCTCATTGCAAGCACAAACGAAGTCTAGGTTGAACTAATTTCACATATATGGGCATTTTTTCCACCTTTTCAGTAGGTCATTTCATGTGAATCGAAGCAGTGTAGGTATACTTCACATCCTATCATCAAGGTATGTCTTCTCATCTCTATTGGTCACATAATTTAGGCTAACATTTTGATTTCATGCACTTGACTCAATTTTCAATCTCCACCTTGTAGATTCTAGATAGGTGATGGGAACACACAATGAAGGTAGTATCACTCTAACCCTACATTGAAAAAGCACTCTTATTGATCTTATAGCATTAATCATGCTTATTTTGGGAAACAACACCTACCTTTCATGTAGACTATTGTACCCAAGAGGGCAAACATGTAAGTGCCTAAAATTGTATAGGTATACATGATCTAGAACTAAACGACAATTTGGAAATTTATGTCATGGTCCACATGGCACGAATAAACCATCTCTCATCCTTTCTGACTCTAATGAAAGCATTTTCTCAACTCTTAGGACCATCCCTAGAATTTGTCTTTCCCTTGCTAACATTTCACCATGTATTTGTACCCTCATCCTTTCTTAAAAATTCTTTTTGACCCTTCAACTAGTGAGGTCACCAAGCATCCTTGGGGCCACCTAGGCAACCATAGGATGCTTGAGAATCTCAAGGGTTACTAGGTGACCTCCGTTGGAAAAATGGGTGACCCACCCTGGAAAAACAAGTCACCCCACTACTAAAAGGGGTGACCTTAGCATTATATATTGACACATGAGAACTCTCATTTTTATCCATTTCCCCACCAATTTTCCTTTTTATTGTGAGCTCAATTTAGTCTTGATTCCACCTACCCCCTATTTCTCTTGAGTTCCCTCCCCCCAATCACATTTTTTATTAGATTTACTATCCTATTTAAGTAGCTTCATTCCCATTCCCAAATGGTCTTTGGTCCTACATCTTTGGTCTATGATATTTGGAGGCCTTTTTTGTGAGTTTGATACTTCTACCCCTCCACCCATAGCTACTAGAATAGGATTCTAAATTGATTCTAAGGATTCTAGGCTAATTTACCATAGAGTGTCCATACTCCCTACAAGCCTCAATGCATGGCTCCTTCTTACAGCTTCAAATCTTCCACTATCACAACACTCTGCCACTTATTATTTAAGATTAATTCCCTATATTTTACCCTTCTTCCATCAATTAGAGTACCCTAGGCTAGAGAGGATAGGAGAATACAAAAGTTGAGCCCTTGAAGACTAATATGCCACAACTTCACCAAGCATATATCTGCTAAACTTCTAGGTGTGAGGTGCCAATATGATTATTATTTTGAATTCATAGATTTGCTTGCTTTTGAAAAACTTTGTTAGAATATATTAATTAGCATCAATCTTGCCTATATTGGTGACATTTTTTCACCATATTGCAGATTAAGAATAGCTAGAATTTATTTATTTTTGCAATTAGATAGGTTCGATTAAACTAGATTTAATTTCAATTCAAATAGCATTTCAAAAATCTCTTGATACAAAAACAAGACATCTAACACATCAAATCAATCAAAACCAAAACCAAAATAAAATATATCTGTATTTAGAATTAGTTAGAATTATTTAACTACATTCTAAGTTAATTAAATCACACTTCAATTTGGGAAAAATACACAAAGATAGGTTAATCATTTATTTCCTTAATTTAGATTAGTCCATCCTTTAGAAAACATCAAGATCAAAATCCCTTGATAACAACATAGGACACTCAACAAATCAAGCAAAGCAAATGCAAATTCAACATGTAACAAGTGTAGTAAAGAAGGTATAAAGTTCTTTCTTCTCTCTCCCACTATTAGGATCATGTGTCCCAGGGTTAGAGATGATTGGGTAAAGTCCATCTTAAATGAGATAAAAAAAACTCAACCAGACCAAGAAGCATTTAACACACTAACAAGTTTAGGAGAAAGTTGTTATCTTGCAATATATCTAAGAGGAAAACAATAGGAGACATGGAAAAGAAGTATCCCTCCTACAAGAATTGATTGAGATAGAGAACCATTGTCTCAACACATTTCTTGTCAATGCTCAATAGGAGTTAGACCTAATTTGAGCCAACAATATACTTGGCCATAGAAGAATTATCATAACAACACCTCTTCAGACACTTTCCAGGAAACATCCATACATCCCAAATCCAACTTCATGCCTCAACATAGTTGTTTGCCATCAAACACTCCTTCCTTATGAAGTGAGCAACCAAGTTGGTGTGACACCCACCTCATGTGCTATTACTATTGAGACTCACAAAGATTCTCCTTCCTCATGAAGAGGGTAGTCCTTTAGGCACTCCCCTACATTATTAGATTTTTCCACATGAGCAAGTGATCTGACCTCATGCTAGATGCATGAGTGCAACACATGTGCTGACCTAGATCTGACTCATACACATTTGTGTTGAGTATATTTGGACCAACACATGATCTAGCTTATATTTTCTCTAAGGCTTTTTGCATTATATCTCTATAAAAGGGTGGCATCTAGACATTAAGCCCCATAGAGATATTTTAGCTGGAGTGTTTTGTAATTGTTGAATGATGTTAAACTTCTTTGTTTTAGATTTGACTTTAGGTAGAAGAGGAAAGTTAAGTGCATTAGATTGTAATTTACTAACGATAGCAAATTGACATCTTGGCCTCTTCCTAATCTTTGATGAGTATGCCCCATTAGATTATAATCATGTGAATCAAGGTCCACATGAAAGGTAGATATAGAAAATACATAAGCCACATTGATAGTTCCTATGAATTAGGATCAAAAGATAAATTATGAGGGAACTTGTTTAAGTCCATGCTAGCCTTATGTGAACTATGGCTAGAAAATAGGCAATACAATTATTAGCCAAATTCATGAAGGAAGTGTAAAGAAAACAAGGTGAATCAAACCATTGTAAAGCTCTACCACTTAAGTGTAATCTAAGCTCACTAATCAATAAGATATCATCATTTTATAAATACTCATATAATTATAGAGTAAAAATGAATTTACACGTAAAGAGACATCTATAGAACCATCTTAGGCATCATGTAAAAGTTCTTCACTAAGGCTCATAATGTCATAATGGACCAATGTAGGATAAGACAACATGATTTCAATAAAGGACACATGAGAAGCCACTAAATTACCATCATGGCATAAGCTATGATCATGTGGGGCAAGACAATGATGTCAAAGGTTATTAAAAGCATCCATAGATTCAACATGACAAGTAGAAATATGATTGTCATTATACCATCATCATGTATATAAGAAGATAATGCATTCAAACCACATAAATCTATGGAGATAAGGCTCCATGACATATAAGAGATTTATCAGCAAAAGGTGTAACACATTCATGCATAGGTTAAGGAGGGAAAACTATGTCCATCCTACAAGGCGTGTCACAAGGTATACCCTCACTAGGTATGCACTCATCACTATCTCAATCCATATGATCATCATTAGGGTCATGGATAAATGGTCACATAAGGGTAAGTGCATGGAAATGGGGGGCTAAAGGGGGGGATTAAAAGTGACCACTTTTTTTTCCCAAAATTAGAAAAATTTGGCATACCTATGATCAAACTTCAATGAGTAATTTGGCATACCTATGATCAAAATTTGGCGATGTGATAAGAACATGAATACTAGTGCTTGGAATCTAGTTTCTAAACTACTATTTTTTTAAATGGTGGAGATTTAGAGTGCCAGATTTTGAGAGCACACAAAGTGGTCCTATTTTTGACCCAAAAATATAACATAGTGTCAGATGTGCTCTCTCCGTTTTTTGAGTTTCGCTAATTATTTAAAAATTCATTTAGTGGAAAATTAGCTAAGATCTTGTATCGGTACAAGTTTTTTTCCTAATTTTTTGATGAATATATTTGTTTTTACTAATTTTAAAGTGGACACATTCTAAAAAATAAAAAAAATGAGCATACTCCCCTCCTAATTTTAAGAAAAGTAATTATTATTTTTCAATGTGTATAGAATGAAACATAGAATGTAAAAAGATATTTTTCTCAAATTTGTATGAGCCAACCAAAAATTATGTAGAAAAATAATACACGTGTTTTTTGAAAAAAATAAAGAAACTACTAAAATTAATTAGAGATCAAGACCTTAATATAATCATATTTAAAAAAAGTTACATGGTTAAAAAGCTCAGATAAAATTTTATGCTATAGTGGTGTTTTTTATTATAAAAATTATCTTGAAATATGGGAATTTGATGGAGGGCATGCTTAACATTTGTTTGCTTTTTGTATGCTTTTCATAAAACATGTCTTTGGCACCCAAATTGAATTTCCAACCCTTGGGATTTGTAAATTCAAACTTTTTCCAAGCCTAAGGGTGACATTTGATTGGTTAAAATTGGAATGCATGTGTGTTATAATGCACATACATTATGAAAAATGATTATGAGCCATAACACATGCACACTATAACGCTCATGCATACATTTTTCAAAATGTGAGTGTGTTTTGAAGAATTATGAAAGTTTGACCACTTTTTGCACTTCCCCACAAGTGTATCTAATAGGCATGGATGACTACTAATAAAATGAAGGAGGGAAACAATGAGATATGCTAGAATAAGACCTCCAAAGAACACATATCCCTATCCTTAGTATAATGTGTTAGATATTATCAAAGATAGAGGGATAATGTATAATTAAAGATAAGGGCCTATCAAAATATGATATGCATGCAAATCAGCCAAGGAGCAAGATATAAAAGAAGGCATAATGATAAAATATCCTAGCATGAGAGGCTGGGAAAAGAGATAGACCACTAGAGAACCCAAACCCTAATCAAAATACATAATCATATATAGATAAAACCCTAGAAAATCTAAAAAGAATAATAAAATCATACTAATATCAAATCTAAAATGTCTTAAAATCATTAAACGTATAGCTCTAATATTAACCCTAGGAGTGTAAATATGGATGAGTTTACCAAAAATATAAAGGAAATTAAAATTTCCCTAAGTTGGATCTAGGCTAATCTAACAAATGCATACAAATAAGCACACACTAACCTATATTAATAAATGATGATACTATGGGCTAATGTATTATAAAATAATAAATGCTAAAGTATGGGAAGTAAATGTGATAAACAAAGTTACTTAGCTTTATGTTGGAGGAAGATTAATATTTTTTCTATTGATGCATTGAATTTGAGATGCCTCAAGATTGGAAATGGTTATATGACATTTTATAGCTTGCCTTGAGATCTAGCCAATTAATTTGCACTATGTGGGGTCGAGTTTGTGGATCAGGGTCAAATTTGTGCCCTAGAAATGTCTTGCACCCACAAAAATGAGTTGGTAGTCTATATGATTTTTTTTTTTTTGTTTCACTTGATTCGTCTCTACATTTTCTACCTTTTTTGTTATACGAGAGTAGCAATATTTAAAAATACCTTTGAAGAATTGGTGTTATGTCACAAGGGAATATGTTTGAACTTTGCATAGGTCAACCCTTGGAAACATGTGTAAAGATTGAAGACAACAAATTTCAACCATGTAGATACTCCTAAGATGAATGTGCAAATCTAGATTTATTTTAGAGCACCAAACTAATGTGTTTCCTTCATTAAATATGAATGATAATACTTAGAATGATTAGAGTTGAAAGTATGATGAATGGATATAATTGAATGCCTTCAAATATAAGAACATATCAACAAATCATGTAAAAGTGTGTTAAGTCAACCTTAGGTAAGAAAAGAATCAATGGGAGTTGGCCAAAATTGAATTTGAATTATAAAATTTTGAGGGCCAAGTTCACAGCCATAGGGTTAACCTTGCACCCATAGAAATGACCTAGGTCATAAAAGGGCTCAGATTATGGTAGGCAACATATGCATAGGATATGTGCATGAATAGGGATAATTAATATATGATCCGGAGAATCTATTAGAATGTGTGCATGTATGGATAAAGCAAGAGATAAATGTATATGAATGTGTGTAAGCAACAAGTAGATAGTATAGGGAGAAGAAGCCCAACTTTATACAAAATTACACCATTTGTTAATATGTAAACGTATGAAGTCACTCTCTGAAAATAAACAAAAACTAAATGAAAAATATGAGTATACAAATTTAACCATTACAATAATATATAATACTATTTCACTAAAAACAACTAATATGCAAATGTATGAAGTCACTCTCTAAAATAAACAAAAACTAAATGAAAAATATAAGTATACAAATTTCACCATTACAATAATATATAATGCGGTTTCACTAAAAACAACTAATATGTAAATGTATGAAGTCACTCTCTCAAAATAAACAAAAACTAAATGAAAAATATGAGTATACAAATTTCACCATTATAATAATATATAATACTATTTCACTAAAAACAATTAATATGTAAATGTATGAAGTCACTCTCTCAAAATAAACAAAAACTAAATGAAAAATATGAGTATACAAATTTCACCATTATAATAATATATAATACTATTTCACTAAAAGCAACTAATATGTAAATGTATGAAGTCACTCTCTTAAAATAAACAAAAACTAAATGAAAAATATGAGTATACAAATTTCACCATTACAATAATAATATATAATACTATTTCACTTAAAACAACTAATATGTAAATGTATGAAGTCACTCTCTCAAAATAAACAAAAACTAAATGAAAAATATGAGTATACAAATTTCACCATTGCAATAATATATAATACTATTTCACTAAAAACAATGCTACACAATTACAAAAATTAAAGGCAAATGCTAAGATAATGTGGACCTTTTGTAAATAACTTCCATTGGATTGCATCTTGCATCCCAAGTTGTGTGACAAGCAATTCCTATAGATTGCAATATGAATGGAGTGTCAATCATACTTAAGTGACAATGAAATATCCTAGTAATATAGCTATTAAATATTATTAGTCCCTGCCTTCGGCAGGGTAACTATTGTTTTCACCGTGATAGCATTTTTTTCACCGTAATAGCATTTCTTTGGACGTTGGACTTTGTGCAAGTGTTATAATCAAAATTAGCCTAAGCTTTTTAGTCTATCCTTGTATTATTTTCCCGTTGATATCTGTGCAATGACAATAATCAAAGTTAAACCTAAGTCGCATTGGCAATTTGTTTGCCCATTGGCAATCTTGATAAATTTTTTGGGATGGCAGGTGAATGTTTATAATTTTTTTGGTTGTTTTTGTCAGAGCTTTGGCTGCATGCTTGAAAACGTGGCGGGATAAGGAGGGGAATCTTCAGGTTTCTGAAGCTACGTGTTATTCTGCAAAGCAGCTCAGGGCCTTGTCTATGCTTCCACATTGTCATGCCTCCCTTCAAACCTCAAAAAAATCTGTCAAAAAACATTATGCTCTTTTCTCCGGGGCTGGCCATTGCTCTGGGGTGGCATTCTCCAAAGCAGTTCTCGTGCCTGGTCTCTGTCTCCACATTTTGCACACATGCAACAGGCCTTCCAAACCCTAGCGCTTCGTCTATGCTGATAGCTGAAACTTCTTGATTGTCCTCTCAGTATCTGCTGGCTGCTGCAATTTCTGTAGCGTCTGCATTGATTTTCCTTATAACTTGTTTCTTATTAAATTATTCAATAGGTTACTTTACTTTACAAATTGGCTGGAATGCTTGGGTTTCGCAGGACCAAGCCAGCAGATGCCTTCAGCATGAGGAAGGACTGTTCAACAATAGTGGGCTTAATAAGGATGCCTCAGATTGCTTGAATGATATGGAGTGGTATGATACCGTAAAATCTCATTCACCAGTATTCTTATTTATGGCACTTACACAATCTGAAAATATAAGAAATCAGTTACGGTAACTATTTTCATCATGTTTTGATTTCTTCTATCTTGACAACTAGAGGGGTAGTCAGATGACCACTGTCTTAGATATGTAACATTTCATTGTTCTTTCCTAGTTACAAGACTATGCTAACCCAATTTGAGTTTCTAGGCTACCATAAGGACTTCACTTTCTGTAAACTGACTAGTGCCTAGCATCTTCTCTGATTTCACTTGTTTTCACTTTCTTATTCTCTTCTTGCCCTATCATTTGGCAAACAGGCAATAGACGCCTAGGAGGGTAGTCCCCTTGAGATAGAGAGATTCAGAGAATGATCAGACAAATTAAGTATTTTCATCTTCACAGTGAATATTTATTGCAGCAGAGCTGTAATCCTAGGTCATCGTTGTAGCTAGCACCCCATCTTTCAGTTTTTTGGTTTACAAGGCATATTATACAGTGCATCGATTTCTGTATTTTGTTATGTAGTGTGAACTATTATCCTGGTAAAGAGAATGTGGTTTCCTTGTGCTGACTATTTCTTTGATGTTTGCAGGAAGTTGATATTTGGTATTTTAGATGTCTCATCTTGGAGTTGTTGACATTCTAAATACCCTATGCAGGATTATTAGATGTTGAGATTCATCATCGTTTATAGGAATGATAATCTATTATCCTCATAAGTAAATTTTATGTAGCAGGAATTTTTTGCTTACATTTATATGAACATTTCAGTTTGCCTGAATGTTGTGGCTCGGTGGCAAGCAGTTGGTTTACAAAATGTTGCGTCATAGGTTGAGTCACACTTGCTCTCTAATGACCACTGACCCTAATGATTCTGGCATCCAATTTACTGGTAAAAAAAGTTATTCATTTCAATATATGAAATTTTATTCATGATTTATTTTGTTAAATTAGATGGAACAACGACCCCAATGTACACCAGAGCTTGATAAATATTTATCTGAATCAAAGGGTAACGTTCCAGATAGAATAAAGAGCATATTTCCTAAAGAAAATGCAGAAGTAATTAACCTACTGGCCTGCTTCATGGACTGCAAATTTCATAGGCACAAACTCATTTAATAGGGAAAGATACTGCATTTATAGATTGACACTATAGAAAAATTTACAATTTGTCATTAGATCCATGCCTGGGAGGTTTAGTCTTCAATTGATAGCTTAGACATGGAGCTACATCTGTAACAATCCATTTCTTCGAATTCGGAAAGGGGAAGAATAAGAAAATACTAGAGGATATTTATGCAGAATTATCTAGTACACTATTGAGTTAGAGATCTTTTTCATAGATGTTATTAGCAAATGACAAGTGAAATATATAGTTCTCAAAACATTTTATTTTAGATTTAGCTCATAGTTAAATGATACAACATGTAATCTTACACAACTATGGAAAGGTCTATGCATGCAACTTTGTAGTAGATAAACAAGCAGCACAGAAACTAAAAAAATGCTTTTGTACTTGTATACATTACAAATAACTTAACAGAAGACAGTGAACTGTTTATTAATACTATCTCAACAATCTTATAAATAGTAAATTGTTTTACACAGGTTTGCACAAAAAAATTCTTGCAGTGAGGCAGGGACTGCAGCTGCACGGCAGCCCTTGTATTATCTATACAACATGCTAAATGGTTTTCGAACATTACCTTTGGACATGACCTAAGTTGACCCGACATCATGATTAATTTACGTACATCACTAATTTACTCCCAGTCTACACGTCAATGGCAACTTACGTTTGTCTGAAATGCGCATCAAACTCATTTCAAAAAGTTTGGTTCAAGCCAGTGTTGATTTGATTAGCCTACGCAGGTGTAATGACAAACATAAATTACAAAACCTAAAATCCAACTCCCCCAACAACTCTGGTAAGTTGGATCTGATTTTTAACTAAAGTCCACCCATAAATCCTTATCATCTCCGAAAACTTGCAAACCCTAAACTTCAAAGATGACTGGAAATTCACCCTTATCCACCCGTGGAATTCAAAGACTCCGTGGATATATATAAGTAATGTGGGTTGGTGTTGAAGCATTGCTCAATTCATTTCAAGTATAATGGAGATGAATAAGCTTAATTTGAGAGCTGCAGCAACTGCCCTTATTCTGGTCACCTGTATCGTGTGGATGGCCTCTGCAGCGGGAAGCATAGCCATATACTGGGGCCAAAACGGCAACGAAGCCTCTCTTACCAAAACTTGCGCTAGCGGGAACTTCAAATATGTCATAATCTCGTTTCTTGCCGTGTTTGGAAACGGCCGCACACCGCAGCTGGATCTGGCGGGCCACTGCGACCCTTCCTCTGGCGGGTGCAAATCGCTGAGCAGGGAAATAAAGTCATGTCAGCAGAAAAACATAAAGGTGTTTCTCTCCTTGGGGGGAGGCGCCGGAAGCTATTCCATCGCCTCCGCCCAAGACGCTCGGAATGTGGCAAACTATCTGTGGAACAATTTCCTGGGCGGGCAGTCTTCGTCGCGGCCTCTGGGTAACGCTGTTTTAGACGGCATCGACTTCGACATCGAGGCCACGACGGAGCGCTGGGATGACCTGGCCAGAGCTGTGTCCGCTCTCTCCTCCCGCGGCAAAAAGGTTTACCTCAGCGCCGCCCCGCAATGCCCTTTTCCCGACGCTTCTCTGGGAAATGCCCTGCAGACGGGACTCTTTGACTACGTTTGGATTCAGTTCTACAACAACCCCCCTTGCCAATTCGCCAACGGAGATGCTTCCAGTTTGCTCAGTTCTTGGAACCGGTGGACGACTTCCATACCCAAAACTACGAGTTTCTTTATGGGACTTCCTGCCTCCAGCGGAGCTGCAGGTAGCGGCTTTATTCCCGCTGCTACGCTGAAGTCGAATGTGCTGCGTCAGATCCAGAAGTCGTCCAAATATGCGGGAGTAATGCTGTGGTCCAAGTTTGATGATGAGCAAACTCAATACAGCTCATCTATTAAAGCTTCTGTCTGAGATCAGAGATGGTCGTCACTTGAGCTACAGGTGTATTGTATATCTAGTTAAACTAGCAATCACACCTTAGTGTGCAATGGGTAGCCGAAATTGAAAGAGTATTGGAATTGTTGACCGTAACCTTAGTTTTGTAATCTCATGATGGGTAATTATTTTTTGTTTTAGGAAATGTCTCTTGAATTGTGATGGGTGGTAAAGGTAAAATTTAGAAATAATTATTCATAAAAAGGTTATGCATGTAGCCATGTTCTCTGTTTAAAATTGATAGGTACTCTACCTCTTTCTTTTGATCTATCTCTCTCTCTTCCTCTCTTTGTCACTCTACCTCTTCCTTTCTCTCTCTCTCTCTCTCTCTCTCTCTTTGTGTCTCTCTCTCCCTATTTATCTCTCTAGGTCTCTATATATATCTATGCCTCCCTCTCTATCTCTATTTCCCTATCACACACTTCCTATCTCAAAGATCTCTCTCTCTCTCTCTCTCTCTCTCTCTCTCTTCCTATCTCAAAGATCTCTCTCTCCCTCTCTCTTTGTTTCTCTATCTCTATCCCATTTGTTGACATGAGTGATTTGTGTTGGTTCTTTTCCGTTACCCTATTTATTTCTTTTTAGTGTATAAATCCTAGTTAATTCATTGGTAGTCACACTTGTTTGTATCCATAGATATTAAGAATCACCTTTTTTCTTGTGGGTTGGGATATTTCCTATTTTTCCCCAAAGACTATTGTTAGCTGTGAAGAATATCTTTGATTTAGTTTCTTTCAGGAAGACAAAGAGTGGAATAGAAGATAATGTTTATCTACAAATAATAACCTGTGTATCTAGTTCCTCCATTTCCAGCTGGTTGACCATAAATTTTTTTTCTTTTTAGTAGAAAGTTATATTTCTTAGAAGTGTTTTTTCCATGATAATAAGTAGTTAGGAATTGAGGGGATATGCTTGCCTCAAGCCTCTACAACTATTTATCCTTTTCTATATTTATTGTGATGGAGAATGACAGGGTGCAAATACAACATTGTATCCAATCAATCATCTATTTGGGGAATCTAAACTTTCATAAAGTCTAGTTTAGGAAGAAGTTCGAATCACACTTGTAAAATTCTTTAGATATGTCAAGCATTGTAACAATCCCTAACCAATGTTGTTTTGGTTGAGTGGAGTTGTTGGCTAAGATCATGTCCTTCATAGTGGATGTACTAGTTGTTCATCCACTTAAAATAACTTTATAATTTAGTGAATGTTCTAGCTCTTCCTATCTCCATTTTTTGTAGATACAACATAATTGAGTGGTATACCCAAATGATGAAAACTAAATTTTGCACCCCCAATTCTAGAGAACAAAGAAAGGATGTTGATCCCCTTTAGATAAACAGGCTTCAAAACAAAAAGGATGGTATCCTATAAATAACAATTTTACATAAATAGAAGTCAGTTTTTAAATGTTTGGTTACAAAGTCTCCTTCATGAATCGGATGTCCATGGTCCTAGCCCTTGATCATGTTAAATTAAGCTTGTTGTCCTCTATAATGTGGTTGCCTTATTTATATATAAGAATAAATATATTTGGAAAACAATATAGAATACTTTAATACTTTTAGTATAATATTTAGTCTAAAATTGAGTATTTAAATTATATTTATATATCTATATATATTTTGGATTTATGCACAACACATAAATTAAGAGTAAACATATTTCTAATATAATATATAATATATTAACTTTACTCTCTCTCTCTCTCTCTCTATTCAACCCTTGCAAAATGAAACTAGGGTTAGAATGAATATATGTCCATATCTCTATCTCTTTATCTATCTCTATTCAATTCCATATTTCTTCCCCTAGGTCTCATCTTTCTCTCTCACTCTCTCTTGATTCTTGATTAATTTGTATCAATCTCTCTCTCTATTATTTAAATAAGCCCTCTCCCATTTTCTAACTAATTCAAATAAAATATTCGAATTAGGTCCTCCCCTCTCACCACATTCCAACACTTGTCCACCTCTCAATTGAGTCATGTGTGGTAGTACAATTTTTATTTAATATCCTTCACATGTCCAACTAATAGGTCAGCCCTATTCTCCTTCGCACACTTGTCTCATGACTACAACTCCTCTTGAAGTGGGAAACCCTATTCGATCCTAGCTGTCCACATCATTGAAATCAACTTTCGATCTCAACCATTAATTCAAATCAGCCATTTCCTATAAATCAACCCTCACCCAAGCCATTTGCATGCATTGAGTTTCAAGTATCCTTATTCTATCGAAATACCATTAGAGCCTTTGCATTATTCATCCTCATGCCATTGTTATGTTTCTGAAATAGTGAGCACCCAACATTCCCCCCATAATCAATCCTTCAAAATCTTGCATTCTTATGTGATGTTGAGAAGAACAATGGAGATGAATCAAGTTTAGCACGGAGATCGGTTTGCATTTACATTTTTTGTTTTGATTTTCATGTTATCTTGTGCTCTATTGTGCTTGTTAGGGTTTCATTATTGTTGTTTATGCTTTAGCCCTAATTTTTACCCTAACTATACATCCAAATAAGCCCTACTTTTGGTAAAAGCCTTAGTGAGCCTCCTGATCTCTCCAACAACACTCATTCAAGTCTCCCAGCACCATATATAGAAAGACCACAAAACATCCTTAACATTAATCTCCAAACTTTAAAATAATTTGATATACCTTCATGGTTTGAAAATATAGTCTTGCAAACTCTTCTCCTTACTCTCAAAGACAAAAAAATATGAAACAATCTATACAGACCTTTGGAACCAAACATTCAAGCTCAGAAGTTGCAAAACATGCACCATGCATCAATTTTCCAAACCTTGGAGATATGAGACAACTGCATTATGTTTTCTTTTCAGTGATCTATGATATACACAATGTGCATTTCAACCAGATCGATAAGGTAGAAAAAGACTTTTCTTTATCCTCCATGGCTCATCCTTCCTTCTTGTGGATCTTCTTAGATGTATAAACTTCTGAAATGCTCTTCTCATGAGGCTAGAACTTGCAAGATTATCCAAAAACCCTAGAAATCTTGACAAAACCCTAAAAAACTCAAACCTAGACTTAAGACTCACAATTTCAAAATGAGATTCCCTCTTCTTGAGTGCATGTGGATTTGGAAAGATTAAGGTTCTTTTAAAATCTTTTGACTCTTTTATGTACCATTTGACATGGCAACAAGAACACTTTTATCACACAAATGTATTACACAAGCTTTGTTTAAACCTTCCAAAGACTATTTAACACCTAACAAGACCTATTAAAGGTTTATGCATACATTTAGGAATGATATAATAACCATCCAGTACCTCCAATGATCTTGATGATTATTTGAGTCTAGAGAACTCAAAATAACTCAACATTTTAGCAACCTCTATGTGTTGCTTGCCTACTAAGTGTTTGAAACCAGTGACCTTAAGTATCCATTGGTCATAGGAGTCATAAGATCCTAAAATAACTTTGAAAGAAAAGACACAAGACTTGATTAAACTATTGATAGTACCTCAGAAAACAACAAAACAAAAAGAAAAAAACACAAGAAACCACCTAAAAGACAACAAAAATGTAGTCTCTTAATGAGAAAGCAACATGTGCAACAACCAAGTTTGGAGGAAAAGAAACTCTTACACAAACCTAAACTAACCTAAAACTAAACAAGTAAAAGGTTGTCTAAACAAAGCCATTTTAAACTAGTTCTTTAAAATAGGTGCCCTTCCTGATCAATTCAGAATGCTTTTCATGCTTGTGAGGAGCCAAATAGAGATGGAGAAAGAGTGGATATTCAACAAACTATTGAAACACTTCTCCAAGAATGAAAATAAAATCACTTACCCACTTAAGTTGACTAGAAAAATAGCTACTTTCAAGTGGATAGGTAGGCTGACCATGTTCGTCTTGATGCTCAATATTATGCTTTGGATCAAGCATGACATGATATTATTCCTTATTGTTGGTCTCTAACTAGGATAGATGTCAGATAGGACATCTTCTTGTAAAATCAATGTTGATCTCATACTTATGCTCTACTGCTTTTCTATCCTGCTGATTAGAATGCTTTATCTCTAGTGACTCATTTGGAAACATAGTCACTTTCACCTTATGTTCATGTTGTTCATGAATTTTCTCTTTAGGAGATGTGGGTTTGATGTTTAAGTTTGAGCAAAAATCTTCTAACTCATCCCAAAAGAAATCTTCTTCTAACTCTTCTTTACTCTTTTGCATGAGAGGACTTACTTCAGCTTTATGACAACTTTCTTGAAAGCTTGAAGAGACATCAATATCATATTCTTGGAGCATAGGTCTTGATTTGATATCTTATTCAAATTTATAGGCAACCTCATGCACAAAAATCTCCTCATTCCCCAAAATAGGATTGTCCTTGTGTTCTTTATGAGTTAATTCTTCATTCTCATGCTTATCTCGATAGACTAGAAACTTATCAAAGTCTCCAACATCTTCATTCTAATTCAACTTCTTTGCTAGTGTGAACATTGGTATTCTCTTTTCACCATTGTTAACAAAGTAAGGCAGTTGATCAAACAAGAAGACCAACTCTTCCTTTTCATTTGATTCAATCTCCACTAGATTTTGCACAAGTTGTCTCTCTAACTGAAGATTCTCCCCATGCATCCTTTGCATTTTTCTCTCATTCATCTCATCAAAAGCATGGAAAAAACACTTAAATGAGTCAAAGTCTAAAGGATTCATTATTGAGCATGAATCAACACCCTCTACATGTCTGTAATGTTCATAGTCAAGGGGAAATATTGGGTGAACAACAATAACTCCTCATTCTTCTTTTGTCTCAAATAACTCCTCTTTCCCATCCAACCAACTAGCTTGTCAAACAAATGGTTCATCCTTGAAACGAGAAATTGTACTAAGACAAGAAAGATGATTTGGTATGGGGATTTGAAGGGGTTGTTGAGTTTCTTGAAGAAGAGTAGGCTCTTGAGAGGGTTGCTCCTAAGATATAATAGGCCAAGTTTACACATGTATAGGCCCTTGTAACGGACGAGAACTTCTAAAACTTGGGATTTTGAAGCAAGGAGACATACTTTAAGATTCAAAAGGTTTTCCTTGATTGAAACTTGGGATTTTGAGCATAGAAATGTCCTCTATTGTAGGTTGATCCATAGTTGTAAGAGGAGCTGGTCTGAAGCTAAAGATGAAAGAGGTTGATTAGGTTTCTTGCCTTTGTGTTTGGCCAATCACTTGCTTCATTTGCTCTTCTTTAGCTCCAACTTGTCTATCAAGAAATTCTTCTTCATACCTTTCTTGTATTTCCCTCTCTTGCTGATGAAGATAAGCTTGACAAGCAAGATCTTCCTATTGCATGTTATACTCCCACTCTCTTACAACAGAATCCAATTATTTTTGCAAGTTTAACATCATATATTTGAGGCTCATGTTGTCAACATACTAAGGCTGGCTAGGAGGGTAAACATGCTAGTTTGGAAAAAAATAGCCTTCTTTAGATTGATTATAAGCATGGGTAGGCTGCCGAGAAGGTTAAGTAAGGGTGGGAGGGAGGTAAGCATGATGAGAATGCAAATATATTATTGTGACAGGGTTGTTTGGGATGAAACCAACAACATTTTCAGTCTAAAATATAGATGATTAGAATGCATAAAAACTATAATTTTACAAAGAGGAGGGGAAGGAACATATTTTCCATGATAGTTTGACATGCTAGCATTCAAAGAAGCTGGAAATTAATTGAAATATTCTTTTAAAATAAGAACAATCAAGTTTGATTCTTGATAAACAAGTACATACCAATAGATTACTAGGTGATAGGAAGTCTTCAGATGAAGGAAAGGATCAAGGATATCACCTAAATCTTAATCTTTGACAATCTTTAAGCACTTGGACTACTTAAACCAATAGTTTTGAACTTGGAGTCGTCATGGTGTTGAAGAACTGCCCTGAATGGTAAGATACACTGAATAATAAAATAAAACTCTTCAATGGATGATGTTGGGATCATCAAACCTATCCCACTAGGCATGCCAAATATTGTTATCACTAAGATCACACCCTTGTTGAATCTAGTTGAAAAAACCTTGTGATACAATGAGAATAGCTTCTAGGTGTGGAACCTTGCAAACTGAAGCTAAACCTCCAGATAAAGGATTAGTTACCTAACTAAACTAAGCCTCTGAAACTAAAAACTACTTTAATATTACTCTATGTTCAATGAAAAAGAGATAAAGAAGGATAACTGAAATGATAAGTGTGGTAATGCACCAAAGTAGATGACTCTTGACTTGTTTAGTGGACACAAACTATCTTAAAACTACATTTTTTCTTGCAGAGGACTGATAAATACATTCATACAAGTTTGAATAATAAACATATTTATTAAAGGAACTAATGCTCAAAAGAATAAAACATAAATTTCATGAAAACACAATATTTCTATACCTAGAAAAGACAAAAATATGAAAGATTTTAATAATAAAAAGGTCTTATACAACTGTTAAAACTCAGAGTCAAAATAATTTTCAGTTTTACAATCTAGAATGAATAATAAACTTGTCTTTTTCTATATCTAGGATGTAAAAAAACCTCTTGAGGGAATCTAGGAGGCGTCCCTTTTGATGAAAGATGAATAAATCTACCTCTTGCATGCTTTTCCACCTTTCTTAGTCCACTAGAAGACACATCATCTTGAGAAATCTCCTTGAAAATCTCTTTTGAGGCTTGGAGGGGAGGTTGATAATAATGTTTTCAAACTCTATTTCATCTCTCCTAAGTTGACTAGGTCTCTTCAACCACCCACTCTCCTAAAAGGCCTCAAACTGCCATTAGCTGCTTGCAAACTTCCTTTGCCAAGAAATAGGACATATTTCCTATTTTCTTGTAACTACCATAACATCTTT
The DNA here is from genome assembly GCA_027924645.1 of Cunninghamia lanceolata. Lineage (NCBI taxonomy): Eukaryota > Viridiplantae > Streptophyta > Pinopsida > Cupressales > Cupressaceae > Cunninghamia > Cunninghamia lanceolata. The sequence goes on along the minus strand of BSBN01001040.1, from coordinate 1,408,168 downwards.
TAACTCCTTGAGGGTGTGGAAAAAGAGAGTCTCCCTTCATTTGTGCATTGTTTGAAAACAAATCATAGACCATCTGGAGTTTTTATATATCTTGACTAAGTCTATACAAGTCATTTATGAAACCTTATAGACCCTGAAAAGATAACCAATGCTTCAACTTCTTGACAATGCTTATGAACTTTCAAACTCCATGCAGACCTTATCATGGTTTACAAGGAGTTTACATTCTCCTCTATTCTCACACTCCTTATATGATCTTATCCATGATCTTAGTGTTATTTCAAATTGTCATACTCCTGTCCTGCATCTTTGTCTATACTCAATCTCAATCAATGTATACTACCTTTAAAGTGCTTTATATTCCCTGACAACACTCCTGACTTGGACTGAGCTCATGCAATGGAAGACTGCCCTATTTTCCATGTCAATCTATGCACCGTATTTGCTTATGTAGGACTTCAAAACCTTACAATACCTCTGACTAGACTTTGACCACATACCCCAAACAAGGCAAACTTTTAGATAGTGGGTACAAGACCATGTGTTCCTGTTTCTTCTTCAGATTGCATTGAAATTTTAGTTAATTTCTCATATGACGACACTACCTTAGTAGGTTGACCCAATATTTGATACATAAGACCAAGAACAAAATGGGCACAGACATTTTTAGGCATCTTGTGAGCAACATGTACTAGACCCTATGCAAGTAAGCAACTCCAAGGTTTATAAGTGCATCCAAATAGTCTGGCCCAATAGATAATAAATATGACAAAACATAAACTACACTCTACACACGGCTAGTTTTGAGAAGCATTAAGCCAAGGGTGTTCCAAATAGATGCATGTTTATCATCTCTATGTACTAATTCTTTCAACTTGTAAACTACATCTTCAATTTCATCCTTTTGTTTTATCTAAAGTACAGTGATCTCCAACACTATCTTGCAAAAGACACTAGGCATGGTGGATCTAAACTAGAGAACATAACTAAACTCTAATTTCCTGAAAAGACTCTCTTACCAAGTGACAAAGACATCTTATCCACTTACATACATTATAAGATCATCCCTATGCTTACCACAAAGTTTCCAATATTGTTCATGACCTTCACACGCTATGCTAACCATGTTAATAGCCATAAGGCTCTCATATTTTGACAAATCTCTCATGGTTTTAAAAAGATGTTTATAGGCCCATGGAAGGTTTGACAGATTTGAAACTTCTTGGACAGTGCCTTAGGTTCTTCACAAACCTTACAAATTTTGAGCAGACCTTATCAATTGTATGTAGATTCTTGACAAACTTTTAATAATGTTGAACAACTTATATAGGGTTGTCTCAAGAGTATACAAACTTTCAATAAAATATAATGACTGTACAAGGGTTTGTTATACCTTTGAGAGGTTAAAAGAGACCTTAAGTACCTTTGTATTCTTAATCACTGTCATACAAAATTCTACAGATCTTTAACATTGTCATACAAACTTCCTAAAGGATTAAGTAGACAGTTCAACCTTTTGACAGACAATGTTGGGATTTGCCAAACTTTCCTATGACTTAACATGATTTTCAATGACGGTGTAACCTTTTATGCATGTACAGATCTCTTACAAGATTATAGTTTTAAGGCTTCTTAGGGTTTCAAAAACAACTCTAGACTCTTGATAGATCCTCATAATGGTTTAATAGGCTTCCACTCATTTGACTGACCCTGTTAGAGTTCGAGACAGACTCTATTTGGTTTCACAATCTTTTTGAAAGATTTTGTCAAACTTTTTAGATTCCACAAACTTTATAACTGCTATATAGAATCTCTAAACTTCCTTGATAACTATTTAGGCTTGTACAACCTTCTAAACTTCTTACAAACCTTCAACAACATTACCAATGGTTTATGGTTTTCCACAGAGACAAGAATAGGTAATAGGTTTTCTTGGAAAGTTGATACATTGTAAAGTGCCATCACCGGAATTCACCTTACCTACATCTTTGTTACCTTGAAAAGGCTTCCTAATGTGATCATCTCCTACTAGAAGAGATGTAGCCCTTGATGCACCAATAATTACTTTGTTGATAGATGAGGTTGAGAGCGTTAGAATGACTGATGCATCATCGGATTTGATTATAGAAATTAATGGTTCAATCATCCTTCTTGCATCCAAATAAGCCTTGCTTTTTGTAAAATCCCTAGTGAGCCTCCCAATCTCTCCAAAAAAACTCATTCAAGACTCCCAAAACCATATAACAGAGACCACATAACATCCTTAACATGAATTTCCAAACTTTAAAATAATTTCATATACCTTCATAGTTTGAAAAGATAGTCTTGCAAACTCTGAACTCTTTACTCATTGCTATAGAGTATTTTACAAAATGATCGTACTTTCATAATCATTTCTATAGAGTATTTTACAAAATGGGTGGAAGCAATGCCTCTAATTAATGTATTATGGATGGTAATTGCAAGGTTTGTTCTAAACCAAATCATTTGCAAGTTTAGAATGCCACAATTCCTAGTAATAGACAATGCCTCATCCTTTAAAACCCTTAGATGTGGGAACTATGTGAATGGTTCCACATTAATCACAACTTTGCATTTGTGTATTATCCTCAAGGGAATAGATAGGCAGAAGCCACCAACAAAACATAAAAATCTATATTGGTCAAAATGATCAAAGACTTAAAATGAGGTTGGCATTTACAATTGTACCATGCCCTTTGGGCCTATAGGACAAGCATTCAAACACCCACAATGGAAACCCCATATGTGATCACCTTTGGATCAGAAGCTATCCTTCCCCTTGAGGTAGAAATATCCATCTTACAAGTGTCTTTCAAGGACTCCTTGACCACAAATGATATCGAGCCATTAGATTAGTAGAGCTCAACATGCTTGATGAGAAATGATTAAGAGCTATGTAGAAACATAAAACATACCTAGCCCATACAATAAGTAGTACAATAAGAAGGTCATCCCCATACCATTCAAAGTCAAATATCTTATACTTAGAATAGATAACCTAATATATTAAAGAGAAGATGAAGTTTGAAAGCTTATAACAAATTAGGTTGGCCCATATATAGTGAAGGAAGATGTCAACAATGGAGCCTACCTTCTATACACCATGGAAGGAAAAGAGTTTGGCAAGACCTTCAAGGATTTTCACCTTAAGAAATTATAATGTATATAAATTTTTTTAAAAATACATATATACATACACATATGCATACATACAAAGGAAAAAGTAAAACATCCAATTCATTTTGTTCTCTCCATCCTACCACTAAAGGCTTCCTTGCATCCACTAGGAGTTCCTCTCTCTCCTCATGGTAGGGACAAAAGCATCCAATTATGCATTCTTGATCAAGGCTTTCCACTCATCCATGTTACCTATGTAATCAAGCACAAAGTAAAGAAGAGTGTTATGTCATGGTTAGAAGCTTAAATGATAGTATGCTAAGAAAAGAAGATTAAAGGCTCAAAAGGTGAAATACTCATGAGGATCTCTTGCCTACCAAGAGGGCTCAATCTCTCTCATTTAATCATCTATTTGTTGGGCTAAACAAATTGTCTATGGAGAAAGTACAACATCATTTGAAGTATCCTCATCCTCCTCTCCCTTAGGAAACTAATCATAATTAGTCCCTTCATCTTCATTATGATTTCTCTCTACATCAAACATAGGTTGATTCTAACATGATCATAATTGTGTCTGCACTTGTCACTACACCCATCCTTACATCAACTATGTGATGGGAGTCCCTTGAGTAAGGAGTCAATGGGAGCATCTCTTACCCAACCTTGACTACGTCTTGAGTAAAGCTATAGCATGGGGCTAAGTCCTCTTCAAGTTGCTAAAGCACTTGCATGATGGGATGTCTCTACCAAATTGTTCCTATCAACCAAGAAACTCACCCCTCTACAAAAGTCTCTAGTTGTGTCATCACCTGCCCATCTCCCCTCCATCTCTATGTAGGGGTCCTTAATAATGTCATCATCAATCAAAGTAGCCACTATTGGTGTAGATGAGTTATAGTGCCCCAAATAATACTACTTGATAGCTCTAGGAAGAGTAGGCTCAAGTGCAAACATGGATTGGTAATAAGGTGTAATGTGCTCTAAAATCCAGACCATAACTAGTGATGGGTGATTGAATGCTAGTGATTTGTGGTGTATAATCTGATACAAATCATGGTAAATCAATGCTAGGATATTAACTCCCTCAAAATAAACTTGGCCTCAACCCATCTGCTAAATAATAAGATCCCATAACCATATGATTTGATATGTTCCTTCTCGGTTCCCAACAAGCAAGAATCAATCATGGCAGAAAGGACCTTCCACAAAGGCATAATATCAAGTGTTAGGACCAAAGTCAACTACAGTCCCCTATTGTCACCAGGACTATCAATGCTCATGAAATTAGCCTTGGATAGTCTCTCATCCTATAATGACCACTCTACTATTCTAATCATGTCCCCCTAAATAGGGACACCCAAGACCTAATAAAAATCATATAGAGTGATCATCCACTCACCAAATACACTAGGAAACTAGAAAGTGTTCTAATTTATGTCCCAATAAGTTAGAGTGTTGCCAGAATTGGGACATGCACCACTCTATCTAAACCCAATTATTGTAAGGTGGCTTGATCCACTTAAGAAAACTCCTCCATTGCTTTGGAAAACCAAGCCTTCTCTCTAGTAGCATTCCACTAGATGTGCATGTCCTATTTACACAAGCATAAAAAGTTTAAAAAGTTCAAAAACATAAAAAAGAATCAAGAAAAAACCAAAAATCAAAACACCAAACAAGTTTGAAAGAAAAAACTTCAAGTTACAAAATCACTCCCTAGTAATAGGGTGACCCTAGGGTTTCTTAGGAAACCTTCCCTTCCAATATGGGTGACTCTATATGGAAAATGGGTGACCCAAACTCATGCCCCTCTAAACCCCAAAACATGCAAAGCTTAAAAATTCTACAAGAAAATGCAAAAAATGAAATCCTAAACGTATTTCCTACATGAGAAACTACCCTACGCAATTGACGACCCTATATTTAATAATCATTTTGACACAAAATAGATAAAAACTAAAACTAGGGAATAAAGAGGTTTTTCTCATTTTTCACACTTGTGGGTTTGCCTAACAATGAGTCATTTCCTTATTTGTAAACCCTCATCACAAGATTTTCAATGACTATAATCAAACCTAATTTTGTTGTTGTTGGCTTAAAGCCTAAGATTCTCCCTCATTGCAAGCACAAACGAAGTCTAGGTTGAACTAATTTCACATATATGGGCATTTTTTCCACCTTTTCAGTAGGTCATTTCATGTGAATCGAAGCAGTGTAGGTATACTTCACATCCTATCATCAAGGTATGTCTTCTCATCTCTATTGGTCACATAATTTAGGCTAACATTTTGATTTCATGCACTTGACTCAATTTTCAATCTCCACCTTGTAGATTCTAGATAGGTGATGGGAACACACAATGAAGGTAGTATCACTCTAACCCTACATTGAAAAAGCACTCTTATTGATCTTATAGCATTAATCATGCTTATTTTGGGAAACAACACCTACCTTTCATGTAGACTATTGTACCCAAGAGGGCAAACATGTAAGTGCCTAAAATTGTATAGGTATACATGATCTAGAACTAAACGACAATTTGGAAATTTATGTCATGGTCCACATGGCACGAATAAACCATCTCTCATCCTTTCTGACTCTAATGAAAGCATTTTCTCAACTCTTAGGACCATCCCTAGAATTTGTCTTTCCCTTGCTAACATTTCACCATGTATTTGTACCCTCATCCTTTCTTAAAAATTCTTTTTGACCCTTCAACTAGTGAGGTCACCAAGCATCCTTGGGGCCACCTAGGCAACCATAGGATGCTTGAGAATCTCAAGGGTTACTAGGTGACCTCCGTTGGAAAAATGGGTGACCCACCCTGGAAAAACAAGTCACCCCACTACTAAAAGGGGTGACCTTAGCATTATATATTGACACATGAGAACTCTCATTTTTATCCATTTCCCCACCAATTTTCCTTTTTATTGTGAGCTCAATTTAGTCTTGATTCCACCTACCCCCTATTTCTCTTGAGTTCCCTCCCCCCAATCACATTTTTTATTAGATTTACTATCCTATTTAAGTAGCTTCATTCCCATTCCCAAATGGTCTTTGGTCCTACATCTTTGGTCTATGATATTTGGAGGCCTTTTTTGTGAGTTTGATACTTCTACCCCTCCACCCATAGCTACTAGAATAGGATTCTAAATTGATTCTAAGGATTCTAGGCTAATTTACCATAGAGTGTCCATACTCCCTACAAGCCTCAATGCATGGCTCCTTCTTACAGCTTCAAATCTTCCACTATCACAACACTCTGCCACTTATTATTTAAGATTAATTCCCTATATTTTACCCTTCTTCCATCAATTAGAGTACCCTAGGCTAGAGAGGATAGGAGAATACAAAAGTTGAGCCCTTGAAGACTAATATGCCACAACTTCACCAAGCATATATCTGCTAAACTTCTAGGTGTGAGGTGCCAATATGATTATTATTTTGAATTCATAGATTTGCTTGCTTTTGAAAAACTTTGTTAGAATATATTAATTAGCATCAATCTTGCCTATATTGGTGACATTTTTTCACCATATTGCAGATTAAGAATAGCTAGAATTTATTTATTTTTGCAATTAGATAGGTTCGATTAAACTAGATTTAATTTCAATTCAAATAGCATTTCAAAAATCTCTTGATACAAAAACAAGACATCTAACACATCAAATCAATCAAAACCAAAACCAAAATAAAATATATCTGTATTTAGAATTAGTTAGAATTATTTAACTACATTCTAAGTTAATTAAATCACACTTCAATTTGGGAAAAATACACAAAGATAGGTTAATCATTTATTTCCTTAATTTAGATTAGTCCATCCTTTAGAAAACATCAAGATCAAAATCCCTTGATAACAACATAGGACACTCAACAAATCAAGCAAAGCAAATGCAAATTCAACATGTAACAAGTGTAGTAAAGAAGGTATAAAGTTCTTTCTTCTCTCTCCCACTATTAGGATCATGTGTCCCAGGGTTAGAGATGATTGGGTAAAGTCCATCTTAAATGAGATAAAAAAAACTCAACCAGACCAAGAAGCATTTAACACACTAACAAGTTTAGGAGAAAGTTGTTATCTTGCAATATATCTAAGAGGAAAACAATAGGAGACATGGAAAAGAAGTATCCCTCCTACAAGAATTGATTGAGATAGAGAACCATTGTCTCAACACATTTCTTGTCAATGCTCAATAGGAGTTAGACCTAATTTGAGCCAACAATATACTTGGCCATAGAAGAATTATCATAACAACACCTCTTCAGACACTTTCCAGGAAACATCCATACATCCCAAATCCAACTTCATGCCTCAACATAGTTGTTTGCCATCAAACACTCCTTCCTTATGAAGTGAGCAACCAAGTTGGTGTGACACCCACCTCATGTGCTATTACTATTGAGACTCACAAAGATTCTCCTTCCTCATGAAGAGGGTAGTCCTTTAGGCACTCCCCTACATTATTAGATTTTTCCACATGAGCAAGTGATCTGACCTCATGCTAGATGCATGAGTGCAACACATGTGCTGACCTAGATCTGACTCATACACATTTGTGTTGAGTATATTTGGACCAACACATGATCTAGCTTATATTTTCTCTAAGGCTTTTTGCATTATATCTCTATAAAAGGGTGGCATCTAGACATTAAGCCCCATAGAGATATTTTAGCTGGAGTGTTTTGTAATTGTTGAATGATGTTAAACTTCTTTGTTTTAGATTTGACTTTAGGTATAAGAGGAAAGTTAAGTGCATTAGATTGTAATTTACTAACGATAGCAAATTGACATCTTGGCCTCTTCCTAATCTTTGATGAGTATGCCCCATAAGATTATAATCATGTGAATCAAGGTCCACATGAAAGGTAGATATAGAAAATACATAAGCCACATTGATAGTTCCTATGAATTAGGATCAAAAGATAAATTATGAGGGAACTTGTTTAAGTCCATGCTAGCCTTATGTGAACTATGGCTAGAAAATAGGCAATACAATTATTAGCCAAATTCATGAAGGAAGTGTAAAGAAAACAAGGTGAATCAAACCATTGTAAAGCTCTACCACTTAAGTGTAATCTAAGCTCACTAATCAATAAGATATCATCATTTTATAAATACTCATATAATTATAAAGTAAAAATGAATTTACACGTAAAGAGACATCTATAGAACCATCTTAGGCATCATGTAAAAGTTCTTCACTAAGGCTCATAATGTCATAATGGACCAATGTAGGATAAGACAACATGATTTCAATAAAGGACACATGAGAAGCCACTAAATTACCATCATGGCATAAGCTATGATCATGTGGGGCAAGACAATGATGTCAAAGGTTATTAAAAGCATCCATAGATTCAACATGACAAGTAGAAATATGATTGTCATTATACCATCATCATGTATATAAGAAGATAATGCATTCAAACCACATAAATCTATGGAGATAAGGCTCCATGACATATAAGAGATTTATCAGCAAAAGGTGTAACACATTCATGCATAGGTTAAGGAGGGAAAACTATGTCCATCCTACAAGGCGTGTCACAAGGTATACCCTCACTAGGTATGCACTCATCACTATCTCAATCCATATGATCATCATTAGGGTCATGGATAAATGGTCACATAAGGGTAAGTGCATGGAAATGGGGGGCTAAAGGGGGGGATTAAAAGTGACCACTTTTTTTTCCCAAAATTAGAAAAATTTGGCATACCTATGATCAAACTTCAATGAGTAATTTGGCATACCTATGATCAAAATTTGGCGATGTGATAAGAACATGAATACTAGTGCTTGGAATCTAGTTTCTAAACTACTATTTTTTTAAATGGTGGAGATTTAGAGTGCCAGATTTTGAGAGCACACAAAGTGGTCCTATTTTTGACCCAAAAATATAACATAGTGTCAGATGTGCTCTCTCCGTTTTTTGAGTTTCGCTAATTATTTAAAAATTCATTTAGTGGAAAATTAGCTAAGATCTTGTATCGGTACAAGTTTTTTTCCTAATTTTTTGATGAATATATTTGTTTTTACTAATTTTAAAGTGGACACATTCTAAAAAATAAAAAAAATGAGCATACTCCCCTCCTAATTTTAAGAAAAGTAATTATTATTTTTCAATGTGTATAGAATGAAACATAGAATGTAAAAAGATATTTTTCTCAAATTTGTATGAGCCAACCAAAAATTATGTAGAAAAATAATACACGTGTTTTTTGAAAAAAATAAAGAAACTACTAAAATTAATTAGAGATCAAGACCTTAATATAATCATATTTAAAAAAAGTTACATGGTTAAAAAGCTCAGATAAAATTTTATGCTATAGTGGTGTTTTTTATTATAAAAATTATCTTGAAATATGGGAATTTGATGGAGGGCATGCTTAACATTTGTTTGCTTTTTGTATGCTTTTCATAAAACATGTCTTTGGCACCCAAATTGAATTTCCAACCCTTGGGATTTGTAAATTCAAACTTTTTCCAAGCCTAAGGGTGACATTTGATTGGTTAAAATTGGAATGCATGTGTGTTATAATGCACATACATTATGAAAAATGATTATGAGCCATAACACATGCACACTATAACGCTCATGCATACATTTTTCAAAATGTGAGTGTGTTTTGAAGAATTATGAAAGTTTGACCACTTTTTGCACTTCCCCACAAGTGTATCTAATAGGCATCGATGACTACTAATAAAATGAAGGAGGGAAACAATGAGATATGCTAGAATAAGACCTCCAAAGAACACATATCCCTATCCTTAGTATAATGTGTTAGATATTATCAAAGATAGAGGGATAATGTATAATTAAAGATAAGGGCCTATCAAAATATGATATGCATGCAAATCAGCCAAGGAGCAAGATATAAAAGAAGGCATAATGATAAAATATCCTAGCATGAGAGGCTGGGAAAAGAGATAGACCACTAGAGAACCCAAACCCTAATCAAAATACATAATCATATATAGATAAAACCCTAGAAAATCTAAAAAGAATAATAAAATCATACTAATATCAAATCTAAAATGTCTTAAAATCATTAAACGTATAGCTCTAATATTAACCCTAGGAGTGTAAATATGGATGAGTTTACCAAAAATATAAAGGAAATTAAAATTTCCCTAAGTTGGATCTAGGCTAATCTAACAAATGCATACAAATAAGCACACACTAACCTATATTAATAAATGATGATACTATGGGCTAATGTATTATAAAATAATAAATGCTAAAGTATGGGAAGTAAATGTGATAAACAAAGTTACTTAGCTTTATGTTGGAGGAAGATTAATATTTTTTCTATTGATGCATTGAATTTGAGATGCCTCAAGATTGGAAATGGTTATATGACATTTTATAGCTTGCCTTGAGATCTAGCCAATTAATTTGCACTATGTGGGGTCGAGTTTGTGGATCAGGGTCAAATTTGTGCCCTAGAAATGTCTTGCACCCACAAAAATGAGTTGGTAGTCTATATGATTTTTTTTTTTTTGTTTCACTTGATTCGTCTCTACATTTTCTACCTTTTTTGTTATACGAGAGTAGCAATATTTAAAAATACCTTTGAAGAATTGGTGTTATGTCACAAGGGAATATGTTTGAACTTTGCATAGGTCAACCCTTGGAAACATGTGTAAAGATTGAAGACAACAAATTTCAACCATGTAGATACTCCTAAGATGAATGTGCAAATCTAGATTTATTTTAGAGCACCAAACTAATGTGTTTCCTTCATTAAATATGAATGATAATACTTAGAATGATTAGAGTTGAAAGTATGATGAATGGATATAATTGAATGCCTTCAAATATAAGAACATATCAACAAATCATGTAAAAGTGTGTTAAGTCAACCTTAGGTAAGAAAAGAATCAATGGGAGTTGGCCAAAATTGAATTTGAATTATAAAATTTTGAGGGCCAAGTTCACAGCCATAGGGTTAACCTTGCACCCATAGAAATGACCTAGGTCATAAAAGGGCTCAGATTATGGTAGGCAACATATGCATAGGATATGTGCATGAATAGGGATAATTAATATATGATCCGGAGAATCTATTAGAATGTGTGCATGTATGGATAAAGCAAGAGATAAATGTATATGAATGTGTGTAAGCAACAAGTAGATAGTATAGGGAGAAGAAGCCCAACTTTATACAAAATTACACCATTTGTTAATATGTAAACGTATGAAGTCACTCTCTGAAAATAAACAAAAACTAAATGAAAAATATGAGTATACAAATTTAACCATTACAATAATATATAATACTATTTCACTAAAAACAACTAATATGCAAATGTATGAAGTCACTCTCTAAAATAAACAAAAACTAAATGAAAAATATAAGTATACAAATTTCACCATTACAATAATATATAATGCGGTTTCACTAAAAACAACTAATATGTAAATGTATGAAGTCACTCTCTCAAAATAAACAAAAACTAAATGAAAAATATGAGTATACAAATTTCACCATTATAATAATATATAATACTATTTCACTAAAAACAATTAATATGTAAATGTATGAAGTCACTCTCTCAAAATAAACAAAAACTAAATGAAAAATATGAGTATACAAATTTCACCATTATAATAATATATAATACTATTTCACTAAAAGCAACTAATATGTAAATGTATGAAGTCACTCTCTTAAAATAAACAAAAACTAAATGAAAAATATGAGTATACAAATTTCACCATTACAATAATAATATATAATACTATTTCACTTAAAACAACTAATATGTAAATGTATGAAGTCACTCTCTCAAAATAAACAAAAACTAAATGAAAAATATGAGTATACAAATTTCACCATTGCAATAATATATAATACTATTTCACTAAAAACAATGCTACACAATTACAAAAATTAAAGGCAAATGCTAAGATAATGTGGACCTTTTGTAAATAACTTCCATTGGATTGCATCTTGCATCCCAAGTTGTGTGACAAGCAATTCCTATAGATTGCAATATGAATGGAGTGTCAATCATACTTAAGTGACAATGAAATATCCTAGTAATATAGCTATTAAATATTATTAGTCCCTGCCTTCGGCAGGGTAACTATTGTTTTCACCGTGATAGCATTTTTTTCACCGTAATAGCATTTCTTTGGACGTTGGACTTTGTGCAAGTGTTATAATCAAAATTAGCCTAAGCTTTTTAGTCTATCCTTGTATTATTTTCCCGTTGATATCTGTGCAATGACAATAATCAAAGTTAAACCTAAGTCGCATTGGCAATTTGTTTGCCCATTGGCAATCTTGATAAATTTTTTGGGATGGCAGGTGAATGTTTATAATTTTTTTGGTTGTTTTTGTCAGAGCTTTGGCTGCATGCTTGAAAACGTGGCGGGATAAGGAGGGGAATCTTCAGGTTTCTGAAGCTACGTGTTATTCTGCAAAGCAGCTCAGGGCCTTGTCTATGCTTCCACATTGTCATGCCTCCCTTCAAACCTCAAAAAAATCTGTCAAAAAACATTATGCTCTTTTCTCCGGGGCTGGCCATTGCTCTGGGGTGGCATTCTCCAAAGCAGTTCTCGTGCCTGGTCTCTGTCTCCACATTTTGCACACATGCAACAGGCCTTCCAAACCCTAGCGCTTCGTCTATGCTGATAGCTGAAACTTCTTGATTGTCCTCTCAGTATCTGCTGGCTGCTGCAATTTCTGTAGCGTCTGCATTGATTTTCCTTATAACTTGTTTCTTATTAAATTATTCAATAGGTTACTTTACTTTACAAATTGGCTGGAATGTTTGGGTTTCGCAGGACCAAGCCAGCAGATGCCTTCAGCATGAGGAAGGACTGTTCAACAATAGTGGGCTTAATAAGGATGCCTCAGATTGCTTGAATGATATGGAGTGGTATGATACCGTAAAATCTCATTCACCAGTATTCTTATTTATGGCACTTACACAATCTGAAAATATAAGAAATCAGTTACGGTAACTATTTTCATCATGTTTTGATTTCTTCTATCTTGACAACTAGAGGGGTAGTCAGATGACCACTGTCTTAGATATGTAACATTTCATTGTTCTTTCCTAGTTACAAGACTATGCTAACCCAATTTGAGTTTCTAGGCTACCATAAGGACTTCACTTTCTGTAAACTGACTAGTGCCTAGCATCTTCTCTGATTTCACTTGTTTTCACTTTCTTATTCTCTTCTTGCCCTATTATTTGGCAAACAGGCAATAGACGCCTAGGAGGGTAGTCCCCTTGAGATAGAGAGATTCAGAGAATGATCAGACAAATTAAGTATTTTCATCTTCACAGTGAATATTTATTGCAGCAGAGCTGTAATCCTAGGTCATCGTTGTAGCTAGCACCCCATCTTTCAGTTTTTTGGTTTACAAGGCATATTATACAGTGCATCGATTTCTGTATTTTGTTATGTAGTGTGAACTATTATCCTGGTAAAGAGAATGTGGTTTCCTTGTGCTGACTATTTCTTTGATGTTTGCAGGAAGTTGATATTTGGTATTTTAGATGTCTCATCTTGGAGTTGTTGACATTCTAAATACCCTATGCAGGATTATTAGATGTTGAGATTCATCATCGTTTATAGGAATGATAATCTATTATCCTCATAAGTAAATTTTATGTAGCAGGAATTTTTTGCTTACATTTATATGAACATTTCAGTTTGCCTGAATGTTGTGGCTCGGTGGCAAGCAGTTGGTTTACAAAATGTTGTGTCATAGGTTGAGTCACACTTGCTCTCTAATGACCACTGACCCTAATGATTCTGGCATCCAATTTACTGGTAAAAAAAGTTATTCATTTCAATATATGAAATTTTATTCATGATTTATTTTGTTAAATTAGATGGAACAACGACCCCAATGTACACCAGAGCTTGATAAATATTTATCTGAATCAAAGGGTAACGTTCCAGATAGAATAAAGAGCATATTTCCTAAAGAAAATGCAGAAGTAATTAACCTACTGGCCTGCTTCATGGACTGCAAATTTCATAGGCACAAACTCATTTAATAGGGAAAGATACTGCATTTATAGATTGACACTATAGAAAAATTTACAATTTGTCATTAGATCCATGCCTGGGAGGTTTAGTCTTCAATTGATAGCTTAGACATGGAGCTACATCTGTAACAATCCATTTCTTCGAATTCGGAAAGGGGAAGAATAAGAAAATACTAGAGGATATTTATGCAGAATTATCTAGTACACTATTGAGTTAGAGATCTTTTTCATAGATGTTATTAGCAAATGACAAGTGAAATATATAGTTCTCAAAACATTTTATTTTAGATTTAGCTCATAGTTAAATGATACAACATGTAATCTTACACAACTATGGAAAGGTCTATGCATGCAACTTTGTAGTAGATAAACAAGCAGCACAGAAACTAAAAAAATGCTTTTGTACTTGTATACATTACAAATAACTTAACAGAAGACAGTGAACTGTTTATTAATACTATCTCAACAATCTTATAAATAGTAAATTGTTTTACACAGGTTTGCACAAAAAAATTCTTGCAGTGAGGCAGGGACTGCAGCTGCACGGCAGCCCTTGTATTATCTATACAACATGCTAAATGGTTTTCGAACATTACCTTTGGACATGACCTAAGTTGACCCGACATCATGATTAATTTACGTACATCACTAATTTACTCCCAGTCTACACGTCAATGGCAACTTACGTTTGTCTGAAATGCGCATCAAACTCATTTCAAAAAGTTTGGTTCAAGCCAGTGTTGATTTGATTAGCCTACGCAGGTGTAATGACAAACATAAATTACAAAACCTAAAATCCAACTCCCCCAACAACTCTGGTAAGTTGGATCTGATTTTTAACTAAAGTCCACCCATAAATCCTTATCATCTCCGAAAACTTGCAAACCCTAAACTTCAAAGATGACTGGAAATTCACCCTTATCCACCCGTGGAATTCAAAGACTCCGTGGATATATATAAGTAATGTGGGTTGGTGTTGAAGCATTGCTCAATTCATTTCAAGTATAATGGAGATGAATAAGCTTAATTTGAGAGCTGCAGCAACTGCCCTTATTCTGGTCACCTGTATCGTGTGGATGGCCTCTGCAGCGGGAAGCATAGCCATATACTGGGGCCAAAACGGCAACGAAGCCTCTCTTACCAAAACTTGCGCTAGCGGGAACTTCAAATATGTCATAATCTCGTTTCTTGCCGTGTTTGGAAACGGCCGCACACCGCAGCTGGATCTGGCGGGCCACTGCGACCCTTCCTCTGGCGGGTGCAAATCGCTGAGCAGGGAAATAAAGTCATGTCAGCAGAAAAACATAAAGGTGTTTCTCTCCTTGGGGGGAGGCGCCGGAAGCTATTCCATCGCCTCCGCCCAAGACGCTCGGAATGTGGCAAACTATCTGTGGAACAATTTCCTGGGCGGGCAGTCTTCGTCGCGGCCTCTGGGTAACGCTGTTTTAGACGGCATCGACTTCGACATCGAGGCCACGACGGAGCGCTGGGATGACCTGGCCAGAGCTGTGTCCGCTCTCTCCTCCCGCGGCAAAAAGGTTTACCTCAGCGCCGCCCCGCAATGCCCTTTTCCCGACGCTTCTCTGGGAAATGCCCTGCAGACGGGACTCTTTGACTACGTTTGGATTCAGTTCTACAACAACCCCCCTTGCCAATTCGCCAACGGAGATGCTTCCAGTTTGCTCAGTTCTTGGAACCGGTGGACGACTTCCATACCCAAAACTACGAGTTTCTTTATGGGACTTCCTGCCTCCAGCGGAGCTGCAGGTAGCGGCTTTATTCCCGCTGCTACGCTGAAGTCGAATGTGCTGCGTCAGATCCAGAAGTCGTCCAAATATGCGGGAGTAATGCTGTGGTCCAAGTTTGATGATGAGCAAACTCAATACAGCTCATCTATTAAAGCTTCTGTCTGAGATCAGAGATGGTCGTCACTTGAGCTACAGGTGTATTGTATATCTAGTTAAACTAGCAATCACACCTTAGTGTGCAATGGGTAGCCGAAATTGAAAGAGTATTGGAATTGTTGACCGTAACCTTAGTTTTGTAATCTCATGATGGGTAATTATTTTTTGTTTTAGGAAATGTCTCTTGAATTGTGATGGGTGGTAAAGGTAAAATTTAGAAATAATTATTCATAAAAAGGTTATGCATGTAGCCATGTTCTCTGTTTAAAATTGATAGGTACTCTACCTCTTTCTTTTGATCTATCTCTCTCTCTTCCTCTCTTTGTCACTCTACCTCTTCCTTTTTCTCTCTCTCTCTCTCTCTCTCTCTCTCTTTGTGTCTCTCTCTCCCTATTTATCTCTCTAGGTCTCTATATATATCTATGCCTCCCTCTCTATCTCTATTTCCCTATCACACACTTCCTATCTCAAAGATCTCTCTCTCTCTCTCTCTCTCTCTCTCTCTCTCTCTCTTCCTATCTCAAAGATCTCTCTCTCCCTCTCTCTTTGTTTCTCTATCTCTATCCCATTTGTTGACATGAGTGATTTGTGTTGGTTCTTTTCCGTTACCCTATTTATTTCTTTTTAGTGTATAAATCCTAGTTAATTCATTGGTAGTCACACTTGTTTGTATCCATAGATATTAAGAATCACCTTTTTTCTTGTGGGTTGGGATATTTCCTATTTTTCCCCAAAGACTATTGTTAGCTGTGAAGAATATCTTTGATTTAGTTTCTTTCAGGAAGACAAAGAGTGGAATAGAAGATAATGTTTATCTACAAATAATAACCTGTGTATCTAGTTCCTCCATTTCCAGCTGGTTGACCATAAATTTTTTTTCTTTTTAGTAGAAAGTTATATTTCTTAGAAGTGTTTTTTCCATGATAATAAGTAGTTAGGAATTGAGGGGATATGCTTGCCTCAAGCCTCTACAACTATTTATCCTTTTCTATATTTATTGTGATGGAGAATGACAGGGTGCAAATACAACATTGTATCCAATCAATCATCTATTTGGGGAATCTAAACTTTCATAAAGTCTAGTTTAGGAAGAAGTTCGAATCACACTTGTAAAATTCTTTAGATATGTCAAGCATTGTAACAATCCCTAACCAATGTTGTTTTGGTTGAGTGGAGTTGTTGGCTAAGATCATGTCCTTCATAGTGGATGTACTAGTTGTTCATCCACTTAAAATAACTTTATAATTTAGTGAATGTTCTAGCTCTTCCTATCTCCATTTTTTGTAGATACAACATAATTGAGTGGTATACCCAAATGATGAAAACTAAATTTTGCACCCCCAATTCTAGAGAACAAAGAAAGGATGTTGATCCCCTTTAGATAAACAGGCTTCAAAACAAAAAGGATGGTATCCTATAAATAACAATTTTACATAAATAGAAGTCAGTTTTTAAATGTTTGGTTACAAAGTCTCCTTCATGAATCGGATGTCCATGGTCCTAGCCCTTGATCATGTTAAATTAAGCTTGTTGTCCTCTATAATGTGGTTGCCTTATTTATATATAAGAATAAATATATTTGGAAAACAATATAGAATACTTTAATACTTTTAGTATAATATTTAGTCTAAAATTGAGTATTTAAATTATATTTATATATCTATATATATTTTGGATTTATGCACAACACATAAATTAAGAGTAAACATATTTCTAATATAATATATAATATATTAACTTTACTCTCTCTCTCTCTCTCTCTCTCTATTCAACCCTTGCAAAATGAAACTAGGGTTAGAATGAATATATGTCCATATCTCTATCTCTTTATCTATCTCTATTCAATTCCATATTTCTTCCCCTAGGTCTCATCTTTCTCTCTCACTCTCTCTTGATTCTTGATTAATTTGTATCAATCTCTCTCTCTATTATTTAAATAAGCCCTCTCCCATTTTCTAACTAATTCAAATAAAATATTCGAATTAGGTCCTCCCCTCTCACCACATTCCAACACTTGTCCACCTCTCAATTGAGTCATGTGTGGTAGTACAATTTTTATTTAATATCCTTCACATGTCCAACTAATAGGTCAGCCCTATTCTCCTTCGCACACTTGTCTCATGACTACAACTCCTCTTGAAGTGGGAAACCCTATTCGATCCTAGCTGTCCACATCATTGAAATCAACTTTCGATCTCAACCATTAATTCAAATCAGCCATTTCCTATAAATCAACCCTCACCCAAGCCATTTGCATGCATTGAGTTTCAAGTATCCTTATTCTATCGAAATACCATTAGAGCCTTTGCATTATTCATCCTCATGCCATTGTTATGTTTCTGAAATAGTGAGCACCCAACATTCCCCCCATAATCAATCCTTCAAAATCTTGCATTCTTATGCGATGTTGAGAAGAACAATGGAGATGAATCAAGTTTAGCACGGAGATCGGTTTGCATTTACATTTTTTGTTTTGATTTTCATGTTATCTTGTGCTCTATTGTGCTTGTTAGGGTTTCATTATTGTTGTTTATGCTTTAGCCCTAATTTTTACCCTAACTATACATCCAAATAAGCCCTACTTTTGGTAAAAGCCTTAGTGAGCCTCCTGATCTCTCCAACAACACTCATTCAAGTCTCCCAGCACCATATATAGAAAGACCACAAAACATCCTTAACATTAATCTCCAAACTTTAAAATAATTTGATATACCTTCATGGTTTGAAAATATAGTCTTGCAAACTCTTCTCCTTACTCTCAAAGACAAAAAAATATGAAACAATCTATACAGACCTTTGGAACCAAACATTCAAGCTCAGAAGTTGCAAAACATGCACCATGCATCAATTTTCCAAACCTTGGAGATATGAGACAACTGCATTATGTTTTCTTTTCAGTGATCTATGATATACACAATGTGCATTTCAACCAGATCGATAAGGTAGAAAAAGACTTTTCTTTATCCTCCATGGCTCATCCTTCCTTCTTGTGGATCTTCTTAGATGTATAAACTTCTGAAATGCTCTTCTCATGAGGCTAGAACTTGCAAGATTATCCAAAAACCCTAGAAATCTTGACAAAACCCTAAAAAACTCAAACCTAGACTTAAGACTCACAATTTCAAAATGAGATTCCCTCTTCTTGAGTGCATGTGGATTTGGAAAGATTAAGGTTCTTTTAAAATCTTTTGACTCTTTTATGTACCATTTGACATGGCAACAAGAACACTTTTATCACACAAATGTATTACACAAGCTTTGTTTAAACCTTCCAAAGACTATTTAACACCTAACAAGACCTATTAAAGGTTTATGCATACATTTAGGAATGATATAATAACCATCCAGTACCTCCAATGATCTTGATGATTATTTGAGTCTAGAGAACTCAAAATAACTCAACATTTTAGCAACCTCTATGTGTTGCTTGCCTACTAAGTGTTTGAAACCAGTGACCTTAAGTATCCATTGGTCATAGGAGTCATAAGATCCTAAAATAACTTTGAAAGAAAAGACACAAGACTTGATTAAACTATTGATAGTACCTCAGAAAACAACAAAACAAAAAGAAAAAAACACAAGAAACCACCTAAAAGACAACAAAAATGTAGTCTCTTAATGAGAAAGCAACATGTGCAACAACCAAGTTTGGAGGAAAAGAAACTCTTACACAAACCTAAACTAACCTAAAACTAAACAAGTAAAAGGTTGTCTAAACAAAGCCATTTTAAACTAGTTCTTTAAAATAGGTGCCCTTCCTGATCAATTTAGAATGCTTTTCATGCTTGTGAGGAGCCAAATAGAGATGGAGAAAGAGTGGATATTCAACAAACTATTGAAACACTTCTCCAAGAATGAAAATAAAATCACTTACCCACTTAAGTTGACTAGAAAAATAGCTACTTTCAAGTGGATAGGTAGGCTGACCATGTTCGTCTTGATGCTCAATATTATGCTTTGGATCAAGCATGACATGATATTATTCCTTATTGTTGGTCTCTAACTAGGATAGATGTCAGATAGGACATCTTCTTGTAAAATCAATGTTGATCTCATACTTATGCTCTACTGCTTTTCTATCCTGCTGATTAGAATGCTTTATCTCTAGTGACTCATTTGGAAACATAGTCACTTTCACCTTATGTTCATGTTGTTCATGAATTTTCTCTTTAGGAGATGTGGGTTTGATGTTTAAGTTTGAGCAAAAATCTTCTAACTCATCCCAAAAGAAATCTTCTTCTAACTCTTCTTTACTCTTTTGCATGAGAGGACTTACTTCAGCTTTATGACAACTTTCTTGAAAGCTTGAAGAGACATCAATATCATATTCTTGGAGCATAGGTCTTGATTTGATATCTTATTCAAATTTATAGGCAACCTCATGCACAAAAATCTCCTCATTCCCCAAAATAGGATTGTCCTTGTGTTCTTTATGAGTTAATTCTTCATTCTCATGCTTATCTCGATAGACTAGAAACTTATCAAAGTCTCCAACATCTTCATTCTAATTCAACTTCTTTGCTAGTGTGAACATTGGTATTCTCTTTTCACCATTGTTAACAAAGTAAGGCAGTTGATCAAACAAGAAGACCAACTCTTCCTTTTCATTTGATTCAATCTCCACTAGATTTTGCACAAGTTGTCTCTCTAACTGAAGATTCTCCCCATGCATCCTTTGCATTTTTCTCTCATTCATCTCATCAAAAGCATGGAAAAAACACTTAAATGAGTCAAAGTCTAAAGGATTCATTATTGAGCATGAATCAACACCCTCTACATGTCTGTAATGTTCATAGTCAAGGGGAAATATTGGGTGAACAACAATAACTCCTCATTCTTCTTTTGTCTCAAATAACTCCTCTTTCCCATCCAACCAACTAGCTTGTCAAACAAATGGTTCATCCTTGAAACGAGAAATTGTACTAAGACAAGAAAGATGATTTGGTATGGGGATTTGAAGGGGTTGTTGAGTTTCTTGAAGAAGAGTAGGCTCTTGAGAGGGTTGCTCCTAAGATATAATAGGCCAAGTTTACACATGTATAGGCCCTTGTAACGGACGAGAACTTCTAAAACTTGGGATTTTGAAGCAAGGAGACATACTTTAAGATTCAAAAGGTTTTCCTTGATTGAAACTTGGGATTTTGAGCATAGAAATGTCCTCTATTGTAGGTTGATCCATAGTTGTAAGAGGAGCTGGTCTGAAGCTAAAGATGAAAGAGGTTGATTAGGTTTCTTGCCTTTGTGTTTGGCCAATCACTTGCTTCATTTGCTCTTCTTTAGCTCCAACTTGTCTATCAAGAAATTCTTCTTCATACCTTTCTTGTATTTCCCTCTCTTGCTGATGAAGATAAGCTTGACAAGCAAGATCTTCCTATTGCATGTTATACTCCCACTCTCTTACAACAGAATCCAATTATTTTTGCAAGTTTAACATCATATATTTGAGGCTCATGTTGTCAACATACTAAGGCTGGCTAGGAGGGTAAACATGCTAGTTTGGAAAAAAATAGCCTTCTTTAGATTGATTATAAGCATGGGTAGGCTGCCGAGAAGGTTAAGTAAGGGTGGGAGGGAGGTAAGCATGATGAGAATGCAAATATATTATTGTGACAGGGTTGTTTGGGATGAAACCAACAACATTTTCAGTCTAAAATATAGATGATTAGAATGCATAAAAACTATAATTTTACAAAGAGGAGGGGAAGGAACATATTTTCCATGATAGTTTGACATGCTAGCATTCAAAGAAGCTGGAAATTAATTGAAATATTCTTTTAAAATAAGAACAATCAAGTTTGATTCTTGATAAACAAGTACATACCAATAGATTACTAGGTGATAGGAAGTCTTCAGATGAAGGAAAGGATCAAGGATATCACCTAAATCTTAATCTTTGACAATCTTTAAGCACTTGGACTACTTAAACCAATAGTTTTGAACTTGGAGTCGTCATGGTGTTGAAGAACTGCCCTGAATGGTAAGATACACTGAATAATAAAATAAAACTCTTCAATGGATGATGTTGGGATCATCAAACCTATCCCACTAGGCATGCCAAATATTGTTATCACTAAGATCACACCCTTGTTGAATCTAGTTGAAAAAACCTTGTGATACAATGAGAATAGCTTCTAGGTGTGGAACCTTGCAAACTGAAGCTAAACCTCCAGATAAAGGATTAGTTACCTAACTAAACTAAGCCTCTGAAACTAAAAACTACTTTAATATTACTCTATGTTCAATGAAAAAGAGATAAAGAAGGATAACTGAAATGATAAGTGTGGTAATGCACCAAAGTAGATGACTCTTGACTTGTTTAGTGGACACAAACTATCTTAAAACTACATTTTTTCTTGCAGAGGACTGATAAATACATTCATACAAGTTTGAATAATAAACATATTTATTAAAGGAACTAATGCTCAAAAGAATAAAACATAAATTTCATGAAAACACAATATTTCTATACCTAGAAAAGACAAAAATATGAAAGATTTTAATAATAAAAAGGTCTTATACAACTGTTAAAACTCAGAGTCAAAATAATTTTCAGTTTTACAATCTAGAATGAATAATAAACTTGTCTTTTTCTATATCTAGGATGTAAAAAAACCTCTTGAGGGAATCTAGGAGGCGTCCCTTTTGATGAAAGATGAATAAATCTACCTCTTGCATGCTTTTCCACCTTTCTTAGTCCACTAGAAGACACATCATCTTGAGAAATCTCCTTGAAAATCTCTTTTGAGGCTTGGAGGGGAGGTTGATAATAATGTTTTCAAACTCTATTTCATCTCTCCTAAGTTGACTAGGTCTCTTCAACCACCCACTCTCCTAAAAGGCCTCAAACTGCCATTAGCTGCTTGCAAACTTCCTTTGCCAAGAAATAGGACATATTTCCTATTTTCTTGTAACTACCATAACATCTTTTAACTCCTTGAGGGTGTGGAAAAAGAGAGTCTCCCTTCATTTGTGCATTGTTTGAAAACAAATCATAGACCATCTGGAGTTTTTATATATCTTGACTAAGTCTATACAAGTCATTTATGAAACCTTATAGACCCTGAAAAGATAACCAATGCTTCAACTTCTTGACAATGCTTATGAACTTTCAAACTCCATGCAGACCTTATCATGGTTTACAAGGAGTTTACATTCTCCTCTATTCTCACACTCCTTATATGATCTTATCCATGATCTTAGTGTTATTTCAAATTGTCATACTCCTGTCCTGCATCTTTGTCTATACTCAATCTCAATCAATGTATACTACCTTTAAAGTGCTTTATATTCCCTGACAACACTCCTGACTTGGACTGAGCTCATGCAATGGAAGACTGCCCTATTTTCCATGTCAATCTATGCACCGTATTTGCTTATGTAGGACTTCAAAACCTTACAATACCTCTGACTAGACTTTGACCACATACCCCAAACAAGGCAAACTTTTAGATAGTGGGTACAAGACCATGTGTTCCTGTTTCTTCTTCAGATTGCATTGAAATTTTAGTTAATTTCTCATATGACGACACTACCTTAGTAGGTTGACCCAATATTTGATACATAAGACCAAGAACAAAATGGGCACAGACATTTTTAGGCATCTTGTGAGCAACATGTACTAGACCCTATGCAAGTAAGCAACTCCAAGGTTTATAAGTGCATCCAAATAGTCTGGCCCAATAGATAATAAATATGACAAAACATAAACTACACTCTACACACGACTAGTTTTGAGAAGCATTAAGCCAAGGGTGTTCCAAATAGATGCATGTTTATCATCTCTATGTACTAATTCTTTCAACTTGTAAACTACATCTTCAATTTCATCCTTTTGTTTTATCTAAAGTACAGTGATCTCCAACACTATCTTGCAAAAGACACTAGGCATGGTGGATCTAAACTAGAGAACATAACTAAACTCTAATTTCCTGAAAAGACTCTCTTACCAAGTGACAAAGACATCTTATCCACTTACATACATTATAAGATCATCCCTATGCTTACCACAAAGTTTCCAATATTGTTCATGACCTTCACACGCTATGCTAACCATGTTAATAGCCATAAGGCTCTCATATTTTGACAAATCTCTCATGGTTTTAAAAAGATGTTTATAGGCCCATGGAAGGTTTGACAGATTTGAAACTTCTTGGACAGTGCCTTAGGTTCTTCACAAACCTTACAAATTTTGAGCAGACCTTATCAATTGTATGTAGATTCTTGACAAACTTTTAATAATGTTGAACAACTTATATAGGGTTGTCTCAAGAGTATACAAACTTTCAATAAAATATAATGACTGTACAAGGGTTTGTTATACCTTTGAGAGGTTAAAAGAGACCTTAAGTACCTTTGTATTCTTAATCACTGTCATACAAAATTCTACAGATCTTTAACATTGTCATACAAACTTCCTAAAGGATTAAGTAGACAGTTCAACCTTTTGACAGACAATGTTGGGATTTGCCAAACTTTCCTATGACTTAACATGATTTTCAATGACGGTGTAACCTTTTATGCATGTACAGATCTCTTACAAGATTATAGTTTTAAGGCTTCTTAGGGTTTCAAAAACAACTCTAGACTCTTGATAGATCCTCATAATGGTTTAATAGGCTTCCACTCATTTGACTGACCCTGTTAGAGTTCGAGACAGACTCTATTTGGTTTCACAATCTTTTTGAAAGATTTTGTCAAACTTTTTAGATTCCACAAACTTTATAACTGCTATATAGAATCTCTAAACTTCCTTGATAACTATTTAGGCTTGTACAACCTTCTAAACTTCTTACAAACCTTCAACAACATTACCAATGGTTTATGGTTTTCCACAGAGACAAGAATAGGTAATAGGTTTTCTTGGAAAGTTGATACATTGTAAAGTGCCATCACCGGAATTCACCTTACCTACATCTTTGTTACCTTGAAAAGGCTTCCTAATGTGATCATCTCCTACTAGAAGAGATGTAGCCCTTGATGCACCAATAATTACTTTGTTGATAGATGAGGTTGAGAGCGTTAGAATGACTGATGCATCATCGGATTTGATTATAGAAATTAATGGTTCAATCATCCTTCTTGCATCCAAATAAGCCTTGCTTTTTGTAAAATCCCTAGTGAGCCTCCCAATCTCTCCAAAAAAACTCATTCAAGACTCCCAAAACCATATAACAGAGACCACATAACATCCTTAACATGAATTTCCAAACTTTAAAATAATTTCATATACCTTCATAGTTTGAAAAGATAGTCTTGCAAACTCTGAACTCTTTACTCATTGCTATAGAGTATTTTACAAAATGATCGTACTTTCATAATCATTTCTATAGAGTATTTTACAAAATGGGTGGAAGCAATGCCTCTAATTAATGTATTATGGATGGTAATTGCAAGGTTTGTTCTAAACCAAATCATTTGCAAGTTTAGAATGCCACAATTCCTAGTAATAGACAATGCCTCATCCTTTAAAACCCTTAGATGTGGGAACTATGTGAATGGTTCCACATTAATCACAACTTTGCATTTGTGTATTATCCTCAAGGGAATAGATAGGCAGAAGCCACCAACAAAACATAAAAATCTATATTGGTCAAAATGATCAAAGACTTAAAATGAGGTTGGCATTTACAATTGTACCATGCCCTTTGGGCCTATAGGACAAGCATTCAAACACCCACAATGGAAACCCCATATGTGATCACCTTTGGATCAGAAGCTATCCTTCCCCTTGAGGTAGAAATATCCATCTTACAAGTGTCTTTCAAGGACTCCTTGACCACAAATGATATCGAGCCATTAGATTAGTAGAGCTCAACATGCTTGATGAGAAATGATTAAGAGCTATGTAGAAACATAAAACATACCTAGCCCATACAATAAGTAGTACAATAAGAAGGTCATCCCCATACCATTCAAAGTCAAATATCTTATACTTAGAATAGATAACCTAATATATTAAAGAGAAGATGAAGTTTGAAAGCTTATAACAAATTAGGTTGGCCCATATATAGTGAAGGAAGATGTCAACAATGGAGCCTACCTTCTATACACCATGGAAGGAAAAGAGTTTGGCAAGACCTTCAAGGATTTTCACCTTAAGAAATTATAATGTATATAAATTTTTTTAAAAATACATATATACATACACATATGCATACATACAAAGGAAAAAGTAAAACATCCAATTCATTTTGTTCTCTCCATCCTACCACTAAAGGCTTCCTTGCATCCACTAGGAGTTCCTCTCTCTCCTCATGGTAGGGACAAAAGCATCCAATTATGCATTCTTGATCAAGGCTTTCCACTCATCCATGTTACCTATGTAATCAAGCACAAAGTAAAGAAGAGTGTTATGTCATGGTTAGAAGCTTAAATGATAGTATGCTAAGAAAAGAAGATTAAAGGCTCAAAAGGTGAAATACTCATGAGGATCTCTTGCCTACCAAGAGGGCTCAATCTCTCTCATTTAATCATCTATTTGTTGGGCTAAACAAATTGTCTATGGAGAAAGTACAACATCATTTGAAGTATCCTCATCCTCCTCTCCCTTAGGAAACTAATCATAATTAGTCCCTTCATCTTCATTATGATTTCTCTCTACATCAAACATAGGTTGATTCTAACATGATCATAATTGTGTCTGCACTTGTCACTACACCCATCCTTACATCAACTATGTGATGGGAGTCCCTTGAGTAAGGAGTCAATGGGAGCATCTCTTACCCAACCTTGACTACGTCTTGAGTAAAGCTATAGCATGGGGCTAAGTCCTCTTCAAGTTGCTAAAGCACTTGCATGATGGGATGTCTCTACCAAATTGTTCCTATCAACCAAGAAACTCACCCCTCTACAAAAGTCTCTAGTTGTGTCATCACCTGCCCATCTCCCCTCCATCTCTATGTAGGGGTCCTTAATAATGTCATCATCAATCAAAGTAGCCACTATTGGTGTAGATGAGTTATAGTGCCCCAAATAATACTACTTGATAGCTCTAGGAAGAGTAGGCTCAAGTGCAAACATGGATTGGTAATAAGGTGTAATGTGCTCTAAAATCCAGACCATAACTAGTGATGGGTGATTGAATGCTAGTGATTTGTGGTGTATAATCTGATACAAATCATGGTAAATCAATGCTAGGATATTAACTCCCTCAAAATAAACTTGGCCTCAACCCATCTGCTAAATAATAAGATCCCATAACCATATGATTTGATATGTTCCTTCTCGGTTCCCAACAAGCAAGAATCAATCATGGCAGAAAGGACCTTCCACAAAGGCATAATATCAAGTGTTAGGACCAAAGTCAACTACAGTCCCCTATTGTCACCAGGACTATCAATGCTCATGAAATTAGCCTTGGATAGTCTCTCATCCTATAATGACCACTCTACTATTCTAATCATGTCCCCCTAAATAGGGACACCCAAGACCTAATAAAAATCATATAGAGTGATCATCCACTCACCAAATACACTAGGAAACTAGAAAGTGTTCTAATTTATGTCCCAATAAGTTAGAGTGTTGCCAGAATTGGGACATGCACCACTCTATCTAAACCCAATTATTGTAAGGTGGCTTGATCCACTTAAGAAAACTCCTCCATTGCTTTGGAAAACCAAGCCTTCTCTCTAGTAGCATTCCACTAGATGTGCATGTCCTATTTACACAAGCATAAAAAGTTTAAAAAGTTCAAAAACATAAAAAAGAATCAAGAAAAAACCAAAAATCAAAACACCAAACAAGTTTGAAAGAAAAAACTTCAAGTTACAAAATCACTCCCTAGTAATAGGGTGACCCTAGGGTTTCTTAGGAAACCTTCCCTTCCAATATGGGTGACTCTATATGGAAAATGGGTGACCCAAACTCATGCCCCTCTAAACCCCAAAACATGCAAAGCTTAAAAATTCTACAAGAAAATGCAAAAAATGAAATCCTAAACGTATTTCCTACATGAGAAACTACCCTACGCAATTGACGACCCTATATTTAATAATCATTTTGACACAAAATAGATAAAAACTAAAACTAGGGAATAAAGAGGTTTTTCTCATTTTTCACACTTGTGGGTTTGCCTAACAATGAGTCATTTCCTTATTTGTAAACCCTCATCACAAGATTTTCAATGACTATAATCAAACCTAATTTTGTTGTTGTTGGCTTAAAGCCTAAGATTCTCCCTCATTGCAAGCACAAACGAAGTCTAGGTTGAACTAATTTCACATATATGGGCATTTTTTCCACCTTTTCAGTAGGTCATTTCATGTGAATCGAAGCAGTGTAGGTATACTTCACATCCTATCATCAAGGTATGTCTTCTCATCTCTATTGGTCACATAATTTAGGCTAACATTTTGATTTCATGCACTTGACTCAATTTTCAATCTCCACCTTGTAGATTCTAGATAGGTGATGGGAACACACAATGAAGGTAGTATCACTCTAACCCTACATTGAAAAAGCACTCTTATTGATCTTATAGCATTAATCATGCTTATTTTGGGAAACAACACCTACCTTTCATGTAGACTATTGTACCCAAGAGGGCAAACATGTAAGTGCCTAAAATTGTATAGGTATACATGATCTAGAACTAAACGACAATTTGGAAATTTATGTCATGGTCCACATGGCACGAATAAACCATCTCTCATCCTTTCTGACTCTAATGAAAGCATTTTCTCAACTCTTAGGACCATCCCTAGAATTTGTCTTTCCCTTGCTAACATTTCACCATGTATTTGTACCCTCATCCTTTCTTAAAAATTCTTTTTGACCCTTCAACTAGTGAGGTCACCAAGCATCCTTGGGGCCACCTAGGCAACCATAGGATGCTTGAGAATCTCAAGGGTTACTAGGTGACCTCCGTTGGAAAAATGGGTGACCCACCCTGGAAAAACAAGTCACCCCACTACTAAAAGGGGTGACCTTAGCATTATATATTGACACATGAGAACTCTCATTTTTATCCATTTCCCCACCAATTTTCCTTTTTATTGTGAGCTCAATTTAGTCTTGATTCCACCTACCCCCTATTTCTCTTGAGTTCCCTCCCCCCAATCACATTTTTTATTAGATTTACTATCCTATTTAAGTAGCTTCATTCCCATTCCCAAATGGTCTTTGGTCCTACATCTTTGGTCTATGATATTTGGAGGCCTTTTTTGTGAGTTTGATACTTCTACCCCTCCACCCATAGCTACTAGAATAGGATTCTAAATTGATTCTAAGGATTCTAGGCTAATTTACCATAGAGTGTCCATACTCCCTACAAGCCTCAATGCATGGCTCCTTCTTACAGCTTCAAATCTTCCACTATCACAACACTCTGCCACTTATTATTTAAGATTAATTCCCTATATTTTACCCTTCTTCCATCAATTAGAGTACCCTAGGCTAGAGAGGATAGGAGAATACAAAAGTTGAGCCCTTGAAGACTAATATGCCACAACTTCACCAAGCATATATCTGCTAAACTTCTAGGTGTGAGGTGCCAATATGATTATTATTTTGAATTCATAGATTTGCTTGCTTTTGAAAAACTTTGTTAGAATATATTAATTAGCATCAATCTTGCCTATATTGGTGACATTTTTTCACCATATTGCAGATTAAGAATAGCTAGAATTTATTTATTTTTGCAATTAGATAGGTTCGATTAAACTAGATTTAATTTCAATTCAAATAGCATTTCAAAAATCTCTTGATACAAAAACAAGACATCTAACACATCAAATCAATCAAAACCAAAACCAAAATAAAATATATCTGTATTTAGAATTAGTTAGAATTATTTAACTACATTCTAAGTTAATTAAATCACACTTCAATTTGGGAAAAATACACAAAGATAGGTTAATCATTTATTTCCTTAATTTAGATTAGTCCATCCTTTAGAAAACATCAAGATCAAAATCCCTTGATAACAACATAGGACACTCAACAAATCAAGCAAAGCAAATGCAAATTCAACATGTAACAAGTGTAGTAAAGAAGGTATAAAGTTCTTTCTTCTCTCTCCCACTATTAGGATCATGTGTCCCAGGGTTAGAGATGATTGGGTAAAGTCCATCTTAAATGAGATAAAAAAAACTCAACCAGACCAAGAAGCATTTAACACACTAACAAGTTTAGGAGAAAGTTGTTATCTTGCAATATATCTAAGAGGAAAACAATAGGAGACATGGAAAAGAAGTATCCCTCCTACAAGAATTGATTGAGATAGAGAACCATTGTCTCAACACATTTCTTGTCAATGCTCAATAGGAGTTAGACCTAATTTGAGCCAACAATATACTTGGCCATAGAAGAATTATCATAACAACACCTCTTCAGACACTTTCCAGGAAACATCCATACATCCCAAATCCAACTTCATGCCTCAACATAGTTGTTTGCCATCAAACACTCCTTCCTTATGAAGTGAGCAACCAAGTTGGTGTGACACCCACCTCATGTGCTATTACTATTGAGACTCACAAAGATTCTCCTTCCTCATGAAGAGGGTAGTCCTTTAGGCACTCCCCTACATTATTAGATTTTTCCACATGAGCAAGTGATCTGACCTCATGCTAGATGCATGAGTGCAACACATGTGCTGACCTAGATCTGACTCATACACATTTGTGTTGAGTATATTTGGACCAACACATGATCTAGCTTATATTTTCTCTAAGGCTTTTTGCATTATATCTCTATAAAAGGGTGGCATCTAGACATTAAGCCCCATAGAGATATTTTAGCTGGAGTGTTTTGTAATTGTTGAATGATGTTAAACTTCTTTGTTTTAGATTTGACTTTAGGTATAAGAGGAAAGTTAAGTGCATTAGATTGTAATTTACTAACGATAGCAAATTGACATCTTGGCCTCTTCCTAATCTTTGATGAGTATGCCCCATAAGATTATAATCATGTGAATCAAGGTCCACATGAAAGGTAGATATAGAAAATACATAAGCCACATTGATAGTTCCTATGAATTAGGATCAAAAGATAAATTATGAGGGAACTTGTTTAAGTCCATGCTAGCCTTATGTGAACTATGGCTAGAAAATAGGCAATACAATTATTAGCCAAATTCATGAAGGAAGTGTAAAGAAAACAAGGTGAATCAAACCATTGTAAAGCTCTACCACTTAAGTGTAATCTAAGCTCACTAATCAATAAGATATCATCATTTTATAAATACTCATATAATTATAAAGTAAAAATGAATTTACACGTAAAGAGACATCTATAGAACCATCTTAGGCATCATGTAAAAGTTCTTCACTAAGGCTCATAATGTCATAATGGACCAATGTAGGATAAGACAACATGATTTCAATAAAGGACACATGAGAAGCCACTAAATTACCATCATGGCATAAGCTATGATCATGTGGGGCAAGACAATGATGTCAAAGGTTATTAAAAGCATCCATAGATTCAACATGACAAGTAGAAATATGATTGTCATTATACCATCATCATGTATATAAGAAGATAATGCATTCAAACCACATAAATCTATGGAGATAAGGCTCCATGACATATAAGAGATTTATCAGCAAAAGGTGTAACACATTCATGCATAGGTTAAGGAGGGAAAACTATGTCCATCCTACAAGGCGTGTCACAAGGTATACCCTCACTAGGTATGCACTCATCACTATCTCAATCCATATGATCATCATTAGGGTCATGGATAAATGGTCACATAAGGGTAAGTGCATGGAAATGGGGGGCTAAAGGGGGGGATTAAAAGTGACCACTTTTTTTTCCCAAAATT
Source organism: Cunninghamia lanceolata (assembly GCA_027924645.1). Lineage (NCBI taxonomy): Eukaryota > Viridiplantae > Streptophyta > Pinopsida > Cupressales > Cupressaceae > Cunninghamia > Cunninghamia lanceolata. The sequence goes on along the minus strand of BSBN01001040.1, from coordinate 1,376,345 downwards.
AGAAAAATTTGGCATACCTATGATCAAACTTCAATGAGTAATTTGGCATACCTATGATCAAAATTTGGCGATGTGATAAGAACATGAATACTAGTGCTTGGAATCTAGTTTCTAAACTACTATTTTTTTAAATGGTGGAGATTTAGAGTGCCAGATTTTGAGAGCACACAAAGTGGTCCTATTTTTGACCCAAAAATATAACATAGTGTCAGATGTGCTCTCTCCGTTTTTTGAGTTTCGCTAATTATTTAAAAATTCATTTAGTGGAAAATTAGCTAAGATCTTGTATCGGTACAAGTTTTTTTCCTAATTTTTTGATGAATATATTTGTTTTTACTAATTTTAAAGTGGACACATTCTAAAAAATAAAAAAAATGAGCATACTCCCCTCCTAATTTTAAGAAAAGTAATTATTATTTTTCAATGTGTATAGAATGAAACATAGAATGTAAAAAGATATTTTTCTCAAATTTGTATGAGCCAACCAAAAATTATGTAGAAAAATAATACACGTGTTTTTTGAAAAAAATAAAGAAACTACTAAAATTAATTAGAGATCAAGACCTTAATATAATCATATTTAAAAAAAGTTACATGGTTAAAAAGCTCAGATAAAATTTTATGCTATAGTGGTGTTTTTTATTATAAAAATTATCTTGAAATATGGGAATTTGATGGAGGGCATGCTTAACATTTGTTTGCTTTTTGTATGCTTTTCATAAAACATGTCTTTGGCACCCAAATTGAATTTCCAACCCTTGGGATTTGTAAATTCAAACTTTTTCCAAGCCTAAGGGTGACATTTGATTGGTTAAAATTGGAATGCATGTGTGTTATAATGCACATACATTATGAAAAATGATTATGAGCCATAACACATGCACACTATAACGCTCATGCATACATTTTTCAAAATGTGAGTGTGTTTTGAAGAATTATGAAAGTTTGACCACTTTTTGCACTTCCCCACAAGTGTATCTAATAGGCATCGATGACTACTAATAAAATGAAGGAGGGAAACAATGAGATATGCTAGAATAAGACCTCCAAAGAACACATATCCCTATCCTTAGTATAATGTGTTAGATATTATCAAAGATAGAGGGATAATGTATAATTAAAGATAAGGGCCTATCAAAATATGATATGCATGCAAATCAGCCAAGGAGCAAGATATAAAAGAAGGCATAATGATAAAATATCCTAGCATGAGAGGCTGGGAAAAGAGATAGACCACTAGAGAACCCAAACCCTAATCAAAATACATAATCATATATAGATAAAACCCTAGAAAATCTAAAAAGAATAATAAAATCATACTAATATCAAATCTAAAATGTCTTAAAATCATTAAACGTATAGCTCTAATATTAACCCTAGGAGTGTAAATATGGATGAGTTTACCAAAAATATAAAGGAAATTAAAATTTCCCTAAGTTGGATCTAGGCTAATCTAACAAATGCATACAAATAAGCACACACTAACCTATATTAATAAATGATGATACTATGGGCTAATGTATTATAAAATAATAAATGCTAAAGTATGGGAAGTAAATGTGATAAACAAAGTTACTTAGCTTTATGTTGGAGGAAGATTAATATTTTTTCTATTGATGCATTGAATTTGAGATGCCTCAAGATTGGAAATGGTTATATGACATTTTATAGCTTGCCTTGAGATCTAGCCAATTAATTTGCACTATGTGGGGTCGAGTTTGTGGATCAGGGTCAAATTTGTGCCCTAGAAATGTCTTGCACCCACAAAAATGAGTTGGTAGTCTATATGATTTTTTTTTTTTGTTTCACTTGATTCGTCTCTACATTTTCTACCTTTTTTGTTATACGAGAGTAGCAATATTTAAAAATACCTTTGAAGAATTGGTGTTATGTCACAAGGGAATATGTTTGAACTTTGCATAGGTCAACCCTTGGAAACATGTGTAAAGATTGAAGACAACAAATTTCAACCATGTAGATACTCCTAAGATGAATGTGCAAATCTAGATTTATTTTAGAGCACCAAACTAATGTGTTTCCTTCATTAAATATGAATGATAATACTTAGAATGATTAGAGTTGAAAGTATGATGAATGGATATAATTGAATGCCTTCAAATATAAGAACATATCAACAAATCATGTAAAAGTGTGTTAAGTCAACCTTAGGTAAGAAAAGAATCAATGGGAGTTGGCCAAAATTGAATTTGAATTATAAAATTTTGAGGGCCAAGTTCACAGCCATAGGGTTAACCTTGCACCCATAGAAATGACCTAGGTCATAAAAGGGCTCAGATTATGGTAGGCAACATATGCATAGGATATGTGCATGAATAGGGATAATTAATATATGATCCGGAGAATCTATTAGAATGTGTGCATGTATGGATAAAGCAAGAGATAAATGTATATGAATGTGTGTAAGCAACAAGTAGATAGTATAGGGAGAAGAAGCCCAACTTTATACAAAATTACACCATTTGTTAATATGTAAACGTATGAAGTCACTCTCTGAAAATAAACAAAAACTAAATGAAAAATATGAGTATACAAATTTAACCATTACAATAATATATAATACTATTTCACTAAAAACAACTAATATGCAAATGTATGAAGTCACTCTCTAAAATAAACAAAAACTAAATGAAAAATATAAGTATACAAATTTCACCATTACAATAATATATAATGCGGTTTCACTAAAAACAACTAATATGTAAATGTATGAAGTCACTCTCTCAAAATAAACAAAAACTAAATGAAAAATATGAGTATACAAATTTCACCATTATAATAATATATAATACTATTTCACTAAAAACAATTAATATGTAAATGTATGAAGTCACTCTCTCAAAATAAACAAAAACTAAATGAAAAATATGAGTATACAAATTTCACCATTATAATAATATATAATACTATTTCACTAAAAGCAACTAATATGTAAATGTATGAAGTCACTCTCTTAAAATAAACAAAAACTAAATGAAAAATATGAGTATACAAATTTCACCATTACAATAATAATATATAATACTATTTCACTTAAAACAACTAATATGTAAATGTATGAAGTCACTCTCTCAAAATAAACAAAAACTAAATGAAAAATATGAGTATACAAATTTCACCATTGCAATAATATATAATACTATTTCACTAAAAACAATGCTACACAATTACAAAAATTAAAGGCAAATGCTAAGATAATGTGGACCTTTTGTAAATAACTTCCATTGGATTGCATCTTGCATCCCAAGTTGTGTGACAAGCAATTCCTATAGATTGCAATATGAATGGAGTGTCAATCATACTTAAGTGACAATGAAATATCCTAGTAATATAGCTATTAAATATTATTAGTCCCTGCCTTCGGCAGGGTAACTATTGTTTTCACCGTGATAGCATTTTTTTCACCGTAATAGCATTTCTTTGGACGTTGGACTTTGTGCAAGTGTTATAATCAAAATTAGCCTAAGCTTTTTAGTCTATCCTTGTATTATTTTCCCGTTGATATCTGTGCAATGACAATAATCAAAGTTAAACCTAAGTCGCATTGGCAATTTGTTTGCCCATTGGCAATCTTGATAAATTTTTTGGGATGGCAGGTGAATGTTTATAATTTTTTTGGTTGTTTTTGTCAGAGCTTTGGCTGCATGCTTGAAAACGTGGCGGGATAAGGAGGGGAATCTTCAGGTTTCTGAAGCTACGTGTTATTCTGCAAAGCAGCTCAGGGCCTTGTCTATGCTTCCACATTGTCATGCCTCCCTTCAAACCTCAAAAAAATCTGTCAAAAAACATTATGCTCTTTTCTCCGGGGCTGGCCATTGCTCTGGGGTGGCATTCTCCAAAGCAGTTCTCGTGCCTGGTCTCTGTCTCCACATTTTGCACACATGCAACAGGCCTTCCAAACCCTAGCGCTTCGTCTATGCTGATAGCTGAAACTTCTTGATTGTCCTCTCAGTATCTGCTGGCTGCTGCAATTTCTGTAGCGTCTGCATTGATTTTCCTTATAACTTGTTTCTTATTAAATTATTCAATAGGTTACTTTACTTTACAAATTGGCTGGAATGTTTGGGTTTCGCAGGACCAAGCCAGCAGATGCCTTCAGCATGAGGAAGGACTGTTCAACAATAGTGGGCTTAATAAGGATGCCTCAGATTGCTTGAATGATATGGAGTGGTATGATACCGTAAAATCTCATTCACCAGTATTCTTATTTATGGCACTTACACAATCTGAAAATATAAGAAATCAGTTACGGTAACTATTTTCATCATGTTTTGATTTCTTCTATCTTGACAACTAGAGGGGTAGTCAGATGACCACTGTCTTAGATATGTAACATTTCATTGTTCTTTCCTAGTTACAAGACTATGCTAACCCAATTTGAGTTTCTAGGCTACCATAAGGACTTCACTTTCTGTAAACTGACTAGTGCCTAGCATCTTCTCTGATTTCACTTGTTTTCACTTTCTTATTCTCTTCTTGCCCTATTATTTGGCAAACAGGCAATAGACGCCTAGGAGGGTAGTCCCCTTGAGATAGAGAGATTCAGAGAATGATCAGACAAATTAAGTATTTTCATCTTCACAGTGAATATTTATTGCAGCAGAGCTGTAATCCTAGGTCATCGTTGTAGCTAGCACCCCATCTTTCAGTTTTTTGGTTTACAAGGCATATTATACAGTGCATCGATTTCTGTATTTTGTTATGTAGTGTGAACTATTATCCTGGTAAAGAGAATGTGGTTTCCTTGTGCTGACTATTTCTTTGATGTTTGCAGGAAGTTGATATTTGGTATTTTAGATGTCTCATCTTGGAGTTGTTGACATTCTAAATACCCTATGCAGGATTATTAGATGTTGAGATTCATCATCGTTTATAGGAATGATAATCTATTATCCTCATAAGTAAATTTTATGTAGCAGGAATTTTTTGCTTACATTTATATGAACATTTCAGTTTGCCTGAATGTTGTGGCTCGGTGGCAAGCAGTTGGTTTACAAAATGTTGTGTCATAGGTTGAGTCACACTTGCTCTCTAATGACCACTGACCCTAATGATTCTGGCATCCAATTTACTGGTAAAAAAAGTTATTCATTTCAATATATGAAATTTTATTCATGATTTATTTTGTTAAATTAGATGGAACAACGACCCCAATGTACACCAGAGCTTGATAAATATTTATCTGAATCAAAGGGTAACGTTCCAGATAGAATAAAGAGCATATTTCCTAAAGAAAATGCAGAAGTAATTAACCTACTGGCCTGCTTCATGGACTGCAAATTTCATAGGCACAAACTCATTTAATAGGGAAAGATACTGCATTTATAGATTGACACTATAGAAAAATTTACAATTTGTCATTAGATCCATGCCTGGGAGGTTTAGTCTTCAATTGATAGCTTAGACATGGAGCTACATCTGTAACAATCCATTTCTTCGAATTCGGAAAGGGGAAGAATAAGAAAATACTAGAGGATATTTATGCAGAATTATCTAGTACACTATTGAGTTAGAGATCTTTTTCATAGATGTTATTAGCAAATGACAAGTGAAATATATAGTTCTCAAAACATTTTATTTTAGATTTAGCTCATAGTTAAATGATACAACATGTAATCTTACACAACTATGGAAAGGTCTATGCATGCAACTTTGTAGTAGATAAACAAGCAGCACAGAAACTAAAAAAATGCTTTTGTACTTGTATACATTACAAATAACTTAACAGAAGACAGTGAACTGTTTATTAATACTATCTCAACAATCTTATAAATAGTAAATTGTTTTACACAGGTTTGCACAAAAAAATTCTTGCAGTGAGGCAGGGACTGCAGCTGCACGGCAGCCCTTGTATTATCTATACAACATGCTAAATGGTTTTCGAACATTACCTTTGGACATGACCTAAGTTGACCCGACATCATGATTAATTTACGTACATCACTAATTTACTCCCAGTCTACACGTCAATGGCAACTTACGTTTGTCTGAAATGCGCATCAAACTCATTTCAAAAAGTTTGGTTCAAGCCAGTGTTGATTTGATTAGCCTACGCAGGTGTAATGACAAACATAAATTACAAAACCTAAAATCCAACTCCCCCAACAACTCTGGTAAGTTGGATCTGATTTTTAACTAAAGTCCACCCATAAATCCTTATCATCTCCGAAAACTTGCAAACCCTAAACTTCAAAGATGACTGGAAATTCACCCTTATCCACCCGTGGAATTCAAAGACTCCGTGGATATATATAAGTAATGTGGGTTGGTGTTGAAGCATTGCTCAATTCATTTCAAGTATAATGGAGATGAATAAGCTTAATTTGAGAGCTGCAGCAACTGCCCTTATTCTGGTCACCTGTATCGTGTGGATGGCCTCTGCAGCGGGAAGCATAGCCATATACTGGGGCCAAAACGGCAACGAAGCCTCTCTTACCAAAACTTGCGCTAGCGGGAACTTCAAATATGTCATAATCTCGTTTCTTGCCGTGTTTGGAAACGGCCGCACACCGCAGCTGGATCTGGCGGGCCACTGCGACCCTTCCTCTGGCGGGTGCAAATCGCTGAGCAGGGAAATAAAGTCATGTCAGCAGAAAAACATAAAGGTGTTTCTCTCCTTGGGGGGAGCGCCGGAAGCTATTCCATCGCCTCCGCCCAAGACGCCTCGGAATGTGGCAAACTATCTGTGGAACAATTTCCTGGGCGGGCAGTCTTCGTCGCGGCCTCTGGGTAAACGCTGTTTTAGACGGCATCGACTTCGACATCGAGGCCACGAACGGAGCGCTGGGATGACCTGGCCAGAGCTGTGTCCGCTCTCTCCTCCCGCGGCAAAAAGGTTTACCTCAGCGCCGCCCCGCAATGCCCTTTTCCCGACGCTTCTCTGGGAAATGCCCTGCAGACGGGACTCTTTGACTACGTTTGGATTCAGTTCTACAACAACCCCCCTTGCCAATTCGCCAACGGAGATGCTTCCAGTTTGCTCAGTTCTTGGAACCGGTGGACGACTTCCATACCCAAAACTACGAGTTTCTTTATGGGACTTCCTGCCTCCAGCGGAGCTGGAGGTAGCGGCTTTATTCCCGCTGCTACGCTGAAGTCGAATGTGCTGCGTCAGATCCAGAAGTCGTCCAAATATGCGGGAGTAATGCTGTGGTCCAAGTTGATGATGAGCAAACTCAATACAGCTCATCTATTAAAGCTTCTGTCTGAGATCAGAGATGGTCGTCACTTGAGCTACAGGTGTATTGTATATCTAGTTAAACTAGCAATCACACCTTAGTGTGCAATGGGTAGCCGAAATTGAAAGAGTATTGGAATTGTTGACCGTAACCTTAGTTTTGTAATCTCATGATGGGTAATTATTTTTTGTTTTAGGAAATGTCTCTTGAATTGTGATGGGTGGTAAAGGTAAAATTTAGAAATAATTATTCATAAAAAGGTTATGCATGTAGCCATGTTCTCTGTTTAAAATTGATAGGTACTCTACCTCTTTCTTTTGATCTATCTCTCTCTCTTCCTCTCTTTGTCACTTCTACCTCTTCCTTTTTCTCTCTCTCTCTCTCTCTCTCTCTCTCTCTTTGTGTCTCTCTCTCCCTATTTATCTCTCTAGGTCTCTATATATATCTATGCCTCCCTCTCTATCTCTATTTCCCTATCACACACTTCCTATCTCAAAGATCTCTCTCTCTCTCTCTCTCTCTCTCTCTCTCTCTCTCTTCCTATCTCAAAGATCTCTCTCTCCCTCTCTCTTTGTTTCTCTATCTCTATCCCATTTGTTGACATGAGTGATTTGTGTTGGTTCTTTTCCGTTACCCTATTTATTTCTTTTTAGTGTATAAATCCTAGTTAATTCATTGGTAGTCACACTTGTTTGTATCCATAGATATTAAGAATCACCTTTTTTCTTGTGGGTTGGGATATTTCCTATTTTTCCCCAAAGACTATTGTTAGCTGTGAAGAATATCTTTGATTTAGTTTCTTTCAGGAAGACAAAGAGTGGAATAGAAGATAATGTTTATCTACAAATAATAACCTGTGTATCTAGTTCCTCCATTTCCAGCTGGTTGACCATAAATTTTTTTTCTTTTTAGTAGAAAGTTATATTTCTTAGAAGTGTTTTTTCCATGATAATAAGTAGTTAGGAATTGAGGGGATATGCTTGCCTCAAGCCTCTACAACTATTTATCCTTTTCTATATTTATTGTGATGGAGAATGACAGGGTGCAAATACAACATTGTATCCAATCAATCATCTATTTGGGGAATCTAAACTTTCATAAAGTCTAGTTTAGGAAGAAGTTCGAATCACACTTGTAAAATTCTTTAGATATGTCAAGCATTGTAACAATCCCTAACCAATGTTGTTTTGGTTGAGTGGAGTTGTTGGCTAAGATCATGTCCTTCATAGTGGATGTACTAGTTGTTCATCCACTTAAAATAACTTTATAATTTAGTGAATGTTCTAGCTCTTCCTATCTCCATTTTTTGTAGATACAACATAATTGAGTGGTATACCCAAATGATGAAAACTAAATTTTGCACCCCCAATTCTAGAGAACAAAGAAAGGATGTTGATCCCCTTTAGATAAACAGGCTTCAAAACAAAAAGGATGGTATCCTATAAATAACAATTTTACATAAATAGAAGTCAGTTTTTAAATGTTTGGTTACAAAGTCTCCTTCATGAATCGGATGTCCATGGTCCTAGCCCTTGATCATGTTAAATTAAGCTTGTTGTCCTCTATAATGTGGTTGCCTTATTTATATATAAGAATAAATATATTTGGAAAACAATATAGAATACTTTAATACTTTTAGTATAATATTTAGTCTAAAATTGAGTATTTAAATTATATTTATATATCTATATATATTTTGGATTTATGCACAACACATAAATTAAGAGTAAACATATTTCTAATATAATATATAATATATTAACTTTACTCTCTCTCTCTCTCTCTCTCTCTCTATTCAACCCTTGCAAAATGAAACTAGGGTTAGAATGAATATATGTCCATATCTCTATCTCTTTATCTATCTCTATTCAATTCCATATTTCTTCCCCTAGGTCTCATCTTTCTCTCTCACTCTCTCTTGATTCTTGATTAATTTGTATCAATCTCTCTCTCTATTATTTAAATAAGCCCTCTCCCATTTTCTAACTAATTCAAATAAAATATTCGAATTAGGTCCTCCCCTCTCACCACATTCCAACACTTGTCCACCTCTCAATTGAGTCATGTGTGGTAGTACAATTTTTATTTAATATCCTTCACATGTCCAACTAATAGGTCAGCCCTATTCTCCTTCGCACACTTGTCTCATGACTACAACTCCTCTTGAAGTGGGAAACCCTATTCGATCCTAGCTGTCCACATCATTGAAATCAACTTTCGATCTCAACCATTAATTCAAATCAGCCATTTCCTATAAATCAACCCTCACCCAAGCCATTTGCATGCATTGAGTTTCAAGTATCCTTATTCTATCGAAATACCATTAGAGCCTTTGCATTATTCATCCTCATGCCATTGTTATGTTTCTGAAATAGTGAGCACCCAACATTCCCCCCATAATCAATCCTTCAAAATCTTGCATTCTTATGCGATGTTGAGAAGAACAATGGAGATGAATCAAGTTTAGCACGGAGATCGGTTTGCATTTACATTTTTTGTTTTGATTTTCATGTTATCTTGTGCTCTATTGTGCTTGTTAGGGTTTCATTATTGTTGTTTATGCTTTAGCCCTAATTTTTACCCTAACTATACATCCAAATAAGCCCTACTTTTGGTAAAAGCCTTAGTGAGCCTCCTGATCTCTCCAACAACACTCATTCAAGTCTCCCAGCACCATATATAGAAAGACCACAAAACATCCTTAACATTAATCTCCAAACTTTAAAATAATTTGATATACCTTCATGGTTTGAAAATATAGTCTTGCAAACTCTTCTCCTTACTCTCAAAGACAAAAAAATATGAAACAATCTATACAGACCTTTGGAACCAAACATTCAAGCTCAGAAGTTGCAAAACATGCACCATGCATCAATTTTCCAAACCTTGGAGATATGAGACAACTGCATTATGTTTTCTTTTCAGTGATCTATGATATACACAATGTGCATTTCAACCAGATCGATAAGGTAGAAAAAGACTTTTCTTTATCCTCCATGGCTCATCCTTCCTTCTTGTGGATCTTCTTAGATGTATAAACTTCTGAAATGCTCTTCTCATGAGGCTAGAACTTGCAAGATTATCCAAAAACCCTAGAAATCTTGACAAAACCCTAAAAAACTCAAACCTAGACTTAAGACTCACAATTTCAAAATGAGATTCCCTCTTCTTGAGTGCATGTGGATTTGGAAAGATTAAGGTTCTTTTAAAATCTTTTGACTCTTTTATGTACCATTTGACATGGCAACAAGAACACTTTTATCACACAAATGTATTACACAAGCTTTGTTTAAACCTTCCAAAGACTATTTAACACCTAACAAGACCTATTAAAGGTTTATGCATACATTTAGGAATGATATAATAACCATCCAGTACCTCCAATGATCTTGATGATTATTTGAGTCTAGAGAACTCAAAATAACTCAACATTTTAGCAACCTCTATGTGTTGCTTGCCTACTAAGTGTTTGAAACCAGTGACCTTAAGTATCCATTGGTCATAGGAGTCATAAGATCCTAAAATAACTTTGAAAGAAAAGACACAAGACTTGATTAAACTATTGATAGTACCTCAGAAAACAACAAAACAAAAAGAAAAAAACACAAGAAACCACCTAAAAGACAACAAAAATGTAGTCTCTTAATGAGAAAGCAACATGTGCAACAACCAAGTTTGGAGGAAAAGAAACTCTTACACAAACCTAAACTAACCTAAAACTAAACAAGTAAAAGGTTGTCTAAACAAAGCCATTTTAAACTAGTTCTTTAAAATAGGTGCCCTTCCTGATCAATTTAGAATGCTTTTCATGCTTGTGAGGAGCCAAATAGAGATGGAGAAAGAGTGGATATTCAACAAACTATTGAAACACTTCTCCAAGAATGAAAATAAAATCACTTACCCACTTAAGTTGACTAGAAAAATAGCTACTTTCAAGTGGATAGGTAGGCTGACCATGTTCGTCTTGATGCTCAATATTATGCTTTGGATCAAGCATGACATGATATTATTCCTTATTGTTGGTCTCTAACTAGGATAGATGTCAGATAGGACATCTTCTTGTAAAATCAATGTTGATCTCATACTTATGCTCTACTGCTTTTCTATCCTGCTGATTAGAATGCTTTATCTCTAGTGACTCATTTGGAAACATAGTCACTTTCACCTTATGTTCATGTTGTTCATGAATTTTCTCTTTAGGAGATGTGGGTTTGATGTTTAAGTTTGAGCAAAAATCTTCTAACTCATCCCAAAAGAAATCTTCTTCTAACTCTTCTTTACTCTTTTGCATGAGAGGACTTACTTCAGCTTTATGACAACTTTCTTGAAAGCTTGAAGAGACATCAATATCATATTCTTGGAGCATAGGTCTTGATTTGATATCTTATTCAAATTTATAGGCAACCTCATGCACAAAAATCTCCTCATTCCCCAAAATAGGATTGTCCTTGTGTTCTTTATGAGTTAATTCTTCATTCTCATGCTTATCTCGATAGACTAGAAACTTATCAAAGTCTCCAACATCTTCATTCTAATTCAACTTCTTTGCTAGTGTGAACATTGGTATTCTCTTTTCACCATTGTTAACAAAGTAAGGCAGTTGATCAAACAAGAAGACCAACTCTTCCTTTTCATTTGATTCAATCTCCACTAGATTTTGCACAAGTTGTCTCTCTAACTGAAGATTCTCCCCATGCATCCTTTGCATTTTTCTCTCATTCATCTCATCAAAAGCATGGAAAAAACACTTAAATGAGTCAAAGTCTAAAGGATTCATTATTGAGCATGAATCAACACCCTCTACATGTCTGTAATGTTCATAGTCAAGGGGAAATATTGGGTGAACAACAATAACTCCTCATTCTTCTTTTGTCTCAAATAACTCCTCTTTCCCATCCAACCAACTAGCTTGTCAAACAAATGGTTCATCCTTGAAACGAGAAATTGTACTAAGACAAGAAAGATGATTTGGTATGGGGATTTGAAGGGGTTGTTGAGTTTCTTGAAGAAGAGTAGGCTCTTGAGAGGGTTGCTCCTAAGATATAATAGGCCAAGTTTACACATGTATAGGCCCTTGTAACGGACGAGAACTTCTAAAACTTGGGATTTTGAAGCAAGGAGACATACTTTAAGATTCAAAAGGTTTTCCTTGATTGAAACTTGGGATTTTGAGCATAGAAATGTCCTCTATTGTAGGTTGATCCATAGTTGTAAGAGGAGCTGGTCTGAAGCTAAAGATGAAAGAGGTTGATTAGGTTTCTTGCCTTTGTGTTTGGCCAATCACTTGCTTCATTTGCTCTTCTTTAGCTCCAACTTGTCTATCAAGAAATTCTTCTTCATACCTTTCTTGTATTTCCCTCTCTTGCTGATGAAGATAAGCTTGACAAGCAAGATCTTCCTATTGCATGTTATACTCCCACTCTCTTACAACAGAATCCAATTATTTTTGCAAGTTTAACATCATATATTTGAGGCTCATGTTGTCAACATACTAAGGCTGGCTAGGAGGGTAAACATGCTAGTTTGGAAAAAAATAGCCTTCTTTAGATTGATTATAAGCATGGGTAGGCTGCCGAGAAGGTTAAGTAAGGGTGGGAGGGAGGTAAGCATGATGAGAATGCAAATATATTATTGTGACAGGGTTGTTTGGGATGAAACCAACAACATTTTCAGTCTAAAATATAGATGATTAGAATGCATAAAAACTATAATTTTACAAAGAGGAGGGGAAGGAACATATTTTCCATGATAGTTTGACATGCTAGCATTCAAAGAAGCTGGAAATTAATTGAAATATTCTTTTAAAATAAGAACAATCAAGTTTGATTCTTGATAAACAAGTACATACCAATAGATTACTAGGTGATAGGAAGTCTTCAGATGAAGGAAAGGATCAAGGATATCACCTAAATCTTAATCTTTGACAATCTTTAAGCACTTGGACTACTTAAACCAATAGTTTTGAACTTGGAGTCGTCATGGTGTTGAAGAACTGCCCTGAATGGTAAGATACACTGAATAATAAAATAAAACTCTTCAATGGATGATGTTGGGATCATCAAACCTATCCCACTAGGCATGCCAAATATTGTTATCACTAAGATCACACCCTTGTTGAATCTAGTTGAAAAAACCTTGTGATACAATGAGAATAGCTTCTAGGTGTGGAACCTTGCAAACTGAAGCTAAACCTCCAGATAAAGGATTAGTTACCTAACTAAACTAAGCCTCTGAAACTAAAAACTACTTTAATATTACTCTATGTTCAATGAAAAAGAGATAAAGAAGGATAACTGAAATGATAAGTGTGGTAATGCACCAAAGTAGATGACTCTTGACTTGTTTAGTGGACACAAACTATCTTAAAACTACATTTTTTCTTGCAGAGGACTGATAAATACATTCATACAAGTTTGAATAATAAACATATTTATTAAAGGAACTAATGCTCAAAAGAATAAAACATAAATTTCATGAAAACACAATATTTCTATACCTAGAAAAGACAAAAATATGAAAGATTTTAATAATAAAAAGGTCTTATACAACTGTTAAAACTCAGAGTCAAAATAATTTTCAGTTTTACAATCTAGAATGAATAATAAACTTGTCTTTTTCTATATCTAGGATGTAAAAAAACCTCTTGAGGGAATCTAGGAGGCGTCCCTTTTGATGAAAGATGAATAAATCTACCTCTTGCATGCTTTTCCACCTTTCTTAGTCCACTAGAAGACACATCATCTTGAGAAATCTCCTTGAAAATCTCTTTTGAGGCTTGGAGGGGAGGTTGATAATAATGTTTTCAAACTCTATTTCATCTCTCCTAAGTTGACTAGGTCTCTTCAACCACCCACTCTCCTAAAAGGCCTCAAACTGCCATTAGCTGCTTGCAAACTTCCTTTGCCAAGAAATAGGACATATTTCCTATTTTCTTGTAACTACCATAACATCTTTTAACTCCTTGAGGGTGTGGAAAAAGAGAGTCTCCCTTCATTTGTGCATTGTTTGAAAACAAATCATAGACCATCTGGAGTTTTTATATATCTTGACTAAGTCTATACAAGTCATTTATGAAACCTTATAGACCCTGAAAAGATAACCAATGCTTCAACTTCTTGACAATGCTTATGAACTTTCAAACTCCATGCAGACCTTATCATGGTTTACAAGGAGTTTACATTCTCCTCTATTCTCACACTCCTTATATGATCTTATCCATGATCTTAGTGTTATTTCAAATTGTCATACTCCTGTCCTGCATCTTTGTCTATACTCAATCTCAATCAATGTATACTACCTTTAAAGTGCTTTATATTCCCTGACAACACTCCTGACTTGGACTGAGCTCATGCAATGGAAGACTGCCCTATTTTCCATGTCAATCTATGCACCGTATTTGCTTATGTAGGACTTCAAAACCTTACAATACCTCTGACTAGACTTTGACCACATACCCCAAACAAGGCAAACTTTTAGATAGTGGGTACAAGACCATGTGTTCCTGTTTCTTCTTCAGATTGCATTGAAATTTTAGTTAATTTCTCATATGACGACACTACCTTAGTAGGTTGACCCAATATTTGATACATAAGACCAAGAACAAAATGGGCACAGACATTTTTAGGCATCTTGTGAGCAACATGTACTAGACCCTATGCAAGTAAGCAACTCCAAGGTTTATAAGTGCATCCAAATAGTCTGGCCCAATAGATAATAAATATGACAAAACATAAACTACACTCTACACACGGCTAGTTTTGAGAAGCATTAAGCCAAGGGTGTTCCAAATAGATGCATGTTTATCATCTCTATGTACTAATTCTTTCAACTTGTAAACTACATCTTCAATTTCATCCTTTTGTTTTATCTAAAGTACAGTGATCTCCAACACTATCTTGCAAAAGACACTAGGCATGGTGGATCTAAACTAGAGAACATAACTAAACTCTAATTTCCTGAAAAGACTCTCTTACCAAGTGACAAAGACATCTTATCCACTTACATACATTATAAGATCATCCCTATGCTTACCACAAAGTTTCCAATATTGTTCATGACCTTCACACGCTATGCTAACCATGTTAATAGCCATAAGGCTCTCATATTTTGACAAATCTCTCATGGTTTTAAAAAGATGTTTATAGGCCCATGGAAGGTTTGACAGATTTGAAACTTCTTGGACAGTGCCTTAGGTTCTTCACAAACCTTACAAATTTTGAGCAGACCTTATCAATTGTATGTAGATTCTTGACAAACTTTTAATAATGTTGAACAACTTATATAGGGTTGTCTCAAGAGTATACAAACTTTCAATAAAATATAATGACTGTACAAGGGTTTGTTATACCTTTGAGAGGTTAAAAGAGACCTTAAGTACCTTTGTATTCTTAATCACTGTCATACAAACTTCTACAGATCTTTAACATTGTCATACAAACTTCCTAAAGGATTAAGTAGACAGTTCAACCTTTTGACAGACAATGTTGGGATTTGCCAAACTTTCCTATGACTTAACATGATTTTCAATGACGGTGTAACCTTTTATGCATGTACAGATCTCTTACAAGATTATAGTTTTAAGGCTTCTTAGGGTTTCAAAAACAACTCTAGACTCTTGATAGATCCTCATAATGGTTTAATAGGCTTCCACTCATTTGACTGACCCTGTTAGAGTTCGAGACAGACTCTATTTGGTTTCACAATCTTTTTGAAAGATTTTGTCAAACTTTTTAGATTCCACAAACTTTATAACTGCTATATAGAATCTCTAAACTTCCTTGATAACTATTTAGGCTTGTACAACCTTCTAAACTTCTTACAAACCTTCAACAACATTACCAATGGTTTATGGTTTTCCACAGAGACAAGAATAGGTAATAGGTTTTCTTGGAAAGTTGATACATTGTAAAGTGCCATCACCGGAATTCACCTTACCTACATCTTTGTTACCTTGAAAAGGCTTCCTAATGTGATCATCTCCTACTAGAAGAGATGTAGCCCTTGATGCACCAATAATTACTTTGTTGATAGATGAGGTTGAGAGCGTTAGAATGACTGATGCATCATCGGATTTGATTATAGAAATTAATGGTTCAATCATCCTTCTTGCATCCAAATAAGCCTTGCTTTTTGTAAAATCCCTAGTGAGCCTCCCAATCTCTCCAAAAAAACTCATTCAAGACTCCCAAAACCATATAACAGAGACCACATAACATCCTTAACATGAATTTCCAAACTTTAAAATAATTTCATATACCTTCATAGTTTGAAAAGATAGTCTTGCAAACTCTGAACTCTTTACTCATTGCTATAGAGTATTTTACAAAATGATCGTACTTTCATAATCATTTCTATAGAGTATTTTACAAAATGGGTGGAAGCAATGCCTCTAATTAATGTATTATGGATGGTAATTGCAAGGTTTGTTCTAAACCAAATCATTTGCAAGTTTAGAATGCCACAATTCCTAGTAATAGACAATGCCTCATCCTTTAAAACCCTTAGATGTGGGAACTATGTGAATGGTTCCACATTAATCACAACTTTGCATTTGTGTATTATCCTCAAGGGAATAGATAGGCAGAAGCCACCAACAAAACATAAAAATCTATATTGGTCAAAATGATCAAAGACTTAAAATGAGGTTGGCATTTACAATTGTACCATGCCCTTTGGGCCTATAGGACAAGCATTCAAACACCCACAATGGAAACCCCATATGTGATCACCTTTGGATCAGAAGCTATCCTTCCCCTTGAGGTAGAAATATCCATCTTACAAGTGTCTTTCAAGGACTCCTTGACCACAAATGATATCGAGCCATTAGATTAGTAGAGCTCAACATGCTTGATGAGAAATGATTAAGAGCTATGTAGAAACATAAAACATACCTAGCCCATACAATAAGTAGTACAATAAGAAGGTCATCCCCATACCATTCAAAGTCAAATATCTTATACTTAGAATAGATAACCTAATATATTAAAGAGAAGATGAAGTTTGAAAGCTTATAACAAATTAGGTTGGCCCATATATAGTGAAGGAAGATGTCAACAATGGAGCCTACCTTCTATACACCATGGAAGGAAAAGAGTTTGGCAAGACCTTCAAGGATTTTCACCTTAAGAAATTATAATGTATATAAATTTTTTTAAAAATACATATATACATACACATATGCATACATACAAAGGAAAAAGTAAAACATCCAATTCATTTTGTTCTCTCCATCCTACCACTAAAGGCTTCCTTGCATCCACTAGGAGTTCCTCTCTCTCCTCATGGTAGGGACAAAAGCATCCAATTATGCATTCTTGATCAAGGCTTTCCACTCATCCATGTTACCTATGTAATCAAGCACAAAGTAAAGAAGAGTGTTATGTCATGGTTAGAAGCTTAAATGATAGTATGCTAAGAAAAGAAGATTAAAGGCTCAAAAGGTGAAATACTCATGAGGATCTCTTGCCTACCAAGAGGGCTCAATCTCTCTCATTTAATCATCTATTTGTTGGGCTAAACAAATTGTCTATGGAGAAAGTACAACATCATTTGAAGTATCCTCATCCTCCTCTCCCTTAGGAAACTAATCATAATTAGTCCCTTCATCTTCATTATGATTTCTCTCTACATCAAACATAGGTTGATTCTAACATGATCATAATTGTGTCTGCACTTGTCACTACACCCATCCTTACATCAACTATGTGATGGGAGTCCCTTGAGTAAGGAGTCAATGGGAGCATCTCTTACCCAACCTTGACTACGTCTTGAGTAAAGCTATAGCATGGGGCTAAGTCCTCTTCAAGTTGCTAAAGCACTTGCATGATGGGATGTCTCTACCAAATTGTTCCTATCAACCAAGAAACTCACCCCTCTACAAAAGTCTCTAGTTGTGTCATCACCTGCCCATCTCCCCTCCATCTCTATGTAGGGGTCCTTAATAATGTCATCATCAATCAAAGTAGCCACTATTGGTGTAGATGAGTTATAGTGCCCCAAATAATACTACTTGATAGCTCTAGGAAGAGTAGGCTCAAGTGCAAACATGGATTGGTAATAAGGTGTAATGTGCTCTAAAATCCAGACCATAACTAGTGATGGGTGATTGAATGCTAGTGATTTGTGGTGTATAATCTGATACAAATCATGGTAAATCAATGCTAGGATATTAACTCCCTCAAAATAAACTTGGCCTCAACCCATCTGCTAAATAATAAGATCCCATAACCATATGATTTGATATGTTCCTTCTCGGTTCCCAACAAGCAAGAATCAATCATGGCAGAAAGGACCTTCCACAAAGGCATAATATCAAGTGTTAGGACCAAAGTCAACTACAGTCCCCTATTGTCACCAGGACTATCAATGCTCATGAAATTAGCCTTGGATAGTCTCTCATCCTATAATGACCACTCTACTATTCTAATCATGTCCCCCTAAATAGGGACACCCAAGACCTAATAAAAATCATATAGAGTGATCATCCACTCACCAAATACACTAGGAAACTAGAAAGTGTTCTAATTTATGTCCCAATAAGTTAGAGTGTTGCCAGAATTGGGACATGCACCACTCTATCTAAACCCAATTATTGTAAGGTGGCTTGATCCACTTAAGAAAACTCCTCCATTGCTTTGGAAAACCAAGCCTTCTCTCTAGTAGCATTCCACTAGATGTGCATGTCCTATTTACACAAGCATAAAAAGTTTAAAAAGTTCAAAAACATAAAAAAGAATCAAGAAAAAACCAAAAATCAAAACACCAAACAAGTTTGAAAGAAAAAACTTCAAGTTACAAAATCACTCCCTAGTAATAGGGTGACCCTAGGGTTTCTTAGGAAACCTTCCCTTCCAATATGGGTGACTCTATATGGAAAATGGGTGACCCAAACTCATGCCCCTCTAAACCCCAAAACATGCAAAGCTTAAAAATTCTACAAGAAAATGCAAAAAATGAAATCCTAAACGTATTTCCTACATGAGAAACTACCCTACGCAATTGACGACCCTATATTTAATAATCATTTTGACACAAAATAGATAAAAACTAAAACTAGGGAATAAAGAGGTTTTTCTCATTTTTCACACTTGTGGGTTTGCCTAACAATGAGTCATTTCCTTATTTGTAAACCCTCATCACAAGATTTTCAATGACTATAATCAAACCTAATTTTGTTGTTGTTGGCTTAAAGCCTAAGATTCTCCCTCATTGCAAGCACAAACGAAGTCTAGGTTGAACTAATTTCACATATATGGGCATTTTTTCCACCTTTTTAGTAGGTCATTTCATGTGAATCGAAGCAGTGTAGGTATACTTCACATCCTATCATCAAGGTATGTCTTCTCATCTCTATTGGTCACATAATTTAGGCTAACATTTTGATTTCATGCACTTGACTCAATTTTCAATCTCCACCTTGTAGATTCTAGATAGGTGATGGGAACACACAATGAAGGTAGTATCACTCTAACCCTACATTGAAAAAGCACTCTTATTGATCTTATAGCATTAATCATGCTTATTTTGGGAAACAACACCTACCTTTCATGTAGACTATTGTACCCAAGAGGGCAAACATGTAAGTGCCTAAAATTGTATAGGTATACATGATCTAGAACTAAACGACAATTTGGAAATTTATGTCATGGTCCACATGGCACGAATAAACCATCTCTCATCCTTTCTGACTCTAATGAAAGCATTTTCTCAACTCTTAGGACCATCCCTAGAATTTGTCTTTCCCTTGCTAACATTTCACCATGTATTTGTACCCTCATCCTTTCTTAAAAATTCTTTTTGACCCTTCAACTAGTGAGGTCACCAAGCATCCTTGGGGCCACCTAGGCAACCATAGGATGCTTGAGAATCTCAAGGGTTACTAGGTGACCTCCGTTGGAAAAATGGGTGACCCACCCTGGAAAAACAAGTCACCCCACTACTAAAAGGGGTGACCTTAGCATTATATATTGACACATGAGAACTCTCATTTTTATCCATTTCCCCACCAATTTTCCTTTTTATTGTGAGCTCAATTTAGTCTTGATTCCACCTACCCCCTATTTCTCTTGAGTTCCCTCCCCCCAATCACATTTTTTATTAGATTTACTATCCTATTTAAGTAGCTTCATTCCCATTCCCAAATGGTCTTTGGTCCTACATCTTTGGTCTATGATATTTGGAGGCCTTTTTTGTGAGTTTGATACTTCTACCCCTCCACCCATAGCTACTAGAATAGGATTCTAAATTGATTCTAAGGATTCTAGGCTAATTTACCATAGAGTGTCCATACTCCCTACAAGCCTCAATGCATGGCTCCTTCTTACAGCTTCAAATCTTCCACTATCACAACACTCTGCCACTTATTATTTAAGATTAATTCCCTATATTTTACCCTTCTTCCATCAATTAGAGTACCCTAGGCTAGAGAGGATAGGAGAATACAAAAGTTGAGCCCTTGAAGACTAATATGCCACAACTTCACCAAGCATATATCTGCTAAACTTCTAGGTGTGAGGTGCCAATATGATTATTATTTTGAATTCATAGATTTGCTTGCTTTTGAAAAACTTTGTTAGAATATATTAATTAGCATCAATCTTGCCTATATTGGTGACATTTTTTCACCATATTGCAGATTAAGAATAGCTAGAATTTATTTATTTTTGCAATTAGATAGGTTCGATTAAACTAGATTTAATTTCAATTCAAATAGCATTTCAAAAATCTCTTGATACAAAAACAAGACATCTAACACATCAAATCAATCAAAACCAAAACCAAAATAAAATATATCTGTATTTAGAATTAGTTAGAATTATTTAACTACATTCTAAGTTAATTAAATCACACTTCAATTTGGGAAAAATACACAAAGATAGGTTAATCATTTATTTCCTTAATTTAGATTAGTCCATCCTTTAGAAAACATCAAGATCAAAATCCCTTGATAACAACATAGGACACTCAACAAATCAAGCAAAGCAAATGCAAATTCAACATGTAACAAGTGTAGTAAAGAAGGTATAAAGTTCTTTCTTCTCTCTCCCACTATTAGGATCATGTGTCCCAGGGTTAGAGATGATTGGGTAAAGTCCATCTTAAATGAGATAAAAAAAACTCAACCAGACCAAGAAGCATTTAACACACTAACAAGTTTAGGAGAAAGTTGTTATCTTGCAATATATCTAAGAGGAAAACAATAGGAGACATGGAAAAGAAGTATCCCTCCTACAAGAATTGATTGAGATAGAGAACCATTGTCTCAACACATTTCTTGTCAATGCTCAATAGGAGTTAGACCTAATTTGAGCCAACAATATACTTGGCCATAGAAGAATTATCATAACAACACCTCTTCAGACACTTTCCAGGAAACATCCATACATCCCAAATCCAACTTCATGCCTCAACATAGTTGTTTGCCATCAAACACTCCTTCCTTATGAAGTGAGCAACCAAGTTGGTGTGACACCCACCTCATGTGCTATTACTATTGAGACTCACAAAGATTCTCCTTCCTCATGAAGAGGGTAGTCCTTTAGGCACTCCCCTACATTATTAGATTTTTCCACATGAGCAAGTGATCTGACCTCATGCTAGATGCATGAGTGCAACACATGTGCTGACCTAGATCTGACTCATACACATTTGTGTTGAGTATATTTGGACCAACACATGATCTAGCTTATATTTTCTCTAAGGCTTTTTGCATTATATCTCTATAAAAGGGTGGCATCTAGACATTAAGCCCCATAGAGATATTTTAGCTGGAGTGTTTTGTAATTGTTGAATGATGTTAAACTTCTTTGTTTTAGATTTGACTTTAGGTAGAAGAGGAAAGTTAAGTGCATTAGATTGTAATTTACTAACGATAGCAAATTGACATCTTGGCCTCTTCCTAATCTTTGATGAGTATGCCCCATTAGATTATAATCATGTGAATCAAGGTCCACATGAAAGGTAGATATAGAAAATACATAAGCCACATTGATAGTTCCTATGAATTAGGATCAAAAGATAAATTATGAGGGAACTTGTTTAAGTCCATGCTAGCCTTATGTGAACTATGGCTAGAAAATAGGCAATACAATTATTAGCCAAATTCATGAAGGAAGTGTAAAGAAAACAAGGTGAATCAAACCATTGTAAAGCTCTACCACTTAAGTGTAATCTAAGCTCACTAATCAATAAGATATCATCATTTTATAAATACTCATATAATTATAGAGTAAAAATGAATTTACACGTAAAGAGACATCTATAGAACCATCTTAGGCATCATGTAAAAGTTCTTCACTAAGGCTCATAATGTCATAATGGACCAATGTAGGATAAGACAACATGATTTCAATAAAGGACACATGAGAAGCCACTAAATTACCATCATGGCATAAGCTATGATCATGTGGGGCAAGACAATGATGTCAAAGGTTATTAAAAGCATCCATAGATTCAACATGACAAGTAGAAATATGATTGTCATTATACCATCATCATGTATATAAGAAGATAATGCATTCAAACCACATAAATCTATGGAGATAAGGCTCCATGACATATAAGAGATTTATCAGCAAAAGGTGTAACACATTCATGCATAGGTTAAGGAGGGAAAACTATGTCCATCCTACAAGGCGTGTCACAAGGTATACCCTCACTAGGTATGCACTCATCACTATCTCAATCCATATGATCATCATTAGGGTCATGGATAAATGGTCACATAAGGGTAAGTGCATGGAAATGGGGGGCTAAAGGGGGGGATTAAAAGTGACCACTTTTTTTTCCCAAAATTAGAAAAATTTGGCATACCTATGATCAAACTTCAATGAGTAATTTGGCATACCTATGATCAAAATTTGGCGATGTGATAAGAACATGAATACTAGTGCTTGGAATCTAGTTTCTAAACTACTATTTTTTTAAATGGTGGAGATTTAGAGTGCCAGATTTTGAGAGCACACAAAGTGGTCCTATTTTTGACCCAAAAATATAACATAGTGTCAGATGTGCTCTCTCCGTTTTTTGAGTTTCGCTAATTATTTAAAAATTCATTTAGTGGAAAATTAGCTAAGATCTTGTATCGGTACAAGTTTTTTTCCTAATTTTTTGATGAATATATTTGTTTTTACTAATTTTAAAGTGGACACATTCTAAAAAATAAAAAAAATGAGCATACTCCCCTCCTAATTTTAAGAAAAGTAATTATTATTTTTCAATGTGTATAGAATGAAACATAGAATGTAAAAAGATATTTTTCTCAAATTTGTATGAGCCAACCAAAAATTATGTAGAAAAATAATACACGTGTTTTTTGAAAAAAATAAAGAAACTACTAAAATTAATTAGAGATCAAGACCTTAATATAATCATATTTAAAAAAAGTTACATGGTTAAAAAGCTCAGATAAAATTTTATGCTATAGTGGTGTTTTTTATTATAAAAATTATCTTGAAATATGGGAATTTGATGGAGGGCATGCTTAACATTTGTTTGCTTTTTGTATGCTTTTCATAAAACATGTCTTTGGCACCCAAATTGAATTTCCAACCCTTGGGATTTGTAAATTCAAACTTTTTCCAAGCCTAAGGGTGACATTTGATTGGTTAAAATTGGAATGCATGTGTGTTATAATGCACATACATTATGAAAAATGATTATGAGCCATAACACATGCACACTATAACGCTCATGCATACATTTTTCAAAATGTGAGTGTGTTTTGAAGAATTATGAAAGTTTGACCACTTTTTGCACTTCCCCACAAGTGTATCTAATAGGCATGGATGACTACTAATAAAATGAAGGAGGGAAACAATGAGATATGCTAGAATAAGACCTCCAAAGAACACATATCCCTATCCTTAGTATAATGTGTTAGATATTATCAAAGATAGAGGGATAATGTATAATTAAAGATAAGGGCCTATCAAAATATGATATGCATGCAAATCAGCCAAGGAGCAAGATATAAAAGAAGGCATAATGATAAAATATCCTAGCATGAGAGGCTGGGAAAAGAGATAGACCACTAGAGAACCCAAACCCTAATCAAAATACATAATCATATATAGATAAAACCCTAGAAAATCTAAAAAGAATAATAAAATCATACTAATATCAAATCTAAAATGTCTTAAAATCATTAAACGTATAGCTCTAATATTAACCCTAGGAGTGTAAATATGGATGAGTTTACCAAAAATATAAAGGAAATTAAAATTTCCCTAAGTTGGATCTAGGCTAATCTAACAAATGCATACAAATAAGCACACACTAACCTATATTAATAAATGATGATACTATGGGCTAATGTATTATAAAATAATAAATGCTAAAGTATGGGAAGTAAATGTGATAAACAAAGTTACTTAGCTTTATGTTGGAGGAAGATTAATATTTTTTCTATTGATGCATTGAATTTGAGATGCCTCAAGATTGGAAATGGTTATATGACATTTTATAGCTTGCCTTGAGATCTAGCCAATTAATTTGCACTATGTGGGGTCGAGTTTGTGGATCAGGGTCAAATTTGTGCCCTAGAAATGTCTTGCACCCACAAAAATGAGTTGGTAGTCTATATGATTTTTTTTTTTTTGTTTCACTTGATTCGTCTCTACATTTTCTACCTTTTTTGTTATACGAGAGTAGCAATATTTAAAAATACCTTTGAAGAATTGGTGTTATGTCACAAGGGAATATGTTTGAACTTTGCATAGGTCAACCCTTGGAAACATGTGTAAAGATTGAAGACAACAAATTTCAACCATGTAGATACTCCTAAGATGAATGTGCAAATCTAGATTTATTTTAGAGCACCAAACTAATGTGTTTCCTTCATTAAATATGAATGATAATACTTAGAATGATTAGAGTTGAAAGTATGATGAATGGATATAATTGAATGCCTTCAAATATAAGAACATATCAACAAATCATGTAAAAGTGTGTTAAGTCAACCTTAGGTAAGAAAAGAATCAATGGGAGTTGGCCAAAATTGAATTTGAATTATAAAATTTTGAGGGCCAAGTTCACAGCCATAGGGTTAACCTTGCACCCATAGAAATGACCTAGGTCATAAAAGGGCTCAGATTATGGTAGGCAACATATGCATAGGATATGTGCATGAATAGGGATAATTAATATATGATCCGGAGAATCTATTAGAATGTGTGCATGTATGGATAAAGCAAGAGATAAATGTATATGAATGTGTGTAAGCAACAAGTAGATAGTATAGGGAGAAGAAGCCCAACTTTATACAAAATTACACCATTTGTTAATATGTAAACGTATGAAGTCACTCTCTGAAAATAAACAAAAACTAAATGAAAAATATGAGTATACAAATTTAACCATTACAATAATATATAATACTATTTCACTAAAAACAACTAATATGCAAATGTATGAAGTCACTCTCTAAAATAAACAAAAACTAAATGAAAAATATAAGTATACAAATTTCACCATTACAATAATATATAATGCGGTTTCACTAAAAACAACTAATATGTAAATGTATGAAGTCACTCTCTCAAAATAAACAAAAACTAAATGAAAAATATGAGTATACAAATTTCACCATTATAATAATATATAATACTATTTCACTAAAAACAATTAATATGTAAATGTATGAAGTCACTCTCTCAAAATAAACAAAAACTAAATGAAAAATATGAGTATACAAATTTCACCATTATAATAATATATAATACTATTTCACTAAAAGCAACTAATATGTAAATGTATGAAGTCACTCTCTTAAAATAAACAAAAACTAAATGAAAAATATGAGTATACAAATTTCACCATTACAATAATAATATATAATACTATTTCACTTAAAACAACTAATATGTAAATGTATGAAGTCACTCTCTCAAAATAAACAAAAACTAAATGAAAAATATGAGTATACAAATTTCACCATTGCAATAATATATAATACTATTTCACTAAAAACAATGCTACACAATTACAAAAATTAAAGGCAAATGCTAAGATAATGTGGACCTTTTGTAAATAACTTCCATTGGATTGCATCTTGCATCCCAAGTTGTGTGACAAGCAATTCCTATAGATTGCAATATGAATGGAGTGTCAATCATACTTAAGTGACAATGAAATATCCTAGTAATATAGCTATTAAATATTATTAGTCCCTGCCTTCGGCAGGGTAACTATTGTTTTCACCGTGATAGCATTTTTTTCACCGTAATAGCATTTCTTTGGACGTTGGACTTTGTGCAAGTGTTATAATCAAAATTAGCCTAAGCTTTTTAGTCTATCCTTGTATTATTTTCCCGTTGATATCTGTGCAATGACAATAATCAAAGTTAAACCTAAGTCGCATTGGCAATTTGTTTGCCCATTGGCAATCTTGATAAATTTTTTGGGATGGCAGGTGAATGTTTATAATTTTTTTGGTTGTTTTTGTCAGAGCTTTGGCTGCATGCTTGAAAACGTGGCGGGATAAGGAGGGGAATCTTCAGGTTTCTGAAGCTACGTGTTATTCTGCAAAGCAGCTCAGGGCCTTGTCTATGCTTCCACATTGTCATGCCTCCCTTCAAACCTCAAAAAAATCTGTCAAAAAACATTATGCTCTTTTCTCCGGGGCTGGCCATTGCTCTGGGGTGGCATTCTCCAAAGCAGTTCTCGTGCCTGGTCTCTGTCTCCACATTTTGCACACATGCAACAGGCCTTCCAAACCCTAGCGCTTCGTCTATGCTGATAGCTGAAACTTCTTGATTGTCCTCTCAGTATCTGCTGGCTGCTGCAATTTCTGTAGCGTCTGCATTGATTTTCCTTATAACTTGTTTCTTATTAAATTATTCAATAGGTTACTTTACTTTACAAATTGGCTGGAATGCTTGGGTTTCGCAGGACCAAGCCAGCAGATGCCTTCAGCATGAGGAAGGACTGTTCAACAATAGTGGGCTTAATAAGGATGCCTCAGATTGCTTGAATGATATGGAGTGGTATGATACCGTAAAATCTCATTCACCAGTATTCTTATTTATGGCACTTACACAATCTGAAAATATAAGAAATCAGTTACGGTAACTATTTTCATCATGTTTTGATTTCTTCTATCTTGACAACTAGAGGGGTAGTCAGATGACCACTGTCTTAGATATGTAACATTTCATTGTTCTTTCCTAGTTACAAGACTATGCTAACCCAATTTGAGTTTCTAGGCTACCATAAGGACTTCACTTTCTGTAAACTGACTAGTGCCTAGCATCTTCTCTGATTTCACTTGTTTTCACTTTCTTATTCTCTTCTTGCCCTATCATTTGGCAAACAGGCAATAGACGCCTAGGAGGGTAGTCCCCTTGAGATAGAGAGATTCAGAGAATGATCAGACAAATTAAGTATTTTCATCTTCACAGTGAATATTTATTGCAGCAGAGCTGTAATCCTAGGTCATCGTTGTAGCTAGCACCCCATCTTTCAGTTTTTTGGTTTACAAGGCATATTATACAGTGCATCGATTTCTGTATTTTGTTATGTAGTGTGAACTATTATCCTGGTAAAGAGAATGTGGTTTCCTTGTGCTGACTATTTCTTTGATGTTTGCAGGAAGTTGATATTTGGTATTTTAGATGTCTCATCTTGGAGTTGTTGACATTCTAAATACCCTATGCAGGATTATTAGATGTTGAGATTCATCATCGTTTATAGGAATGATAATCTATTATCCTCATAAGTAAATTTTATGTAGCAGGAATTTTTTGCTTACATTTATATGAACATTTCAGTTTGCCTGAATGTTGTGGCTCGGTGGCAAGCAGTTGGTTTACAAAATGTTGTGTCATAGGTTGAGTCACACTTGCTCTCTAATGACCACTGACCCTAATGATTCTGGCATCCAATTTACTGGTAAAAAAAGTTATTCATTTCAATATATGAAATTTTATTCATGATTTATTTTGTTAAATTAGATGGAACAACGACCCCAATGTACACCAGAGCTTGATAAATATTTATCTGAATCAAAGGGTAACGTTCCAGATAGAATAAAGAGCATATTTCCTAAAGAAAATGCAGAAGTAATTAACCTACTGGCCTGCTTCATGGACTGCAAATTTCATAGGCACAAACTCATTTAATAGGGAAAGATACTGCATTTATAGATTGACACTATAGAAAAATTTACAATTTGTCATTAGATCCATGCCTGGGAGGTTTAGTCTTCAATTGATAGCTTAGACATGGAGCTACATCTGTAACAATCCATTTCTTCGAATTCGGAAAGGGGAAGAATAAGAAAATACTAGAGGATATTTATGCAGAATTATCTAGTACACTATTGAGTTAGAGATCTTTTTCATAGATGTTATTAGCAAATGACAAGTGAAATATATAGTTCTCAAAACATTTTATTTTAGATTTAGCTCATAGTTAAATGATACAACATGTAATCTTACACAACTATGGAAAGGTCTATGCATGCAACTTTGTAGTAGATAAACAAGCAGCACAGAAACTAAAAAAATGCTTTTGTACTTGTATACATTACAAATAACTTAACAGAAGACAGTGAACTGTTTATTAATACTATCTCAACAATCTTATAAATAGTAAATTGTTTTACACAGGTTTGCACAAAAAAATTCTTGCAGTGAGGCAGGGACTGCAGCTGCACGGCAGCCCTTGTATTATCTATACAACATGCTAAATGGTTTTCGAACATTACCTTTGGACATGACCTAAGTTGACCCGACATCATGATTAATTTACGTACATCACTAATTTACTCCCAGTCTACACGTCAATGGCAACTTACGTTTGTCTGAAATGCGCATCAAACTCATTTCAAAAAGTTTGGTTCAAGCCAGTGTTGATTTGATTAGCCTACGCAGGTGTAATGACAAACATAAATTACAAAACCTAAAATCCAACTCCCCCAACAACTCTGGTAAGTTGGATCTGATTTTTAACTAAAGTCCACCCATAAATCCTTATCATCTCCGAAAACTTGCAAACCCTAAACTTCAAAGATGACTGGAAATTCACCCTTATCCACCCGTGGAATTCAAAGACTCCGTGGATATATATAAGTAATGTGGGTTGGTGTTGAAGCATTGCTCAATTCATTTCAAGTATAATGGAGATGAATAAGCTTAATTTGAGAGCTGCAGCAACTGCCCTTATTCTGGTCACCTGTATCGTGTGGATGGCCTCTGCAGCGGGAAGCATAGCCATATACTGGGGCCAAAACGGCAACGAAGCCTCTCTTACCAAAACTTGCGCTAGCGGGAACTTCAAATATGTCATAATCTCGTTTCTTGCCGTGTTTGGAAACGGCCGCACACCGCAGCTGGATCTGGCGGGCCACTGCGACCCTTCCTCTGGCGGGTGCAAATCGCTGAGCAGGGAAATAAAGTCATGTCAGCAGAAAAACATAAAGGTGTTTCTCTCCTTGGGGGGAGGCGCCGGAAGCTATTCCATCGCCTCCGCCCAAGACGCTCGGAATGTGGCAAACTATCTGTGGAACAATTTCCTGGGCGGGCAGTCTTCGTCGCGGCCTCTGGGTAACGCTGTTTTAGACGGCATCGACTTCGACATCGAGGCCACGACGGAGCGCTGGGATGACCTGGCCAGAGCTGTGTCCGCTCTCTCCTCCCGCGGCAAAAAGGTTTACCTCAGCGCCGCCCCGCAATGCCCTTTTCCCGACGCTTCTCTGGGAAATGCCCTGCAGACGGGACTCTTTGACTACGTTTGGATTCAGTTCTACAACAACCCCCCTTGCCAATTCGCCAACGGAGATGCTTCCAGTTTGCTCAGTTCTTGGAACCGGTGGACGACTTCCATACCCAAAACTACGAGTTTCTTTATGGGACTTCCTGCCTCCAGCGGAGCTGCAGGTAGCGGCTTTATTCCCGCTGCTACGCTGAAGTCGAATGTGCTGCGTCAGATCCAGAAGTCGTCCAAATATGCGGGAGTAATGCTGTGGTCCAAGTTTGATGATGAGCAAACTCAATACAGCTCATCTATTAAAGCTTCTGTCTGAGATCAGAGATGGTCGTCACTTGAGCTACAGGTGTATTGTATATCTAGTTAAACTAGCAATCACACCTTAGTGTGCAATGGGTAGCCGAAATTGAAAGAGTATTGGAATTGTTGACCGTAACCTTAGTTTTGTAATCTCATGATGGGTAATTATTTTTTGTTTTAGGAAATGTCTCTTGAATTGTGATGGGTGGTAAAGGTAAAATTTAGAAATAATTATTCATAAAAAGGTTATGCATGTAGCCATGTTCTCTGTTTAAAATTGATAGGTACTCTACCTCTTTCTTTTGATCTATCTCTCTCTCTTCCTCTCTTTGTCACTCTACCTCTTCCTTTCTCTCTCTCTCTCTCTCTCTCTCTTTGTGTCTCTCTCTCCCTATTTATCTCTCTAGGTCTCTATATATATCTATGCCTCCCTCTCTATCTCTATTTCCCTATCACACACTTCCTATCTCAAAGATCTCTCTCTCTCTCTCTCTCTCTCTCTCTCTTCCTATCTCAAAGATCTCTCTCTCCCTCTCTCTTTGTTTCTCTATCTCTATCCCATTTGTTGACATGAGTGATTTGTGTTGGTTCTTTTCCGTTACCCTATTTATTTCTTTTTAGTGTATAAATCCTAGTTAATTCATTGGTAGTCACACTTGTTTGTATCCATAGATATTAAGAATCACCTTTTTTCTTGTGGGTTGGGATATTTCCTATTTTTCCCCAAAGACTATTGTTAGCTGTGAAGAATATCTTTGATTTAGTTTCTTTCAGGAAGACAAAGAGTGGAATAGAAGATAATGTTTATCTACAAATAATAACCTGTGTATCTAGTTCCTCCATTTCCAGCTGGTTGACCATAAATTTTTTTTCTTTTTAGTAGAAAGTTATATTTCTTAGAAGTGTTTTTTCCATGATAATAAGTAGTTAGGAATTGAGGGGATATGCTTGCCTCAAGCCTCTACAACTATTTATCCTTTTCTATATTTATTGTGATGGAGAATGACAGGGTGCAAATACAACATTGTATCCAATCAATCATCTATTTGGGGAATCTAAACTTTCATAAAGTCTAGTTTAGGAAGAAGTTCGAATCACACTTGTAAAATTCTTTAGATATGTCAAGCATTGTAACAATCCCTAACCAATGTTGTTTTGGTTGAGTGGAGTTGTTGGCTAAGATCATGTCCTTCATAGTGGATGTACTAGTTGTTCATCCACTTAAAATAACTTTATAATTTAGTGAATGTTCTAGCTCTTCCTATCTCCATTTTTTGTAGATACAACATAATTGAGTGGTATACCCAAATGATGAAAACTAAATTTTGCACCCCCAATTCTAGAGAACAAAGAAAGGATGTTGATCCCCTTTAGATAAACAGGCTTCAAAACAAAAAGGATGGTATCCTATAAATAACAATTTTACATAAATAGAAGTCAGTTTTTAAATGTTTGGTTACAAAGTCTCCTTCATGAATCGGATGTCCATGGTCCTAGCCCTTGATCATGTTAAATTAAGCTTGTTGTCCTCTATAATGTGGTTGCCTTATTTATATATAAGAATAAATATATTTGGAAAACAATATAGAATACTTTAATACTTTTAGTATAATATTTAGTCTAAAATTGAGTATTTAAATTATATTTATATATCTATATATATTTTGGATTTATGCACAACACATAAATTAAGAGTAAACATATTTCTAATATAATATATAATATATTAACTTTACTCTCTCTCTCTCTCTCTCTATTCAACCCTTGCAAAATGAAACTAGGGTTAGAATGAATATATGTCCATATCTCTATCTCTTTATCTATCTCTATTCAATTCCATATTTCTTCCCCTAGGTCTCATCTTTCTCTCTCACTCTCTCTTGATTCTTGATTAATTTGTATCAATCTCTCTCTCTATTATTTAAATAAGCCCTCTCCCATTTTCTAACTAATTCAAATAAAATATTCGAATTAGGTCCTCCCCTCTCACCACATTCCAACACTTGTCCACCTCTCAATTGAGTCATGTGTGGTAGTACAATTTTTATTTAATATCCTTCACATGTCCAACTAATAGGTCAGCCCTATTCTCCTTCGCACACTTGTCTCATGACTACAACTCCTCTTGAAGTGGGAAACCCTATTCGATCCTAGCTGTCCACATCATTGAAATCAACTTTCGATCTCAACCATTAATTCAAATCAGCCATTTCCTATAAATCAACCCTCACCCAAGCCATTTGCATGCATTGAGTTTCAAGTATCCTTATTCTATCGAAATACCATTAGAGCCTTTGCATTATTCATCCTCATGCCATTGTTATGTTTCTGAAATAGTGAGCACCCAACATTCCCCCCATAATCAATCCTTCAAAATCTTGCATTCTTATGCGATGTTGAGAAGAACAATGGAGATGAATCAAGTTTAGCACGGAGATCGGTTTGCATTTACATTTTTTGTTTTGATTTTCATGTTATCTTGTGCTCTATTGTGCTTGTTAGGGTTTCATTATTGTTGTTTATGCTTTAGCCCTAATTTTTACCCTAACTATACATCCAAATAAGCCCTACTTTTGGTAAAAGCCTTAGTGAGCCTCCTGATCTCTCCAACAACACTCATTCAAGTCTCCCAGCACCATATATAGAAAGACCACAAAACATCCTTAACATTAATCTCCAAACTTTAAAATAATTTGATATACCTTCATGGTTTGAAAATATAGTCTTGCAAACTCTTCTCCTTACTCTCAAAGACAAAAAAATATGAAACAATCTATACAGACCTTTGGAACCAAACATTCAAGCTCAGAAGTTGCAAAACATGCACCATGCATCAATTTTCCAAACCTTGGAGATATGAGACAACTGCATTATGTTTTCTTTTCAGTGATCTATGATATACACAATGTGCATTTCAACCAGATCGATAAGGTAGAAAAAGACTTTTCTTTATCCTCCATGGCTCATCCTTCCTTCTTGTGGATCTTCTTAGATGTATAAACTTCTGAAATGCTCTTCTCATGAGGCTAGAACTTGCAAGATTATCCAAAAACCCTAGAAATCTTGACAAAACCCTAAAAAACTCAAACCTAGACTTAAGACTCACAATTTCAAAATGAGATTCCCTCTTCTTGAGTGCATGTGGATTTGGAAAGATTAAGGTTCTTTTAAAATCTTTTGACTCTTTTATGTACCATTTGACATGGCAACAAGAACACTTTTATCACACAAATGTATTACACAAGCTTTGTTTAAACCTTCCAAAGACTATTTAACACCTAACAAGACCTATTAAAGGTTTATGCATACATTTAGGAATGATATAATAACCATCCAGTACCTCCAATGATCTTGATGATTATTTGAGTCTAGAGAACTCAAAATAACTCAACATTTTAGCAACCTCTATGTGTTGCTTGCCTACTAAGTGTTTGAAACCAGTGACCTTAAGTATCCATTGGTCATAGGAGTCATAAGATCCTAAAATAACTTTGAAAGAAAAGACACAAGACTTGATTAAACTATTGATAGTACCTCAGAAAACAACAAAACAAAAAGAAAAAAACACAAGAAACCACCTAAAAGACAACAAAAATGTAGTCTCTTAATGAGAAAGCAACATGTGCAACAACCAAGTTTGGAGGAAAAGAAACTCTTACACAAACCTAAACTAACCTAAAACTAAACAAGTAAAAGGTTGTCTAAACAAAGCCATTTTAAACTAGTTCTTTAAAATAGGTGCCCTTCCTGATCAATTCAGAATGCTTTTCATGCTTGTGAGGAGCCAAATAGAGATGGAGAAAGAGTGGATATTCAACAAACTATTGAAACACTTCTCCAAGAATGAAAATAAAATCACTTACCCACTTAAGTTGACTAGAAAAATAGCTACTTTCAAGTGGATAGGTAGGCTGACCATGTTCGTCTTGATGCTCAATATTATGCTTTGGATCAAGCATGACATGATATTATTCCTTATTGTTGGTCTCTAACTAGGATAGATGTCAGATAGGACATCTTCTTGTAAAATCAATGTTGATCTCATACTTATGCTCTACTGCTTTTCTATCCTGCTGATTAGAATGCTTTATCTCTAGTGACTCATTTGGAAACATAGTCACTTTCACCTTATGTTCATGTTGTTCATGAATTTTCTCTTTAGGAGATGTGGGTTTGATGTTTAAGTTTGAGCAAAAATCTTCTAACTCATCCCAAAAGAAATCTTCTTCTAACTCTTCTTTACTCTTTTGCATGAGAGGACTTACTTCAGCTTTATGACAACTTTCTTGAAAGCTTGAAGAGACATCAATATCATATTCTTGGAGCATAGGTCTTGATTTGATATCTTATTCAAATTTATAGGCAACCTCATGCACAAAAATCTCCTCATTCCCCAAAATAGGATTGTCCTTGTGTTCTTTATGAGTTAATTCTTCATTCTCATGCTTATCTCGATAGACTAGAAACTTATCAAAGTCTCCAACATCTTCATTCTAATTCAACTTCTTTGCTAGTGTGAACATTGGTATTCTCTTTTCACCATTGTTAACAAAGTAAGGCAGTTGATCAAACAAGAAGACCAACTCTTCCTTTTCATTTGATTCAATCTCCACTAGATTTTGCACAAGTTGTCTCTCTAACTGAAGATTCTCCCCATGCATCCTTTGCATTTTTCTCTCATTCATCTCATCAAAAGCATGGAAAAAACACTTAAATGAGTCAAAGTCTAAAGGATTCATTATTGAGCATGAATCAACACCCTCTACATGTCTGTAATGTTCATAGTCAAGGGGAAATATTGGGTGAACAACAATAACTCCTCATTCTTCTTTTGTCTCAAATAACTCCTCTTTCCCATCCAACCAACTAGCTTGTCAAACAAATGGTTCA
The DNA here is from genome assembly GCA_027924645.1 of Cunninghamia lanceolata. Lineage (NCBI taxonomy): Eukaryota > Viridiplantae > Streptophyta > Pinopsida > Cupressales > Cupressaceae > Cunninghamia > Cunninghamia lanceolata. The sequence goes on along the minus strand of BSBN01001040.1, from coordinate 1,341,255 downwards.
TCCTTGAAACGAGAAATTGTACTAAGACAAGAAAGATGATTTGGTATGGGGATTTGAAGGGGTTGTTGAGTTTCTTGAAGAAGAGTAGGCTCTTGAGAGGGTTGCTCCTAAGATATAATAGGCCAAGTTTACACATGTATAGGCCCTTGTAACGGACGAGAACTTCTAAAACTTGGGATTTTGAAGCAAGGAGACATACTTTAAGATTCAAAAGGTTTTCCTTGATTGAAACTTGGGATTTTGAGCATAGAAATGTCCTCTATTGTAGGTTGATCCATAGTTGTAAGAGGAGCTGGTCTGAAGCTAAAGATGAAAGAGGTTGATTAGGTTTCTTGCCTTTGTGTTTGGCCAATCACTTGCTTCATTTGCTCTTCTTTAGCTCCAACTTGTCTATCAAGAAATTCTTCTTCATACCTTTCTTGTATTTCCCTCTCTTGCTGATGAAGATAAGCTTGACAAGCAAGATCTTCCTATTGCATGTTATACTCCCACTCTCTTACAACAGAATCCAATTATTTTTGCAAGTTTAACATCATATATTTGAGGCTCATGTTGTCAACATACTAAGGCTGGCTAGGAGGGTAAACATGCTAGTTTGGAAAAAAATAGCCTTCTTTAGATTGATTATAAGCATGGGTAGGCTGCCGAGAAGGTTAAGTAAGGGTGGGAGGGAGGTAAGCATGATGAGAATGCAAATATATTATTGTGACAGGGTTGTTTGGGATGAAACCAACAACATTTTCAGTCTAAAATATAGATGATTAGAATGCATAAAAACTATAATTTTACAAAGAGGAGGGGAAGGAACATATTTTCCATGATAGTTTGACATGCTAGCATTCAAAGAAGCTGGAAATTAATTGAAATATTCTTTTAAAATAAGAACAATCAAGTTTGATTCTTGATAAACAAGTACATACCAATAGATTACTAGGTGATAGGAAGTCTTCAGATGAAGGAAAGGATCAAGGATATCACCTAAATCTTAATCTTTGACAATCTTTAAGCACTTGGACTACTTAAACCAATAGTTTTGAACTTGGAGTCGTCATGGTGTTGAAGAACTGCCCTGAATGGTAAGATACACTGAATAATAAAATAAAACTCTTCAATGGATGATGTTGGGATCATCAAACCTATCCCACTAGGCATGCCAAATATTGTTATCACTAAGATCACACCCTTGTTGAATCTAGTTGAAAAAACCTTGTGATACAATGAGAATAGCTTCTAGGTGTGGAACCTTGCAAACTGAAGCTAAACCTCCAGATAAAGGATTAGTTACCTAACTAAACTAAGCCTCTGAAACTAAAAACTACTTTAATATTACTCTATGTTCAATGAAAAAGAGATAAAGAAGGATAACTGAAATGATAAGTGTGGTAATGCACCAAAGTAGATGACTCTTGACTTGTTTAGTGGACACAAACTATCTTAAAACTACATTTTTTCTTGCAGAGGACTGATAAATACATTCATACAAGTTTGAATAATAAACATATTTATTAAAGGAACTAATGCTCAAAAGAATAAAACATAAATTTCATGAAAACACAATATTTCTATACCTAGAAAAGACAAAAATATGAAAGATTTTAATAATAAAAAGGTCTTATACAACTGTTAAAACTCAGAGTCAAAATAATTTTCAGTTTTACAATCTAGAATGAATAATAAACTTGTCTTTTTCTATATCTAGGATGTAAAAAAACCTCTTGAGGGAATCTAGGAGGCGTCCCTTTTGATGAAAGATGAATAAATCTACCTCTTGCATGCTTTTCCACCTTTCTTAGTCCACTAGAAGACACATCATCTTGAGAAATCTCCTTGAAAATCTCTTTTGAGGCTTGGAGGGGAGGTTGATAATAATGTTTTCAAACTCTATTTCATCTCTCCTAAGTTGACTAGGTCTCTTCAACCACCCACTCTCCTAAAAGGCCTCAAACTGCCATTAGCTGCTTGCAAACTTCCTTTGCCAAGAAATAGGACATATTTCCTATTTTCTTGTAACTACCATAACATCTTTTAACTCCTTGAGGGTGTGGAAAAAGAGAGTCTCCCTTCATTTGTGCATTGTTTGAAAACAAATCATAGACCATCTGGAGTTTTTATATATCTTGACTAAGTCTATACAAGTCATTTATGAAACCTTATAGACCCTGAAAAGATAACCAATGCTTCAACTTCTTGACAATGCTTATGAACTTTCAAACTCCATGCAGACCTTATCATGGTTTACAAGGAGTTTACATTCTCCTCTATTCTCACACTCCTTATATGATCTTATCCATGATCTTAGTGTTATTTCAAATTGTCATACTCCTGTCCTGCATCTTTGTCTATACTCAATCTCAATCAATGTATACTACCTTTAAAGTGCTTTATATTCCCTGACAACACTCCTGACTTGGACTGAGCTCATGCAATGGAAGACTGCCCTATTTTCCATGTCAATCTATGCACCGTATTTGCTTATGTAGGACTTCAAAACCTTACAATACCTCTGACTAGACTTTGACCACATACCCCAAACAAGGCAAACTTTTAGATAGTGGGTACAAGACCATGTGTTCCTGTTTCTTCTTCAGATTGCATTGAAATTTTAGTTAATTTCTCATATGACGACACTACCTTAGTAGGTTGACCCAATATTTGATACATAAGACCAAGAACAAAATGGGCACAGACATTTTTAGGCATCTTGTGAGCAACATGTACTAGACCCTATGCAAGTAAGCAACTCCAAGGTTTATAAGTGCATCCAAATAGTCTGGCCCAATAGATAATAAATATGACAAAACATAAACTACACTCTACACACGGCTAGTTTTGAGAAGCATTAAGCCAAGGGTGTTCCAAATAGATGCATGTTTATCATCTCTATGTACTAATTCTTTCAACTTGTAAACTACATCTTCAATTTCATCCTTTTGTTTTATCTAAAGTACAGTGATCTCCAACACTATCTTGCAAAAGACACTAGGCATGGTGGATCTAAACTAGAGAACATAACTAAACTCTAATTTCCTGAAAAGACTCTCTTACCAAGTGACAAAGACATCTTATCCACTTACATACATTATAAGATCATCCCTATGCTTACCACAAAGTTTCCAATATTGTTCATGACCTTCACACGCTATGCTAACCATGTTAATAGCCATAAGGCTCTCATATTTTGACAAATCTCTCATGGTTTTAAAAAGATGTTTATAGGCCCATGGAAGGTTTGACAGATTTGAAACTTCTTGGACAGTGCCTTAGGTTCTTCACAAACCTTACAAATTTTGAGCAGACCTTATCAATTGTATGTAGATTCTTGACAAACTTTTAATAATGTTGAACAACTTATATAGGGTTGTCTCAAGAGTATACAAACTTTCAATAAAATATAATGACTGTACAAGGGTTTGTTATACCTTTGAGAGGTTAAAAGAGACCTTAAGTACCTTTGTATTCTTAATCACTGTCATACAAAATTCTACAGATCTTTAACATTGTCATACAAACTTCCTAAAGGATTAAGTAGACAGTTCAACCTTTTGACAGACAATGTTGGGATTTGCCAAACTTTCCTATGACTTAACATGATTTTCAATGACGGTGTAACCTTTTATGCATGTACAGATCTCTTACAAGATTATAGTTTTAAGGCTTCTTAGGGTTTCAAAAACAACTCTAGACTCTTGATAGATCCTCATAATGGTTTAATAGGCTTCCACTCATTTGACTGACCCTGTTAGAGTTCGAGACAGACTCTATTTGGTTTCACAATCTTTTTGAAAGATTTTGTCAAACTTTTTAGATTCCACAAACTTTATAACTGCTATATAGAATCTCTAAACTTCCTTGATAACTATTTAGGCTTGTACAACCTTCTAAACTTCTTACAAACCTTCAACAACATTACCAATGGTTTATGGTTTTCCACAGAGACAAGAATAGGTAATAGGTTTTCTTGGAAAGTTGATACATTGTAAAGTGCCATCACCGGAATTCACCTTACCTACATCTTTGTTACCTTGAAAAGGCTTCCTAATGTGATCATCTCCTACTAGAAGAGATGTAGCCCTTGATGCACCAATAATTACTTTGTTGATAGATGAGGTTGAGAGCGTTAGAATGACTGATGCATCATCGGATTTGATTATAGAAATTAATGGTTCAATCATCCTTCTTGCATCCAAATAAGCCTTGCTTTTTGTAAAATCCCTAGTGAGCCTCCCAATCTCTCCAAAAAAACTCATTCAAGACTCCCAAAACCATATAACAGAGACCACATAACATCCTTAACATGAATTTCCAAACTTTAAAATAATTTCATATACCTTCATAGTTTGAAAAGATAGTCTTGCAAACTCTGAACTCTTTACTCATTGCTATAGAGTATTTTACAAAATGATCGTACTTTCATAATCATTTCTATAGAGTATTTTACAAAATGGGTGGAAGCAATGCCTCTAATTAATGTATTATGGATGGTAATTGCAAGGTTTGTTCTAAACCAAATCATTTGCAAGTTTAGAATGCCACAATTCCTAGTAATAGACAATGCCTCATCCTTTAAAACCCTTAGATGTGGGAACTATGTGAATGGTTCCACATTAATCACAACTTTGCATTTGTGTATTATCCTCAAGGGAATAGATAGGCAGAAGCCACCAACAAAACATAAAAATCTATATTGGTCAAAATGATCAAAGACTTAAAATGAGGTTGGCATTTACAATTGTACCATGCCCTTTGGGCCTATAGGACAAGCATTCAAACACCCACAATGGAAACCCCATATGTGATCACCTTTGGATCAGAAGCTATCCTTCCCCTTGAGGTAGAAATATCCATCTTACAAGTGTCTTTCAAGGACTCCTTGACCACAAATGATATCGAGCCATTAGATTAGTAGAGCTCAACATGCTTGATGAGAAATGATTAAGAGCTATGTAGAAACATAAAACATACCTAGCCCATACAATAAGTAGTACAATAAGAAGGTCATCCCCATACCATTCAAAGTCAAATATCTTATACTTAGAATAGATAACCTAATATATTAAAGAGAAGATGAAGTTTGAAAGCTTATAACAAATTAGGTTGGCCCATATATAGTGAAGGAAGATGTCAACAATGGAGCCTACCTTCTATACACCATGGAAGGAAAAGAGTTTGGCAAGACCTTCAAGGATTTTCACCTTAAGAAATTATAATGTATATAAATTTTTTTAAAAATACATATATACATACACATATGCATACATACAAAGGAAAAAGTAAAACATCCAATTCATTTTGTTCTCTCCATCCTACCACTAAAGGCTTCCTTGCATCCACTAGGAGTTCCTCTCTCTCCTCATGGTAGGGACAAAAGCATCCAATTATGCATTCTTGATCAAGGCTTTCCACTCATCCATGTTACCTATGTAATCAAGCACAAAGTAAAGAAGAGTGTTATGTCATGGTTAGAAGCTTAAATGATAGTATGCTAAGAAAAGAAGATTAAAGGCTCAAAAGGTGAAATACTCATGAGGATCTCTTGCCTACCAAGAGGGCTCAATCTCTCTCATTTAATCATCTATTTGTTGGGCTAAACAAATTGTCTATGGAGAAAGTACAACATCATTTGAAGTATCCTCATCCTCCTCTCCCTTAGGAAACTAATCATAATTAGTCCCTTCATCTTCATTATGATTTCTCTCTACATCAAACATAGGTTGATTCTAACATGATCATAATTGTGTCTGCACTTGTCACTACACCCATCCTTACATCAACTATGTGATGGGAGTCCCTTGAGTAAGGAGTCAATGGGAGCATCTCTTACCCAACCTTGACTACGTCTTGAGTAAAGCTATAGCATGGGGCTAAGTCCTCTTCAAGTTGCTAAAGCACTTGCATGATGGGATGTCTCTACCAAATTGTTCCTATCAACCAAGAAACTCACCCCTCTACAAAAGTCTCTAGTTGTGTCATCACCTGCCCATCTCCCCTCCATCTCTATGTAGGGGTCCTTAATAATGTCATCATCAATCAAAGTAGCCACTATTGGTGTAGATGAGTTATAGTGCCCCAAATAATACTACTTGATAGCTCTAGGAAGAGTAGGCTCAAGTGCAAACATGGATTGGTAATAAGGTGTAATGTGCTCTAAAATCCAGACCATAACTAGTGATGGGTGATTGAATGCTAGTGATTTGTGGTGTATAATCTGATACAAATCATGGTAAATCAATGCTAGGATATTAACTCCCTCAAAATAAACTTGGCCTCAACCCATCTGCTAAATAATAAGATCCCATAACCATATGATTTGATATGTTCCTTCTCGGTTCCCAACAAGCAAGAATCAATCATGGCAGAAAGGACCTTCCACAAAGGCATAATATCAAGTGTTAGGACCAAAGTCAACTACAGTCCCCTATTGTCACCAGGACTATCAATGCTCATGAAATTAGCCTTGGATAGTCTCTCATCCTATAATGACCACTCTACTATTCTAATCATGTCCCCCTAAATAGGGACACCCAAGACCTAATAAAAATCATATAGAGTGATCATCCACTCACCAAATACACTAGGAAACTAGAAAGTGTTCTAATTTATGTCCCAATAAGTTAGAGTGTTGCCAGAATTGGGACATGCACCACTCTATCTAAACCCAATTATTGTAAGGTGGCTTGATCCACTTAAGAAAACTCCTCCATTGCTTTGGAAAACCAAGCCTTCTCTCTAGTAGCATTCCACTAGATGTGCATGTCCTATTTACACAAGCATAAAAAGTTTAAAAAGTTCAAAAACATAAAAAAGAATCAAGAAAAAACCAAAAATCAAAACACCAAACAAGTTTGAAAGAAAAAACTTCAAGTTACAAAATCACTCCCTAGTAATAGGGTGACCCTAGGGTTTCTTAGGAAACCTTCCCTTCCAATATGGGTGACTCTATATGGAAAATGGGTGACCCAAACTCATGCCCCTCTAAACCCCAAAACATGCAAAGCTTAAAAATTCTACAAGAAAATGCAAAAAATGAAATCCTAAACGTATTTCCTACATGAGAAACTACCCTACGCAATTGACGACCCTATATTTAATAATCATTTTGACACAAAATAGATAAAAACTAAAACTAGGGAATAAAGAGGTTTTTCTCATTTTTCACACTTGTGGGTTTGCCTAACAATGAGTCATTTCCTTATTTGTAAACCCTCATCACAAGATTTTCAATGACTATAATCAAACCTAATTTTGTTGTTGTTGGCTTAAAGCCTAAGATTCTCCCTCATTGCAAGCACAAACGAAGTCTAGGTTGAACTAATTTCACATATATGGGCATTTTTTCCACCTTTTCAGTAGGTCATTTCATGTGAATCGAAGCAGTGTAGGTATACTTCACATCCTATCATCAAGGTATGTCTTCTCATCTCTATTGGTCACATAATTTAGGCTAACATTTTGATTTCATGCACTTGACTCAATTTTCAATCTCCACCTTGTAGATTCTAGATAGGTGATGGGAACACACAATGAAGGTAGTATCACTCTAACCCTACATTGAAAAAGCACTCTTATTGATCTTATAGCATTAATCATGCTTATTTTGGGAAACAACACCTACCTTTCATGTAGACTATTGTACCCAAGAGGGCAAACATGTAAGTGCCTAAAATTGTATAGGTATACATGATCTAGAACTAAACGACAATTTGGAAATTTATGTCATGGTCCACATGGCACGAATAAACCATCTCTCATCCTTTCTGACTCTAATGAAAGCATTTTCTCAACTCTTAGGACCATCCCTAGAATTTGTCTTTCCCTTGCTAACATTTCACCATGTATTTGTACCCTCATCCTTTCTTAAAAATTCTTTTTGACCCTTCAACTAGTGAGGTCACCAAGCATCCTTGGGGCCACCTAGGCAACCATAGGATGCTTGAGAATCTCAAGGGTTACTAGGTGACCTCCGTTGGAAAAATGGGTGACCCACCCTGGAAAAACAAGTCACCCCACTACTAAAAGGGGTGACCTTAGCATTATATATTGACACATGAGAACTCTCATTTTTATCCATTTCCCCACCAATTTTCCTTTTTATTGTGAGCTCAATTTAGTCTTGATTCCACCTACCCCCTATTTCTCTTGAGTTCCCTCCCCCCAATCACATTTTTTATTAGATTTACTATCCTATTTAAGTAGCTTCATTCCCATTCCCAAATGGTCTTTGGTCCTACATCTTTGGTCTATGATATTTGGAGGCCTTTTTTGTGAGTTTGATACTTCTACCCCTCCACCCATAGCTACTAGAATAGGATTCTAAATTGATTCTAAGGATTCTAGGCTAATTTACCATAGAGTGTCCATACTCCCTACAAGCCTCAATGCATGGCTCCTTCTTACAGCTTCAAATCTTCCACTATCACAACACTCTGCCACTTATTATTTAAGATTAATTCCCTATATTTTACCCTTCTTCCATCAATTAGAGTACCCTAGGCTAGAGAGGATAGGAGAATACAAAAGTTGAGCCCTTGAAGACTAATATGCCACAACTTCACCAAGCATATATCTGCTAAACTTCTAGGTGTGAGGTGCCAATATGATTATTATTTTGAATTCATAGATTTGCTTGCTTTTGAAAAACTTTGTTAGAATATATTAATTAGCATCAATCTTGCCTATATTGGTGACATTTTTTCACCATATTGCAGATTAAGAATAGCTAGAATTTATTTATTTTTGCAATTAGATAGGTTCGATTAAACTAGATTTAATTTCAATTCAAATAGCATTTCAAAAATCTCTTGATACAAAAACAAGACATCTAACACATCAAATCAATCAAAACCAAAACCAAAATAAAATATATCTGTATTTAGAATTAGTTAGAATTATTTAACTACATTCTAAGTTAATTAAATCACACTTCAATTTGGGAAAAATACACAAAGATAGGTTAATCATTTATTTCCTTAATTTAGATTAGTCCATCCTTTAGAAAACATCAAGATCAAAATCCCTTGATAACAACATAGGACACTCAACAAATCAAGCAAAGCAAATGCAAATTCAACATGTAACAAGTGTAGTAAAGAAGGTATAAAGTTCTTTCTTCTCTCTCCCACTATTAGGATCATGTGTCCCAGGGTTAGAGATGATTGGGTAAAGTCCATCTTAAATGAGATAAAAAAAACTCAACCAGACCAAGAAGCATTTAACACACTAACAAGTTTAGGAGAAAGTTGTTATCTTGCAATATATCTAAGAGGAAAACAATAGGAGACATGGAAAAGAAGTATCCCTCCTACAAGAATTGATTGAGATAGAGAACCATTGTCTCAACACATTTCTTGTCAATGCTCAATAGGAGTTAGACCTAATTTGAGCCAACAATATACTTGGCCATAGAAGAATTATCATAACAACACCTCTTCAGACACTTTCCAGGAAACATCCATACATCCCAAATCCAACTTCATGCCTCAACATAGTTGTTTGCCATCAAACACTCCTTCCTTATGAAGTGAGCAACCAAGTTGGTGTGACACCCACCTCATGTGCTATTACTATTGAGACTCACAAAGATTCTCCTTCCTCATGAAGAGGGTAGTCCTTTAGGCACTCCCCTACATTATTAGATTTTTCCACATGAGCAAGTGATCTGACCTCATGCTAGATGCATGAGTGCAACACATGTGCTGACCTAGATCTGACTCATACACATTTGTGTTGAGTATATTTGGACCAACACATGATCTAGCTTATATTTTCTCTAAGGCTTTTTGCATTATATCTCTATAAAAGGGTGGCATCTAGACATTAAGCCCCATAGAGATATTTTAGCTGGAGTGTTTTGTAATTGTTGAATGATGTTAAACTTCTTTGTTTTAGATTTGACTTTAGGTATAAGAGGAAAGTTAAGTGCATTAGATTGTAATTTACTAACGATAGCAAATTGACATCTTGGCCTCTTCCTAATCTTTGATGAGTATGCCCCATAAGATTATAATCATGTGAATCAAGGTCCACATGAAAGGTAGATATAGAAAATACATAAGCCACATTGATAGTTCCTATGAATTAGGATCAAAAGATAAATTATGAGGGAACTTGTTTAAGTCCATGCTAGCCTTATGTGAACTATGGCTAGAAAATAGGCAATACAATTATTAGCCAAATTCATGAAGGAAGTGTAAAGAAAACAAGGTGAATCAAACCATTGTAAAGCTCTACCACTTAAGTGTAATCTAAGCTCACTAATCAATAAGATATCATCATTTTATAAATACTCATATAATTATAAAGTAAAAATGAATTTACACGTAAAGAGACATCTATAGAACCATCTTAGGCATCATGTAAAAGTTCTTCACTAAGGCTCATAATGTCATAATGGACCAATGTAGGATAAGACAACATGATTTCAATAAAGGACACATGAGAAGCCACTAAATTACCATCATGGCATAAGCTATGATCATGTGGGGCAAGACAATGATGTCAAAGGTTATTAAAAGCATCCATAGATTCAACATGACAAGTAGAAATATGATTGTCATTATACCATCATCATGTATATAAGAAGATAATGCATTCAAACCACATAAATCTATGGAGATAAGGCTCCATGACATATAAGAGATTTATCAGCAAAAGGTGTAACACATTCATGCATAGGTTAAGGAGGGAAAACTATGTCCATCCTACAAGGCGTGTCACAAGGTATACCCTCACTAGGTATGCACTCATCACTATCTCAATCCATATGATCATCATTAGGGTCATGGATAAATGGTCACATAAGGGTAAGTGCATGGAAATGGGGGGCTAAAGGGGGGGATTAAAAGTGACCACTTTTTTTTCCCAAAATTAGAAAAATTTGGCATACCTATGATCAAACTTCAATGAGTAATTTGGCATACCTATGATCAAAATTTGGCGATGTGATAAGAACATGAATACTAGTGCTTGGAATCTAGTTTCTAAACTACTACTTTTTTAAATGGTGGAGATTTAGAGTGCCAGATTTTGAGAGCACACAAAGTGGTCCTATTTTTGACCCAAAAATATAACATAGTGTCAGATGTGCTCTCTCCGTTTTTTGAGTTTCGCTAATTATTTAAAAATTCATTTAGTGGAAAATTAGCTAAGATCTTGTATCGGTACAAGTTTTTTTCCTAATTTTTTGATGAATATATTTGTTTTTACTAATTTTAAAGTGGACACATTCTAAAAAATAAAAAAAATGAGCATACTCCCCTCCTAATTTTAAGAAAAGTAATTATTATTTTTCAATGTGTATAGAATGAAACATAGAATGTAAAAAGATATTTTTCTCAAATTTGTATGAGCCAACCAAAAATTATGTAGAAAAATAATACACGTGTTTTTTGAAAAAAATAAAGAAACTACTAAAATTAATTAGAGATCAAGACCTTAATATAATCATATTTAAAAAAAGTTACATGGTTAAAAAGCTCAGATAAAATTTTATGCTATAGTGGTGTTTTTTATTATAAAAATTATCTTGAAATATGGGAATTTGATGGAGGGCATGCTTAACATTTGTTTGCTTTTTGTATGCTTTTCATAAAACATGTCTTTGGCACCCAAATTGAATTTCCAACCCTTGGGATTTGTAAATTCAAACTTTTTCCAAGCCTAAGGGTGACATTTGATTGGTTAAAATTGGAATGCATGTGTGTTATAATGCACATACATTATGAAAAATGATTATGAGCCATAACACATGCACACTATAACGCTCATGCATACATTTTTCAAAATGTGAGTGTGTTTTGAAGAATTATGAAAGTTTGACCACTTTTTGCACTTCCCCACAAGTGTATCTAATAGGCATCGATGACTACTAATAAAATGAAGGAGGGAAACAATGAGATATGCTAGAATAAGACCTCCAAAGAACACATATCCCTATCCTTAGTATAATGTGTTAGATATTATCAAAGATAGAGGGATAATGTATAATTAAAGATAAGGGCCTATCAAAATATGATATGCATGCAAATCAGCCAAGGAGCAAGATATAAAAGAAGGCATAATGATAAAATATCCTAGCATGAGAGGCTGGGAAAAGAGATAGACCACTAGAGAACCCAAACCCTAATCAAAATACATAATCATATATAGATAAAACCCTAGAAAATCTAAAAAGAATAATAAAATCATACTAATATCAAATCTAAAATGTCTTAAAATCATTAAACGTATAGCTCTAATATTAACCCTAGGAGTGTAAATATGGATGAGTTTACCAAAAATATAAAGGAAATTAAAATTTCCCTAAGTTGGATCTAGGCTAATCTAACAAATGCATACAAATAAGCACACACTAACCTATATTAATAAATGATGATACTATGGGCTAATGTATTATAAAATAATAAATGCTAAAGTATGGGAAGTAAATGTGATAAACAAAGTTACTTAGCTTTATGTTGGAGGAAGATTAATATTTTTTCTATTGATGCATTGAATTTGAGATGCCTCAAGATTGGAAATGGTTATATGACATTTTATAGCTTGCCTTGAGATCTAGCCAATTAATTTGCACTATGTGGGGTCGAGTTTGTGGATCAGGGTCAAATTTGTGCCCTAGAAATGTCTTGCACCCACAAAAATGAGTTGGTAGTCTATATGATTTTTTTTTTTTTGTTTCACTTGATTCGTCTCTACATTTTCTACCTTTTTTGTTATACGAGAGTAGCAATATTTAAAAATACCTTTGAAGAATTGGTGTTATGTCACAAGGGAATATGTTTGAACTTTGCATAGGTCAACCCTTGGAAACATGTGTAAAGATTGAAGACAACAAATTTCAACCATGTAGATACTCCTAAGATGAATGTGCAAATCTAGATTTATTTTAGAGCACCAAACTAATGTGTTTCCTTCATTAAATATGAATGATAATACTTAGAATGATTAGAGTTGAAAGTATGATGAATGGATATAATTGAATGCCTTCAAATATAAGAACATATCAACAAATCATGTAAAAGTGTGTTAAGTCAACCTTAGGTAAGAAAAGAATCAATGGGAGTTGGCCAAAATTGAATTTGAATTATAAAATTTTGAGGGCCAAGTTCACAGCCATAGGGTTAACCTTGCACCCATAGAAATGACCTAGGTCATAAAAGGGCTCAGATTATGGTAGGCAACATATGCATAGGATATGTGCATGAATAGGGATAATTAATATATGATCCGGAGAATCTATTAGAATGTGTGCATGTATGGATAAAGCAAGAGATAAATGTATATGAATGTGTGTAAGCAACAAGTAGATAGTATAGGGAGAAGAAGCCCAACTTTATACAAAATTACACCATTTGTTAATATGTAAACGTATGAAGTCACTCTCTGAAAATAAACAAAAACTAAATGAAAAATATGAGTATACAAATTTAACCATTACAATAATATATAATACTATTTCACTAAAAACAACTAATATGCAAATGTATGAAGTCACTCTCTAAAATAAACAAAAACTAAATGAAAAATATAAGTATACAAATTTCACCATTACAATAATATATAATGCGGTTTCACTAAAAACAACTAATATGTAAATGTATGAAGTCACTCTCTCAAAATAAACAAAAACTAAATGAAAAATATGAGTATACAAATTTCACCATTATAATAATATATAATACTATTTCACTAAAAACAATTAATATGTAAATGTATGAAGTCACTCTCTCAAAATAAACAAAAACTAAATGAAAAATATGAGTATACAAATTTCACCATTATAATAATATATAATACTATTTCACTAAAAGCAACTAATATGTAAATGTATGAAGTCACTCTCTTAAAATAAACAAAAACTAAATGAAAAATATGAGTATACAAATTTCACCATTACAATAATAATATATAATACTATTTCACTTAAAACAACTAATATGTAAATGTATGAAGTCACTCTCTCAAAATAAACAAAAACTAAATGAAAAATATGAGTATACAAATTTCACCATTGCAATAATATATAATACTATTTCACTAAAAACAATGCTACACAATTACAAAAATTAAAGGCAAATGCTAAGATAATGTGGACCTTTTGTAAATAACTTCCATTGGATTGCATCTTGCATCCCAAGTTGTGTGACAAGCAATTCCTATAGATTGCAATATGAATGGAGTGTCAATCATACTTAAGTGACAATGAAATATCCTAGTAATATAGCTATTAAATATTATTAGTCCCTGCCTTCGGCAGGGTAACTATTGTTTTCACCGTGATAGCATTTTTTTCACCGTAATAGCATTTCTTTGGACGTTGGACTTTGTGCAAGTGTTATAATCAAAATTAGCCTAAGCTTTTTAGTCTATCCTTGTATTATTTTCCCGTTGATATCTGTGCAATGACAATAATCAAAGTTAAACCTAAGTCGCATTGGCAATTTGTTTGCCCATTGGCAATCTTGATAAATTTTTTGGGATGGCAGGTGAATGTTTATAATTTTTTTGGTTGTTTTTGTCAGAGCTTTGGCTGCATGCTTGAAAACGTGGCGGGATAAGGAGGGGAATCTTCAGGTTTCTGAAGCTACGTGTTATTCTGCAAAGCAGCTCAGGGCCTTGTCTATGCTTCCACATTGTCATGCCTCCCTTCAAACCTCAAAAAAATCTGTCAAAAAACATTATGCTCTTTTCTCCGGGGCTGGCCATTGCTCTGGGGTGGCATTCTCCAAAGCAGTTCTCGTGCCTGGTCTCTGTCTCCACATTTTGCACACATGCAACAGGCCTTCCAAACCCTAGCGCTTCGTCTATGCTGATAGCTGAAACTTCTTGATTGTCCTCTCAGTATCTGCTGGCTGCTGCAATTTCTGTAGCGTCTGCATTGATTTTCCTTATAACTTGTTTCTTATTAAATTATTCAATAGGTTACTTTACTTTACAAATTGGCTGGAATGTTTGGGTTTCGCAGGACCAAGCCAGCAGATGCCTTCAGCATGAGGAAGGACTGTTCAACAATAGTGGGCTTAATAAGGATGCCTCAGATTGCTTGAATGATATGGAGTGGTATGATACCGTAAAATCTCATTCACCAGTATTCTTATTTATGGCACTTACACAATCTGAAAATATAAGAAATCAGTTACGGTAACTATTTTCATCATGTTTTGATTTCTTCTATCTTGACAACTAGAGGGGTAGTCAGATGACCACTGTCTTAGATATGTAACATTTCATTGTTCTTTCCTAGTTACAAGACTATGCTAACCCAATTTGAGTTTCTAGGCTACCATAAGGACTTCACTTTCTGTAAACTGACTAGTGCCTAGCATCTTCTCTGATTTCACTTGTTTTCACTTTCTTATTCTCTTCTTGCCCTATTATTTGGCAAACAGGCAATAGACGCCTAGGAGGGTAGTCCCCTTGAGATAGAGAGATTCAGAGAATGATCAGACAAATTAAGTATTTTCATCTTCACAGTGAATATTTATTGCAGCAGAGCTGTAATCCTAGGTCATCGTTGTAGCTAGCACCCCATCTTTCAGTTTTTTGGTTTACAAGGCATATTATACAGTGCATCGATTTCTGTATTTTGTTATGTAGTGTGAACTATTATCCTGGTAAAGAGAATGTGGTTTCCTTGTGCTGACTATTTCTTTGATGTTTGCAGGAAGTTGATATTTGGTATTTTAGATGTCTCATCTTGGAGTTGTTGACATTCTAAATACCCTATGCAGGATTATTAGATGTTGAGATTCATCATCGTTTATAGGAATGATAATCTATTATCCTCATAAGTAAATTTTATGTAGCAGGAATTTTTTGCTTACATTTATATGAACATTTCAGTTTGCCTGAATGTTGTGGCTCGGTGGCAAGCAGTTGGTTTACAAAATGTTGTGTCATAGGTTGAGTCACACTTGCTCTCTAATGACCACTGACCCTAATGATTCTGGCATCCAATTTACTGGTAAAAAAAGTTATTCATTTCAATATATGAAATTTTATTCATGATTTATTTTGTTAAATTAGATGGAACAACGACCCCAATGTACACCAGAGCTTGATAAATATTTATCTGAATCAAAGGGTAACGTTCCAGATAGAATAAAGAGCATATTTCCTAAAGAAAATGCAGAAGTAATTAACCTACTGGCCTGCTTCATGGACTGCAAATTTCATAGGCACAAACTCATTTAATAGGGAAAGATACTGCATTTATAGATTGACACTATAGAAAAATTTACAATTTGTCATTAGATCCATGCCTGGGAGGTTTAGTCTTCAATTGATAGCTTAGACATGGAGCTACATCTGTAACAATCCATTTCTTCGAATTCGGAAAGGGGAAGAATAAGAAAATACTAGAGGATATTTATGCAGAATTATCTAGTACACTATTGAGTTAGAGATCTTTTTCATAGATGTTATTAGCAAATGACAAGTGAAATATATAGTTCTCAAAACATTTTATTTTAGATTTAGCTCATAGTTAAATGATACAACATGTAATCTTACACAACTATGGAAAGGTCTATGCATGCAACTTTGTAGTAGATAAACAAGCAGCACAGAAACTAAAAAAATGCTTTTGTACTTGTATACATTACAAATAACTTAACAGAAGACAGTGAACTGTTTATTAATACTATCTCAACAATCTTATAAATAGTAAATTGTTTTACACAGGTTTGCACAAAAAAATTCTTGCAGTGAGGCAGGGACTGCAGCTGCACGGCAGCCCTTGTATTATCTATACAACATGCTAAATGGTTTTCGAACATTACCTTTGGACATGACCTAAGTTGACCCGACATCATGATTAATTTACGTACATCACTAATTTACTCCCAGTCTACACGTCAATGGCAACTTACGTTTGTCTGAAATGCGCATCAAACTCATTTCAAAAAGTTTGGTTCAAGCCAGTGTTGATTTGATTAGCCTACGCAGGTGTAATGACAAACATAAATTACAAAACCTAAAATCCAACTCCCCCAACAACTCTGGTAAGTTGGATCTGATTTTTAACTAAAGTCCACCCATAAATCCTTATCATCTCCGAAAACTTGCAAACCCTAAACTTCAAAGATGACTGGAAATTCACCCTTATCCACCCGTGGAATTCAAAGACTCCGTGGATATATATAAGTAATGTGGGTTGGTGTTGAAGCATTGCTCAATTCATTTCAAGTATAATGGAGATGAATAAGCTTAATTTGAGAGCTGCAGCAACTGCCCTTATTCTGGTCACCTGTATCGTGTGGATGGCCTCTGCAGCGGGAAGCATAGCCATATACTGGGGCCAAAACGGCAACGAAGCCTCTCTTACCAAAACTTGCGCTAGCGGGAACTTCAAATATGTCATAATCTCGTTTCTTGCCGTGTTTGGAAACGGCCGCACACCGCAGCTGGATCTGGCGGGCCACTGCGACCCTTCCTCTGGCGGGTGCAAATCGCTGAGCAGGGAAATAAAGTCATGTCAGCAGAAAAACATAAAGGTGTTTCTCTCCTTGGGGGGAGGCGCCGGAAGCTATTCCATCGCCTCCGCCCAAGACGCTCGGAATGTGGCAAACTATCTGTGGAACAATTTCCTGGGCGGGCAGTCTTCGTCGCGGCCTCTGGGTAACGCTGTTTTAGACGGCATCGACTTCGACATCGAGGCCACGACGGAGCGCTGGGATGACCTGGCCAGAGCTGTGTCCGCTCTCTCCTCCCGCGGCAAAAAGGTTTACCTCAGCGCCGCCCCGCAATGCCCTTTTCCCGACGCTTCTCTGGGAAATGCCCTGCAGACGGGACTCTTTGACTACGTTTGGATTCAGTTCTACAACAACCCCCCTTGCCAATTCGCCAACGGAGATGCTTCCAGTTTGCTCAGTTCTTGGAACCGGTGGACGACTTCCATACCCAAAACTACGAGTTTCTTTATGGGACTTCCTGCCTCCAGCGGAGCTGCAGGTAGCGGCTTTATTCCCGCTGCTACGCTGAAGTCGAATGTGCTGCGTCAGATCCAGAAGTCGTCCAAATATGCGGGAGTAATGCTGTGGTCCAAGTTTGATGATGAGCAAACTCAATACAGCTCATCTATTAAAGCTTCTGTCTGAGATCAGAGATGGTCGTCACTTGAGCTACAGGTGTATTGTATATCTAGTTAAACTAGCAATCACACCTTAGTGTGCAATGGGTAGCCGAAATTGAAAGAGTATTGGAATTGTTGACCGTAACCTTAGTTTTGTAATCTCATGATGGGTAATTATTTTTTGTTTTAGGAAATGTCTCTTGAATTGTGATGGGTGGTAAAGGTAAAATTTAGAAATAATTATTCATAAAAAGGTTATGCATGTAGCCATGTTCTCTGTTTAAAATTGATAGGTACTCTACCTCTTTCTTTTGATCTATCTCTCTCTCTTCCTCTCTTTGTCACTCTACCTCTTCCTTTTTCTCTCTCTCTCTCTCTCTCTCTCTTTGTGTCTCTCTCTCCCTATTTATCTCTCTAGGTCTCTATATATATCTATGCCTCCCTCTCTATCTCTATTTCCCTATCACACACTTCCTATCTCAAAGATCTCTCTCTCTCTCTCTCTCTCTCTCTCTCTCTCTTCCTATCTCAAAGATCTCTCTCTCCCTCTCTCTTTGTTTCTCTATCTCTATCCCATTTGTTGACATGAGTGATTTGTGTTGGTTCTTTTCCGTTACCCTATTTATTTCTTTTTAGTGTATAAATCCTAGTTAATTCATTGGTAGTCACACTTGTTTGTATCCATAGATATTAAGAATCACCTTTTTTCTTGTGGGTTGGGATATTTCCTATTTTTCCCCAAAGACTATTGTTAGCTGTGAAGAATATCTTTGATTTAGTTTCTTTCAGGAAGACAAAGAGTGGAATAGAAGATAATGTTTATCTACAAATAATAACCTGTGTATCTAGTTCCTCCATTTCCAGCTGGTTGACCATAAATTTTTTTTCTTTTTAGTAGAAAGTTATATTTCTTAGAAGTGTTTTTTCCATGATAATAAGTAGTTAGGAATTGAGGGGATATGCTTGCCTCAAGCCTCTACAACTATTTATCCTTTTCTATATTTATTGTGATGGAGAATGACAGGGTGCAAATACAACATTGTATCCAATCAATCATCTATTTGGGGAATCTAAACTTTCATAAAGTCTAGTTTAGGAAGAAGTTCGAATCACACTTGTAAAATTCTTTAGATATGTCAAGCATTGTAACAATCCCTAACCAATGTTGTTTTGGTTGAGTGGAGTTGTTGGCTAAGATCATGTCCTTCATAGTGGATGTACTAGTTGTTCATCCACTTAAAATAACTTTATAATTTAGTGAATGTTCTAGCTCTTCCTATCTCCATTTTTTGTAGATACAACATAATTGAGTGGTATACCCAAATGATGAAAACTAAATTTTGCACCCCCAATTCTAGAGAACAAAGAAAGGATGTTGATCCCCTTTAGATAAACAGGCTTCAAAACAAAAAGGATGGTATCCTATAAATAACAATTTTACATAAATAGAAGTCAGTTTTTAAATGTTTGGTTACAAAGTCTCCTTCATGAATCGGATGTCCATGGTCCTAGCCCTTGATCATGTTAAATTAAGCTTGTTGTCCTCTATAATGTGGTTGCCTTATTTATATATAAGAATAAATATATTTGGAAAACAATATAGAATACTTTAATACTTTTAGTATAATATTTAGTCTAAAATTGAGTATTTAAATTATATTTATATATCTATATATATTTTGGATTTATGCACAACACATAAATTAAGAGTAAACATATTTCTAATATAATATATAATATATTAACTTTACTCTCTCTCTCTCTCTCTCTCTCTATTCAACCCTTGCAAAATGAAACTAGGGTTAGAATGAATATATGTCCATATCTCTATCTCTTTATCTATCTCTATTCAATTCCATATTTCTTCCCCTAGGTCTCATCTTTCTCTCTCACTCTCTCTTGATTCTTGATTAATTTGTATCAATCTCTCTCTCTATTATTTAAATAAGCCCTCTCCCATTTTCTAACTAATTCAAATAAAATATTCGAATTAGGTCCTCCCCTCTCACCACATTCCAACACTTGTCCACCTCTCAATTGAGTCATGTGTGGTAGTACAATTTTTATTTAATATCCTTCACATGTCCAACTAATAGGTCAGCCCTATTCTCCTTCGCACACTTGTCTCATGACTACAACTCCTCTTGAAGTGGGAAACCCTATTCGATCCTAGCTGTCCACATCATTGAAATCAACTTTCGATCTCAACCATTAATTCAAATCAGCCATTTCCTATAAATCAACCCTCACCCAAGCCATTTGCATGCATTGAGTTTCAAGTATCCTTATTCTATCGAAATACCATTAGAGCCTTTGCATTATTCATCCTCATGCCATTGTTATGTTTCTGAAATAGTGAGCACCCAACATTCCCCCCATAATCAATCCTTCAAAATCTTGCATTCTTATGCGATGTTGAGAAGAACAATGGAGATGAATCAAGTTTAGCACGGAGATCGGTTTGCATTTACATTTTTTGTTTTGATTTTCATGTTATCTTGTGCTCTATTGTGCTTGTTAGGGTTTCATTATTGTTGTTTATGCTTTAGCCCTAATTTTTACCCTAACTATACATCCAAATAAGCCCTACTTTTGGTAAAAGCCTTAGTGAGCCTCCTGATCTCTCCAACAACACTCATTCAAGTCTCCCAGCACCATATATAGAAAGACCACAAAACATCCTTAACATTAATCTCCAAACTTTAAAATAATTTGATATACCTTCATGGTTTGAAAATATAGTCTTGCAAACTCTTCTCCTTACTCTCAAAGACAAAAAAATATGAAACAATCTATACAGACCTTTGGAACCAAACATTCAAGCTCAGAAGTTGCAAAACATGCACCATGCATCAATTTTCCAAACCTTGGAGATATGAGACAACTGCATTATGTTTTCTTTTCAGTGATCTATGATATACACAATGTGCATTTCAACCAGATCGATAAGGTAGAAAAAGACTTTTCTTTATCCTCCATGGCTCATCCTTCCTTCTTGTGGATCTTCTTAGATGTATAAACTTCTGAAATGCTCTTCTCATGAGGCTAGAACTTGCAAGATTATCCAAAAACCCTAGAAATCTTGACAAAACCCTAAAAAACTCAAACCTAGACTTAAGACTCACAATTTCAAAATGAGATTCCCTCTTCTTGAGTGCATGTGGATTTGGAAAGATTAAGGTTCTTTTAAAATCTTTTGACTCTTTTATGTACCATTTGACATGGCAACAAGAACACTTTTATCACACAAATGTATTACACAAGCTTTGTTTAAACCTTCCAAAGACTATTTAACACCTAACAAGACCTATTAAAGGTTTATGCATACATTTAGGAATGATATAATAACCATCCAGTACCTCCAATGATCTTGATGATTATTTGAGTCTAGAGAACTCAAAATAACTCAACATTTTAGCAACCTCTATGTGTTGCTTGCCTACTAAGTGTTTGAAACCAGTGACCTTAAGTATCCATTGGTCATAGGAGTCATAAGATCCTAAAATAACTTTGAAAGAAAAGACAC
Source organism: Cunninghamia lanceolata (assembly GCA_027924645.1). Classification (NCBI taxonomy): domain Eukaryota; kingdom Viridiplantae; phylum Streptophyta; class Pinopsida; order Cupressales; family Cupressaceae; genus Cunninghamia; species Cunninghamia lanceolata. The sequence continues at coordinate 1,319,662 of BSBN01001040.1, read as the reverse complement.
AAGACTTGATTAAACTATTGATAGTACCTCAGAAAACAACAAAACAAAAAGAAAAAAACACAAGAAACCACCTAAAAGACAACAAAAATGTAGTCTCTTAATGAGAAAGCAACATGTGCAACAACCAAGTTTGGAGGAAAAGAAACTCTTACACAAACCTAAACTAACCTAAAACTAAACAAGTAAAAGGTTGTCTAAACAAAGCCATTTTAAACTAGTTCTTTAAAATAGGTGCCCTTCCTGATCAATTTAGAATGCTTTTCATGCTTGTGAGGAGCCAAATAGAGATGGAGAAAGAGTGGATATTCAACAAACTATTGAAACACTTCTCCAAGAATGAAAATAAAATCACTTACCCACTTAAGTTGACTAGAAAAATAGCTACTTTCAAGTGGATAGGTAGGCTGACCATGTTCGTCTTGATGCTCAATATTATGCTTTGGATCAAGCATGACATGATATTATTCCTTATTGTTGGTCTCTAACTAGGATAGATGTCAGATAGGACATCTTCTTGTAAAATCAATGTTGATCTCATACTTATGCTCTACTGCTTTTCTATCCTGCTGATTAGAATGCTTTATCTCTAGTGACTCATTTGGAAACATAGTCACTTTCACCTTATGTTCATGTTGTTCATGAATTTTCTCTTTAGGAGATGTGGGTTTGATGTTTAAGTTTGAGCAAAAATCTTCTAACTCATCCCAAAAGAAATCTTCTTCTAACTCTTCTTTACTCTTTTGCATGAGAGGACTTACTTCAGCTTTATGACAACTTTCTTGAAAGCTTGAAGAGACATCAATATCATATTCTTGGAGCATAGGTCTTGATTTGATATCTTATTCAAATTTATAGGCAACCTCATGCACAAAAATCTCCTCATTCCCCAAAATAGGATTGTCCTTGTGTTCTTTATGAGTTAATTCTTCATTCTCATGCTTATCTCGATAGACTAGAAACTTATCAAAGTCTCCAACATCTTCATTCTAATTCAACTTCTTTGCTAGTGTGAACATTGGTATTCTCTTTTCACCATTGTTAACAAAGTAAGGCAGTTGATCAAACAAGAAGACCAACTCTTCCTTTTCATTTGATTCAATCTCCACTAGATTTTGCACAAGTTGTCTCTCTAACTGAAGATTCTCCCCATGCATCCTTTGCATTTTTCTCTCATTCATCTCATCAAAAGCATGGAAAAAACACTTAAATGAGTCAAAGTCTAAAGGATTCATTATTGAGCATGAATCAACACCCTCTACATGTCTGTAATGTTCATAGTCAAGGGGAAATATTGGGTGAACAACAATAACTCCTCATTCTTCTTTTGTCTCAAATAACTCCTCTTTCCCATCCAACCAACTAGCTTGTCAAACAAATGGTTCATCCTTGAAACGAGAAATTGTACTAAGACAAGAAAGATGATTTGGTATGGGGATTTGAAGGGGTTGTTGAGTTTCTTGAAGAAGAGTAGGCTCTTGAGAGGGTTGCTCCTAAGATATAATAGGCCAAGTTTACACATGTATAGGCCCTTGTAACGGACGAGAACTTCTAAAACTTGGGATTTTGAAGCAAGGAGACATACTTTAAGATTCAAAAGGTTTTCCTTGATTGAAACTTGGGATTTTGAGCATAGAAATGTCCTCTATTGTAGGTTGATCCATAGTTGTAAGAGGAGCTGGTCTGAAGCTAAAGATGAAAGAGGTTGATTAGGTTTCTTGCCTTTGTGTTTGGCCAATCACTTGCTTCATTTGCTCTTCTTTAGCTCCAACTTGTCTATCAAGAAATTCTTCTTCATACCTTTCTTGTATTTCCCTCTCTTGCTGATGAAGATAAGCTTGACAAGCAAGATCTTCCTATTGCATGTTATACTCCCACTCTCTTACAACAGAATCCAATTATTTTTGCAAGTTTAACATCATATATTTGAGGCTCATGTTGTCAACATACTAAGGCTGGCTAGGAGGGTAAACATGCTAGTTTGGAAAAAAATAGCCTTCTTTAGATTGATTATAAGCATGGGTAGGCTGCCGAGAAGGTTAAGTAAGGGTGGGAGGGAGGTAAGCATGATGAGAATGCAAATATATTATTGTGACAGGGTTGTTTGGGATGAAACCAACAACATTTTCAGTCTAAAATATAGATGATTAGAATGCATAAAAACTATAATTTTACAAAGAGGAGGGGAAGGAACATATTTTCCATGATAGTTTGACATGCTAGCATTCAAAGAAGCTGGAAATTAATTGAAATATTCTTTTAAAATAAGAACAATCAAGTTTGATTCTTGATAAACAAGTACATACCAATAGATTACTAGGTGATAGGAAGTCTTCAGATGAAGGAAAGGATCAAGGATATCACCTAAATCTTAATCTTTGACAATCTTTAAGCACTTGGACTACTTAAACCAATAGTTTTGAACTTGGAGTCGTCATGGTGTTGAAGAACTGCCCTGAATGGTAAGATACACTGAATAATAAAATAAAACTCTTCAATGGATGATGTTGGGATCATCAAACCTATCCCACTAGGCATGCCAAATATTGTTATCACTAAGATCACACCCTTGTTGAATCTAGTTGAAAAAACCTTGTGATACAATGAGAATAGCTTCTAGGTGTGGAACCTTGCAAACTGAAGCTAAACCTCCAGATAAAGGATTAGTTACCTAACTAAACTAAGCCTCTGAAACTAAAAACTACTTTAATATTACTCTATGTTCAATGAAAAAGAGATAAAGAAGGATAACTGAAATGATAAGTGTGGTAATGCACCAAAGTAGATGACTCTTGACTTGTTTAGTGGACACAAACTATCTTAAAACTACATTTTTTCTTGCAGAGGACTGATAAATACATTCATACAAGTTTGAATAATAAACATATTTATTAAAGGAACTAATGCTCAAAAGAATAAAACATAAATTTCATGAAAACACAATATTTCTATACCTAGAAAAGACAAAAATATGAAAGATTTTAATAATAAAAAGGTCTTATACAACTGTTAAAACTCAGAGTCAAAATAATTTTCAGTTTTACAATCTAGAATGAATAATAAACTTGTCTTTTTCTATATCTAGGATGTAAAAAAACCTCTTGAGGGAATCTAGGAGGCGTCCCTTTTGATGAAAGATGAATAAATCTACCTCTTGCATGCTTTTCCACCTTTCTTAGTCCACTAGAAGACACATCATCTTGAGAAATCTCCTTGAAAATCTCTTTTGAGGCTTGGAGGGGAGGTTGATAATAATGTTTTCAAACTCTATTTCATCTCTCCTAAGTTGACTAGGTCTCTTCAACCACCCACTCTCCTAAAAGGCCTCAAACTGCCATTAGCTGCTTGCAAACTTCCTTTGCCAAGAAATAGGACATATTTCCTATTTTCTTGTAACTACCATAACATCTTTTAACTCCTTGAGGGTGTGGAAAAAGAGAGTCTCCCTTCATTTGTGCATTGTTTGAAAACAAATCATAGACCATCTGGAGTTTTTATATATCTTGACTAAGTCTATACAAGTCATTTATGAAACCTTATAGACCCTGAAAAGATAACCAATGCTTCAACTTCTTGACAATGCTTATGAACTTTCAAACTCCATGCAGACCTTATCATGGTTTACAAGGAGTTTACATTCTCCTCTATTCTCACACTCCTTATATGATCTTATCCATGATCTTAGTGTTATTTCAAATTGTCATACTCCTGTCCTGCATCTTTGTCTATACTCAATCTCAATCAATGTATACTACCTTTAAAGTGCTTTATATTCCCTGACAACACTCCTGACTTGGACTGAGCTCATGCAATGGAAGACTGCCCTATTTTCCATGTCAATCTATGCACCGTATTTGCTTATGTAGGACTTCAAAACCTTACAATACCTCTGACTAGACTTTGACCACATACCCCAAACAAGGCAAACTTTTAGATAGTGGGTACAAGACCATGTGTTCCTGTTTCTTCTTCAGATTGCATTGAAATTTTAGTTAATTTCTCATATGACGACACTACCTTAGTAGGTTGACCCAATATTTGATACATAAGACCAAGAACAAAATGGGCACAGACATTTTTAGGCATCTTGTGAGCAACATGTACTAGACCCTATGCAAGTAAGCAACTCCAAGGTTTATAAGTGCATCCAAATAGTCTGGCCCAATAGATAATAAATATGACAAAACATAAACTACACTCTACACACGGCTAGTTTTGAGAAGCATTAAGCCAAGGGTGTTCCAAATAGATGCATGTTTATCATCTCTATGTACTAATTCTTTCAACTTGTAAACTACATCTTCAATTTCATCCTTTTGTTTTATCTAAAGTACAGTGATCTCCAACACTATCTTGCAAAAGACACTAGGCATGGTGGATCTAAACTAGAGAACATAACTAAACTCTAATTTCCTGAAAAGACTCTCTTACCAAGTGACAAAGACATCTTATCCACTTACATACATTATAAGATCATCCCTATGCTTACCACAAAGTTTCCAATATTGTTCATGACCTTCACACGCTATGCTAACCATGTTAATAGCCATAAGGCTCTCATATTTTGACAAATCTCTCATGGTTTTAAAAAGATGTTTATAGGCCCATGGAAGGTTTGACAGATTTGAAACTTCTTGGACAGTGCCTTAGGTTCTTCACAAACCTTACAAATTTTGAGCAGACCTTATCAATTGTATGTAGATTCTTGACAAACTTTTAATAATGTTGAACAACTTATATAGGGTTGTCTCAAGAGTATACAAACTTTCAATAAAATATAATGACTGTACAAGGGTTTGTTATACCTTTGAGAGGTTAAAAGAGACCTTAAGTACCTTTGTATTCTTAATCACTGTCATACAAACTTCTACAGATCTTTAACATTGTCATACAAACTTCCTAAAGGATTAAGTAGACAGTTCAACCTTTTGACAGACAATGTTGGGATTTGCCAAACTTTCCTATGACTTAACATGATTTTCAATGACGGTGTAACCTTTTATGCATGTACAGATCTCTTACAAGATTATAGTTTTAAGGCTTCTTAGGGTTTCAAAAACAACTCTAGACTCTTGATAGATCCTCATAATGGTTTAATAGGCTTCCACTCATTTGACTGACCCTGTTAGAGTTCGAGACAGACTCTATTTGGTTTCACAATCTTTTTGAAAGATTTTGTCAAACTTTTTAGATTCCACAAACTTTATAACTGCTATATAGAATCTCTAAACTTCCTTGATAACTATTTAGGCTTGTACAACCTTCTAAACTTCTTACAAACCTTCAACAACATTACCAATGGTTTATGGTTTTCCACAGAGACAAGAATAGGTAATAGGTTTTCTTGGAAAGTTGATACATTGTAAAGTGCCATCACCGGAATTCACCTTACCTACATCTTTGTTACCTTGAAAAGGCTTCCTAATGTGATCATCTCCTACTAGAAGAGATGTAGCCCTTGATGCACCAATAATTACTTTGTTGATAGATGAGGTTGAGAGCGTTAGAATGACTGATGCATCATCGGATTTGATTATAGAAATTAATGGTTCAATCATCCTTCTTGCATCCAAATAAGCCTTGCTTTTTGTAAAATCCCTAGTGAGCCTCCCAATCTCTCCAAAAAAACTCATTCAAGACTCCCAAAACCATATAACAGAGACCACATAACATCCTTAACATGAATTTCCAAACTTTAAAATAATTTCATATACCTTCATAGTTTGAAAAGATAGTCTTGCAAACTCTGAACTCTTTACTCATTGCTATAGAGTATTTTACAAAATGATCGTACTTTCATAATCATTTCTATAGAGTATTTTACAAAATGGGTGGAAGCAATGCCTCTAATTAATGTATTATGGATGGTAATTGCAAGGTTTGTTCTAAACCAAATCATTTGCAAGTTTAGAATGCCACAATTCCTAGTAATAGACAATGCCTCATCCTTTAAAACCCTTAGATGTGGGAACTATGTGAATGGTTCCACATTAATCACAACTTTGCATTTGTGTATTATCCTCAAGGGAATAGATAGGCAGAAGCCACCAACAAAACATAAAAATCTATATTGGTCAAAATGATCAAAGACTTAAAATGAGGTTGGCATTTACAATTGTACCATGCCCTTTGGGCCTATAGGACAAGCATTCAAACACCCACAATGGAAACCCCATATGTGATCACCTTTGGATCAGAAGCTATCCTTCCCCTTGAGGTAGAAATATCCATCTTACAAGTGTCTTTCAAGGACTCCTTGACCACAAATGATATCGAGCCATTAGATTAGTAGAGCTCAACATGCTTGATGAGAAATGATTAAGAGCTATGTAGAAACATAAAACATACCTAGCCCATACAATAAGTAGTACAATAAGAAGGTCATCCCCATACCATTCAAAGTCAAATATCTTATACTTAGAATAGATAACCTAATATATTAAAGATAAGATGAAGTTTGAAAGCTTATAACAAATTAGGTTGGCCCATATATAGTGAAGGAAGATGTCAACAATGGAGCCTACCTTCTATACACCATGGAAGGAAAAGAGTTTGGCAAGACCTTCAAGGATTTTCACCTTAAGAAATTATAATGTATATAAATTTTTTTAAAAATACATATATACATACACATATGCATACATACAAAGGAAAAAGTAAAACATCCAATTCATTTTGTTCTCTCCATCCTACCACTAAAGGCTTCCTTGCATCCACTAGGAGTTCCTCTCTCTCCTCATGGTAGGGACAAAAGCATCCAATTATGCATTCTTGATCAAGGCTTTCCACTCATCCATGTTACCTATGTAATCAAGCACAAAGTAAAGAAGAGTGTTATGTCATGGTTAGAAGCTTAAATGATAGTATGCTAAGAAAAGAAGATTAAAGGCTCAAAAGGTGAAATACTCATGAGGATCTCTTGCCTACCAAGAGGGCTCAATCTCTCTCATTTAATCATCTATTTGTTGGGCTAAACAAATTGTCTATGGAGAAAGTACAACATCATTTGAAGTATCCTCATCCTCCTCTCCCTTAGGAAACTAATCATAATTAGTCCCTTCATCTTCATTATGATTTCTCTCTACATCAAACATAGGTTGATTCTAACATGATCATAATTGTGTCTGCACTTGTCACTACACCCATCCTTACATCAACTATGTGATGGGAGTCCCTTGAGTAAGGAGTCAATGGGAGCATCTCTTACCCAACCTTGACTACGTCTTGAGTAAAGCTATAGCATGGGGCTAAGTCCTCTTCAAGTTGCTAAAGCACTTGCATGATGGGATGTCTCTACCAAATTGTTCCTATCAACCAAGAAACTCACCCCTCTACAAAAGTCTCTAGTTGTGTCATCACCTGCCCATCTCCCCTCCATCTCTATGTAGGGGTCCTTAATAATGTCATCATCAATCAAAGTAGCCACTATTGGTGTAGATGAGTTATAGTGCCCCAAATAATACTACTTGATAGCTCTAGGAAGAGTAGGCTCAAGTGCAAACATGGATTGGTAATAAGGTGTAATGTGCTCTAAAATCCAGACCATAACTAGTGATGGGTGATTGAATGCTAGTGATTTGTGGTGTATAATCTGATACAAATCATGGTAAATCAATGCTAGGATATTAACTCCCTCAAAATAAACTTGGCCTCAACCCATCTGCTAAATAATAAGATCCCATAACCATATGATTTGATATGTTCCTTCTCGGTTCCCAACAAGCAAGAATCAATCATGGCAGAAAGGACCTTCCACAAAGGCATAATATCAAGTGTTAGGACCAAAGTCAACTACAGTCCCCTATTGTCACCAGGACTATCAATGCTCATGAAATTAGCCTTGGATAGTCTCTCATCCTATAATGACCACTCTACTATTCTAATCATGTCCCCCTAAATAGGGACACCCAAGACCTAATAAAAATCATATAGAGTGATCATCCACTCACCAAATACACTAGGAAACTAGAAAGTGTTCTAATTTATGTCCCAATAAGTTAGAGTGTTGCCAGAATTGGGACATGCACCACTCTATCTAAACCCAATTATTGTAAGGTGGCTTGATCCACTTAAGAAAACTCCTCCATTGCTTTGGAAAACCAAGCCTTCTCTCTAGTAGCATTCCACTAGATGTGCATGTCCTATTTACACAAGCATAAAAAGTTTAAAAAGTTCAAAAACATAAAAAAGAATCAAGAAAAAACCAAAAATCAAAACACCAAACAAGTTTGAAAGAAAAAACTTCAAGTTACAAAATCACTCCCTAGTAATAGGGTGACCCTAGGGTTTCTTAGGAAACCTTCCCTTCCAATATGGGTGACTCTATATGGAAAATGGGTGACCCAAACTCATGCCCCTCTAAACCCCAAAACATGCAAAGCTTAAAAATTCTACAAGAAAATGCAAAAAATGAAATCCTAAACGTATTTCCTACATGAGAAACTACCCTACGCAATTGACGACCCTATATTTAATAATCATTTTGACACAAAATAGATAAAAACTAAAACTAGGGAATAAAGAGGTTTTTCTCATTTTTCACACTTGTGGGTTTGCCTAACAATGAGTCATTTCCTTATTTGTAAACCCTCATCACAAGATTTTCAATGACTATAATCAAACCTAATTTTGTTGTTGTTGGCTTAAAGCCTAAGATTCTCCCTCATTGCAAGCACAAACGAAGTCTAGGTTGAACTAATTTCACATATATGGGCATTTTTTCCACCTTTTCAGTAGGTCATTTCATGTGAATCGAAGCAGTGTAGGTATACTTCACATCCTATCATCAAGGTATGTCTTCTCATCTCTATTGGTCACATAATTTAGGCTAACATTTTGATTTCATGCACTTGACTCAATTTTCAATCTCCACCTTGTAGATTCTAGATAGGTGATGGGAACACACAATGAAGGTAGTATCACTCTAACCCTACATTGAAAAAGCACTCTTATTGATCTTATAGCATTAATCATGCTTATTTTGGGAAACAACACCTACCTTTCATGTAGACTATTGTACCCAAGAGGGCAAACATGTAAGTGCCTAAAATTGTATAGGTATACATGATCTAGAACTAAACGACAATTTGGAAATTTATGTCATGGTCCACATGGCACGAATAAACCATCTCTCATCCTTTCTGACTCTAATGAAAGCATTTTCTCAACTCTTAGGACCATCCCTAGAATTTGTCTTTCCCTTGCTAACATTTCACCATGTATTTGTACCCTCATCCTTTCTTAAAAATTCTTTTTGACCCTTCAACTAGTGAGGTCACCAAGCATCCTTGGGGCCACCTAGGCAACCATAGGATGCTTGAGAATCTCAAGGGTTACTAGGTGACCTCCGTTGGAAAAATGGGTGACCCACCCTGGAAAAACAAGTCACCCCACTACTAAAAGGGGTGACCTTAGCATTATATATTGACACATGAGAACTCTCATTTTTATCCATTTCCCCACCAATTTTCCTTTTTATTGTGAGCTCAATTTAGTCTTGATTCCACCTACCCCCTATTTCTCTTGAGTTCCCTCCCCCCAATCACATTTTTTATTAGATTTACTATCCTATTTAAGTAGCTTCATTCCCATTCCCAAATGGTCTTTGGTCCTACATCTTTGGTCTATGATATTTGGAGGCCTTTTTTGTGAGTTTGATACTTCTACCCCTCCACCCATAGCTACTAGAATAGGATTCTAAATTGATTCTAAGGATTCTAGGATAATTTACCATAGAGTGTCCATACTCCCTACAAGCCTCAATGCATGGCTCCTTCTTACAGCTTCAAATCTTCCACTATCACAACACTCTGCCACTTATTATTTAAGATTAATTCCCTATATTTTACCCTTCTTCCATCAATTAGAGTACCCTAGGCTAGAGAGGATAGGAGAATACAAAAGTTGAGCCCTTGAAGACTAATATGCCACAACTTCACCAAGCATATATCTGCTAAACTTCTAGGTGTGAGGTGCCAATATGATTATTATTTTGAATTCATAGATTTGCTTGCTTTTGAAAAACTTTGTTAGAATATATTAATTAGCATCAATCTTGCCTATATTGGTGACATTTTTTCACCATATTGCAGATTAAGAATAGCTAGAATTTATTTATTTTTGCAATTAGATAGGTTCGATTAAACTAGATTTAATTTCAATTCAAATAGCATTTCAAAAATCTCTTGATACAAAAACAAGACATCTAACACATCAAATCAATCAAAACCAAAACCAAAATAAAATATATCTGTATTTAGAATTAGTTAGAATTATTTAACTACATTCTAAGTTAATTAAATCACACTTCAATTTGGGAAAAATACACAAAGATAGGTTAATCATTTATTTCCTTAATTTAGATTAGTCCATCCTTTAGAAAACATCAAGATCAAAATCCCTTGATAACAACATAGGACACTCAACAAATCAAGCAAAGCAAATGCAAATTCAACATGTAACAAGTGTAGTAAAGAAGGTATAAAGTTCTTTCTTCTCTCTCCCACTATTAGGATCATGTGTCCCAGGGTTAGAGATGATTGGGTAAAGTCCATCTTAAATGAGATAAAAAAAACTCAACCAGACCAAGAAGCATTTAACACACTAACAAGTTTAGGAGAAAGTTGTTATCTTGCAATATATCTAAGAGGAAAACAATAGGAGACATGGAAAAGAAGTATCCCTCCTACAAGAATTGATTGAGATAGAGAACCATTGTCTCAACACATTTCTTGTCAATGCTCAATAGGAGTTAGACCTAATTTGAGCCAACAATATACTTGGCCATAGAAGAATTATCATAACAACACCTCTTCAGACACTTTCCAGGAAACATCCATACATCCCAAATCCAACTTCATGCCTCAACATAGTTGTTTGCCATCAAACACTCCTTCCTTATGAAGTGAGCAACCAAGTTGGTGTGACACCCACCTCATGTGCTATTACTATTGAGACTCACAAAGATTCTCCTTCCTCATGAAGAGGGTAGTCCTTTAGGCACTCCCCTACATTATTAGATTTTTCCACATGAGCAAGTGATCTGACCTCATGCTAGATGCATGAGTGCAACACATGTGCTGACCTAGATCTGACTCATACACATTTGTGTTGAGTATATTTGGACCAACACATGATCTAGCTTATATTTTCTCTAAGGCTTTTTGCATTATATCTCTATAAAAGGGTGGCATCTAGACATTAAGCCCCATAGAGATATTTTAGCTGGAGTGTTTTGTAATTGTTGAATGATGTTAAACTTCTTTGTTTTAGATTTGACTTTAGGTAGAAGAGGAAAGTTAAGTGCATTAGATTGTAATTTACTAACGATAGCAAATTGACATCTTGGCCTCTTCCTAATCTTTGATGAGTATGCCCCATTAGATTATAATCATGTGAATCAAGGTCCACATGAAAGGTAGATATAGAAAATACATAAGCCACATTGATAGTTCCTATGAATTAGGATCAAAAGATAAATTATGAGGGAACTTGTTTAAGTCCATGCTAGCCTTATGTGAACTATGGCTAGAAAATAGGCAATACAATTATTAGCCAAATTCATGAAGGAAGTGTAAAGAAAACAAGGTGAATCAAACCATTGTAAAGCTCTACCACTTAAGTGTAATCTAAGCTCACTAATCAATAAGATATCATCATTTTATAAATACTCATATAATTATAGAGTAAAAATGAATTTACACGTAAAGAGACATCTATAGAACCATCTTAGGCATCATGTAAAAGTTCTTCACTAAGGCTCATAATGTCATAATGGACCAATGTAGGATAAGACAACATGATTTCAATAAAGGACACATGAGAAGCCACTAAATTACCATCATGGCATAAGCTATGATCATGTGGGGCAAGACAATGATGTCAAAGGTTATTAAAAGCATCCATAGATTCAACATGACAAGTAGAAATATGATTGTCATTATACCATCATCATGTATATAAGAAGATAATGCATTCAAACCACATAAATCTATGGAGATAAGGCTCCATGACATATAAGAGATTTATCAGCAAAAGGTGTAACACATTCATGCATAGGTTAAGGAGGGAAAACTATGTCCATCCTACAAGGCGTGTCACAAGGTATACCCTCACTAGGTATGCACTCATCACTATCTCAATCCATATGATCATCATTAGGGTCATGGATAAATGGTCACATAAGGGTAAGTGCATGGAAATGGGGGGCTAAAGGGGGGGATTAAAAGTGACCACTTTTTTTTCCCAAAATTAGAAAAATTTGGCATACCTATGATCAAACTTCAATGAGTAATTTGGCATACCTATGATCAAAATTTGGCGATGTGATAAGAACATGAATACTAGTGCTTGGAATCTAGTTTCTAAACTACTATTTTTTTAAATGGTGGAGATTTAGAGTGCCAGATTTTGAGAGCACACAAAGTGGTCCTATTTTTGACCCAAAAATATAACATAGTGTCAGATGTGCTCTCTCCGTTTTTTGAGTTTCGCTAATTATTTAAAAATTCATTTAGTGGAAAATTAGCTAAGATCTTGTATCGGTACAAGTTTTTTTCCTAATTTTTTGATGAATATATTTGTTTTTACTAATTTTAAAGTGGACACATTCTAAAAAATAAAAAAAATGAGCATACTCCCCTCCTAATTTTAAGAAAAGTAATTATTATTTTTCAATGTGTATAGAATGAAACATAGAATGTAAAAAGATATTTTTCTCAAATTTGTATGAGCCAACCAAAAATTATGTAGAAAAATAATACACGTGTTTTTTGAAAAAAATAAAGAAACTACTAAAATTAATTAGAGATCAAGACCTTAATATAATCATATTTAAAAAAAGTTACATGGTTAAAAAGCTCAGATAAAATTTTATGCTATAGTGGTGTTTTTTATTATAAAAATTATCTTGAAATATGGGAATTTGATGGAGGGCATGCTTAACATTTGTTTGCTTTTTGTATGCTTTTCATAAAACATGTCTTTGGCACCCAAATTGAATTTCCAACCCTTGGGATTTGTAAATTCAAACTTTTTCCAAGCCTAAGGGTGACATTTGATTGGTTAAAATTGGAATGCATGTGTGTTATAATGCACATACATTATGAAAAATGATTATGAGCCATAACACATGCACACTATAACGCTCATGCATACATTTTTCAAAATGTGAGTGTGTTTTGAAGAATTATGAAAGTTTGACCACTTTTTGCACTTCCCCACAAGTGTATCTAATAGGCATGGATGACTACTAATAAAATGAAGGAGGGAAACAATGAGATATGCTAGAATAAGACCTCCAAAGAACACATATCCCTATCCTTAGTATAATGTGTTAGATATTATCAAAGATAGAGGGATAATGTATAATTAAAGATAAGGGCCTATCAAAATATGATATGCATGCAAATCAGCCAAGGAGCAAGATATAAAAGAAGGCATAATGATAAAATATCCTAGCATGAGAGGCTGGGAAAAGAGATAGACCACTAGAGAACCCAAACCCTAATCAAAATACATAATCATATATAGATAAAACCCTAGAAAATCTAAAAAGAATAATAAAATCATACTAATATCAAATCTAAAATGTCTTAAAATCATTAAACGTATAGCTCTAATATTAACCCTAGGAGTGTAAATATGGATGAGTTTACCAAAAATATAAAGGAAATTAAAATTTCCCTAAGTTGGATCTAGGCTAATCTAACAAATGCATACAAATAAGCACACACTAACCTATATTAATAAATGATGATACTATGGGCTAATGTATTATAAAATAATAAATGCTAAAGTATGGGAAGTAAATGTGATAAACAAAGTTACTTAGCTTTATGTTGGAGGAAGATTAATATTTTTTCTATTGATGCATTGAATTTGAGATGCCTCAAGATTGGAAATGGTTATATGACATTTTATAGCTTGCCTTGAGATCTAGCCAATTAATTTGCACTATGTGGGGTCGAGTTTGTGGATCAGGGTCAAATTTGTGCCCTAGAAATGTCTTGCACCCACAAAAATGAGTTGGTAGTCTATATGATTTTTTTTTTTTTGTTTCACTTGATTCGTCTCTACATTTTCTACCTTTTTTGTTATACGAGAGTAGCAATATTTAAAAATACCTTTGAAGAATTGGTGTTATGTCACAAGGGAATATGTTTGAACTTTGCATAGGTCAACCCTTGGAAACATGTGTAAAGATTGAAGACAACAAATTTCAACCATGTAGATACTCCTAAGATGAATGTGCAAATCTAGATTTATTTTAGAGCACCAAACTAATGTGTTTCCTTCATTAAATATGAATGATAATACTTAGAATGATTAGAGTTGAAAGTATGATGAATGGATATAATTGAATGCCTTCAAATATAAGAACATATCAACAAATCATGTAAAAGTGTGTTAAGTCAACCTTAGGTAAGAAAAGAATCAATGGGAGTTGGCCAAAATTGAATTTGAATTATAAAATTTTGAGGGCCAAGTTCACAGCCATAGGGTTAACCTTGCACCCATAGAAATGACCTAGGTCATAAAAGGGCTCAGATTATGGTAGGCAACATATGCATAGGATATGTGCATGAATAGGGATAATTAATATATGATCCGGAGAATCTATTAGAATGTGTGCATGTATGGATAAAGCAAGAGATAAATGTATATGAATGTGTGTAAGCAACAAGTAGATAGTATAGGGAGAAGAAGCCCAACTTTATACAAAATTACACCATTTGTTAATATGTAAACGTATGAAGTCACTCTCTGAAAATAAACAAAAACTAAATGAAAAATATGAGTATACAAATTTAACCATTACAATAATATATAATACTATTTCACTAAAAACAACTAATATGCAAATGTATGAAGTCACTCTCTAAAATAAACAAAAACTAAATGAAAAATATAAGTATACAAATTTCACCATTACAATAATATATAATGCGGTTTCACTAAAAACAACTAATATGTAAATGTATGAAGTCACTCTCTCAAAATAAACAAAAACTAAATGAAAAATATGAGTATACAAATTTCACCATTATAATAATATATAATACTATTTCACTAAAAACAATTAATATGTAAATGTATGAAGTCACTCTCTCAAAATAAACAAAAACTAAATGAAAAATATGAGTATACAAATTTCACCATTATAATAATATATAATACTATTTCACTAAAAGCAACTAATATGTAAATGTATGAAGTCACTCTCTTAAAATAAACAAAAACTAAATGAAAAATATGAGTATACAAATTTCACCATTACAATAATAATATATAATACTATTTCACTTAAAACAACTAATATGTAAATGTATGAAGTCACTCTCTCAAAATAAACAAAAACTAAATGAAAAATATGAGTATACAAATTTCACCATTGCAATAATATATAATACTATTTCACTAAAAACAATGCTACACAATTACAAAAATTAAAGGCAAATGCTAAGATAATGTGGACCTTTTGTAAATAACTTCCATTGGATTGCATCTTGCATCCCAAGTTGTGTGACAAGCAATTCCTATAGATTGCAATATGAATGGAGTGTCAATCATACTTAAGTGACAATGAAATATCCTAGTAATATAGCTATTAAATATTATTAGTCCCTGCCTTCGGCAGGGTAACTATTGTTTTCACCGTGATAGCATTTTTTTCACCGTAATAGCATTTCTTTGGACGTTGGACTTTGTGCAAGTGTTATAATCAAAATTAGCCTAAGCTTTTTAGTCTATCCTTGTATTATTTTCCCGTTGATATCTGTGCAATGACAATAATCAAAGTTAAACCTAAGTCGCATTGGCAATTTGTTTGCCCATTGGCAATCTTGATAAATTTTTTGGGATGGCAGGTGAATGTTTATAATTTTTTTGGTTGTTTTTGTCAGAGCTTTGGCTGCATGCTTGAAAACGTGGCGGGATAAGGAGGGGAATCTTCAGGTTTCTGAAGCTACGTGTTATTCTGCAAAGCAGCTCAGGGCCTTGTCTATGCTTCCACATTGTCATGCCTCCCTTCAAACCTCAAAAAAATCTGTCAAAAAACATTATGCTCTTTTCTCCGGGGCTGGCCATTGCTCTGGGGTGGCATTCTCCAAAGCAGTTCTCGTGCCTGGTCTCTGTCTCCACATTTTGCACACATGCAACAGGCCTTCCAAACCCTAGCGCTTCGTCTATGCTGATAGCTGAAACTTCTTGATTGTCCTCTCAGTATCTGCTGGCTGCTGCAATTTCTGTAGCGTCTGCATTGATTTTCCTTATAACTTGTTTCTTATTAAATTATTCAATAGGTTACTTTACTTTACAAATTGGCTGGAATGCTTGGGTTTCGCAGGACCAAGCCAGCAGATGCCTTCAGCATGAGGAAGGACTGTTCAACAATAGTGGGCTTAATAAGGATGCCTCAGATTGCTTGAATGATATGGAGTGGTATGATACCGTAAAATCTCATTCACCAGTATTCTTATTTATGGCACTTACACAATCTGAAAATATAAGAAATCAGTTACGGTAACTATTTTCATCATGTTTTGATTTCTTCTATCTTGACAACTAGAGGGGTAGTCAGATGACCACTGTCTTAGATATGTAACATTTCATTGTTCTTTCCTAGTTACAAGACTATGCTAACCCAATTTGAGTTTCTAGGCTACCATAAGGACTTCACTTTCTGTAAACTGACTAGTGCCTAGCATCTTCTCTGATTTCACTTGTTTTCACTTTCTTATTCTCTTCTTGCCCTATCATTTGGCAAACAGGCAATAGACGCCTAGGAGGGTAGTCCCCTTGAGATAGAGAGATTCAGAGAATGATCAGACAAATTAAGTATTTTCATCTTCACAGTGAATATTTATTGCAGCAGAGCTGTAATCCTAGGTCATCGTTGTAGCTAGCACCCCATCTTTCAGTTTTTTGGTTTACAAGGCATATTATACAGTGCATCGATTTCTGTATTTTGTTATGTAGTGTGAACTATTATCCTGGTAAAGAGAATGTGGTTTCCTTGTGCTGACTATTTCTTTGATGTTTGCAGGAAGTTGATATTTGGTATTTTAGATGTCTCATCTTGGAGTTGTTGACATTCTAAATACCCTATGCAGGATTATTAGATGTTGAGATTCATCATCGTTTATAGGAATGATAATCTATTATCCTCATAAGTAAATTTTATGTAGCAGGAATTTTTTGCTTACATTTATATGAACATTTCAGTTTGCCTGAATGTTGTGGCTCGGTGGCAAGCAGTTGGTTTACAAAATGTTGTGTCATAGGTTGAGTCACACTTGCTCTCTAATGACCACTGACCCTAATGATTCTGGCATCCAATTTACTGGTAAAAAAAGTTATTCATTTCAATATATGAAATTTTATTCATGATTTATTTTGTTAAATTAGATGGAACAACGACCCCAATGTACACCAGAGCTTGATAAATATTTATCTGAATCAAAGGGTAACGTTCCAGATAGAATAAAGAGCATATTTCCTAAAGAAAATGCAGAAGTAATTAACCTACTGGCCTGCTTCATGGACTGCAAATTTCATAGGCACAAACTCATTTAATAGGGAAAGATACTGCATTTATAGATTGACACTATAGAAAAATTTACAATTTGTCATTAGATCCATGCCTGGGAGGTTTAGTCTTCAATTGATAGCTTAGACATGGAGCTACATCTGTAACAATCCATTTCTTCGAATTCGGAAAGGGGAAGAATAAGAAAATACTAGAGGATATTTATGCAGAATTATCTAGTACACTATTGAGTTAGAGATCTTTTTCATAGATGTTATTAGCAAATGACAAGTGAAATATATAGTTCTCAAAACATTTTATTTTAGATTTAGCTCATAGTTAAATGATACAACATGTAATCTTACACAACTATGGAAAGGTCTATGCATGCAACTTTGTAGTAGATAAACAAGCAGCACAGAAACTAAAAAAATGCTTTTGTACTTGTATACATTACAAATAACTTAACAGAAGACAGTGAACTGTTTATTAATACTATCTCAACAATCTTATAAATAGTAAATTGTTTTACACAGGTTTGCACAAAAAAATTCTTGCAGTGAGGCAGGGACTGCAGCTGCACGGCAGCCCTTGTATTATCTATACAACATGCTAAATGGTTTTCGAACATTACCTTTGGACATGACCTAAGTTGACCCGACATCATGATTAATTTACGTACATCACTAATTTACTCCCAGTCTACACGTCAATGGCAACTTACGTTTGTCTGAAATGCGCATCAAACTCATTTCAAAAAGTTTGGTTCAAGCCAGTGTTGATTTGATTAGCCTACGCAGGTGTAATGACAAACATAAATTACAAAACCTAAAATCCAACTCCCCCAACAACTCTGGTAAGTTGGATCTGATTTTTAACTAAAGTCCACCCATAAATCCTTATCATCTCCGAAAACTTGCAAACCCTAAACTTCAAAGATGACTGGAAATTCACCCTTATCCACCCGTGGAATTCAAAGACTCCGTGGATATATATAAGTAATGTGGGTTGGTGTTGAAGCATTGCTCAATTCATTTCAAGTATAATGGAGATGAATAAGCTTAATTTGAGAGCTGCAGCAACTGCCCTTATTCTGGTCACCTGTATCGTGTGGATGGCCTCTGCAGCGGGAAGCATAGCCATATACTGGGGCCAAAACGGCAACGAAGCCTCTCTTACCAAAACTTGCGCTAGCGGGAACTTCAAATATGTCATAATCTCGTTTCTTGCCGTGTTTGGAAACGGCCGCACACCGCAGCTGGATCTGGCGGGCCACTGCGACCCTTCCTCTGGCGGGTGCAAATCGCTGAGCAGGGAAATAAAGTCATGTCAGCAGAAAAACATAAAGGTGTTTCTCTCCTTGGGGGGAGGCGCCGGAAGCTATTCCATCGCCTCCGCCCAAGACGCTCGGAATGTGGCAAACTATCTGTGGAACAATTTCCTGGGCGGGCAGTCTTCGTCGCGGCCTCTGGGTAACGCTGTTTTAGACGGCATCGACTTCGACATCGAGGCCACGACGGAGCGCTGGGATGACCTGGCCAGAGCTGTGTCCGCTCTCTCCTCCCGCGGCAAAAAGGTTTACCTCAGCGCCGCCCCGCAATGCCCTTTTCCCGACGCTTCTCTGGGAAATGCCCTGCAGACGGGACTCTTTGACTACGTTTGGATTCAGTTCTACAACAACCCCCCTTGCCAATTCGCCAACGGAGATGCTTCCAGTTTGCTCAGTTCTTGGAACCGGTGGACGACTTCCATACCCAAAACTACGAGTTTCTTTATGGGACTTCCTGCCTCCAGCGGAGCTGCAGGTAGCGGCTTTATTCCCGCTGCTACGCTGAAGTCGAATGTGCTGCGTCAGATCCAGAAGTCGTCCAAATATGCGGGAGTAATGCTGTGGTCCAAGTTTGATGATGAGCAAACTCAATACAGCTCATCTATTAAAGCTTCTGTCTGAGATCAGAGATGGTCGTCACTTGAGCTACAGGTGTATTGTATATCTAGTTAAACTAGCAATCACACCTTAGTGTGCAATGGGTAGCCGAAATTGAAAGAGTATTGGAATTGTTGACCGTAACCTTAGTTTTGTAATCTCATGATGGGTAATTATTTTTTGTTTTAGGAAATGTCTCTTGAATTGTGATGGGTGGTAAAGGTAAAATTTAGAAATAATTATTCATAAAAAGGTTATGCATGTAGCCATGTTCTCTGTTTAAAATTGATAGGTACTCTACCTCTTTCTTTTGATCTATCTCTCTCTCTTCCTCTCTTTGTCACTCTACCTCTTCCTTTCTCTCTCTCTCTCTCTCTCTCTCTTTGTGTCTCTCTCTCCCTATTTATCTCTCTAGGTCTCTATATATATCTATGCCTCCCTCTCTATCTCTATTTCCCTATCACACACTTCCTATCTCAAAGATCTCTCTCTCTCTCTCTCTCTCTCTCTCTCTTCCTATCTCAAAGATCTCTCTCTCCCTCTCTCTTTGTTTCTCTATCTCTATCCCATTTGTTGACATGAGTGATTTGTGTTGGTTCTTTTCCGTTACCCTATTTATTTCTTTTTAGTGTATAAATCCTAGTTAATTCATTGGTAGTCACACTTGTTTGTATCCATAGATATTAAGAATCACCTTTTTTCTTGTGGGTTGGGATATTTCCTATTTTTCCCCAAAGACTATTGTTAGCTGTGAAGAATATCTTTGATTTAGTTTCTTTCAGGAAGACAAAGAGTGGAATAGAAGATAATGTTTATCTACAAATAATAACCTGTGTATCTAGTTCCTCCATTTCCAGCTGGTTGACCATAAATTTTTTTTCTTTTTAGTAGAAAGTTATATTTCTTAGAAGTGTTTTTTCCATGATAATAAGTAGTTAGGAATTGAGGGGATATGCTTGCCTCAAGCCTCTACAACTATTTATCCTTTTCTATATTTATTGTGATGGAGAATGACAGGGTGCAAATACAACATTGTATCCAATCAATCATCTATTTGGGGAATCTAAACTTTCATAAAGTCTAGTTTAGGAAGAAGTTCGAATCACACTTGTAAAATTCTTTAGATATGTCAAGCATTGTAACAATCCCTAACCAATGTTGTTTTGGTTGAGTGGAGTTGTTGGCTAAGATCATGTCCTTCATAGTGGATGTACTAGTTGTTCATCCACTTAAAATAACTTTATAATTTAGTGAATGTTCTAGCTCTTCCTATCTCCATTTTTTGTAGATACAACATAATTGAGTGGTATACCCAAATGATGAAAACTAAATTTTGCACCCCCAATTCTAGAGAACAAAGAAAGGATGTTGATCCCCTTTAGATAAACAGGCTTCAAAACAAAAAGGATGGTATCCTATAAATAACAATTTTACATAAATAGAAGTCAGTTTTTAAATGTTTGGTTACAAAGTCTCCTTCATGAATCGGATGTCCATGGTCCTAGCCCTTGATCATGTTAAATTAAGCTTGTTGTCCTCTATAATGTGGTTGCCTTATTTATATATAAGAATAAATATATTTGGAAAACAATATAGAATACTTTAATACTTTTAGTATAATATTTAGTCTAAAATTGAGTATTTAAATTATATTTATATATCTATATATATTTTGGATTTATGCACAACACATAAATTAAGAGTAAACATATTTCTAATATAATATATAATATATTAACTTTACTCTCTCTCTCTCTCTCTCTCTCTATTCAACCCTTGCAAAATGAAACTAGGGTTAGAATGAATATATGTCCATATCTCTATCTCTTTATCTATCTCTATTCAATTCCATATTTCTTCCCCTAGGTCTCATCTTTCTCTCTCACTCTCTCTTGATTCTTGATTAATTTGTATCAATCTCTCTCTCTATTATTTAAATAAGCCCTCTCCCATTTTCTAACTAATTCAAATAAAATATTCGAATTAGGTCCTCCCCTCTCACCACATTCCAACACTTGTCCACCTCTCAATTGAGTCATGTGTGGTAGTACAATTTTTATTTAATATCCTTCACATGTCCAACTAATAGGTCAGCCCTATTCTCCTTCGCACACTTGTCTCATGACTACAACTCCTCTTGAAGTGGGAAACCCTATTCGATCCTAGCTGTCCACATCATTGAAATCAACTTTCGATCTCAACCATTAATTCAAATCAGCCATTTCCTATAAATCAACCCTCACCCAAGCCATTTGCATGCATTGAGTTTCAAGTATCCTTATTCTATCGAAATACCATTAGAGCCTTTGCATTATTCATCCTCATGCCATTGTTATGTTTCTGAAATAGTGAGCACCCAACATTCCCCCCATAATCAATCCTTCAAAATCTTGCATTCTTATGCGATGTTGAGAAGAACAATGGAGATGAATCAAGTTTAGCACGGAGATCGGTTTGCATTTACATTTTTTGTTTTGATTTTCATGTTATCTTGTGCTCTATTGTGCTTGTTAGGGTTTCATTATTGTTGTTTATGCTTTAGCCCTAATTTTTACCCTAACTATACATCCAAATAAGCCCTACTTTTGGTAAAAGCCTTAGTGAGCCTCCTGATCTCTCCAACAACACTCATTCAAGTCTCCCAGCACCATATATAGAAAGACCACAAAACATCCTTAACATTAATCTCCAAACTTTAAAATAATTTGATATACCTTCATGGTTTGAAAATATAGTCTTGCAAACTCTTCTCCTTACTCTCAAAGACAAAAAAATATGAAACAATCTATACAGACCTTTGGAACCAAACATTCAAGCTCAGAAGTTGCAAAACATGCACCATGCATCAATTTTCCAAACCTTGGAGATATGAGACAACTGCATTATGTTTTCTTTTCAGTGATCTATGATATACACAATGTGCATTTCAACCAGATCGATAAGGTAGAAAAAGACTTTTCTTTATCCTCCATGGCTCATCCTTCCTTCTTGTGGATCTTCTTAGATGTATAAACTTCTGAAATGCTCTTCTCATGAGGCTAGAACTTGCAAGATTATCCAAAAACCCTAGAAATCTTGACAAAACCCTAAAAAACTCAAACCTAGACTTAAGACTCACAATTTCAAAATGAGATTCCCTCTTCTTGAGTGCATGTGGATTTGGAAAGATTAAGGTTCTTTTAAAATCTTTTGACTCTTTTATGTACCATTTGACATGGCAACAAGAACACTTTTATCACACAAATGTATTACACAAGCTTTGTTTAAACCTTCCAAAGACTATTTAACACCTAACAAGACCTATTAAAGGTTTATGCATACATTTAGGAATGATATAATAACCATCCAGTACCTCCAATGATCTTGATGATTATTTGAGTCTAGAGAACTCAAAATAACTCAACATTTTAGCAACCTCTATGTGTTGCTTGCCTACTAAGTGTTTGAAACCAGTGACCTTAAGTATCCATTGGTCATAGGAGTCATAAGATCCTAAAATAACTTTGAAAGAAAAGACACAAGACTTGATTAAACTATTGATAGTACCTCAGAAAACAACAAAACAAAAAGAAAAAAACACAAGAAACCACCTAAAAGACAACAAAAATGTAGTCTCTTAATGAGAAAGCAACATGTGCAACAACCAAGTTTGGAGGAAAAGAAACTCTTACACAAACCTAAACTAACCTAAAACTAAACAAGTAAAAGGTTGTCTAAACAAAGCCATTTTAAACTAGTTCTTTAAAATAGGTGCCCTTCCTGATCAATTCAGAATGCTTTTCATGCTTGTGAGGAGCCAAATAGAGATGGAGAAAGAGTGGATATTCAACAAACTATTGAAACACTTCTCCAAGAATGAAAATAAAATCACTTACCCACTTAAGTTGACTAGAAAAATAGCTACTTTCAAGTGGATAGGTAGGCTGACCATGTTCGTCTTGATGCTCAATATTATGCTTTGGATCAAGCATGACATGATATTATTCCTTATTGTTGGTCTCTAACTAGGATAGATGTCAGATAGGACATCTTCTTGTAAAATCAATGTTGATCTCATACTTATGCTCTACTGCTTTTCTATCCTGCTGATTAGAATGCTTTATCTCTAGTGACTCATTTGGAAACATAGTCACTTTCACCTTATGTTCATGTTGTTCATGAATTTTCTCTTTAGGAGATGTGGGTTTGATGTTTAAGTTTGAGCAAAAATCTTCTAACTCATCCCAAAAGAAATCTTCTTCTAACTCTTCTTTACTCTTTTGCATGAGAGGACTTACTTCAGCTTTATGACAACTTTCTTGAAAGCTTGAAGAGACATCAATATCATATTCTTGGAGCATAGGTCTTGATTTGATATCTTATTCAAATTTATAGGCAACCTCATGCACAAAAATCTCCTCATTCCCCAAAATAGGATTGTCCTTGTGTTCTTTATGAGTTAATTCTTCATTCTCATGCTTATCTCGATAGACTAGAAACTTATCAAAGTCTCCAACATCTTCATTCTAATTCAACTTCTTTGCTAGTGTGAACATTGGTATTCTCTTTTCACCATTGTTAACAAAGTAAGGCAGTTGATCAAACAAGAAGACCAACTCTTCCTTTTCATTTGATTCAATCTCCACTAGATTTTGCACAAGTTGTCTCTCTAACTGAAGATTCTCCCCATGCATCCTTTGC
This sequence comes from Cunninghamia lanceolata, assembly GCA_027924645.1. NCBI lineage: Eukaryota > Viridiplantae > Streptophyta > Pinopsida > Cupressales > Cupressaceae > Cunninghamia > Cunninghamia lanceolata. The sequence continues at coordinate 1,295,531 of BSBN01001040.1, read as the reverse complement.
ATTTTTCTCTCATTCATCTCATCAAAAGCATGGAAAAAACACTTAAATGAGTCAAAGTCTAAAGGATTCATTATTGAGCATGAATCAACACCCTCTACATGTCTGTAATGTTCATAGTCAAGGGGAAATATTGGGTGAACAACAATAACTCCTCATTCTTCTTTTGTCTCAAATAACTCCTCTTTCCCATCCAACCAACTAGCTTGTCAAACAAATGGTTCATCCTTGAAACGAGAAATTGTACTAAGACAAGAAAGATGATTTGGTATGGGGATTTGAAGGGGTTGTTGAGTTTCTTGAAGAAGAGTAGGCTCTTGAGAGGGTTGCTCCTAAGATATAATAGGCCAAGTTTACACATGTATAGGCCCTTGTAACGGACGAGAACTTCTAAAACTTGGGATTTTGAAGCAAGGAGACATACTTTAAGATTCAAAAGGTTTTCCTTGATTGAAACTTGGGATTTTGAGCATAGAAATGTCCTCTATTGTAGGTTGATCCATAGTTGTAAGAGGAGCTGGTCTGAAGCTAAAGATGAAAGAGGTTGATTAGGTTTCTTGCCTTTGTGTTTGGCCAATCACTTGCTTCATTTGCTCTTCTTTAGCTCCAACTTGTCTATCAAGAAATTCTTCTTCATACCTTTCTTGTATTTCCCTCTCTTGCTGATGAAGATAAGCTTGACAAGCAAGATCTTCCTATTGCATGTTATACTCCCACTCTCTTACAACAGAATCCAATTATTTTTGCAAGTTTAACATCATATATTTGAGGCTCATGTTGTCAACATACTAAGGCTGGCTAGGAGGGTAAACATGCTAGTTTGGAAAAAAATAGCCTTCTTTAGATTGATTATAAGCATGGGTAGGCTGCCGAGAAGGTTAAGTAAGGGTGGGAGGGAGGTAAGCATGATGAGAATGCAAATATATTATTGTGACAGGGTTGTTTGGGATGAAACCAACAACATTTTCAGTCTAAAATATAGATGATTAGAATGCATAAAAACTATAATTTTACAAAGAGGAGGGGAAGGAACATATTTTCCATGATAGTTTGACATGCTAGCATTCAAAGAAGCTGGAAATTAATTGAAATATTCTTTTAAAATAAGAACAATCAAGTTTGATTCTTGATAAACAAGTACATACCAATAGATTACTAGGTGATAGGAAGTCTTCAGATGAAGGAAAGGATCAAGGATATCACCTAAATCTTAATCTTTGACAATCTTTAAGCACTTGGACTACTTAAACCAATAGTTTTGAACTTGGAGTCGTCATGGTGTTGAAGAACTGCCCTGAATGGTAAGATACACTGAATAATAAAATAAAACTCTTCAATGGATGATGTTGGGATCATCAAACCTATCCCACTAGGCATGCCAAATATTGTTATCACTAAGATCACACCCTTGTTGAATCTAGTTGAAAAAACCTTGTGATACAATGAGAATAGCTTCTAGGTGTGGAACCTTGCAAACTGAAGCTAAACCTCCAGATAAAGGATTAGTTACCTAACTAAACTAAGCCTCTGAAACTAAAAACTACTTTAATATTACTCTATGTTCAATGAAAAAGAGATAAAGAAGGATAACTGAAATGATAAGTGTGGTAATGCACCAAAGTAGATGACTCTTGACTTGTTTAGTGGACACAAACTATCTTAAAACTACATTTTTTCTTGCAGAGGACTGATAAATACATTCATACAAGTTTGAATAATAAACATATTTATTAAAGGAACTAATGCTCAAAAGAATAAAACATAAATTTCATGAAAACACAATATTTCTATACCTAGAAAAGACAAAAATATGAAAGATTTTAATAATAAAAAGGTCTTATACAACTGTTAAAACTCAGAGTCAAAATAATTTTCAGTTTTACAATCTAGAATGAATAATAAACTTGTCTTTTTCTATATCTAGGATGTAAAAAAACCTCTTGAGGGAATCTAGGAGGCGTCCCTTTTGATGAAAGATGAATAAATCTACCTCTTGCATGCTTTTCCACCTTTCTTAGTCCACTAGAAGACACATCATCTTGAGAAATCTCCTTGAAAATCTCTTTTGAGGCTTGGAGGGGAGGTTGATAATAATGTTTTCAAACTCTATTTCATCTCTCCTAAGTTGACTAGGTCTCTTCAACCACCCACTCTCCTAAAAGGCCTCAAACTGCCATTAGCTGCTTGCAAACTTCCTTTGCCAAGAAATAGGACATATTTCCTATTTTCTTGTAACTACCATAACATCTTTTAACTCCTTGAGGGTGTGGAAAAAGAGAGTCTCCCTTCATTTGTGCATTGTTTGAAAACAAATCATAGACCATCTGGAGTTTTTATATATCTTGACTAAGTCTATACAAGTCATTTATGAAACCTTATAGACCCTGAAAAGATAACCAATGCTTCAACTTCTTGACAATGCTTATGAACTTTCAAACTCCATGCAGACCTTATCATGGTTTACAAGGAGTTTACATTCTCCTCTATTCTCACACTCCTTATATGATCTTATCCATGATCTTAGTGTTATTTCAAATTGTCATACTCCTGTCCTGCATCTTTGTCTATACTCAATCTCAATCAATGTATACTACCTTTAAAGTGCTTTATATTCCCTGACAACACTCCTGACTTGGACTGAGCTCATGCAATGGAAGACTGCCCTATTTTCCATGTCAATCTATGCACCGTATTTGCTTATGTAGGACTTCAAAACCTTACAATACCTCTGACTAGACTTTGACCACATACCCCAAACAAGGCAAACTTTTAGATAGTGGGTACAAGACCATGTGTTCCTGTTTCTTCTTCAGATTGCATTGAAATTTTAGTTAATTTCTCATATGACGACACTACCTTAGTAGGTTGACCCAATATTTGATACATAAGACCAAGAACAAAATGGGCACAGACATTTTTAGGCATCTTGTGAGCAACATGTACTAGACCCTATGCAAGTAAGCAACTCCAAGGTTTATAAGTGCATCCAAATAGTCTGGCCCAATAGATAATAAATATGACAAAACATAAACTACACTCTACACACGGCTAGTTTTGAGAAGCATTAAGCCAAGGGTGTTCCAAATAGATGCATGTTTATCATCTCTATGTACTAATTCTTTCAACTTGTAAACTACATCTTCAATTTCATCCTTTTGTTTTATCTAAAGTACAGTGATCTCCAACACTATCTTGCAAAAGACACTAGGCATGGTGGATCTAAACTAGAGAACATAACTAAACTCTAATTTCCTGAAAAGACTCTCTTACCAAGTGACAAAGACATCTTATCCACTTACATACATTATAAGATCATCCCTATGCTTACCACAAAGTTTCCAATATTGTTCATGACCTTCACACGCTATGCTAACCATGTTAATAGCCATAAGGCTCTCATATTTTGACAAATCTCTCATGGTTTTAAAAAGATGTTTATAGGCCCATGGAAGGTTTGACAGATTTGAAACTTCTTGGACAGTGCCTTAGGTTCTTCACAAACCTTACAAATTTTGAGCAGACCTTATCAATTGTATGTAGATTCTTGACAAACTTTTAATAATGTTGAACAACTTATATAGGGTTGTCTCAAGAGTATACAAACTTTCAATAAAATATAATGACTGTACAAGGGTTTGTTATACCTTTGAGAGGTTAAAAGAGACCTTAAGTACCTTTGTATTCTTAATCACTGTCATACAAACTTCTACAGATCTTTAACATTGTCATACAAACTTCCTAAAGGATTAAGTAGACAGTTCAACCTTTTGACAGACAATGTTGGGATTTGCCAAACTTTCCTATGACTTAACATGATTTTCAATGACGGTGTAACCTTTTATGCATGTACAGATCTCTTACAAGATTATAGTTTTAAGGCTTCTTAGGGTTTCAAAAACAACTCTAGACTCTTGATAGATCCTCATAATGGTTTAATAGGCTTCCACTCATTTGACTGACCCTGTTAGAGTTCGAGACAGACTCTATTTGGTTTCACAATCTTTTTGAAAGATTTTGTCAAACTTTTTAGATTCCACAAACTTTATAACTGCTATATAGAATCTCTAAACTTCCTTGATAACTATTTAGGCTTGTACAACCTTCTAAACTTCTTACAAACCTTCAACAACATTACCAATGGTTTATGGTTTTCCACAGAGACAAGAATAGGTAATAGGTTTTCTTGGAAAGTTGATACATTGTAAAGTGCCATCACCGGAATTCACCTTACCTACATCTTTGTTACCTTGAAAAGGCTTCCTAATGTGATCATCTCCTACTAGAAGAGATGTAGCCCTTGATGCACCAATAATTACTTTGTTGATAGATGAGGTTGAGAGCGTTAGAATGACTGATGCATCATCGGATTTGATTATAGAAATTAATGGTTCAATCATCCTTCTTGCATCCAAATAAGCCTTGCTTTTTGTAAAATCCCTAGTGAGCCTCCCAATCTCTCCAAAAAAACTCATTCAAGACTCCCAAAACCATATAACAGAGACCACATAACATCCTTAACATGAATTTCCAAACTTTAAAATAATTTCATATACCTTCATAGTTTGAAAAGATAGTCTTGCAAACTCTGAACTCTTTACTCATTGCTATAGAGTATTTTACAAAATGATCGTACTTTCATAATCATTTCTATAGAGTATTTTACAAAATGGGTGGAAGCAATGCCTCTAATTAATGTATTATGGATGGTAATTGCAAGGTTTGTTCTAAACCAAATCATTTGCAAGTTTAGAATGCCACAATTCCTAGTAATAGACAATGCCTCATCCTTTAAAACCCTTAGATGTGGGAACTATGTGAATGGTTCCACATTAATCACAACTTTGCATTTGTGTATTATCCTCAAGGGAATAGATAGGCAGAAGCCACCAACAAAACATAAAAATCTATATTGGTCAAAATGATCAAAGACTTAAAATGAGGTTGGCATTTACAATTGTACCATGCCCTTTGGGCCTATAGGACAAGCATTCAAACACCCACAATGGAAACCCCATATGTGATCACCTTTGGATCAGAAGCTATCCTTCCCCTTGAGGTAGAAATATCCATCTTACAAGTGTCTTTCAAGGACTCCTTGACCACAAATGATATCGAGCCATTAGATTAGTAGAGCTCAACATGCTTGATGAGAAATGATTAAGAGCTATGTAGAAACATAAAACATACCTAGCCCATACAATAAGTAGTACAATAAGAAGGTCATCCCCATACCATTCAAAGTCAAATATCTTATACTTAGAATAGATAACCTAATATATTAAAGATAAGATGAAGTTTGAAAGCTTATAACAAATTAGGTTGGCCCATATATAGTGAAGGAAGATGTCAACAATGGAGCCTACCTTCTATACACCATGGAAGGAAAAGAGTTTGGCAAGACCTTCAAGGATTTTCACCTTAAGAAATTATAATGTATATAAATTTTTTTAAAAATACATATATACATACACATATGCATACATACAAAGGAAAAAGTAAAACATCCAATTCATTTTGTTCTCTCCATCCTACCACTAAAGGCTTCCTTGCATCCACTAGGAGTTCCTCTCTCTCCTCATGGTAGGGACAAAAGCATCCAATTATGCATTCTTGATCAAGGCTTTCCACTCATCCATGTTACCTATGTAATCAAGCACAAAGTAAAGAAGAGTGTTATGTCATGGTTAGAAGCTTAAATGATAGTATGCTAAGAAAAGAAGATTAAAGGCTCAAAAGGTGAAATACTCATGAGGATCTCTTGCCTACCAAGAGGGCTCAATCTCTCTCATTTAATCATCTATTTGTTGGGCTAAACAAATTGTCTATGGAGAAAGTACAACATCATTTGAAGTATCCTCATCCTCCTCTCCCTTAGGAAACTAATCATAATTAGTCCCTTCATCTTCATTATGATTTCTCTCTACATCAAACATAGGTTGATTCTAACATGATCATAATTGTGTCTGCACTTGTCACTACACCCATCCTTACATCAACTATGTGATGGGAGTCCCTTGAGTAAGGAGTCAATGGGAGCATCTCTTACCCAACCTTGACTACGTCTTGAGTAAAGCTATAGCATGGGGCTAAGTCCTCTTCAAGTTGCTAAAGCACTTGCATGATGGGATGTCTCTACCAAATTGTTCCTATCAACCAAGAAACTCACCCCTCTACAAAAGTCTCTAGTTGTGTCATCACCTGCCCATCTCCCCTCCATCTCTATGTAGGGGTCCTTAATAATGTCATCATCAATCAAAGTAGCCACTATTGGTGTAGATGAGTTATAGTGCCCCAAATAATACTACTTGATAGCTCTAGGAAGAGTAGGCTCAAGTGCAAACATGGATTGGTAATAAGGTGTAATGTGCTCTAAAATCCAGACCATAACTAGTGATGGGTGATTGAATGCTAGTGATTTGTGGTGTATAATCTGATACAAATCATGGTAAATCAATGCTAGGATATTAACTCCCTCAAAATAAACTTGGCCTCAACCCATCTGCTAAATAATAAGATCCCATAACCATATGATTTGATATGTTCCTTCTCGGTTCCCAACAAGCAAGAATCAATCATGGCAGAAAGGACCTTCCACAAAGGCATAATATCAAGTGTTAGGACCAAAGTCAACTACAGTCCCCTATTGTCACCAGGACTATCAATGCTCATGAAATTAGCCTTGGATAGTCTCTCATCCTATAATGACCACTCTACTATTCTAATCATGTCCCCCTAAATAGGGACACCCAAGACCTAATAAAAATCATATAGAGTGATCATCCACTCACCAAATACACTAGGAAACTAGAAAGTGTTCTAATTTATGTCCCAATAAGTTAGAGTGTTGCCAGAATTGGGACATGCACCACTCTATCTAAACCCAATTATTGTAAGGTGGCTTGATCCACTTAAGAAAACTCCTCCATTGCTTTGGAAAACCAAGCCTTCTCTCTAGTAGCATTCCACTAGATGTGCATGTCCTATTTACACAAGCATAAAAAGTTTAAAAAGTTCAAAAACATAAAAAAGAATCAAGAAAAAACCAAAAATCAAAACACCAAACAAGTTTGAAAGAAAAAACTTCAAGTTACAAAATCACTCCCTAGTAATAGGGTGACCCTAGGGTTTCTTAGGAAACCTTCCCTTCCAATATGGGTGACTCTATATGGAAAATGGGTGACCCAAACTCATGCCCCTCTAAACCCCAAAACATGCAAAGCTTAAAAATTCTACAAGAAAATGCAAAAAATGAAATCCTAAACGTATTTCCTACATGAGAAACTACCCTACGCAATTGACGACCCTATATTTAATAATCATTTTGACACAAAATAGATAAAAACTAAAACTAGGGAATAAAGAGGTTTTTCTCATTTTTCACACTTGTGGGTTTGCCTAACAATGAGTCATTTCCTTATTTGTAAACCCTCATCACAAGATTTTCAATGACTATAATCAAACCTAATTTTGTTGTTGTTGGCTTAAAGCCTAAGATTCTCCCTCATTGCAAGCACAAACGAAGTCTAGGTTGAACTAATTTCACATATATGGGCATTTTTTCCACCTTTTCAGTAGGTCATTTCATGTGAATCGAAGCAGTGTAGGTATACTTCACATCCTATCATCAAGGTATGTCTTCTCATCTCTATTGGTCACATAATTTAGGCTAACATTTTGATTTCATGCACTTGACTCAATTTTCAATCTCCACCTTGTAGATTCTAGATAGGTGATGGGAACACACAATGAAGGTAGTATCACTCTAACCCTACATTGAAAAAGCACTCTTATTGATCTTATAGCATTAATCATGCTTATTTTGGGAAACAACACCTACCTTTCATGTAGACTATTGTACCCAAGAGGGCAAACATGTAAGTGCCTAAAATTGTATAGGTATACATGATCTAGAACTAAACGACAATTTGGAAATTTATGTCATGGTCCACATGGCACGAATAAACCATCTCTCATCCTTTCTGACTCTAATGAAAGCATTTTCTCAACTCTTAGGACCATCCCTAGAATTTGTCTTTCCCTTGCTAACATTTCACCATGTATTTGTACCCTCATCCTTTCTTAAAAATTCTTTTTGACCCTTCAACTAGTGAGGTCACCAAGCATCCTTGGGGCCACCTAGGCAACCATAGGATGCTTGAGAATCTCAAGGGTTACTAGGTGACCTCCGTTGGAAAAATGGGTGACCCACCCTGGAAAAACAAGTCACCCCACTACTAAAAGGGGTGACCTTAGCATTATATATTGACACATGAGAACTCTCATTTTTATCCATTTCCCCACCAATTTTCCTTTTTATTGTGAGCTCAATTTAGTCTTGATTCCACCTACCCCCTATTTCTCTTGAGTTCCCTCCCCCCAATCACATTTTTTATTAGATTTACTATCCTATTTAAGTAGCTTCATTCCCATTCCCAAATGGTCTTTGGTCCTACATCTTTGGTCTATGATATTTGGAGGCCTTTTTTGTGAGTTTGATACTTCTACCCCTCCACCCATAGCTACTAGAATAGGATTCTAAATTGATTCTAAGGATTCTAGGCTAATTTACCATAGAGTGTCCATACTCCCTACAAGCCTCAATGCATGGCTCCTTCTTACAGCTTCAAATCTTCCACTATCACAACACTCTGCCACTTATTATTTAAGATTAATTCCCTATATTTTACCCTTCTTCCATCAATTAGAGTACCCTAGGCTAGAGAGGATAGGAGAATACAAAAGTTGAGCCCTTGAAGACTAATATGCCACAACTTCACCAAGCATATATCTGCTAAACTTCTAGGTGTGAGGTGCCAATATGATTATTATTTTGAATTCATAGATTTGCTTGCTTTTGAAAAACTTTGTTAGAATATATTAATTAGCATCAATCTTGCCTATATTGGTGACATTTTTTCACCATATTGCAGATTAAGAATAGCTAGAATTTATTTATTTTTGCAATTAGATAGGTTCGATTAAACTAGATTTAATTTCAATTCAAATAGCATTTCAAAAATCTCTTGATACAAAAACAAGACATCTAACACATCAAATCAATCAAAACCAAAACCAAAATAAAATATATCTGTATTTAGAATTAGTTAGAATTATTTAACTACATTCTAAGTTAATTAAATCACACTTCAATTTGGGAAAAATACACAAAGATAGGTTAATCATTTATTTCCTTAATTTAGATTAGTCCATCCTTTAGAAAACATCAAGATCAAAATCCCTTGATAACAACATAGGACACTCAACAAATCAAGCAAAGCAAATGCAAATTCAACATGTAACAAGTGTAGTAAAGAAGGTATAAAGTTCTTTCTTCTCTCTCCCACTATTAGGATCATGTGTCCCAGGGTTAGAGATGATTGGGTAAAGTCCATCTTAAATGAGATAAAAAAAACTCAACCAGACCAAGAAGCATTTAACACACTAACAAGTTTAGGAGAAAGTTGTTATCTTGCAATATATCTAAGAGGAAAACAATAGGAGACATGGAAAAGAAGTATCCCTCCTACAAGAATTGATTGAGATAGAGAACCATTGTCTCAACACATTTCTTGTCAATGCTCAATAGGAGTTAGACCTAATTTGAGCCAACAATATACTTGGCCATAGAAGAATTATCATAACAACACCTCTTCAGACACTTTCCAGGAAACATCCATACATCCCAAATCCAACTTCATGCCTCAACATAGTTGTTTGCCATCAAACACTCCTTCCTTATGAAGTGAGCAACCAAGTTGGTGTGACACCCACCTCATGTGCTATTACTATTGAGACTCACAAAGATTCTCCTTCCTCATGAAGAGGGTAGTCCTTTAGGCACTCCCCTACATTATTAGATTTTTCCACATGAGCAAGTGATCTGACCTCATGCTAGATGCATGAGTGCAACACATGTGCTGACCTAGATCTGACTCATACACATTTGTGTTGAGTATATTTGGACCAACACATGATCTAGCTTATATTTTCTCTAAGGCTTTTTGCATTATATCTCTATAAAAGGGTGGCATCTAGACATTAAGCCCCATAGAGATATTTTAGCTGGAGTGTTTTGTAATTGTTGAATGATGTTAAACTTCTTTGTTTTAGATTTGACTTTAGGTAGAAGAGGAAAGTTAAGTGCATTAGATTGTAATTTACTAACGATAGCAAATTGACATCTTGGCCTCTTCCTAATCTTTGATGAGTATGCCCCATTAGATTATAATCATGTGAATCAAGGTCCACATGAAAGGTAGATATAGAAAATACATAAGCCACATTGATAGTTCCTATGAATTAGGATCAAAAGATAAATTATGAGGGAACTTGTTTAAGTCCATGCTAGCCTTATGTGAACTATGGCTAGAAAATAGGCAATACAATTATTAGCCAAATTCATGAAGGAAGTGTAAAGAAAACAAGGTGAATCAAACCATTGTAAAGCTCTACCACTTAAGTGTAATCTAAGCTCACTAATCAATAAGATATCATCATTTTATAAATACTCATATAATTATAAAGTAAAAATGAATTTACACATAAAGAGACATCTATAGAACCATCTTAGGCATCATGTAAAAGTTCTTCACTAAGGCTCATAATGTCATAATGGACCAATGTAGGATAAGACAACATGATTTCAATAAAGGACACATGAGAAGCCACTAAATTACCATCATGGCATAAGCTATGATCATGTGGGGCAAGACAATGATGTCAAAGGTTATTAAAAGCATCCATAGATTCAACATGACAAGTAGAAATATGATTGTCATTATACCATCATCATGTATATAAGAAGATAATGCATTCAAACCACATAAATCTATGGAGATAAGGCTCCATGACATATAAGAGATTTATCAGCAAAAGGTGTAACACATTCATGCATAGGTTAAGGAGTGAAAACTATGTCCATCCTACAAGGCGTGTCACAAGGTATACCCTCACTAGGTATGCACTCATCACTATCTCAATCCATATGATCATCATTAGGGTCATGGATAAATGGTCACATAAGGGTAAGTGCATGGAAATGGGGGGCTAAAGGGGGGGATTAAAAGTGACCACTTTTTTTTCCTAAAATTAGAAAAATTTGGCATACCTATGATCAAACTTCAATGAGTAATTTGGCATACCTATGATCAAAATTTGGCGATGTGATAAGAACATGAATACTAGTGCTTGGAATCTAGTTTCTAAACTACTATTTTTTTAAATGGTGGAGATTTAGAGTGCCAGATTTTGAGAGCACACAAAGTGGTCCTATTTTTGACCCAAAAATATAACATAGTGTCAGATGTGCTCTCTCCATTTTTTGAGTTTCGCTAATTATTTAAAAATTCATTTAGTGGAAAATTAGCTAAGATCTTGTATCGGTACAAGTTTTTTTCCTAATTTTTTGATGAATATATTTGTTTTTACTAATTTTAAAGTGGACACATTCTAAAAAATAAAAAAAATGAGCATACTCCCCTCCTAATTTTAAGAAAAGTAATTATTATTTTTCAATGTGTATAGAATGAAACATAGAATGTAAAAAGATATTTTTCTCAAATTTGTATGAGCCAACCAAAAATTATGTAGAAAAATAATACACGTGTTTTTTGAAAAAAAAAAAGAAACTACTAAAATTAATTAGAGATCAAGACCTTAATATAATCATATTTAAAAAAAGTTACATGGTTAAAAAGCTCAGATAAAATTTTATGCTATAGTGGTGTTTTTTATTATAAAAATTATCTTGAAATATGGGAATTTGATGGAGGGCATGCTTAACATTTGTTTGCTTTTTGTATGCTTTTCCTAAAACATGTCTTTGGCACCCAAATTGAATTTCCAACCCTTGGGATTTGTAAATTCAAACTTTTTCCAAGCCTAAGGGTGACATTTGATTGGTTAAAATTGGAATGCATGTGTGTTATAATGCACATACATTATGAAAAATGATTATGAGCCATAACACATGCACACTATAACGCTCATGCATACATTTTTCAAAATGTGAGTGTGTTTTGAAGAATTATGAAAGTTTGACCACTTTTTGCACTTCCCCACAAGTGTATCTAATAGGCATGGATGACTACTAATAAAATGAAGGAGGGAAACAATGAGATATGCTAGAATAAGACCTCCAAAGAACACATATCCCTATCCTTAGTATAATGTGTTAGATATTATCAAAGATAGAGGGATAATGTATAATTAAAGATAAGGGCCTATCAAAATATGATATGCATGCAAATCAGCCAAGGAGCAAGATATAAAAGAAGGCATAATGATAAAATATCCTAGCATGAGAGGCTGGGAAAAGAGATAGACCACTAGAGAACCCAAACCCTAATCAAAATACATAATCATATATAGATAAAACCCTAGAAAATCTAAAAAGAATAATAAAATCATACTAATATCAAATCTAAAATGTCTTAAAATCATTAAACGTATAGCTCTAATATTAACCCTAGGAGTGTAAATATGGATGAGTTTACCAAAAATATAAAGGAAATTAAAATTTCCCTAAGTTGGATCTAGGCTAATCTAACAAATGCATACAAATAAGCACACACTAACCTATATTAATAAATGATGATACTATGGGCTAATGTATTATAAAATAATAAATGCTAAAGTATGGGAAGTAAATGTGATAAACAAAGTTACTTAGCTTTATGTTGGAGGAAGATTAATATTTTTTCTATTGATGCATTGAATTTGAGATGCCTCAAGATTGGAAATGGTTATATGACATTTTATAGCTTGCCTTGAGATCTAGCCAATTAATTTGCACTATGTGGGGTCGAGTTTGTGGATCAGGGTCAAATTTGTGCCCTAGAAATGTCTTGCACCCACAAAAATGAGTTGGTAGTCTATATGATTTTTTTTTTTGTTTCACTTGATTCGTCTCTACATTTTCTACCTTTTTTGTTATACGAGAGTAGCAATATTTAAAAATACCTTTGAAGAATTGGTGTTATGTCACAAGGGAATATGTTTGAACTTTGCATAGGTCAACCCTTGGAAACATGTGTAAAGATTGAAGACAACAAATTTCAACCATGTAGATACTCCTAAGATGAATGTGCAAATCTAGATTTATTTTAGAGCACCAAACTAATGTGTTTCCTTCATTAAATATGAATGATAATACTTAGAATGATTAGAGTTGAAAGTATGATGAATGGATATAATTGAATGCCTTCAAATATAAGAACATATCAACAAATCATGTAAAAGTGTGTTAAGTCAACCTTAGGTAAGAAAAGAATCAATGGGAGTTGGCCAAAATTGAATTTGAATTATAAAATTTTGAGGGCCAAGTTCACAGCCATAGGGTTAACCTTGCACCCATAGAAATGACCTAGGTCATAAAAGGGCTCAGATTATGGTAGGCAACATATGCATAGGATATGTGCATGAATAGGGATAATTAATATATGATCCGGAGAATCTATTAGAATGTGTGCATGTATGGATAAAGCAAGAGATAAATGTGTATGAATGTGTGTAAGCAACAAGTAGATAGTATAGGGAGAAGAAGCCCAACTTTATACAAAATTACACCATTTGTTAATATGTAAACGTATGAAGTCACTCTCTGAAAATAAACAAAAACTAAATGAAAAATATGAGTATACAAATTTAACCATTACAATAATATATAATACTATTTCACTAAAAACAACTAATATGCAAATGTATGAAGTCACTCTCTAAAATAAACAAAAACTAAATGAAAAATATAAGTATACAAATTTCACCATTACAATAATATATAATGCGGTTTCACTAAAAACAACTAATATGTAAATGTATGAAGTCACTCTCTCAAAATAAACAAAAACTAAATGAAAAATATGAGTATACAAATTTCACCATTATAATAATATATAATACTATTTCACTAAAAACAATTAATATGTAAATGTATGAAGTCACTCTCTCAAAATAAACAAAAACTAAATGAAAAATATGAGTATACAAATTTCACCATTATAATAATATATAATACTATTTCACTAAAAGCAACTAATATGTAAATGTATGAAGTCACTCTCTTAAAATAAACAAAAACTAAATGAAAAATATGAGTATACAAATTTCACCATTACAATAATAATATATAATACTATTTCACTTAAAACAACTAATATGTAAATGTATGAAGTCACTCTCTCAAAATAAACAAAAACTAAATGAAAAATATGAGTATGCAAATTTCACCATTGCAATAATATATAATACTATTTCACTAAAAACAATGCTACACAATTACAAAAATTAAAGGCAAATGCTAAGATAATGTGGACCTTTTGTAAATAACTTCCATTGGATTGCATCTTGCATCCCAAGTTGTGTGACAAGCAATTCCTATAGATTGCAATATGAATGGAGTGTCAATCATACTTAAGTGACAATGAAATATCCTAGTAATATAGCTATTAAATATTATTAGTCCCTGCCGCCTTCGGCAGGGTAACTATTGTTTTCACCGTGATAGCATTTTTTTCACCGTAATAGCATTTCTTTGGACGTTGGACTTTGTGCAAGTGTTATAATCAAAATTAGCCTAAACTTTTTAGTCTATCCTTGTATTATTTTCCCGTTGATATCTGTGCAATGACAATAATCAAAGTTAAACCTAACTCGCATTGGCAATTTGTTTGCCCATTGGCAATCTTGATAAATTTTTTGGGATGGCAGGTGAATGTTTATAATTTTTTTGGTTGTTTTTGTCAGAGCTTTGGCTGCATGCTTGAAAACGTGGCGGGATAAGGAGGGGAATCTTCAGGTTTCTGAAGCTACGTGTTATTCTGCAAAGCAGCTCAGGGCCTTGTCTATGCTTCCACATTGTCATGCCTCCCTTCAAACCTCAAAAAAATCTGTCAAAAAACATTATGCTCTTTTCTCCGGGGCTGGCCATTGCTCTGGGGTGGCATTCTCCAAAGCAGTTCTCGTGCCTGGTCTCTGTCTCCACATTTTGCACACATGCAACAGGCCTTCCAAACCCTAGCGCTTCGTCTATGCTGATAGCTGAAACTTCTTGATTGTCCTCTGAGTATCTGCTGGCTGCTGCAATTTCTGTAGCGTCTGCATTGATTTTCCTTATAACTTGTTTCTTATTAAATTATTCAATAGGTTACTTTACTTTACAAATTGGCTGGAATGTTTGGGTTTCGCAGGACCAAGCCAGCAGATGCCTTCAGCATGAGGAAGGACTGTTCAACAATAGTGGGCTTAATAAGGATGCCTCAGATTGCTTGAATGATATGGAGTGGTATGATACCGTAAAATCTCATTCACCAGTATTCTTATTTATGGCACTTACACAATCTGAAAATATAAGAAATCAGTTACGGTAACTATTTTCATCATGTTTTGATTTCTTCTATCTCGACAACTAGAGGGGTAGTCAGATGACCACTGTCTTAGATATGTAACATTTCATTGTTCTTTCCTAGTTACAAGACTATGCTAACCCAATTTGAGTTTCTAGGCTACCATAAGGACTTCACTTTCTGTAAACTGACTAGTGCCTAGCATCTTCTCTGATTTCACTTGTTTTCACTTTCTTATTCTCTTCTTGCCCTATCATTTGGCAAACAGGCAATAGACGCCTAGGAGGGTAGTCCCCTTGAGATAGAGAGATTCAGAGAATGATCAGACAAATTAAGTATTTTCATCTTCACAGTGAATATTTATTGCAGCAGAGCTGTAATCCTAGGTCATCGTTGTAGCTAGCACCCCATCTTTCAGTTTTTTGGTTTACAAGGCATATTATACAGTGCATCGATTTCTGTATTTTGTTATGTAGTGTGAACTATTATCCTGGTAAAGAGAATGTGGTTTCCTTGTGCTGACTATTTCTTTGATGTTTGCAGGAAGTTGATATTTGGTATTTTAGATGTCTCATCTTGGAGTTGTTGACATTCTAAATACCCTATGCAGGATTATTAGATGTTGAGATTCATCATCGTTTATAGGAATGATAATCTATTATCCTCATAAGTAAATTTTATGTAGCAGGAATTTTTTGCTTACATTTATATGAACATTTCAGTTTGCCTGAATGTTGTGGCTCGGTGGCAAGCAGTTGGTTTACAAAATGTTGTGTCATAGGTTGAGTCACACTTGCTCTCTAATGACCACTGACCCTAATGATTCTGGCATTCAATTTACTGGTAAAAAAAGTTATTCATTTCAATATATGAAATTTTATTCATGATTTATTTTGTTAAATTAGATGGAACAACGACCCCAATGTACACCAGAGCTTGATAAATATTTATCTGGATCAAAGGGTAACGTTCCAGATAGAATAAAGAGCATATTTCCTAAAGAAAATGCAGAAGTAATTAACCTACTGGCCTGCTTCACGGACTGCAAATTTCATAGGCACAAACTCATTTAATAGGGAAAGATACTGCATTTATAGATTGACACTATAGAAAAATTTACAATTTGTCATTAGATCCATGCCTGGGAGGTTTAGTCTTCAATTGATAGCTTAGACATGGAGCTACATCTGTAACAATCCATTTCTTCGAATTCGGAAAGGGGAAGAATAAGAAAATACTAGAGGATATTTATGCAGAATTATCTAGTACACTATTGAGTTAGAGATCTTTTTCATAGATGTTATTAGCAAATGACAAGTGAAATATATAGTTCTCAAAACATTTTATTTTAGATTTAGCTCATAGTTAAATGATACAACATGTAATCTTACACAACTATGGAAAGGTCTATGCATGCAACTTTGTAGTAGATAAACAAGCAGCACAGAAACTAAAAAAATGCTTTTGTACTTGTATACATTACAAATAACTTAACAGAAGACAGTGAACTGTTTATTAATACTATCTCAACAATCTTATAAATAGTAAATTGTTTTACACAGGTTTGCACAAAAAAATTCTTGCAGTGAGGCAGGGACTGCAGCTGCACGGCAGCCCTTGTATTATCTATACAACATGCTAAATGGTTTTCGAACATTACCTTTGGACATGACCTAAGTTGACCCGACATCATGATTAATTTACGTACATCACTAATTTACTCCCAGTCTACACGTCAATGGCAACTTACGTTTGTCTGAAATGCGCATCAAACTCATTTCAAAAAGTTTGGTTCAAGCCAGTGTTGATTTGATTAGCCTACGCAGGTGTAATGACAAACATAAATTACAAAACCTAAAATCCAACTCCCCCAACAACTCTGGTAAGTTGGATCTGATTTTTAACTAAAGTCCACCCATAAATCCTTATCATCTCCGAAAACTTGCAAACCCTAAACTTCAAAGATGACTGGAAATTCACCCTTATCCACCCGTGGAATTCAAAGACTCCGTGGATATATATAAGTAATGTGGGTTGGTGTTGAAGCATTGCTCAATTCATTTCAAGTATAATGGAGATGAATAAGCTTAATTTGAGAGCTGCAGCAACTGCCCTTATTCTGGTCACCTGTATCGTGTGGATGGCCTCTGCAGCGGGAAGCATAGCCATATACTGGGGCCAAAACGGCAACGAAGCCTCTCTTACCAAAACTTGCGCTAGCGGGAACTTCAAATATGTCATAATCTCGTTTCTTGCCGTGTTTGGAAACGGCCGCACACCGCAGCTGGATCTGGCGGGCCACTGCGACCCTTCCTCTGGCGGGTGCAAATCGCTGAGCAGGGAAATAAAGTCATGTCAGCAGAAAAACATAAAGGTGTTTCTCTCCTTGGGGGGAGGCGCCGGAAGCTATTCCATCGCCTCCGCCCAAGACGCTCGGAATGTGGCAAACTATCTGTGGAACAATTTCCTGGGCGGGCAGTCTTCGTCGCGGCCTCTGGGTAACGCTGTTTTAGACGGCATCGACTTCGACATCGAGGCCACGACGGAGCGCTGGGATGACCTGGCCAGAGCTGTGTCCGCTCTCTCCTCCCGCGGCAAAAAGGTTTACCTCAGCGCCGCCCCGCAATGCCCTTTTCCCGACGCTTCTCTGGGAAATGCCCTGCAGACGGGACTCTTTGACTACGTTTGGATTCAGTTCTACAACAACCCCCCTTGCCAATTCGCCAACGGAGATGCTTCCAGTTTGCTCAGTTCTTGGAACCGGTGGACGACTTCCATACCCAAAACTACGAGTTTCTTTATGGGACTTCCTGCCTCCAGCGGAGCTGCAGGTAGCGGCTTTATTCCCGCTGCTACGCTGAAGTCGAATGTGCTGCGTCAGATCCAGAAGTCGTCCAAATATGCGGGAGTAATGCTGTGGTCCAAGTTTGATGATGAGCAAACTCAATACAGCTCATCTATTAAAGCTTCTGTCTGAGATCAGAGATGGTCGTCACTTGAGCTACAGGTGTATTGTATATCTAGTTAAACTAGCAATCACACCTTAGTGTGCAATGGGTAGCCGAAATTGAAAGAGTATTGGAATTGTTGACCGTAACCTTAGTTTTGTAATCTCATGATGGGTAATTATTTTTTGTTTTAGGAAATGTCTCTTGAATTGTGATGGGTGGTAAAGGTAAAATTTAGAAATAATTATTCATAAAAAGGTTATGCATGTAGCCATGTTCTCTGTTTAAAATTGATAGGTACTCTACCTCTTTCTTTTGATCTATCTCTCTCTCTTCCTCTCTTTGTCACTCTACCTCTTCCTTTTTCTCTCTCTCTCTTTGTGTCTCTCTCTCCCTATTTATCTCTCTAGGTCTCTATATATATCTATGCCTCCCTCTCTATCTCTATTTCCCTGTCACACACTTCCTATCTCAAAGATCTCTCTCTCTCTCTCTCTCTCTCTCTCTCTCTCTCTCTCTCTCTCTCCCTCTCTCTTTGTTTCTCTATCTCTATCCCATTTGTTGACATGAGTGATTTGTGTTGGTTCTTTTCCATTACCCTATTTATTTCTTTTTAGTGTATAAATCCTAGTTAATTCATTGGTAGTCACACTTGTTTGTATCCATAGATATTAAGAATCACCTTTTTTCTTGTGGGTTGGGATATTTCCTATTTTTCCCCAAAGACTATTGTTAGCTGTGAAGAATATCTTTGATTTAGTTTCTTTCAGGAAGACAAAGAGTGGAATAGAAGATAATGTTTATCTACAAATAATAACCTGTGTATCTAGTTCCTCCATTTCCAGCTGGTTGACCATAAATTTTCTTTTCTTTTTAGTAGAAAGTTATATTTCTTAGAAGTGTTTTTTCCATGATAATAAGTAGTTAGGAATTGAGGGGATATGCTTGCCTCAAGCCTCTACAACTATTTATCCTTTTCTATATTTATTGTGATGGAGAATGACAGGGTGCAAATACAACATTGTATCCAATCAATCATCTATTTGGGGAATCTAAACTTTCATAAAGTCTAGTTTAGGAAGAAGTTCAAATCACACTTGTAAAATTCTTTAGATATGTCAAGCATTGTAACAATCCCTAACCAATGTTGTTTTGGTTGAGTGGAGTTGTTGGCTAAGATCATGTCCTTCATAGTGGATGTACTAGTTGTTCATCCACTTAAAATAACTTTATAATTTAGTGAATGTTCTAGCTCTTCCTATCTCCATTTTTTGTAGATACAACATAATTGAGTGGTATACCCAAATGATGAAAACTAAATTTTGCACCCCCAATTCTAGAGAACAAAGAAAGGATGTTGATCCCCTTTAGATAAACAGGCTTCAAAACAAAAAGGATGGTATCCTATAAATAACAATTTTACATAAATAGAAGTCAGTTTTTAAATGTTTGGTTACAAAGTCTCCTTCATGAATCGGATGTCCATGGTCCTAGCCCTTGATCATGTTAAATTAAGCTTGTTGTCCTCTATAATGTGGTTGCCTTATTTATATATAAGAATAAATATATTTGGAAAACAATATAGAATACTTTAATACTTTTAGTATAATATTTAGTCTAAAATTGAGTATTTAAATTATATTTATATATCTATATATATTTTGGATTTATGCATGACACATAAATTGAGAGTAAACATATTTCTAATATAATATATAATATATTAACTTTACTCTCTCTCTCTCTCTATTCAACCCTTGCAAAATGAAACTAGGGTTAGAATGAATATATGTCCATATCTCTATCTCTTTATCTATCTCTATTCAATTCCATATTTCTTCCCCTAGGTCTCATCTTTCTCTCTCACTCTCTCTTGATTCTTGATTAATTTGTATCAATCTCTCTCTCTATTATTTAAATAAGCCCTCTCCCATTTTCTAACTAATTCAAATAAAATATTCGAATTAGGTCCTCCCCTCTCACCACATTCCAACACTTGTCCACCTCTCAATTGAGTCATGTGTGGTAGTACAATTTTTATTTAATATCCTTCACATGTCCAACTAATAGGTCAGCCCTATTCTCCTTCGCACACTTGTCTCATGACTACAACTCCTCTTGAAGTGGGAAACCCTATTCGATCCTAGCTGTCCACATCATTGAAATCAACTTTCGATCTCAACCATTAATTCAAATCAGCCATTTCCTATAAATCAACCCTCACCCAAGCCATTTGCATGCATTGAGTTTCAAGTATCCTTATTCTATCGAAATACCATTAGAGCCTTTGCATTATTCATCCTCATGCCATTGTTATGTTGCTGAAATAGTGAGCACCCAACATTCCCCCCATAATCAATCCTTCAAAATCTTGCATTCTTATGCGATGTTGAGAAGAACAATGGAGATGAATCAAGTTGAGCATGGAGATCGGTTTGCATTTACATTTTTTGTTTTGATTTTCATGTTATCTTGTGCTCTATTGTGCTTGTTAGGGTTTCATTATTGTTGTTTATGCTTTAGCCCTAATTTTTACCCTAACTATACATCCAAATAAGCCCTACTTTTGGTAAAAGCCTTAGTGAGCCTCCTGATCTCTCCAACAACACTCATTCAAGTCTCCCAGCACCATATATAGAAAGACCACAAAACATCCTTAACATTAATCTCCAAACTTTAAAATAATTTGATATACCTTCATGGTTTGAAAATATAGTCTTGCAAACTCTTCTCCTTACTCTCAAAGACAAAAAAATATGAAACAATCTATACAGACCTTTGGAACCAAACATTCAAGCTCAGAAGTTGCAAAACATGCACCATGCATCAATTTTCCAAACCTTGGAGATATGAGACAACTGCATTATGTTTTCTTTTCAGTGAACTATGATATACACAATGTGCATTTCAACCAGATCGATAAGGTAGAAAAAGAATTTTCTTTATCCTCCATGGCTCATCCTTCCTTCTTGTGGATCTTCTTAGATGTATAAACTTCTGAAATGCTCTTCTCATGAGGCTAGAACTTGCAAGATTATCCAAAAACCCTAGAAATCTTGACAAAACCCTAAAAAACTCAAACCTAGACTTAAGACTCACAATTTCAAAATGAGATTCCCTCTTCTTGATTGCATGTGGATTTGGAAAGATTAAGGTTCTTTTAAAATCTTTTGACTCTTTTATGTACCATTTGACATGGCAACAAGAACACTTTTATCACACAAATGTATTACACAAGCTTTGTTTAAACCTTCCAAAGACTATTTAAGACCTAACAAGACCTATTAAAGGTTTATGCATACATTTAGGAATGATATAATAACCATCCAGTACCTCCAATGATCTTGATGATTATTTGAGTCTAGAGAACTCAAAATAACTCAACATTTTAGCAACCTCTATGTGTTGCTTGCCTACTAAGTGTTTGAAACCAGTGACCTTAAGTATCCATTGGTCATAGGAGTCATAAGATCCTAAAATAACTTTGAAAGAAAAGACACAAGACTTGATTAAACTATTGATAGTACCTCAGAAAACAACAAAACAAAAAGAAAAAAACACAAGAAACCACCTAAAAGACAACAAAAATGTAGTCTCTTAATGAGAAAGCAACATGTGCAACAACCAAGTTTGGAGGAAAAGAAACTCTTACACAAACCTAAACTAACCTAAAACTAAACAAGTAAAAGGTTGTCTAAACAAAGCCATTTTAAACTAGTTCTTTAAAATAGGTGCCCTTCCTGATCAATTTAGAATGCTTTTCATGCTTGTGAGGAGCCAAATAGAGATGGAGAAAGAGTGGATATTCAACAAACTATTGAAACACTTCTCCAAGAATGAAAATAAAATCACTTACCCACTTAAGTTGACTAGAAAAATAGCTACTTTCAAGTGGATAGGTAGGCTGACCATGTTCGTCTTGATGCTCAATATTATGCTTTGGATCAAGCATGACATGATATTATTCCTTATTGTTGGTCTCTAACTAGGATAGATGTCAGATAGGACATCTTCTTGTAAAATCAATGTTGATCTCATACTTATGCTCTACTGCTTTTCTATCCTGCTGATTAGAATGCTTTATCTCTAGTGACTCATTTGGAAACATAGTCACTTTCACCTTATGTTCATGTTGTTCATGAATTTTCTCTTTAGGAGATGTGGGTTTGATGTTTAAGTTTGAGCAAAAATCTTCTAACTCATCCCAAAAGAAATCTTCTTCTAACTCTTCTTTACTCTTTTGCATGAGAGGACTTACTTCAGCTTTATGACAACTTTCTTGAAAGCTTGAAGAGACATCAATATCATATTCTTGGAGCATAGGTCTTGATTTGATATCTTATTCAAATTTATAGGCAACCTCATGCACAAAAATCTCCTCATTCCCCAAAATAGGATTGTCCTTGTGTTCTTTATGAGTTAATTCTTCATTCTCATACTTATCTCGATAGACTAGAAACTTATCAAAGTCTCCAACATCTTCATTCTAATTCAACTTCTTTGCTAGTGTGAACATTGGTATTCTCTTTTCACCATTGTTAACAAAGTAAGGCAGTTGATCAAACAAGAAGACCAACTCTTCCTTTTCATTCAATTCAATCTCCACTAGATTTTGCACAAGTTGTCTCTCTAACTGAAGATTCTCCCCATGCATCCTTTGCATTTTTCTCTCATTCATCTCATCAAAAGCATGGAAAAAACACTTAAATGAATCAAAGTCTAAAGGATTCATTATTGAGCATGAATCAACACCCTCTACATGTCTGTAATGTTCATAGTCAAGGGGAAATATTGGGTGAACAACAATAACTCCTCATTCTTCTTTTGTCTCAAATAACTCCTCTTTCCCATCCAACCAACTAGCTTGTCAAACAAATGGTTCATCCTTGAAACGAGAAATTGTACTAAGACAAGAAAGATGATTTGGTGTGGGGATTTGAAGGGGTTGTTGAGTTTCTTGAAGAAGAGTAGGCTGTTGAGAGGGTTGCTCCTAAGATATAATAGGCCAAGTTTACACATGTATAGGCCCTTGTAATGGACGAGAACTTCTAAAACTTGGGATTTTGAAGCAAGGAGACATACTTTAAGATTCAAAAGGTTTTCCTTGACTGAAACTTGGGATTTTGAGCATAGAAATGTCCTCTATTGTAGGTTGATCCATAGTTGTAAGAGGAGCTGGTCTGAAGCTAAAGATGAAAGAGGTTGATTAGGTTTCTTGCCTTTGTGTTTGGCCAATCACTTGCTTCATTTTCTCTTCTTTAGCTCCAACTTGTCTATCAAGAAATTCTTCTTCATACCTTTCTTGTATTTCCCTCTCTTGCTGATGAAGATAAGCTTGACAAGCAAGATCTTCCTATTGCATGTTATACTCCCACTCTCTTACAACAGAATCCAATTATTTTTGCAAGTTTAACATCATATATTTGAGGCTCATGTTGTCAACATACTAAGGCTGGCTAGGAGGGTAAACATGCTAGTTTGGAAAAAAATAGCCTTCTTTAGATTGATTATAAGCATGGGTAGGCTGCCGAGAAGGTTAAGTAAGGGTGGGAGGGAGGTAAGCATGATGAGAATGCAAATATATTATTGTGACAGGGTTGTTTGGGATGAAACCAACAACATTTTCAGTCTAAAATATAGATGATTAGAATGCATAAAAACTATAATTTGACAAAGAGTGTAATGTCCCCTTCTCGCAAGCCAAAATTTTCTCAACCTTGCACACAATTTCAACTCACAAAAAGAGAACATTAGTACACTAGTCTATCTTTGGATTCCCACTTATAATAATATATGCAAGAAATATTCAAATTACATAATCACATTGCCCTTATAGGGTTATACTCTTATGTTCAAGATCAATATGCTTTTCACACTTTCCATCATTATCCATTATATGTAGATCTATGCATTAATCAAATCATTAATTCCATGTGAGAGGATGTGATAGGATCCCATATGCCAATTATCATGGGCCCATTATTTCCATCCTTTGACTTGAGGGGTGAATACTCACCAACTTTAGTCAAAGGCCAATTATGATAATCCTTTGGCTCGAGGGGTGAATAACTCACCAACTTTAGCCAGAGGCCAAATCCACTTGTCCAAGGGGTACTTGTTGTACCAACTGAGACAAGGGCCAAATCCACTTGTCCAAGGGGTACCTTTTGTACCAACTGAGACAAGGGCCAAATCCACTTGTCCAAGGGGTGCCATTGCACCTACTGAGACAAGGGCCATATCTGCTTGTCCAAGGGGTACCTTTCGCACCTACTGAGACAAGGGCCAAATCCACTTGTCCAAGGCGTACCTTTTGTACCTACTGAGACAAGGGCCAAATCCACTTGTCCAAGGGGTGCCATTGCACCTACTGAGACAAGGGCCATAACATACCCATGTTGGCTAATTGAACATTCCCATGCATCACTCTCTCAGATAGCGTTAATGAATTAATTCTATTATTCTATTTGCTAACGTGATTCTATAATAATATATCTCTTCATATATTTATTAACATTATATCATTATTGAGAGAATGTTCATTCCTTTCATGGTTTAATATTGCTCTTGTTAAGACATTTTCACTACCTTATTGATTAACACTAACATGCATCATATCTTGCATCGTATGCCATCTTTATGATAACATTCTTATTCAATAATGATCAATTATTTTATGATATGCACATTTACCTTATAACATTCTTATTCTATGCTAAAATTTGCTTATTCCTATTCACATTCCATCCATAACAATATCTTTATACGAGCAATTGAAATACACATACTTACATTTAACTATTATAGGAATAAACATATTAATTATACTTACCTGAATTTCTGATGGTGGCTCTCTTTTCCTTGGCTATAAATATGATGCTTGTTGATGACATCAGAATATTCCTTCAAATGATATTTGAAATGCTGGTATATATGTATAAGAATATTAATCTAATGGTTCAATGGTGAGATAGGCTTCTTATTTGTTGTCCATATATTTGTAATGCTTGTTCATATTACATCTTCTGCCGCTTATATGATATCGCTGAGTTAATCATAATCCCCCCTGCCTGTCCGTTGAACCTCCCCTTATATCTTTCAATAATCGTATCCCTTCATGGTCCGTTGTTGCCTTTAATAACCTTTTGCTTTTAATTATTTTCAAGGAACAGTAATTGCTGCTTACTATATATATTATAATGATCATTGACTTTAGCCATTCATACTCTTTGGTAATTATATATGGGTCGACTTCTACTAATATATTTTTATTAGCTTATATTACTTATAATTATAATATAGTCTTCATTTTGATGTCTTTCCTAATAATAATATCTTATATAATGTTATAATAATATCTTTATTCTATTAATATATATAAATGATATAATATCTTTTGACTAGGTTTAAGTATATATATATATATATATATATATATATATATATATATATATATATATATATATATATATATATTTTTATGTTTATTTAATATAATAATATATTGATTACTATATTATTACATATTATATTTATATTGATGATAATAACAATAATAGTGCTATTACATATATTTATTATTTAGAAATACGATAAGTATATTATATGTTAATAAAATAGTATTATTATATATATGATCATTATCAAAACTGACTCTTCTATCTAATCATGATGTTTAAATCTTTAATTTAAACAATGCCTTAACATCGGAATATGACAGGCCTCCCCTCTCGAGATTGCTTATCCTCAAGCAATCGTGAATTCTTTAATCACCTTGTGTACTTTTCGATGTGTTTAGATGAACACACTTGAGTGAAGAGAAATTGATTGTGATTCCATGAAAGAGAATTTGTGATCAAAGAGCATTGTTTGATGTTTTGAATAACAACGATGGGATGATTTGAGAGTGTTGAGATTCCAAGATGTATCTTGATCTTTGGTTACAAGATTCTGTCTTATATGTTATTGACCTCAAAATTGAGAAGAGTTATGTTCTTTAAGGAGTAATTGGTTATATGATGTCATGATAAAAGAAGATTTGATTTGATTTTGAGTAGCAATATGATTGAAGAAATGTAGTTAATCAAATGAATGCAGGAAGGAAGAATTTTTCAATGTTAAAGAAAACTTTGGGAGTATTGATAATCCGAGATTGGAGATTTGGAATGAAATAATATTGATGAATATTCAATCTCCACTAGATTTTGCACAAGTTGTCTCTCTAACTGAAGATTCTCCCCATGCATCCTTTGCATTTTTCTCTCATTCATCTCATCAAAAGCATGGAAAAAACACTTAAATGAATCAAAGTCTAAAGGATTCATTATTGTGCATGAATCAACACCCTCTACATGTCTGTAATGTTCATAGTCAAGGGGAAATATTGGGTGAACAACAATAACTCCTCATTCTTCTTTTGTCTCATATAACTCCTCTTTCCCATCCAACCAACTAGCTTGTCAAACAAATGGTTCATCCTTGAAACGAGAAATTGTACTAAGACAAGAAAGATGATTTGGTATGGGGATTTGAAGGGGTTGTTGAGTTTCTTGAAGAAGAGTAGGCTGTTGAGAGGGTTGCTCCTAAGATATAATAGGCCAAGTTTACACATGTATAGGCCCTTGTAACGGACGAGAACTTCTAAAACTTGGGATTTTGAAGCAAGGATACATACTTTAAGATTCAAAAGGTTTTCCTTGATTGAAACTTGGGATTTTGAGCATAGAAATGTCCTCTATTGTAGGTTGATCCATAGTTGTAAGAGGAGCTGGTCTGAAGCTAAAGATGAAAGAGGTTGATTAGGTTTCTTGCCTTTGTGTTTGGCCAATCACTTGCTTCATTTGCTCTTCTTTAGCTCCAACTTGTCTATCAAGAAATTCTTCTTCATACCTTTCTTGTATTTCCCTCTCTTGCTGATGAAGATAAGCTTGACAAGCAAGATCTTCCTATTGCATGTTATACTCCCACTCTCTTACAACAGAATCCAATTATTTTTGCAAGTTTAACATCATATATTTGAGGCTCATGTTGTCAACATACTAAGGCTGGCTAGGAGGGTAAACATGCTAGTTTGGAAAAAAATAGCCTTCTTTAGATTGATTATAAGCATGGGTAGGCTGCCGAGAAGGTTAAGTAAGGGTGGGAGGGAGGTAAGCATGATGAGAATGCAAATATATTATTGTGACAGGGTTGTTTGGGATGAAACCAACAACATTTTCAGTCTAAAATATAGATGATTAGAATGCATAAAAACTATAATTTGACAAAGAGGAGGGGAAGGAACATAGTTTCCATGATAGTTTGACATGCTAGCATTCAAAGAAGCTGGAAATTAATTGAAATATTCTTTTAAAATAAGAACAATCAAGTTTGATTCTTGATAAACAAGTACATACCAATAGATTACTAGGTGATAGGAAGTCTTCAGATGAAGGAAAGGATCAAGGATATCACCTAAATCTTAATCTTTGACAATCTTTAAGCACTTGGACTACTTAAACCAATAGTTTTGAACTTGGAGTCGTCATGGTGTTGAAGAACTGCCCTGAATGGTAAGATACACTGAATAATAAAATAAAACTCTTCAATGGATGATGTTGGGATCATCAAACCTATCCCACTAGGCATGCCAAATATTGTTATCACTAAGATCACACCCTTGTTGAATCTAGTTGAAAAAACCTTGTGATACAATGAGAATAGCTTCTAGGTGTGGAACCTTGCAAACTGAAGCTAAACCTCCAGATAAAGGATTAGTTACCTAACTAAACTAAGCCTCTGAAACTAAAAACTACTTTAATATTACTCTATGTTCAATGGAAAAGAGATAAAGAAGGATAACTGAAATGATAAGTGTGGTAATGCACCAAAGTAGATGACTCTTGACTTGTTTAGTGGACACAAACTATCTTAAAACTACATTTTTTCTTGCAGAGGACTGATAAATACATTCATACAAGTTTGAATAATAAACATATTTATTAAAGGAACTAATGCTCAAAAGAATAAAACATAAATTTCATGAAAACACAATATTTCTATACCTAGAAAAGACAAAAATATGAAAGATTTTAATAATAAAAAGGTCTTATACAACTGTTAAAACTCAGAGTCAAAATAATTTTCAGTTTTACAATCTAGAATGAATAATAAACTTGTCTTTTTCTATATCTAGGATGTACAAAAACCTCTTGAGGGAATCTAGGAGGCGTCCCTTTTGATGAAAGATGAATAAATCTACCTCTTGCATGCTTTTCCACCTTTCTTAGTCCACTAGAAGACACATCATCTTGAGAAATCTCCTTGAAAATCTCTTTTGAGGCTTGGAGGGGAGGTTGATAATAATGTTTTCAAACTCTATTTCATCTCTCCTAAGTTGACTAGGTCTCTTCAACCACCCACTCTCCTAAAAGGCCTCAAACTGCCATTAGCTACTTGCAAACTTCCTTTGCCAAGAAATAGGACATATTTCCTATTTTCTTGTAACTACCATAACATCTTTTAACTCCTTGAGGGTGTGGAAAAAGAGAGTCTCCCTTCATTTGTGCATTGTTTGAAAACAAATCATAGACCATCTGGAGTTTTTATATATCTTGACTAAGTCTATACAAGTCATTTATGAAACCTTATAGACCCTGAAAAGATAACCAATACTTCAACTTCTTGACAATGCTTATGAACTTTCAAACTCCATGCAGACCTTATCATGGTTTACAAGGAGTTTACATTCTCCTCTATTCTCACAGTCCTTATATGATCTTATCCATGATCTTAGTGTTATTTCAAATTGTCATACTCCTGTCCTGCATCTTTGTCTATACTCAATCTCAATCAATGTATACTACCTTTAAAGTGCTTTATATTCCCTGACAACACTCCTGACTTGGACTGAGCTCATGCAATGGAAGACTGCCCTATTTTCCATGTCAATCTATGCACCGTATTTGCTTATGTAGGACTTCAAAACCTTACAATACCTCTGACTATGACCACATACCCCAAACAAGGCAAACTTTTAGATAGTGGGTACAAGACCTTGTGTTCCTGTTTCTTCTTCAGATTGCATTGAAATTTTAGTTAATTTCTCATATGACGACACTACCTTAGTAGGTTGACCCAATATTTGATACATAAGACCAAGAACAAAATGGGCACAGACATTTTTAGGCATCTTGTGAGCAACATGTACTAGACCCTATGCAAGTCAGCAACTCCAAGGTTTATAAGTGCATCCAAATAGTCTGGCCCAATAGATAATAAATATGACAAAACATAAACTACACTCTACACACGGCTAGTTTTGAGAAGCATTAAGCCAAGGGTGTTCCAAATAGATGCATGTTTATCATCTCTATGTACTAATTCTTTCAACTTGTAAACTACATCTTCAATTTCATCCTTTTGTTTTATCTAAAGTACAGTGATCTCCAACACTATCTTGCAAAAGACACTAGGCATGGTGGATCTAAACTAGAGAACATAACTAAACTCTAATTTCCTGAAAAGACTCTCTTACCAAGTGACAAAGACATCTTATCCACTTACATACATTATAAGATCATCCCTATGCTTACCACAAAGTTTCCAATATTGTTCATGACCTTCACACACTATGCTAACCATGTTAATAGCCATAAGGCTCTCATATTTTGACAAATCTCTCATGGTTTTAAAAAGATGTTTATAGGCCCATGGAAGGTTTGACAGATTTGAAACTTCTTGGACAGTGCCTTAGGTTCTTCACAAACCTTACAAATTTTGAGCAGACCTTATCAATTGTATGTAGATTCTTGACAAACTTTTAATAATGTTGAACAACTTATATAGGGTTGTCTCAAGAGTATACAAACTTTCAATAAAATATAATGACTGTACAAGGGTTTGTTATACCTTTAAGAGGTTAAAAGAGACCTTAAGTACCTTTGTATTCTTAATCACTGTCATACAAACTTCTACAGATCTTTAACATTGTCATACAAACTTCCTAAAGGATTAAGTAGACAGTTCAACCTTTTGACAGACAATGTTGGGATTTGCCAAACTTTCCTATGACTTAAGATGATTTTCAATGACGGTGTAACCTTTTATGCATGTACAGATCTCTTACAAGATTATAGTTTTAAGGCTTCTTAGGGATTCAAAAACAACTCTAGACTCTTGATAGATCCTCATAATGGTTTAATAGGCTTCCACTCATTTGACTGACCCTATTAGAGTTCGAGACAGACTCTATTTGGTTTCACAATCTTTTTGAAAGATTTTGTCAAACTTTTTAGATTCCACAAACTTTATAACTGCTATATAGAATCTCTAAACTTCCTTGATAACTATTTAGGCTTGTACAACCTTCTAAACTTCTTACAAACCTTCAACAACATTACCAATGGTTTATGGTTTTCCACAGAGACAAGAATAGGTAATAGGTTTTCTTGGAAAGTCGATACATTGTAAAGTGCCATCACCAGAATTCACCTTACCTACATCTTTGTTACCTTGAAAAGGCTTCCTAATGTGATCATCTCCTACTAGAAGAGATGTAGCCCTTGATGCACCAATAATTACTTTGTTGATAGATGAGGTTGAGAGCGTTAGAATGACTGATGCATCATCGGATTTGATTATAGAAATTAATGGTTCAATCATCCTTCTTGCATCCAAATAAGCCTTGCTTTTTGTAAAATCCCTAGTGAGCCTCCCAATCTCTCCAAAAAAACTCATTCAAGACTCCCAAAACCATATAACAGAGACCACATAACATCCTTAACATGAATTTCCAAACTTTAAAATAATTTCATATACCTTCATAGTTTGAAAAGATAGTCTTGCAAACTCTGAACTCTTTACTCATTGCTATAGAGTATTTTACAAAATGATCGTACTTTCATAATCATTTCTATAGAGTATTTTACAAAATGGGTGGAAGCAATGCCTCTAATTAATGTATTATGGATGGTAATTGCAAGGTTTGTTCTAAACCAAATCATTTGCAAGTTTAGAATGCCACAATTCCTAGTAATAGACAATGCCTCATCCTTTAAAACCCTTAGATGTGGGAACTATGTGAATGGTTCCACATTAATCACAACTTTGCATTTGTGTATTATCCTCAAGGGAATAGATAGGCAGAAGCCACCAACAAAACATAAAAATCTATATTGATCAAAATGATCAAAGACTTAAAATGAGGTTGGCATTTACAATTGTACCATGCCCTTTGGGCCTATAGGACAAGCATTCAAACACCCACAATGGAAACCCCATATGTGATCACCTTTGGATCAGAAGCTATCCTTCCCCTTGAGGTAGAAATATCCATCTTACAAGTGTCTTTCAAGGACTCCTTGACCACAAATGATATCGAGCCATTAGATTAGTAGAGCTCAACATGCTTGATGAGAAATGATTAAGAGCTATGTAGAAACATAAAACATACCTAGCCCATACAATAAGTAGCACAATAAGAAGGTCATCCCCATACCATTCAAAGTCAAATATCTTATACTTAGAATAGATAACCTAATATATTAAAGAGAAGATGAAGTTTGAAAGCTTATAACAAATTAGGTTGGCCCATATATAGTGAAGGAAGATGTCAACAATGGAGCCTACCTTCTATACACCATGGAAGGAAAAGAGTTTGGCAAGACCTTCAAGGATTTTCACCTTAAGAAATTATAATGTATATAAATTTTTTTAAAAATACATATATACATACACATATGCATACATACAAAGGAAAAAGTAAAACATCCAATTCATTTTGTTCTCTCCATCCTACCACTAAAGGCTTCCTTGCATCCACTAGGAGTTCCTCTCTCTCCTCATGGTAGGGACAAAAGCATCCAATTATGCATTCTTGAGCAAGGCTTTCCACTCATCCATGTTACCTATGTAATCAAGCACAAAGTAAAGAAGAGTGTTATGTCATGGTTAGAAGCTTAAATGATAGTATGCTAAGAAAAGAAGATTAAAGGCTCAAAAGGTGAAATACTCATGAGGATCTCTTGCCTACCAAGAGGGCTCAATCTCTCTCATTTAATCATCTATTTGTTGGGCTAAACAAATTGTCTATGGAGAAAGTACAACATCATTTGAAGTATCCTCATCCTCCTCTCCCTTAGGAAACTAATCATAATTAGTCCCTTCATCTTCATTATGATTTCTCTCTACATCAAACATAGGTTGATTCTAACATGATCATAATTGTGTCTGCACTTGTCACTACACCCATCCTTACATCAACTATGTGATGGGAGTCCCTTGAGTAAGGAGTCAATGGGAGCATCTCTTACCCAACCTTGACTACGTCTCGAGTAAAGCTATAGCATGGGGCTAAGTCCTCTTCAAGTTGCTAAAGCACTTGCATGATGGGATGTCTCTACCAAATTGTTCCTATCAACCAAGAAACTCACCCCTCTACAAAAGTCTCTAGTTGTGTCATCACCTGCCCATCTCCCCTCCATCTCTATGTAGGGGTCCTTAATAACGTCATCATCAATCAAAGTAGCCACTATTGGTGTAGATGAGTTATAGTGCCCCAAATAATACTACTTGATAGCTCTAGGAAGAGTAGGCTCAAGTGCAAACATGGATTGGTAATAAGGTGTAATGTGCTCTAAAATCCAAACCATAACTAGTGATGGGTGATTGAATGCTAGTGATTTGTGGTGTATAATCTGATACAAATCATGGTAAATCAATGCTAGGATATTAACTCCCTCAAAATAAACTTGGCCTCAACCCATCTGCTAAATAATAAGATCCCATAACCATATGATTTGATATGTTCCTTCTCGGTTCCCAACAAGCAAGAATCAATCATGGCAGAAAGGACCTTCCACAAAGGCATAATATCAAGTGTTAGGACCAAAGTCAACTACAGTCCCCTATTGTCACCAGGACTATCAATGCTCATGAAATTAGCCTTGGATAGTCTCTCATCCTATAATGACCACTCTACTATTCTAATCATGTCCCCCTAAATAGGGACACCCAAGACCTAATAAAAATCATATAGAGTGATCATCCACTCACCAAATACACTAGGAAACTAGAAAGTGTTCTAATTTATGTCCCAATAAGTTAGAGTGTTGCAAGAAATACATCCCAAGGGTTACACAATTGGGACATACACCACTCTATCTAAACCCAATTATTGTAAGGTGGCTTGATCCACTTAAGAAAACTCCTCCATTGCTTTGGAAAACCAAGCCTTCTCTCTAGTAGCATTCCACTAGATGTGCATGTCCTATTTACACAAGCATAAAAAGTTTAAAAAGTTCAAAAACATAAAAAAGAATCAAGAAAAAACCAAAAATCAAACCACCAAACAAGTTTGAAAGAAAAAACTTCAAGTTACAAAATCACTCCCTAGTAATAGGGTGACCCTAGGGTTTCTTAGGAAACCTTCCCTTCCAATATGGGTGACTCTATATGGAAAATGGGTGACCCAAACTCATGCCCCTCTAAACCCCAAAACATGCAAAGCTTAAAAATTCTACAAGAAAATGCAAAAAATGAAGTCCTAAATGTATTTCCTACATGAGAAACTACCCTACGCAATTGACGACCCTATATTTAATAATCATTTTGACACAAAATAGATAAAAACTAAAACTAGGGAATAAAGAGGTTTTTCTCATTTTTCACACTTGTGGGTTTGCCTAACAATGAGTCATTTCCTTATTTGTAAACCCTCATCACAAGATTTTCAATGACTATAATCAAACCTAATTTTGTTGTTGTTGGCTTAAAGCCTAAGATTCTCCCTCATTGCAAGCACAAACGAAGTCTAGGTTGAACTAATTTCACATATATGGGCATTTTTTCCACCTTTTCAGTAGGTCATTTCATGTGAATCGAAGCAGTGTAGGTATACTTCACATCCTATCATCAAGGTATGTCTTCTCATCTCTATTGGTCACATAATTTAGGCTAACATTTTGATTTCATGCACTTGACTCAATTTTCAATCTCCACCTTGTAGATTCTAGATAGGTGATGGGAACACACAATGAAGGTAGTATCACTCTAACCCTACATTGAAAAAGCACTCTTATTGATCTTATAGCGTTAATCATGCTTATTTTGGGAAACAACACCTACCTTTCATGTAGACTATTGTACCCAAGAGGGCAAACATGATCTAGAACTAAACGACAATTTGGAAATTTATGTCGTGGTCCACATGGCACGAATAAACCATCTCTCATCCTTTCTGACTCTAATGAAAGCATTTTCTCAACTCTTAGGACCATCCCTAGAATTTGTCTTTCCCTTGCTAACATTTCACCATGTATTTGTACCCTCATCCTTTCTTAAAAATTCTTTTTGACCCTTCAACTAGTGAGGTCACCAAGCATCCTTGGGGCCACCTAGGCAACCATAGGATGCTTGAGAATCTCAAGGGTTACTAGGTGACCTCCGTTGGAAAAATGGGTGACCCACCCTGGAAAAACAAGTCACCCCACTACTAAAAGGGGTGACCTTAGCATTATATATTGACACATGAGAACTCTCATTTTTATCCATTTCCCCACCAATTTCTCTTTTTATTGTGAGCTCAATTTAGTCTTGATTCCACCTACCCCCTATTTCTCTTGAGTTCCCTCCCCCCAATCACATTTTTTATTAGATTTACTATCCTATTTAAGTAGCTTCATTCCCATTCCCAAATGGTCTTTGGTCCTACATCTTTGGTCTATGATATTTGGAGGCCTTTTTTGTGAGTTTGATACTTCTACCCCTCCACCCATAGCTACTAGAATAGGATTCTAAATTGATTCTAAGGATTCTAGGCTAATTTACCATAGAGTGTCCATACTCCCTACAAGCCTCAATGCATGGCTCCTTCTTACAGCTTCAAATCTTCCACTATCACAACACTCTGCCACTTATTATTTAAGATTAATTCCCTATATTTTACCCTTCTTCCATCAATTAGAGTACCCTAGGCTAGAGAGGATAGGAGAATACAAAAGTTGAGCCCTTGAAGACTAATATGCCACAACTTCACCAAGCATATATCTGCTAAACTTCTAGGTGTGAGGTGCCAATATGATTATTATTTTGAATTCATAGATTTTCTTGCTTTTGAAAAACTTTGTTAGAATATATTAATTAGCATCAATCTTGCCTATATTGGTGACATTTTTTCACCATATTGCAGATTAAGAATAGCTAGAATTTATTTATTTTTGCAATTAGATAGGTTCGATTAAACTAGATTTAATTTCAATTCAAATAGCATTTCAAAAATCTCTTGATACAAAAACAAGACATCTAACACATCAAATCAATCAAAACCAAAACCAAAATAAAATATATCTATATTTAGAATTAGTTAGAATTATTTAACTACATTCTAAGTTAATTAAATCACACTTCAATTTGGGAAAAATACACAAAGATAGGTTAATCATTTATTTCCTTAATTTAGATTAGTCCATCCTTTAGAAAACATCAAGATCAAAATCCCTTGATAACAACATAGGACACTCAACAAATCAAGCAAAGCAAATGCAAATTCAACATGTAACAAGTGTAGTAAAGAAGGTATAAAGTTCTTTCTTCTCTCTCCCACTATTAGGATCATGTGTCCCAGGGTTAGAGATGATTGGGTAAAGTCCATCTTAAATGAGATAAAAAAAACTCAACCAGACCAAGAAGCATTTAACACACTAACAAGTTTAGGAGAAAGTTGTTATCTTGCAATATATCTAAGAGGAAAACAATAGGAGACATGGAAAAGAAGTATCCCTCCTACAAGAATTGATTGAGATAGAGAACCATTGTCTCAACACATTTATTGTCAATGCTCAATAGGAGTTAGACCTAATTTGAGCCAACAATATACTTGGCCATAGAAGAATTATCATAACAACACCTCTTCAGACACTTTCCAGGAAACATCCATACATCCCAAATCCAACTTCATGCCTCAACATAGTTGTTTGCCATCAAACACTCCTTCCTTATGAAGTGAGCAACCAAGTTGGTGTGACACCCACCTCATGTGCTATTACTATTGAGACTCACAAAGATTCTCCTTCCTCATGAAGAGGGTAGTCCTTTAGGCACTCCCCTACATTATTAGATTTTTCCACATGAGCAAGTGATCTGACCTCATGCTAGATGCATGAGTGCAACACATGTGCTGACCTAGATATGACTCATACACATTTGTGTTGAGTATATTTGGACCAACACATGATCTAGCTTATATTTTCTCTAAGGCTTTTTGCATTATATCTCTATAAAAGGGTGGCATCTAGACATTAAGCCCCATAGAGATATTTTAGCTGGAGTGTTTTGTAATTGTTGAATGATGTTAAACTTCTTTGTTTTAGATTTGACTTTAG
Source organism: Cunninghamia lanceolata (assembly GCA_027924645.1). Lineage (NCBI taxonomy): Eukaryota > Viridiplantae > Streptophyta > Pinopsida > Cupressales > Cupressaceae > Cunninghamia > Cunninghamia lanceolata. The sequence continues at coordinate 1,258,886 of BSBN01001040.1, read as the reverse complement.
GTATAAGAGGAAAGTTAAGTGCATTAGATTGTAATTTACTAACGATAGCAAATTGACATCTTGGCCTCTTCCTAATCTTTGATGAGTATGCCCCATAAGATTATAATCGTGTGAATCAAGGTCCACATGAAAGGTAGATATAGAAAATACATAAGCCACATTGATAGTTCCTATGAATTAGGATCAAAAGATAAATTATGAGGGAACTTGTTTAAGTCCATGCTAGCCTTATGTGAACTATGGCTAGAAAATAGGCAATACAATTATTAGCCAAATTCATGAAGGAAGTGTAAAGAAAACAAGGTGAATCAAACCATTGTAAAGCTCTACCACTTAAGTGTAATCTAAGCTCACTAATCAATAAGATATCATCATTTTATAAATACTCATATAATTATAAAGTAAAAATGAATTTACACGTAAAGAGACATCTATAGAACCATCTTAGGCATCATGTAAAAGTTCTTCACTAAGGCTCATAATGTCATAATGGACCAATGTAGGATAAGACAACATGATTTCAATAAAGGACACATGAGAAGCCACTAAATTACCATCATGGCATAAGCTATGATCATGTGGGGCAAGACAATGATGTCAAAGGTTATTAAAAGCATCCATAGATTCAACATGACAAGTAGAAATATGATTGTCATTATACCATCATCATGTATATAAGAAGATAATGCATTCAAACCACATAAATCTATGGAGATAAGGCTCCATGACATATAAGAGATTTATCAGCAAAAGGTGTAACACATTCATGCATAGGTTAAGGAGGGAAAACTATGTCCATCCTACAAGGCGTGTCACAAGGTATACCCTCACTAGGTATGCACTCATCACTATCTCAATCCATATGATCATCATTAGGGTCATGGATAAATGGTCACATAAGGGTAAGTGCATGGAAATGGGGGGCTAAAGGGGGGGATTAAAAGTGACCACTTTTTTTTCCTAAAATTAGAAAAATTTGGCATACCTATGATCAAAATTTGGCGATGTGATAAGAACATGAATACTAGTGCTTGGAATCTAGTTTCTAAACTACTATTTTTTTAAATGGTGGAGATTTAGAGTGCCAGATTTTGAGAGCACACAAAGTGGTCCTATTTTTGACCCAAAAATATAACATAGTGTCAGATGTGCTCTCTCCATTTTTTGAGTTTCGCTAATTATTTAAAAATTCATTTAGTGGAAAATTAGCTAAGATCTTGTATCGGTACAAGTTTTTTTCCTAATTTTTTGATGAATATATTTGTTTTTACTAATTTTAAAGTGGACACATTCTAAAAAATAAAAAAAATGAGCATACTCCCCTCCTAATTTTAAGAAAAGTAATTATTATTTTTCAATGTGTATAGAATGAAACATAGAATGTAAAAAGATATTTTTCTCAAATTTGTATGAGTCAACCAAAAATTATGTAGAAAAATAATACACGTGTTTTTTGAAAAAAATAAAGAAACTACTAAAATTAATTAGAGATCAAGACCTTAATATAATCATATTTAAAAAAAGTTACATGGTTAAAAAGCTCAGATAAAATTTTATGCTATAGTGGTGTTTTTTATTATAAAAATTATCTTGAAATATGGGAATTTGATGGAGGGCATGCTTAACATTTGTTTGCTTTTTGTATGCTTTTCATAAAACATGTCTTTGGCACCCAAATTGAATTTCCAACCCTTGGGATTTGTAAATTCAAACTTTTTCCAAGCCTAAGGGTGACATTTGATTGGTTAAAATTGGAATGCATGTGTGTTATAATGCACATACATTATGAAAAATGATTATGAGCCATAACACATGCACACTATAACGCTCATGCATACATTTTTCAAAATGTGAGTGTGTTTTGAAGAATTATGAAAGTTTGACCACTTTTTGCACTTCCCCACAAGTGTATCTAATAGGCATGGATGACTACTAATAAAATGAAGGAGGGAAACAATGAGATATGCTAGAATAAGACCTCCAAAGAACACATATCCCTATCCTTAGTATAATGTGTTAGATATTATCAAAGATAGAGGGATAATGTATAATTAAAGATAAGGGCCTATCAAAATATGATATGCATGCAAATCAGCCAAGGAGCAAGATATAAAAGAAGGCATAATGATAAAATATCCTAGCATGAGAGGCTGGGAAAAGAGATAGACCACTAGAGAACCCAAACCCTAATCAAAATACATAATCATATATAGATAAAACCCTAGAAAATCTAAAAAGAATAATAAAATCATACTAATATCAAATCTAAAATGTCTTAAAATCATTAAACGTATAGCTCTAATATTAACCCTAGGAGTGTAAATATGGATGAGTTTACCAAAAATATAAAGGAAATTAAAATTTCCCTAAGTTGGATCTAGGCTAATCTAACAAATGCATACAAATAAGCACACACTAACCTATATTAATAAATGATGATACTATGGGCTAATGTATTATAAAATAATAAATGCTAAAGTATGGGAAGTAAATGCGATAAACAAAGTTACTTAGCTTTATGTTGGAGGAAGATTAATATTTTTTCTATTGATGCATTGAATTTGAGATGCCTCAAGATTGGAAATGGTTATATGACATTTTATAGCTTGCCTTGAGATCTAGCCAATTAATTTGCACTATGTGGGGTCGAGTTTGTGGATCAGGGTCAAATTTGTGCCCTAGAAATGTCTTGCACCCACAAAAATGAGTTGGTAGTCTATATGATTTTTTTTTTTGTTTCACTTGATTCGTCTCTACATTTTCTACCTTTTTTGTTATACGAGAGTAGCAATATTTAAAAATACCTTTGAAGAATTGGTGTTATGTCACAAGGGAATATGTTTGAACTTTGCATAGGTCAACCCTTGGAAACATGTGTAAAGATTGAAGACAACAAATTTCAACCATGTAGATACTCCTAAGATGAATGTGCAAATCTAGATTTATTTTAGAGCACCAAACTAATGTGTTTCCTTCATTAAATATGAATGATAATACTTAGAATGATTAGAGTTGAAAGTATGATGAATGGATATAATTGAATGCCTTCAAATATAAGAACATATCAACAAATCATGTAAAAGTGTGTTAAGTCAACCTTAGGTAAGAAAAGAATCAATGGGAGTTGGCCAAAATTGAATTTGAATTATAAAATTTTGAGGGCCAAGTTCACAGCCATAGGGTTAACCTTGCACCCATAGAAATGACCTAGGTCATAAAAGGGCTCAGATTATGGTAGGCAACATATGCATAGGATATGTGCATGAATAGGGATAATTAATATATGATCCGGAGAATCTATTAGAATGTGTGCATGTATGGATAAAGCAAGAGATAAATGTGTATGAATGTGTGTAAGCAACAAGTAGATAGTATAGGGAGAAGAAGCCCAACTTTATACAAAATTACACCATTTGTTAATATGTAAACGTATGAAGTCACTCTCTGAAAATAAACAAAAACTAAATGAAAAATATGAGTATACAAATTTAACCATTACAATAATATATAATACTATTTCACTAAAAACAACTAATATGCAAATGTATGAAGTCACTCTCTAAAATAAACAAAAACTAAATGAAAAATATAAGTATACAAATTTCACCATTACAATAATATATAATGCGGTTTCACTAAAAACAACTAATATGTAAATGTATGAAGTCACTCTCTCAAAATAAACAAAAACTAAATGAAAAATATGAGTATACAAATTTCACCATTATAATAATATATAATACTATTTCACTAAAAACAATTAATATGTAAATGTATGAAGTCACTCTCTCAAAATAAACAAAAACTAAATGAAAAATATGAGTATACAAATTTCACCATTATAATAATATATAATACTATTTCACTAAAAGCAACTAATATGTAAATGTATGAAGTCACTCTCTTAAAATAAACAAAAACTAAATGAAAAATATGAGTATACAAATTTCACCATTACAATAATAATATATAATACTATTTCACTTAAAACAACTAATATGTAAATGTATGAAGTCACTCTCTCAAAATAAACAAAAACTAAATGAAAAATATGAGTATGCAAATTTCACCATTGCAATAATATATAATACTATTTCACTAAAAACAATGCTACACAATTACAAAAATTAAAGGCAAATGCTAAGATAATGTGGACCTTTTGTAAATAACTTCCATTGGATTGCATCTTGCATCCCAAGTTGTGTGACAAGCAATTCCTATAGATTGCAATATGAATGGAGTGTCAATCATACTTAAGTGACAATGAAATATCCTAGTAATATAGCTATTAAATATTATTAGTCCCTGCCGCCTTCGGCAGGGTAACTATTGTTTTCACCGTGATAGCATTTTTTTCACCGTAATAGCATTTCTTTGGACGTTGGACTTTGTGCAAGTGTTATAATCAAAATTAGCCTAAACTTTTTAGTCTATCCTTGTATTATTTTCCCGTTGATATCTGTGCAATGACAATAATCAAAGTTAAACCTAACTCGCATTGGCAATTTGTTTGCCCATTGGCAATCTTGATAAATTTTTTGGGATGGCAGGTGAATGTTTATAATTTTTTTGGTTGTTTTTGTCAGAGCTTTGGCTGCATGCTTGAAAACGTGGCGGGATAAGGAGGGGAATCTTCAGGTTTCTGAAGCTACGTGTTATTCTGCAAAGCAGCTCAGGGCCTTGTCTATGCTTCCACATTGTCATGCCTCCCTTCAAACCTCAAAAAAATCTGTCAAAAAACATTATGCTCTTTTCTCCGGGGCTGGCCATTGCTCTGGGGTGGCATTCTCCAAAGCAGTTCTCGTGCCTGGTCTCTGTCTCCACATTTTGCACACATGCAACAGGCCTTCCAAACCCTAGCGCTTCGTCTATGCTGATAGCTGAAACTTCTTGATTGTCCTCTGAGTATCTGCTGGCTGCTGCAATTTCTGTAGCGTCTGCATTGATTTTCCTTATAACTTGTTTCTTATTAAATTATTCAATAGGTTACTTTACTTTACAAATTGGCTGGAATGTTTGGGTTTCGCAGGACCAAGCCAGCAGATGCCTTCAGCATGAGGAAGGACTGTTCAACAATAGTGGGCTTAATAAGGATGCCTCAGATTGCTTGAATGATATGGAGTGGTATGATACCGTAAAATCTCATTCACCAGTATTCTTATTTATGGCACTTACACAATCTGAAAATATAAGAAATCAGTTACGGTAACTATTTTCATCATGTTTTGATTTCTTCTATCTCGACAACTAGAGGGGTAGTCAGATGACCACTGTCTTAGATATGTAACATTTCATTGTTCTTTCCTAGTTACAAGACTATGCTAACCCAATTTGAGTTTCTAGGCTACCATAAGGACTTCACTTTCTGTAAACTGACTAGTGCCTAGCATCTTCTCTGATTTCACTTGTTTTCACTTTCTTATTCTCTTCTTGCCCTATCATTTGGCAAACAGGCAATAGACGCCTAGGAGGGTAGTCCCCTTGAGATAGAGAGATTCAGAGAATGATCAGACAAATTAAGTATTTTCATCTTCACAGTGAATATTTATTGCAGCAGAGCTGTAATCCTAGGTCATCGTTGTAGCTAGCACCCCATCTTTCAGTTTTTTGGTTTACAAGGCATATTATACAGTGCATCGATTTCTGTATTTTGTTATGTAGTGTGAACTATTATCCTGGTAAAGAGAATGTGGTTTCCTTGTGCTGACTATTTCTTTGATGTTTGCAGGAAGTTGATATTTGGTATTTTAGATGTCTCATCTTGGAGTTGTTGACATTCTAAATACCCTATGCAGGATTATTAGATGTTGAGATTCATCATCGTTTATAGGAATGATAATCTATTATCCTCATAAGTAAATTTTATGTAGCAGGAATTTTTTGCTTACATTTATATGAACATTTCAGTTTGCCTGAATGTTGTGGCTCGGTGGCAAGCAGTTGGTTTACAAAATGTTGTGTCATAGGTTGAGTCACACTTGCTCTCTAATGACCACTGACCCTAATGATTCTGGCATTCAATTTACTGGTAAAAAAAGTTATTCATTTCAATATATGAAATTTTATTCATGATTTATTTTGTTAAATTAGATGGAACAACGACCCCAATGTACACCAGAGCTTGATAAATATTTATCTGGATCAAAGGGTAACGTTCCAGATAGAATAAAGAGCATATTTCCTAAAGAAAATGCAGAAGTAATTAACCTACTGGCCTGCTTCACGGACTGCAAATTTCATAGGCACAAACTCATTTAATAGGGAAAGATACTGCATTTATAGATTGACACTATAGAAAAATTTACAATTTGTCATTAGATCCATGCCTGGGAGGTTTAGTCTTCAATTGATAGCTTAGACATGGAGCTACATCTGTAACAATCCATTTCTTCGAATTCGGAAAGGGGAAGAATAAGAAAATACTAGAGGATATTTATGCAGAATTATCTAGTACACTATTGAGTTAGAGATCTTTTTCATAGATGTTATTAGCAAATGACAAGTGAAATATATAGTTCTCAAAACATTTTATTTTAGATTTAGCTCATAGTTAAATGATACAACATGTAATCTTACACAACTATGGAAAGGTCTATGCATGCAACTTTGTAGTAGATAAACAAGCAGCACAGAAACTAAAAAAATGCTTTTGTACTTGTATACATTACAAATAACTTAACAGAAGACAGTGAACTGTTTATTAATACTATCTCAACAATCTTATAAATAGTAAATTGTTTTACACAGGTTTGCACAAAAAAATTCTTGCAGTGAGGCAGGGACTGCAGCTGCACGGCAGCCCTTGTATTATCTATACAACATGCTAAATGGTTTTCGAACATTACCTTTGGACATGACCTAAGTTGACCCGACATCATGATTAATTTACGTACATCACTAATTTACTCCCAGTCTACACGTCAATGGCAACTTACGTTTGTCTGAAATGCGCATCAAACTCATTTCAAAAAGTTTGGTTCAAGCCAGTGTTGATTTGATTAGCCTACGCAGGTGTAATGACAAACATAAATTACAAAACCTAAAATCCAACTCCCCCAACAACTCTGGTAAGTTGGATCTGATTTTTAACTAAAGTCCACCCATAAATCCTTATCATCTCCGAAAACTTGCAAACCCTAAACTTCAAAGATGACTGGAAATTCACCCTTATCCACCCGTGGAATTCAAAGACTCCGTGGATATATATAAGTAATGTGGGTTGGTGTTGAAGCATTGCTCAATTCATTTCAAGTATAATGGAGATGAATAAGCTTAATTTGAGAGCTGCAGCAACTGCCCTTATTCTGGTCACCTGTATCGTGTGGATGGCCTCTGCAGCGGGAAGCATAGCCATATACTGGGGCCAAAACGGCAACGAAGCCTCTCTTACCAAAACTTGCGCTAGCGGGAACTTCAAATATGTCATAATCTCGTTTCTTGCCGTGTTTGGAAACGGCCGCACACCGCAGCTGGATCTGGCGGGCCACTGCGACCCTTCCTCTGGCGGGTGCAAATCGCTGAGCAGGGAAATAAAGTCATGTCAGCAGAAAAACATAAAGGTGTTTCTCTCCTTGGGGGGAGGCGCCGGAAGCTATTCCATCGCCTCCGCCCAAGACGCTCGGAATGTGGCAAACTATCTGTGGAACAATTTCCTGGGCGGGCAGTCTTCGTCGCGGCCTCTGGGTAACGCTGTTTTAGACGGCATCGACTTCGACATCGAGGCCACGACGGAGCGCTGGGATGACCTGGCCAGAGCTGTGTCCGCTCTCTCCTCCCGCGGCAAAAAGGTTTACCTCAGCGCCGCCCCGCAATGCCCTTTTCCCGACGCTTCTCTGGGAAATGCCCTGCAGACGGGACTCTTTGACTACGTTTGGATTCAGTTCTACAACAACACCCCTTGCCAATTCGCCAACGGAGATGCTTCCAGTTTGCTCAGTTCTTGGAACCGGTGGACGACTTCCATACCCAAAACTACGAGTTTCTTTATGGGACTTCCTGCCTCCAGCGGAGCTGCAGGTAGCGGCTTTATTCCCGCTGCTACGCTGAAGTCGAATGTGCTGCGTCAGATCCAGAAGTCGTCCAAATATGCGGGAGTAATGCTGTGGTCCAAGTTTGATGATGAGCAAACTCAATACAGCTCATCTATTAAAGCTTCTGTCTGAGATCAGAGATGGTCGTCACTTGAGCTACAGGTGTATTGTATATCTAGTTAAACTAGCAATCACACCTTAGTGTGCAATGGGTAGCCGAAATTGAAAGAGTATTGGAATTGTTGACCGTAACCTTAGTTTTGTAATCTCATGATGGGTAATTATTTTTTGTTTTAGGAAATGTCTCTTGAATTGTGATGGGTGGTAAAGGTAAAATTTAGAAATAATTATTCATAAAAAGGTTATGCATGTAGCCATGTTCTCTGTTTAAAATTGATAGGTACTCTACCTCTTTCTTTTGATCTATCTCTCTCTCTTCCTCTCTTTGTCACTCTACCTCTTCCTTTTTCTCTATCTCTCTTTGTGTCTCTCTCTCCCTATTTATCTCTCTAGGTCTCTATATATATCTATGCCTCCCTCTCTATCTCTATTTCCCTGTCACACACTTCCTATCTCAAAGATCTCTCTCTCTCTCTCTCTCTCTCTCTCTCTCTCTCTCTCTCTCTTCCTATCTCAAAGATCTCTCTCTCCCTCTCTCTTTGTTTCTCTATCTCTATCCCATTTGTTGACATGAGTGATTTGTGTTGGTTCTTTTCCGTTACCCTATTTATTTCTTTTTAGTGTATAAATCCTAGTTAATTCATTGGTAGTCACACTTGTTTGTATCCATAGATATTAAGAATCACCTTTTTTCTTGTGGGTTGGGATATTTCCTATTTTTCCCCAAAGACTATTGTTAGCTGTGAAGAATATCTTTGATTTAGTTTCTTTCAGGAAGACAAAGAGTGGAATAGAAGATAATGTTTATCTACAAATAATAACCTGTGTATCTAGTTCCTCCATTTCCAGCTGGTTGACCATAAATTTTCTTTTCTTTTTAGTAGAAAGTTATATTTCTTAGAAGTGTTTTTTCCATGATAATAAGTAGTTAGGAATTGAGGGGATATGCTTGCCTCAAGCCTCTACAACTATTTATCCTTTTCTATATTTATTGTGATGGAGAAGTGCAAATACAACATTGTATCCAATCAATCATCTATTTGGGGAATCTAAACTTTCATAAAGTCTAGTTTAGGAAGAAGTTCGAATCACACTTGTAAAATTCTTTAGATATGTCAAGCATTGTAACAATCCCTAACCAATGTTGTTTTGGTTGAGTGGAGTTGTTGGCTAAGATCATGTCCTTCATAGTGGATGTACTAGTTGTTCATCCACTTAAAATAACTTTATAATTTAGTGAATGTTCTAGCTCTTCCTATCTCCATTTTTTGTAGATACAACATAATTGAGTGGTATACCCAAATGATGAAAACTAAATTTTGCACCCCCAATTCTAGAGAAGAAAGAAAGGATGTTGATCCCCTTTAGATAAACAGGCTTCAAAACAAAAAGGATGGTATCCTATAAATAACAATTTTACATAAATAGAAGTCAGTTTTTAAATGTTTGGTTACAAAGTCTCCTTCATGAATCGGATGTCCATGGTCCTAGCCCTTGATCATGTTAAATTAAGCTTGTTGTCCTCTATAATGTGGTTGCCTTATTTATATATAAGAATAAATATATTTGGAAAACAATATAGAATACTTTAATACTTTTAGTATAATATTTAGTCTAAAATTGAGTATTTAAATTATATTTATATATCTATATATATTTTGGATTTATGCATGACACATAAATTAAGAGTAAACATATTTCTAATATAATATATAATATATTAACTTTACTCTCTCTCTCTCTCTCTATTCAACCCTTGCAAAATGAAACTAGGGTTAGAATGAATATATGTCCATATCTCTATCTCTTTATCTATCTCTATTCAATTCCATATTTCTTCCCCTAGGTCTCATCTTTCTCTCTCACTCTCTCTTGATTCTTGATTAATTTGTATCAATCTCTCTCTCTATTATTTAAATAAGCCCTCTCCCATTTTCTAACTAATTCAAATAAAATATTTGAATTAGGTCCTCCCCTCTCACCACATTCCAACACTTGTCCACCTCTCAATTGAGTCATGTGTGGTAGTACAATTTTTATTTAATATCCTTCACATGTCCAACTAATAGGTCATCCCTATTCTCCTTCGCACACTTGTCTCATGACTACAACTCCTCTTGAAGTGGGAAACCCTATTCGATCCTAGCTGTCCACATCATTGAAATCAACTTTCGATCTCAACCATTAATTCAAATCAGCCATTTCCTATAAATCAACCCTCACCCAAGCCATTTGCATGCATTGAGTTTCAAGTATCCTTATTCTATCGAAATACCATTAGAGCCTTTGCATTATTCATCCTCATGCCATTGTTATGTTGCTGAAATAGTGAGCACCCAACATTCCCCCCATAATCAATCCTTCAAAATCTTGCATTCTTATGCGATGTTGAGAAGAACAATGGAGATGAATCAAGTTTAGCATGGAGATCGGTTTGCATTTACATTTTTTGTTTTGATTTTCATGTTATCTTGTGCTCTATTGTGCTTGTTAGGGTTTCATTATTGTTGTTTATGCTTTATTCCTAATTTTTACCCTAACTATACATCCAAATAAGCCCTACTTTTGGTAAAAGCCTTAGTGAGCCTCCTGATCTCTCCAACAACACTCATTCAAGTCTCCCAGCACCATATATAGAAAGACCACAAAACATCCTTAACATTAATCTCCAAACTTTAAAATAATTTGATATACCTTCATGGTTTGAAAATATAGTCTTGCAAACTCTTCTCCTTACTCTCAAAGACAAAAAAGTATGAAACAATCTATACAGACCTTTGGAACCAAACATTCAAGCTCAGAAGTTGCAAAACATGCACCATGCATCAATTTTCCAAACCTTGGAGATATGAGACAACTGCATTATGTTTTCTTTTCAGTGATCTATGATATACACAATGTGCATTTCAACCAGATCGATAAGGTAGAAAAAGACTTTTCTTTATCCTCCATGGCTCATCCTTCCTTCTTGTGGATCTTCTTAGATGTATAAACTTCTGGAATGCTCTTCTCATGAGGCTAGAACTTGCAAGATTATCCAAAAACCCTAGAAATCTTGACAAAACCCTAAAAAACTCAAACCTAGACTTAAGACTCACAATTTCAAAATGAGATTCCCTCTTCTTGATTGCATGTGGATTTGGAAAGATTAAGGTTCTTTTAAAATCTTTTGACTCTTTTATGTACCATTTGACATGGCAACAAGAACACTTTTATCACACAAATGTATTACACAAGCTTTGTTTAAACCTTCCAAAGACTATTTAAGACCTAACAAGACCTATTAAAGGTTTATGCATACATTTAGGAATGATATAATAACCATCCAGTACCTCCAATGATCTTGATGATTATTTGAGTCTAGAGAACTCAAAATAACTCAACATTTTAGCAACCTCTATGTGTTGCTTGCCTACTAAGTGTTTGAAACCAGTGACCTTAAGTATCCATTGGTCATAGGAGTCATAAGATCCTAAAATAACCTTGAAAGAAAAGACACAAGACTTGATTAAACTATTGATAGTACCTCAGAAAACAACAAAACAAAAAGAAAAAAACACAAGAAACCACCTAAAAGACAACAAAAATGTAGTCTCTTAATGAGAAAGCAACATGTGCAACAACCAAGTTTGGAGGAAAAGAAACTCTTACACAAACCTAAACTAACCTAAAACTAAACAAGTAAAAGGTTGTCTAAACAAAGCCATTTTAAACTAGTTCTTTAAAATAGGTGCCCTTCCTGATCAATTTAGAATGCTTTTCATGCTTGTGAGGAGCCAAATAGAGATGGAGAAAGAGTGGATATTCAACAAACTATTGAAACACTTCTCCAAGAATGAAAATAAAATCACTTACCCACTTAAGTTGACTAGAAAAATAGCTACTTTCAAGTGGATAGGTAGGCTGACCATGTTCGTCTTGATGCTCAATATTATGCTTTGGATCAAGCATGACATGATATTATTCCTTATTGTTGGTCTCTAACTAGGATAGATGTCAAATAGGACATCTTCTTGTAAAATCAATGTTGATCTCATACTTATGCTCTACTGCTTTTCTATCTTGCTGATTAGAATGCTTTATCTCTAGTGACTCATTTGGAAACATAGTCACTTTCACCTTATGTTCATGTTGTTCATGAATTTTCTCTTTAGGAGATGTGGGTTTGATGTTTAAGTTTGAGCAAAAATCTTCTAACTCATCCCAAAAGAAATCTTCTTCTAACTCTTCTTTACTCTTTTGCATGAGAGGACTTACTTCAGCTTTATGACAACTTTCTTGAAAGCTTGAAGAGACATCAATATCATATTCTTGGAGCATAGGTCTTGATTTGATATCTTATTCAAATTTATAGGCAACCTCATGCACAAAAATCTCCTCATTCCCCAAAATAGGATTGTCCTTGTGTTCTTTATGAGTTAATTCTTCATTCTCATACTTATCTCGATAGACTAGAAACTTATCAAAGTCTCCAACATCTTCATTCTAATTCAACTTCTTTGCTAGTGTGAACATTGGTATTCTCTTTTCACCATTGTTAACAAAGTAAGGCAGTTGATCAAACAAGAAGACCAACTCTTCCTTTTCATTCAATTCAATCTCCACTAGATTTTGCACAAGTTGTCTCTCTAACTGAAGATTCTCCCCATGCATCCTTTGCATTTTTCTCTCATTCATCTCATCAAAAGCATGGAAAAAACACTTAAATGAATCAAAGTCTAAAGGATTCATTATTGAGCATGAATCAACACCCTCTACATGTCTGTAATGTTCATAGTCAAGGGGAAATATTGGGTGAACAACAATAACTCCTCATTCTTCTTTTGTCTCAAATAACTCCTCTTTCCCATCCAACCAACTAGCTTGTCAAACAAATGGTTCATCCTTGAAACGAGAAATTGTACTAAGACAAGAAAGATGATTTGGTGTGGGGATTTGAAGGGGTTGTTGAGTTTCTTGAAGAAGAGTAGGCTGTTGAGAGGGTTGCTCCTAAGATATAATAGGCCAAGTTTACACATGTATAGGCCCTTGTAACGGACGAGAACTTCTAAAACTTGGGATTTTGAAGCAAGGAGACATACTTTAAGATTCAAAAGGTTTTCCTTGATTGAAACTTGGGATTTTGAGCATAGAAATGTCCTCTATTGTAGGTTGATCCATAGTTGTAAGAGGAGCTGGTCTGAAGCTAAAGATGAAAGAGGTTGATTAGGTTTCTTGCCTTTGTGTTTGGCCAATCACTTGCTTCATTTTCTCTTCTTTAGCTCCAACTTGTCTATCAAGAAATTCTTCTTCATACCTTTCTTGTATTTCCCTCTCTTGCTGATGAAGATAAGCTTGACAAGCAAGATCTTCCTATTGCATGTTATACTCCCACTCTCTTACAACAGAATCCAATTATTTTTGCAAGTTTAACATCATATATTTGAGGCTCATGTTGTCAACATACTAAGGCTGGCTAGGAGGGTAAACATGCTAGTTTGGAAAAAAATAGCCTTCTTTAGATTGATTATAAGCATGGGTAGGCTGCCGAGAAGGTTAAGTAAGGGTGGGAGGGAGGTAAGCATGATGAGAATGCAAATATATTATTGTGACAGGGTTGTTTGGGATGAAACCAACAACATTTTCAGTCTAAAATATAGATGATTAGAATGCATAAAAACTATAATTTGACAAAGAGTGTAATGTCCCCTTCTCGCAAGCCAAAATTTTCTCAACCTTGCACACAATTTCAACTCACAAAAAGAGAACATTAGTACACTAGTCTATCTTTGGATTCCCACTTATAATAATATATGCAAGAAATATTCAAATTACATAATCACATTGCCCTTATAGGGTTATACTCTTATGTTCAAGATCAATATGCTTTTCACACTTTCCATCATTATCCATTATATGTAGATCTATGCATTAATCAAATCATTAATTCCATGTGAGAGGATGTGATAGGATCCCATATGCCAATTATCATGGGCCCATTATTTCCATCCTTTGACTTGAGGGGTGAATACTCACCAACTTTAGTCAAAGGCCAATTATGATAATCCTTTGGCTCGAGGGGTGAATAACTCACCAACTTTAGCCAGAGGCCAAATCCACTTGTCCAAGGGGTACTTGTTGTACCAACTGAGACAAGGGCCAAATCCACTTGTCCAAGGGGTACCTTTTGTACCAACTGAGACAAGGGCCAAATCCACTTGTCCAAGGGGTGCCATTGCACCTACTGAGACAAGGGCCATATCTGCTTGTCCAAGGGGTACCTTTCGCACCTACTGAGACAAGGGCGAAATCCACTTGTCCAAGGCGTACCTTTTGTACCTACTGAGACAAGGGCCAAATCCACTTGTCCAAGGGGTGCCATTGCACCTACTGAGACAAGGGCCATAACATACCCATGTTGGCTAATTGAACATTCCCATGCATCACTCTCTCAGATAGCGTTAATGAATTAATTCTATTATTCTATTTGCTAACGTGATTCTATAATAATATATCTCTTCATATATTTATTAACATTATATCATTATTGAGAGAATGTTCATTCCTTTCATGGTTTAATATTGCTCTTGTTAAGACATTTTCACTACCTTATTGATTAACACTAACATGCATCATATCTTGCATCGTATGCCATCTTTATGATAACATTCTTATTCAATAATGATCAATTATTTTATGATATGCACATTTACCTTATAACATTCTTATTCTATGCTAAAATTTGCTTATTCCTATTCACATTCCATCCATAACAATATCTTTATACGAGCAATTGAAATACACATACTTACATTTAACTATTATAGGAATAAACATATTAATTATACTTACCTGAATTTCTGATGGTGGCTCTCTTTTCCTTGGCTATAAATATGATGCTTGTTGATGACATCAGAATATTCCTTCAAATGATATTTGAAATGCTGGTATATATGTATAAGAATATTAATCTAATGGTTCAATGGTGAGATAGGCTTCTTATTTGTTGTCCATATATTTGTAATGCTTGTTCATATTACATCTTCTGCCGCTTATATGATATCGCTGAGTTAATCATAATCCCCCCTGCCTGTCCGTTGAACCTCCCCTTATATCTTTCAATAATCGTATCCCTTCATGGTCCGTTGTTGCCTTTAATAACCTTTTGCTTTTAATTATTTTCAAGGAACAGTAATTGCTGCTTACTATATATATTATAATGATCATTGACTTTAGCCATTCATACTCTTTGGTAATTATATATGGGTCGACTTCTACTAATATATTTTTATTAGCTTATATTACTTATAATTATAATATAGTCTTCATTTTGATGTCTTTCCTAATAATAATATCTTATATAATGTTATAATAATATCTTTATTCTATTAATATATATAAATGATATAATATCTTTTGACTAGGTTTAAGTATATATATATATATATATATATATATATATATATTTTTATGTTTATTTAATATAATAATATATTGATTACTATATTATTACATATTATATTTATATTGATGATAATAACAATAATAGTGCTATTACATATATTTATTATTTAGAAATACGATAAGTATATTATATGTTAATAAAATAGTATTATTATATATATGATCATTATCAAAACTGACTCTTCTATCTAATCATGATGTTTAAATCTTTAATTTAAACAATGCCTTAACATCGGAATATGACAGGCCTCCCCTCTCGAGATTGCTTATCCTCAAGCAATCGTGAATTCTTTAATCACCTTGTGTACTTTTCGATGTGTTTAGATGAACACACTTGAGTGAAGAGAAATTGATTGTGATTCCATGAAAGAGAATTTGTGATCAAAGAGCATTGTTTGATGTTTTGAATAACAATGATGGGATGATTTGAGAGTGTTGAGATTCCAAGATGTATCTTGATCTTTGGTTACAAGATTCCGTCTTATATGTTATTGACCTCAAAATTGAGAAGAGTTATGTTCTTTAAGGAGTAATTGGTTATATGATGTCATGATAAAAGAAGATTTGATTTGATTTTGAGTAGCAATATGATTGAAGAAATGTAGTTAATCAAATGAATGCAGGAAGGAAGAATTTTTCAATGTTAAAGAAAACTTTGGGAGTATTGATAATCCGAGATTGGAGATTTGGAATGAAATAATATTGATGAATATTCCAAAAGATGAATCTAATGATTTTGTAAGTAAGACTTTGATTGCTTAAGCAAGTTGATGATAAGATAACATACAGCATGATCCTGGGGGTTGATGATGAGATAATGTCCCCCCTTTTTGGGATATTCTTGATCTATTAACCTACACACAAGAATAACTACTAGAAAGAACATTAGCAATATTAAAGATCCATAAATTAACAATGAAATCAGTATGTCATAACATAATTAATGATATAACATAAATAAGATTTAATTTCAGCATATAGTTAGCCATACCTCAAGTTGATCCTTTGATAGAATCCATAGAAATACTTGCAAGTTAGAGCGTGATGGAGGGCACACTTACTACCTATCAGCTCAAGCATGCAAGAAAGTAGCTCAAGCAAGTAGGCAAGTAGCTCAAGTAGACAAGCAAGTAGCTCAAGCATGTAGGCAACTAGCTCAAGCAAGTAGACAACTAGCTCAAGTATGTAGACAACTAGCTCAAGCAAGTAGGCAAGTAGCTCAAGGAGACAAGCAAGTAGCTCAAGAAAGTAGGCAAGTAGCTCAAGCAAGTAGGCAAGTAGCTCAAGTAGACAAGCAAGTAGCTCAAGCAAGTAGGCAAGTAGCTCAAGCAAGTAGACAACTAGTTCAAGCATGTAGGCAACTAGCTGAAGCAAGTAGGCAAGTAGCTCAAGCAGACAAGCAAGTAGCTCAAGAAAGTAGGAAAGTAGCTCAAGCAAGTAGGCAAGTAGCTCAAGTAGACAAGCAAGTAGCTCAAGAAAGTAGGCAAGTAGCTCAAGCAAGTAGGCAAGTAGCTCAAGTAGACAAGCAAGTAGCTCAAGCATGTAGGCAAGTAGCTCAAGTAGACAAGCAAGAAGCTCAAGAAAGTAGGCAAGTAGCT
Organism: Cunninghamia lanceolata; assembly: GCA_027924645.1. Lineage (NCBI taxonomy): Eukaryota > Viridiplantae > Streptophyta > Pinopsida > Cupressales > Cupressaceae > Cunninghamia > Cunninghamia lanceolata. The sequence continues at coordinate 1,241,695 of BSBN01001040.1, read as the reverse complement.
CAAGCAAGTAGGCAAGTAGCTCAAGTAGACAAGCAAGTAGCTCAAGCAAGTAGGCAAGTAGCTTAAGCATGTAGACAAGTAGCTCAAGCAAGTAGACAAGTAGCTAAAGCCACCAAACATACATGTAAGTTATAAAGTATACACTTAAATACATAAGTCGCACGAATACACTTATTCACATAAGCCACAAGGTAGACCTTGAATACACATAAATCACAAAGTATACACAGGATGGCAAGATGACTGCTCTGATACCACTGTAATGTCCCCTTCTCGCAAGCCAAAATTTTCTCAACCTTGCACACAATTTCAACTCACAAAAAGAGAACATTAGTACACTAGTCTATCTTTGGATTCCCACTTATAATAATATATGCAAGAAATATTCAAATTACATAATCACATTGCCCTTATAGGGTTATACTCTTATGTTCAAGATCAATATGCTTTTCACACTTTCCATCATTATCCATTATATGTAGATCTATGCATTAATCAAATCATTAATTCCATGTGAGAGGATGTGATAGGATGCCATATGCCAATTATCATGGGCCCATTATTTCCATCCTTTGACTTGAGGGGTGAATACTCACCAACTTTAGTCAAAGGCCAATTATGATAATCCTTTGGCTCGAGGGGTGAATAACTCACCAACTTTAGCCAGAGGCCAAATCCACTTGTCCAAGGGGTACTTGTTGTACCAACTGAGACAAGGGCCAAATCCACTTGTCCAAGGGGTACCTTTTGTACCAACTGAGACAAGGGCCAAATCCACTTGTCTAAGGGGTGCCATTGCACCTACTGAGACAAGGGCCATAACATACCCATGTTGGCTAATTGAACATTCCCATGCATCACTCTCTCAGATAGCGTTAATGAATTAATTCTATTATTCTATTTGCTAACGTGATTCTATAATAATATATCTCTTCATATATTTATTAACATTATATCATTATTGAGAGAATGTTCATTCCTTTCATGGTTTAATATTGCTCTTGTTAAGACATTTTCACTACCTTATTGATTAACACTAACATGCATCATATCTTGCATCGTATGCCATCTTTATGATAACATTCTTATTCAATAATGATCAATTATTTTATGATATGCACATTTACCTTATAACATTCTTATTCTATGCTAAAATTTGCTTATTCCTATTCACATTCCATCCATAACAATATCTTTATACGAGCAATTGAAATACACATACTTACATTTAACTATTATAGGAATAAACATATTAATTATACTTACCTGAATTTCTGATGGTGGCTCTCTTTTCCTTGGCTATAAATATGATGCTTGTTGATGACATCAGAATATTCCTTCAAATGATATTTGAAATGCTGGTATATATGTATAAGAATATTAATCTAATGGTTCAATGGTGAGATAGGCTTCTTATTTGTTGTCCATATATTTGTAATGCTTGTTCATATTACATCTTCTGCCGCTTCTATGATATTGCTGAATTAATCATAATCCCCCCTGCCTGTCCGTTGAACCTCCCCTTATATCTTTCAATAATCGTATCCCTTCATGGTCCGTTGTTGCCTTTAATAACCTTTTACTTTTAATTATTTTCAAGGAACAGTAATTGCTGCTTACTATATATATTATAATGATCATTGACTTTAGCCATTCATAATCTTTGGTAATTATATATGGGTCGACTTCTACTAATATATTTTTATTAGCTTATATTACTTATAATTATAATATAGTCTTCATTTTGATGTCTTTCCTAATAATAATATCTTATATAATGTTATAATAATATCTTTATTCTATTAATATATATAAATGATATAATATCTTTTGACTAGGTTTAAGTATATAAGTATATATATATATATATATATATATATATATATATATATATATATATATATATATATATATATATATATATATATATATATATATATATATATATATATATATATATATATATATATATATATATATATATATATATATATATATATATATATATATATATATATATATATATATTTATGTTTATTTAATATAATAATATATTGATTACTATATTATTACATATTATATTTATATTGATGATAATAACAATAATAGTGCTATTACATATATTTATTATTTAGAAATACGATAAGTATATTATATGTTAATAAAATAGTATTATTATATATATGATCATTATCAAAACTGACTCTTCTATCTAATCATGATGTTTAAATCTTTAATTTAAACAATGCCTTAACATCGGAATATGACAAAGAGGAGGGGAAGGAACATATTTTCCATGATAGTTTGACATGCTAGCATTCAAAGAAGCTGGAAATTAATTGAAATATTCTTTTAAAATAAGAACAATCAAGTTTGATTCTTGATAAACAAGTACATACCAATAGATTACTAGGTGATAGGAAGTCTTCAGATGAAGGAAAGGATCAAGGATATCACCTAAATCTTAATCTTTGACAATCTTTAAGCACTTGGACTACTTAAACCAATAGTTTTGAACTTGGAGTCGTCATGGTGTTGAAGAACTGCCCTGAATGGTAAGATACACTGAATAATAAAATAAAACTCTTCAATGGATGATGTTGGGATCATCAAACCTATCCCACTAGGCATGCCAAATATTGTTATCACTAAGATCACACCCTTGTTGAATCTTGTTGAAAAAACCTTGTGATACAATGAGAATAGCTTCTAGGTGTGGAACCTTGCAAACTGAAGCTAAACCTCCAGATAAAGGATTAGTTACCTAACTAAACTAAGCCTCTGAAACTAAAAACTACTTTAATATTACTCTATGTTCAATGGAAAAGAGATAAAGAAGGATAACTGAAATGATAAGTGTGGTAATGCACCAAAGTAGATGACTCTTGACTTGTTTAGTGGACACAAACTATCTTAAAACTACATTTTTTCTTGCAGAGGACTGATAAATACATTCATACAAGTTTGAATAATAAACATATTTATTAAAGGAACTAATGCTCAAAAGAATAAAACATAAATTTCATGAAAACACAATATTTCTATACCTAGAAAAGACAAAAATATGAAAGATTTTAATAATAAAAAGGTCTTATACAACTGTTAAAACTCAGAGTCAAAATAATTTTCAGTTTTACAATCTAGAATGAATAATAAACTTGTCTTTTTCTATATCTAGGATGTACAAAAACCTCTTGAGGGAATCTAGGAGGCGTCCCTTTTGATGAAAGATGAATAAATCTACCTCTTGCATGCTTTTCCACCTTTCTTAGTCCACTAGAAGACACATCATCTTGAGAAATCTCCTTGAAAATCTCTTTTGAGGCTTGGAGGGGAGGTTGATAATAATGTTTTCAAACTCTATTTCATCTCTCCTAAGTTGACTAGGTCTCTTCAACCACCCACTCTCCTAAAAGGCCTCAAACTGCCATTAGCTACTTGCAAACTTCCTTTGCCAAGAAATAGGACAAATTTCCTATTTTCTTGTAACTACCATAACATCTTTTAACTCCTTGAGGGTGTGGAAAAAGAGAGTCTCCCTTCATTTGTGCATTGTTTGAAAACAAATCATAGACCATCTGGAGTTTTTATATATCTTGACTAAGTCTATACAAGTCATTTATGAAACCTTATAGACCCTGAAAAGATAACCAATACTTCAACTTCTTGACAATGCTTATGAACTTTCAAACTCCATGCAGACCTTATCATGGTTTACAAGGAGTTTACATTCTCCTCTATTCTCACAGTCCTTATATGATCTTATCCATGATCTTAGTGTTATTTCAAATTGTCATACTCCTGTCCTGCATCTTTGTCTATACTCAATCTCAATCAATGTATACTACCTTTAAAGTGCTTTATATTCCCTGACAACACTCCTGACTTGGACTGAGCTCATGCAATGGAAGACTGCCCTATTTTCCATGTCAATCTATGCACCGTATTTGCTTATGTAGGACTTCAAAACCTTACAATACCTCTGACTATGACCACATACCCCAAACAAGGCAAACTTTTAGATAGTGGGTACAAGACCTTGTGTTCCTGTTTCTTCTTCAGATTGCATTGAAATTTTAGTTAATTTCTCATATGACGACACTACCTTAGTAGGTTGACCCAATATTTGATACATAAGACCAAGAACAAAATGGGCACAGACATTTTTAGGCATCTTGTGAGCAACATGTACTAGACCCTATGCAAGTAAGCAACTCCAAGGTTTATAAGTGCATCCAAATAGTCTGGCCCAATAGATAATAAATATGACAAAACATAAACTAAACTCTACACACGGCTAGTTTTGAGAAGCATTAAGCCAAGGGTGTTCCAAATAGATGCATGTTTATCATCTCTATGTACTAATTCTTTCAACTTGTAAACTACATCTTCAATTTCATCCTTTTGTTTTATCTAAAGTACAGTGATCTCCAACACTATCTTGCAAAAGACACTAGGCATGGTGGATCTAAACTAGAGAACATAACTAAACTCTAATTTCCTGAAAAGACTCTCTTACCAAGTGACAAAGACATCTTATCCACTTACATACATTATAAGATCATCCCTATGCTTACCACAAAGTTTCCAATATTGTTCATGACCTTCACACACTATGCTAACCATGTTAATAGCCATAAGGCTCTCATATTTTGACAAATCTCTCATGGTTTTAAAAAGATGTTTATAGGCCCATGGAAGGTTTGACAGATTTGAAACTTCTTGGACAGTGCCTTAGGTTCTTCACAAACCTTACAAATTTTGAGCAGACCTTATCAATTGTATGTAGATTCTTGACAAACTTTTAATAATGTTGAACAACTTATATAGGGTTGTCTCAAGAGTATACAAACTTTCAATAAAATATAATGACTGTACAAGGGTTTGTTATACCTTTGAGAGGTTAAAAGAGACCTTAAGTACCTTTGTATTCTTAATCACTGTCATACAAACTTCTACAGATCTTTAACATTGTCATACAAACTTCCTAAAGGATTAAGTAGACAGTTCAACCTTTTGACAGACAATGTTGGGATTTGCCAAACTTTCTTATGACTTAACATGATTTTCAATGACGGTGTAACCTTTTATGCATGTACAGATCTCTTACAAGATTATAGTTTTAAGGTTTCTCAGGGTTTCAAAAACAACTCTAGACTCTTGATAGATCCTCATAATGGTTTAATAGGCTTCCACTCATTTGACTGACCCTGTTAGAGTTCGAGACAGACTCTATTTGGTTTCACAATCTTTTTGAAAGATTTTGTCAAACTTTTTAGATTCCACAAACTTTATAACTGCTATATAGAATCTCTAAACTTCCTTGATAACTATTTAGGCTTGTACAACCTTCTAAACTTCTTACAAACCTTCAACAACATTACCAATGGTTTATGGTTTTCCACAGAGACAAGAATAGGTAATAGGTTTTCTTGGAAAGTTGATACATTGTAAAGTGCCATCACCGGAATTCACCTTACCTACATCTTTGTTACCTTGAAAAGGCTTCCTAATGTGATCATCTCCTACTAGAAGAGATGTAGCCCTTGATGCACCAATAATTACTTTGTTGATAGATGAGGTTGAGAGCGTTAGAATGACTGATGCATCATCGGATTTGATTATAGAAATTAATGGTTCAATCATCCTTCTTGCATCCAAATAAGCCTTGCTTTTTTTAAAATCCCTAGTGAGCCTCCCAATCTCTCCAAAAAAACTCATTCAAGACTCCCAAAACCATATAACAGAGACCACATAACATCCTTAACATGAATTTCCAAACTTTAAAATAATTTCATATACCTTCATAGTTTGAAAAGATAGTCTTGCAAACTCTGAACTCTTTACTCATTGCTATAGAGTATTTTACAAAATGATCATACTTTCATAATCATTTCTATAGAGTATTTTACAAAATGGGTGGAAGAAATGCCTCTAATTAATGTATTATGGATGGTAATTGCAAGGTTTGTTCTAAACCAAATCATTTGCAAGTTTAGAATGCCACAATTCCTAGTAATAGACAATGCCTCATCCTTTAAAACCCTTAGATGTGGGAACTATGTGAATGGTTCCACATTAATCACAACTTTGCATTTGTGTATTATCCTCAAGGGAATAGATAGGCAGAAGCCACCAACAAAACATAAAAATCTATATTGGTCAAAATGATCAAAGACTTAAAATGAGGTTGGCATTTACAATTGTACCATGCCCTTTGGGCCTATAGGACAAGCATTCAAACACCCACAATGGAAACCCCATATGTGATCACCTTTGGATCAGAAGCTATCCTTCCCCTTGAGGTAGAAATATCCATCTTACAAGTGTCTTTCAAGGACTCCTTGACCACAAATGATATCGAGCCATTAGATTAGTAGAGCTCAACATGCTTGATGAGAAATGATTAAGAGCTATGTAGAAACATAAAACATACCTAGCCCATACAATAAGTAGTACAATAAGAAGGTCATCCCCATACCATTCAAAGTCAAATATCTTATACTTAGAATAGATAACCTAATATATTAAAGAGAAGATGAAGTTTGAAAGCTTATAACAAATTAGGTTGGCCCATATATAGTGAAGGAAGATGTCAACAATGGAGCCTACCTTCTATACACCATGGAAGGAAAAGAGTTTGGCAAGACCTTCAAGGATTTTCACCTTAAGAAATTATAATGTATATAAAATTTTTTAAAAATACATATATACATACACATATGCATACATACAAAGGAAAAAGTAAAACATCCAATTCATTTTGTTCTCTCCATCCTACCACTAAAGGCTTCCTTGCATCCACTAGGAGTTCCTCTCTCTCCTCATGGTAGGGACCAAAGCATCCAATTATGCATTCTTGATCAAGGCTTTCCACTCATCCATGTTACCTATGTAATCAAGCACAAAGTAAAGAAGAGTGTTATGTCATGGTTAGAAGCTTAAATGATAGTATGCTAAGAAAAGAAGATTAAAGGCTCAAAAGGTGAAATACTCATGAGGATCTCTTGCCTACCAAGAGGGCTCAATCTCTCTCATTTAATCATCTATTTGTTGGGCTAAACAAATTGTCTATGGAGAAAGTACAACATCATTTGAAGTATCCTCATCCTCCTCTCCCTTAGGAAACTAATCATAATTAGTCCCTTCATCTTCATTATGATTTCTCTCTACATCAAACATAGGTTGATTCTAACATGATCATAATTGTGTCTGCACTTGTCACTACACCCATCCTTACATCAACTATGTGATGGGAGTCCCTTGAGTAAGGAGTCAATGGGAGCATCTCTTACCCAACCTTGACTACGTCTTGAGTAAAGCTATAGCATGGGGCTAAGTCCTCTTCAAGTTGCTAAAGCACTTGCATGATGGGATGTCTCTACCAAATTGTTCCTATCAACCAAGAAACTCACCCCTCTACAAAAGTCTCTAGTTGTGTCATCACCTGCCCATCTCCCCTCCATCTCTATGTAGGGGTCCTTAATAATGTCATCATCAATCAAAGTAGCCACTATTGGTGTAGATGAGTTATAGTGCCCCAAATAATACTACTTGATAGCTCTAGGAAGAGTAGGCTCAAGTGCAAACATGGATTGGTAATAAGGTGTAATGTGCTCTAAAATCCAAACCATAACTAGTGATGGGTGATTGAATGCTAGTGATTTGTGGTGTATAATCTGATACAAATCATGGTAAATCAATGCTAGGATATTAACTCCCTCAAAATAAACTTGGCCTCAACCCATCTCCTAAATAATAAGATCCCATAACCATATGATTTGATATGTTCCTTCTCGGTTCCCAACAAGCAAGAATCAATCATGGCAGAAAGGACCTTCCACAAAGGCATAATATCAAGTGTTAGGACCAAAGTCAACTACAGTCCCCTATTGTCACCAGGACTATCAATGCTCATGAAATTAGCCTTGGATAGTCTCTCATCCTATAATGACCACTCTACTATTCTAATCATGTCCCCCTAAATAGGGACACCCAAGACCTAATAAAAATCATATAGAGTGATCATCCACTCACCAAATACACTAGGAAACTAGAAAGTGTTCTAATTTATGTCCCAATAAGTTAGAGTGTTGCAAGAGATACATCCCAAGGGTTACACAATTGGGACATACACCACTCTATCTAAACCCAATTATTGTAAGGTGGCTTGATCCGCTTAAGAAAACTCCTCCATTGCTTTGGAAAACCAAGCCTTCTCTCTAGTAGCATTCCACTAGATGTGCATGTCCTATTTACACAAGCATAAAAACTTTAAAAAGTTCAAAAACATAAAAAAGAATCAAGAAAAAACCAAAAATCAAACCACCAAACAAGTTTGAAAGAAAAAACTTCAAGTTACAAAATCACTCCCTAGTAATAGGGTGACCCTAAGGTTTCTTAGGAAACCTTCCCTTCCAATATGGGTGACTCTATATGGAAAATGGGTGACCCAAACTCATGCCCCTCTAAACCCCAAAACATGCAAAGCTTAAAAATTCTACAAGAAAATGCAAAAAATGAAATCCTAAATGTATTTCCTACATGAGAAACTACCCTACGCAATTGACGACCCTATATTTAATAATCATTTTGACACAAAATAGATAAAAACTAAAACTAGGGAATAAAGAGGTTTTTCTCATTTTTCACACTTGTGGGTTTGCCTAACAATGAGTCATTTCCTTATTTGTAAACCCTCATCACAAGATTTTCAATGACTATAACCAAACCTAATTTTGTTGTTGTTGGCTTAAAGCCTAAGATTCTCCCTCATTGCAACCACAAACGAAGTCTAGGTTGAACTAATTTCACATATATGGGCATTTTTTCCACCTTTTCAGTAGGTCATTTCATGTGAATCGAAGCAGTGTAGGTATACTTCACATCCTATCATCAAGGTATGTCTTCTCATCTGTATTGGTCACATAATTTAGGCTAACATTTTGATTTCATGCACTTGACTCAATTTTCAATCTCCACCTTGTAGATTCTAGATAGGTGATGGGAACACACAATGAAGGTAGTATCACTCTAACCCTACATTGAAAAAGCACTCTTATTGATCTTATAGCATTAATCATGCTTATTTTGGGAAACAACACCTACCTTTCATGTAGACTATTGTACCCAAGAGGGCAAACATGTAAGTGCCTAAAATTGTATAGGTATACATGATCTAGAACTAAACGACAATTTGGAAATTTATGTCATGGTCCACATGGCACGAATAAACCATCTCTCATCCTTTCTGACTCTAATGAAAGCATTTCCTCAACTCTTAGGACCATCCCTAGAATTTGTCTTTCCCTTGCTAACATTTCACCATGTATTTGTACCCTCATCCTTTCTTAAAAATTTTTTTTGACCCTTCAACTAGTGAGGTCACCAAGCATTCTTGGGGCCACCTAGGCAACCATAGGATGCTTGAGAATCTCAAGGGTTACTAGGTGACCTCCGTTGGAAAAATGGGTGACCCACCCTGGAAAAACAAGTCACCCCACTACTAAAAGGGGTGACCTTAGCATTATATATTGACACATGAGAACTCTCATTTTTATCCATTTCCCCACCAATTTTTCTTTTTATTGTGAGCTCAATTTAGTCTTGATTCCACCTACCCCCTATTTCTCTTGAGTTCCCTCCCCCCAATCACATTTTTTATTAGATTTACTATCCTATTTAAGTAGCTTCATTCCCATTCCCAAATGGTCTTTGGTCCTACATCTTTGGTCTATGATATTTGGAGGCCTTTTTTGTGAGTTTGATACTTCTACCCCTCCACCCATAGCTACTAGAATAGGATTCTAAATTGATTCTAAGGATTCTAGGCTAATTTACCATAGAGTGTCCATACTCCCTACAAGCCTCAATGCATGGCTCCTTCTTACAGTTTCAAATCTTCCACTATCACAACACTCTGCCACTTATTATTTAAGATTAATTCCCTATATTTTACCCTTCTTCCATCAATTAGAGTACCCTAGGCTAGAGAGGATAGGAGAATACAAAAGTTGAGCCCTTGAAGACTAATATGCCACAACTTCACCAAGCATATATCTGCTAAACTTCTAGGTGTGAGGTGCCAATATGATTATTATTTTGAATTCATAGATTTGCTTGCTTTTGAAAAACTTTGTTAGAATATATTAATTAGCATCAATCTTGCCTATATTGGTGACATTTTTTCACCATATTGCAGATTAAGAATAGCTAGAATTTATTTATTTTTGCAATTAGATAGGTTCGATTAAACTAGATTTAATTTCAATTCAAATAGCATTTCAAAAATCTCTTGATACAAAAACAAGACATCTAACACATCAAATCAATCAAAACCAAAACCAAAATAAAATATATCTATATTTAGAATTAGTTAGAATTATTTAACTACATTCTAAGTTAATTAAATCACACTTCAATTTGGGAAAAATACACAAAGATAGGTTAATCATTTATTTCCTTAATTTAGATTAGTCCATCCTTTAGAAAACATCAAGATCAAAATCCCTTGATAACAACATAGGACACTCAACAAATCAAGCAAAGCAAATGCAAATTCAACATGTAACAAGTGTAGTAAAGAAGGTATAAAGTTCTTTCTTCTCTCTCCCACTATTAGGATCATGTGTCCCAGGGTTAGAGATGATTGGGTAAAGTCCATCTTAAATGAGATAAAAAAAACTCAACCAGACCAAGAAGCATTTAACACACTAACAAGTTTAGGAGAAAGTTGTTATCTTGCAATATATCTAAGAGGAAAACAATAGGAGACATGGAAAAGAAGTATCCCTCCTACAAGAATTGATTGAGATAGAGAACCATTGTCTCAACACATTTCTTGTCAATGCTCAATAGGAGTTAGACCTAATTTGAGCCAACAATATACTTGGCCATAGAAGAATTATCATAACAACACCTCTTCAGACACTTTCCAGGAAACATCCATACATCCCAAATCCAACTTCATGCCTCAACATAGTTGTTTGCCATCAAACACTCCTTCCTTATGAAGTGAGCAACCAAGTTGGTGTGACACCCACCTCATGTGCTATTACTATTGAGACTCACAAAGATTCTCCTTCCTCATGAAGAGGGTAGTCCTTTAGGCACTCCCCTACATTATTAGATTTTTCCACATGAGCAAGTGATCTGACCTCATGCTAGATGCATGAGTGCAACACATGTGCTGACCTAGATCTGACTCATACACATTTGTGTTGAGTATATTTGGACCAACACATGATCTAGCTTATATTTTCTCTAAGGCTTTTTGCATTATATCTCTATAAAAGGGTGGCATCTAGACATTAAGCCCCATAGAGATATTTTAGCTGGAGTGTTTTGTAATTGTTGAATGATGTTAAACTTCTTTGTTTTAGATTTGACTTTAGGTATAAGAGGAAAGTTAAGTGCATTAGATTGTAATTTACTAACGATAGCAAATTGACATCTTGGCCTCTTCCTAATCTTTGATGAGTATGCCCCATAAGATTATAATCATGTGAATCAAGGTCCACATGAAAGGTAGATATAGAAAATGCATAAGCCACATTGATAGTTCCTATGAATTAGGATCAAAAGATAAATTATGAGGGAACTTGTTTAAGTCCATGCTAGCCTTATGTGAACTATGGCTAGAAAATAGGCAATACAATTATTAGCCAAATTCATGAAGGAAGTGTAAAGAAAACAAGGTGAATCAAACCATTGTAAAGCTCTACCACTTAAGTGTAATCTAAGCTCACTAATCAATAAGATATCATCATTTATAAATACTCATATAATTATAAATTAAAAATGAATTTACACATAAAGAGACATCTATAGAACCATCTTAGGCATCATGTAAAAGTTCTTCACTAAGGCTCATAATGTCATAATGGACCAATGTAGGATAAGACAACATGATTTCAATAAAGGACACATGAGAAGCCACTAAATTACCATCATGGCATAAGCTATGATCATGTGGGGCAAGACAATGATGTCAAAGGTTATTAAAAGCATCCATAGATTCAACATGACAAGTAGAAATATGATTGTCATTATACCATCATCATGTATATAAGAAGATAATGCATTCAAACCACATAAATCTATGGAGATAAGGCTCCATGACATATAAGAGATTTATCAGCAAAAGGTGTAACACATTCATGCATAGGTTAAGGAGTGAAAACTATGTCCATCCTACAAGGCGTGTCACAAGGTATACCCTCACTAGGTATGCACTCATCACTATCTCAATCCATATGATCATCATTAGGGTCATGGATAAATGGTCACATAAGGGTAAGTGCATGGAAATGGGGGGCTAAAGGGGGGGATTAAAAGTGACCACTTTTTTTTCCTAAAATTAGAAAAATTTGGCATACCTATGATCAAACTTCAATGAGTAATTTGGCATACCTATGATCAAAATTTGGCGATGTGATAAGAACATGAATACTAGTGCTTGGAATCTAGTTTCTAAACTACTATTTTTTTAAATGGTGGAGATTTAGAGTGCTAGATTTTGAGAGCACACAAAGTGGTCCTATTTTTGACCCAAAAATATAACATAGTGTCAGATGTGCTCTCTCCATTTTTTGAGTTTCGCTAATTATTTAAAAATTCATTTAGTGGAAAATTAGCTAAGATCTTGTATCGGTACAAGTTTTTTTCCTAATTTTTTGATGAATATATTTGTTTTTACTAATTTTAAAGTGGACACATTCTAAAAAATAAAAAAAATGAGCATACTCCCCTCCTAATTTTAAGAAAAGTAATTATTATTTTTCAATGTGTATAGAATGAAACATAGAATGTAAAAAGATATTTTTCTCAAATTTGTTTGAGCCAACCAAAAATTATGTAGAAAAATAATACACGTGTTTTTTGAAAAAAAAAAAGAAACTACTAAAATTAATTAGAGATCAAGACCTTAATATAATCATATTTAAAAAAAGTTACATGGTTAAAAAGCTCAGATAAAATTTTATGCTATAGTGGTGTTTTTTATTATAAAAATTATCTTGAAATATGGGAATTTGATGGAGGGCATGCTTAACATTTGTTTGCTTTTTGTATGCTTTTCATAAAACATGTCTTTGGCACCCAAATTGAATTTCCAACCCTTGGGATTTGTAAATTCAAACTTTTTCCAAGCCTAAGGGTGACATTTGATTGGTTAAAATTGGAATGCATGTGTGTTATAATGCACATACATTATGAAAAATGATTATGAGCCATAACACATGCACACTATAACGCTCATGCATACATTTTTCAAAATGTGAGTGTGTTTTGAAGAATTATGAAAGTTTGACCATTTTTTGCACTTCCCCACAAGTGTATCTAATAGGCATGGATGACTACTAATAAAATGAAGGAGGGAAACAATGAGATATGCTAGAATAAGACCTCCAAAGAACACATATCCCTATCCTTAGTATAATGTGTTAGATATTATCAAAGATAGAGGGATAATGTATAATTAAAGTTAAGGGCCTATCAAAATATGATATGCATGCAAATCAGCCAAGGAGCAAGATATAAAAGAAGGCATAATGATAAAATATCCTAGCATGAGAGGCTGGGAAAAGAGATAGACCACTAGAGAACCCAAACCCTAATCAAAATACATAATCATATATAGATAAAACCCTAGAAAATCTAAAAAGAATAATAAAATCATACTAATATCAAATCTAAAATGTCTTAAAATCATTAAACGTATAGCTCTAATATTAACCCTAGGAGTGTAAATATGGATGAGTTTACCAAAAATATAAAGGAAATTAAAATTTCCCTAAGTTGGATCTAGGCTAATCTAACAAATGCATACAAATAAGCACACACTAACCTATATTAATAAATGATGATACTATGGGCTAATGTATTATAAAATAATAAATGCTAAAGTATGGGAAGTAAATGTGATAAACAAAGTTACTTAGCTTTATGTTGGAGGAAGATTAATATTTTTTCTATTGATGCATTGAATTTGAGATGCCTCAAGATTGGAAATGGTTATATGACATTTTATAGCTTGCCTTGAGATCTAGCCAATTAATTTGCACTATGTGGGGTCGAGTTTGTGGATCAGGGTCAAATTTGTGCCCTAGAAATGTCTTGCACCCACAAAAATGAGTTGGTAGTCTATATGATTTTTTTTTTGTTTCACTTGATTCGTCTCTACATTTTCTACCTTTTTTGTTATACGAGAGTAGCAATATTTAAAAATACCTTTGAAGAATTGGTGTTATGTCACAAGGGAATATGTTTGAACTTTGCATAGGTCAACCCTTGGAAACATGTGTAAAGATTGAAAACAACAAATTTCAACCATGTAGATACTCCTAAGATGAATGTGCAAATCTAGATTTATTTTAGAGCACCAAACTAATGTGTTTCCTTCATTAAATATGAATGATAATACTTAGAATGATTAGAGTTGAAAGTATGATGAATGGATATAATTGAATCCCTTCAAATATAAGAACATATCAACAAATCATGTAAAAGTGTGTTAAGTCAACCTTAGGTAAGAAAAGAATCAATGGGAGTTGGCCAAAATTGAATTTGAATTATAAAATTTTGAGGGCCAAGTTCACAGCCATAGGGTTAACCTTGCACCCATAGAAATGACCTAGGTCATAAAAGGGCTCAGATTATGGTAGGCAACATATGCATAGGATATGTGCATGAATAGGGATAATTAATATATGATCCGGAGAATCTATTAGAATGTGTGCATGTATGGATAAAGCAAGAGATAAATGTATATGAATGTGTGTAAGCAACAAGTAGATAGTATAGGGAGAAGAAGCCCAACTTTATACAAAATTACACCATTTGTTAATATGTAAACGTATGAAGTCACTCTCTGAAAATAAACAAAAACTAAATGAAAAATATGAGTATACAAATTTAACCATTACAATAATATATAATACTATTTCACTAAAAACAACTAATATGCAAATGTATGAAGTCACTCTCTAAAATAAACAAAAACTAAATGAAAAATATAAGTATACAAATTTCACCATTACAATAATATATAATGCGGTTTCACTAAAAACAACTAATATGTAAATGTATGAAGTCACTCTCTCAAAATAAACAAAAACTAAATGAAAAATATGAGTATACAAATTTCACCATTATAATAATATATAATACTATTTCACTAAAAACAATTAATATGTAAATGTATGAAGTCACTCTCTCAAAATAAACAAAAACTAAATGAAAAATATGAGTATACAAATTTCACCATTATAATAATATATAATACTATTTCACTAAAAGCAACTAATATGTAAATGTATGAAGTCACTCTCTTAAAATAAACAAAAACTAAATGAAAAATATGAGTATACAAATTTCACCATTACAATAATAATATATAATACTATTTCACTTAAAACAACTAATATGTAAATGTATGAAGTCACTCTCTCAAAATAAACAAAAACTAAATGAAAAATATGAGTATGCAAATTTCACCATTGCAATAATATATAATACTATTTCACTAAAAACAATGCTACACAATTACAAAAATTAAAGGCAAATGCTAAGATAATGTGGACCTTTTGTAAATAACTTCCATTGGATTGCATCTTGCATCCCAAGTTGTGTGACAAGCAATTCCTATAGATTGCAATATGAATGGAGTGTCAATCATACTTAAGTGACAATGAAATATCCTAGTAATATAGCTATTAAATATTATATTATCTATACAACATACTAAATGGTTTTCGAACATTGCCTTTGGACATGACCTAAGTTGACCCGACATCATGATTAATTTACGTACATCACTAATTTACTCCCAGTCTACACGTCAATGGCAACTTACGTTTGTCTGAAATGCGCATCAAACTCATTTCAAAAAGTTTGGTTCAAGCCAGTGTTGATTTGATTAGCCTACGCAGGTGTAATGACAAACATAAATTACAAAACCTAAAATCCAACTCCCCCAACAACTCTGGTAAGTTGGATCCGATTTTTAACTAAAGTCCACCCATAAATCCTTATCATCTCCGAAAACTTGCAAACCCTAAACTTCAAAGATGACTGGAAATTCACCCTTATCCACCTGTGGAATTCAAAGACTCGGTGGATATATATAAGTAATGTGGGTTGGTGTTGAAGCATTGCTCAATTCATTTCAAGTATAATGGAGATGAATAAGCTTAATTTGAGAGCTGCAGCAACTGCCCTTATTCTGGTCACCTGTATCGTGTGGATGGCCTCTGCAGCGGGAAGCATAGCCATATACTGGGGCCAAAATGGCAACGAAGCCTCTCTTACCAAAACTTGCGCTAGCGGGAACTTCAAATATGTCATAATCTCGTTTCTTGCCGTGTTTGGAAACGGCCGCACACCGCAGCTGGATCTGGCGGGCCACTACGACCCTTCCTCTGGCGGGTGCAAATCGCTGAGCAGGGAAATAAAGTCATGTCAGCAAAAAAACATAAAGGTGTTTCTCTCCTTGGGGGGAGGCGCCGGAAGCTATTCCATCGCCTCCGCCCAAGACGCTCGGAATGTGGCAAACTATCTGTGGAACAATTTCCTGGGCGGGCAGTCTTCGTCGCGGCCTCTGGGTAACGCTGTTTTAGACGGCATCGACTTCGACATCGAGGCCACGACGGAGCGCTGGGATGACCTGGCCAGAGCTGTGTCCGCTCTCTCCTCCCGCGGCAAAAAGGTTTACCTCAGCGCCGCCCCGCAATGCCCTTTTCCCGACGCTTCTCTGGGAAATGCCCTGCAGACGGGACTCTTTGACTACGTTTGGATTCCGTTCTACAACAACCCCCCTTGCCAATTCGCCAACGGAGATGCTTCCAGTTTGCTCAGTTCTTGGAACCGGTGGACGACTTCCATACCCAAAACTACGAGTTTCTTTATGGGACTTCCTGCCTCCAGCGGAGCTGCAGGTAGCGGCTTTATTCCTGCTGCTACGCTGAAGTCGAATGTGCTGCGTCAGATCCAGAAGTCGTCCAAATATGTGGGAGTAATGCTGTGGTCCAAGTTTGATGATGAGCAAACTCAATACAGCTCATCTATTAAAGCTTCTGTCTGAGATCAGAGATGCTCGTCACTTGAGCTACAGGTGTATTGTATATCTAGTTAAACTAGCAATCACACCTTAGTGTGCAATGGGTAGCCGAAATTGAAAGAGTATTGGAATTGTTGACCGCAACCTTAGTTTTGTAATCTCATGATGGGTAATTATTTTTTGTTTTAGGAAATGTCTCTTGAATTGTGATGGGTGGTAAAGGTAAAATTTGGAAATAAT
This sequence comes from Cunninghamia lanceolata, assembly GCA_027924645.1. Taxonomy (NCBI): domain Eukaryota; kingdom Viridiplantae; phylum Streptophyta; class Pinopsida; order Cupressales; family Cupressaceae; genus Cunninghamia; species Cunninghamia lanceolata. The sequence continues at coordinate 1,224,399 of BSBN01001040.1, read as the reverse complement.
TATTCATAAAAAGGTTATGCATGTAGCCATGTTCTCTGTTTAAAATTGATAGGTACTCTACCTCTTTCTTTTGATCTATCTCTCTCTCTTCCTCTCTTTGTCACTCTACCTCTTCCTTTTTCTCTATCTCTTTGTGTCTCTCTCTCCCTATTTATCTCTCTAGGTCTCTATATATATCTATGCCTCCCTCTCTATCTCTCTATTTCTTTTTATCTCTCTCTATCTCTATTTCCCTATCACACACTTCCTATCTCAAAGATCTCTCTCTCTCTCTCTCTCTCTCTCTCTCTCTCTCTCTCAAAGATCTCTCTCTCCCTCTCTCTTTGTTTCTCTATCTCTATCCCATTTGTTCACATGAGTGATTTGTGTTGGTTCTTTTCCGTTACCCTATTTATTTCTTTTTAGTGTATAAATCCTAGTTAATTCATTGGTAGTCACACTTGTTTGTATCCATAGATATTAAGAATCACCTTTTTTCTTGTGGGTTGGGATATTTCCTATTTTTCCCCAAAGACTATTGTTAGCTGTGAAGAATTTCTTTGATTTAGTTTCTTTCAGGAAGACAAAGAGTGGAATAGAAGATAATGTTTATCTACAAATAATAACCTGTGTATCTAGTTCCTCCATTTCCAGCTGGTTGACCATAAATTTTCTTTTTTTTTTAGTAGAAAGTTATATTTCTTAGAAGTGTTTTTTCCATGATAATAAGTAGTTAGGAATTGAGGGGATAGGCTTGCCTCAAGCCTCTACAACTATTTATCCTTTTCTATATTTATTGTGATGGAGAATGACAGGGTGCAAATACAACAGTGTATCCAATCAATCATCTATTTGGTGAATCTAAACTTTCATAAAGTCTAGTTTAGGAAGAAGTTCGAATCACACTTGTAAAATTCTTTAGATATGTCAAGCATTGTAACAATCCCTAACCAATGTTGTTTTGGTTGAGTGGAGTTGTTGGCTAAGATCGTGTCCTTCATATTGGATGTACTAGTTGTTCATCCACTTAAAATAACTTTATAATTTAGTGAATGTTCTAGCTCTTCCTATCTCCATTTTTTGTAGATACAACATAATTGAGTGGTATACCCAAATGATGAAAACTAAATTTTGCACCCCCAATTCTAGAGAACAAAGAAAGGATGTTGATCCCCTTTAGATAAATAGGCTTCAAAACAAAAAGGATGGTATCCTATAAATAACAATTTTACATATATAGAAGTCAGTTTTTAAATGTTTGGTTACAAAGTCTCCTTCATGAATCGGATGTCCATGGTCCTAGCCCTTGATCATGTTAAATTAAGCTTGTTGTCCTCTATAATGTGGTTGCCTTATTTATATATAAGAATAAATATATTTGGAAAACAATATAGAATACTTTAATACTTTTAGTATAATATTTAGTCTAAAATTGAGTATTTAAATTATATTTATATATCTATATATATTTTGGATTTATGCATGACACATAAATTAAGAGTAAACATATTTCTAATATAATATATAATATATTAACTTTACTCTCTCTCTCTCTCTCTCTATTCAACCCTTGCAAATTGAAACTAGGGTTAGAATGAATATATGTCCATATCTCTATCTCTCTATCTATCTCTATTCAATTCCATATTTCTTCCCCTAGGTCTCATCTTTCTCTCTCACTCTCTCTTGATTCTTGATTAATTTGTATCAATCTCCCTCTCTATTATTCTCTCTTCCTCTCTCTCTAGATCATTAATCTAGATTTATGTCCTTCATATTGCATGTATTGGTTGTTCATCCACTTACAATAACTTTATAAATTAGTGAATGTTCTAGATCTTCCTATCTCCATTTTTTAGATACAGTATAATTGAGTGGTATACCCAAATGATGCAAAATAACTTTTGCACCCCCAATTCTAGAGAACAAAAAAAGGATATTGATCCCCTTTAGATAAATATGTTTCAAAACAAAAATATGGTATCCTCTCTTTTTATCTATCTTTGTCTCCCTCTTTTCCCTCTCTAGCTCTCTATTTCTCTTTATCTCTATTTTTTTTTATCTCCCTTCCCCCTCTCTCTCACACTTCCTCTCTCTATATCAATCTCTCTCTATCTATCTTTGTGCATCTCTTTTTCTATTTTTTTCCCCTCTTTATCTCCCTATTTTGCTTGAGTGGAGTTGATGAATCTAGATCATGTCCTTCATATTGCATGTATTGGTTGTTCATCCACTTACAATAACTTTATAAATTAGTGAATGTTCTAGCTCTTCCTATCTCCACTTTTTGTAGATACACCATAATAATTGAGTGGTATACCCAAATGATGCAAAGTAATTTCTGCACCCCCAATTCTAGAGAACAAAGAAAGGATATTGATCGGGCCTTTAGATAACTAGACTTCAAAACAAAGAGATGGTATCCTAGATGATGAACAATTTTAAATCTTTGGAAAATAGGTTTTAAATGTTTGGTTACAAAGTCTCCTTCATGAATCTTTAAAGAATAGAAATTTCTTTTTTAAGATAACTTACTTACAAGACATTTAGTTTGATATAGTGCAATAATTTTTTCTCATAGACTTGTAGCAATGTTTTGAACTAAAACAATATTTAAGCCTAAATTAAAAAGACTACCTAATAGTAGATCTATTTCTTCTATCCAACTTCTCCCATTCATCTTGATCCATTGTTCATGTCTCTCTCCATATGTTTCTCTCTCTTCTCTCTCTGCCCATCTCTCTCTCTCTCTATTCCCTCTCTAGCTCTCTATTTCTCTTTATCTCTCTTTATCTTTATCTCCCTTCCCCCTCTTTCTCACACACTTCCTCTCTATCAATCTACCCTCCCTCTCCCTCTCTATATCTCTATATTTGTGCATCTCTCTCTCTATTTTAAATTAGCCCCTCTCTCTCTCTTAATTTAGTCTCATTCTCTCTATTCACCCCTCTCTGTCTACCTCACTTTTATCTCTTCCTTCCTCTCTCCCTTATCTGTCTCTCTCATGCACCATATCTCTTTCTTTTTCTCTCAGATTCCTCTATTTGTATAAACCAATCTCTCTCTCTCTCTCAATTTAGTCTCATTCTCTCTATTCACCCCCCTCTGTCTACTTCACTTTTATCTCTTCCTTCCTCTCTCCCTTATCTGTCTCTCTCATGCACCATATCTCTTTCTCTTTCTCTCAGATTCCTCTATTTGTATAAACCAATCAATCTCTCTCTCTCTATTTTAAATCTCTCTCTCTCTCTCTCTCTCTCTCTTAATTTAGTCTCATTCTCTCTATTCACCCCTCTCTGTCTACCTCACTTTTATCGCTTCCTTCCTCTCTCTCTTATCTGTCTCTCTCATGCACCATATCTCTTTCTCTTTCTCTCAGATTCCTCTATTTGTATAGACGAATCTCTCTCTCTCTCAGTATGTTTGTACCTCTCTTTTTCTTCCTCTCTCTTCTCTATCTCTCTCCTACTTTATTTCTCTTTCTCACTTCATCTCTCATCCATCCATGAAGAGAATTATAATCCATTCTAATAAATAAAGGAGTGTCCAAAGCATCATGGATAAAGAAGAAAGAAAAAAAGGAAATGAACATATTTAATGATGAACATGTATTCTAGATTTGAAGGCAATAGGTCTTAGAAAAAAAAATGTGATGCCTTATAGATCTAAATTGTGAAAGCAATAGATCTCTTTATTTTATTTCTTCAATTTTAATCTTTCTTTCTTCTTGCTTTTCATGTATCAATATATAATCAACTAATCTAAAGATATGATATTATTTTCCTATCGTAAGTGCACCATCATGAAGGGGATTGGGCCTCTTCTGAACTATTTCAATTGGTATCTTTAAAAAGTTCTTCAACGAACCCTGATTGCATTTAAGTTGTTGCTTAGTAATTTCATTACCTTCCAAATCTATACTTTCCCAAGTTCTAGTGTTTGCATAGTAATATACCACCTCAGTTCTTAGAAGTGGAGGAGGGGAAGGCATGGGTAAGGACACTTCTTCATTTTGAAAATCAATTTCAACTCCAAGGTTGTTGGCTTCTTTTCTAACCCAATTTGGTGGGTTGACCTTTGTTGGCAAGCTCATGTCATCATCTAAATCATTTGGATCTTGTGTTTGGCTAACATGAGTAGTTGAACTCATTTTGTCATTCACATCTTTTCTTAGTGTTGATTGTTGATTATCCCCACACCTTTGTGCCAAATATTATTGCACTTCAGCCTCATCATATCCTATGAACCTTAAAATGTTTGCAATACCTCTTACCTCATTCTTCTATGACAAGGAATGCTTCACTTGGTTTCATGTCATTTAAAACTGTAACTCTATTGAGTGGCCAAATTCTAGTCTTTCAAAAACATGCTATGATATTTTTAGATGTAAGAGCAAGCTTGAAATCTTTTCTACCAAGTTCAACCAAATTTGTCCTCCTTATTTCAATGTGGGGATGTCTTCCCATCCATTTTGACCTCTCATTTTTTAAGTATGTCTTGAATGGTGTAAAAAAACTTACATCTAGGCTGAAGCTTATGACTAGTATGAGCAAGCAAAGTGTGAAGATCAATGCCCAATGATTTTGCCTCCTGGATTGTGTTGAAAGCCACTTGGCTTCCATGTCTATCAAAAACAAGGATATGTCTATTTGTGGGTGAAACTTCACTAGGGACTAGAAAAATGATGCACAATCAATTCAAGAAGAGTTCTTTAGTCATCCAAGTATGTGGTTGGGATAGCATGCAAGCCCCTGCTTCACAATTAGCAATGTGGGTATTTAGCTATCTTTTTTCCTTGAAAAGATATAGAATCTTGGTATGTTGTGCCCCATTACATTAACACAACATAATACTATTATCCACTCTCTACTTTTTGAAAGAATATGTAGCACATTTCTACTACCCAAATTTATAATAACTTGCATCCATAATTTCTTCTTGCTTGTACACTTGTTTCATCACAATTCTGTATCTTTGCTGGCCCATAGTGATTAGCAGTATATAATTTGTCTAAGTTATCATACAAATCTACAACAATGGTTGGTCTCAACATGAATTCTCTATCCCTATTAAGACCCTTAATAGTCCTTATTATCAAATCTAGATGATGTTTGTAGAAGCCAACGTACCACGATCTACTTGGGACACTACTTTTGAAAGGATTTGGCCTTGTTTGAAAAATGTGTGCTACATGTGACTTCAATTGCATAACTTCAAGACCATGACCAAGGTGAGCCAAATCTTTGCACCACTCAACTACTTCTAGTTATTTTTTGTTTGAGAAAATAGTTGGTGGTCCCTTCTTTTTTGTGGTTGTTAATCCTAATAGCTAATAAGTCAAATTTCTAGAAGGGATGCCCCAATTTTTTGTATCTACTCTATTGGAGAACATATTGTCCTTTACATCCCTAATAGCACCATCCATTTCATCTTGTACCCATTTCCTTCTATTAGATGTTGTATTCATCCCATGTTGCTAAGCAGAATTGATAGTAACATCTTTAATATTTCTACTATCATTAATTGGATTATAGTCAGTGTTATTCTTAGGTGGGTTGACTGAAGTCTCATAGTCATGTAATTCAACCACATTCAATTTTACTCCTCTTAGTCAAGTGGTTCATAGCCTTTAATTTTTGTTAGGAATTGCATGCAGAAGATATCAATTAAATGTAAATATAGATTAAACAGAGGAATGGAAATACACAAAAATAATAACAATGAGAGACAAGTTTTAACGTGGTTCACCCAAACTCGGGCTATATCCACTAACAGAGAGTCCAATATTCTTATTCAGTAAATCAAACCAATTACAACCATCAATCCTTGCAACTCAATACTGCTGCAAAATGCTACAATACATCAATGGAAATCCTAACCCTTAGCTGCTTTTATCAAGCCTTATGGACCCCGCAAGGGGCACTGCCCCTTGACCCCGTCTTGGGGGCACTGCCCCCAAACCCTTGCAAGGGGATCTGCCCCTTAACCCCATTAAATAATTTGGGGGGAAACCGTGCCGATAAAAGTGGGGTAAATTTAACCTTCGAGTTTGATTAGGCTCCATATAACAATAATTAGCACCATCTGTGGGAAACAAACCCATGATATCAATTTGTTCTTTTGGATTTCCTCTTTCTTGGTGCCATGATGCCTAAACATAATATTATTAGTTAGTAATTATCAGCATTAAGACATGTAATAAATGTTTACTATCATGCTTTGTGAACCGTCATCACAATGAAAATTTATTTTTACTATGTCATTTTGAGATCATGGATCATGGAATGCAATTGATAACATTGATGGTAAAAATTCATTACATGCATGTTCTATAATAAACAATGACATACATAAGAACATGCCAATTTTTCCTCATAACAATGGCATTGTAGATCATAAATGATAAACAGTTTCTTGATGATGGCATTCTAATAGAGAATAACTATTAATATAGAAAGAAAACATCATATTAAACTAATAAATAATTTCCATATAGAAATGTCTTCTATTCATTTGTTTAGAATGTTGATCTTTGCTTGTCTTTCAGCCTCACATACAATGTCAAACAAAATGTGGCCTAGAATGATAACACTTAGAAATATAAAATGGAATAATAGTAGATCCAAAATCTTATTACAACAATATTAAATTACTTCTAATACTAGTGTGAAACCCAACTACTAAGCTTTTACTTGAAGATTAAACTCAAAAATTATTTTGAATCAATGCCTAGTCATTATGATCTACATAGGCTAGTAGAAGTTTCCTTAGCTTCTTTTCACCAACAAACCCTATTCCCATCACTTATTAAATATCTAGAGAAATGAAATGCCTACCAATAATAATCCAAGAGTGGAATGGATGCTAGGAGATATGGGGTGTAAGAAATTATTATGGACAACAACAATTAAACCCACAACCTACTCTAAACTACATAGAATTTAGTTTGTCAAGGAATAACTACTAAGAATGCCTACCAATTGTCACACCTATTTACCACTCCCCAAGATAACTGCCTTCTTCATATAAACAAATTCAGGAATGAAAGTCTGTTAATACTGTGAAGGGAATTGGACAATAAGAGTAAATGAACACTAATATTTGGTATACTTTCTAAGAACAATCCTTTTCCCATCATCTAAAACATGTTTTCCGTTATCCTAATACTTGTGGAAATATGTAGCATAAAAAAAAGAGTTTATTTTGAGGAGACCCCACTAAATAGCCAAACACAAAACATTCTATACACATGCATCTAAAGGAATGTAAAAGAATCATGTCTAAGCCTTTTCTCATATAGGTAATGAGAAGAAAAAATAAAATGCAAGGAAACAATTTATTGGATATAATATAGGAAAAAATATAAAATACCTGATTAAATTAGAATGAAAAAAATGTGACAAGCTGTTTAGCAGAATAGTCTAATATTCTTTGTAGGTTTGATATTTTTGTAGTTAGAATGCAAATGAATGCAAATGTATAATTGAATCCTTGTTTCATTTTATAAATGTTTTCCCTCCTAATTTTTTAAATTCTATGATCCATGAATTTGAATTCATGGAATTCTATTGGTTCAGAGGGGATGGTGTGGATCAATAGGAAGCCATTTTTGAAATTTGGTGTCTTAATTGTGACGTGTTTTTCAAATGGCGAGCCTTACATCTTCATGTTTATTACATACACTTCAATATTTGCTGGTTGAGGTTTGCAAACAAGACATTTATTACTAAATATTTGGAAGAGATGGATTGATTTCTTATAAATATGTACTTGTAATAATGACAAGTTGGGAATGTGTCAATGTTAATTATAAAACTAGTTTATTTGCTAGAGGACTAGAAGTTGTACACTTTTATATTTAATGTAAATGAGGAAGTATGTAGTGATATTGGCAGCTATGTATATATCTTTGGATGTAGATGCAATATTAAACAAATTTAAACATAATATTATATTATAGTTTTGTTATATTTTCAAATATGAACTTTATTTACAATTACTGGCATTGTGTTATGTTCCATATACAGTTAGATTTGACAACTACTAATTGCTTAGTTGGTACTTTTCAATGGGTAGTTGGAATGATTTTGGTGTATCAATGATATATGTCAAGCAATTTTAAAAGAATTATTGATATGGTAATTATTAACACAATGTGAAATATCTATTAATATTTTTATGCATAAACAATAATCAAATATGTTCTATTAATGGATCAAACTTTTTTCTTTTTCTTTTGTTCTCTCACAACAATTGGTACATACTCAACTACATGGTCTTCTCCCCTAACTTCAACAAGATATTCACAAAAGGATCTTACACAAATGTGTATAGCTATTAAATAGTTTATTTTCAGCTCTACAATTTTACTGTCAACATTTTTGTTGCAGTATAGTGTTAGTGCCTTGTTAGTCATTTCTTTCACAAAGCTTATTTAAAATAACTCCCGTTGGATGCAATCTTAGATCCCAGGGTACAGTCAATTTGGCAAGCAATTCACATGGATTGCCATGGCAGTGTGGGTGGGGTGGTTGTGAAAAAGTCTGGCAAGAGAGGTGACTGATGAAAAGTCCTCACGACCTCTGTGTGGTCTGTGCATCATAAATTTACGCCCATTCTATACGTCAATGTTGACTTACATTTGTCTTAACTGCGCATCGACTTATTTGTTTAAGATGGAAGTTCCTGTCTTTTTTATACAAAAAGAACATAAAATATAAACCATAAGCTGTAGAGTAGTGGGAATAAGCGCGTATGGCTTTTGTTTTTGTCACCAATGTCCTCTCCAATTTCTTACGAGTTGGTTATCTTGCTTGGGATGTTGTTGGAAACCGCGTTCGTGCGTCAACACAACGCCCACCTTGGCAACGAATTTTTTTTGTTTCAGCGGAAAGAGGCGGCTAGTCTAGATGTCGCCACTGTACCAGTCCAGTGAAAAAGTATTATTATCTATTTATTTATCCACCCATGGAATTCAAAGAGTCTCACGAACCTTTCGGATATATATGTAATGTGGGTCGGGGTTGAGGCATTGCTCAATTCATTTCAGGTATAATGGAGATGAATTAGGTTAATTTGAGAGCTGCGGCAAGTGCCCTTCTTCTGTCATCTGTATTCAGAAATCGTCCAAAAATGTGGAGTATTTGTTAGAAAAATAAGCAGTGCAGAATTGAAATAAGCAGTGAAATAGTAATAATTCATATAAAATAGACAACACAGATTTATGTGGAAAACCTGGTAATGTACCAGGAAAAAAACTATGGGCAAAGATCTCTCAATTTTATTCTGAGAAGAAAATTTGCTATTACAAATTTTTTTTCTCATACCTTCATATTCAAGCTCAACTAACTTAAATAACCACAAAAAATACATGTAAAGAACAAATCCTTTCTGAAGAAAGATTTCCATGCATAAGAGTGCAAGTGGCACTTCTGCATGCAATTTTGCATGGTGAACATGTGTCATATGGAAATAGAAAATATCGGCCTTGTCGGAAAACGCCTTCGGCATAGCAAGGAAGCCCCCTTGCGGCCCCCTTTTATTCGACTCTCGGTTGCATATTCCCTTGCCCTTCAGCCCCGTCGGCGGGTATGTCAAGGCAATAATTTGGTACTCGTTGTCAACTGCTCATCATTGCTAAAATATAATAAACTGACTTCACATACCAACAATCTCCCACTTGAAGTCAAGTTTTTTCCTTGTGAATATCTCCTTCTATTGAAAGACCAATGCCACTGCTACCTATCATCAAGTGATGTGCAAGTCAAGAGAAGTTCTATACCATATGAACTTCTCTCTACTGGTAGGCTTCCTCAAAATATATGTTGGATTTCAATCAGTGTGTATCTTAGCCAAAGAGACATGTCCTCCTTCCACCACCTCACATCCAAAGTGATATTGTACATCAATATATTTTATCCTCGCATGATAAGCTGAGTTTCGTGCTAAGTGTAAAGCACTCTGGCTATCACAATGCAACACCATGTTATCCTGATTTACCTACAATTCACCCAAAAGTCTATGAAGCCAGATTGCCTCCTTGCTAGCCTATGTTTTTGCCCTCTATTCAGCTTCAATAGTAGACAAAGCCACCACTGTCTTCAACATTAAGACCAAGCTAACAACACCTCCTACTAAAGAGAAAACATAACCTAGAGTAGATTTTCTCTTATCTCTGTCTCCACCAAAATCTACATCCACATATCCATGAACCTGAAGACTACTCCCACTATAACAAATAGTAGCATCAAAAGCGCCCCTCAAATACCTAAGAATCTACTTCACAGCCATCCAATGATAACAACCTGGGTTCACCATAAAACAATTGACTATTCCCATAGCTTGTGTAATGTCAGGTCTAGTGCACACCATGGCAAACATAAGACTACCAACTATTGATGATTATGATACACAAGACATATGTGTCTTCACTTTTGTGCTAGGACACTGTTCTGAAGACAATTTAATATGAATAGAAAATGGAGTACTAACCTGTTGTGCATTTTACATATTGAAGCGCTACAAAATCTTTTCCACATAAGACTTCTCTGACGACCAAGTCTTCCTATTCTTTCTGTCTCTGTGTATCCTCATTCCAAGAATTTGATTTTCATTTGCTAAGTCCTTCATTTCAAACTCCCTAGCAAGTTGAACTTTTAACCCGATGATTCTATGCATGTTGGGACCTGCTACCAACATATCATCTACATACAAAAGAAAAATAATGAAACTACCATCTTCATAACTTTTAAAGTAGGCACAATGATCAGCCTCACATTTTCTAAAACCCAAATTCATCATGAAGGAATCAAATTCATTGTACCAACACCTTGGCACCTATTTCAAACCATACAATGATTTGTTCAACTTGCATGCTAGATTCTCCTTGTCTTTTTCCTCAAAGCCTTCCAATTGTTTCATATAAATTTCCCCAAAGAGGTTACCATGCAAGAAAGTTGTTTTAACATCTAATTCTTTCATCTCCAAATCAAGACTAGCAATAAGAGCCAAAACAACTCTAACAATACTTAACCACATCTCAAGGGAAAATATTTTATCAAAATCAATACCAGATTTTTGTGCATACCCCTTGGCCACCAACCGAGATTTATATCACTCCAAATTATCATTTATATCCCTTTCAGTTTGAAGATCCATTTATTGCTTATAGTTTTTCACCCCTTAGGTAATTACACAAGCTCCCACACTTTATTTTTAATTAGAGCTCTCATCTGATCATCCATGGTTTCTCTGCACTTGTTTACATCTTCATCTTCGCAAGCCTCTTGATATGAGTTAGGCTCACCAATATCAGTAAGTAAAGCATAAGCTGAATTCCAATTAAGAGAGTATCTTGCTGGTGGTTTGATCACTTTAGTGGATCTCCTCAAAAGAGGTAATGTGTTACCCTGTGGCTCATTTGATTGCTATTTAACATCATCATATAACTGATTTTGGTTATTATCTTACTGATTTTCATGAGCAATACTAAGGGTATGATTAGTGAGATTAAAGCCCAACTTTTAGGTGCATTTGACATGAAGGATCTTGGAGCTACCAGGTATATTCTGGGAATGAAGATCAAAAGAGATAGAGGTAACATAAAGCTTTGGTTGTCACGAAGTAAGTATGTGAATACTATTTTGCAGAGATTTAGTATGCAGGACTGTAGTCCAGTTAGAGTTCCTTTACCCATTGGTACTAAGATTTCATTATATATGTGTCAAAAGACTGAGGATGACCTTGAGGATATGTCTAACGTGCCATATGCTAGTGTTGTAGAGAGTTTGATATATGCAATGGTTTGTAGTAGGCTAGATATTGCCCAAGTAGTGGGAGTTTTGAGCAGATTTATGTCTAACCATGGTAGACAACATTGGAATTATGCAAAGAGGGTGCTTAAATATCTTACAGGTACTCCTGATTATTATTTGATTTACTCTGGTACTGATAGTGTTGATAAATCTTTGGAAATATAGGGTTTTGTTGATTCAGATTGGGCACGTGACTTGGATAGTTGAAGGTCCACTAGTGGCTATGTGTTTACTCTGTTTGGAGGAGCAGTGAGTTGGATGAGTAAGAGGCAGCCCACAATTGCTTTGTTCACCACAGAAGTAGAGTATATGGCTGCTACTCATGTCTCTAAGGAGGCAGTTTGGTTGAGGAGATTGTGTATAGGTATTGGATGTGATTGCAGAATCATTCAGATTGGTTGTGATAGCCAAAGTGCTATCTTTTTGGCCAAGAATCCCATGTATCATGCTCAGACTAAGCATGTTGATGTTCAGTATCACTTTGTTCGAGAGTTGGTTGCAAATGGACACATTGAACTAAAGAAGATAGACACTCATGAGAATGTTGCAAATTCATTGACCAAGCCTGTGAGCACAGAGAAGTTCATATGGTGCAGAGAGGCCATGCATCTTGTTTCTAGTGCCTGATTATATTTCATTTATTTTCCTATGGGTTGATTTACAAGGTATAATGTCAAGTGGGAGAATGTTGGAATAAGGTGCCATCAACCTTGTAAATTCCAATATTATATTTATCCCATTTATTATATGTTATTTTGTAATTACCCATAAGGGAATGAGGTAGTCTCATTGATAATAGTTATTTCAGAGTTACCAACGGAAGTTATGGAGTAATATTTACTATTGGCAAATGTAAAAATATGAGTAAATGAGGGTAGGCGTTCCCCTTGGAGAATCTACTATTTTTATCTTGTATGACAATTTGTCATAATGTGGTGTAAGTGGATTTATGGCAGCTGCAAGTTGTCATAAGATTCCATGCATGTATGACGCATGCGACACCCATTATTAGTTGTGGTTGCTATTATTAGACCTAAGTGCCCATATTGGGAAGATTATTTGTTAGTGGTATCTATGACAGTTATGACGCATCATAAGATGCTTTTACATGCTATTCTTGGACTTGGGGCCCAACGTTGCATGGCCAAGTTATTGCCACTTGGTGATTGCATGTAGACACCATTTAATGCTTGCATGAGGGGTTGTTGGAGGAGAGAGAAAGTTGACACCCAAATTGGAGGGAAAACTCCTCTATAAATATTTTCCATTGTATTGTTGTTGTATGTGAGATTTTAGGTACTCAAGTGCTGCAAGAATGTTGTCAAGTTGAAGACTGGTGGAGAGAGTTGTTGAGTGATTGTGGGTCAGTGCAAGAAGTTGGGTCCACTTTTTGGCCAAAAAGTGGAAGTGTTTTCCCTAATTTTCAGAATTTGTCGCATTTGACCTTAAAATTTTAAGCACTTACAAATGGAATCTTTAAAAAAGTCACTAAATATAAAATGTAGTACTCAGAGTCTAGTTTCTAAATATGTAATTTTTTTCAATACCCAGATGATACAAATTAATTTTCAATAGGCATTTCTAAAAACCACTATTTAAAAGTCACTTTTTTTTTTACCATACCATGCACGTGTACGGCCAACATAATTTGACCTAAATAAAATTATTTTTCAAAATCCTTTTGGGAAAACATGTGTAGTATAGTGAAGTTTGATGAGGATATTTTTTTATAATTTTTTTCTAAATAATTTTTTTTATTAATTTTTTATTAGGCATAATTGGTACTTTTGAAAACCCCTCGTGTACGGCCAACATAATTTAAGCAAAAAAAATCATAAAATTATTTTTTTTTTAATTGTGTAAAGAATGATGTGTAGATTGATGACATATAATTTAAAAAAAAAAAAATTTAAAAATTAAAAGTTATTAAAAAAATACAAACACCTGTCATTTCAAGTTTTTGGACTAGTTCGCTTATAAATTAAATAATAAATAGAAGAACATGTCCAATAACAAAAAAAATTATATATTTGAAAACTAGACAATGTCATCTGTAATGGGTTTTCATTTCGTAAAAAAATTCAAAAAAAAAGCCCTCAGCCATATAGGTAAACTCAGTGTTTCTTCTTGTTTTGTACTTAGAAAAAAATTTGCAGGTCGAAGGCTCAAGGTCGGTCAACCATGCCTATCCCGAGCCTAAAACCCAAGCAAAGGTCAGGGAAAAAGTGGCGGAGATTTCTAATTTCAAATAACGGGTACCCGTTATAAAACGGGTACGCGTTACATAACGGGTACCCGCTATAAAATGGGTACCCGTTATTTAAATAATGGGTACCCGTTTCTATTATACCCGTTATTTCCCATATTAGGGAAAAAAGTACTTTCCCTGTATCCCTGCAACTTGCAAGTCTGATACGTACGGCGCGACAGCGACAATTTCTGCATTTTTTTACTTACAATTGTTTTGTGGAATCTCTTAACAGGTCATATTCTATTCAGATTGTGAAAGGAGTCAATCATATGAACAATTCTGAAGTGAAATCAAGTGCATGAGCTATTTTCAAGAGGAATAAAGCAAGAGAGTTTTGTTTTTACATCTACCTTTTACTTCAAAATCTGGAACAAAGAATCTACATCTAATTCTACTTCAAAAGTTCAAATAAGGACATCAATTATGAAATTGGATTAAGTATCAATTGTTATTTTATCAAGAGGGCTTGGTAATCATGGGATCAAATCAACGTCAAAGAAAAAAACAAAGGAGGGTAATGACACCTCAAGAAATTGAAGCAAATAGAGAGAAGGAAGCCAAAAGGCAAAGAGATAGAAGAGCAAGGATTCAAGAGATGAAGAATATTGAAGCATCTAGTTCCATGAGTATTGAAGAGAAAGACATTCAAGAGAGTAAAAATGATGGGATGAATGTAGATGATGCAAATGCAGAAATGGTGAATTTGGAAGAAAATGTGTCTATAGAAACAAATGCATGTATGTCTTCAAACCCAACTTTCGAAGATATGGAAAATGTGACTATACAAACAAATCCAGGTATGTCTTCACAGCCAACTTTCAATGTTATGGAAAACAGGACTATAGAAACAAATCCAGGTGTGTCTTTGGAGCCAACTTTCAATGATATAGAACACATGACTATAGAAACAAATCCAGGTGTGTCTTCGGAGCCAACTTTCAATGATATGGAAAACACGACTATAGAAACAAATCCAGGTATGTCTTCAAACCCACCTATTGATGATATGAATGAGAATGATATCCCTTTTAGGAGTGAAAATGAAAATGTTTTATTTGAGATTGAAAGAAATGTCTTAGATAATCTTCCTGGTAAGATTTCTTGGAGGCAAATGAGAACTCATGCAAATAGATTATATAAAGATTTTTTTAATAGAAAAAGTCTTGGATTTCAATGTCAACTTATGATGCAATTGATGAAGATATGGAAATTGCGAAAAGTAATGAAAAAGTTAGGCATATTTGTAAAACCTAAAAAAAAAGATGAATCAATGAAACAAGTTTTATCTAGTGTTGCTAATGCTATTGATTCTATTGGTAAAAAGAGTCGATCTAAAGATAGCAATGCAGCACGAAGAGCTATAACAACTGCTTTAGTCAATAAATCGTCTTCTAATAAAAGAATGATAAGTAAGACAAGTGAAATTCTAAAGATAAATCCTAAAACTTTGAGAAGAGCAGCAAAGAGAAGAGAATCTATTGAAAAAGATCCAATTAACCAATGCTGGAGTTTTAGTGGTAGACTCCCAAGGTATGACATGAAATTAAATAGTGAAATCAAATTTTTAATTGAAAAATATTGGCATAATAATACAAGGGTATCATCTAATGTTAGAGATGTTTTAAAATTACGAGTGGGGTCTAAAATTCGTGATCCTCATCCAAAACATCTATTAGACATGACTCAAACTAAATTACATAAAAAATTCTTAGATGATTTAGTGTTAGAACCTTTTAATATTACCATAAGCCAAAGATCTTTTGAGAAATGTAAACCTTGGTATGTGAAAATTAATAAACAGCGAATCTCTTGTTGTTGTAAAACTCATGTGCAATTTCATTATTATTATGATCTTTTTCGATATATACGTTCTACTTTGCATACTAACGAAATTATGCAGGAATGTGGTATTAATATGCCACCTCAAACAATTAAGGAGTTTGTAGCAGGTTTGTTTTGTGAAACATCTACTGGATACTTATTTTATTCAAAAGCATGTATTTCTGGACAATGCAATAGATGTGGCAACTTTTCATTGTTAGGAGAATGTATGCATGAAAATATTTCACATGAATTTGGACAACAATTAGTGGATGTGAAAAGATTCAAGAATGTTGAATATTCTTTAAAAGATGGAAAAATTGGAAAGCGTTGTGAGTTAGTCACTGAGAAAATTTGTGTGCATGCATTCATCAAAGATTTTAAGGATAATATTGTATCCAAATATGTCAAACACTCCCAATATGCTCGGTGGCTTGATGGACAATTCCGTTCATGTAAAAACACCTTTCCAATTGGAACTATCCTATCAGTGGTTGACTTTGCAGAAAACTATACTCTTGCTCCATAAGAGGAAATTCAATCTCAGTATTATAATTTAGTGCAGGTGGCCATATTTGTTCATATTGTATACAGACATGCAGATGATAGTACAGAAGATAATAGAAAAATTTTGAGGGAGTATCATTTCTATTTGAGTGATAACCGGTTACACTCTTCAGAGTTTGTGCAATATTGTTTCACAAAATTTTATGAAAGTTTAAAAGAAAGAGGAATCCAGATGACACAACATTTCATATGGTCAGATAATTGTACAGGGCAATTCAAAAATGCAAGAATGTTTTATTGGCTATGTAGGGCTCACAAAGAAATCAATATCCAACATATGTGGAGTTTTTTTGAAGCTGGAGCATGTGTGAAAAGAGCTCTTGCTAGAGAGCAACTAAAATTTGAGGATACAACCAAATTTAGAGATGCACGTGCAATTGTGGATTGGTGTAATGAAAAGTTATCTACGGGATCAAGTCAGAACTCTATAATTTGACGATTCTTTTGGTTAGTTGAAGAAGAGAATATTCTTACTCGACTTGATTGTGAGACAATAACTGGATCAACAAAATGGCATTCATTTAAGAGTTCAAATGCAAGCACATGGACTATATGGACTAGGGAGCTTACATGTTTTTGTCAATTTTGTATTACAGGTGATTGGGGAGCATGTGAAAATACAGAATGGGTTGAAGAATGGAAACAAAGATCCTTGACACCTACAGAAACACAAGATCAACTTGAAACAACAATTGAAGATGATAATCAAATGTTTGCATCAGATGACTATGATCGTGTTTCAGACCTTGTACAAGAAAGTACTTTTGTTTTCAATTTTTTTTATTGTCAATTTTTTGTACATCATGTATATAATTAATTATATATGTATGCATCCACAAATTTATGTGATTTAGGTACATGTCATGTCACTTTATTGAATTACATAATTTTTTTGTAGGACATGTCTATGCTGTTATTGCACCTGAGGGCAATGAAGAGGAAACCGAGTATTGGTTGGCTCGATGTGTTGAGACAAAACAAAAGTTGTTACATCCTAGAGTGGATGATGATAACATGGAGTATCCAACAGGTTCTATGGTTGTTGTTGGAACTTGGCTACGAAAATATCTAATAAGAAGGAATGGTGTGCCTGTATTTGAAGATTATGAAACACATAAGAAGATCATACACTACTCACATTTGGTTGTGGCAACAAATATAAAACTAGTCAGATATCAAGGCAAACCTTCTAATAAATAGTTATGGACACTTTCGATGGAAGAACATGAGTCAATTATAGATGCATTACAAAAAAATGAGGATGCAGATGGTACAATGGAATAAATTTTCAGGTAAGTAAACAATACTCTTACATCCCCAAGTTAAATTCTTTCATTCTCATTTTAGCTTCTATATTATTCCCCTTGTCTTAAATTTTGTATCGACCCATGGAAATATATAGTTAATTTACTTGTACATTTGAACATTACTTTTTGCAGGTGTATCCTAGACAAGTAGTCAAATGTGCATGATTGTCAATAGGAGTTATCACCATACAAGTATGTGAGGTCAATTTTGTAATATTCAACTAAAAGTGAATGCAAATTAGGTAATTACATATATATATACTCAAATATTTATCATCCATCCTCTAAAGACACCCGCTTGTACATCCCCTTAAGCCATCCTCTTCCATCCCCTTAAGCCATCAAGTTTTATTTTATACTTTGTAAATTGACTAGTGTACATCTCTCCAAGTAAGCTATCATCTTTTGTATTCCCTTAAGACATCTTCTTCTAGCTCCCCTTTGAATTAATCATCTTATACATCCCCTAAATCCATCTTCTTATGTATCCCCTTAAGACATCCTCTTAGCTCCCCTTAAGCCATCGTCAAGTTGTATCCTCTTTTTTGTTATTTAGTACATATTGCATTAATATTTTGTGTTTTTGGTACATATTCTTTCATTCTCATTTACATTCATTATTTCTTGCAGGTGTATCCTACAAGTAGATTTTTCCATGATTGCCACTACAAGATTTGATCATAATGTAAATTGTAGATCAATTTTGTAGTCATGTCAAACTAATGTTAGTCAAGAGGTTTTCACAGTAATTGATGATCAAGTATATTGTGTGGATAAGATTCAAATGAATTTCCTTAGATAGTTTCTTCTTTAAAAGAGTTCTAGTTTCTCTACAAGAATTGTTCATGCTACTTCTTGAATAATTTCAAATTGTGATAAATTTATTTGTATCTTATATTGTGTGGATAAGAAAATTGAATTTCTTTGTAGTTTCTTCTTTAAAAAAGTTAGTTTCACTACAAGAATTGAATACTACTTGAATAATTAAATCCAAATGTGATAAAATTTTTTGTAGCTTATATTGTGTGGATAAGATTTAAATGAATTTCCTTAAATAGTTTCTTCTTTAAAAGATTTAGTTTCTCTAGAAGAATTGAATGCTACTTCTTGAATAATTTCAAATTGTGATAATTTTTTTTGTAGCTTATATTGTGTGGATACTTGATTTGAATTGAACCTTTTAGTTTCTTCTTGATTTGAATTGTTTGAGATTTGTGATGGAGGCTTGCAAAGAGCCATTCATGGTTGAACTTTGTTGAACATGCTTGGGCAGAGCTTAGAGACTTAATATAGGTATTGGTTGGTTGTTGCACAGAACTAGCTATGTGATTAGTATAGTGTTGGAGTCATTTAAAGTAGGTTGTATTAGACAGAGCCATACCCATGTTGATAGTCACACCCTTTGGTCCACACCTACATTGGGATGGATTAAGCTTGAAATTTTGATGGGTAGCCAAAGGTAATCCTAGTGAAGTAGGAGGAGTATGTTTATTAAGAGATGATAAGGGAAAACCTCTACCTATCTTAGCTTATGATTTTGGTGTCAAGAACAATAATATGGTAGATTCTAGGGCCATGATATCCAGGGTCTCAAGATGACTTGGAAACTAAACAAGATATCCCTTAGTGTGGAAGGAGATTCCAAGATCAACATTGATCATATGAAAAAGCATAGATGAAGCTCAAGTGGTTATTGGAAACTATTCTATTGGAATCTAGAAACTTGGTGAATAAGTTTAAATCTATCTCCTTCAAACATATCAAACGAAAAGGTAATTATATTCTAGACTAGGCAGATAATGGAAGAAATCATTAAATTGCTCCTAGACATCTAGCATTTGTTGGGAAGAATAATTTTGTTATGTATTCAACTCAATCCCTAAGTTGTGCCTCCATGCTATCAAATGTTACTTGTATCTACCTTCTATACAATGATATTGAAGGGGTAGAAGGTTAGGCTAAGGATTTCTATATTGCTACTTAGATAAATTCCACAACTTCAATGTGTGGCATGAGCATATGCACAAAGCCTTGGAGGATATTTCTACGATAATGAAGATAAACCTTCATCTTGATGCTAAATTGGATGATTCTATCTACTATGAGAATTAAGATGAGGAGGTGACATAAATCCCTCCTATCAAATTTGAACAATGTTAAAAATGTCAAGGAAGTGGTAGAGGCTTTGTAAGGCTTGTGTAAATTTCAGTTTATTAGTCCCACCACCCTAGGATAAAGTTTTTTAGTTTATTAGTAATTCTAACACTACTTCAACTTATTACTCTAGGGTGAGGGCCACTATAATTTTCCCTACCACTAATATATCTTAAGACACCTATTGGTTTATGTTTGATGTCATTGTAGTATGTACCTTTTTAAAGATAGATAGTATATTTTATGGAGTTTGAGATAATAGGGAATATCACAAACTTTTATGGAATAGTTGATGTCATGATATGTGGTGTTTCAATTCACATATTTTAATAGAAACTCTTTAGTAAATTGATGGTAGTATGTTCTTGGCAATGACACATTATTTTAGAAAAGAATCACATCCTTAAGGTTGAATCCATTTTTGGCATTTCTAGTGAGACAAATTTGAGAGGGATAACACATATAACATAGATGGATCTACTAAACACTTTGTTACTAAAATCCAAACTTTTGGCATTCTTTTTGTTCACTATTTCAAGAAAAACTATTGAACCATAATGCATTTAATCACTTCTTAAAAATTTAAAAATGTAGTAGAGAGAAATCTTCTAACATACATCTCAATTAAATAATTTATAATCTAGAAGTGAACAATGAAGCATATTTAACATATTTAACAATGAAGCATATTTAACATACTAAACTACATTCAAGCATATATACTCAATAATATATACATGTAGATCTAGATCTAGATAAGTCCATGAAATACTATAAAATATCTAGGTAGGACCCATGAAATGTGTACTTTAAAACATCTACTCATCATCAGCATATAAATAAATACAAATCACAGTTCATGAAATACTGAAATATATCTAGAAGAACATGTCATAGCAAGTTCGACATAGATAGTCAAAGTCCTGGAATGACATATATAAAAAATAATGTGCACATCATACAGTTTAGTCTATGAAATAAAACTCTATGTCAGGGATGATCATCACTCAAGTTCAAATCTGAAAGAGGCCTCTTTCTTCCTCATGAAATGGATGGATCTACCTCATGCTGTACACACAAGAGAGAGAACTTGCAATCAGAATTAAAAATTTTAAAAATGACATATGAAATTAAATATTTAAATGTAGGCTTTAAAGTGTGCATTTAAATTACCGTCTCACTTTCCACATTTTGTTGTGCAGGTGGTATAACTGTTTCATCTTCATGACCAAAAGTTTCACTTGCTCATTGCTAGAATTTCAAATAAAGCAAGTTTGAAATAAGTTACAATTTAAAATTAGCATATAAAGACCTAGAAATTGCACATATAGAAAATTTTAAAGTAAAGTTTAGGACCTAAAAATGTGTGGATGGCTCATGAATTTGTCCCTGAGTACCAACCTGACCAATAGTCTCACTCCTATCATCCTACACTTACATATATGTGGGTGCATATATAAATTTATATAAACTCAAAAAAAGACCTAGAAATTGCACATATAGAAAATTTTAAAGTAAAGTTTAGGACCTGAAAATGTGTAGATGGCTCATGAATTTGTCCCTGAGTACCAACCTAACCAATAGTCTCACTCCTATCATCCTGCACTTACATATATATGGGTGCATATATACATTTATATAAACTCAAAAAAAGAAACTTAGTACAAATTTAGTACAATTTTTTAAAACACACACCGGGGAATACTCAGGCATAGTAGCTGTCGATGGAGGATCAATGGAAGAAACACCTGAGCCAGGTGGTCGATCAGACATGGGAACTGCCACATGACCTGAGCCTTGCTGCAATAGTAGTGTTTCACATACATGTATGTATATAGTTATTTATTTAATTATACACAGTAAATGTTAATTTAAAATATAATATTGATAAGTTTCAAAAGAAAAATGAAACTAGAATTAGATACATATGGTTTTAGGGTTAAGATATATTGGTTTACCCTGTAAGGTGTGCCAACCTCTACAGCTGTCGATGCAAAACTCAATGTATCAAATCGTGATGTGGCCCTAGAGCGACTTGAGATCTGTACAACAAATAGTTTACAATTATATAAATTAATTCATTAAATTATTTATAAAAATTTGATCTACGTTCAAATTATACACTTGAAATATTTAATAAAATGTGGTCAATGTACCTGTGTAGGATTATCATCCGAATATAGTAGATCCAATTATGACTCCACTCCGGCTGTAGCTACATCTGATGTGGATGTAGGAGCAGGACCATAACATGGTTGATTGCAATTTGTACACAAATGTGCCCCTGACAGGCCTGGGGCTCTATGCTGAGATGCATCGACTCCTCCATGATGCTCTCCACCACTAAATTCAGCTGCCATGTGGGCAGCTTGTTCAGTGAGATTGCTTGAGAGTCTACTCAATGCTCCTAATGTCGACAAAACTGACTGCTGCTGAATAGGTGCAGGAATCGTGGGCAAAACAGGAGCAACCATAGGAGCAGGAGGAACAGGTCGATTGGGGTCAACTCGTGCCCCTGGTCTGTGTTGTGGCATGCCACGACCAACACCCTGAAAATCTCTCATATCAAAATAATTGGGTTTTTGACCTAATTGAAACTCCACCCATAATTTTCTCAAAAAATATAGCGGCACCTCACAATTAGCATGTGGTGGGTGATCAAACACCATCCACCACCGATCCCAAAAATGTCTCAAAATCCCCTCATGCGTACACCACTTAATTGATATTCTTTTTTTTGTTGCAGCTATAGGTTGATTAGTTTTTGGGTGACGAAAAAATGGGGCTAATGTTTGTTTTGTAATGTGAAGGTCATGGATGTCTTTATATGAAAGAGCATTTGCATAGAATTGCCTCCTCTCCTCCCACCAAAGCTGAAATCTATTTAGGTCTGCATCGATAGACCTAACAGAATCAATAATGGTTTGCATCGAAGATGCAAACCGAACCACATGCGGAGGCATCAAGTGAGTTTGATTATTAATCAAATTAATGTTCTCCTCAATTGTATTAATATTTTCATTAATGTTTTGCCGCAATCGGGCCTCATCAAATGGAGGGGGTGGGGGGTTTTGAGGTGGATCATGGGGTGGGGGGGTTCCATAAAGAATGTCATCTATTAAAAATTCATCTAGACTCTGGTCATCCATTAGATCTGTCTCCTGCAAATTTTCAAATATGTAAATTCATATAAAAAACTTACAAATGTATAATTTCACAATTTATATATATATATATATATATATATATATATGTATGTATATTGAAAACTTACAAACAAATATCTATAAATTTAAACTTAATCTAGAATAGATCTATAAATGATTTAGTTTAAAATATCCATGAATTCAGAGAGCACGTAATACTTGAAAATTAAACACATGCACAAGTTTATCATATAATATGAACAATCAAATGATGATGCCTCATACCAATGTCTCCTTAAATTAATCCAACATTTCCCTAAAATATTATATTCTCCTTCCTACTTCATTTCTCTTTAACAATTTTTTAGAGGGTTTTTGAACTATAAAATTGGTATTTATAGATAAAATATGGAATAATTAGAAAAAAGATCTCACAAAAATTACCAAGAGGAAGTTATGCAAAAAATTACAACATAAAGCTATGTCTAAATTTTTAGATCATTAAATTCACATAGTGGACAAGGTTGCAGGTTCTAGATCCTAGTCATACACCAAGGTGTCACTCTACCTAACAAGGTCTCAAGTTGTATCATCATTTTTCTCAAAATTATAATGGAAGTTACATTTTGACACCTTATATAGTCCAAATTTAAAAGTGCATGCCAAGTGTATTAGATTCCCATTTCTCTATTAATCAGGCTACTTCTAGCTTCTAAGTTAAGCTCAATTGTGATGGTGTGACATGAAGATGTCTACGTGATGCCCTGACATTATAGGTTCTTGACATTATAGGTTCCTATTTCTCTTCCTATATTAACTCCAATTTTACTATAGGCTTCTCATGTGTCTCAAAAGAGCGGTACAGATTATGACTTAATTGAACATTGCATGCTACTTTTATACTACATTTATAACAATAGTGACCTTGTTAAAGACTACATTTATACCAATACTACAACATTGTATTCCAACAATATGAGTTACCTTCTGCTGAAGTGTAAAAACCCTAAAATATCATTTTGAAACCTTATTAAATGTTAATTTCCAAACCCTAATATGAGAATTTGAAACCCTAAAATGTCATTTTAAAACTCTATTACGTGAATTTTCAAACCCTAATACATCATTTTGATACCCTAAAAGGTGAAAAGTTCAAAGCCCTAAACATCTACTTTAGAACCCTAAAATTTATATTTGAAACCCTAAATTGTGGATGTCAAGTTCCCTAAATTGTAAATTTGAAACTATAAAATGTGGATGTCAAGGGTAGAAGAATGTTTTCCTCAATATTTTTAAATGAACTAAGGGTAGGCGAAGGATTAAGGAATGATCCCAACTTCATATAAGATTGCACACCATATGTCGATATGCGACTATATTAATCCATCTACTAGAATGGACCCAAAACTAAATGAGAATTAGCATAGGTCTACAAATGTCACCATTGCACTAGTTAATACATGTTGATGTTATCTAAATCATATTTAATTGTGAAACTAAAACAAGAGGAGAGAAAATTAAATGTTAATCTCCAAACCCTAATATGAGAATTTGAAACCCTAAAATGTCATTTTAAAACTCTATTACGTGAATTTTCAAACCCTAATACATCATTTTGATACCCTAAAAGGTGAAAAGTGAAGCCCTAAACATCTACTTTAGAACCCTAAAATTTATATTTGAAACTCTAAATTGTGGATGTCAAGTTCCCTAAATTGTAAATTTGAAACTATAAAATGTGGATGTCAAGGGTAGAAGAATGTTTTCCTCAATATTTTTAAATGAACTAAGGGTAGGTGAAGGATCAAGGAGTGATCCCAACTTCATATAAGATTGCACACCGTATGTTGATATGCAACTATATATTAATCCATCTACTAGAATCCAGACCCAAAACTAAATGAGAATTAGCATAGGTCTACAAATGTCACCATTGGGTGCTAGTTAATACATTGATGTTATCTAAATCATATTTAATTGTGAAACTAAAACAAGAGGAGAGAAAATTATTTATTGAAGTAAAATATAGATGCAAATTTGTTATTCCAAGTTTAAAATCTTATGGCCATAGTGCATCAAACGTGTTGGATAAACACTATGGACTCAAGGGAAGCAGGTAAAACAAGTATATAACTAGAACAACATAGGCTATAGAAAACACATCCTCATTGGTCCATCATTTAAATGTATCATGAAGGTATCAAGGATGGAAGGATCACATGTCACAAAAGATTATCCAAGCTTCTAGATAGGTTGAATCAAAAAGGTATATATCACTATTTACATGCTCAAACCCTAATCAAGATATGATAGGAAAAGATAAACAAGGACATGAATGCAAACCGTAGGTAAATCTATTTAAGAAAAAGATAAAAGTGAGAAATTAGATCTAAGAACTGTAATTAAAAAAAGGCCAAACCAGTACTATAAAATCCTAGGTGATGGAATGTCAAGTTCACTAATAAATATAAAGGAAATCCATTTGACTATTACTGGATACAATTTCAATACATCTAACAGTTGTGTTACACAAAATGAACCACTAGTCAATGATCATAGTGCCTTACACTTGAAGATGATTGGGGTCCATTAGAATTTATATCTTATAGTTTTGGTGAGTATCATGTGGATCTTAAAAGGCTTATGGTATTCCATTATTAAATACATATGACCAAATATCGTTCTATTTTAATATGTACCCTTAAATAATGTGATATTTCATAGAATGGAAAGAGTCTAGGAGTTTAATATGGTTCATATACATTACACTCAAGTGAAAACTATGGTCAGGTTCACAAATAAATGTAAAGGAATATCATTTAACTATTATTAGATACTTGTAATTTCGATATATCTAACAATTAAGTGACACAAAATTAACCCCTAAGATCAATGATCATAATGTTTTACAAGAAGATGATTTGGGTCCATTAGACTTTATGTCTTATATTTTTGGTGATAGCAACCTTACTGGCATATCAGACAGGAACTTCTAATAGCCAACAATGATAGATATCAAAGATAGGGTATAGTCTTATAGCCAACAATGACAAATAAAAAATAGGGTATATAGTTTTATATGATTCCTCAATATTCATCTTGATACATTTAGTGTACCCTAAGTTAATCATCAACACTGAAGCATCTACATGCCTCCTCTTGATACATTTTCATCTTCAAACTTATCCCTTTTAAATCATTATATTACATATACTAATTTGGTTTTTTAGGGTTTGTAGGACAACATGGTTTTAGGGTTTATAGTTTGGTTTTTTAGGGTTTATAGTTTACGTTTTTAGAGTTTGCAGTACAACATGGTTTCAAGGTTTATAATTTGGTTTTTTAGGGTTTATAGTTTAGGTTTTTAGGGTTTGTAGTACAACATGGTTTTAGGGTTTATAGTTTCAGTTTTTTAGGGTTTATAGTTTAAGTTTTTTAGGGTTTGCAGTAACATACAATCACAAAATTCTAATAACAAGTAAAACCCTTAAATAACAAATAAAACCCTAATTTTCATTTAACCCTACAATTAGGAAAAAAACATTTAAAACACGCTAAAGATAGGTAGAGAACCAACCTGGAAGAGCTCGAGGGTGACGAGGTGGCGGGAGGAGGTGAGAGGGCAAAAAAAACTATGTTGTTTCCCTTGTCTGGTGCTTGACAACGTGTACCCGTTTCTTGGTGTCCGCTGTCACTGTCGTCCTCTGTGGGTGAAAATGAGCCCGCAGAGCTCTTTTTTTTTTAATATATAATTTTTTGAAAATGGGTACCCGTTTAGTAACGGGTACCCGTTTAGGCTCGAGTGCCCGTTGCTAAACGGGTACCCATTACTAAACGGGTACCCATTACTAAACGGGTACCTATTTAGGCTCGGGCGCCCGTTCCTAAACGGGTACCCGTTTCTTTGAAAACGGGTACCCGTTCCCAGCGGCATTTTTTTTGCCCGTGCGACTTCCCCTATATGTGGACCCAGTTTCTTGCGGGTACCCTTGTATTATACAAATATTTTATAGATTAATACAAGCTTGTGCCTCTTTCCTGGTAGAGTTTTTTACCTGCAAGGGTTTTCTCCATGTAAACACTGTGTTGTGCTCAATTTTTTGTTTTGCATGTTTCTGGGTTTGCATATTTTCTTTTGCATGTTACAATCTCCATTGGTAATACACAGTTAAGATTTTAGAAATTACATTTGAATCAGATTTCCATTTGTGTAGTTGTGCCTTTCATTTCTAACACCAAATGGGATATTACATAATACTCTTGGTGTATGCTAAAAACACTAGTTCTACCCTGAATTTCTGCACCTTATTATTCTTCCCTAACCCTAACTCTACTTAAAATTAGACTTGTAATGATTGTAATTATGGATCATAAATCATAGAAAACATTCATAAGATCATACCAATTGATTCGCCTCACTATGTAGAATAGATTTAGCATGAAGGTGCATATAAAACATGTAGAACCATACCAAGAATGATGAACATATATACTATTGTGATAAACTAAATATGAAGTCTGATTATTACATCAAGCAATGGGTGATCATGCCAAATTACATATATAAAGATTTGTTGTTATGAATCAGCACATGTACATACCAAATCATGCAAGGATAGGCTCCAATGAGGGTTGATAAATGGAGAATAAGTCTATTGTTACAATCTGTCCAAACCCTAATACATCAACAATAGAATTCTACCTCAAATGTATCCTCTAAGGTAGGTTGCATTCCTCCAAATGGTGTGCCCTAGGCTAAAGGTAAACTCTAGCCAAGTTCACCAATGTTGAGTGCATGAAATCACCTAGAATCCACTTGTTTAGCAAGTCACTCTAGCCCTAGATGATTCTATTGGAAACATAGTCAAGAGACACTACTCTGTTGGTTAATGTAGAATGTTGTCATTGATGGCAACAAGGTTTGGTAAAGGGGATTTCAGTCCAGAATGACTAAGTATGGACAATATACAGAGTGATTGATAGTGATAGGAATGGTATGCCTCTGCAGTCAAAGATCACAGTGTGTGGCTCAGGTATGTTGTTTATAGTTGTTTGAAGGTGTTGTATTCAAGTTTACAAGTCTTGAAAATCTTTGGAAGACATACTATCATTTATCTAAGCTTGTGTGAGAAAGCCTAAGTTAGGAATAGTGTACAGTACTAGGGTAAAAGGGTTCGTATTCCTCCACTGTTGTATATTTTGTCTTGTGGTTCTGAGGAAGTCAAGATACTTATTATGACTACCTAAATCTAGAGTTATAGCTTTTGAAGTTCTTTTGATCACATTCCACAAGGTGTTCTTTATCGGCTTACAGTCTGACAATGTTTCACAGTGACTGAGTGACAGTTCTGAGATCTACATTTGTCTATAGTTGAATATTAAGTTCTATAGTTCTAAAGGTATGATAAGGGATCAGTAATGAATCATCAACAAGGATTTTAGAGTTTCATAATGATCACATTTGAAGCTATGGGCCGACAAATAAAACAATTGAGTATGTTCTTAAGAATAAGGCTGACACATAAGGTAAATCAGTATGCGGTTGAAATCCATTGATTGGATCAACCTCTTCAGTGGTTCTATAATGTGTTCATATCTAATGAAGATACTTAAGTGTTTATATAAAGCTGCATTGAATATCAATTTAAGATTTGAGACTGACTTAGTATTACTTTTGTATACAAGTACTATTTGTTTTAGGCTGACCTAATTAAGATTCAAATCTATGTACGGATATATATATATATATATGTATATATATATGTGTGTATATATATATGTGTGTGTATATATATATATATATATTGGATGGATTGTGATGCAAAATATATGTAAGTGTTGCAAGTAATGTGAATGTACAAATTAAGTTTTATTTTGTGATCAGATTAGTGCGAAGAAGAACAGAGTTTTGCAGAACAGGGCTTATGTGACCAGAATAGAAAAGCAGGGTAGGCAAAGATGAAAAGCTTTGAATCTATATATTGATCCTCATTGGAATTGTATCACAACATTCATAGATGCACTTGTAATAGTTCTCCTTTAGGTAGTGATCCATTTCTTTCCTCTCTTCTATCTTTCTTTCTCTATGGATAGTGAGTCCACTTGGATAGTGAGTCCACCTACAGTGAGCATTTTTTTGGACAGTAAGCCCTGTGGTAGTGAGCCTTTTGTAATCTGGTATTGATATCATAATATATTGTGAACTAACACTCACCATGGTTTATCCCTTTTTGGGTTTTCCACGTAAAAATCCTTGTGTCCATGTGTTATGTCTTTATGGTTGTTATTTCTATGCTTATTCTGCTTTCATGTTATTGAATTTGGTGAATGGATTAAGGAACATGTAAAGGATTTGTTTTATAGAATACTAATTCACCCCCCCTCTCAGTATTCCTTGTGTTCAACAATTGTTATCAGAGCAAGGTTCCTTGGAAGGAGATTAACAACTTGAGGAAGATCTGGGAAGGTGTACAGATGGCAGCAATAAGGTATCTCACTTCTCCAGAAGCAAGTCATCCATGTACCATTAAAATTGGTGATTGTATATATGTTAACAATGAACAACTACAAGCTGCTCTTGAAGATCTTGACAAGTTTGAAGAAGATTTCAAAGATTTGATGGAAAATATCAAAGAAGCTTATGATTGCATACTGAAACTAAAGGAGCAAGTGAAGAAGTCCTAGGAAAGAAGAAAGAGATAAGTGAACAACTAAAAGAAGCACATGAATCCATAGACAGTCTATCAAGGTTGGTTGAAGAAAAAATAAAAGTTAAGGAGTATCTGAATCAGGATGTGAAGGATAAGTCTGAGGAATGTGAAAAATTGGGAAAAGATGTGTTACTTTTGAAATATGATCTAGAAGCAGCTAACAGTTATAAATAAAAATTCAAAATAAGCTCTACAAAGTTTGAGGAGTTGATTGAAATTCAAAAGAGTCCAGATGACAAGCAAGGCTTGGGATTTGAAAAAGGATAAAGTTCTAAATTAGGCCATGAAAACATTGAGATGAGGAAAAACAAAGGCAACCAGTTTCAGAATTAGAGAGGCAGACCTAGAAGACCTCCGGTCAGGCAGCCAAATGCTGAAAGGTATCCATCTTTCAATGGCTATGGTTTTAAATGCAATAAGTTTGGTCATAGGGCTACTTAGTGTAGGAGTAGAATGAATCAAAATACTCCATCTTTCTTTGTTCAATGTTTCAATTGCAAAGGAATTGGTCACATGGCAAGTGAATGTAGGAGTGTAATGAGGAATGGTTTCAATGATGTAAGGAACACTCAATCCTTCAATGGAAAATACTTTGCATGCAATAGATTTGGGCATATGGCTAACCAATGCAGATCAAGGATAAATCCAATTAATGGTAGGAATCAAGGATAGAGGAATATCATGTCTTACAATTACAACAAACCTAGACATGTGGCAAAATTTTGCAGAAGCAAGAATGTGAAAAGAAACTACTATGCAAAAGAAAAGAAAACATAGCAGAGGGGAGATAAAGGAAAGAATAAAGTTGATCCAGTTGAAACAAAGAAAGATATGAGCAAGATCTGGATAAGGAAAGATGTGATTAAGGTCAAGGAGGAGTCTGCACTAGCTTCTGGTGTAGATACTTCCTCTGGGAAGTAAATTGAGAGCTCTGGCTCAGGGGGAGTTATCTTGAAAGTAATAATCCCCTAGCTAGATTGATTGTGCTGAGATCTAGCACTAAAGGATGAGTTTAAAAAGTATTGGATGAATCATTTGGAGAAAGAACTGATATAAAAAGACTTAATGCGGCAAATTATGGAGCAATCCTAATCGACTGTGTTCTACAGTGAAGAGTTTGATAGCTTTTTGAAAACTATATTTAAGATGACTAGGTTTTCACAACAAGGGTTAAAAAGGTTCTCATTCAAAAGACAAATCACTTTGCCTTCAAGCTATCAAGTGTCCAAGGAAAACTGAAGTAGAATTTTAAGCGTCTTCAATGATTTCCAAAAAATCAAAGCAACTCAGAGCAATTCAAGTAAAGAAAACCCTAGTTCAGAATAAAAAGGTATTTACAGTTTGAAACCCTACTATGAACTTGTTTGAATCATTGCAAAAATGGAAACACCACTAATAGTTGATATCACTGAGAGGCCGAGGCCAAAATTCAAGAAACACCCTTTCAAATCAACAGAAGTGGATCTAGATGGTGCATTTTTAGAAATTCCATTTGGGGTTCTGCATGAAGATGATGTTAGGGATTATATCCATGTTTTCCTAGATGAACATGATGGCAAAAAACTCGTTGTATTATATTTCAATCACTTAAGTGGAGATTAGCTTGAATTGTTGGACAAATACAAGGTCCTAGAAGACAAGAAATTCATATAGTACTTGGATTTCTCTACCTTCACTAAAGATGCATGGGTCTAGTACATGTTAAGACAAATGCATGATGAGTTCATGTGGCGTGAGTCTACACATGATAACAAAGGATGCAATAAGGGAAGTTACTAGTCTAAGCTCTACTAGTTTGATTCCATAGTTGAAATCTGTGAAGAATCCAACAATCATAGAAGCCACCAGAGCACAATTTGACAAGAGAGCTTTGACTATGAACACAATTGAGGATCATGCAATCAAGTTTACATCTATGATCATTGGTTATAGGATATACTTCACCAATCGGGAAAACTCAGTCTCTGGAATAGCTATATACATCGCATATGAGATGATCAAGAAAAATAAGGATTATGATCTATGTGAGCTTCTGCGGAAGTAGTTGGTAGAGAATTTGAAGAAGAGTAAGGAATCAAAATACCCTTTCAAGTTTGGCATGTTAATACTCTATTTATTCTTCTATTTCAAAAGAGAAATTCTGAGAATCAATAACATTGTTTGGGATCCAAGAAAACTTGTAGCTGTATAAATAAGAGATTATATTAGTAGTCTAGGTGATGTGAATGCTTTGAATGCAGCATTGTGGGGATACTTTAAGAACTTTCAGAAGTCAATGCAATCTAGAATGAGCATCCCTAAGGCAGTTGTAGAAAAGTACAAGAATGACATTTGTTTTATTATGAATAAAGATCAGTGTATGATGGTGTCAGTAGAGCCTAGGACTATTTAGGTACCACCCATGGGCTATGAGGTGGCAAAGGATGTTCTAATAGGTCTTACAAATCTTATGTTGAGCAAGCCCCAGGATCCTAGTGAAGAAAGATTTGGCACTTATGATGAAATATATGTTAAGGTACATGTGAAGCTTAGGCAGCTTGAAACAGTAAAGAAAGTTCAGAAGATAGTGGAAGAATATGTACAAAGCAAAGGAATCACCAAGGAACAAATTTCCAACACAAGAGCTAGAGTTGAGGCTGAAAGGGCGGCTAAAGAAAAGGAGGAGCAAGAAAAGAAAGCTAATAAAGCTCTAGAAATTCAAGAAGTGCAACCAGAGGCACCTATTGCACCTAAAAGGAAAACAAGGGGTACGAGCTCCTTAGAAACAACCTCTAAATCCTCCAGGGTATTCCATCCTCAACCACTACATAAGCACCCATTGGTGAAGGCCACAAAAGGAAGAAGACAAAAGGAAAAAGAATGTATGTTAGTGTTGGTGATGGTGATGTAGAGGAAATAGAATATGATGAAAAAGTGATCGATGAAGGCACATAGTGCATCACCCTCTAGTTCTTAGCAAGGCAAACCCTCCAGTGCCACAAAGGAGAAGACCTCCAGTAAGGGTAAAGGGAGAAAGAAGGATAAGATTGAAGTGTTTGCAAAAGACCAAGCTATAATGAGTCTAGAGGAAGTATTGAAGGCCATTACAGTTGATGGCAATCTAAAACCTATTTGCCCAAATGTATGATGACTATAATGATGCAGATAAAAACATCATTGAGACTACTGTCATCAAATACTTGGACATATACAATAAAGTCCTCATTGATATAATTACTGATCTTCCAGACAACTTGGTAAGTATAATATCTACAAGAAAAGAAGCTGCTATGGCCAAGGACATTGAGCTTAGAGAACATACACTAATAAAGCTATGTCCTAAAATCACCCGAGAAGAAAAGGAAAAAGTCTCCAAAGTGCTTGGTGGAAAATTTAGAAGAAAGCGGAGGATGAACACTCTCATGTCAGATGATATTGAGAAGGTAGTTAAAGAAATCGAGGAAATCACTTTAAGTGTGTTAAATGAATTTCATCTCCTAACCATATATGATAATGAAGAAACAAGTGTTGGAGAAGACACATCTGCTCTGAATGTTAGCATGGACCAAGGGTTAGACAAAAATGATGAAGAGATAAAGGAGAAATAAGAGCAAGCCCCTATTACTGATGGTCTAGACCCAGCTGACAAGGACCAAACTGAGATCGTTGAGCTGAATAAAGTTGATTATCAAGAACATGAACAAGCTGAGAAAAGCCCTTCACCAGAGAAAAACATTGATCAACAAAAGGATATGGATCTAGAACCTCATGAGTATAACAAAGAAGAAGAAGTGTCTGATATGGCAAAAGAGACTGCTGCCACACATGATTTGGTTAATTCAGTCAAGGAAATTTTGGAAAAACAGGTGTTGGATGCACCTAAGCTTCTGCAAGGACCAATAAACTTGGCCTCAATGTCTCCTGTGCAAAAATTCAAACTAGTATCAATTGTGCAAGCTAAGGCTTAAGAAGAAATTCTAAGGTCTTACATCCAAGATAGTGAGCTCATAGGAGAAGCATCTAGTATTTTGGAAAAGATGATGCCAATGTATCAAAAGGATACTTCATTATCTTCAACAGATCAACTCAAGGGACTAATAAACTCAGTAAGTATACATTTTGAATCTTTTCAAAAGTTTGCAGAAACAAAAGTAAGAAAAGAGTTTGATGAGAAGAGATTAGCTGAGTTGAAGACCAAGTTAGTTAATGATAAAACTCTGTTAGATAATGGAATAAAAGGTATATAAAGTGACATCAAAGAAGCTTACAACGATTTGTAAAATTTTTTTTATCATGGCCAAAAGCTACAAAGGAGTTAGGAGAGAAGATCAAGGATCAGGAGCTACAATTGATAAATATCTCTAAGTCATTTAATCTGGCAGTTGAATTAATAAGTAGTAAAGAGATACAAGTTGTAAATATCCACAATAACTTAAGCAGTTTGATGAATAAAAGGGAAGAAGTTAAAAATAGGTTGTGGCAGCTAAGAGGGCTAATAAGTCGTAAAATAGATTCAATGACTAATCTTGCAGCAGAAGCTGTGAACGTAAAAGCAATAATTGATACACCCTTAGATGTGTAGAAGGCAAAAAAATTAGTTTTTCTGATAAATGGTCACATTCAAATTTTGGATAGTGCAAAGAATAGATGGGATGGAGATTTAACTCTACTAAAGACTATTTATAATGATATTCTACCTCCCACAACTAACTAATTAAGTTAAAGATTGTATTTGTACATATGCGGCAACATATGATAGTCTTGCAGATCTAACACAAATTTTGACACTTGTACATACACCTTTACCATTGATGTCATAGGGGGAGAATAAAATCAGTGAAAAAGAGCCAATCAACTAAGGGGGAGAAGTAAAACAGGGTGTATAGAGTAAAGGGGGAGCATCATATATTTTTCACTAAGTATTGCCATCAATGACAAAGGGGGAGATTGTTGGCAACATAGTCAAGAGACACTGCTCTATTGGTTAATGTAGAATGTTGTCATTGATGACAACAAGGTTTGGTAAAGGGGATTTAAATCCGGAAGACTACTTAGCCAGAATGACTAAGTATGGACAATATACAGAGTGATTAACAGTGACATGGATGGTATGCCTCCGCAATCAAAAAGCATAGTATGCGGTTTAGGTATGTTATTTGCAGTTGTTTGAAGGTGTTATATTCAAGTTTGCAAGGCTTGAAAATCTCTGGAAGACATACTATGATTTAGCTAAGCTCGGGTGAGAAAGCCTAAGTCAAGAACAGTGTATAGTACCATGGTAAAAGGGTCTGTATTCCTCCATTGTTGCATATTTTGTCTTACAGTTCTAAGGAAGTCAAGGTACTTATTATGGCTACCTAAATCCAGAGTTATAAAGTTGTTTTGATCACATTCCACAGGGTGTCCTTTATCAGCTTATAGTATGACAATGTTTCACAGTGATTGAGTGACAGTTCTGAGATCCGCATTTGTCTGTAGTTGAATATTATGTTCTATAGTTCTAAAGGTATGATAAGGGATCAGTAATGAATCATTAACAAGGATTTTAGAGTTTCATAATGATCGCATTTGAAGCTATGGGCCAACATATAAAGAAATTAAGTATGTTCTTAAGAATAAGGATGACACAGAAGGTAAATCGGTATGTGGTTGAAATCTATTGATTGGATCAACCTCTTAAGTGGTTCTTTAATGTGTTCTCATCTAAATGAAGATTCTTAATATTTTATATAGGCCCGCATTGAATATTGAGTTAAGATTTGAGACTGACTTAGTATTACTTTTGTATACAAGTACTATTTGTTTTAGGCTGACCTAATTAAGATTTAAATCTATGTACGGATATATATATTGGATGGATTACGATGTGAAATATATGTAAGTGTTGCGAGTAATGTGAATACATGTGCAAATTAAGTTTTCTTTTGTGATCAGATTAATGCGAAGAAGAACAAAGTTTTGCAGAATAGGGCTTATGTGAGCAGAACAAAAAAGTAGGGTAGACAAAGATGAAAAGCTTTGAATCTGTATACTGAACCTCATTAGAACTGTATCATAGCATTGGTAGATGTATTTGTAATAGTTCTCCTTTAGGCAATGAGCCATTTCTTTCCTCTTCTATCTTTCTTTCTTTGTGGACAGTGAGTCCACCTGTAGTGAGCATTTCTTTGGACAATGAGTCCTTGGGAAGTGAGCCCTGTGGTAGTAAGCCTTTTGTAATCCGGTATTGATATCATAATATATTGTGAGCTAACACTCACCGTGGTTTTTAGCTTTTTGGGTTTTCCACGTAAAAATCCTAGAGTCCATGTGTTATGTCTTTATGGTTGTTGTTTCTATGTTTATTCTACTTTCATGTTATTGAATTTGGTGAATGGATTAAAGAACATGTAAAGGATTTTTTTTATAGAATACTGATTCACCCCCCTCTCATTATTCCTTGTGTTCAACAGATTCACCCTCCTTGAACACTCTTATAACTGTTATGAAATCTGGCCAAATATGATTGAAGCACACTTGAATTCTAGTCACAGAATCCACAAGAGAAGAGATCATATTTTTTCCCAATTCCTCCTAGAAGACTTGAGGTTTTCATCCCAAGCTCCTTATGAGATCGCTCTCCACAAGTGAATGAATGAATGAATGATATGATGATTTTAAATACCAATTCGATTGGGTATTTATACACATCATGTCTTCTTTTTTCCTCCTGGCCGACCCATGCAAGATATCTATTATTTGAATATTATTTTCCCTCCAAGACGACCGACCCTCCAACCTCCATAAGGGTGCTCAAATAAATTAAATTAAAGATATAATTTATTATTAGAATATCTTCTCCTCCAAGTGCCAGCATATAGATAATCTAGTTTATTGGTTACTTATGGAATAGTGACAAAGGCAATGTCCATGGTGACATGTAGGAGATAATTACAAGTGGATTCATGATCAAAGAACCCAATTTCTTGTCTTGGCATGAATGAGAGCATCTTAATGACATAAGAAGAACCTCCATAAGTCCTAGAACCAAATGAAAAGGGCCCAATCCCTCTAATGGAGACCATTCCAAAGAATTGGGGACATTACACTTCTACATAAATCTGTAAAATAAAATTGATCAGAACTTCCACTGCAACTCAATAAACCCTCACACTTCCACCCAAGGGACAAAACTTGGTTAGGATTTGATACCAAATGTTAGAAATGAAGGTGAATAACTATTTAATAGAAATCTAATTACAACTATAACTATTAATTTAGTGTAGAACCAAAATGGAAATACTATGAAATCAAACACATAACACAGTGTTTACATAGAGAAACCCTTTTGAGAAAAAAACTCCACACACGAAGAGATGCACCGGTTTGTATGAACTTCAAATAGAGTTTACAACACAACACTATCAATCTTGTCTCCAGTCTTCTATCCAATAGTGCATATAATACTCATCCATAGCTATAATACAATATCCTCTTAAAAGAGTGTTTTCTTCTAGGACTTGAAAAACCCTAACATAACTTCTACCATTAGATCTATGACCTAATGATGAATGGTCCAAATTGACTACGAAATTACAATATTTTATAAGGAAATTTTCTAAAAATATTCTCTTTAGGGGCGTTGCCCTTGAACCCCCACCAGGGGTGCTACAAAGTTGTCGCCCCCCCCACATCCCCCTATCGAGTACAACGATCCAAAATGTAGCTGTAATAAGATCGCTACTTGTTGAATACTTCATCTCTTATGAATGATTTACAAACAATATTAGAAGTAATTAAATACATATGATTTACAAGGTTGATGGAACCTTAATCCTAACAATTGTCAATCATTCACAATCTATCAAGGCAATCCAAGAAAAGTCTATCTTATCATACAAACCATTAGAGCTATGTCAAGAACAAAATCCAAAGCATTCCTAGCTGTGTCCCCATCCAAATCAAGATCTCCTAACTCATCCTATCCATGTTCAAGACCAAACAATTCAAGCCACTCCTATCTATGATCGAGATCCTAGCTATGATTAAGAGAATCAAGATGATACCCTCGTCCAACTTTATTCCATCCATGAGCAAGAAATCACAACTAATTCTATCCCATATCCAACTAGTCCTATCCATAATCCAACAACATCCACTTCACATGATGAGACACTTGGTCTCCATGAACAATAAACAATGAAGTAAATAACATTGATCATATCAAAGAAGCCACCATTGAGCATTCAAATGATCGTGGTACGAAAATCACAAACAATGATAAAGGCATGACAAGTGCACATAATGAGAAAGCACAAGCATTCTACCAACTAGGATCTACCACCTTCATCAAGTCAGTCTTTCTCATAGATGGGATAATAACAGGTTCTAATAGTTCTTAGCAACACACCAATGGGCTAGCATCATGCTTTGAAAACAAGTATCCTATTGCAAACAAGATATGTAAAAGCATGAACTATCAAGGAAAAGGATTGGGTATTTATGAACAAGGCATCATAGAGCCTATCTCAATCTACATTAGTCATGGTTAAGTCATCAGATATCAATCATCTAAGCAATCTAATTATGTTACTAATCCTTTGGCAACTATTGGGGCAACTACATCCAATACAAACATCAAAATAGAGGCAATTCATAGCCCCTACAATAATCTTTCTACCACTAATCCTTTCACCCCCACCTCTAATCATCCCATCAACCTTCACTGAGCCCACACCCTAAACCCATTGATTTAGACCAACAAAATTATAGAGCATACAAAGAAAAAGATCCAAGTCAAATATCAAAGGTAAATGAATCCAAAAATCAAGGACACATAAAAGCAATATGGGTCTCAAAGGAAAGTACACCAATCAAATCAACCAAAGAGAAATATCTAAATCACACAATCACTCAAAATATGGTGCCACATTAAAAGATGCACCTTGCATATAACAAGTGTCCACCACCTTTAAGATTATCATTTCTCCCAACACATAAGGTGTATAAGAATGTTACATATAAAAAGTGTCCACCACCTTCAAGCTTATCATTGCTCCTAACACATAAGGTGTATAAGAATGTTACATATAACATGCATCCACCACCTTCAAGCTTATCATCACTCCCTACACCTAATGTGTATAAGAATATTCCATATAATCGGTGTCTACCAATTTCAAGCTTATTATCACCTCCAACACATAAGGTATATATGAATGTTACATATAACAAGTGTCCACCACCTTCAAGCTTATCATCACTCCCAACACATAAGGTGTATAAGAATGTTGCATATAACTGGTGTCCACTACTTTCAAGCTTATCATCACTCCCAACACATAAGGTGTATAAGAATGTTGGTCCTAATCACCATCCTAATCCAAAATCCAAACTCCACAATCCACCATCCTAAGTATGGAAAGTCAAGAATCCTCCAACCTAATATAAATCATCAATCCATCCACCTAAATCCTAAAACCTCAATCACCTAATTCCACATCCAACATCCCCCATGTCCAAACCCAAAATCATGCCTCAAATCCAAAAAGCTCAAATCAGAAATCTGCCACATCATAAGGGCTATGATGGTACCCTATCAAGATGTAAATAGTCAAATAAGACCAACTCTATTATCAATAAGAATCAACTAACATCAATAGATTGTACACGAGTACTTTGGTCTTAACGAAGAAATTACTCCAGGAAGGTCACTATTGACATGTTATGATAAGAGCATCTACTTCAACTATATCAGATGGATAAGGAAATGTGAAAACCCTCTAAATATTAAGCTATTAATACCATCCAATCCATGAAGCCAAAAATAAAAAAATAAAAGAGTAAAGAGAAAAAAATTCACTTGTGAAAACCATTATCATGATGCCTTCGGCAAGTACCATGATGAAAACCTATTCATAGTAATCATGTGTAAATTGGTTGTCTATGTAACTTGCACTTGGGGGCAAGTTGTCTCATCTATCCCATCCTTTTACTCTTGTTCTACCCCTATCATGTCATCCTAATCCATCATATCCACATATATCCTTGCCATTATTCCCATCCATCCTCTTTGCTTTCCTTTAATCTTGATAAGGATTAAGGCTTGATATTGAAACATGCTTTGACAATCTCTTGACATAGAAAACCCTCTGCAACAAACCCTCCAAACATCTTGTTATATCTTATGCAACACAACATCCTAAAAGACCTTTATAGAGTGGGGCATGTTATTCTTGTGTGGTGTAGTCCTTAGAGATCACCTCTTGAACACCTCCATCCACCTCTCATGAATCCCCCATCATTCCCACCCACTATCAATAATCCTTCAATCCTTCCATCTAATTGTCCCTTCATCCTTGTCCTTAGACTTGGTTTTCCCTTGTCATTGGTTCCAAGAAAAAAGCTACCCAAATACATGCCAATGCATTGATCCAATGCAATCACAAAGGAGTCCAATCAAAATGCAAGCAATCCTTAATCCACACCAATCTATCATATCATCCAAAAGTATCCATCAGTTTTGTTCCTAGCCTTGCTGCAAAACTTGATATTTTATTATTCAATCATCATCATTGGGATATATTGTTCCCAATCCTCATGTTTTTTTTGGGATATATTCTTTCCACATCAACAACACTATCATCCTTATCATAATCAAGATATTTGTTTCCAATCCTTGTTTTGTTCTTGGGATATATCATTCCCACATCAAAAACACTATCGTCATCATCAATCAATCAATCATTAGTTTTTATCTTGGAAAGATCAATAACCTTGTTTGTCTATATATTGTTTGTGCTTTCTTGCTTGTTTATGTGTGTAATCATTTTTCTTGCATGTATGTAGTCCTTGGGGCATTTCATGGAAATAACATCATGGTCTCTCAGATCATGGTGTCATACATCATATGCCTACTTGTGACTTTTTATTTTGGATTAGTCTTATAGCATCTAGCAATCATGTCATCATGATTTTTACATATCATGGCACATTCTATCACATACTATTGAAAACATCAAGTTACTCACAATAGTTGACATCTTGTGCAAGATTCATAGCATGTACCTCAACAAACCCATCCATTCATCCCCATCATATCCAACCCACCTAGCCCTTCACCATATTTCATCCCTTTATCATTAACATTCACCATCCATTGTCACCCTTCATCTACTAATGTGCATGACTTTTATTTTCATCCACCCCCAACTATCTCTTTTTCTTCGTTAGTAATTCCCTACTCCATCACTCACAACTAACCCTCTTAACATCTATCATTTTCATTCATCCCTAGCATCTTTGCTAACTATTCATCCATTTCGAGAGCACACCCGTGTTCTTCAAACTTGTATGTCCTCTTGAGGGGACCTCCCTCTACCTAACCATCCAAAATCAAGATTGACATTTTGAATTCAAAAAACTTTCCAAGTGTTGAAGTATCAAAACCAATCTTAATCATCGAATCGAATCATCAATCATCAATTAACTTCAATCAATCCAATCAAGATCAACTTCTATTAATCCAATCAGTCAAGTCTAATCCAATCAATCAATCAATCAATCAATCTCAATCAGTCAAATCCAAATCATCAATTAATCTTAAAATCAACATCCCAATGCATGAGGCATATTATTACCAATGTCATCCCACCAAGTGTCTATATCTACTTTCCTTGAAACATCGTTGTTTCTTTTATTTGCAATGCCATCTCAAAGAGGGTAAAATGTAGACACTTAAAATTGACCACATCCTAAATGACACATATAACATTACTTTCAACACTTTCAACGCCTTTCAACTCCATTCTAATTCCATCCCAACCACATGCATCTTAATACTAATTAATTAGATAAATTATATTTATTTAATTAATTAAGATTATCCTTTTAACATTCCCTCCATCATCAAATTAATTAAATAAATCATATTTATTTATTTAACCTTCACATCCCTCTCCACTAATTAATTAAATAATTTCATTATTTGATTAACTAGTTTGAAGTCCTAAATCCTATTCTAAATCCCCATTTATCCTAATTAAAATCCCATCCTTATCCATTATCCCCAAATAAATGAATTAAAAAATTTAACTAGTCACATGACCAACTAAAACTTGTCTAGATTCATTGAACCTAGACACTCTCAGAAAAGTCAAACTAACTTTATATCTCCACCATCCATTTTCATACTACATCTTTTAATCCTAACCAACATAAGGATAAGCCCTAGAAGCTTCCATCCTTGCCCTAATTCTTCTCATTCAATCTCAATCATCCATTCATCTTTAATTTCAACCATTCTTCCTTATAAAATGCTCCAAAAGCTTCTAATCTTGTCCTAATGTGTCTCATCCAATCCTAGCCATCCATTCTAATCAAATCTTAGCCATTCATCCTATCATTCAAATATCTATAAACCAACCCTCATCTTCAACCAAGGAGGGAATCAAGGAAAACTTACAGGTAAATGCTATGGAAATCTTGCACAACCTTGGATCAACTATATCAATCAAACATCAAAAAACACATCTCTATAGCAAAGAAGGTAAAGTGTTCCATTTTTATTGAATACTTTATTCTATGTTTGATTCCTTCTTTATGTTTTGTCTGACATATTCTT
Source organism: Cunninghamia lanceolata (assembly GCA_027924645.1). Classification (NCBI taxonomy): domain Eukaryota; kingdom Viridiplantae; phylum Streptophyta; class Pinopsida; order Cupressales; family Cupressaceae; genus Cunninghamia; species Cunninghamia lanceolata. The sequence goes on along the minus strand of BSBN01001040.1, from coordinate 1,182,071 downwards.
AGGTTTGGAATAGGGATCTTAGATTTGTATTAGTTTCCTATTATTTCGATTCTAAATCTAGCGTATACAACAACAAATCTCAACCATGTAGATACTCCTAGGATGAATGTGCAAATCTAGGTTTATTTTAGAATTGAATGTCTTCAAATATAAGGACATATCAAGAAATCATGTAAACTCGTGTTAAGTCGACCTTAGCAAGAAAGGAATGAATGGGTGTTGGCCAAAATTGAATTTGAATTTTAAAATTTCAAGGGTCAAGTTCATGGCCATAGGGTCAACCCTGCACCCATAGAAACGACCCAAGTCATAAAAGGGCTCATATTATGGTAGGCAACAGATGCATAGGGATATATGCATCAATGAGGATAGTTAATGCAAGATTTGGGGAATCTATTGGAATGTGTGCATGTATGGATAAGGCAAGAGATAAATCTGTCTGAATGTTATAAGTAAACAAATAAACAACATAGGGGAAAGGAGCCCAACTCTATACAAAATCACACCATATGCTAATATGTAAATGTATAAAGTCACTCTCAAAATAAACAAAAACTAAATGAAAAATAATGAGTATACGAATTTCACCATTACAATAATATATAATACTATTTCACTAAAACAATATACCACACAATTGAAAATAAATAAATAAAAGGGAAATACTAACTACAATGTGGACCTTTTCTAAATAACTCCCATTGGATTGCATCTTGCATCCCAAGGTGCACACAATTTGACGAAAAATTCATGTAGATTGCACTATGAATAGAGTGTCTTTCATACTTCAGGGGACGATGAAATATCCTCACAACCTCATAAAATTGCAAATTTTGAAGTTTTTAAGTAATATATTATCTATCCAACATACTAAATGGTTTTTGAACATTACCATTGGACATGACCTAAGTTCACACCAGATCCGATTAATTCATGTGTGGTGGCCCGCGGGTCACGCGTTCATGACTAATTTACTCCCAGGCTACCCGACAATGGCGACTTACGCTTGTCTGAAGTGCCCATCAAACTTATTTAAAAAAAATTGGTTCAAGCCAGTGTTGATTTGATTAGCCTGCGCAGGGGTAACGACAAACATAAAATACAAACCCTAAAATCCAACTCCCCGAACAACTCTGGTAAGTTGGACCTGATTTTTACTGAAAGTCCACTCATAAATCCAGCATCTGCCGAAAACTTGCAAACCCTAAACTTCAAAGATGACTGGAAATTCACCCTTATCTAAATCCTGACCACAAAAACATTCTTACAATATGGAAATCTCCCTTGGGTTGTCGTGGGAAATCGCGTGAGTATGTCAACACAACGCCTACCTTCGCAACGAATATTTTGTAGTCGAAACAGGCGGCTAGTCTCGGTGTTATCAAAGTACCACTCCAGTCAAAAATAATTATTATCCATTTACATATCCACCCGTCCCACGAACCTTTCAGATATATATATGTAATGTGGGTAGGGATTGAAGCATTGCTCAATTCATTTCAAGTATAATGGAGATGAATAAGCTTAATTTGAGAGCTGCAGCAACTGCCCTTATTCTGGTCACCTGTATAGTGTGGAGGGCCTCTGCAGAGGGAGGCATAGCCATATACTGGGGCCAAAACGGCAACGAAGCCTCTCTTACCCAAACTTGCGCCAGCGGGAACTTCAAATATGTCATACTCGCGTTTCTTCCTGTGTTTGGAAACGGCCGCACACCGCAGCTGAATCTGGCGGGCCACTGCGACCCTTCCTCTGGCGGGTGCAAATCGCTGAGCAGCGAAATAAAGTCATGCCAGCAGAGAAGCATAAAGGTGTTTCTCTCCTTGGGAGGAGGCGCCGGAAGCTATTCCATCGCCTCCGCCCAAGACGCTCAGGACGTGGCAAACTATCTGTGGAACAATTTCCTGGGCGGGCAGTCTTCGTCGCGGCCTCTGGGCGACGCCGTTTTAGACGGCATCGACTTCGACATCGAAGCGACGACGGAGCACTGGGACGACTTGGCCAGAGCCGTGTCCGCTCTCTCCTCCCGCGGCAAAAAAGTCTATCTCAGCGCCGCTCCTCAGTGCCCTTATCCCGACGCTTCTCTTGGAAATGCCCTGCAGACGGGGCTCTTTGACTACGTTTGGATTCAGTTCTACAATAACCCCCCTTGCCAATTCGCCAACGGAGATGCTTCCAGTCTGCTCAGCTCGTGGAACCATTGGACGACTTCCATACCCAAAACCACCAGTTTCTTTCTGGGACTTCCGGCTTCCAGCGGAGCTGCAGGTAGCGGCTTTATTCCCGCCGCTACGCTGAAGTCGAATGTGCTGCCTCAGATCCAGAAGTCGTCCAAATATGCGGGAGTAATGCTGTGGTCCAAGTTCTATGATGAGCAAACTCAATACAGCTCGTCTATTAAAGCTTCTGTCTGAGATCAGAGATGATCGTCACTTTAGCTATAGGCTTATTGTATATCTAGTTAAATAATACTCGAACCTGATGTATTAACTTTAGATAGGTAATACTCGAGTTTAAATAATGCTCTGGTTTTCACGAGCTCCCTGAAATGTGAATTTCGGAATTGAAATCAAAGCTGAACGGAAAAATTGGGTTCATTTATTTTTGTCCAGTGCATATATTAAGGGTTTTATGATTCCGAAACAACACAGATAACTGTTAAGTTACAGAGTTGAAGTGCCGTAACAGGCAGCGGGCTATCCAGTATGAATCCTTGACGTATGTAGGCATCTAACATATGAGGCTTGTAGACAGGACAGCGATATGTTTGCTGGACCCACACGCTTCCTTTTCGCTGTTAGAGTCATCAACAATCCGTATTGTCTAATCCGGCATCCTGGATGCACATTTGACCGTATTAATTAATTAATTAATTAATATGATCAATCAACAATCCGATTGTATAATCCATTAATTAATAAATATGATCAATATTGTATAATCTGGATGTACATTTGACCGTATTTATTTATTAATTAATAAATATGATCAATCAACAATCCGTACTGTACAATCCAGCATCTTGGATGCACATTTGACCGTATTTATGGTGGTTAGGGCGGCATCCCAGGGTGTTAAGGGTGGAGGCTAGACTTTCCCACTGGAGCGTATGAGGGTGACATTCCACTATGGACATTCGTGGCTGCGGGGCCCATCACCCGCACGCAGGGACATTACAGCCCACCACGCTCCGCTCGGCTCTGATACCACTAAGGCCCAACCACTACACCAAAAGACCGCCCTGGTGGTTAGGGCGGCATCCCAGGGTGTTAAGGGTGGAGGCTAGACTTCCCCACCGGAGTGTCTGAGGGCGACATTCCACTACGGACATTCGCGGTTGCGGGACCCATCACCCGCACGCAGGGACATTACACGGTTTCCAAGGAGTTTGCTAATTCTTGGAAGGATAAGGTGGTTTCAATGAGGGGGATTAGTTTCAAAGTGACTGAAGATGGCATTGTTGTGGCCATAGGCCTATCCATGAAGGGCTTGAAAATCTACAAAGTTAGTAAATCCAAAAATAAAAACACATGAATGCTTTTGTTATGAAAAACGTGTTGCATTGCTCACCTTGTGCAAGAAAAAAATAATTTAATTATGTAAAATAAATATGTCATTGTGGTGCATCTTCTAAGACGTGTTTACCACATTAAGTATTTATTGGGTCCACTTCTAAAGTTGTACTAGACATTGATTAAATATTTGATGTGTGCAAGCCATGGGACACATATTTAATTTAGGGGGTTAATGGTTTTTTTCTCTCATGGTTTTGAGGCACATGGTTTAGTCAATACCATGGTTCTGAGCTTGAATCTATAAAATAGAGCACATGTTTAGTGGTTAGGATGGTTGTCTTGTTAGGCTATCATTTGGGCTTTCCATTTGTATTAAGCTCTCCTATAGAGTGCATATGTGAAGCATGATGTGGGATGTGTGGTTGCATGGTTACCCACAATGCTTGGACACATGAAGGACGCATTGAAGGAGCTTGATGCTTGAGAGGTGCCCATGGAAGCTCTGTAAGTGTATTGCAATAGTTTTTCATTATTGAATAATATGTTGAGTGTGGGTACTTTTAGAGGTTAGGTTTTTCCCAAAAGGGTTTTCCTAGGTACACCTTGTGTAATCTTGTGTTATGTCTTTGATCTTTTCATTATGGTTATTGTATATACTTGCATGCATGATTTTATCTCCTAAGGTTATGTAGAAAATGGCTTGATCAATCTATTAATCTTTTAACAAGTGGTATCAGAGCCTAGTTGTGGTTGAGAGAGGTGAAAACTCCTTGGTATTGTTTAACCATTATCTAAGCAAATCCGGTGCAAAGTTGAAGCCATGGAAATGCCAGAGATATTTTAGGCATTTCAAGGTATAAGGTGTGTTGTACAAGTAGTATATTTAGGGTTTGGGGTTTGTAGATTTGTGGTTGTTATTACAAATTTGGGGTTTGATAAAGATTTGGTAAATTGGCATTTGTTTTGGGCTCTTTCTATGAGGGTTTTGGGGGTGAGATTTTGATGAAGACTTCTTGGATAAAAATGAACCTTGCCATTGAGTCCAAAAGGGTCAAAAACCTGTGGATCCATATAATTTTTTTCAAGCTTTATTTTTTGTATGAAAAAGAGTATTTGTTAGTGTTCACAAAGAGAGTTTTATGGAGGTAGTTGTACAAATGACCTCTTGGAAAAAAAATATACCTTGCCATTAGATCCATGAGGCCTAATATAGTAAGGATTGATTTAAACTTTTTAAGATTTGACCACCAGGGCCTTATACAAAAATCCCCCTCCCTAGTACATGTAATAATACGATTGTACAGACTGGTATGTGAATTGATCTCATACATATCATCACTATACTCATGTACTTCGTTATGAATCGTGTGCATGACCCTCAAGACTATCCATATGAAAATGTACATTATTAGCTTGGTCATGGAATGGAAAAGGGTTAGTATAGATTTTCAAATTATAATTAGGGGGAGCCACTAAATGATTTCCCCCATCATTATCACTAGTTACTTGTATCATATTTCTATCAATCAAATCTTATACCTTATGTTTGAGACCAATACAATATTATGTAGTATGCCTTTGAACTCTATGATGTTGACAAAAAGCATGCTCGTCATATCACTTAGGCCACCATCTAGATGGATCCAATGGTCTAATGAGATGAAGATAAATCATATTAGCACAAATCAAAGTTTGAACCACTTTTTCTAATCTCCCCTTCTCTCTCTCTTTGCCTCTCTATCTCTATCTCTATCTCCCCCTTCTCTCTCTCTATACATAAAGACTCATCTCTCTCTCTCTCTCTCTCTCTCTCTCTGTTTCTAGCTCTCCCCCCTCTCTCTCTCCCACTATATCTATATCTTTCTAGAACATAGAAAATTGTGTATCCTCGCAATTGTTATGTCATAAAATGTCCCCCTAGGACTTTTTACCTCCTAGTTTAGCTCCTAGGTCTCCTTAGTTTAATCATGCATGTGTAAAACTTGTCCCGGGGAAAATCCCCCTGAAACCCATGTCAAGTAGGGCTTAGGGGTCCACTTTAATGCTTAATCAAGACTAAAAATAGGCCTCTAGACTTGGGCGTTTGTGCCCTAGTCTAGAGCTATTTTGCTAGGACCCAAATTTAAAAGTGTCAATTTATGACTGTTAAAAGGTTTTCCTTTGTCAGCCTTTTTAATTTGAATTACGAATGTTAGCAAGAATGCATATATAAACATGTTTAGGACTTTATTTTACACCTATATGGATAATGTGAACTTGTGATATTGAGCTAAGGGATTTCAAGTCATTCATTGTGTTGCAGAGTAGAATTGTGTTGTTATTATGTTTGTTTGTTGCAGATTTGACTTCATCAATCCATCTCCTCATGGCATGAAAGGTCTTCATTCTTCCGTGAGGCTTTCAACTCCAAGGTGATATCTATTTGTGTCTCAATAAATCTATCTTATCATTTGATTTTGCCTCTATCCACCAAGGACATGCACTCTATCTAACAACAGTATTGGAAAGCTTGAATGTCATTCCAGGGCTTGACAAAGGCAAGCTCCTAAACACCACAACCCCCAACCCCTCTCTTGTGATTGCAAGTTACATGTATAAGATCTTGCGGAGAGGAGTTGCAGGAGATCAGAGTAGAGGATAAGGATTCAGGATCTGAAGAAAATAGCACATAATACTGGGGAGTAAAATAAAGGATGTGTCTTATCTTGAAAGTATACATTCCCCTGCAAGTGCCAATATTCTTATAGGTAAGGATCAAGAGGCTTCTATCTAGTTAAGCCACCCACATATTTGTGACTCTATTGGAACATGAAGGTAAAACTATGTTTTATCCTAGGGTCTTAGCTAAATAAATCCCCATATATATTGAAGAGCCAGAGGTCAGATTATCATGTTCCTTACAAGAAAAGGATGACGACTCTACTATGTTTTTTCATTTATAGTTAAGATAGATACAATTCTAATACATCAGTTTCATAGCCCAGAATGTTCTACATAACTCTACTATGAAACAAGATTCAAAAGTTGATTTTAGAAGGAAGTAGTATGCTTTCAAGTTTTATTCCTCTATAAGCAGAGGTGGCGACTCTATGAGAGGAGAGGTCTGGTGATGCAATTTGGTGTTCTTGATTTTTCATAAAATCAAAATGAAGTTTGTACCAGTGGCAAAGGTTCTTTTAAGACCTATTTTAGAAAGCTGCAAGAAAATTTCCCTAGAAATTTAAAAATGTATACTTAGCAATCACACTTCTTTTATCAAGGTGGATTTGTCAGGGAAAGGTATAAGGTTATTGACTTCAGTAATATTTGTGGGTTTCCAAACCATGTCCCTAATGAAGTTAGGAGTCAGATAACAAAGTTTAATAATGACAGATCCAAAACAACTAGCAACCATTTACAAGAATTTTGTGACTTAATGGGAGATTGTGAAATAGATCATGAGGATATTGTCATAAAGTTGTTTGTTCAAACTTTTAAAGGCAAAGTTAGAGATTGGTTTGCATGTTTACCCAATCAGTTTATTTTTTCATGGCAAGATTTAAAGTTTGCTTTTATGGAACAGTTTGGGGAAAGAATAGATGTTGGTATATTGATTAAAAGGCTCATGCAGATTGAGAAAGAAGATAAGGAATCAATCCCAGCTTTCAATTTAAGATTTGCCAAAATAGTAGGGGATATTCTTGGAAATATTAGACCTAATGAGGCCATGTGTTTGATTATATATCTAGGTGCATTCAATGAAAAGGATAGTTATCGACTAAGAGATAGGAACCCTACTACTATGATGAAAGCATATTCTTTGGCCATGAGTATAGAAAATAATTTAAAACATACAATGATAAAAGATTGTGAATTTGTGGGAAATAGTTATAAAAGGAAGAATGGATCCATATGTTCCCCCATTTGCCAAGTGGGAGGCAAGATGGATAGTTCAAATAAACCCATGTTGGGTCAATCAACACATATAACTCAGTGTACTGAAGGGGATAGAGGTTGTGATCAAGACAGAAAAATTTAAAGTCTATATAATCCTATTGCTCATTCTTCCCCTTACTACCAGAATAAAAGGAAATCTCTAGAACCTTATAGGGCAACTTATGAAATAAATAATACCTAGGTGCATAAAGAAATATCAATTAAGGAGGTTCCTTTGTCTTATGAATATGTAGCAAGTTGTGAGGATACTTCCCCTATTTATGAGGATGTATGTCTTGTATCAAATAACAAGATTTCATCTCCTAGAGAAATAGCTTCTTTTAAGTTTGAATATTAGGAGGAATTGGTTCTTGCCAATAATGCAGAAAATGGTAAGCAATTATCAGAATGTTGACACCAGAATTCTAGAAGCTTTGAGTCAGATAATGATGCAGGTTATCAGGATAGTGATATTGGAGAGTGTGCATACACAATGCATATAAGAGACAACCCACTTTTTGATGAGCCTATGGACTTCTCAGCAATAAAGGATATGGAGCATTATGGATATATAGATAATCCAATTTTTGAAGAAAATCCCAAGGAGGCTAATGAACTAATATTAGTCTAACATACAAAAGTATTTGGGGGAACAAATACTTCATTAATGGATCAAGACCTGGATGATTCCCAATCCCATATTCACCATCAAATGGAATGGCCAGCTCAAATATTGGAAAATAAAGTTAGGGTGTCAGATTTTAAAGAAGAAACTAAGTATGATTGTTTTAGGTTTGACACTGACTCAGGAAAATCTAAAAATTCCTTCACTAACAACTATGAAATAGATTATGATTGCTTTTATTTTCCAGATATATGCAAAAAACAAAAATCAGAGAAAAATAGTTATCGCAAGTGGTTGGATATAATTGAACTAGATGCTGACTCTCTTTCTAACAATATTTTTCAAATATCTATGGTTCAGAACAAACAGGTAGAGTCTGAAGAAAATAGTTGTCAAAAAAGCTATCCAAGTGTCTATGACAGAAAGAGGTTAAATCTCAGTGAAGTTTTTAGAAGCAACCTAATGAGGTCACTAGAGAATAAAATGTTTGACAGAGGTAGGCTTGACTTTTTCTCTCCATAATGGCCTGGGGCTATTATGTGTTTGATCTACTCCTCCAGAGTTTTTTTGAGATCTCGCCCTATTCAGGTTGAACATGCATCCCCAACTAGAGCCACTGATGGAACCATATAAAATTTTTCATAGTTCTAGTATTTTTGTCCTCAGGATTATGTCATTAGATTGATGGATTTTTGGACTTAAGTTTCTTTGCATACCAAAAGAGGCATTAAACCCTACACCCCCATGCCAAAGTTAAATGTAAAGGCCACATTCATTATATTTCTTTGGTGACCTCTTGTCTCCTATTACCTAGAGTTTAAATTGCTCCCTTATGTCCCCCTGAACGTTATTTGATTAACCCCTCGCTGTACAATTATCTTTTCTAGCCTGCGCCCAGAAAAGCTTTATTTTTAGAAGAAATAGACCCATTGGCCCCCTTTTTCCTAAAAGAAAAAAATATTTATAAAAGTGTATACGCCAAGGTCCAGTCCTACTAATTCTTTTTCTAACAAGTGGCAATTGTGGTTTCATTTTCTGCTAATCTGCCAACAATAAAATATTGATGGATTTGGTGCTTGTGGAATTGCAGAAAGAGTGACAACTGGTCAGTGACTATCAAGGAGGGAAGGATGGTGGGCCCTGAAAAATATAAAATGGTTTTTTTATTATTTCCACCATTCCACCATACTTCACCAAGGGGTCTTTCTAGGCAATCGCAAAATGACAGAATCTTGGCATGTGGCTTTCTAAAGGATGGGACTAGTGCATTAAATAACAAATATCTGATGTGTCATAATCCTATGAACGTGGCCACTTGTTGGAAAGTTGTCCTGATTGTGTGTAGCTGATCTAACAGTCATCTACCATTCTACCGAGACCATATCTCCAGTCATATCCTTTGTGTGTGGAATTGTGGACCACGGTCTTAACTATACTCTAGAGAGGATATTTTCTTGGGATCATGGTTGGGAGAGCTATCTAGGTGGTAAGTCATCATTGAGAAAAGAAAACATAACCCTCATACTATGTAAAGGGCCAAATCAGTGCCATTGAGGTTAGGCTAGCTAGGATTATGATCGACGGCCAAAATATAAAAATGTGATAGGGAGATGAGTTGGTGCTAATCTAATGATGCTTCATTACAAGGATTAACTGCTTAGGCATGTGCAGAGTCTCCACCACCGCCACTACGAAGGAATTTACTAATAGAAAGTTTTGGCTTATTCAGGCTTGACCTTCAGAAATCTGTGCTTCTACCAGATATGACATTTCATCAGCTGTGTGATGAAATTTGAACATGATGACAGTGCTAAATTGAGGAAATCAAGACACCTGACCTAGCATGTTCAATGCAAGAAGTGATGTTCTCAGTTATGCGAATTCATGAGATCCAATCTTTCTGTTCACTTTTGGTAATCTTCAAAAGATTTCCACTTATGACAGAAATGCTTCGAAATGACTTAAATTTATTAGACCAAAGATGGATGTAGGCTTGCATCCCAGAATTTCTATAAATAGGTAATTGCTGGTGTTACCCTTTATACTATTTAAAATGTGTCGGCAGTATGGATCTTCCCTGCTTCTATGTGTTTTGTTTGCTCCCCTCTTCTATTGAATTGTCTTCCTTGTTCTCATGGTTATTAACTTGTCCCTACAGAATTAGAAGACTTGGAGTTTTGTCCTTTGGAATAGATGGTGCAAGGAAAATTTGGGAGTAGTAGCAATATTTTACAAATCTCTGTGAGCTTTCCTTCTTCCTATTATTTCATCCAGATTTGGACCACAGGTTTATATCTGTGATTTGGTAGATTAGAATCAAGTGCAGAGAGAAATCATTTCTCTTTCTTCCTTAATCCCTCTTCTACGTTTCCTAACAATGCATCAACTTTAGTAGTAGGGATGTTTCTTCTCCAGATGTAACATATGAAGACAGAGTGCTCCTATTTTGTTGTTGTTGCTGCCCCCCTCACTAGATGGATGGCATTTCCATATCTAGCCTGATGTGATTTTATCTAGTTTATGTCTGGTTGAGTTGGTTGGTGACTGCTCAATTATGAAAGAGGAATCACATCCTTGCAAACGATAATGGGCATAAAGTGAAGAACTCCAGTTAATGGGGTTTTCTTTTGATATTGTCGCTTGCAGTCATTCCCAATTGAGGTGGATAAGCTGGACAGTTAATGATCCTATAAAATAGATAGGCGGCATATGATGGGTGTGTGAGCTCTAACAAATAATCCCCCATCAACATCACGACCTGCTTTCCCCACCTAAAATTGAGAGGACACACATTTTGAAATATGGGTACCTCAACACATATCATGGAAGTAGGGCATACAGTTGTGAAGTGGTTACACTAGCCTCCTCTCATAGCCTCATCTTTTGGTTACTCAAATTTGTAACTTCTTTTGTCTTGAAGCCTGAAGTTTGTTTGCTCCCTTATCTCTATAAAAGGGAATTTAGGGCTTATGAAAATTATTGGCTTGAGGTCATGTCTAAAGACTTAGTCTGAAATATGGGATCAATCTAGTTAAGGAGGAGTTGTAAATAGTTTGTTTTTAATTCTTCATTCTGAGTTTTAAGATGTCTTGATAGAACTACAAAGGCTGTGTTATAATCTACTGAACAATTTACTTTACAAATCCTGTTGAGTCTTGAAGTGCACTATCTCCTACTTCCTGTATATAGTTCTATATTTATGAATATATATTTGATTAAGGATCATTTTTATTCATCATCACAGTCTTTCCTATGTTTGTGTATTTTTCTTGTGGCATTTACTCAAGTAGTAAAATAAATAGCTGCAAGAGGATATTGAATGTGGTATTGGTTTACAGTCCGATAACTAAGCATGGTTAGTTCCAAGACTAGTAAAGTATTTTAATGTAAGGCATTATTATATCTTTACAGTAAACTAGGTTTTATTATATCATATATTCTTTAAAGTTTCTGTAAGTCTCTTGACTCTATGGCCCTTAGATAGGCATTGATCTGTTCATGAATACTATACTAAGCTTACATCCCTTTAATCATCCTCATCATTTAAAAAAAAATCAACACATTTTCCCTTCCAGCAATAGGTGTTAGAAGTTAAGTTTATTTTATGTGTTCCTTTGCAAAGAAATAGAACTAAAGCTTAAGAATCTAGACCATCTCTTTACTTTATCAGACATTCTTTAAGCAATCTAGAAGGAACGCATCTATTATAGGAGCAGTGTTATTGAGCAAGTATCTTAGGGACCCCCATCCATTTGAATAGAACATTGTTTTCCCCAAAAGGGAAATATCCAAAATAGGAACACCCTCCTTGGTTTCACATAGCCTAAAGTGCAGAGGAAAGAGGGACTAAAAACCCCTATTTCTTGTTCATTGGCCAATCCCACGAGGAAGGTCAGTTATTAGAAAATGGCTACTCTATAGATCTATTTTTCCTTGAGATTAGGTTGGGAATTTAAAACAACCAACACCTTGCATCCTTGCAATCTTGGGTCTATGACGTCCTGCCATCTACTTAATGGCTTGTGAACCCATTTCTGTGCTCTTCAATAAAATTAATTTTCAATCATTAAGATTTTCTTGGCTTCGACATTAAGTTGTTATTATTGGTGACTAAAGAGTCTAAGTTCTTGCCACTAAGGTCTATCTATCTTAGTCTAGGAATATATATTCGACCTATACTTGTTGAAGGAAACAATAAACTTTACTTTCCTTTGAATTAGATAAATTTTTACTTGTATTAGAAAAAAGAGTATTCCAAGTGAAAGATAGTTCTAGAAACAATAAAGATTATCCCTAATACTATTGAAGTAGGGTATATGCATATAAAGATAAATTTAACTAGATAAATATATCTTCATAACTATTGTCTTCATATGAGGTCATCGACCTTCCTCAAATTATAAACTTATGTAGACATGTTTGAGAAATGATATCTTACCTCTATTGAATTGTTACAAGTTCCAATAAAGAAACAATACAATCTTAACACTAATTTCGACCTTCTCAAGGAAAAAGGGAATGTAACCCTATAGTAATACTACTGTTTTATAATAACATTCTCTGATGAATATCAAACTAAAATATAAACTAGTCTTTAGCCTTAAATAATGTCTGAGATCTCCAGAATTTTGATCTCATTAAGCTTCTAATACATTGATACACTTAACAAAAGCTTTCATAAAAGAAATATATGGAAATCAACTTAAAAACAACTCAAAACCTTAGCCATTCTTATCAACCAGCCTTCTTTCATAGGTTAAGGATAACTTCTAAGAGTATTACTATGAGTCTGCCATATGACTTTTATCCTCAGACAATTCTGTCTTATATAGACCGTATAACTATAAGACTCTACAAAGAGTATATTACTAATAACTATAGCTCTTCCTTCTGGTTACACACTTTAAAATATTTTGATAATGTTAATTATATCAATATTATGTATCATGCTCTGGTTTAAATGTTTTCTCTTAGTTTTAAGGATTTCATCCTTTAATTCTAGCTTGTTTGAAACTAAAGTATGGTGCAACAGTAAATATAAACCTTTGTCAAAGGTATTTATACTGAGTAGTCAATACTCTCTATAGATAGCTATTATCTTATGAAGTCCATGGCCTCTTAAGGCTCACAACCGAATAGATAATATAGATAACTACTATACTAGTTATTTCTTATAAGAATACAACTTACATTTTCATAGTATATTGAAAATTAAGCTCATACCTACAACTCTCAAATTCTTCTTCAAACAGACCTGATACTCTTCTCCTATCATGCTCTTCTTCTCCCTTCACACTCCTCTTGCTTGTTGTAAAATCTCCTTTTGTTTACTAATTATCTTTCCTTCCCTTAATGCAAGAAAGGAATCTTCATTTATTTCTCTCCACTACCAACGGTTAACAACTAAAATTCTCTACCAACTTTCCACTTATCTCTTAGCCACCCATGGCCTCTTATCTTGGAAAAGGGGAGTATGGAGCTACTGCTCCTTCCCACTCCCCTAGTATCTAGGGAAAAGTACACAATGGGAAACAATCCAATTATAATATTAAAGAACCTTTCCTCTATCAATCAGGTTAATGAATTTAATCATAACCACACTTCAAAATAATTTAATAAAAGATATAAACAATAATGCACCTATTTCAAAGATGTTAGAAATGCATTCCTTTGAATGCCTTAATTATGCTATTCATGAGAATAATACCAATGATGAAGTCTTGTAAAGATGACTTAGGTGTTTGTGTCAAGATTAGACTTGTTTTGTTGATTTCTCATGCGACTTAGCATTCAAAGATGTACACAACCTTACTGATTGTTGATGTAAAATATTTAGTCATTGACATGACAACGATAATATAAATCAAGTATGGAATGATCACAATGTTAAAATATTACTAAGACGACCAACAACATAAAGAATAAGACTTAACCTCTAATGTGAGTGTGTGCATGTTTCGAGATAGCACAAAGATAATTGTATTCACATGATCTATCACCCTCTACATGGTGATAATCTCTCCTCATCTTGGAGGGGGAAAAGCACTGTTCCTACATCTACCTCAATTGCACAATAGTAGTTAGTCCATTACATTATTTAACCACGTGCATAATAATACTGTCGTAGACGATTATTCTTTGCATATAAAATAATATAAATCAAATGCATTCTATTCTAACACAACTTTACTTTCTTCATAATAATTCCATTGATTAACTATCTGTCTGCTTGAAATAAAATGATAAGTATGTTTGTTTAAGAATGGGGTGTGGCAATAGGTGAAATTGAAATACAAGGCTTAACATTTACAACTATATATAGAGTCAAATCCATAGAAAGTCTTTGCATAGAACTTGCTTTCAGTTTTGAACGATACTCTAAAATGCAAAACAATCCTTACACCATCATCATCTGAAAGAAGAGGGCCGCCTACAACTATTGTCCTCTTACACAATCAGGTATAAACATTCACTTTTGTTTTCCTTACAAATTCAACTTGACATACTCACTACAATGTTACTTAGACTCATAATTTCTATGTAGTGATACAAAACATGGAGCAAGCACAATTTGGAAAGGATTACTCTACACTAAGTACAATTATTATTATACTTTCTAAGAAATAAAAGCCTCGCCTACAACTACTATCCTCTTAACACATTCAGGTATAACATATTTGTTTTTGTTTTCCTTATAAATTAAACTAGACTTCCTCATAATGATGTTAATTAAACTCATAAATCTTGTGTTGGTGAATACAGAACACATAGCAAGCACCATTCGAAAAGGAGGGCTATACACTCAATAATTGTGTATTGCAGGACTTAGTAGTTAATAATGTCCAAAGTAAAATGTATGTTGTATAGATGTTATTGTATAATAAACCAAAAAAAAAACATTTTAACTTTGTGTTCAACGGTAAAAATACCCACTATAGATTTGGTATAAAGCTACCTTGAAAGACAATATGTGTATGTTCTTCAACCAATTAAAATAGAATATTAAAAAACAATTACCAAATGCATCTACATTTTGTTCTTATTATGAAAATGCACAATCTACTTACATAACAATTGTAATCAAGCATCCATGATTTAATATGTCATCATTTGTCACATTTAAACAAACTCGATAACTTTCTTTAACTCATATAATTCATGTTGAATTCTTGTATTATCATTTCTTACATTGAAAAGATAATAGAATAGAAGATACAATTGCCTTCACAATTATCCAATTCTAATCATATTATAATTACGTACATAAACTTGTATATTTAAATTATAATCACATTTTAATTTAAATTTTACCCTATTGACGAATTCATTGCGCGTAAAATTTGTACAACTGCTAGTTTAATTTTATCCCTGGTATATGTAGCCGCTACTCGGCCTCGGAAGTGCTACGATAACTTCAACTCTGTAACTTAAACAGTTATCTTTTTTAACTTTGGAATGACAAATTCTAGGATTGTTTCGGGATCATAATATATGCATTGGCGTATATTTACTCGAGAGGACAAAAATAAATGAACACAATTTTTCCGTTCAGATTTTATTTCAATTCCGAAATTCACATTTCAGGTAGCTCGTGGAAGCCAGGAGCATTATTTAAACTCGAGTATTACCTATCCAAAGTCAATACTATACGCCTGTAGCTCAAGCGCCGATCATCTCTGATCTCAGACAGAAGCTTTAATAGACGAGCTGTATTGAGTTTGCTCATCATAGAACTTGTGCCACAGCATTACTCCCGCATATTTGGACGACTTCTGGATCTGAGGCAGCACATTCGACTTAAGCGTAGCGGCGGGAATGAAGCCGCTACCTGCAGCTCCGCTGGAGGCCGGAAGTCTTTGAATTCCATGAGTGGATAAATAAATGGATGACAATGCTTTTTCACTGGAGTGGTACAGTGGTAACATCTAGACTTGCTGTCTCTTTCCACTGAAACAAAAAGATTCGTTGCAAAGGTGGGCATCGTGTTTACGCACAAACGCGGTTTCCAACGATATCCCAAGCAAGTTGTGTTGAAAAAGCAAGATTACCAACTCGTAAGAAATTGGAGAGGACTTTGGTGACAAAAATAAAAGCCATACGCTCTTATTCCCGCTAGTCTATAGCTTATGGTTTATATTTTATGTTATGTTTGTATAAAATGCACAGGAACTTCCATCTTAAACAAATAAGTCGATGCGCAGTTAAGACAAATGTAAGTTAACATTGACGTATAGACTGGGCGTAACTTTATGGTGCAGAGAGGCCTTGAGGACATTTCATCTGTCACCTGAAGTAGGTACTTGATAACCTCTATTGCCACACATTTTCCCAACTACCCCACCCACTCCTATGGCAATCCATTTGAATTGCTTGCCAAATTGACCATACCCTGGGATCTAAGATTGCATCCAACGGGAGTTATTTTAAATAAGCTTTGTGAAAGAAGTGATTAACAAATCACTAACACTATACTGCAACAAAGATTGTTGACAGTAAAATTGAAGAGCTGAAAATAAACAATCTAATAGTTATACACATGATGTGTTAAAACTTTTTGTGAATCTCTTATTGAAGGTAAAGTAGTTGAACATACACTAAAAGTTGTGAGGGTTCTTGTCATAGTTTGACCCATTCTAATAAAAAAAAAAGTTTGATCTATTAATAGAACATATTCTTATTATTGTTTATGCATAAATTTTTTTAATAAATATTTCACTTGTGTTAATAATTAGCAATCGCACCTTGGTGTGCAATGGGTATGCCGAAGAGTGGTGGAAGTTCAACTGCCATGTCTTTAAATGAATGATGATTGTCTTATATCCCTATGACCCATGTCATTATCTAGCATTGGAAGAGACTATCTTACGCTATTGAAGGCTTTGTGGCATTTAATATATCCCATGAACTAGAACTCATGATCATCCACAATCACTACTTGAATATATTTTTTTACGAGACTGTCTCTATTGGCCGACGAATCCACAACCTTCACCTCGCCGCTGGCATTTCCACCTGCATACAACACAAGTGATCAATCTCCCTCATCTAATAGAAAATCGTGGGCTTTTGCTACTCAGTATTGGCATTTCATTCGATACATGTAGGCAGTGAATGCTTTTGAACCTATAGGTGTTATTCATTTGTACGCACCAATAATTGGAAAGTGTCGACCCAAAAGTTCTCCTTGCTTTCCACATGTACAGACGAAGGTATAGGGTAGACTGAACGGGCATGATTATTTAAATCATCTTGCATCACTCAAGTAAACTATCATTGATCTCTCAAAACAACTCATGTCATCTTTGGATCATTGGCATGAAATGATCAAGTGATTTTCTTTATCGTTGGATCATTAGCATGAAAACTACCATTTCATGAGGCTCCAGTGGAGCTAGAAGACATTACCAAAGCTAGCTTTTTATGCAATTCCCAATTCACTTTGTGCTTGAACTCCTCTACTTAACAAATACTACACCTTTTCCCACCTAGTTTTGTATGCAACTCATAATGGGTGTAGAGGACCAACATTGGATGAGTCTTGCATTGTACTGAGGCTTGACATAATTAATATATTGTGTATTGTGCACAAATAAAACTAATAAATATATATAATAATTAATAATTAATAATTAATATATAATATATTATTATATAATTGTTATTTAATTTCATATATATCTATTTATCTTTGTTTTTCTTTATCTTGCTTCCTCTCTCTCTCTCTCTAAATTTCTCTTCCTCTCTATCTTTCTATATCTCTCACCCTCTCTTTCTCTCCTCTTTCTTACTCTTTTTCTCTTTCTCCTTCTTTTAGTCTTTGTCAGTCTCACTTTGTCTCTTTATCAATGCCCCCCTCTGTCTCTTTTTATATGTTTGTGTCCCTCTTTCTAGGTGGTATAAATGCTCTCCCAGTGGTTTACAATATCTTGGCTTGATGATCCAATATCATTGTTTATGTTTCACCTCTCTCTCTCTCTCTCTCTCTCTCTCTACCACCCTCTCTCTCTATCCCTCTCTATCTCTTTGTAAGTTTATGCTACAAAAACCACACAGAGCTCGTGAGAACATTTCATCAGACACCTCTATTGCTAGAATTTTTCACAACTACCCTGCCCACAGTCCTATGATAATCCATGTGAATTGCTTTTCAAATTGACTGAACCCTAGGATATAAGATAGCATTCAAAGGATTTATTTTAAAAAAGCTTTGGAAAGAAATGATTAACAAAGCACTATCAATATACTACAACAAAGATTGTTGATAGTAAATTTGAAGAGATGAAAATAAACTATTTAATAGTTTTACACATGTTGTGTAAAATATTGTTGAGAATATCTTATTGAAGGTAGGGGAGAAGATCAAGTAGTTGAGCATGTACTAATAGTTGTGAGGGTACTTGTCATCGTTTAATCCATTAATAGAACATATTTTGATTATTGGCTATGCATAAAAATATTAATAAATATTTCACATTGTGTTAATAACTAGCAATCACATGTTGGTGTCCAATGGGTATGTCGAACAGTTGTGAAAGTTCAATTGCCATCTCTTTAAATGAATGATGATTGTCTTATATCCCTATGGACCATGTCATTATCTAGCATTGGAAGAGAGTATCTCAGACTATTTTTTTTGTTTTTGATAAGAGTGTAGAAATACCCAGACTTATATCAAAAGCTATGAACATAATTGCAGAGCATCCAATTACATTTAGTCTCATTAGAAAAGGCCGCAAGCATTTCAAAACATGCCTTAAAAAATAAGAACTTAGAGTCACCATACATCCCCGATACAGAAGATCCAAGTAGAACAGGATTCAGATCTATTCAAAAAAAGAGCATGCATGCCCAACCTCCTCTCCCAACTAGTGAAAAGCATAGAATACTTAAGCCAAAAACTGACTATCAAAACAATAGAAGCCATTGAAAAGACAAACACCCGAGTCACCGGTGTGGATGGACCTGCACTCGTGCCTCTGAAACTGGCACAATCGAATCTTCGTAGTCCTCCTCTCCCTCCATGTTAGGCTCCTCCTCTATGCTCACAGGTACTCTAGGTAAGTGTGGTGCCTAGTCCAGGGCATGCATATGCAGGAACCAGATTGAGATGAAGACATCCCTAGACCTTCACATGGCCCTGGTGAAGGTGTGGCTATGACCATGCAGAGCTCTATCCAGGCCACTTATACTTCCACATGAGAGGGCTCTTTGGATCGCTTTATACACGCATTCCACTGCTTGTGAAGTTTGCAGCATCTGTATAGGAAATAGGCCACCAACCATAGCCTCCTCTTTGAGTAGATCATAGTATCAAGATGCCAGGTTCCATCTCTCTAGGTTGTATAGATAGATGAAAATGAGGCCATTAGCAATTGCATGGATGAATTTACCATCCTGCATTATGTCCATTATGTTTGACAAGAAAGTAGAGACAACATCTAACCAATGCATCTTCCTATCCCACTCCCCATCCAACCATCTTTGGCCACAAACGTTTTTGATAGCGAACTGAGCTAGGGTATAGTCAATATCAAATATTTGGTTGAGATCTAAGATCCTAACTCGTCCTTTTATTTCTAGTTCCCATGGTAGAGGTGGAAAAAATAATCGAGTATCTAAGGCTATTGAGAGCTTTGTGGTATTTAATAAATCCCATGAACTAGAACTCATGATCGTCCATAGTCACCACTTGAATATATTTTTTTGTGGGATCATTTATGTTGGTTGACAGATCCACAACATTCACCTTCACCGCTGGTATTCCAACTTGCATACAACACAAGTGACTGGTCTCCCTCACATAACAAAAAATTGTGGGCTTTTGCTAGTCAATATTGGCATTTCATTCGATACATGTAGGGAGTGAATGCTTTTGAACTTGCAAGTGTTATTCATCCATAAGCGCCGATAGTTGGAAAATGTTGACCTAAAATTTCTCCTTGCTTTCCACATGTATAGACAAAGGTATAGGGTAGAATGAATGGTCATGATTATTTAAATCGTCTTGCATCACTCTTGTAAAATATTAGTCATTGATCTCTCAAAATGTCTCATGTTATCTTTTGATCATTGGCATGAACTGACTGAGTGAAATTCACTCTCTTTTTTGTATCATTGGATCATTGGCATGAAAAGTACCATTTCATGAGGCTTCAGTGGAGCTAGACAACATTATCAAATCTATCTTTTTATGTAGTTTCCAATTCACTACACTTTGTGCTTAAACTCCTCTACTTTTAACAAATACCCTCACCTTTTCCCACCTAGTTTTATACACAACTCAAAATGCATGCAAAGGACCAACATTGGATGAGTCTTGCATCGTACTTAGGCTTGACATAATTAATATGTTGTGTATTGTGCACAATTAAATATAATAAATATACATAATAATTAATAATTAATATGTAATATATTGCTATATAATTTCTATTTAATTTCACATCTCTCTCTCTCTCCATCTAGATTTCTCTTTCTCTCTTCCTCTCTATCTTTCTATATCTCTCACCCTCTCTTTCTCTCCTCTTTCTTACACTTTTTCTCTTTCTCCTTCTCTTAGTCTTTGTCAGTCTCACTTTGTCTCTCTATCAATGCTCCCCTCTCTCTTTCTATGGTGGTTTACAATATCTTGGCTTGATGATCTAATATCATTGTTTATGTTTCACCTTTTTCTTTGAAAGGAAGCAAGGTACGCGGAACACACTTTCTACACCAACCTAATGAGGGGAATAGTATGCAAATTCTTTTAAATCATTATAATTGCAGCAATGTTAAACACATAACATAAAGATTACAACAGCAACACAACACATAGAATAAGAGATTGACACAAGATATATCGTGGGGAAAACCTCTCCAAGTAAAAAACCCTACACTCCAAAACCTGCACAATGTATTAACAAATCTGTAAAGGATTACAATACACTTGCAATGCAAGTTCTTCTAGGAGTCTGCAAATGTTATGTCAGGAGTAATTTCAGCAGTATAACAGTACCTATATCAACACTATGCAACTACAACTCCAAAATAATGTATTATATAGCATTACAAGGTAATATTGAGAAGCCTCTAGAGATGGGCGTCCATCTTGGCCACATGGCCATTTACCCAGTCAAAGGACACTTGTCCAACACATTTTCAGCTCTCTTACATCTATCATAACATGGCAGATTTGACTTCCCAAGGTAGAGCACTCTAAGGCTAAAAATACACAATGAGAGATGCTCTTACATATCTTACAGCTATCATAAAAATATGCAACATGACAACACTTAATGTTGTAAGAGAATCCATCATACATGACTAAAAATAGTGTATTCCTCTTACAACATGTCATAGCCCAACTTGGGTGCCCAAATATGCCTTCTCCACATGCAAAGATTCTTTTCAACACTTGTCTTCACTTGTCATGGGAATCTCTATACTTGGCTCTTACATGTCATAGATTCTATCTTACAAGATAACTTGTCCATCATACCATAAGATGCTGACACATGGTATATTAATGCCACCTCAAATGGGACGCCTATGTCCACATGGGATGTGTTGACCATCCTAGTCACCTTCCAAGTTGAGTGACAACTCACCATGCCACTTCACACTAAATGACAAAATAGGATGTGCAACATAAATTATATCATAGGAAAATAAATAAATAAATAAATGATCAATGCTAGGAATTTACAAAGGTTGAGACACCTTAATTCCCAACATTCTCCCACTTGTCAAACACCTTGCAAGAGCCAGTAGACTGACAAGATTTAATTGCTAGGGGGCAAGAGGCCCATAGACTTTGAACACCATCTGAACTTATCTGTGCCCACAGGTTTAGTCAATGCATCTGCAACATTCTTCAAAGTGTCTACTTTCTCCAATATATCACCTTCCCATCTTCTACCATATCATGAACAAAATGATATTGAACACCAATGTGTTTTTTTCTAGCATGGAAAGTAGGATTCTTTGCTAAGCAAATCGCACTCTGATTGTCACAACAGAGAGTAATCTATCTTGCATCAAAACTAATATCTGAACACAACCTTTTCAACGAAATGGCTTCCTTACAAGAATGAGTTGCTGCCATGTACTCTGCTTTTATCATGGATAAATCAACCACAAGTTGTCTCTTACTGTAGATTTTTTCCATCACACCAAAAGCACGTACTTGTGGTGGAGAGGGATCTCATCATCAATATAGTCACCACGCCAACACCCCCCACACAATAGAGATAGATACAACCACATACCAGGTGGGATTCGTACCCACTACGTACCACATCGATAAGCTGAGCTTACGCAGATGAAGGGTCAAGGGATTGAGGGACTCGAACCGATGACCTGCGCTCTGATACCATGTAGATTTTTTCCATCACACCAAAAGTACGTACTAGTGGTGGAGAGGGATCTCATTGTCGATATAGTCACTATGCCAACAACCCCCACATGATAGAGATGGATACAACCACGTACCATGCAGGATTTGTACCCACTATGTACCATGTCGATAAGCTGAGCTTATGTGGACAAAGGGTCAAGGGCTCGAGGAACTCGAACCGATGACCTGTGCTCTGATACCATGTAGATTTTTATCGTCACACCAAAAGCATGTACGTGTGGTGGAGAGGGATCTCATCATCGATATAGTCGCTACGCCAACACCCCCCACATGATAGAGATGGATACAACCACATACCATGTGGGATTCGTACCCACTACGTACCACGTCAATAAGCTGAGCTTACATGGACAAAGGGTCGAGGGCTTGAGGGACTCAAACTGATGACCTGTGCTTTAATACCATGTCAGAGGAGCCAAGAAAACTGGACAAAATACTGATATCAAAGGAACTAAGCAAATGTAAGCAAACCAATGACACAAAAGATGATTAATAATTACATAATCACATAATCGGTAATGAATTGTGAACAAGTGTGGTTTACAAATAGTGTTGAGAGTTTGAGTTACTTCAGGATTCGACTCAAACACTCAAGGAGTGGTGGCAAATGAGTGTTGACAAGTGGCTTGGACAGTTGTATTGGTCTCTCCAAGTAGACACATAACCACCTAAGGTGGCTTAAATCCATGTGGGGAATATACACATAATTACTTATTTAAATAATAAGTAATAGTGTTAATATTCCTACACTAACACCCCCCCTTAAGCACAGCTTAGGTGGGCACAATAAAGATGGGTCCCGGTAACTAGGCCTGATCAGGTACCCATGTACAAATGCATCTCTCATAAGGTGGAGAAAGAAAGAAAACCCAGTGGGGAAAAAAACTTTCCTCTAAAAGAGAAAAAAAGAAAGTGTACTGGACACGACTTAATGGAAGTGCACTTGACACAATACAACTGAAAGTAATAGTATTTGGTAGATGTTCTTGTGGTGAGAAGAGGGATCAACATGAGAGGAGATCTTGATTCCAATAGTAGGCTCAAGTTGGATAGACTAATTTTGGTCGCTCATGTTTCCAACAGTCTAGTGCACCTCAACTAATTCCTATTCAGTTTATAAGACCATGTTGCTCTTGTGGTCAAGAGGGCCATTATGCGAGAACATGCCCTCAGGGATTAGTAGTAGTTGGGGTTTAGAATACTACAATGTTAGATTTGAGAGTGGGAAATGTGGTTAGGTCTAATAGAGTTTTTTTTTGTGGTAGACAACCACGAGGCAGAGCATTAGGGAATAGTGATTGAGGCATCAAGTTATTTTGATGGTATGCATACTTCTATTTTATTTGATTTTGGTGCTTCACACTCTTTTATTTGCCCATCCTTGGTTAAGCGTAGTAGGATTGAGGCTCCAAGGCAAGATGATAAATGTCAAGTTGAGTTAACTTTAATAGTGTTAAGTTGACTATAGTCTCCTTAATGAGTGGGTGTGTGTTTGACCTTGGAGCCTTCACCACCACCATTGAATTGTAAGTCCTACCCTTGGGATCCTATGGGATATTCCTTGGTATGGATTGACTTGGAGGGCATTAGGTAAGTATCGATTATCATCGTAAGGCCATTAAGTGTGTTGATGATTTTGGCCTTCAAATTGAGGTAACAGGGGTGCTTAGACCCATTTGTCTTAGCATACTATGTAGTTGAAACAAAGTATGCAAAAGGGAAGTTAGATGTTTTCTATCTCAGTAAGTGATCTTTCTGAGAATGACTTCCACAAGGTATCTCTTGATGACCATCCCCTTCTCAGGGAGTTTACTGATGTATTTCCTGGTGTGATTCCAATTATGCTACCTAAGTAGGATGTGGACTTTCATAGAGATCTTATTCCAAGAGTAGAGCCCATATCATGTGTGCTATACTATATGAACACCTAGAATCTTATTGAGATCCATTTATAGATAGGGGAGTTGTAAAAAGGGCAAATTCATCCTAGTGTATCCCTTTGAGGAGCAACAATTATCTTTGTGAAGAAGGATGGATCTCTTCATTTGTGCATTGAATACTAGTAGTTTTAAAATAAGATGATGGTGAAGAACTGATATCCCTTTCCAAGGATCAATGATTTGTTTGACTAGATGAAGGGAGATAGGATATTTTCTAAAATTGATCTAAACCTTGGATACAATCAGCTTCATATCCATGAGGAAAATATTCATTAAACTACATTTTATAGTTGTTATGGGCACTATGAGTTCATGGTAGTCCCATTTGGGTTGATGTCTGTGCCCCCTATGTGTTTATGAGTTTTATAAATGGAGGGTTTCATATCTATCTTGATTGGTTTTTCCTCTTAATGATATTTTGATCTATTCAAGGAGTGTGGAAGAACATGAGGTCCACTTAATCTAGGTTCTTTAATGTTTGTGTGAAAACCAATTATTTGGTAACTTGCAAAAGTGTTAATTCTTCCAATCTGAGGTGAGGTACTTCGGCCATGTTATCTCTAGTGAGAGTTATTTTTTTTATCCCTTAAAGATTTAGGCCATTGTAGATTGGCCAGTGTGCATGAATGTCACAAATGTTCATAGTTTCATGGGACTAGTTGGTTATTATGATTGGTATGTCCTAGACTTTCCAAGATTGGCTCATCTGATCACTTCTCTTCAAAGGAAAGGGAATAAGTTTGTTTTGTTATATCTATGTGAGAAATCCTTCCAATGTCTTAGGGAAAGGCTAATTAGTGCACCAATCCTTGCAGTGGATTTTGTGGTTTGCATGGATGCATCATTAGAAGGTTTGGGAGAAGCTCTTATGTAGGAGGGTCAAGTGATTTCTTATGAGTCATGTAAGCTCAAATATTATGAGTTGAATTGCCCCACCCATAATTTAGAGTTGGAAACTATCATTCATGCACTTATGCAATGGTGACATTTCTTTTTGGGCCATAGATTTGAGCATCATACTGATCATCAAAGATTGCAATACATATTCATGCAACCAAACTTAAATGCTCAACAACATTGATGGATGGAATTTTTGTACAAATATGATTTTGGTGTTTAATACATCACGAGAAAGGAGAATATGGTTGTCAATTATTTAAGCAAGAGGAAGCATGAGGTCTCAATTTTGTCCCTATGTACAGATCTATAGGAGCATATTTTGGAAAAAGCTCCCTAAAGATTCATGGTTTTAGGAAGTTAAAGTAGATATAGAATCCTAGAGGACCCTTGGGGTAAAATATTCTAGTTTTTTCATGGAGTTAGATGGATTACTGCAACATCAAGTGGTTGTATTTATGTCCCTGATTTAGGTAGCCTTCATCTAGTTGTGATGACTAAGGCACATCATGCTCCTTATACAACACATCCTAGTGTGAAGAAGATACATACATGTTGATCTTTGTCAATTGTTCCATTGACACTTGGGAATGAGGAACGATGTCACTAGTTTTGTTGCTAGGTTTCTTGAGTGTCAAAGAGTAAAGTCTAAGCATCAACATCCATTAGGTCTCTTGCAACCACATGATGTAACTCCTGAATGGAAATGGAACATAGTCTCCATAGACATTATTGTTGGGTTGCTTGTTTCTTCTCATTGTCATGATGCCATCATGGTGATAGTAGACAAGTTGACAAAGGTTCCCCATTTTTCACCCACGAAGGCATCCTATAGTGCTACATTGAAGGCATGTACCTTTATGGAGGAAATTGTATGCTTGCATGGAGGACCTCGAAGGATCATTTTGGACTATGATCTTATTTTCACATCATTGTTGTGGACATTCTTGCAACATGCTTTTGGTGCCCAAATTAATTTTAGCTCTACCTATCACCCTAAACTAATGGTCAGAGGGAAAGGGTGAATAAGGTGTTAGAGAATATGCTTCAAGTATGTATGATATGGACCAACAAATCTGATGTGAGGAGTAATTATATCTAGTCAAGTTTTCTTATAACAATGGTTACCATAGTTCTCTTAGTATGTAACCATTTTAGGCCTTGTATTGACATTTTTGTTCTCCCTTGAGTTGGGATAGACTTGAAGATAAGGTTATTCTTGGCTCAGAGATGCTTCAGGATATGGAGCAGTAGGTAATTCAGATCAAAGACCAATTGTTGACTACCTAGAATAGATAAAAGAAGTATGTCGATGCCAAGAGATTGGATCAACATTTTTCTATTGGTGATAATGTGTTTTTGAGACTACAACCACACAAGATCCCAATCTGTTATGGAAGATGTAACAAACTAAAAATCAAATTAACTAACAATAAATAAAATGTGTTACAACAAGAACACTTTTATCACACAAATGTATTACACAACCTTGGTTTAAACCTTCCAAAGACTATTTTAAGACCTCACAAGACCTATTAAAGGTTTATGCATACATTTAGGAATGATAGAATAACCATCCAATACCTCCAATGATCTTGATGATTATTTGAGTCTGGAGAACTCAAAATAACTCAACATTTTAGCGACCTCTATGTGGTGCTTGCCTGCTAAGTGTTTGAAACCAGTGACCTTAAGAATCCATTGGTCATAGGAGTCATAAGAGCCTAAAATAACTTTGAAAGAAAAGACACAAGACTTGATTAAACTATTGATAGTACCTTAGAAAACAACAAAACAAAAAGAAAAAACACAAGAAACCACCTAAAAGACAACAAAAATGTAGTCTCTTAATGAGAAAGCAACATGTGCAACAACCAAGTTTGGAGGAAAAGAAACTCTTACACAAACCTAAACTAACCTAAAACTAAACAAGTAAAAGGTTGTCTAAACAAAGCCATTTTAAACTAGTTCTTTAAAATAGGTGCCCTTCCTGATCAATTTAGAATGCTTTTCATGCTTGTGAGGAGCCAAATAGAGATGGAGAAATAGTGGATATTCAACAAACTATTGAAACACTTCTCCAAGAATGAAAACAAAATCACTTACCCACTTAAGTTGACTAGAAAAATAGCTACTTTGAAGTGGATAGGTAGGCTGACCATGTTCGTCTTGATGCTCAATATTATGCTTTGGATCAAGCATGACATGATATGATTCCTTATTGTTGGTCTCCAACTAGGATAAATGTCAGATAGGACATCTTCTTGTAAAATCAATGTTGATCTCATACTTATGCTCTACTGCTTTTCTATCCTGCTGATTAGAATGCTTTATCTCTAATGACTCATTTGGAAACATAGTTACTTTCACCTTATGTTCATGTTGTTCATGAATTTTCTCTTTAGGAGATGTGGGTTTGATGTTTAAGTTTGAGAAAAAATCTTCTAACTCATCCCAAAAGAAATCTTCTTCTAACTCTTCCTTACTCTTTTGCATGAGAGGACTTACTTCAGCTTTATGACAACTTTCTTGAAAGCTTGAAGAGACATCAATATCATATTCTTGGAGCATAGGTCTTGATTTGATATCTTATTCAAATTTATAGGCAACCTCATGCACAACAATCTCCTCATTCCCCAAAATAGGACTGTCCTTGTGTTCTTTATGAGTTAATTCTTCATTCTCATACTTGTCTCAATAGACCAGAAACTCATCAAAGTCTCCAACATCTTCATTCTAATTCAACTTCTTTGCTAGTGTGAACATTGGTATTCTCTTTTCATCATTGTTAACAAAGTAAGGCAGTTGATCAAACAAGAAGACCAACTCTTCCTTTTCATTTGATTCAATCTCCACTAGATTTTGCACAAGTTGTCTCTATAACTGAAGATTCTCCCCATGCATCCTTTGCATTTTTCTCTCATTCATCTCATCAAAAGCATGGAAAAAACACTTAAATGAATCAAAGTCTAAAGGATTCATTATTGAGCATGAATCAACACCCTCTACACGTCTGTGATGTTCATAGTCAAGGGGAAATATTAGGTGAACAACAACAACTCCTCATTCTTCTTTTGTCTCAAATAACTCCTCTTTCCCATCCAACCAACTATCTTGTCAAATAAATGGTTCATCCTTGAAACGAGAAATTGTACTAAGACAAGAAAGATGATTTGGTATGGGGATTTGAAGGGGTTGTTGAGTTTCTTAAAGAAGAATAGGCTCTTGAGAGGGTTGCTCCTAAGATATAATAGGCCAAATTTACACATGTATAGGCCCTTGTAAAGGACGAGAACTTCTAAAACTTGGGATTTTGAAGCAAGGAGACATACTTTAAGATTCAAAAGGTTTTCCTTGATTGAAACTTGAGATTTTGAACTTAGAAATGTCCTCTATTGTAGGCTGATCCATAGTTGTAAGAGGAGCTGGTCTGAAGCTAAAGATGAAAGAGGCTGATTAGGTTTCTTGCCTTTGTGTTTGGGCAATCACTTGCTTCATTTTCTCTTCTTTAGCTCCAACTTGTCTATCAAGAAATTCTTCTTCTTACCTTTCTTGTATTTCCCTCTCTTGCTGATGAAGATAAGCTTGACAAGCAAGATCTTCCTATTGCATGTTATACTCCCACTCTCTTACAACATAATCCAATTGTTTTTGCAAGTTTAACATCATATATTTGAGGCTCATGTTGTCAACATACGAAGGTTGGCTAGGAGGGTAAACATGCTAGTTTGGAAAAAAAATCGCCTTCTTTAGATTGATTATAAGCATGGGTAGGTTGCCGAGAAGGTTAAGTAGGGGTGGGAGGGAGGTAAGCATGATGAGAATGCAAATATATTATTGTGACAAGGTTGTTTTGGATGAAACCAACAAAATTTTCAGTCTGAAATATAGATGATTAGAATGCATAAAAACTATAATTTGACAAAGAGGAGGGGAAGGAACATATTTTTCATGATAGTTTGACATGCTAGCATTCAAAGAAGATGGAAATTAATTGAAATATTCTTCTAAAATAAGAACAATCAAGTTTGATTCTTGATAAACAAGTACATACCAATAGATCACTAGGTGATTGGAAGTCTTCAGATGAAGGAAAGGATCAAGGATATCACCTAAATCTTAATATTTGATAATCTTTAAGCACTTGGACTACTTAAACCAATAGTTTTGAACTTGGAGTCGTCATGGTGTTGAAGAATTGCCCTGAATGGCAAGATACACTGAATAATAAAACAAAACTCTTCAATGGATGATGTTGGGATCATCAAACCTATCCCACTAGGCATGCCAAAAATTGTTATCACTAAGATTACACCCTTGTTGAATCTAGTTGAAAAAACCTTGTGATACAATGAGAATAGCTTCTAGGTGTGGAACCTTGCAAACTGAAGCTAAACCTCCAGATAAAGGATTAGTTACCTAACTAAACTAAGCCTCTAAAACTAAAAACTACTTTAATATTACTCTATGTTCAATGGAAAAGAGATAAAGAAGGATAACTGAAATGATAAGTGTGGTAATGCACCAAAGTAGATGACTCTTGACTTGTTTAGTGGACACAAACTATCTTAAAACTACATTTTTTCTTGCAGAGGACTGATAAATACATTCATACAGGTTTGAATAATAAACATATTTATTAAAGGAACTAATGCTCAAAAGAATAAAACATAAATTTCATGAAAACACAATATTTCTATACTTAGAAAATACAAAAATATGAAAGATTTTAATAATAAAAAGGTCTTATACAACTGTTAAAACTCAGAGTAAAAATAATTTTCAGTTTTACAATCTAGAATGAATAATAAACTTGTCTTTTTCTATATCTAGGAAGTACAAAAACCTCTTGAGGGAATCTAGGAGGTGTCCCTTTTGACAAAAGATGAATAAATCTACCTCTTGCATGCTTTTCCACCTTTCTTAGTCACTGGAAGACACATCATCTTGAGAAATCTCCTTGAAAATCTCTTTTGAGGCTTGGAGGGGAGGTTGATAATAATGTTTTCAAACTCTATTTCAGCTCTCCTAAGTTGACTAGGTCTCTTCAACCACCCACTCTCCTAAAAGGCCTCAAACTGCCATCAACTACTTGCAAACTTTCTTTGCCAAGAAATAGGACATATTTCCTATTTTCTTGTAACTGCCATAACATCTTCTAACTCCTTGAGGGTGTGGAAAAAGAGAGTCTCCCTTCATTTGTACATTGTTTGAAAACATATCATAGACCATCTAGAGTTTTTATATATCTTGACTAAGTCTATACAAGTCATTTATGAAACCTTATAGACCCTGAAAAGATAACCAATACTTCAACTTCTTGACAATGCTTATGAACTTTCAAACTCCATGCAGACCTTATCATGGTTTACAAGGAGTTTACACTCTCCTCTATTCTCACAGTTCTTATATGATCTTATCCATGATCTTAGTGTTATTTCAAAGTGTCATACTCCTGTCCCGCATCTTTGTCTATACTCAATCTCAATCAATGTATACTACCTTTAAAGTGCTTTATATTCCCTGACAACACTCCTGACTTGGACTAAGCTCATGCAATGGAAGACTGTCCTATTTTCCATGTCAATCTGTGCACCGTATTTGCTTATGCAAGACTTCAAAACACAATACCTCTGACTAGACTTTGACCACATACCCCAAACAAGGAAAACTTTTAGATAGTGGGTACAAGACCCTGTGTTCCTGTTTCTTCTTCAGATTGCATTAAAATTTTAGTTAATTTCTCATATGACGACACTACCTTAGTAGGTTGACCCAATATTTGATACATAAGACCAAGAACAAAATGGGCATGAACATTTTTAGGCATCTTGTGAGCAACATGTACTAGACCCTATGTAAGTAAGCAACTCCAAGGTTTATAAGTGCATCCAAATAGTCTGGCCCAATAGATAATAAATATGACAAAACATAAACTACACTCTACACATGGCTAGTTTTGAGAAGCATTAAGCCAAGGGTGTTCCAAATAGATGCATGTTTATCATCTCTGTGTACTAATTCTTTCAACTTGTAAACTACATCTTCAATTTCATCCTTTTGTATCTCTTTATCCAAAGTACAGTGATCTCCAACACTATCTTACAAAAGACACTAGGCATGGTGGATCTAAACTAGAGAACATAACTAAACCCTAATTTCTTGAAAAGACTCTCTTACCAAGTGACAGAGACATCTTATCCTCTTACATACATTATAAGATCATCCTTATGCTTACCACAAAGTTTCCAATATTGTTCATGACCTTCACACACTATGCTAACCATGTTAATAGCCATAGGGCTCTCATATCTTGACAAATCTCTCATGGTTTTAAAAAGATGTTTATAGGCCCATGGAAGGTTTGACAGATTTGAAACTTCTTAGACAGTGCATTAGGTTCTTCACAAACCTTACAAATTTTTAGCAGACCTTACCAATTGTATGTAGATTCTTGACAAACTTTTAATAATGTTGAACAACTTATATAGGGTTGTCTCAAGAGTATACAAACTTTCAATGAAATATAATGACTGTACAAGGGGTTGTTATACCTTTGAGAGGTTAAAAGAGACCTTAAGTACCTTTGTATTCTTAATCATTGTCATACAAACTTTTGCAGATCCTTAACATTGTCATACAAACTTCCTAAAGGATTAAGTAGATAGTTCAACCTTTTGATAGACCGTGTTAGGATTTGCCAAACTTTCCTATGACTTAACATGATTTTCAATGATGGTGCAACCTTTTATGCATGTACAGATCTCTTACAAGATTATAGTTTTAAGGCTTCTTAGGGTTTCAAAAACAACTCTACACTGTTGATAGATCCTCATAATGGTTTAATAGGCTTCCACTCATTTGACTGACCCTGTTAGAGTTTGAGACAGACTCTATTTGGTTTCACAATCTTTTTAAAAGATTTTGTCAAACTTTTTAGATTCCACAGACTTTATAACTGCTATATAGAATCTCTAAACTTCCTTGATAACTATTTAGGCTTGTACAACCTTCTAAACTTCTTACAAACCTTCAACAACATTACCAATGGTTTATGGTTTTCCACAGAGACAAGAATAGGTAATAGGTTTTCTTGGCAAGTTGATACATTGTAAAGTGCCATCACTAGAATTCACCTTACCTACATCTTTGTTACCTTGAAAAGGCTTCCTAATGTGATCATCTCCTACTAGAAGAGATGCAGCCCTTGATGCACCAATAATTACTTTGTTGATAGATGAGGTTGAGAGTGTTAGAATGACTGATGCATCATCAGATTTGATTATAGAAATTAATGGTTCAATCATCCTTCTTGCATCCAAATAAGCCTTGCTTTTTGTAAAATCCCTAGTGACCCTCTCGATCTCTCCAAAAAAACTCATTCAAGACTCCCAAAACCATATAACAGAGACCACATAACATCCTTAACAAGAATTTCCAAACTGTAAAATAATTTCATATACCTTCATAGTTTGAAAAGATAGTCTTGCAAACTCTGAACTCTTTACTCATTGCTATAGAGTATTTTACAAAATGATCATACTTTCATAATTATTTCTATAGAGTATTTTACAAAATGGGTGGAAGCAATGCCTCTAATTAATGTATTATGGATGGTAATTGCAAAGTTTGTTCTAAACCAAATCATTTGCAAGTTTAGAATGCCACAATTTCTAGTAATAGACAATGCCTCATCCTTTAAAACATTTAGATGTGGGAACTATGTGAATGGTTCCACATTATTCACAACTTTGCATTTGTGTATTATCCTCAAGGGAATAGATAGGCAGAAGCCACCAACAAAACATAAAAATCTATATTGGTCAAAATGATCAAAGACTTAAAATGAGGTTGGCATTTACAATTGTACCATGCCCTTTAGGCCTATAGGACAAGCATTCAAACACCCACAAGGGAAACCCCATATGTGATCACCTTTGGATCAGAAGCTATCCTTCCCCTTGAGGTAGAAATATCCATCTTACAAGTGTCTTTCAAGGACTCCTTGACCACAAATGATATCGAGCCATTAGATTAGTAGAGCTCAACATGCTTGATGAGAAATGATTAAGAGCTATGCAGAAACATAAAACATACCTAGCCCATACCAATAAGTAGTACAATAAGAAGGTCATCCCCATACCATTCAAAGTCAAATATCTTATACTTAGAATAGACAACCTAATAGATTAAAGAGAAGATGAAGTTTGAAAGCTTATAACAAATTAGGTTGGCCCATATATAGTGAAGGAAGATGTCAACAATGGAGCCTACCTTCTATACACCATGGAAGGAAAAGAGTTTGACAAGACCTTCAAGGATTTTTACCTTAAGAAATTATACTGTATATAAAATTTTTAAAAAATACATATATACATACACATACGCATACATACAAAGGAAAACGTAAAACATCCAATTCATTTTGTTCTCTCCATCCTACCACTAAAGGCTTCCTTGCATCCACTAGGATTTCCTCTCTCTCCTCATGGTACGGACAAAAGCATCCAATTATGCATTCTTGATCAAGGCTTTCCACTCATCCATGTTACCTATGTAATCAAGCACAAAGTAAAGAAGAGTGTTATGTCATGGTTAGAAGCTTAAATGATAGTATGCTAAGAAAAGAAGATTAAAGGCTCAAAAGGTGAAATACTCATGAGGATCTCTTGCCTACCAAGAGGGCTCAATCTCTCTCATTTAATCATCTATTTGTTGGGCTAAACAAATTGTCTATGGAGAAAGTACAACATCATTTGAAGTTTCCTCATCCTCCTCTCCCTTAGGAAACTAATCATAATTAGTCCCTTCATCTTCGTTATGATTTCTCTCTACATCAAACATAGGTTGATCCTAACATGATCATAATTGTGTCTGCACTTGTCACTACACCCATCCTTACATCAACTATGTGATGGGAGTCCCTTGAGTAAGAGGAGTCAATGGGAGCATCTCTTACCCAACCTTGACTACATCTTGAATAAAGCTATAGCGTGGGGCTAAGTCCTCTCCAAGTTACTGAAGCACTTGCATGATGGGATGTCTCTACCAAATTATTCCTATCAACCAAGAAACTCACCCCTCTACAAAAGTCTCTAATTGTGTCATCACCTACCCATCTCCCCTCCATCTCTATGTAGGGGTCCTTAATAATGTCATCATCAATCAAAGTAGCCACTATTGGTGTAGATGAGTTATAGTGCCCCAAATGACACTACTTGATAGCTCTAGGAAGAGTAGGCTCAAGTGCAAACATGGATTGGTAATAAGGCGTAATGTGCTCTAAAATTGAAACCATAACTAGTGATGGGTGATTGAATGCTAGTGATTTGTGGTGTATAATCTGATACAAATCATGGTAAATCAATGCTAGGATATTAACTCCCTCAAAATAAACTTGGCCTCAACCCATCTGCTAAATAATAAGATCCCATAACCATATGATTTGATATGTTCCTTATTGGTTCCCAACAAGCAAGAATCAATCATGGTAGAAAGGACCTTCCACAAAGGCATAATATCAAGTGTTAGGACCAAAGTCAACTACAGTCCCCTATTGTCACCAGGACTATCAATGCTCATGAAATTAGCCTTGGATAGTCTCTCATCCTATAATGACCACTCTACTATTCTAATCATGTCCCCCTAAATAGGGATACCCAAGACCTAATAAAAATCATATAGAGTGATCATCCACTCACCAAATACACTAGGAAACTAGAAAGTGTTCTAATTTATGTCCCAATAAGTTAGAGTGTTACAAGAGATACATCCCAAGGGTTACACAATTGGGACATACACCACTCTATCTAAACCCAATTATCGTAAGGTGGCTTGATCCACTTAAGAAAACTCCTCCATTTCTTTGGAAAACCAAGCCTTCTCTCTATAGCATTCCACTAGATGTGCATGTCCTATTTACACAAGCATAAAAAGTTTAAAAAGTTCAAAAACATAAAAAATAATCAAGAAAAAACCAAAAATCAAACCACCAAACAAGTTTGAAAGAAAAAACTTCAAGTTACAAAATCACTCCCTAGTAATAGGGTGACCCTAGGGTTTCTTAGGAAACCTTCCCTTCCAATATGGGTGACTCTATATGGAAAATGGGTGACCCAAACTCATGCCCCTCTAAACCCCAAAACATGCAAAGCTTAAAAATTCTACAAGAAAATGCAAAAAATGAAATCTTAAATGTATTTCCTACATTAGAAACTACCCTATGCAATTGATCACCCTAAATTTAATAATTATTTTGACACAAAATAGATAAAAACTAAAACTAGGGAATAAAGAGGTTTTTCTCATTTTTCACACTTGTGGGTTTGCCTAACAATGAGTCATTTCCTTATTTGTAAACCCTCATCACAAGATTTTCAATGACTATAATCTCACCTAATTTTGTTGTCGTTGGCTTAAAGCCTAAGCTTCTCCCTCATTGCAAGCACAAACGAAGTCTAGGTTGAACTAATTTCACATATATGGGCATTTTTTCCACCTTTGTACTAGGTCATTTCATGTGAATCGAAGCAGTGTAGGTATACTTCACATCCTATCATCAAGGTATGTCTTCTCATCTCTATTGGTCACATAATTTAGGCTAGCATTTTGATTTCATGCACTTGACTCAATTTTCAATCTCCACCTTGTAGATTCTAGATAGGTGATGGGAACACACAATGAAGGTAGTATCACTCTAACCCTACATCGAAAAAGCACTCTTATTGATCTTATAGCATTAATCATGCTTATTTTCGGAAACAACACCTACCTTCCATGTAGACTATTGTACCCAAAGGGGCAAACATGTAAGTGCCTAAAATTGTATAGGTATACATGATCTAGAACTAAATGACAATTTGGAAATTTATGTCATGGTCCACATGGCATGAATAAACCATCTCTCATCCTCTCTGAATCTAATGAAAGCATTTTGTCAACTCTTAGGACCATCCCTAGAATTTGTCTTTCCCTTGCTAACATTTCACCATGTATTTGTACCCTCATCCTTTCTTAAAAATTCTTTTTGACCCTTCAACTAGTGAGGTCACCAAGCATCCTTGGGGCCACCTAGGCAACCATAGGATGCTTGAGAATCTCAAGGGTTACTAGGTGACCTCCATTGGAAAAATGGGTGACCCACCCTAGAAAAACAAGTCAACCCACTACTAAAAGGGGTGACCTTAGCATTATATATTGACACATGAGAACTCTCATTGCTATCCATTTCCCCACCAATTTTTCTTTTTATTGTGAGCTTAATTTAGTCTTGATTCCACCTACCCCCTATTTATCTTGAGTTCCCTCCCCCGAATCACATTTTTTATTAGATTTACTATCCTATTTAAGTAGCTTCATTCCCATTCCCAAATGGTCTTTGGTCCTACATCTTTGGTCTATGATCTTTGGAGGCCTTTTTTGTGAGTTTGATACTACTACCCCTCCACCCATAGCTACTAGAATAGGATTCTAAATTGATTCTAAGGATTCTAGGCTAATTTACCATAGAGTGTCCATACTCCCTACAAGTCTCAATGCATGGCTCCTTCTTACAGCTTCAAAGCTTCCACTATCACAACACTCTGCCACTTATTATTTAAGATTAATTCCCTATATTTTACCCTTCTTCCATCAATTAGAGTACCCTAGGCTAGAGAGGATAGGAGAATACAAAAGTTGAGCCCTTGAAGACTAAGATGCCACAACTTCACCAAGCATATATCTGCTAAACTTCTAGGTGTGAGGTGCCAATATGATTATTATTTTGAATTCATAGATTTTCTTGCTTTTAAAAAACTTTGTTAGAATATATTAATTAGCATCAATCTCACCTATATTGGTGACAATTTTTTCACCATATTGCAAATTAGGAATAGCTAGAATTTATTTATTTTTGCAATTAGATAGGTTCGATTAAACTAGATTTAATTTCAATTCAAATAGCATTTCAAAAATCTCTTGATACAAACACAAGACATCTAACACATCCAATCAATCAAAACCAAAACCAAAATAAAATATATTTGTATTTAGAATTAGTTAGAATTATTTAACTACATTCTAAGTTAATTAAATCACACTTCAATTTGGGAAAAATACAAAAAGATAGGTTAATCATTTATTTCCTTAATTTATATTAGTCCATCCTTTAGAAAACATGAAGATCAAAATCCCTTGATAACAACATAGGACACTCAACAAATCAAGCAAAGCAAATGCAAATTCAACATGTAACAAGTGTAGTAAAGAAGGTATAAAGTTCTTTCTTCTCTCTCCCACTATTAGGATCATGTATCCCAGGGTTAGAGATGATCAGGTAAAGTCCATCTTAAATGAGATAAAAAACACTCAACTAGACCAAGAAGCATTTAACACACTAACAAATTTAGGAGCAAGTTGTTATCTTGCAATATATCTAAGAGGAAAATAATAGGAGACATGGAAAAGAAGTATCCCTCCTACAAGAATTGATTGAGATAGAGAACCATTGTCTCAACACATTTCTTGTCAATGCTCAATAGGAGTTAGACCTAATTTGAGCCAACAATATACTTGGCCATAGAAGAATTATCATAACAACACCTCTTCAGACACTTTCCAGGAAACAGCCATACATCCCAAATCCAACTTCATGCCTCAACATAGTTGTTTGCCATCAAACACTCCTTCCTTGTGAAGTGAGCAACCAAGTTGGTGTGACACCCACCCCATGTGCTATTACCATTGAGACTCACAAGATTCTCCTTCCTCATGAAGAGGGTAGTCCTTTAGGCACTCCCCTACATTATTAGATTTTTCCACATGAGCAAGTGATCTGACCTCATGCTAGATGCATGAGTGCAACACATGTGCTGACCCAGATCTGACTCATACACATTTGTGTTGAGTATATTTGGACCAACACATGATCTAGCTTATATTTTCTCTAAGGCTTTTTGCATTATATCTCTATAAAAGGGTGGCATCTAGACATTAAGCCCCATAGAGATATTTTAGCTAGAGTGTTTTGTAATTGTTGAATGATGTTAAACTTCTTTGTTTTAGATTTGATTTTAGGTATAAGAGGAAAGTTAAGTGCATTAGATTGTAATTTACTAACGGTAGCAAATTGACATCTTGGCCTCTTCCTAATCTTTGATGAGTATGCCCCATAAGATTATAATCATGTGAAAGAAGGTCTACATGAAAGGTAGATATAGAAAATACATAAGCCACATTGATAGTTCATATGAATTAGGATCAAAAGATAAATTATGAGGGAACTTGTTTAAGTCCATGCTAGCCTTATGTGAACTATGGTTAGAAAATAGGCAATAAAATTATTAGCCAAATTCATGAAGGAAGTGTAAAGAAAATAAGGTGAATCAAACCATTCTAAAGCTCTACCACTTAAGTGTAATCTAAGCTCACTAATCAATAAGATATCATCATTTTATAAATACTCATATAATTATAAAGTAAAAATGAATTTACACGTAAAGAGACATCTATAGAACCATCTTAGGCATCATGTAAAAGTTCTTCACTAAGGCTCATAATGTCATAATGGACCAACGTAGGATAAGACAACATGATTTCAATAAAGGACACATGAGAAGCCACTAAATTACCATCATGGCATAAGCTATGATCATGTGGGGGCAAGACAATGATGTGAAAGGTTATTAAAAGCATCCATAGATTCAACATGACAAGTAGAAATATGATTGTCATTATACCATCATCATGTATATAAGAAGATAATGCATTCAAACCACATAAATCTATGGAGATAAGGCTACATGACATATAAGAGATTTATCAGCAAAAGGTGTAACACATTCATGCATAGGTTAAGGAGGGAAAATTATGTCCATCCTACAAGGTGTGTCACAAGGTATACCCTCACTAGGTATGCACTCATCACTATCTCAATCCATATGATCATCATTAGGGTCATGGATAAATGGTCACATAAGGGTAAGTGCATGGAAATGGGGGGCTAAAGGGGGGGATTAAAAGTGACCACTTTTTTTTCCCTAAAATTAGAAAAATTTGGCATACCTATGATCAAACTTCAATGAGTAATTTGGCATACCTATGATCAAAATTTGGTGATGTGATAAGAACATGAATACTAGTGCTTGGAATCTAGTTTCTAAACTACTATTTTTTTAAATGGTGGAGATTTAGAGTGCCAGATTTTGAGAGAACACAAAGTGGTCCTATTTTTGACCCAAAAATATAACATAGTGTCAGATGTGCTCTCTCCATTTTTTGAGTTTCGCTAATTATTTAAAAATTCATTTAGTGGAAAATTAGCTAAGATCGTGTATCGGTACAAGTTTTTTTCCTAATTTTTTGATGAATAATTTTTTTTTACTAATTTTAAAGTGGACACATTCTAAAAAATAAAAAAATGAGCATACTCCCCTCCTAATTTTAAGAAAAGTAATTATTATTTTTTCAATGTGTATAGAATGAAACATAGAATGCAAAAAGATATTTTTCTCAAATTTGTATGAGCCAACCAAAAATTATGTAGAAAAATAATACAGGTGTTTTTTGAAAAAAATAAACTACTAAAATTAATTAGAGATCAAGACCTTAGTATAATCATATTTAAAAAAAGTTACATGGTTAAAAAGCTCAGATAAAGTTTTATGCTATAGTGGTGTTTTTTATTATAAAAATTATCTTGAAATATGGGAATTTAATGGAGGGCATGCTTAACATTTGTTTGTTTTTTGTATTCTTTTCATAAAACATGTCTTTGGCACCCAAATTGAATTTCCAACCCTCGGGATTTGTAAATTCAAACTTTTTCCAAGCCTAAGGGTGACATTTGATTGGTTAAAATTGGAATGCATGTGTGTTATAATGCCCATACATTATGAAAAATGATTATGAGCCATAACACTTGCACACTATAACGGTCATGCATACATTTTTCAAAATGTGAGTGTGTTTTGAAGAATTAAGAAAGTTTGACCACTTTTTGCACTTCCCCATAAGTGTATCTAATAGGCATGGATGACTACTAATAAAATGAAGGAGGGAAACAATGAGATATGCTAGAATAAGACCTCCAAAGAACACATATCCCTATCCTTAGTATAATGTGTTAGATATTATCAAAGATAGAGGGATAATGTATAATTAAAGATAAGAGCCTATCAAAATATGATATGCATGCAAATAAGCCAAGGAGCAAGATGTAAAAGAAGGCATAATGATAAAATATCCTAGAATGAGAGGCTGGGAAAAGAGATAGACCACTATAGAACCCAAACCCTAATCAAAATACATAATCATATATAGATAAAACCCTAGAAAATCTAAAAAGTATAATAAAATCATAGTAATATCAATTCTAAAATGTCTTAAAATCATTGAACGTATAGCTCTAATATTAACCCTAGGAGTGTAAATATGGATGAGTTTACCAAAAATATAAAGGAAAATAAAATTTCCCTAAGTTGGATCTAGGCTAATCTAATCAACTGCATACAAATAAGCACACACTAACCTATATTAATAAATGATGATACTATGGGCTAATGTATTATAAAAAAATAAATGCTAAAGTATGGGAATTAAATGTGATAAACAAAGTTATTTAGCTCTATGTTGGAGGAAGATTAATAATTTTTCTATTGATGCATTGAATTTGAGATGCCTCAAGATTGGAAATGGTTATATGACATTTTATAGCTTGCCTTGAGATCTAGCCAATTAATTTGCACTATGTGGGGTCAAGTTTGTGGATCAGGGTCAAATTTGTGCCCTAGAAATGTCTTGCACCCACAAAAATGAGTTGGTAGTCTATATGATTTTTGTTTTTGATTCACTTGATTCGTCTCTACATTTTCTACCTTTTTTGTTATACAAGAGTAGCAGTATTTAAAAATACCGTTGAAGAATTGGTGTTATGTCACAAGGGAATATGTTTGAAATTTGCATAGGTCAACCCTTGGAAACATGTGTAAAAGATTGAAGACAACAAATTTCAACCATGTAGATACTCCTAAGATGAATGTACAAATCTAGATTTATTTTAGAGCACCAAACTAAAGTGTTTCCTTCATTAAATATGAATGATAATACTTAGAATGATTAGAGTTGAAAGTATGATGAATGGATATAATTGAATGCCTTCAAATATAAGAACATATCAACAAATCATGTAAAAGTGTGTTAAGTCAACCTTAGATAAGAAAAGAATCAATGGGAGTTGGCCAGAATTGAATTTGAATTATAAAATTTTGAGGGCCAAGTTCACAGCCATAGGGTTAACCCTGCACCCATAGAAATGACCTAGGTCATAAAAGGGCTCAAATTATGGTAGGCAACATATGCATAGGATATGTGCATGAATAGGGATAATTAATATATGATTCAGAGAATCTATTAGAATGTGTGCATGTATGGATAAAGCAAGAGATAAATGTATAGGAATGTGTGTAAGCAACAAGTAGATAGTATAGGGAGAAGAAGCCCAACTTTATACAAAATTACACCATTTGTTAATATGTAAATGTATGAAGTCACTCTTTGAAAATAAACAAAAAATAAATGAAAAATATGAGTATACAAATTTAACCATTACAATAATATATAATACTATTTCACTAAAAACAACTAATATGCAAATTTATGAAGTCACTCTCCAAAATAAACAAAAACTAAATGAAAAATATAAGTATACAAATTTCACCATTACAATAATATATAATGTGATTTCACTAAAAACAACTAATATGTAAATGTATGAAGTCACTCTCTCAAAATAAACAAAAACTAAATGAAAAATATGAGTATACAAATTTCACCATTATAATAATATATAATACTATTTCACTAAAAACGATTAATATGTAAATGTATGAAGTCAGTCTTTCAAAATAAACAAAAACTAAATGAAAAATATGAGTATACAAATTTCACCATTATAATATTATATAATACTATTTCACTAAAAACAACTAATATGTAAATGTATGAAGTCACTCTCTTAAAATAAACAAAAACTAAATGAAAAATATGAGTATACAAATTTCACCATTACAATAATAATATATAATACTATTTCATTTAAAACAACTAATATGTAAATGTATGAAGTCACTCTCTCAAAATAAACAAAAACTAAATGAAAAATATGAGTATACAAATTTCACCATTATAATAATATATAATACTATTTGAAGTCACTCTCTCAAAATAAACAAAAACTAAATGAAAAATATGAGTATACAAATTTCACCATTGCAATAATATATAATATTATTTCACTAAAAACAATGCTACACAATTACAAAAATTAAAGGCAAATGCTAAGATAATGTGGACCTTTTGTAAATAACTTCCATTGGATTGCATCTTGCATCCCAAGTTGTGTGACAAGCAATTCCTATAGATTGCAATATGAATGGAGTGTCAATCATACTTCAAGTGACAATGAAATATCCTAGTAATATAGCTATTAAATATTATATTATCTATACAACATACTAAATGGTTTTCGAACATTACCTTTGGACATGACCTAAGTTGACCCGACATCATGATTAATTCACGTACATCACTAATTTACTCCCAGTCTACACATCAATGGCAACTTACGTTTGTCTTGAATGCGCATCAAACTCATTTCAAAAAGTTTGGTTCAAGCCAGTGTTGATTTGATTAGCCTACGCAGGTGTAATGACAAACATAAAATACAAAACCTAAAATCCAACTTCCCCAACAACTCTGGTAAGTTGGATCTGATTTTTAACTAAAGTCCACCCATAAATCCTTATCATCTCTGAAAACTTGCAAACCCTAAACTTCAAAGATGACTGGAAATTCACCCTTATCCACCCGTGGAATTCAAAGACTCCGTGGATATATATAAGTAATGTGGGTTGGTGTTGAAGCATTGCTCAATTCATTTCAAGTATAATGGAGATGAATAAGCTTAATTTGAGAGCTGCAGCAATTGCCCTTATTCTGGTCACCTGTATCGTGTGGAGGGCATCTGCAGCAGGAAGCATAGCCATGTATTGGGGCCAAAACGGCAACGAAGCCTCTCTTACCAAAACTTGCGCTAGCGGGAACTTCAAATATGTCATAATCTCGTTTCTTGCCATGTTTGGAAATGGCCACACACCGCAGCTGGATCTGGCGGGCCACTGCAACCCTTCCTCTGGCGGGTGCAAATCGCTGAGCAGAGAAATAAAGTCATGTCAGCAGAAAAACATAAAGGTGTTTCTCTCCTTGGGAGGAGGCGCCGGAAGCTATTCCATCGCCTCCGCCCAAGACTCTCGGAATGTGGCAAACTATCTATGGAACAATTTCCTGGGCGGGCAGTCTTCGTCGCGGCCTCTGGGTAACGCTGTTTTAGATGGCATCGACTTCGACATCGAGGCCACGACGGAGCACTAGGATGACCTGGCCAGAGCCGTGTCTTCTCTCTCCTCCTGCGGCAAAAAAGTATACCTTAGCGCCGCCCCGCAATGCCCTTTTCCCGACGCCTCTCTAGGAAATGCCCTGCAGACGGGGCTGTTTAACTACGTTTGGATTCAGTTCTACAACAACCCCCCTTGCCAATTCACCAATGGAGATGCTTCCAGTCTGCTCAGTTCCTGGAACCGGTGGACGACTTCCATACCCAAAACTACGAGTTTCTTTCTGGGACTTCCGGCCTCCGATGGAGCTGCAGATAGTGGCTTTATTCCTGCCGCTACGCTGAAGTCGAATGTGCTGCGTCAGATCCAGAAGTCGTCCAAATATGCGGGAGTAATGCTGTGGTCCAAGTTTGATGATGAGCAAACTCAATACAGCTCATCTATTAAAGCTTCTGTCTGAGATCAGAGATGCTCGTCACTTGAGCTACAGGTGTATTGTATATCTAGTTAAACTAGCAATCACACCTTAGTGTGCAATGGGTAGCTGAAATTGAAAGAGTATTGGAATTGTTGACCGTAACCTTAGTTTTGTAATCTCATGATGGGTAATTATTTTTTGTTTTAGGAAATGTCTCTTGAATTGTGATGGGTGGTAAAGGTAAAATTTGGAAATAATTATTCATAAAAAGGTTATGCATGTAGCCATGTTCTCTGCTTAAAATTGATAGGTACTCTACCTCTTTCTTTTGATCTAACTCTCTCTCTTCCTCTCTTTGTCACTGTACCTCTTCCTTTTTCTCTATCTCTTTGTGTCTCTCTCTCTCCCTATTTATCTCTCTAGGTCTCTATATATATATCTATGCCTCCCTCTCTCTCTCTCTCTCTCTCTCTCTCTCTCTCTCTCTCTCTCTCTCTCTCTCTTTCTATATATATATATATATATATATATATATATATATATGAGTGATCTATGTTGGTTCTTTTCTGTTACCCTATTT
This sequence comes from Cunninghamia lanceolata, assembly GCA_027924645.1. Classification (NCBI taxonomy): domain Eukaryota; kingdom Viridiplantae; phylum Streptophyta; class Pinopsida; order Cupressales; family Cupressaceae; genus Cunninghamia; species Cunninghamia lanceolata. The sequence continues at coordinate 1,137,415 of BSBN01001040.1, read as the reverse complement.
ATTTCTTTTTAGTGTATAAATCCTAGTTAATTCATTGGTAGTCACACTTGTTTGTATCCACAGATATTAAGAATCACCTTTTTTCTTGTGGGTTGGGATATTTCCTATTTTTTCCCGAAGACTATTGTTAGCTGTGAAGAATTTCTTTGATTTAGTTTCTTTCAGGAAGACAAAGAGTGGAATAGAAGATAATGTTTATCTACAAATAATAACCTATGTATCTAGTTCCTCCATTTCCAGCTTATTGGCCATAAATTTTCTTTTCTTTTTAATAGAAAGTTATATTTCTTAGAAGTGTTTTTTCCATGATAATAAGTAGTTAGGAATTGAGGGGATATACTTGCCTCAAGCCTCTACAACTATTTATCCTTTTCTATATTTATTGTGATGGAGAATGATAGGGTGCAAATACAACATTGTATCTAATCAATCATCTATTTGGTGAATCTAAACTTTCATAAAGTCTAGTTTAGGAAGAAGTTCGAATCACACTTGTAAAATTCTTTAGATATGTCAAGCATTGTAACAATCCTTAACCAATGTTGTTTTGGTTGAGTGGAGTTGTTGGCTAAGATCGTGTCCTTCATATTGAATGTACTAGTTGTTCATCCACTTAAAATAACTTTATAATTTAGTGAATGTTCTAGCTCTTTCTATCTCCATTTTTTGTAGATACAACATAATTGAGTGGTATACCCAAATGATGAAAACTAAAATTTGCACCCCCAATTCTAGAGAACAAAGAAAGGATGTTGATCCCCTTTAGATAAATAGGCTTCACAACAAAAAAGATGGTATCCTATAAATAACAATTTTACATATATGGAAGTCAATTTTTAAATGTTTGGTTACAAAGTCTCCTTCATGAATCGGATGTCCATGGTTCTAGCCCTTGATCATGTTAAGTCTCCTTCATGAATCAGATGTCCATGGTCCTAGCCCTTGATCATGTTGTCCTTTGTAATGTGGTTGCCTTATTTATATATAAGAATAAATATATTTAGAAAACAATATAGAATATTTTAATACTTTTAGTATAATATTTAGTCTAAAATTGAGTATTTAAATTATATTTATATATCTATATATATTTTGGATTTATGCATGACACATAAATTAAGAGTACACATATTTCTAATATAATATATAATATATTAACTTTACTCTCTCTCTCTCTCTCTATTCAACCCTTGCAAAATGAAACTAGGGTTAGAATGAATATATGTCCATATCTCTATCTCTCTATCTATCTCTATTCAATTCCTTATTTCTTCCCCTAGGTATCATCTTTCTCTCTCACTCTCTCTTGATTTTTGATTAATTTGTATCAATCTCCCTCTCTATTATTCTCTCTTACTCTCTCTCTAGATCATTAATCTAGATTTATGTCCTTCATATTGCATGTATTGGTTGTTCATCCACTTACAATAACTTTATAAATTAGTGAATGTTCTAGATCTTCCTATCTCCATTTTTTAGATACAGTATAATTGAGTGGTATACCCAAATGATTCAAAATAACTTTTGCACCCCCAGTTCTAGAGAACAAAAAAAGGATATTGATCCCCTTTAGATAAATATGCTTCAAAACAAAAATATGGTAACCTCTTTTTTTTATCTATCTTTGTCTCCCTCTTTTCCCTCTCTAGCTCTCTATTTCTCTTTATCTCTATTTTTCTTTATCTCCCTTCCCCTCTCTATCTCTCACTTCCTCTCTCTTTATCAATCTCTCTCTATCTATCTTTGTGCCTCTCTCTTTCTATTTTTTTTCCCTCTTTATCTCCTTGTTTTGGTTGAGTGGAGTTGATGAATCTAGATCATGTCCTTCATATTGCATGTATTGGTTGTTCATCCACTTACAATAACTTTATAAATTAGTGAATGTTCTAGCTCTTCCTATCTCCACCTTTTGTAGATACACCATAATAATTGAGTGGTATACCCAAATGATGCAAAGTAATTTCTGCACCCCCAATTCTAGAGAACAAAAAAAGGATATTGATCGGGCCTTTAGATAACTAGACTTCAAAACAAAGAGATGGTACCCTAGATGATGAACAATTTTAAATCTATGGAAAACAAGTTTTAAATGTTTGGTTACAAAGTCTCCTTCATGAATCTCTAAAGAATAGAAATTTCTTTTTTAAAATAACTTATTTACAAGACATTTAGTTTGATATAATGCAATAATTTTTTCTCAGACTTGTAGCAATGTTTTGAACTAAAACAATATTTAAGCCTGAATTAAAAAGACAACCTAATAGTAGATCTATTTCTTCTATCTAACTTCTACCATTCATCTTGATCCATTGTTCATGTCTCTCTCCATATGTTTCTCTCTCTTCCCATCTCTCTCTCTCTCTCTCTCTCTCTCTCTCTCTCTCTCTCTCTCTCTCTCTCTCTCTCTCTCTCTCTCTCACACACACACACACACACACACACACACACACACACACACACACACACACACACACACTTCCTCTCTATCAATCTACCCTCCCTCTCCCTCTCTATCTCTCTTTATCTTTGTGCCTCTCTCTCTCTCTATTTTAAATTAGCCTCTCTCTCTCTGTCTCTTAATTTAGTCTCATTCTCTCCATTCACCCCTCTCTGCCTACCTCACTTTTATCTCTTCCTTCCTCTCTCCCTTATCTGTCTCTCTCATGCACCATATCTCTTTCTCTTTCTCTCAGATTCCTCTATTTGTATAAACCAATCTCTCTCTCTCTCTCTCTCTCTCACACACACACACACACACACACACACTTCCTCTCTATCAATCTACCCTCCCTCTCCCTCTCTATCTCTCTTTATCTTTGTGCCTCTCTCTCTCTCTCTATTTTAAATTAGCCTGTCTCTCTCTCTCTCTTAATTTAGTCTCATTCTCTCCATTCACCCCTCTCTGCCTACCTCACTTTTATCTCTTCCTTCCTCTCTCCCTTATCTGTCTCTCTCATGCACCATATCTCTTTCTCTTTCTCTCAGATTCCTCTATTTGTATAAACCAATCTCTCTCTCTCTCTCTCTCTCTCTCTCTCTCTCTCTCTCTCTCTCTCTCTCTCTCTCTCTCTCTCTCTCTCTCTCTCTCTCTCTCTCTCTCTCTCTCTCTCTCTCTCCCTCTCTCTCCCAATGTTTATCTATCCTTCTCTATTCCCCCTTTCTCTCCTCATTCTACTCATATTTCTTTGTTTAACACACACACAAACTCTCTCTTACCATGTCTCTTTCTTTCTCTCCCCCTCTTTATCTCTCTATATATCTATCTCTCTTTCTCTCCATCTTTCTCTCTCTATCTCCCCTTATCTCTTTCTCTCTTCCTTTCTTTTCCTCCTCTCTTACCATGTCTCTTCCTTTCTCTCTCCCTCTTGATCTCTCTATAGGGTAAGTGAACAAAGATGAGGGACCAAAAGGGGGTCTTAAGATGCCACTTTTTTTCCCGAAATCAGAAAAGACTAATGTTGGATGAGAAATTGAAAATAGTTACGCTAAAATTTGAAGATACAACAAAAAAAAGAGTGCATGCTATTTCTTCCTTTATTTTATTTCTTCAATTTCAATATTTCTTTCTTCTTGCTTTTCATGTATCAATATATAATCAACTAATCTAAAGATATGATATTATTTTCCTATCGTAAGTGCACCATCATGAAGGGGATTGGGCCTCTTGTGAACTATTTCAATTGGTATCTTTAAAAAGTTCTTCAATGAACCCTGATTGCATTTAAGTTGTTGCTTAGTAATTTCATTACCTTCCAAATCTGTACTTTCCCAAGTTCTAGTGTCTGCATAGTAATATACCACCTCGGTTCTTAGAAGTGGAGGAGGGGAAGGCATGGGTAAGGACACTTCTTCATTTTGAAAATTAGTTTCAACTCCAAGGTTGTTGGCTTCTTTTCTAACCCAATTTGGTGGGTTGACCTTTGTTGGCAAGCTCATGTCATCATCTAAATCATTTGGATCTCCTGTTTGGCTAACATGAGTAGTTGAACTCATGTTGTCATTCACATCTTTTCTTAGTGTTGATTGTTGATTATCCCCACACCTTTGTGTCAAATATTATTGCACTTCAGGCTCATCATATCCTATGAACCTTAAAATGTTTGCAATACCTCTTACCTCAGTCTTCTACAACAAGGAATGCTTCACTTGGTTTCATGTCATTTAAAAGTGTAACTCTATTGAGTGGACAAATTCCAGTCTTTCAAAAACATGCTATAAAATTTTTAGATGTAAGAGCAAGCTTGAAATCTTTTCTACCAAGCTCAACCAAATTTGTCCTCCTTATTTCAATGTGGGGATGTCTTCCCATCCATTTCGACCTCTCATTTTTTAAGTATGTCTTGAATGGTGTAAAAAAACTTACATCTAGGCTGAAGCTTATGACTAGTATGAGCAAGCAAAGTGTGAAGATCAATGCCCAACTATTTTACCTCTTGGATTGTGTTGAAATCCACTTGGCTTCCATGTCTATTGAAAACAAGGATATGTCTATTTGTGGGTGAAACTTCACTAGGGACTAGAAAAATGATGCACAATAAATTCAAGAAGAGTTCTTTAGTCATCCAAGTATGTGGTTGGGATATCATGCAAGCCCCTACTTCACAATTAGCAATGTGGGTTTTTAGCTATCTTTTTTCCTTGAAAAGATAGAATCTTGGTATGTTGTGCCCCATTGCATTAACACAACATAATACTATTATCCACTCTCTACTTTTTGAAAGAATATGTAGCACATTTCTACTACCCAAATTAATAATAACTTGCATCCATAATTTCTTCTTGCTTGTACACTTGTTTCATCACAACTCCATATCTTTGCTAGCCCATAGTGATTAGTAGTATATAATTTGTCTAAGTTATCATACAAATCTACAACAATGGTTGGTCACAACATGACTTCTTTATCCCTATTAAGACCCTTAATAGTCCTTATTATCAAATCTAGATGATGTTTGTAGAAGCCAACCCACCACGATCTACTTGGGACACTACTTTTGAAAGGATTTGGCCTTGTTTGAAAAATGTGTGCTACATGTGACTTCAATTTCATAATTTCAAGACCATGACCAAGGTGAGCCAAATATTTGCACCACTCAACTACTTCTAGTTATTTTTTGTTTGAGAAAATAGTTGGTGGTCCCTTATTTTTTGTGGTTGTTAATCCTAATAGCTAATAAGTCAAATTTCTAGAAGGGATGCCCCACTTTTATGTATCTACTCTATTGGAGAACATATTGTCCTTTACATCCCTAATAACACCATCCATTTCATCTTGTACCCATTTCCTTCTATTAGATGTTGTATTCATCCCATGTTGCTGAGCAGAATTGATAGTAACATCTTTAATATTTCTACTATCATTAATTAGATTACAGTCAGTGTTATTCTTAGGTGGGTTGACTGAAGTCTCATAGTCATGTAAGTCAACCACATTCAATTTTACTCCTCTTAGTCAAGTGGTTCATAGCCTTTAATTTGTGTTAGGAATTGCATGCAGAAGATATCAATTAAATGTAAATAAAGATTAAACAGAGGAATGGAAATACACAAAAATAATAATGAGAGACAAGTTTTAACATGGTTCACCCAAACCCAAGCTACATCCACCAACAGAGAGTCCAATATTATTATCCAGTAAATCAAACCGATTACAACTAGCAATCCTTGCAACTCAATACCATTGCAAAATGCTACAATACATCAATGGAAACCCTAACCCTTAGCTACTTTTATCAAGCCTTATGGACCCCGCAAGGGGCACTGCCCCTTGACCCCGCATTGGGGGCGTTGACCCCAAACCCTTGCAAGGGGATCTGCCCCTTGACCCCATTAAATAATTTGGGTGGAAACCATGCTGATAAAAGTGGGGTAAATTTAATCTCCAAGTTTGATTAGGCTCCATATAACAACAATTAGCGCCGTCTGTGGGAAACAAACCCATGATATCAATTTGTTCTTTTGGATTTCCTCTTTCTTGGTGCCATGATGCCTAAACATAATATTATTAGTTAGTAATTATCAGCATTAAAACATGTAATAAATATTTACTATCATGCTTTGTGAACCATCATCACAATGAAAATTTATTTTTACTATGTCATCTTGAGATCATGGATCATGGAATGCAATTGATAACATTGATGGTAAAAATTCATTACATGCATATTCTATAATAAACAATGACATACATAAGAACATGTCAATTTTTCCTCATAACAATGGCATTGTAGATCATAAATGAAAAATAGTTTCTTGATGGTGGCATTCTAATAGAGAATAAGTATTAATATAGAAAGAAAACATCATATTAAACTAATAAATAATTTCCATAAAGAAATGTCTTCTATTCATTTTTTTAGAATGTTGATCTTTGCTTGTCTCTCAGCCTCACATACAATGTCAAACAAAATGTGGCCTAGAATGATAACACTTAGAAATATAAAATGGAATAATAGTAGATCCAAAATCTTATTACAACAATATTAAATTACTTCTAATACTAGTGTGAAACCCAACTGCTAAGCTTTTACTTGAAGATTAAACTCAAAAATTATTTTGAATCAATGCCTAGTCATTATGATCTACATAGGCTAGTAGAAGTTTCCTTAGCTTCTTTTCACCAACAAACCCTATTCCCATCACTTATTAAATATCCAGAGAAATGAAATGCCTACCAATAATAATCCAAGAGTGGAATGGATGCTAGGAGATATGGGGTGTAAGAAATTATTATGGACAACAACAATTAAACCCACAACCTACTCTAAACTACATAGAATTTAGTTTGTCAAGGAATAACTACTAAGAATGCCTACCAATTGTCACACCTATTTACCACTCCCCAAGATAACTGCCTTCTTCATATAGACAAATTCAAGAATGAAAGTCTGTTAATACTGTGAAGGGAATTGGACAATAAGAGTAAATGAACACTAATATTTGGTATACTTTCTAAGAACAATCCTTTTCCCATCATCTAAAACATGTTGTCCGTTATCCTAATACTTGTAGAAATATGTAGCATTAAAAAAAAAGAGTTTATTTTGAGGAGACCCCACTAAATAGCCAAACACAAAACATTCTATACACATGCATCTAAAGGAATGTAAAAGAATCATGTCTAAGCCTTTTCTCATATAGGTAATGCAAAGAAAAAATAAAATGCAAGGAAATAATTGTAGGAGTTCAGGACAACACTGAGAGGGGGGGGTGAATCAGTGTTGTATAAATTTTAACCTTTTGCAAATTTAACTTTCAAGACATGAAGAAAGAAAGATATCATTTGTTACACACATGTACACATAATTGAGAATGAATGACAAGATTAAAATCTCATGAATAAATCATACACACAAACAGAGAGAAAATCAAGACACAAGAATTGCATGAGTGGAAAACCCTCCTCGGGTAGAAAAACCACTCCAAAATTGCCTCACTGGCTTAACCTTAAAAATATCTTTACAAGCCTCAATGGCTGATGTGAGTGTCTCACTGACAAATGGTCTCACTGACCTATAAGCCTCACTAGCATACTGTGCCTCACTGGCTTTTCTCAATCAATCAAAACAAAAAATCTCATGTGCAAGGAGTGATTGCTGTTCAATCTGATTTGCACCATTTAAATCAACTCATCTTTCTTTTCAAAAAGGTTTTTCTCTGCATATCATAACTTCATACATAACATTATTTGCTCATCTCTATTTTCTTCATCAACACACACACTATATGTATTCAATCTCTTATCTTCTGTATTTTTTCATCTCTGTCTGCCAAGACCTCTCATCAATGCACCTGAAAAACAATTTTATACAAATTGAATAACCTTTCACTTGCAAAGAAAAATCTTTTTATATTCCTTGATATTCTTGCATTTTTAAATCTGACCTCTACAATCTTCAAAACCAAAATCCCATTCGTATTCCCTCTTAGAGATGAAAGAAGACCTTTCAACTTCTTTCTCATAAAGAACCTGCAACAAATCCTGAACCAAACAAATTACATTTCTGCAAAAAATCAATTTCTTTTCAATTTTCATTTTGAATATTCTTTTTGTATTCTCCAATATTTCATCTCCTTCAAAAATTTTGTTCATCTTCTATGCAAAAATGATCTTCATATTCTTTTCAACAAGACTCTTCATATCCTTCAAGAATAAAAAATTCTCCAATTTTTCTTAAAAAAAATCTCCTCAAAATTTTTTGATGTTTATCTCTTTACTTCCAATATCCTCAAAAATCTCTTCATAAAGATTTTTTCTCATTTAGAAAAAACAATAAAAATCTCCTTATTAAAAAAAATCCTTACATTTACGACATAAGGGACCGACCAAAAAGATTTAAAAGGAAATTACTAAGTTTTTAAAAAGAAACTATTTAGCTTTGATTCGGGCTTCAAAAATTTCTAAACTCTTCACAAATTTTCAAGGAAGAATAATAGCATTTTCCTTAATGCATTGGGCTCACACAAACCCATGCCCTCTTAACCTTTTGGCGGTGATAAAATTTTAAATTCAAAAACATTGAAAGCCCGCCCATATAGAAGACTTGCTCCATCGGTGAAAAGGAGGAAAGGGGCCGGTTGCCCTATGGTTTTAAACCCTCCACACGGTGACATTTTAAGTTGTAAACCCTCTATCACAAGTCACCAATTGAATATAACAAAAGTGCCACAAATGTAGATGGGTAAATATGAACAAAGGTTTTAAGGATTTAAACAACCTTTTGATACACATTTAGTGCATTAGAACTAGGATTTCAAGAAATTAACCTCCTAGCACTTGAAACAATTACCACAGAGATAACTACACACCATGACCATAGAGATAACACTAGATGACTCTACATAACCCTGCATAGATTGAATATATTTTGCCACTTTGTTTTGCAACCAAATAAAAGAACCATGACATTGATTTCTTAACTGAGATCACACCAAATGCCTTGCAACTTATGATTCTGTGCCATGAGCTATCATCAACCAATTCAGTCCATATGAACTATTAGAAGCATCAATCAATTAACAACATGATTTCATCTAACTGATCATCCAACAAGGAAGGCATCTACTGCAGACATAGTGTCATCAATGTATTCCTGTGATCCTATAAGCACTTGAAACACCAATAAAGTGAGTATGATTGATACATGAATGTTATCAATGAGCTAACACTTATCAAGTCAACCCTGCATATGATGATGATCTTATCAATAACATGAACTAACATTATTCTTCATAACTCCTGACTATCTTGATGATCTTGATGTCCTGATATGAAGATTAATCCCAACATCTATGACAACCTGAAAGACACCTCAACACAACTGTGATCAAATGAAGATCATGCCACAGTTGTCACTATGAAGACCATTCTGTGTTATTTGTATCAAGCTACTATCTCTTGTAAACAACATGATGTCAAATGAACTCCATCACCTTTTTGACATCAATGACAACCTGACTCCTCAATAATTTATTGGATATAATGCAGGAAAAATTATAAAATACCTGATTAAATTAGAATGAAAAAAATGTGACAACCTATTTAGCAGAATAGTCTAATATTCTTTGTAGGTTTGATATTTTTGTAGTTAGAATGCAAATGAATGCAAATGTATAATTGAATCCTTGTTTCATTTTATAAATGTTTCCCTCCTAATTTTTTAAATTCTATGATCCATGAATTTGAATTCATGGAATTCTATTGGTCAAGAGGGGATGATGTGGATCAACAGGAAGCCATTTTTGAAATTTGGTGTCTTAATTGTGATGTGTTTTTCAAATGGCGAGCCTTACGTCTTCATGTTTGTTACATACACTTCAATATTTGCTGGTTGAGGTTTGCAAACAAGACATTTATTACTAAATAGTTGGAAGAGATGGATTGATTTCTTATAAATATGTACTTGTAATAATGACACGTTGGGAATGTGTCAATGTTAATTATAAAACTAGTTTATTTGCTAGAGGACTAGAAGTTGTACACTTTTATATTTAATGTAAATGAGGAAGTATGTAGTGATATTGGCAGCTATGTATATATCTTTGGACAAAGTAGATGCAATATTAAACAAATTTAAACATAATATTATATTATAGTTTTGTTATATTTTCAAATATGAACTTTATTTACAATGACTGGCATTGTGTTATGTTCCATATAGAGTTAGATTTGACAACTACTAATTGCTTAGTTGGTACTTTTCAATGGGTAGTTGGAATGATTTTGGTGTATCAATAATATATGTCAAGCAATTTTAAAAAAATTATTGATACGGTAATTATTAACACAATGTGAAATATTTATTAATATTTTTATGCATAAACAATAATCAAATATGTTCTATTAATGGATCAAACTTTTTTCTTTTTCTTTTTTTTTTGTTCTCTCACAACAATTGGTACATACTCAACTACATGGTCTTCTCCCCTAACTTCAACAAGATATTCACAAAAGGATCTTACACAACATGTGTATAACTATTAAATAGTTTATTTTCAGCTCTACAATTTTACTGTCAACATTTTTGTTGCAGTATAGTGTTAGTGTCTTGTTAGTCATTTCTTTCACAAAGCTTATTTAAAATAACTCCCGTTGGATGCAATCTTAGATCCCAGGGTACAGTCAATTTGGCAAGCAATTCACATGGATTGCCATGGCAGTGTGGGTGGGGTAGTTGTGAAAAAGTCTGGCAAGAGATCAGGTGACTGATGAAAAGTCCTCACGACCTCTGTGTGGTCTGTGCATCATAAATTTACGCCCATTCTATACGTCAATGTTGACTTACATTTATCTTAACTGCGCATCGACTTATTTGTTTAAGATGGAAGTTCCTGTCTTTTTTATACAAAAAGAACATAAAATATAAACCATAAGCTGTAGAGTAGTGGGAATAAGGGCGTATGGCTTTTGTTTTTGTCACCAATGCCCTCTCCAATTTCTTACGAGTTGGTTATCTTGCTTGGGATGTTGTTGGAAACCGCGTTCGTGCGTCAACACAACGCCCACCTTGGCAACGAATTTTTTTTTGTTTCAGTGGAAAGAGTCGGCTAGTCTAGATGTTGCCACTGTACCAGTCCAGTGAAAAAGTATTATTATCTATTTATTTATCCACCCATGGAATTCAAAGAGTATCACGAACCTTTCGGATATATATGTAATGTGGGTCAGGGTTGAGGCATTGCTCAATTCATTTCAGGTATAATGGAGATGAATTAGGTTAATTTGAGAGCTGCGGCAAGTGCCCTTATTCTGTCATCTGTATCCAGAAATCGTCTAAAAATGTGGAGTATTTGTTAGAAAAATAAGCAGTGCAGAATTGAAATAAGCAGTGAAATAGTAATAATTCATATAAAATAGACAACACAGATTTATGTGGAAAACTGGTAATGTACCAAGAAAAAAGGTACGGGCAAAGATCTCTCAATTTTATTCTGGGAAGAAAATTTGCTATTACAAAAACTTTTTCTCATACTTTCATATTCAAGCTCGACTAACTTAAATAACCACAAAAAATACATGTAAAGAACAAATCCTTTTTGAAGAAAGATTTCCATGCATAAGAGCGCGAGTGGCACTTCTGCATGGTGAACATGTGTCATATGGAAAAAGAAAATATTGGCCTTGTTGGAAAACACCTTCGGCATGGCAAGGGGGCTAGCCCCCTTGTGGCCCCCTTTTATTCAACTCTTGGTTGCATATTTCCTTGCCCTTCAGCCCTGCCCGACAGGTATGTCAAGGCAATAACGTGGTACTCGTTGTCAACTGCTCGTCACTGCTAAAATATAATAAACTGACTTCACATACCAACAATCTCGTACTTGAAGTCAAGTTTTTGCCTTGTGAATATCTCCTTCTATTGAAAGACCAATGCCATTGCTACCTATTATCAAGTGATGTGCAAGTCAAGAGAAGTTCTACACCATATGAACTTCTCTCTACTGGTAGGCTTCGTCAAAATATCTGTTGGATTTATATCAGTGTGTATCTTAGCCAAAGATACATGTCCTCCTTCCACCACCTCACATCCAAAGTGATATTGTACATCAATATGTTTTGTCCTAGCATGATAAGATGAGTTTCGTGCTAAGTGTGAAGCACTTTGGCTATCACAATGCAACACCATGTTATCCTGATTTACCTGCAATTCACCTAAAAGTCTATGAACCCAGATTGCCTCCTTGCTAGCCTGTGTTTCTGCCCTCTATTCAGCTTCAATAGTAGACAAAGCCACCACTGTTTGCAACATTAAGACAGAGCTAACAACACCTCCTACTAAAGAGAAAACATAACCTATAGTAGATTTTCTCTTACCTCTGTCTCCACCAAAATCTACATCCACATATCCATGAACCTAAAGACTACTCCCACTATAACAAATAGCAGCATCAGAAGCGCCCCTCAAACACCTAAGAATCCACTTCACAACCATCCAATGATAACAACCTGGGTTCACCATAAAACAATTGACTACTACCACAACTTGTGTAATGTCAGGTCTAGTGCACACTATGGCGAACATAAGACTACCAACTGTTGATGATTACGATACACAAGACATAAAACAATTGACTACTACTACAACTTGTGTAATGTTAGGTCTAGTGCCAACGGAGATGCTTCCAGTTTGTTCAGTTCTTGGAACCGGTGGACAACTTCCATACCCAAAACCACCAGTTTCTTTTTGGGACTTCCGACCTCCAGGGGAGCTGCAGGTAGCAGCTTTATTCCCGCCGCTACGCTGAAGTTGAATGTGCTGCCTCAGATCCAGAAGTCATCCAAATATGCGAGAGTAATGCTGTGGTCCAAGTTCTATGATGAGCAAACTCAATACAGCTCGTCTATTAAAGCTTCTATCTGAGATCAGACCTGATCGTCACTTGAGCTATAGGCGTATTGTATATCTGGTTAAATAATACTCAAACCTAATGTATTAACTTTAGATAGGTAATACTTGAGTTTGAATAATGCTCCTGGCTTCCACGAGCTCCCTAGAATGTGAATTTCAGAACTGAAATTAATGCTAAATGAAAAAATTGGGTTCATTTATTTTTGTCCTCTGCAGTAAATCTAGGCCAATTCATATATTATGGGTTTTATGATCCATGTTGGTGGTGGATATGAAATCCACAAGACACACAAATATGAATCGCAAACAAAATACGCAAATAAGTTCACTCAAATAACCATGGGGCTACAACACTTCAGCTTTCTTTGATAACTTGATACAACATTATAAATGCCCAATGGAGTGCTACAACATGCAAAAACATTATTGATCACCTTTGATTTGAACACATACATACCTCATGAAGGCCTCACGTAAACAACCAGTGAGTTGTAACTCACCGACTGTACGGATGGTCGATATGGAACATCCGTCGACAAAATTTAACTAATGAAATTGTTCGACTGCTTTCGACAGGAACTGTCATATTGTTCGTTGACTGCAGATTCACCGTCTTCGACGAGCCGTACAAACGTCGACTAGCCAGTTGCTTACAACGTACTGGCTGGTTAAGACGTTCCCTTCATGAAAGCCATTACATCATGCCTCTTTTATAGAGGTCTTACTATATGATGACTTTGCCTTTCTAGGCTCTTTCAATCCTGATCTTGACTTATCTAGAAACCTTCCACAACAATCCATTTGATTCTTTTTCCTTCTAGAAACTTTCTCATTTAGAACTCTCTGTCCTTATCTTTACTTCTCTAAGATTCCTCTCTCTTTCTAGACTTTTCTAATTATAATTGTCTTTTTCCCATTTTCATTTAATTACAAAATACAAACAATTAATGATTTTTTTAGGGAGAAATTAATCACCAACATACTCCCCCTTAATTTTGACCTCAAATGCTTCAACATCTTTAATTCTCAAACTTTGTCTTCTCCTTAATGCCTTTGCCAAATGATCTTCAAATCTATCAAAACTACAAGTAGCTTTATTCATTTTCAGAAGTGCCCTTCCTATCAACTCGTGCTACTACACTTTGCTATTTTGCTTTAGTAGTCAGGTTCCTTTTCTTTTCTCAACATGTGAACACTTATGTCTGTACACATTTTGAACATAGTTGTAACATTTTTCCAATTCAATCCCTCAATCCATCCACAATTCATTTTCATACAATCCATCATAGATTCATTTTTCCATTCTTTGTTCCAACACATCTTTTCACAATGATTCTTCAATCCACAAATGCTACAAGGATGAATATCCCAACACATTTCCTTGCGATGTCCTTGCCTGTGACATTGAGAACATTGCAAAATTTTCTTTTCTTGAACTAACTTGTTTGTATTTGCATGATTTATATTTTCTTTACCTCTATATCAAAGACCTTCATATTTTGGCCTCACTGTAGGTTCAATAGGCTCTCATTCCTCGTCCAAACATTCTCAAACCTTTTCCTTCATAACCCATCTTTTTCATCATCTTAAAACTAATATTCTTTGGAGAAATTTCTGTGTCAATATCATAACAAGTAGAAAATTTTGCTGATTCAATCTCCTTATTATCTTCCACCTCACAATCATTCATTAAACAAGCTTCAGCTATATCATGCAAATCATTTGTGTCACACGAAACATCACAAAATACAGGCTTAGATCTTAAATATTTATTTTCTTTTATGCATTCTACAAGTGACTGATCTAAATGCTTAACTTGTTATGTCAATTTTGACATTTCATCTTTTTGTGAACTATTTTCCTCTTCCAACTTCAATTTTTCTTGTAGTTCTTCCTTAATTGCACATCATAAATTTATGCCTAGTCTATACATCAATGTTGACTTACATTTGTCTTAACTGCGCATCAACTTATTTATTTAAGATGGAAGTTCCTATCTTATACAAATAGAGTAGTGGGAATAAGGATGTATGGCTTTTGTTTTTGTCACCAAAGTCCTCTCCAATTTCTTACGAGTTGGTAATCTTGCTTGGGATGTTGTTGGAAACTGCGTAAGTGTGTCAACACAATGCCCACCTTCACAATAATTTTTTTTGTTTCATTGGAAAGAGGTGGCTAGTCTAGATGTTGCCATTATACCACTCTAGTCAAAAAGCATTATTATCCATTTATTTATCCACCCATGGAATTCAAAGACTCTCATGAAACTTTCAGTATATATGTAATGAGGGTTGGGGTTGAGGCATTGCTCAATTCATTTCAAGTATAATGGAGATGAATAATCTTAGTTTGAGAGTTACGGCAAGTGCCCTTATTCTAGTCAATTGTATCCAAAAGTTGTCCAAACATGCAGGAGGATTTGTTAGAAAAATAAGAGTGAAATAGTAATAATTCACACAAAATAGACAACACAGATTTACATGGAAAACCTAGTAATGTATTAGGAAAAAAATTATGGGCAAAGATCTCTCAATTTTATTCTAAGAAGAAAATTTGTTGTTGCAAAAAAAAATTCTCATGCTTTCACATTATGCTCAACTAACTTAAATAACCATGAAAAATACATGCAAAAAACAAACCCTTTCCAAAGAAAGATTTCCATGCATAAAAGCATGAGTGGCACTTCCACATGCAATTCTTCATAGGGAACACATGTCATATGGCCCAAAAGAAATTTCTGATGAGGCCAAGATGCCTTGGCATGGCAGGGAGGCTAGGAAGCCCCCTACGCCCCTCTTGCGTTCAACCTTTGGTTGCATATTTTCTTGGCCTTTGGCCCTGCCCGATGGTATGTCAAGGTACTACTGTGGTATTCATTGTCGGCTGCTCGTCACTATTGGAATATAATAAATTGATTTCACATACCAAAAATCTCCCACTTGAAGTCAAGTTTCTACCTTGTGAATATCTCCTCCTATTGAAAGACCAATGCCATTATTGCATATCATCAAATGATGTGCAATTCAAGAGATGTTATGTACCATATGAACTTCTCTCTACTGGTAGGTTTTGTCAAAATATCTATTGGATTTATATCAGTGTGTATCTTAGCCAAAAAGACCTATCCTCCTTCCACCAGCTCATGTACAAAGTGATATTGTACATCAATATGTTTTGTCCTAGAATGATAATCTAAGTTCCGTGCTAAGTATAAAGCACTCTGGATGTCACAATGCAACACCATGTTATCTTTCTTTACTTGAAATTCACCCAAGAGTCTATGAAGCCATATTACCTCCTTGCTAGCATGTGTCATTGTGATATATTCATCTTTAGTAGTAGACAAAGCCACTATTGTCTGCAACTTTAAGACCAAGCTAACAGGACCTCCTACTAAGGAGAAAACATAACCTATAGTAGATTTTCTCTTATCTATGTCTCCACCAAAATCCACATCCACATATCCATTAACCTCAAGACTAATCCCACTATAATAAATAGCAACATCAGAGTGCCCCTCAAATACTTGAGAATCCATTTCATAAATGTCTAATAATCACAACCTAGATTTGCCATGAAATGACTGACTACTCCCACTGCTTGTGCAATGTCAGGTCTAATGCACACCATGGCGAACCTAAGACTACCAATTGCTTATGAGTACAGTACACAAGACATATGTGTCTTATTCACTTTTGTGTTAAGGCACTATTCTGAAGACAATTTAATATGAATAGGAAATGAAGTACTAACTGTTTGTGCATTTTGCATATTGAAGTGCTACAAAATCTTTTGCACATAAGTCTTCTGTGACAACCAAATCTTCCTATTCTTTCTATTTCTATGTATCTGATTTGCATTTCCTAAGTCCTTCATTTCAAACTCCCTAGCAAGTTGAGCTTTCAACCCAATGATTCTATGCATGTTGAGACCCGCTACCAACATATCATCTACATACAAAAGAAAAATAATGAAACTACCATCTTCATACCTTTTAAAGTAGGCACAATGATTAGCCTCACATCTGCTAAAACCCAAACTCATTATGAAGGAATCAAATCGACTGTACCAACACCTTGGCACCTATTTCAAACCACATAATGATTTGTTCAACCTGCATACTAGATTCCCCTTGTCTTTTACCTCAAAACCTTCTAGTTGTTTCATATAATTTTCCTCAGAGAGGATACCATGCAAGAAAGTTGTTTTAACATCTAATTGTTCCAACACTAAATAAAGACTAGCAACAAGAGCCAAAACAACTCTAACAATACTTAACCACACCACATGTGAAAAGATTTCATCAAATTCAATACTAGATTTTTGTGCATACCCCTTGGCCACCAATTGAGCTTTATATCCCTCCACATTATCATTTATATTCCTTTTCAGTTTGAAGACCCACTTGTTGCTAGTAGTTGTCTGCCCCTTAGGCAATTGCACAAGCTCCCACATTTTTTCTATGTAGATCTTTCATCTCCTCATCCATGATTGCTCTTCATTTATTTGCATCTTCATCTTCACCAAGCTCCTAATATGAGCTAGGATCACTAACATTAGTAAGTAAAGCATAAGCTGAATTACAATTAAGAGAGTACCTTACTGGTCGTTTTGTGCTCTAGTGGGTCTCCTGAAAAGGGGTAATGTGTTACCTTGTGGTTCATTTGGTTGTTGTTCAACCTCATCATATAACTGATTCTGATTATTATATTGTTGATTTTCATAAATAGGTGACTAATTTTTCATCTAGCACCACCATATTACCATCATAATTTTCCACCTCTATTAGAACAATTTCCGTACTTTGTTGTTTACTTGTTTGCACTGACTTTCCATTAAAATAAACATCTTAGAGCTAATAATAATCTTGCAGGTAGAAGTATCCCACAACCTGTACCCCTTTGTAACTTATGCATAGCCAAGAAAAATACATTTCATAGACTTCACATCTAGCTTATTCCTATATTTTTTGGAACTATGAGCATAAGCACCAGAACTAAAGATACAAAGAAAGGAATAATCAACAGGTTTACATGTCCATACAATTTCTTCAAGAATAATACAATCTAGATCTATAATGGGTGATTTATTATTCAAGAAACATGCTGTAGAAATAGCCTCACCCCAAATTTTTTTCTCCAATCCAGCAGTGCTTGTAAGCACAAAAATCATGCACAGCCTCCATGAGGACCCTTATGATGATTTTTAATCCTTGTCACGTACATGTAAGCATGAAATAATGTCCTCTAAGCATCAAAACTCTTAGTGATGTGTCATTTCTACCATCTTGTGTTGTTTCCTCTTTGTCATTTTCCCTCTCTCTTTGTTGTCGAGATTTTTTGACACTTTTTGACACTTGTCGATTTGCATTTTTCTGAGCTTGTGACCCTATTCCTAAGACTTGTATGCATCTTGTAGGTGAGTTTTCACATTTCCCCTATGTTTTTCATCTTCTCCACCCCCTAGAATCCTTCTAGAGGTCCCATGGAGCCATCTCCCGCTTTCAGTTTTTAGCTTCACTAAACCAGTCCAAATATCACCCTATTATTTCCACATCTCCCGCTGGGAGATCCTACTTTGCAAGTGGAGATTACAATTCTTGCACATGATTGACCTGTTTATGGAGGCAGATCCCCTCCTTTTCATCTCCTCTACCATCTCCCATCATGCATTTTTACCCAGACCCATTTCTTTCTGGATCTCTCGTCGGGTGACCCTCATAAATCAAGATCTCCCCTCGAGTGACCCAGGGTCGCCCCCCGAGAGACCCATGGGAAACCCTACTAGTGAAAGGGGTGACCCATGGCTGACCCTGTCGTGTTTCCATCCGCTCAAAATAGCTCCGTTTTTGCCCATTTTTCTTCCAGTTTGCATATTTTTTATGCCTAATTTGGAGTTGACTATTTCATGCACCCACACATGCATTATAAGCTCCATTTGATCTAAATTTAACAACTCATGTTCTCCGATGCATCTCTTCTTCTTCACTTCTTCTTGAGTGATAAGCTTTTACTAGGTAGATCACTCCAATCTTAGCCCAGATCACTCTTCAATCAACCTTGTTAACTCTTCAATCAAATTGAGTTAACTCTTTCTCTTCCTCATCTCTCATCCCTTCTTCTAACCTATAAATAATCCCCTCCTTCAATCACAAAGGGAGGCAAATTCATTGTGCACACAACTCTTTCTAAGTTTTTGCTCTCCAATCAGCATTCTCATGCTCACACAAGACGAAGGTGCCTTTTGTTTGTTCATTGTTCATCAAGATTTCACATAAATCTCTTCAAGCGCCCTTATGCTGCTTGAATCAAGCCATCATTCTCATCAACATCTCTCATTGAGCTCTCTTTGCAAAGCTTCTAAAGCTTCTTTCGCTTTTTTGTGTTGTCTTGTCGCCAAAAGGTCTTCTCGTTGCTTCAAGAGGATACAAGGTTTCCATCAAGGATTTTTGAGGGTAGTGGAGGCTCATAAGTCTTCTTTATTTCAGGTTCCTCTATGCTTTCTGCCAATTGGTAGTAATTAGAAAATTGAAATTGCTCTTGGGATTAGTAATTTATTGCTTTTTCCTTGATAGAATAGTCAGATCTAGCATTTTAGAGTAATTTGCATTCATAGTTTAATTCTTTTTTTTATTGATCCGTACTTGCTGGAGGTCACAAGGGGAACCTCCTCCCCATCAACATATCCACTTAATCGTACTTAGTCAACTTAGAAGCCACATAGAAACCACATGTTACTTGGGGAATTCAAACTTGGATCTCCAATGTGAGAACCATTTGGCCTATGCCATTCAACCACAACCCCGTTCACTCATAGTTTAATTCATTTACTTGAAATTTCCTTTTCTAGATTAAATCATTTCAAAACACTCAAAAACCCCAAAAACATAGAATAATTGCATTAAGTAAAATTTATTTTAGTTGCATTCATCTTTCCTTTCCTAGATTAAAAAGCATCTTTTATTTCCAAAAATACCAAAAAAAAACACAAAAACAAGTTTTGCATTTCATATAGTATTTCATTCATAAAATATCAAGAAAAGAACAAAAATATTAGGCACTTAGATAAATTGAAAACCCTTCATACCATCACAAGGTCAACAAAAGTTAACGCATGATGAAACCTTAGGTCAATGAAAACCCTAAGTCAAACCCTAGGTCTAGTCAAGGTTAGCCAACATACACCTATCTCTTGTCTCGACTCATGAATGTGCCCTGGATTAAGAGGAGAGTGGGTGAGGGCAATCCTTGCCGAAATAAAGGAAATCCATCTGAGACCACAACAAGATCGATTTGTCTTACAACAACTAGAGGCATTTAGACAACTTCATATACAACAAGCATTCATTCAACAATTCAAAAGAGAACATCAATGAGAACAAGCCATCAACGAAAATAACAGCTTACCCACACAGAGGTGGAACATCTGAAACCCTAAGAGAAGAAGAGTAACTAGTGACCCTTCGGGTCATACAGTTATCTCTACAACAACAATCATTGAACGAAACATCTACATTATCATACAACAACAAAGGCCCTAGGATGTGTCAACCCCTCTTCACAAAGTCCATCTCTCTAACAAGCTAGATCACCCCTATGTCTCGCCTCCTCTCGATTGGCTACTTCCACGAGAGCGAGAGTGACGTGGTAGTTCACCCCATGGCAAGGAGGGAAGGGTCTGTGTGCATGCCAAAATCTAATTCGACAGCCCCAAGCAACCGAGGTCACAATTTTGAGTGTACAGTGCTAAGCATACATCTAGTTCCATCCATAATTGTACGTTTCATCCTTTTAGCAACAACATTTAGTTGTGGTGTTCTAGGAACCATCAACTGCCTTGCAATACCATGCTCACTGTAAAACTAATTAAACTCACCTAAACAAAATTCCCCTTCATTATTTGTTCTAAGACAATTTATTATCTTTCCTTTCTAATTCTCTACCAAAGCTTTAAACTTCTTAAAATAAGAAAATACATCAGATTTCTTCTTCAATAGATTAATCCACATCTTAAGGAAATAATCATCTATAAATGAAACAAAATATGATGAATCCCAAATTGATGTAATAGGTTCTTGCCAAGTATCTGAATGAATTAAATCTACAACTTCTTTACTTTTGGTAGTGCAACTAGAAAAACTCAACCTATTATGTTTTTCAAACAAACAATGCTCACAAAATTCAAATCTCTAGATTTAGCACCTGGGAGAAGATTTTTATCTAGCAGTACCTTGAGACCATGCTCGCTCATGTGGCCTAGTCATTGATGCCAAGTAGATAATGAACCTGTTTCTACATATGATACCACCATAGCCTCTCCACTACAAGTTTTTCAAACCAACCTATAGATATTTTGAACCTTTTCTCCCATTAGCACCACTAATGCTCCCTTTGTTACATTGAGACAACTATTTTTACCACTAAATCGGTAACCTTGCTTATCAAATACTCCAAGTGACAACAATTTTTTATTTAATCCTGGTACATGTCTGACTTGTTGAAGAATCCTTACAATCCCATCAAACATTTTGATTCTAACCTCTCCTTCACTAATAGATTCACATGGGCTATCATTTCCCATATAAACCATACCTCCATTACATGATTGCTAAGAAGAAAACTAGTCCTTGTGAGGAGTCATGTGAAAAGAGGCTTCAAAATCAATAATCCAAACATGATGTAATGAACCTCTTAGATTAGTAGACAAAACCTCTCCATCATCTAATGGTGCTTCAACTTCTATTGCACTTGCCTCTAATGGCTATGAGCTAGGATTTTCATTGTTTTCTTTTGGCACCCTACAATCCTTTTTGACATGCCTTATTTTTCCATAGTTCTAGCATTTGTCTCTTTTCCACCCCTTGGATTTCAACCAAGCTTGTCCATGCTCAACTTTATCTCCTTCCAGAGTTCTGCCCCTTGCAACAAGGGCATCAGTGGAAGAAGTCCCTATAGAAAACCAAGATCATGGAAAAGATTATCAAGCACACGAATTGCAATGGAATCGACTAGATTGTATTACCAAATGAGGCGAGTATAAATAGAGAAGTGTAGGTACCCGAATCTCCATGAAAAGAGGATAGGACTCCTCTACATGGAATTATGGTGAGTAACCTCCCACAAACATAAGGTGAGGTGTCGATGCAAGTCGACACCTCTCAAAACGTCTCAACTACTTTGACAAGTTCAAAGGAACATGTGCAAATATGCCTAAGTATGATTAATACAAATGTGTACACCTAGAGATAAAAGGTATACACTAATAGTCCCTTGAGATGTCTTCCACCTTGAATCTTTAGAAATTACTCTAGCTACCACATCTTCA
This sequence comes from Cunninghamia lanceolata, assembly GCA_027924645.1. Lineage (NCBI taxonomy): Eukaryota > Viridiplantae > Streptophyta > Pinopsida > Cupressales > Cupressaceae > Cunninghamia > Cunninghamia lanceolata. Next base: position 1,115,246 of record BSBN01001040.1, on the reverse strand, counting down.
AAAATAAGTTTCCCCTTTCGTGTTGAGTTACTAAGCATCATAACTAGTTGATCCCAAGTTTCAGGCAAAGTGCACAATACTATAGCCACTTTATCCTCTTCTTCAATTTTCACCTCCACTGAAGCCAACTTGCTAATCAGTGTGTTGAAATTATTCAGATGATCTATGGTTGAAGAACTTTCATGCATCCTCAAATTATACAACTACCACCATAACAAAATTTTATTTGCCAATGTCTTGGTCTCATACAAATTTTTGAGCTTAGTCCACAAGTCATGTGTCATTTTCTCCTCTGCAACATTGAATAAATCTAAATCAACTAGAGATAACTGAATTGTAGCTCTAGCCATGTTATCCTTTTCATCCCATTTCTCTTGCTTCATGGTTGTAGGTTTTAAAGTTGTCCCCTTGAGAGTCAAGGCGCATCTATACTTCACTAATAAAGCTTCAACCTTTAGTTTCCACAAAGCAAGATTGGATCCATCAAATTTTTGAACCTCAAATCTGGTAACTGTGCCTCCTAGATCATTTTTTTTCACAAAGATAGAAACCCCACAAAACAATTTTTGTACAAAATTGTGTACTCTAATACCAACTGTTAGAAAATGAAATAAGCATTGAAATAGCAATAATTCACACAAAATAGATAGCATAGATTTATGTGGAAAACTTGGTAAGGCATTTTAATGGATTTTGGGACTATTTCCTTCATCTTGTGAGAATGTGTCCATGAATGGTTGATCTTCTGGGAGGTTTAACATTAAGTGATGGTACTTCTAACATGACTTGATATCATGCTCCCTTCTCTTGTAAAATGAACAATATTTATCATGATTGTAAATTCAAGGTTTATGATTATTGTTATATGTCTATTTGTTGATTCTCTAGGGATACTTGTTGGCATTTTGGTTCCCCAAATTCACATGACTATTGTTCTTGGATGGTGAAGTGTTTGTTGACCCATCTATGATTTGGTTCTTTTTCTAGGATTTTTTATTGCTATTGTGGTTTACCAACCTTCCATTGGCATCATACTCCCTTCTCCCACTATCAATAGTAGCTTGGTCAATTCTAAGGGCACTTTCAAGCATTTCTTCGTATGATTTATAAAGGAGTTTTTAGATTGTTCCCGTATGTCATTGTTGAGGGCATGTAAGAAAAGATCATAGAGATCCTTATGAAACATGTTTGGTGTGTTAGTTGAAGAATATATAACTTTCCTCCATGTTGTGATAAAATGTCTGACTGACTCATTGTTTTCTTACTTGTTCGTTAAACATTCTCGTATTCCTATCTTGACCAGTTATTTTATGTCAAAGGCAGCCATAAATTGATCAATGGGTTTCCTAAAATAGTGGATCGATTATTCTACAATCTAATAGTACCAATCTAAAGAAATACCCTCCAAATTCTTTAACCATCCCTGTATCTCATTTTCACTCATCCACATTTCCTTAAAGATTTTACTCAAAAAATTTTATTTTCAATGAAATTCTTGAGGGGGCATCCATTATCTATTATTCTCCTTTCCATCATTGACTAGGGCATCTTTTTATTCTTTGACATGATACCACCTTAAATGGGACGTTGTATCAAAGAGGGGAAACATGTAGACACCTGAAAATGACCATGTATTCACCTTCATGTTGGATACATTCCTAACACCACCTTTAATCCTAACATGTCTTCTAAATTAATTAAATAATTTTATTATTTAATTAATTTATCCCTCTTTCATTAATCTATTTTCCCATTTGAAATAAATAAATTTTATTTATATATTTAATTTCCTATTTCCTCTTAAATTAATTAGTAAATCCCATTTATTTAATTAGTTTATCATTTCTAACAACTTCCTCTCCATAATTAATTAAATAATTGTATTATTTAATTAATTTACCCTTACACATCCTTATCCTCAATCACTTGCCACAATTATTTTATCATTGATCCAAAATTAAATTCACTTTTCATCTCAACCATCCATTCACATAAAAGAATGCTGTAGAAGATCCTTGTCCTTGCCCTAGTGTCCTCTCATCTAATCCTAACCATCTATTTCATCTTTTAATCCTAGCCTTCCATCCATCATATCTAACCTCTATAAATTCAGCCTCTCGCATCATTATCACAACACATATTTCATATGCAAGTACATGCTATCAAATTCCATATCATTATCATTATCATTTGCCTTCATTATAACCATTTCCATACCTAGGTTATGTTGGTTTTGTGAGTAGTCCAAAATGCATAATATATATCCAAAGAACAAAGCTAGTAGAGCTAGAGTGCACTCTATTCCGTTCTATCAAGTGTGAAGGTGAAGGTATTGAGTTATATTACATTATCTTCCATTGTTTACCTTGAATCATATTTCTTCATACAACACCCTATCAAGATGTAAACAATCAAATAAGGCCAACTATGTTATCAATGAAAATGAACCAACATTAATGGATTATACATGAGTGCTCTAGTCTTAACAGAGCAATTACTCTAGGCAGGTCACTATTGGCATGTTATGATAAGAGCATCTACTTCAACTATATCATATGGACAAAGAAATGTGAAGACCCTCTAAATATGAAGCTAGCAATGTCATCCAATCAATGAAGCCCAAAAAAAAAAAAAAAAAAAAAAGAGTAAAGAGAAAAAATTTCATCCAACAATGAAAACCATTATCATGATGCCTTGGAAAAGACCCATGATAAAAATTGGTTGTCATAGACATCATGTGTACATTGGTTGTCTATGTAGCGTGCACTTGGGGCAAGTTGTCTCATCTATCCTATCTTGTTACTCCCATTCTACCCCTATCATGTCATACTAATCCATCATATCCACATATCCTTGCCATCATTCCCATCCATCCTCCTTGCTTTCCTTTAATCTTGATAAGAACTATAGCTTGATATTGAAACATGCTTTGGCAATCTCTTGACATAGAAAACCCCTTTGCAACAAACCCTCCAAGCATCTTTTTATATCTTACATGTAGTACAACATCCTAAAAGACCTTTATAAAGTGGGCCATGTTATTCTTTTGTGATGTAGTCCTTGGAGATCACATCCTAAACACCTCCATCTATCTCTCATGAATCTCCCATCCCTCCCACCCACTATCAACAATCTCTCAATCCTTCCATCTAATCTTCCCTTCATCCTTGTCCCTAGACTTGGTTTTCCCTTGTCATTAGTTGTAAGCAAAAGGCTACCCAAATGCATACCAATGCATTAATCCAATGCCATCACAAATAAATATAATCAAATTAAAGCAATCCTTAATCCACACCAATCTAGCCTATCATCCAAAAGCATCCATCAGTTTTATTCCTATCCTTGCTGCAAACCTTGATCTTCTATTATCCATTCATCATCATTGGGATATATCATTCCCAATCCTTCTGTTGTTCTTAGGATATATTATTCCTACATCAACAACACTATCATCATATCATTATCAATCATCATCAAGATATTTGTCCCCAATCCTCATGTTGTTCTTGGGATATATCATTCCCACACCAACAACACTATCCTTATCATCAATCAATCAATCATTAGTTTTCAACTTGGATGTGGAAACAACCTTGTTTGTCTATATATTGTTCATGCTTGCTTGCTTGTTTGTGTGTGTTATCATTTTTCTTTCATCTATGTAGTCCTTGGGGCATTTCATGGCAATAACATCATGGTCTCTCATATCATGGTGTCATGCATCATATGCCTACTTGTGACTTTTTATTTTGCATTTGGCAATCATGTCATCATGATTTTTCCATATCATGGTGCATTCTATCATATGCACTATAGAAAACATCATGTTGCTCACAACAATTGACATCTTGTGTAAGATTCATAGCATGTACCTCAACAATCCCAACCATTGACCCATGCATCATATCCAATCCACCTAGCCTTTCATCATATTTCATCCCTTTATCATAACATTTACCATCCATTGTCACCCTTCATCTTCTAATTTGCATGACTTTTATTTTAATCCACCCCAACTATTTCTTTTTCTTCACTAGTAATCCCCTACTCCATCACTCATAACTAACCCTCTTAACATCTATCATTTTTGTTCATCCCTAGCATCTTTACTAACTATTCATCTAGTTTGAGAGCACACCCATGTTATTCAAACTCGTATGTCCTCTTGAGGGGGCCACCCTCTACCTAATCATCCAAAATCAAGATCGACATTTTGAACCCAAAAACCATTCCAAGCATTAAAGTATCTAAACCAATCTTAATTATCCAATCCAATCATCAATCAACTTCAATCAATCCAATCACCCAGCTTCAATGAATCTAATAAATCAACTTCAATTAATCCATTCAATCAAGTCTAATCCAATCATTCAATTTCAATTAATCAAATCCAAATCATCAATTAATCTTAAAATCAACATCCCAATGCTTGGGGCATATTATTACCAATGTCATCCCACCAAGTGTCTATATCTACTTTCTTTGAAATGCCATTGTTTCTTTTAGTCGCAATGCCATTTTAAAGAAGGTAAAATGTAGACATCTAAAATTGACCACATCCTAAATGACACATCTAACATTACTTTCAACAATTTTGACACCTTTCAACACCATTCTAATCCCATCCCAACCACATACATCTTAATACTAATTAATTAGATAAATTATATTTATTTAATTAATTAAGATCATCCTTTTGACATTCCCTCCATCATCAAATTAATTAAATAAATCATATTTATTTAATTAACCTAAGTTTTCACATCCTTCTCCACTAGTTGATTAAATAATTTCATTATTTGATTAACTAGTCTGAAGTCCTAAATCCTATTCTTAATCCCCATTTATCCTAATTAAATCCCATCCTTATCCATTATCCCCGAATAAGTGAAATAAAAATTTAACTAGCCACATGACTAACTAAAAGTTGTCAAGATTCATTGAACCTATGCACTCTCACAAAATTCAAAGTAACTTTATATCTCCACCATCCATTTTCATACTACATCTTTTAATCCTAACCATTCACATAAGGATAAGCCCTAGAAGATTCCATTCTTGCACTGATTGTTCTCATTCAATCTCAACCATCCATTCATCTTTAATATCAACCATTCTTCTTTATAAAATACCCTAAAATCTTTTAATTTTTCCCTAATTTGTCTCATCCAATCTTAGCCATCCATTCTAATAAAAATCTTAGCCCTTCATCCTATCATCTAAACATCTATAAATCAGCCTTCATCTTCAACCAAGAAAGGGAGAACTTACAAGTACATGCTACGGAAATCTTGATCAAACATTAAAGAGCACATCTCTATAGCAAGGAAGGTATAGTGTTCCATTTGTATTGAATATTTTATTCTATATTTGATTCATTCTTAATGTTCTATTTGACGTATTCTTAAGTTTGAAATATGGATCTTAGATTTGCATTAGTTTCCTGTTGTTTTGATTCTCAATCTAGGGTATACAACAATAAATTTCAACCATGGAGATACTCTTAGGATGAATGTGCAAATCTAGGTTTATTTTAGAGCACCAAACTAAAGTGTTTCCTTCATTAAATATGAATGATAATACTCAGGATGATTAGAATTGAAAGGATGATAAATAAATATAATTGAATGTCTTCAAATAAGAGGACATATCAACAAATCATGTAAACTTGTGTTAAGTTGGCCTTACGCAAGAAAGGAATGAATGGGAGTTGGCCCAAAATGAATTTGAATTTTAAAATTTTGAGGGCCAAGTTCATGGCCATAGGGTCAACCTCACGCCCACAAAAATGACCAAAGTCATAAAAGGGCTCAGATTATGGTAGGCAACAGATGCATAGGGATACATGCATGAATAGGGATAATTATTACATGATTTGGGGAATCTATTGGACTGTGTGCATGTATGGATAAGACAATAGATAAATATATAGGAATGTGTGTAAGCAAGTAAATAGCATAGGGGAAGGAACCCAACTTTATACAAAATTACACTATTTACTAATATGTAAATGTATGAAGTCATTCTCTCAAAATAAACAAAAACTAAATGAAAAATAATAAGTATACAAATTTCATCATTAACATAAAATAATAATATATAATACTATTCCTTTTCTAAATAACTCCAATTAGCTTGCATCCCAAGGTGCACACAATTTGACGAACAATTCATGTAGATTGCAATATGAATGGAGTGTCTCTCATACTTCAAGTGACAATGAAATATCCTCACATCCTCATAAAATTGCAAAATTTCAAGTATTTAAGTAATATAGCTATCAAATATTATATTATCTATCAAACATACTACATGTTTTTGAACATCACGACCCCATAAAATTGCAAATTTTCTAAGTTTTTAAGTAATATAGCTATTAAATATTATATTATCTATCCAACATACTAAATGGTTTTCGAACATTACCGTTGGACATGACTTAAGTTGACCCCACATCCGATCAATTCATGTGTGGCGGGTCACGCGTGTATGACTAATTTACTCCCAGACTACCCGATAATGGCGACTTACGCTTGTCTGAAGTGCGCATCAAACTTATTTCAAAAAATTTGATTCAAGCCAGTGTTGATTTGATTAGGCTATGCAGGTGTAACGACAAACATAAAATACAAACCCTAAAATCCAACTCCCCGAACAACTCTGGTAAGTTGGACCTGATTTTTACTGAAAGTCCACTCATAAATCCTTATCATCTCCGAAAACTTGCAAACCCTAAACTTCAAAGATGACTCTGGAAATTCACCCTTATCCAAATCCTGACCACAAAAACATTCTTACAAGATGGAAATCTTGCTTGGATTGTCGTGGGAAACCGCGTGAATATGTCAACACAACGCCTACCTTCACAACGAATATTTTGTAGTCGAAACAGGCGGCTAGTCTTGATTTTATCACAGTACCAGTCCAGTCAAAAATAATTATTATCCATTTACTTATCCACCCGTCCCACGAACATTTCAGATATATATATGTAATGTGGGTAGGGATTGAAGCATTGCTCAATTCATTTCAAGTATAATGGAGATGAATAAGCTTAATTTGAGAGCTGCAGCAAGTGCCCTTATTCTAGTCACCTGTATAGTGTGGAGGGCCTCTACAGAGGGAGGCATAGCCATATACTGGGGCCAAAACGGCAACGAAGCCTCTCTTACCCAAACTTGCGCCAGCAGGAACTTCAAATATGTCATACTCGCGTTTCTTCCTATGTTTGGAAACGGCCGCACACCGCAGCTGAATCTGGCGGGCCACTACGACCCTTCCTCTGGCGGGTGCAAATCGCTGAGCAGCGAAATAAAGTCATGCCAGCAGAGAAGCATAAAGGTGCTTCTCTCCTTGGGAGCAGGCGCCGGAAGCTATTCCATCACCTCCGCCCAAGACGCTCAGGACGTGGCAAACTATCTGTGGAACAATTTCCTGGGCGGGCAGTCTTCGTCGCGGCCTCTGGGCGACGCCGTTTTAGACGGCATCGACTTCGACATCGAAGCGACGACGGAGCACTGGGAGGACTTGGCCAGAGCCGTGTCCGCTCTCTCCTCCCGCGGCAAAAAAGTTTACCTTAGCGCCGCCCCGCAATGCCCTTATCCCGACGCCTCCCTGGGAAATGCCCTGCAGACGGGGCTCTTTGACTACGTTTGGATTCAGTTCTACAATAACCCCCCTTGCCAATTCGCCAACGGAGATGCTTCCAGTCTGCTTAGCTCGTGGAACCATTGGACGACTTCGATACCCAAAACCACCAATTTCTTTCTGGGACTTCCGGCCTCCAGCGGAGCTGCAGGTAGCGGCTTTATGCCAGCCGCTATGCTGAAGTCGAATGTGCTGCCTCAGATCCAGAAGTTGTCCAAATATGCGGGAGTAATGCTGTGGTCCAAGTTCTATGATGAGCAAACTCAATACAGCTCGTCTATTAAAGCTTCTGTCTGAGATCAGAGATGATCGTCACTTTAGCTATAGGCTTATTGTATATCTAGTTAAATAATACTCGAACCTGATGTATTAACTTTAGATAGGTAATACTCGAGTTTAAATAATGCTCTGGTTTTCATGAGCTCCCTGAAATGTGAATTTCGAAATTGAAATCAAAGCTGAACGGAAAAATTGGGTTCATTTATTTTTGTCCAGTGCATATATTAAGGGTTTTATGATTCCGAAACAACACAGATAACTGTTAAGTTACAGAGTTGAAGTGCCGTAACAGGCAGCGGGCTATCCAGTATGAATCCTTGACGTATGTAGGCATCTAACATATGAGGCTTGTAGACAGGACAGCGATATGTTTGCTAGACCCACACGCCCCCTTTTCGGTGTTAGAGTCATCAACAATCCGTATTGTCTAATCCGGCATCCTGGATGCACATTTGACCGTATTAATTAATTAATATGATTAATCAACAATCCGATTGTATAATCCATTAATTAATAAATATGATCAATATTGTATAATCTGGATGTACATTTGACCGTATTTATTTATTAATTAATAAATATGATCAATCAACAATCCGTACTGTACAATCCAGCATCTTGGATGCACATTTGACCGTATTTATGGTGGTTAGGGCAGCATCCCAGGTTGTTAAGGGTGGAGGCTAGACTTCCCCACTGGAGCGTATGAGGGTGACATTCCACTACGGACATTCGTGGCTATGGGGCCCATCACCCGCACGCAGGGACATTACAGCCCACCACGCTCCGCAGGGCTCGACCTCGAGACCTCGGCTCTGATACCACTAAGGCCCAACCACTACACCAAAAGACCGGCCTGGTGGTTAGGGTGGCATCCCAGGGTGTTAAGGGTGGAGGCTAGACTTCCCCACCGGAGTGTCTAAGGGCGACATTCCACTACAGACATTAGTGGTTGCAGGACCCATCACCTGCACGCAGGGACATTACACGATTTCCAAGGAGTTTGCTAATTCTTGGAAGGATAAGGTGGTTTCAATGAGGGGGATTAGTTTCAAAGTGACTGAAGATGGCATTGTTGTGGCCATAGGCCTATCCATGAAGGGCTTGAAAATCTACAAAGTTAGTAAATCCAAAAATAAAAACACATGAATGCTTTTGTTATGAAAAAGGTGTTGCATTGCTCACCTTGTACAAGAAAAAAATAATTTAATTATGTAAAATAAATATGTCATTGTGGTGCATCTTCTAAGACGTGTTTACCACATTAAGTATTTATTGGGTCCACTTCTAAAGTTGTACTAGACATTGATTAAATATTTGATGTGTGCAAGCCATGGGACACATATTTAATTTTGGGGGTTAATGGTTTTTTTCTCTCATGGTTTTGAGGCACATGGTTTAGTCAATACCATGGTTCTGAGCTTGAATCTATAAAATAGAGCACATGTTTAGTGGTTAGGATGGTTGTCTTGTTAGGCTATCATTTGGGCTTTCCATTTGTATTAAGCTCTCCTATAGAGTGCATATGTGAAGCATGATGTGGGATGTGTGGTTGCATGGTTACCCACAATGCTTGGACACATGAAGGACGCATTGAAGGAGCTTGATGCTTGAGAGGTGCCCATGGAAGCTCTGTAAGTGTATTGCAATAGTTTTTCATTATTGAATAATATGTTGAGTGTGGGTACTTTTAGAGGTTAGGTTTTTCCCAAAAGGGTTTTCCTAGGTACACCTTGTGTAATCTTGTGTTATGTCTTTGATCTTTTCATTATGGTTATTGTATATACTTGCATGCATGATTTTATCTCCTAAGGTTATGTAGAAAATGGCTTGATCAATCTATTAATCTTTTAACAAGTGGTATCAGAGCCTAGTTGTGGTTGAGAGAGGTGAAAACTCCTTGGTATTGTTTAACCATTATCTAAGCAAATCCGGTGCAAAGTTGAAGCCATGGAAATGCCAGAGATATTTTAGGCATTTCAAGGTATAAGGTGTGTTGTACAAGTAGTATATTTAGGGTTTGGGGTTTGTAGATTTGTGGTTGTTATTACAAATTTGGGGTTTGATAAAGATTTGGTAAATTGGGATTTGTTTTGGGCTCTTTCTATGAGGGTTTTGGGGGTGAGATTTTGATGAAGACTTCTTGGATAAAAATGAACCTTGCCATTGAGTCCAAAAGGGTCAAAAACCTGTGGATCCATATAATTTTTTTCAAGCTTTATTTTTTGTATGAAAAAGAGTATTTCTTAGTGTTCACAAAGAGAGTTTTATGGAGGTAGTTGTACAAATGACCTCTTGGAAAAAAAATAGACCTTGCCATTAGATCCATGAGGCCTAATATAGTAAGGATTGATTTAAACTTTTTAAGATTTGACCACCAGGGCCTTATACAAAAATCCCCCTCCCTAGTACATGTAATAATACGATTGTACAGACTGGTATGTGAATTGATCTCATACATATCATCACTATACTCATGTACCTCGTTATGAATCGTGTGCATGACCCTCAAGACTATCCATATGAAAATGTACATTATTAGCTTGGTCATGGAATGGAAAAGGGTTAGTATAGATTTTCAAATTATAATTAGGGGGAGCCACTAAATGATTTCCCCCATCATTAGCACTAGTTACTTGTATCATATTTCTATCAATCAAATCTTATACCTTATGTTTGAGACCAATACAATATTATGTAGTATGCCTTTGAACTCTATGATGTTGACAAAAAGCATGCTCGTCATATCACTTAGGCCACCATCTAGATGGATCCAATGGTCTAATGAGATGAAGATAAATCATATTAGCACAAATCAAAGTTTGAACCACTTTTTCTAATCTCCCCTTCTCTCTCTCTTTGCCTCTCTATCTCTATCTCTATCTCCCCCTTCTCTCTCTCTATACATAAAGACTCATCTCTCTCTCTCTCTCTCTCTCTCTCTCTCTCTCTCTCTCTCTCTCTCTCTATTTGTTTCTAGCTCTCCCCCCTCTCTCTCTCCCACTATATCTATATCTTTCTAGAACATAGAAAATTGTGTATCCTCGCAATTCTTATGTCATAAAATGTCCCCCTAGGACTTTTTACCTCCTAGTTTAGCTCCTAGGTCTCCTTAGTTTAATCATGCATGTGTAAAACTTGTTTCGGGGAAAATCCCCCCGAAACCCATGTCAAGTAGGGCTTAGGGGTCCACTTTAATGCTTAATCAAGACTAAAAATAGGCCTCTAGACTTGGGCGTTTGTGCCCTAGTCTAGAGCTATTTTGCTAGGACCCAAATTTAAAAGTGTCAGTTTATGACTGTTAAAAGGTTTTCCTTTGTCAGCCTTTTCAATTTGAATTACGAATGTTAGCAAGAATGCATATATAAACATGTTTAGGACTTTATTTTACACCTAGATGGATAATGTGAACTTGTGATATTGAGCTAAGGGATTTCAAGTCATTCATTGTGTTGCAGAGTAGAATTGTGTTGTTATTATGTTTGTTTGTTGCAGATTTGACTTCATCAATCCATCTCCTCATGGCATGAAAGGTCTTCATTCTTCCATGAGGCTTTCAACTCCAAGGTGATATCTATTTGTGTCTCAATAAATCTATCTTATCATTTGATTTTGCCTCTATCCACCAAGGACATGCACTCTATCTAACAACAGTATTGGAAAGCTTGAATGTTCCAGGGCTTGACAGAGGCAAGCTCCTAAACACCACAACCCCCAACCCCTCTCTTGTGATTGCAAGTTACATGTACAAGATCTTGCGGAGAGGAGTTGCAGGAGATCAGAGTAGAGGATAAGGATTCAGGATCTGAAGAAAATAGCACAGAATACTGGGGAGTAAAATAAAGGATGTGTCTTATCTTGAAAGTATATATTCCCCTGCAAGTGCCAATATTCTTATAGGTAAGGATCAAGAGGCTTCTATCTAGTTAAGCCACCCACATATTTGTGACTCTATTGGAACATGAAGGTAAAACTATGTTTTATCCTAGGGTCTTAGCTAAATAAATCCCCATATATATTGAAGAGCCAGAGGTCAGATTATCATGTTCCTTACAAGAAAAGGATGATGACTCTACTATGTTTTTTCATTTATAGTTGAGATAGATACAAATCTAATACATCAATTTCATAGCCCAGAATGTTCTACATAACTCTACTATGAAACAAGATTCAAAAGTTGATTTTAGAAGGAAGTAGTATGCTTTCAAGTTTTATTCCTCTATAAGCAGAGGTGGCGACTCTATGAGAGGAGAGGTCTGGTGATGCGATTTGGTGTTCTTGATTTTTCATAAAATCAAAACGAAGTTTGTACCAGTGGCAAAGGTTCTTTTAAGACCTATTTTAGAAAGCTGCAAGAAAATTTCCCTAGAAATTTGAAAATGTATACTTAGCAATCACACTTCTTTTATCAAGGTGGATTTGTTAGGGAAAGGTATAAGGTTATTGACTTTAGTAATATTTGTGGGTTTCCAAACCATGTACCTAATGAAGTTAGGAGTCAGATAACAAAGTTTAATAACGACAGATCCAAAACAACTAGCAACCATTTACAAGAATTTTGTGACTTAATGGGAGATTGTGAAATAGATCATGAGGATATTGTCATAAAGTTGTTTGTTCAAACTTTTAAAGGCAAAGTTAGAGATTGGTTTGCATGTTTACCCAATCAGTTTATTTTTTCATGGCAAGATTTAAAGTTTGCTTTTATGGAACAGTTTGGGGAAAGAATAGATGTTGGTATATTGATTAAAAGGCTCATGTAGATTGAGAAAGAAGATAAGGAATCAATCCCAGCTTTCAATTTAAGATTTGCCAAAAAAGTAGGGGATATTCTTGGAAATATTAGACCTAATGAGGCCATGTGTTTGATTATATATCTAGGCGCATTCAATGAAAAGGATAGTTATCGACTAAGAGATAGGAACCCTACTACTATGATGAAAGCATATTCTTTGGCCATGAGTATAGAAAATAATTTAAAACATACAATGATAAAAGATTGTGAATTTGTGGGAAATAGTTATAAAAGGAAGAATGGATCCATATGTTCCCCCATTTGCCAAGTGGGAGGCAAGATGGATAGTTCAAATAAACCCATGTTGGGTCAATAACACATATAACTCAGTGTACTGAAAGGGATAGAGGTTGTGATCAAGACAGAAAAATTTAAAGTCTATATAATCCTATTGCTCATTCTTCCCCTTACTACCAGAATAAAAGGAAATCTCTAGAACCTTATAGGGCAACTTATGAAATAAATAATACCTAGGTGCATAAAGAAATATCAATTAAGGAGGTTCCTTTGTCTTATGAATATGTAGCAAGTTGTGAGGATACTTCCCCTGTTTATGAGGATGTATGTCTTGTATCAAATAACAAGATTTCATCTCCTAGAGAAATGGCTTCTTTTAAGTTTGAATATTAGGAGGAATTGGTTCTTGCCAATAATGCAGAAAATAGTAAGCAGTTATCAAAATGTTGACACCAGAATTCTAGAAGCTTTGAGTCAGATAATGATGCAGGTTATCAGGACAGTGATATTGGAGAGTGTGCATACACAATGCATATAAGAGACAACCCACTTTTTGATGAGCCTATGGACTTCTCAGCAATAAAGGATATGGAGCATTATGGATATATAGATAATCCAATTTTTGAAGAAAATCCCAAGGAGGCTAATGAACTAATATTAGTCTAACATACAAAAGTATTTGGGGGAACAAATACTTCATTAATGGATCAAGACCTGGATGATTCCCAATCCCATATTCACCATCAAATGGAATGGCCAGCTCAAATATTGGAAAATAAAGTTAGGGTGTTAGATTTTAAAGAAGAAACTGAGTATGATTGTTTTAGGTTTGACACTGACTCAGGAAAATCTAAAAATTCCTTCACTAACAACTATGAAATAGATTATGATTGCTTTTATTTTCCAGATATATGCAAAAAACAAAAATCAGAGAAAAATAGTTATCTCAAGTGGTTGGATATAATTGAACTAGATGCTGACTCTCTTTCTAACAATATTTTTCAAATATCTATGGTTCAGAACAAACAGGTAGAGTCTGAAGAAAATAGTTGTCAAAAAAGCTATCCAAGTGTCTATGACAGAAAGAGGTTAAATCTCAGTGAAGTTTTTAGAAGCAACCTAATGAGGTCACTGGAGAATAAAATGTTTGACAGAGGTAGGCTTGACTTTTTCTCTCCATAATGGCCTGGGGCTATTATGTGTTTGATCTACTCCTCCAGAGTTTTTTTGAGATCTCGCCCTATTCAGGTTGAACATGCATCCCCAACTAGAGCCACTGATGGAACCATATAAAATTTTTTATAGTTCTAGTATTTTTGTCCTCAGGATTATGTCATTAGATTGATGGATTTTTGGACTTAAGGTTCTTTGCATACCAAAAGAGGCATTAAACCCTACACCCCCATGCCAAAGTTAAATGTAAAGGCCACATTCATTATATTTCTTTGGTGACCTCTTGTCTCCTATTACCTAGAGTTTAAATTGCTCCCTTATGTCCCCCTGAACGTTATTTGATCAGCCCCTCGCTGTATAATTACCTTTTCTAGCCTGCACCCAGAAAAGCTTTATTTTTAGAAGAAATAGACCCATTGGCCCCCTTTTTCCTAAAAGAAAAAAAATATTTATAAAAGTGTATACGCCAAGGTCCAGTCCTACTAATTCTTTTTCTAACAGGTGGCAATTGTGGTTTCATTTTCTGCCAATCTGCCAACAATAAAATATTGGTGGATTTGGTGCTTGTGGAATTGCAGAAAGAGTGACAACTGATCAGTGACTATCAAGGAGGGAAGGATGGTGGGCCCTGAAAAATATAAAATGGTTTTTTTATTATTTCCACCATTCCACCATACTTCACCAAGGGGTCTTTCTAGGCAATCGTAGAATGACAGAATCTTGGCATGTGGCTTTCTAAAGGATGGGACTAGTGCATTAAATAACAAATATCTGATGTGTCATAATCCTATGGACGTGGCCACTTGTTGGAAAGTTGTCCTGATTGTGTGTAGCTGATCTAACAGTCATCTACCATTCTACCGAGACCATATCTCTGGTCATATCCTTTGTGTGTGGAATTGTGGACCATGGTCTTAACTATATTGCAGAGAGGATATTTTCTCGGGATTATGGTTGGGAGAGCTATCTAGGTGGTAAGTCATCATTGAGAAAAGAAAACATAACCCTCATACTATGTAAAGGGCCAAATCAGCGCCATTGAGGTTAGGCTAGCTAGGATTATGATCGACGGCCAAAATATAAAAATGTGATAGGGAGATGAGTTGGTGCTGATCTAACGATGCTTCATTACAAGGATTAACTGCTTAGGCATGTGCAGAGTCTACATCACCGCCACTACGAAGGAATTTACTAATAGAAAGTTTTGGCTTATTCAGGCTCGACCTTCAGAAATCTGTGCTTCTACCAGATATGACATTTCATCTACTGTGTGATGAAATTTGAACATGATGACAGTGCTAAATTGAGGAAATCAAGACACCTGACCTAGCATGTTCAATGCAAGAAGTGATGTTCTCAGTTATGCGAATTCATGAGATCCAATCTTTCTGTTCACTTTTGGTAATCTTCAAAAGATTTCCACTTATCACAGAAATGCTTCGAAATGACTTAAATTTATTAGACCAAAGATGGATGTAGGCTTGCATCCTAGAATTTCTATAAATAGGTAATTGCTGGTGTTACCCTTTATACTGTTTAAAATGTGCCAGCAGTATGGATCTTCCCTGCTTCTATGTGTTTTGTTTGCTCCCCTCTTCTATTGAATTGTCTTCCTTGTTCTCATGGTTATTAACTTATCCCTACAGAATTAGAAGACTTGGAGTTTCATCCTTTGGAATAGATGGTGCAGGGAAAATTTGGGAGTAGCAGCAATATTTTACAAATCTCTGTGAGCTTTCCTTCTTCCTACTATTTCATCCAGATTTGGACCACAGGTTTATGTCTGTGATTTGGCAGATTAGAATCAAGTGCAGAGAGAAATCATTTCTCTTTCTTCCTTAATCCCTCTTCTATGTTTCCTAACAATGCATCAACTTTAGTAGTAGGGATGTTTCTTCTCCAGATGTAGCATATGAAGATAGAGTGCTCCTATTTTGTTGTTGTTGCTACCCCCCTCACTAGATGGATGGCATTTCCATATCTAGCATGATGTGATTTTATCTAGTTTATGTCTGGTTGAGTTGGTTGGTGACTGCTCAATTATGAAAGAGGAATCACATCCTTGCAAACGACAATGGGCATAAAGCGAAGAACTCCAGTTAATGGGGTTTTCTTTTGATATTGTCGCTTGCAGTCATTCCCAATTGAGGTGGATAAGCTGGACAGTTAATGATCCTATAAAATAGATAGGCGGCATATGATGGGTATGTGAGCTCTAACAAATAATCCCCCATCAACATCACGACCTGCTTTCCCCGCCTAAAATTGAGAGGACACACATTTTGAAATATGGGTACCTCAACACATATCATGGAAGTAGGGCATACAGTTGTGAAGTGGTTACACTAGCCTCCTCTCATAGCCTCATCTTTTGGTTACTCAAATTTGTAACTTCTTTTGTCTTGAAGCCTGAAGTTTGTTTGCTCCCTTATCTCTATAAAAGGGAATTTAGGGCTTATGAAAATTATTGGCTTGAGGTCATGTCTAAAGACTTAGTCTGAAATATGGGATCAATCTAGTTAAGGAGGAGTTGTAAATAGTTTGTTTTATGCAATAGGTTTAGTTGTTTGTTTTTAATTCTTCATTCTGAGTTTTAAGATGTCTTGATAGAACTACAAAGGCTGTGTTATAATCTACTAAACAATTTACTTTACAAATCCTGTTGAGTCTTGAAGTGTACTATCTCCTACTTCCTGTATATAGTTCTATATTTATGAATATATATTTGATTAAGGATCATTTTTATTCATCATCACAGTCTTTCCTGTGTTTGTGTATTTTTCTTGTGGCATTTACTCAAGTAGTAAAATAAATAGCTGCAAGAGGATATTGAATGTGGTATTGGTTTACAGTCCGATAACTAAGCATGGTTAGTTCCAAGACTAGTAAAGTATTTTAATGTAAGGCATTATTATATCTTTACAGTAAACTAGGTTTTATTATATCATATATTCTTTAAAGTTTCTGTAAGTCTCTTGACTCTATGGCCCTTAGATAGGCATTGATATGTTCATGAATACTATACTAAGCTTACATCCCTTTAATCATCCTCATCATTTAAAAAAAATCAACACATTTTCCCTTCCAGCAATAGGTGTTAGAAGTTAATTTATTTTATGTGTTCCTTTGCAAAGAAATAGAACTAAAGCTTAAGAATCTAGACCATCTCTTTACTTTATCAGACATTCTTTAAGCAATCTAGAAGGAACGCATCTATTATAGGAGCAGTGTTATTGAGCAAGTATCTCAGTGACCCCCATCCATTTGAATAGAACATTGTTTTCCCCAAAAGGGAAATATCCAAAATAGGAACACCCTCCTTGGTTTCACATAGCCTAAAGTGCAGAGGAAAGAGGGACTAAAAACCCCTATTTCTTGTTCATTGGCCAATCCCACGAGGAAGGTCAGTTATTAGAAAATGGCTACTCTATAGATCTATTTTTCCTTGAGATTAGGTTGGGAATTTAAAACAACCAACACCTTGCATCCTTGCAATCTTGGGTCTATGACGTCCTGCCATCTACTTAATGGCTTGTCAACCCATTTCTGTGCTCTTCAATAAAATTAATTTTCAATCATTAAGATTTTCTTGGCTTCGACATTAAGTTGTTATTATTGGTGACTAAAGAGTCTAAGTTCTTGCCACTAAGGTCTATCTATCTTAGTCTAGGAATATATATTCGACCTATACTTGTTGAAGGAAACAATAAAGTTTATTTTCCTTTGAATTAGATAAATTTCTACTTGTATTAGAAAAAAGAGTATTCCAAGTGAAAGATAGTTCTAGAAACAATAAAGATTATCCATAATACTATTGAAGTAGGGTATATGCATATAAAGATAAATTTAACTAGATAAATATATCTTCATAACTATTGTCTTCATATGAGGTCATCGACCTTCCTCAAATTATAAACTTATGTAGACATGTTTGAGAAATGATATCTTACCTCTATTGAATTGTTACAAGTTCCAATGAAGAAACAATACAATCTTAACACTAATTTTGACCTTCTCAAGGAAAAAGGGAATGTAACCCTATAGTAATACTACTGTTTTATAATAACATTCTCTGATGAATATCAAACTAAAATATACACTAGTCTTTAGCCTTAAATAATGTCTGAGATCTCCAAAATTTTGATCTCATTAAGCTTCTAATACATTGATACACTTAACAAAAGCTTTCATAAAAGAAACATATGGAAATCAACTTAAAAACAACTCAAAACCTTAGCCATTCTTATCAACCAGCCTTCTTTCATAGGTTAAGGATAACTTCTAAGAGTATTACTACGAGTCTGCCATATGACTTTTATCCTCAGACAATTCTGTCTTATATAGACCGTATAACTATAAGACTTTGCAAAGAGTATATTACTTATAACTATAGCTCTTCCTTCTGGTTACACACTTTAAAATATTTTGATAATGTTAATTATATCAATATTATGTATCATGCTCTGGTTTAAATGTTTTCTCTTAGTTTTAAGGATTTCATCCTTTAATTCTAGCTTGTTTGAAACTAAAGTATGGTGCAACAATAAATATAAACCTTTGTCAAAGGTATTTATACTGAGTAGTCAATACTCTCTATAGATAGCTATTATCTTATGAAGTCCATGGCCTCTTAAGGCTCACAGCCGAATAGATAATATAGATAACTACTATACTAGTTATTTCTTATAAGAATACAACTTACATTTTCATAGTATATTGAAAATTAAGCTCATACCTACAACTCTCAAATTCTTCTTCAAACAGACTCGATACTCTTCTCCTATCATGCTCTTCTTCTCCCTTCACACTCCTCTTGCCTGCTGTAAAATCTCCTTTTGTTTACTAATTATCTTTCCTTCCCTTAATGCAAGAAAGGAATCTTCATTTATTTCTCTCCACTACCAACGGTTAACAACTAAAATTCTCTACCAACTTTCCACTTATCTCTTAGCCACCCATGGCCTCTTATCTTGGCAAATGGGAGTATGGAGCTACTGCTCCTTCCCACTCCCCTAGTATCTAGGGAAAAGTACACAATGGGAAACAATCCAATTATAATATTAAAGAACCTTTCCTCTATCAATCAGGTTAATGAATTTAATCATAACCACACTTCAAAATAATTTAATAAAAGATATAAACAATAATGCACCTATTTCAAAGATGTTAGAAATGCATTCCTTTGAATGCCTTAATTATGCTATTCATGAGAATAATACCAATGATGAAGTCTTGTAAAGATGACTTAGGTGTTTGTGTCAAGATTAGACTTGTTTTGTTGATTTCTCATGCGACTTAGCATTCAAAGATGTACACAACCTTACTGATTGTTGATGTAAAATATTTAGTCATTGACATGACAACGATAATATAAATCAAGTATGGAATGATCACAATGTTAAAATATTACTAAGACGCCCAACAACATAAAGAATAAGACTTAACCTCTAATGTGAGTGTGTGCATGTTTCGAGATAGCACAAAGATCATTGTATTCAAATGATCTATCACCCTCTACATGGTGATAATCTCTCCTCATCTTGGAGGGGGAAAAGCACTGTTCCTACATCCACCTCAATTGCACAATAGTAGTTAGTCCATTACATTATTTAACCACGTGCATAATAATACTGTCATAGACGATTATTCTTTGCATATAAAATAATATAAATCAAATGCATTCTATTCTAACACAACTTTACTTTCTTCATAATAATTCCATTGATTAACTATCTGTCTGCTTGAAATAAAATGATAAGTATGTTTGTTTAAGAATGGGGTGTGGCAATAGGTGAAATTGAAATACAAGGCTTAACATTTACAACTATATATAGAGTCAAATCCATAGAAAGTCTTTGCATAGAACTTGCTTTTAGTTTTGAACGATACTCTAAAATGCAAAACAATCCTTACACCATCATCATCTGAAAGAAGAGGGCCGCCTACAACTATTGTCCTCTTACACAATCAGGTATAAACATTCACTTTTGTTTTCCTTACAAATTCAACTTGACATACTCACTACAATGTTACTTAGACTCATAATTTCTATGTAGTGATACAAAACATGGAGCAAGCACAATTTGGAAAGGATTACTCTACACTAAGTACAATTATTATTATACTTTCTAAGAAATAAAAGCCTCGCCTACAACTACTATCCTCTTAACACATTCAGGTATAACATATTTGTTTTTGTTTTCCTTATAAATTAAACTAGACTTCCTCACAATGATGTTAATTAAACTCATAAATCTTGTGTTGGTGAATACAGAACACATAGCAAGCACCATTCGTAAAGGAGGGCTATACACTCAATAATTGTGTATTGCAGGACTTAGTAGTTAATAATGTCCAAAGTAAAATGTATGTTGTATAGATGTTATTGTATAATAAACCAAAAAAAAAACATTTTAACTTTGTGTTCAATGGTAAAAATACCCACTATAGATTTGGTATAAAGCTACCTTGAAAGACGATATGTGTATGTTCTTCAACCAATTAAAATAGAATATTAAAAAACAATTACCAAATGCATCTACATTTTGTTCTTATTATGAAAATGCACAATCTACTTACATAACAATTGTAATCAAGCATCCATGATTTAATATGTCATCATTTGTCACATTTAAACAAACTCGATAACTTTCTTTAACTCATATAATTCATGTTGAATTCTTGTATTATCATTTCTTACATTGAAAAGATAATAGAATAGAAGATACAATTGCCTTCACAATTATCCAATTCTAATCATATTATAATTATGTACATAAACTTGTATATTTAAATTATAATCACATTTTAATTTAAATTTTACCCTATTGACGAATTCATTGCGCGTAAAATTTGTACAACTGCTAGTTTAATTTTATCCCTGGTATATGTAGCCGCTACTCGGCCTCGGAAGTGCTACCACAACTTCAACTCTGTAACTTAAACAGTTATCTTTTTTAACTTTGGAATGGCAAATTCTAGGATTGTTTCGGGATCATAATATATGCATTGGCGTATATTTACTCGAGAGGACAAAAATAAATGAACACAATTTTTCCGTTCAGATTTTATTTCAATTCCAAAATTCACATTTCAGGTAGCTCGTGGAAGCCAGGAGCATTATTTAAACTCGAGTATTACCTATCCAAAGTCAATACTATACGCCTGTAGCTCAAGCGCCGATCATCTCTGATCTCAGACAGAAGCTTTAATAGACGAGCTGTATTGAGTTTGCTCATCATAGAACTTGTGCCACAGCATTACTCCCGCATATTTGGACGACTTCTGGATCTGAGGCAGCACATTGGACTTAAGCGTAGCGGCGGGAATGAAGCCGCTAACTGCAGCTCCGGTGGAGGCCGGAAGTCCCAAAAAGAAACTGGTGGTTTTTGGTATGGAAGTCGTCCACCGGTTCCACGAGCTGAGCAGACTGGAAGCATCTCCGTTGGCGAATTGGCAAGGGGGGTTGTTGTAAAACTGAATCCAAACGTAGTCAAAGAGCCCCGTCTGCAGGGCATTTCCCAGAGAGGCGTCGGGATAAGGGCATTGCGGAGCGGCGCTGAGGTAAACTTTTTTGCCTCGGGAGGAGAGAGCAGACACGGCTCTGGCCAGGTCGTCCCAGTGCTCCGTCGTGGCCTCGATGTCGAAGTCGATGCCGTCTAAAACGGCGTTGCCCAGAGGCCGCGACGAAGACTGCCCGCCCAGGAAATTGTTCCACAGATAGTTTGCCACGTTCTGAGCGTCTTGGAAGGAGGCGATGGAATAGGTTCGGTTGGCTCCTCCCAAGGAGAGAAACACCTTCATGTTTTTCTGCTGGCATGACTTTATTTCGCTGCTCAGCGATTTGCACCCGCCAGAGGAAGGGGTGCAGTGGCCCGCCAGATTCAGCTGCGGTGTGCGGCCGTTTCCAAAGGCGGAAAGAAACGCGAGTATCACGTATTTGAAGTTCCCACTGGCGCAAGTTTGGGTAAGAGAGGCTTCGTAGCCGTTTTGGCCCCAGTATATTGCTATGCTTCCCGCTGCAGACGCCTTCCACACAATACAGGTGACCAGAATAAGGGCACTTGCCGCAGCTCTCAAATTAAGCCTATTCATCTTCATTATACTTGAAATGAATTGAGCAATGATTCAACCCCTACCCACATTATATATATATGTATCCGGAAGGTTCGTGAGAGTCTTTGAATTTCATGGGTGAATAAATAAATGGATAACAATGCTTTTTCACTGGAGTGGTACAGTGGTAACATCTAGACTTGCTGTCTCTTTCCACTGAAACAAAAAGATTCGTTGCAAAGGTGGGCATCGTGTTTACGCACCAACGCGGTTTCCAACGACATCCCAAGCAAGTTGTGTTGAAAAAGCAAGATTACCAAGTCGTAAGAAATTGGAGAGGACTTTGGTGACAAAAATAAAAGCCATACGCTCTTATTCCCGCTAGTCTATAGCTTATGGTTTATATTTTATGTTATGTTTGTATAAAATGCACAGGAACTTCCATCTTAAACAAATAAGTCGATGCGCAGTTAAGACAAATGTAAGTTAACATTGACGTATAGACTGGGCGTAACTTTATGGTGCACAGAGGCCTTGAGGACATTTCATCTGTCACCTGAAGTAGGTACTTGATAACCTCTATTGCCACACATTTTCCCAACTACCCCACCCACTCCTATGGCAATCCATGTGAATTGCTTGCCAAATTGGCCATACCCTGGGATCTAAGATTGCATCCAACGGGAGTTATTTTAAATAAGCTTTGTGAAAGAAGTGATTAACAAATCACTAACACTATACTGCAACAAAGATTGTTGACAGTAAAATTGAAGAGCTGAAAATAAACAATCTAATAGTTATACACATGATGTGTTAAAACTTTTTGTGAATCTCTTATTGAAGGTAAAGTAGTTGAACATACACTAAAAGTTGTGAGGGTTCTTGTCATAGTTTGACCCATTCTAATAAAAAAAAAGTTTGATCCATTAATAGAACATATTCTTATTATTGTTTATGCATAAATTTTTTTAATAAATATTTCACTTGTGTTAATAACTAGCAATCCCACCTTGGTGTGCAATGGGTATGCCGAAGAATGGTGGAAGTTCAACTGCCATGTCTTTAAATGAATGATGATTGTCTTATATCCCTATGACCCATGTCATTATCTAGCATTGGAAGAGACTATCTTACGCTATTGAAGGCTTTGTGGCATTTAATAAATCCCATGAACTAGAACTCATGATCATCCACAATCACTACTTGAATATATTTTTTTACGAGACTGTCTCTATTGGCCGACGAATCCACAACCTTCACCTCGCCGCTGGCATTTCCACCTGCATACAACACAAGTGATCAATCTCCCTCATCTAATAGAAAATCGTGGGCTTTTGCTACTCAGTATTGGCATTTCATTCGATACATGTAGGCAGTGAATGCTTTTGAACCTATAGGTGTTATTCATTTGTACGCACCAATAATTGGAAAGTGTCGACCCAAAAGTTCTCCTTGCTTTCCACATGTACAGACGAAGGTATAGGGTAGACTGAACGGGCATGATTATTTAAATCATCTTGCATCACTCAAGTAAACTATCATTGATCTCTCAAAACAACTCATGTCATCTTTGGATCATTGGCATGAAATGATCAAGTGATTTTCTTTATCGTTGGATCATTAGCATGAAAACTACCATTTCATGAGGCTCCAGTGGAGCTAGAAGACATTACCAAAGCTAGCTTTTTATGTAATTCCCAATTCACTTTGTGCTTGAACTCCTCTACTTAACAAATACTACACCTTTTCCCACCTAGTTTTGTATGCAACTCATAATGGGTGTAGAGGACCAACATTGGATGAGTCTTGCATTGTACTGAGGCTTGACATAATTAATATATTGTGTATTGTGCACAAATAAAACTAATAAATATATATAATAATTAATAATTAATAATTAATATATAATATATTATTATATAATTGTTATTTAATTTCATATATATCTATTTATCTTTGTTTTTCTTTATCTTGCTTCCTCTCTCTCTCTCTCTCTAAATTTCTCTTCCTCTCTATCTTTCTATATCTCTCACCCTCTCTTTCTCTCCTCTTTCTTACTCTTTTTCTCTTTCTCCTTCTTTTAGTCTTTGTCAGTCTCACTTTGTCTCTTTATCAATGCCCCCCTCTGTCTCTTTTTATATGTTTGTGTCCCTCTTTCTAGGTGGTATAAATGCTCTCCCAGTGGTTTACAATATCTTGGCTTGATGATCCAATATCATTGTTTATGTTTCACCTCTCTCTCTCTCTCTCTCTCTCTCTCTCTCTCTCTCTCTCTCTCTCTCTCTCTCTCTCTCTCTACCACCCTCTCTCTCTATCCCTCTCTATCTCTTTGTAAGTTTATGCTACAAAAACCACACAGAGCTCGTGAGAACATTTCATCAGACACCTCTATTGCTAGAATTTTTCACAACTACCCTGCCCACAGTCCTATGATAATCCATGTGAATTGCTTTTCAAATTGACTGAACCCTAGGATATAAGATAGCATTCAAAGGATTTATTTTAAAAAAGCTTTGGAAAGAAATGATTAACAAAGCACTATCAATATACTGCAACAAAGATTGTTGATAGTAAATTTGAAGAGATGAAAATAAACTATTTAATAGTTTTACACATGTTGTGTAAAATATTGTTGAGAATATCTTATTGAAGGTAGGGGAGAAGATCAAGTAGTTGAGCATGTACTAATAGTTGTGAGGGTACTTGTCATCGTTTAATCCATTAATAGAACATATTTTGATTATTGGCTATGCATAAAAATATTAATAAATATTTCACATTGTGTTAATAACTAGCAATCACATGTTGGTGTCCAATGGGTATGTCGAATAGTTGTGAAAGTTCAATTGCCATCTCTTTAAATGAATGATGATTGTCTTATATCCCTATGGACCATGTCATTATCTAGCATTGGAAGAGAGTATCTCAGACTATTTTTTTTGTTTTTGATAAGAGTGTAGAAATACCCAGACTTATATCAAAAGCTATGAACATAATTGCAGAGCATCCAATTACATTTAGTCTCGTTGGAAAAGGCCGCAAGCATTTCAAAACATGCCTTAAAAAATAAGAACTTAGAGTCACCATACATCCCCGATACAGAAGATCCAAGTAGAACAGGATTCAGATCTATTCAAAAAAAGAGCATGCATGCCCAACCTCCTCTCCCAACTAGTGAAAAGCATAGAATACTTAAGCCAAAAACTGACTATCAAAACAATAGAAGCCATTGAAAAGACAAACACCCGAGTCACCGGTGTGGATGGACCTGCACTCGTGCCTCTGAAACTGGCACAATCGAATCTTCGTAGTCCTCCTGTCCCTCCATGTTAGGCTCCTCCTTTATGCTCACAGGTACTCTAGGTAAGTGTGGTGCCTAGTCCAGGGCATGCATATGCAGGAACTAGATTGAGATGAAGACGTCCCTACACCTTCACATGGCCCTGGTGAAGGTGTGGCTATGACCATGCAGAGCTCTATCTAGGCCACTTATACTTCCACATGAGAGGGCTCTTTGGATCGCTTTATACACGCATTCCACCGCTTGTGAAGTTTGCAGCATCTGTATAGGAAATAGGCCACCAACCATAGCCTCCTCTTTGAGTAGATCATAGTATCAAGATGCCAGGTTCCATCTCTCTAGGTTGTATAGATAGATGAAAATGAGGCCATTAGCAATTGCATGGACGAATTTACCATCCTGCATTATGTCCATTATGTTTGACAAGAAAGTAGAGACAACATCTGACCAATGCATCTTCCTATCCTACTCCCCATCCAACCATCTTTGGCCACAAATGTTTTTGATAGCGAACTGAGCTAGGGTATAGTCAATATCAAATATTTGGTTGAGATCTAAGATCCTAACTCGTCCTTTTATTTCTAGTTCCCATGGTAGAGGTGGAAAAAATAATCGAGTATCTAAGGCTATTGAGAGCTTTGTGGTATTTAATAAATCCCATGAACTAGAACTCATGATCGTCCATAGTCACCACTTGAATATATTTTTTTGTGGGATCATTTATGTTGGTTGACAGATCCACAACATTCACCTTCACCGCTGGTATTCCAACTTGCATACAACACAAGTGACTGGTCTCCCTCACATAACAAAAAATTGTGGGCTTTTGCTAGTCAATATTGGCATTTCATTCGATACATGTAGGGAGTGAATGCTTTTGAACTTGCAAGTGTTATTCATCCATAAGCGCCGATAGTTGGAAAATGTTGACCTAAAATTTCTCCTTGCTTTCCACATGTACAGACAAAGGTATAGGGTAGAATGAATGGTCATGATTATTTAAATCGTCTTGCATCACTCTTGTAAAATATTAGTCATTGATCTCTCAAAATGTCTCATGTTATCTTTTGATCATTGGCATGAACCGACTGAGTGAAATTCACTCTCTTTTTTGTATCATTGGATCATTGGCATGAAAAGTACCATTTCATGAGGCTTCAGTGGAGCTAGACAACATTATCAAATCTATCTTTTTATGCAGTTTCCAATTCACTACACTTTGTGCTTAAACTCCTCTACTTTTAACAAATACCCTCACCTTTTCCCACCTAGTTTTATACACAACTCAAAATGCATGCAAAGGACCAACATTGGATGAGTCTTGCATCGTACTTAGGCTTGACATAATTAATATGTTGTGTATTGTGCACAATTAAATATAATAAATATACATAATAATTAATAATTAATATGTAATATATTGCTATATAATTTCTATTTAATTTCACATCTCTCTCTCTCCATCTAGATTTCTCTTTCTCTCTTCCTCTCTATCTTTCTATATCTCTCACCCTCTCTTTCTCTCCTCTTTCTTACACTTTTTCTCTTTCTCCTTCTCTTAGTCTTTGTCAGTCTCACTTTGTCTCTCTATCAATGCTCCCCTCTCTCTTTCTATGGTGGTTTACAATATCTTGGCTTGATGATCTAATATCATTGTTTATGTTTCACCTTTTTCTTTGAAAGGAAGCAAGGTACGCGGAACACACTTTCTACACCAACCTAATGAGGGGAATAGTATGCAAATTCTTTTAAATCATTATAATTGCAGCAATGTTAAACACATAACATAAAGATTACAACAGCAACACAACACATAGAATAAGAGATTGACACAAGATATATCGTGGGGAAAACCTCTCCAGGTAAAAAACCCTACACTCCAAAACCTGCACAATGTATTAACAAATCTGTAAAGGATTACAATACACTTGCAATGCAAGTTCTTCTAGGAGTCTGCAAATGTTATGTCAGGAGTAATTTCAGTAGTATAACAGTACCTATATCAACACTATGCAACTACAACTCCAAAATAATGCATTATATAGCATTACAAGGCAATATTGAGAAGCCTCTAGAGATGGGCGTCCATCTTGGCCACATGGCCATTTACCCAGTCAAAGGACACTTGTCCAACACATTTTCAGCTCTCTTACATCTATCATAACATGGCAGATTTGACTTCCCAAGGTAGAGCACTCTAAGGCTAAAAATACACAATGAGAGATGCTCTTACATATCTTACAGCTATCATAAAAATATGCAACATGACAACACTTAATGTTGTAAGAGAATCCATCATACATGACTAAAAATAGTGTATTCCTCTTACAACATGTCATAGCCCAACTTGGGTGCCCAAATATGCCTTCTCCACATGCAAAGATTCTTTTCAACACTTGTCTTCACTTGTCATGGGAATCTCTATACTTGGCTCTTACATGTCATAGATTCTATCTTACAAGATAACTTGTCCATCATACCATAAGATGCTGACACATGGTATATTAATGCCACCTCAAATGGGACGCCTATGTCCACATGGGATGTGTTGACCATCCTAGTCACCTTCCAAGTTGAGTGACAACTCACCATGCCACTTCACACTAAATGACAAAATAGGATGTGCAACATAAATTATATCATAGGCAAATAAATAAATAAATAAATGATCAATGCTAGGAATTTACAAAGGTTGAGACACCTTAATTCCCAACATTCTCCCACTTGTCAAACACCTTGCAAGAGCCAGTAGACTGACAAGATTTAATTGCTAGGGGGCAAGAGGCCCATAGACTTTGAACACCATCTGAACTTATCTGTGCCCACAGGTTTAGTCAATGCATCTGCAACATTCTTCAAAGTGTCTACTTTCTCCAATATATCACCTTCCCATCTTCTACCATATCATGAACAAAATGATATTGAACACCAATGTGTTTTTTTCTAGCATGGAAAGTAGGATTCTTTGCTAAGCAAATCGCACTCTGATTGTCACAACAAAGAGTAATCTATCTTGCATCAAAACCAATATCTGAACACAACCTTTTCAGCGAAATGGCTTCCTTACAAGAATGAGTTGCTGCCATGTACTCTGCTTTTATCATGGATAAATCAACCACAAGTTGTCTCTTACTGTAGATTTTTTCCATCACACCAAAAGCACGTACTTGTGGTGGAGAGGGATCTCATCATCAATATAGTCACCACGCCAACACCCCCCACACGATAGAGATAGATACAACCACATACCAGGTGGGATTCGTACCCACTACGTACCACATCGATAAGCTGAGCTTACGCAGATGAAGGGTCAAGGGATTGAGGGACTCGAACCGATGACCTGCGCTCTGATACCATGTAGATTTTTGCCATCACACCAAAAGTACGTACTAGTGGTGGAGAGGGATCTCATTGTCGATATAGTAACTATGCCAACACCCCCCACATGATAGAGATGGATACAACCACGTACCATGCAGGATTTGTACCCACTATGTACCATGTCGATAAGCTGAGCTTATGTGGACGAAGGGTCAAGGGCTCGAGGAACTCGAACCGATGACCTGTGCTCTGATACCATGTAGATTTTTATCGTCACACCAAAAGCATGTACGTGTGGTGGAGAGGGATCTCATCATCGATATAGTCACTACGCCAACACCCCCCACATGATAGAGATGGATACAACCACATACCATGTGGGATTCGTACCCACTACGTACCACGTCAATAAGCCGAGCTTACATGGACAAAGGGTCGAGGGCTTGAGGGACTCAAACCGATGACCCATGCTTTAATACCATGTCAGAGGAGCCAAGAAAACTGGACAAAATACTGATATCAAAGGAACTAAGCAAATGTAAGCAAACCAATGACACAAAAGATGATTAATAATTACATAATCACAAATCGGTAATGAATTGTGAACGAGTGTGGTTTACAAATAGTGTTGAGAGTTTGAGTTACTTCGGATTTGACTCAAACACTCAAGGAGTGGTGGCAAATGAGTGTTGACAAGTGGCTTGGACAGTTGTATTGGTCTCTCCAAGTAGACACATAACCACCTAAGGTAGCTTAAAGCCATGTGGGGAATATACACATAATTACTTATTTAAATAATAAGTAATAGTGTTAATATTCCTACACTAACACCCCCCCTTAAGCATAGTTTAGGTGGGCACAATAAAGATGGGTCCCGGTAACTAGGCCTGATCAAGTACCCATGTACAAATGCATCTCTCATAAGGTGGAGAAAGAAAGAAAACCCAGTGGGGAAAAAAACTTTCCTCCAAAAGAGAGAAAAAAAGAAAGTGTACTGGACACGACTCAATGGAAGTGCACTTGACACAATACAACTGAAAGTAATAGTATTTGGTAGATGTTCTTGTGGTGAGAAGAGGGATCAACATGAGAGGAGATCTTGATTCCAACAGTAGGCTCAAGTTGGATAGACTAATTTTGGTCGCTCATGTTTCCAACAGTCTAGTGCACATCAACTAATTCCTATTCAGTTTACAAGATCATGTTGCTCTTGTGGTCAAGAGGGCCATTATGCGAGAACATGCGCTCAGGGATTAGTAGTAGTTGGGGTTTAGAATACTACAATGTTAGATTTGAGAGTGGGAAATGTGGTTAGGTCTAATAGAGTTTTTTTTTGTGGTAGACAACCACGAGGCAGAGCATTAGGGAATAGTGGTTGAGGCATCAAGTTATTTTGATGGTAAGCATACTTCTATTTTATTTGATTTTGGTGCTTCACACTCTTTTATTTGCCCATCCTTGGTTAAGCGTAGTAGGATTGAGGCTCTAAGGCAAGATGATAAATGTCAAGTTGAGTTAACTTTAATAGTGTTAAGTTGACTATAGTCTCCTTAATGAGTGGGTGTGTGTTTGACCTTGGAGCCTTCACTACCACCATTGAATTGTAAGTCCTACCCTTGGGATCCTATGGGATATTCCTTGGTATGGATTGACTTGGAGGGCATTAGGTAAGTATCGATTATCATCGTAAGGCCATTAAGTGTGTTGATGATTTTGGCCTTCAAATTGAGGTAACAGGGGTGCTTAGACCCATTTGTCTTAGCATACTATGTAGTTGAAACAAAGTATGCAAAAGGGAAGTTAGATGTTTTCTATCTCAGTAAGTGATCTTTCTGAGAATGACTTCCACAAGGTATCTCTTGATGACCATCCCCTTCTCAGGGAGTTTACTAATGTATTTCCTGGTGTGATTCCAATTATGCTACCTAAGTAGGATGTGGACTTTCATAGAGATCTTATTCCAAGAGTAGAGCCCATATCATGTGTGCTATACTATATGAACACCTAGAATCTTATTGAGATCCATTTATAGATAGGGGATTTGTTGTAAAAAGGGCATATTCATCCTAGTGTATCCCTTTGAGGAGCAACAATTATCTTTGTGAAGAAGGATGGATCTCTTCATTTGTGCATCGAATACTAGTAGTTTTAAAATAAGATGATGGTGAAGAACTGATATCCCTTTCCAAGGATCAATGATTTGTTTGACTAGATGAAGGGAGATAGGATATTTTCTAAAATTGATCTAAACCTTGGATACAATCAGCTTCATATCCATGAGGAAAATATTCATTAAACTACATTTTATAGTTGTTATGGGCACTATGAGTTCATGGTAGTCCCATTTGGGTTGATGTCTGTGCCCCTATGTGTTTATGAGTTTTATAAATGGAGGGTTTCATATCTATATTGATTGGTTTTTCCTCTTAATGATATTTTGATCTATTCAAGGAGTGTGGAAGAACATGAGGTCCACTTAATCTAGGTTCTTTAGTGTTTGTGTGATAACCAATTATTTGGTAACTTGCAAAAGTGTTAATTCTTCCAATCTGAGGTGAGGTACTTCGGCCATGTTATCTCTAGTGAGAGTTATTTTTTTTATCCCTTAAAGATTTAGGCCATTGTAGATTGGCCAATGTGCATGAATGTCACAAATGTTCATAGTTTCATGGGACTAGTTGGTTATTACGATTGGTGTGTCCTAGACTTTCCAAGATTGGCTCATCTGATCACTTCTCTTCAAAGGAAAGGGAATAAGTTTGTTTTGTTATATCTATGTGAGAAATCCTTCCAATGTCTTAGGGAAAGGCTAATTAGTGTACCAATCCTTGCAGTGGATTTTGTGGTTTGCATGGATGCATCATTAGAAGGTTTGGGAGAAGCTCTTATGTAGGAGGGTCAAGTGATTTCTTATGAGTCACATAAGCTCAAATATTATGAGTTGAATTGCCCCACCCATAATTTAGAATTGGAAACTATCATTCATGCACTTATGCAATGGTGACATTTCTTTTTGGGCCATAGATTTGAGCATCATACTGATCATCAAAGCTTGCAATACATATTCATGCAACCAAACTTAAATGCTCAACAACATTGATGGATGGAATTTTTGTACAAATATGATTTTGGTGTTTAATACATCACGAGAAAGGAGAATATGGTTGTCAATTATTTAAGCAAGAGGAAGCATGAGGTCTCAATTTTGTCCCTATGTACAGATCTATAGGAGCATATTTTGGAAAAAGCTCCCTAAAGATTCATGGTTTTAGGAAGTTAAAGTAGATATAGAATCCTAGAGGACCCTTGGGGTAAAATATTCTAGTTTTTTCATGGAGTTAGATGGATTATTGCAACATCAAGTGGTTGTATTTATGTCCCTGATTTAGGTAGCCTTCATCTAGTTGTGATGACTAAGGCACATCATGCTCCTTATACAACACATCCTAGTGTGAAGAAGATACATACATGTTGATCTTTGTCAATTGTTCCATTGACACTTGGGAATGAGGAACAATGTCACTAGTTTTGTTGCTAGGTTTCTTGAGTGTCAAAGAGTAAAGTCTAAGCATCAACATCCATCAGGTCTCTTGCAACCACATGATGTAACTCCTGAATGGAAATGGAACATAGTTTCCATAGACATTATTGTTGGGTTGCTTGTTTCTTCTCATTGTCATGATGCCATCATGGTGATAGTAGACAAATTGACAAAGGTTCCCCATTTTTCACCCATGAAGGCATCCTATAGTGCTACATTGAAGGCATGTAGCTTTATGGAGGAAATTGTATGCTTGCATGGAGGACCTCGTAGGATCATTTTGGACTATGATCTTATTTTCACATCATTGTTGTGGACATTCTTGCAACATGCTTTTGGTGCCCAAATTAATTTTAGCTCTACCTATCACCCTAAACTAATGGTTAGAGGGAAAGGGTGAATAAGGTGTTAGAGGATATGCTTCAAGTATGTATGATATGGACCAACAAATTTGATGTGAGGAGTAATTATATCTAGTCAAGTTTTCTTATAACAATGGTTACCATAGTTCTCTTAGTATGTCACCATTTTAGGCCTTGTATCGACATTTTTGTACTCCCTTGAGTTGGGATAGACTTGAAGATAAGGTTATTCTTGGCTCAAAGATGCTTTAGGATATGGAGCAGTAGGTAATTCAGATCAAAGACCAATTGTTGACTACCTAGAATAGATAAAAGAAGTATGTCGATGCCAAGAGATTGGATCGACATTTTTCTATTGGTGATAATGTGTTTTTGAGACTACAACCACACAAGATCCCAATCTGTTATGGAAGATGTAACAAACTAAAAATCAAATTAACTAACAATAAATAAAATTTTAATTTTTTAATAAATAAATATAACTATAACACATCATCATTTGAATCCATAATACAACACTAAATGTAAATAGTAAGCCATTAAACTAAATTTTCTATTATCATGTTTCTTTTTCAAGATAACTATTACAATGAATACATAAATATTACACAAGTACATCAATGCAAAGTACTTATCATAAAATTTTACATGTAATTATACAAATTACAAATTCAATGTCATAATACTCATAAACAATTTTATCACTGAGTTCAAGCTTCATGGAATTTTATCTTGGTGTGTGGAGGGAGAGAACCATTTGGGTGCTTTGACTCCAACCAAAAACTAGTAGTCTCCCGCACACCCTCCTACTGAAAGTGGCCCTAACCTTTGTAAGGGAAGCAAATAAAGGAATCTACAAAATGTACCAAGCCATCTAAGAACCAAGTGTAAAGTACTGACTCTATTACATGCAATCTTCCATACAACCTTAGATACCCTCAAGCTAAGTATGACAACTGACTGACATGCAACCCTAGCAGATATTGTGAATTGACAATGCAAGCAACAGTTGAATTACTTTGGCCAAAGTATTTGAAAATAATTTCACATTTTAAAATGGATATGTGGATCATTTGTTCACACACTACTATCTCAGCTTGACTCAAGAGAACAACTAGTTTACTGAATACATGAGTATTTATACAACACCTCAAGCAATTAAATAAATAAAATATTTACATCATTTACTCATCCTGTCACCAACTTAACTAATCATCCAGTTTCATCTTATTAGTCCCTGCCATAGGCAGGATAACTGTTGTTTTCACCTCAGTTTATTAATCTTGCTTCGTTAACTGTGCAAATGAAAAAAAATATACTTGGGCTAAAGTTTTTTTGCTTCGTTAACTGCGCAAATGAAAAAATTTATACATGGGTTAAATTTTTTTTTCCCTTAAAATTTTATGCAGAAGAAATTAGTGTAAACTAATTTTCTGATTGGACAATTCATTTTTAAGCCCATTGGTAATGGTTTATAGCATTAATAAAATTCATAAATATTTCCTACGGTGAGGTGAATGTTTAAAAACATGGATTTTATTTTTGCTATGCGTCAGGATTTGTGGCAGCAGAATGACGGAAAGAATTTCCGTGAGGCTTCGTGGCAACAGAATTTTTTATGTAGTATTATCTACCAGCCATGTAATCTATAGCATGCACCGTACAACTCCAAAGCACAGGAAGGTGCTATGCCTGCATTTTTGTCAAAACGTTTTCCATTAACAAAGACACTAGATTTCCCAACAATTGTCCCTGCATGCAGTTGAAATTTGGATACACAGTTTGTAGATAGATGTTGCTGGATGTATAAGTCACTGAAGGACACAAGTCATGGGCAGTCTAAGAATATGTTGGTAATAATTCTTGTTCTGTTTTACTTCCACACAGTTCATAACTCTACTAAAAATTTAGAAGGTTCTTGAGTTCCCCAAAGGCTTTGGACAACCTTACTAATGCCACAGACTATTGTAGCCTTAACCCTTCTGTGTCATTAACCATTGTGTGCAGTGAATACCCCAAACAAGGACATTGATGCTCTTCTTTTGCTCCCACCTACTACTTATCCCCTTCCTCTGCCACCTGCTATTCATTCTCTTCCTCCTGTGAAGTACAATTTAGCCACATGTTGATTCAGTTGGATTTGGAATAGACAATCTCACTGTAGAGCTCGCTATGAGTGATTTCCTAGCTTCTGTTTTCCAATACTCTCTAAATATAATGTTAGGGGTTTAGACCTGAAAAGCTTTGTAGGCTAAAATTATTCATAGTCAATTCGGTTTAGCTACAAACTGGATTTGTGTTTAGCACATCTTGGAGCTATATACTTGTTGTCGACAGCAACCAGTAATTGTAAATGTAAATCTAGTAGTATTAAGAACGTTATGCAAAACATTTTATGTAGTAATTTAACTAAATAAATTTCAAAATTAGCAGTGTGAGATACTGTATGCTAATATATATTAAAATTCACATGCTGCAGATCAAGCCAGCTTATGTGATTACTACCTAGGTGGACTGTGCAATCAGGCTACATAGCAGACATGTAACCTGTTTAGAAATTCATCGCAAAAAGAATAATATTCTTATTTCAGGAGACACAGGTATTCACAAGATTTTATATTCCATTGGTGCCTTCCATGCTCATTGAATGCATTTTGATGTAGGTTACTTCCAAATTTTGAAACAAAATCAGAGACTTATAACCATAGATTGGATATTTCTTTTAACCTATGTTTGCATCCTAAGTAACATTTTAATGTAGAATACTTTAAAATCCTAAAATACAAATAGAAACCATGGAAGACAATGGCACGCTGGTTCAAGAACTTCTTCATTGCATCCAAATCTCTCTTTCAAAGCAACAGTTGACTGCTCCATTTGTACACAATAGCATAAAATTGTCCCATTTTGTTATTGCTGCATTCAATCAAAAAATCTAATATTAAAGCATTCTAGACAGTATTAGTCATTCTACAGGAAGTAAAGACTATAGCAGGCAGTGGGCTCTAGAGTGGCAGAGATGGTGAAGCTTGTGGAGGAAGCCCAAAACCAAGAGTCTTTCTCGGAGTAGTTTTTACAGTGATTTGCCAAGTACTTTACCCCAGGTATGCTATTTTTACCCTGTTAAACCAAGCCATGTCCCAGAGCTTGAAGGGGATGATAGCTGTAGCAGTAGAGCACCCTAGTATACTGAGCATAGTTAGAGGGAGGTCTTAGAGCTGTTCCTACAAAATAATCTAGCTAGTATGTGGAAAATAGTAATCTTTTTAGGTTGAGCCCTAGTTTGCATATGGAAAATAACCATCTTTACTAGATATATTTCCGTGGTTGCATTAATGGCAATAGTGCCATTTATCAAGCTGTCATTGAATGCTCATAAATACTCATACAAAGCGCTGCCCCTGTGTTCTTGTCATCTGTACCCCTATTTTTACTGCTTGTGGCTTGGCCATTGTTGCAAGGCTTCACCTTCTCATCAAAGGTGGAGGGTTTCTAGAAGCCTTGGAAAGTGGTAGCATACTACAGGCAACAAAGCATTGAGTTGTCTGTTGAGGTGAAGGATTTGAATATATTGCAAGGAGAGGGCATCTACGGGCTAATTGCTAGCCAGAATCAGAATATTTACATTGGCGACAAGTGTTTGAAAACTCAGCTTTGCTGGGGCCAAGGTAAAGTTTACACTTGAAAAAGTAATTATTTATACGTTTTGCATACATGTCTGCTAGCAGTTGAATTTGTTTGCATGCTATTGCAGAAGGGGCCACGTCTAGGACGCATTGAACTTGGTGGCATCCCAGAGGGCATATGTGCAGAAGGCAGGCCAGGTGGCATACCATGGTTCATATTTGGCGAAGGCCCAAATCCAGGTTGTTGATGCTGTTGCTGCTGTCCACCCGCAAATGGAGGATGATGGATAGGAGGACCTCTTCCTTGCATTACAGGACCAAAAGGCCGATTCATGTTCATCATCCCTGGAGGCAAACCCGGAGGCCCTAGAAGCTGATGTCCAGAGGTCGCTTCCTAAATTGAGGAGCATTCCTTGGAGGCCCATACATTTTGAATCAAATTGTCTGCAAAATAACAGATACCAAGTTCCTTATTTCACTTTCCATGCCCCTTCATAACCCTAAATTTCCATATCTCATTACACTAACCAATTTAAAGCCTCCATATCAATTCAAATTTTCTCAGAAGCAGAAACCCAATTCCAAATCACTCCAGGCTGATTCTAATATGCTCATGGGACTCACAACCTTCCAATTTTAAACTTTACAGGAAATTACAAAACCAAGGATCTCTTGCAAAAACAAAAGCAACTTAACAATCTCAATTCCTATTGTTTAGGTTAATTGTCAAAGCTGTTTATTTGGCTCGGTAAGGGGATTTATGTAGAAGTCTTGTCTCTACTATGTACTGGCGTGCTTTATTGCAGGGCTATATATTCATTCATGTTATGATCCAATATATAATGCTGGTGAATAGATTTATGCAGGATCTGACAATGTGATTTCGCACCTGGTGGAACTGAGCAAGAGGAAGCTGGGATGGTCATCATAGTTTTTGCAGTTTTGTAACATATTGTCCTTAAAATCCTTTCGTGTTCAATTACATTTCCTTTAAAACATTCAATGGGGAGCACCCATTTTTGATGCAGGACAAGCATTTGTAATGATGGCTGCAGCTTTTGTCTCACTTGTTGAGGTTTTCTTGCCATATTCCAAATTCCAATATTCATTTTTTTATCTTTTGGGTGCTAACAACTTTGTTCATTTTCCACATGTTGTTTAAGTGTATTGATTGTTGTGCTTTGAATTGGCAATCTAGTGGTGCATTTTATGTTGTGTCAAGGTTTGCAAGTGCTGCATCTCCTCCTCCATCTATCCTCAGCCGAGCTATAGGCTGGCAGGTGAATAATGGGGTCTTTCTTCTTACCACTCTCCATCCTTAGAATTGACTAGCAGGAAAATAAAACTTTATAAAAGCTACCACTGCAAAGTAGTTTTGGCATACTGCTAATGCAAACTATTTTTGCAATCTTAGGCAGGGACTGCAACTATGCACCACAGCCCTTGTTTAACTTGAAACTAGTCAAAGTATGTGGTAATGTGATTAAATCACCAAGCTAGGTCAGACTACTTAACAAATCAACAATAAGCCATCATAGACTCCACATAGCAAGCAAAAAAAATAGCGCATATTCTATCTCAACTGAAATTATCACTATTCACTGCAACATATATATATATATATATATATATATATATATATATATATATATATATATATATATATATAGAATTGGTGGTGTTGGTCGGGATAGCTCTGGAGATGTTCAGTTTATCTTCTTTGTTTATAAGGGTCTTCATACTAATAAACTAATGGAGGCTCAGGCTATTTTAACAGCTGTGGAGCGTGGAAGTCAATTGGGATGGCGAAGGATCATATGTGACTCTGATTCCTAGGTTATGGTGAACTTGTTGAATAGGCGGCATTTAGATGATGTCAGCTGGCATTTGGCTTTGATTGTTACTCAGATTCTTAATCTCCGTACTTCTTTGGAGTTTGTTACTTTTACTCATATTCCTAGAGAATGGAATGGTGCTGCTGATTGTTTGGCTAAATGGGCTTCTGAGCATATTTATGATTGGAATTTGATGGACCGAGGCCATTTACCCCCAGATTTGTCTCAACAGTTGGATCACTTGGTGGAGCTTGATAGGGCTATGTAATTCCCTTGCTTTGTACTTCTTCTTGTTTTAATAAATTTTTACCCCTCCTTTATGTTAAAAAATCACTAACAAAAATACAATTGTGTTTCCTTATTGCTTAATAAAAACATAATCAGCTTTACAATTGAGTCATATCCTTTGATGGAAAATCTTCATATTCACATTAAACAATGTAAATATCTAACTGCATAGAGTTATGCTCTGTTGTTTATCAATCATGACTATATCTTAATCTAAATGTAAACGTACTACTCTCAAGACAAGATCATGCATATTTCTCATTACTCGGTCGAACATGCACAATACTAACTTCACACGTTTGAAGGAGAGTTTCAAAAATATGGTTTTAATAACATGTATAACTATAGTTTATAACTTCACCGTCAATATAATAATAATAATGAGTAGATGCACAAATGCATACAATCAAGTATACAACCATACTCTAGGTAATATTTTTTGCATATATGTAAAAGTAATATTTATAGACTCTATACAACAGTATCCATCACCATCTATTGCCACCTTCAATCACACATACTGAGTAATGAAAACCTATGCACAGTTGTTATCGACATGTAATTGTAGAATTTAATAATATATATGGCTGTTCGTCAATAGTGACAGACTTTAAATTGATTGATTCAACATGCTTCTCAAGAGTGGTGATGAAGTTGGCAAGAAACAGTGGTAAATACCTGACTGCAGCCAATTTATTTGCATGTGTACATTTTCCAAGGACAATCTCTATGTGGACTGAATCCTACACATCATAAGTGGCGTTGAAATTCACAAAATAGTGACGAATACAGCGGACTGTAAGAACTAGATATTCTGCTATTTATTACACAAAGAATACTATTATTCCATTTCTACTATATTTTACTATATGAGTTGTTGTCAACCTGATGAAGGAAAGAGTATACACCTAAACTCGTTTACTTTTCATATAACAGAGGAATACTAGATATAATCATGGGGTTCAAGTAGTATAACCCAAGGTTGCCTACACATAGTTGAACATAGGTTTATAATCCTATTCGAAAATAAAGCTTTTTAATGATAGAAATAAGCTTTGGATTCAACAAAACTTAGACAGAAGTAAGGAATTGCTGTTATGGATAGTGAACAACATTATCAGATAGAGAATTAAACACTAGTAACAATAACATAAGTCACGGATTAATAAGGAGTGGCAAGTATCAAAATTTGCGTCATTTATATGACAAGTAGTCTCTGGTTATAACTAGAACAGAAGAATGTCAACTTACAATTTTTTAACTGTGATTATCACCATCAAAATAAGTTGCAAGTTGTTGTCATATTCACAGATAGATAGCACTGAAATAATTATAAGTGCAAACATGTATGCATGTATAATTTATACATGTGAATTCAGAATAATGGTTTCAAAATAATAGATAAATCTTAATCTCAATCTGGCTTGCAAGGACTTGACCGCTCCAGGTAACAGTGGCATGGCAATTCATAACTTAGTAGATGGTATTCAACGCTGGCCCAACGCCTAAATTCGATTCGGAAACAAATGCCTTAAAGAAGAATGACAGTAAGAATTCTCGATTTACCAAATACATCCTCACAATGGTTTGCTACGGTATCTTTACCCTTCAAAGAATAGGTCATTGCAATAATGACCTTTGAGTGGAGACTTTCATGAAACAAGGGTTTTGATAGGAAATAGTTACTCCCAAACAGAGTGCTATAACAAACAGACTCAAGGATTAAACACATTCTTAAATGCATGCGAGACACGCATGATCAACATCTTTGTTTTTCTATTTTTCTGTTATTATTTTTAGTTTTTATATAATGCATGGTAATGCATAATAACTGCATTTTTACGCAGTATACATAGTGTTACTTTTAGATATAAAACTGCTTTTACCGCAGTGCTTTTTAGCTTTAGACAGACTGCAGAGAATCTCTTTTATATGCATTATTGTGATCGTTGTTTCTGTATAACGATGAACAACAGATTTAATATTTTTTGAATATATAGATTTTTTATTTTTATTTTTTCTGTCAATGGGCAGCATTGTGTAATTTTTATTCAGCTCAGTTTTTTTCTTTCTATTAACGGTTTTCATAGTATAGTGTAAAAACATTTTTAATTTCTTTCAATTGGTATTGGAGCAGATTGCATGAATTTTATTTTGCAGGTGACAATTTCAGCTTAATGGTTATCTCCAAATGGCTAATGGCAGTAGCTTCTCTTTGTTGGAGTACAGACAACACTGTACATACTTTATCAAAGCAAGAAACTGTGCATTAAAGAATTGAACATTCAAGTATGAAGGACACATGAACCATGCATCAAATGAGACCATAACAGAAAGATTTCAGGAGTGGAAAACCCTCATGGGGCAGAAAAACCACTCAGTAAATGTCTCACTAGCTTATTCAAAATCATGTCTCACTGGCTACATAAAAATGTCTCAC
The DNA here is from genome assembly GCA_027924645.1 of Cunninghamia lanceolata. NCBI lineage: Eukaryota > Viridiplantae > Streptophyta > Pinopsida > Cupressales > Cupressaceae > Cunninghamia > Cunninghamia lanceolata. Next base: position 1,074,346 of record BSBN01001040.1, on the reverse strand, counting down.
TGGCTTATTCAGAATCATGCCTCACTGGCTACATAAAAATGCCTCACTGGGAAATACAAATGTGTCTCACTGACATGAATATGCCTCATTGGCAGAATGTACCTCACTGGCTTTTGGATGCCTCACTGGCTATTGGACAATTAGGTGAGCAAGAAAGAAAAAACTCAATTCAGGGGGTTGCCCTGATTCATTACAATGCAATAACATATATAGCTCCAAAACCCTTATCTCTCCTCTTATACAAGTTTGACAATCTTTGTGCAAACAAGCACTATTACATAGCCTATGTCTCCTTTGTCAAGATTACAAAAGAATAGTACAAAAAGATGAATTTCTGATCACAATGCTATCATGATGCAATATGTATCCAACCCCACTATGCTCTCAAAATAAATCTCACTTACAAGAGCTTCCAAGAGTATCAGTATTATCAAGAACCAATCAACCAAGTATTTTCACTACATCACCAACCTTAACTAATCCATTCTTCCTTTACAAAATCTGCTTAAATAAATGATGACAACAATGGTGACAAATATCTTATCATTTCACTGCAAGTACATAAGAGACAGACATTTGACCTTTCATTCAAACCCTTACATATAACACCATCTTATGAAACTTGCATCTTTCTCCTTTCATTGCAAATCAATACAATAGAGATTCAACTGCATAAGAAAATATTACCTCCTGAAGATAGCACATCATATCTCATAGGTAAAACCTCCATTCATTTGGAAATCTTCATCAGTTCTTAAGCAGACTAAAAGAAAGTTTCCTTGACAAATATAAAGCTCATCTTTACTATGAAGGCAACCACCATATGTTCTCATGTGCTTCTATTTTAATGCATTTAAACTCTCCACGCTTGATCAAATGATATGCTACACATATAGACATGAAGACATGTCTCTTCCAAACCCAACACACCAACTATCTCATCTATAGACAACATACAAAGCCTACAATTAAAATCCCTAGCCCTCGGTAGTTTTCAATCAGTTTTAGAAGGGTAGTTAGGGCTTCATAATAAACCATCCGTCAAAGTTTATTGAGGATAAAAAAACCGTTGGCATTTGAATTTCTTTTTAAATGTGGCCATCGATCATAGTTTCCCCCCTTTGAAATCAAGGGATATAATTTAAAGTTACATTCGTTTGAATCCAGACTTGATATAGCCGGTTAGGGGGAAGTTGAGGCCAGTAAATACTACGACTTGAGAACCCTTTAGTAAGTCAATGTTAAGTGAAGAACCTGCAGTTATAGGTCAACCAAAAATTAGAACTAAAGGCATAATGGCATAATGGCACATTTAGGGCTTGGTTCTTAACTTAGAAAAATACAAAGAACTTATCTTTGAAAAGCTTTAGGGCTTGATCTTCAAGAAAACCAATTAAACCTTATGTAGAAGAAATCAAGAGTTTTCACTATAGAATATCAAGTGACAATGGAGATTGCAGAAGACCCTTGAGAGAGATTTTAAAACTTAGTGTTCCTAGGGTTTTGGGAATAAGTATAAGAACATCATGAGCACTTTGATAAACAACTAATGAGCAACAACACCATGAGCATGCACACAACTCTTGTAAACTCTAAACATCATCATGAAGACCCTTGTATATCATATCAATGCCTACTCAACTCAATAACTCACCATATCAATGCAAACTCACCACATGAAGGTCATCAAGAAGACCTCAAAGATCATGCCAATGATGCCTTTTGAAATGAAGCAAATAGTTCTTGTGCCCCTTTGAAGATGATCAAAACTTGGTGAGCACAACATCAAAGAATCTAAATACTGATCAAACTAAAACAAGAAACCTTCCATATCAGAAATGAACATTACTTGCATAATGGATCAAGTACCTCATTCTACTCAAGTGAATCATGTTCATTTGCAACATAATCATATTGCCAAGGAGATAAAAACACCATTCAAGTAAAGGAGATCATGCCATACTACCAACTAAACCATGACCAACATACCTAAGCATATGAACCTCATCATGATATCATGGAACATCTTAATTTGCATCACAAGACATCCTGCAATAGTGAAGTAACTCCTCCTGCACCTGATTGACACCTTTTTTGTCATCAATGACAAGTTTTCATCACCCTTTCTAGCTTCTGTTGTTTATAGGAGATAACTATAAATAATGGAGTATCAAAATGAAGAACAAGAAATTATAGATAACATTTTGAAATCTCTTCTTCCAAAATTTGATCCAGTGGTGATAGCCATTGAAGAAAGAAAAGATCTAACCACATTCAAAGTAGCAGAGTTGGTTGGTTCTTTACAGTCTCATGAGGAGCATATGCAATGTTCTACAAAGAGTTTGGTACAAGCTTTCTAGTCTATAGTAATAATTGAAGAAAAATCTACAACTCCTTTTTCTCCATCAAATAAGTATCAAGAGGAGCCTTCAAATAGTAGCAGATGTGGTAGAGGAAGAAGCTGTTGGTGTATAACCTTTAATCCTAGGCAGATACACTTGCTTTAACCATAGTTAGGCATATTTTCCACATGTACTTTGAAATTGTCAAATTAGTTAGTCATTTTGGAGAGGTGTCGACTTGCATCGACACCTCACGCTATCTTTGTGGGTGGTTACTCACCACCACTTCATGTAGAGGAGTCCTATCCTTGTTTGGTGGAGAATCAGGTACTCACACTCGCCTATTTATATCTGCCTCATTTATGAATACAATGGGTCAATTTCATTTGGAATCTCATGCTTGTTTGTCTACTCCACGATCTTGGTGTTTTTTACATGGTAGCAAAGCTTTGCAGATTAGTTTTTGAGCCGCCTTTGCTTGCTATTGTAATCATCCCCATTGACACTAAGCTTCATATCATGAGGCTTTGTTCTTTGGTTGTTCTTTCTTGTTAACTGTGTGTTTTTTTTGTGTTGTCTTCAGGAGGACGTGCTTCAAGCAATAATTGCCCATTGAAGGCACATCATACTCACCTATTGCAAAAGGCAACGGGTTTGCATTTGTAGTCAACAAAGGACCTGCAAGAGAAGCCAACTGATACCTTGAAAGGGCCTACAATGGTAGTCTTTCGACACCCACACAAGGGCCTGCAATGGATGCTCACAGAATGCCCACACAAGGGCTTGACACAACACTCTCAAGCAGTGCCCACATGCCATCTTGGTGGTGCCTTCTATGACACACAACAACATCTAAGAGTTGCACCCTTTTGGCACCTCAGGTGACCCTATTCACCCTCACATCAAAGTCTAACCCCAGCCATTGATTGTTGTAGTAGTGACGCCATCTGAACACCCCTGTTGAAGGACATCACACTCTCCCTCATGTCTCATGTAGCCTGGTCCAATCAGTGGCATGCACCCTCATCTAGCCTGCGTAGAAGGGCCAAACCCTCTAGAAGGCTACAACCCTCCACAAACAGGCTGCAGTCCTCCAAAAGCAGTTGCTAGCCTCTCTCTAAATCAGGTACGGGTCAAGCTGACAGGAAACAAAGGGGGAGCTCTATTCTTCAAGTTTTCTTTGGCTCTATGTGTGTGCAGAGATAATTTGCCAAGGAGAAGGCCTGAACAGAGGAGTTTGAGCCCTATTCAAAGAGTGGGCAGACGAGTTAGGGTGCACACCCTACGTTGGAGGAAGTTACAGCTGCCATTGCCCTCATCTGGCTGCCATAACACTCTTGGCTGCCCTTACAAGCAATGTGCCTTAAATTTGGGCATTGAAAAACTCTATTGTGCCCTATTTTGGGCTTTAACCTCTTTCCCTTCTTTTTTGGCGTGAGTTTTTTTTTTAATTTGCAAAGTCATTATTTGCTTTTTTATTAAAAATTGACAAGGCAAAATATTTTCCCTAAAAGCAAACCATTGAAGGGGAAATTAAGCATTTAAAAAAAAAAAACATGCACTCAACATAAAGTGTCGCTTAATTATGGGGGGTTATACCTAGAGGTTATTTTATTTGGCCTTAGTTAAAAATTTGTAAAAGAGGAATCAATTTTATCTTTTGCAATGAATTTGGCAAATGGGGGGTAATCATAATAGTTTTTGTCATTTTTTGAGGTTTTTAAAGGCATATGTGTTTTCCATCCACCTCTTGACATAAACTTTGAAGAACTTGTATTAGCAAGAATGTTTGTAAATGTACTCACATAAAGTGCTGCACAAAATTGATTGTGTGTTTCCTTAGGAAGGGAGTTTGAGAAATTATTGTATAGACACTAAATTATAAAGTATAATGGGGGGCTATACCATCACAACACAGATTTGTGATTCTCACCTCATGTGAGTGTGTCTTGGAGCACACTCTTGATCTTAGTTTTTCTGCTCATATTCTCTTAGCATTAAGGGGGGACTATGATGTTATGCTAATGCTTCTTTCAATGAAGCAAAATATTCTTTTTGGAAGGCCTCAAACCTTCCTTCTAATCTTGATCTCTCGTATGGGGGATTAATTCAGTGGATCACAGTTTGAGGTTCTAATACTCCTAACCACAGTACTATCTATATTATTGACTTCACAGAGTTTGGTTAACTTTGTTTACATCATCGAGTAGTGTTCGAATGTTGACTCATGCAGCATCTTGTATCTCTTATCTCGATCTATAGTTCTTGAAGGTTTGTTGATTCTAGCAGTCTCTAGTCCATCATCGACAGAGTTTACAAATTTTACATGCTTCAAGAGTTCATCATGATGCTCCGATCATCAAGGGACATCTTTTCAGAAGGTCTTAAATCCTTCTCTTTTATCTCTTTTGGAGGATAGTTTTTTCCCATTGGGTTTTCTATCTTCCTCTGTTTTTGAGAGATTTGCATTGTGCATGGGTACCTCCCCAGTCTCATAGCCGGGACCTATTTTTTTCATAAACTCACTTAATCTATGATTAAGGAGGGGTGTTAGTGTATAACCTTTAAGCCTAGGCATATACACTTGCTTTAACCATAGTTAGGCATATTTTCCACATGTAATTTGAACTTGTCAAAGTAGTTAGTCATTTTGGAGAGATGTCGACTTGCATCAACACCTCACGTATCTTTGTGGGTGGTTACTCGCCACCACTTCATGTAGAGGAGTCTTATCCTTGTTTGGTGGAGAATTAGTTGCTCACACTCACCTAGTTATATCCACCTCATTTGTGAATACAATGGGCCGATTTCATTTGCAATCTCATACTTATTTGTCTACTCCATGATCTTGGTGTTTTTTTATAGAAGCAACAATAGAGGAAGAGGAATAAGTTATATGGATCAGAGAAGAATCCAGTGCACGTATTGTGAATGATATGGACACTATAAATCTAAGCGTAGAAAGAACAAATCTAACTTAAATACGTCAAAATCCAAGTATACTGAAGAGTCCATTGAAGAAGTAAAAAATTGCACTTTCTTCACATGTGACTTGGCAAAGGAGCACCAAAAGATGTGTGGTTCCTAGATAGTGGCTGCTCAAATCATATGACTAGTAAATCTAATCTCTTTGTCAAATTAGATGAATATGTAAGAAGTCAAGTAAAATTTGGTAATGATAAAGAGGTTGATGTGATGGGAAAAGGTACCCTTGCTATAAAGACTAAGCAAGGAGGAACTACTTATATTCATGATACTTTGCATGTGCCAAAGTTACAACATAATCTTTTAAGTATTGGGCAGCTTGTAGCAGAAAATTATAAAGTTGTGTTTGAAGATATATTTTGAAAAAATATTTGATAAATCAATTAATTATCATCTTGTAGAAAAGGCTCCTTTGATATAGAACAAGTTATTTTCTCTCACATTGCTTTCTACTAATGTGCATGCCCTCAAAGCAACCACAAATAATTCGTGGTTATGGCACAAGCATTATGGACATTTGAGTTTTCAAATATTGAGTTTGCTTCACAAAAAAAACATGGTGATAGGACTTCCAATGATTCAAGAAAAACAAAAAGTTTGTTCAGGGTACGCTCTTGGAGAGCAACACTGAGATAGTTTTCCGATGAATAAATCATGGAGGGAAAAATCTCCTATTGGGCTTGTGCATGCTAATATTTGTGGTGATATGCAAGAGTCATCTTCGGTTAAGAATCTTTATTTTTTGACTTTTATTGATGGTTTTTCTTTCCATACATGGATCTATTTTCTTAAATAGAAATTTGAATCCTTTGAATGCTTCAAGAAATTTAAGGCTATGGTTGAGAATAAAAGTGGGTATTATCTCAAAATACTCACAATAGATAGAGGGGGAGAATTCACTTCAAAAGATTTTTCTAACTTTTGTAACAATTAGCATCAAGAGATAGCTTACTACAACTTATACTCCCCAACAAAAATGGTATTGCAAAAAGAAAGAACCATACCATTATGGAAATGGACGAACTATGTTGAAGTCAAAAAACCTTCCTAATTGTTATTAGTGAGAAACAATGGCAACAAAAATATACATCTTGAATCGAAGCCCCAAAATTAGTTCAGAACATCACTCCAAAGGAAGCTTGGAGTGGTCACAAGCCTTCTATGGCTCATCTCCCTATATTTTGTTGTCTAGCATATGTTCATATTCCAGTTTAGAAGCAGAAGGAGTTGGATGAAAAATACCAACTTTGTATCTTTGTGGGATATTATGATGCAACTAAAGGTTATAGATTTTATAATCTTGACACAAAGCAAGGGATTCTGAGTTGAGATGTGGTTTTTGATGAAGGGGGAGTATGGCAATAGCAAAAAGGTTTATATAAAAGGACACCATTAATTATAAACATAGAAGATGATAGTGTTCCTCCTCTCCCCACAAGCTCGAGTGGAAGTTCAAGCTCCAATAGTAGCTCAAGTTTGAGTTCTCCAAGCTTAATTTCACCAACTTCTAATAGCTCAAATTTAGGTGATAGTTTTAGTCCAGCGTCAAGTCTAAGCTCTTAAAGAAAGGTATGAAGCTTAAATCAAATTTATTAGAGGAGTACAAATATAAATCCAATTGTTAATTTTGCTTTTCTTAGTCAAATTGAAGTTGAACCCTCCATGTATGAAGTAGCAGTAAAAGAGAAAGTATGGATTGATGTTATGAATGAAGAGATGGAAGCAATAGATAAAAATAATATATGGGAATTAGTGCAGCTTCCAAAAGATAAACAAGTGATTGGTGTGAAATGGATTTATAAGGTAAAATATCATGTTGATGGTTCTATGAAATGGCACAAGGTAAGATTAGTTGCCAAGGGATTTACACAAACACATGTAGTAGATTATTCAGAAACATTTGCTCAAGTTACAAGAGATGATACCATCAAGATTATATTGGCAATTATTGTACAAAATAAGTGAATTGCATATCATATGGATTTAAAATCATCCTTCCTTAATGGTTATATAGATGATGACGTCTATGTGGAACAACCTATGGGCTATGAAATTCCAGGGAAAGAACAACTGGTTTACAAGTTGAAGAAATCTCTTTATGGGTTGAAGTAATCCCCTCATGCTTGGTATACGAGGATTGATAGTTATTTCTTGAAGAAGGGATTCAGTAGAAGCCCCTTAGAGCTAACCTTGTATATCAAATGTGTTGGTAATGATATTCTCATTGTTTTCCTTTATTTTGATGATCTTGTTTATATAGGTAATAGCAAAATTATTTTGGAGGAATTTTAAATAGCAATGAAATAGGAATTTGAAATGTTAGATTTGGGACTCATGCATTATTTTCTTGGTGTGGAAGTGCAACAATAACCAAAAGGTACATTTATTTCTCAAACCAAGTATGTTTAACTGGTTTATTGCAAAAGTTTAGAATGAATTCATGTAAAATAGTTGCAACTTCTATATCCCTTGGTGATAAATTAACCAAGGAAGATGCAAGTTCCAAAGTAGATGCCACTTTGTACAGAAGTTCAGTTGGGAGCCTCATGTACCTCAGTACAACTAGACCTAATATTATGTATGATGTGAGTCTCATCTCTCAATTCATGCAGGATCCACATGAGTTTCATTAGTGTGTTGCAAAGAGAATATTAAGCTATGTAAGTGAAAATCACAATTTTGGCATCCATTATTGTTCTAATAAAAAAATTTAACTAATTGGTTACACATATTCTAATTGGGCTGGTTCAGTGGATCATAAAATATCAACATCTGATTATGTTTTCTCATTTGGTTCTAGAGTTGTATCTTGGAGTAGTAAGAAGCATGAACTATGGCTCTTTCTTCAGTAGAAGCAAATTATATTGTTGCCGTAGCAGCAGGTTGTCAAGCAATCTGGATTAGACAAATTTAGAAGATCTACACTTCATACAAGAACATCCAACTAATCTCTTTTATGATAACAATAGCACCATTGGAATGACAAAAAATCTAGTGTTTCATACTCAATCAAAAAACAGAGATTCGACATCATTTTATTTGAGATTTGGTACAAGATGGACAATTAAATTTTAGTTCTATCCTACATCTGAAGAAATTGCTGATATCTTCATGAAAGCTCTTCCTACTACTAATTTAATCACTTTGCGAGACTAGTTAGGCATCATCCTCGTTGGTCATCTAAGGGGATATTGAAGGCATGCAAGATGTGCATGATCAACAACTTTGTTTTTCTATTTTTATTTTTTAGTTTTTATAATGCATGGTAATGCATAATAACTACATATTTACGCAATATACATAGTGTTTTATTTTTAGATTTAAAACTGCTTTTACCATAGTACTTTTTAGCTTTAGATAGACTACATAGAATCTCTTTTATATGCATTATTGTGATCATTGTTTCTTTAGAAGGATGAACAAAAAATTTAAGATTTTTAGAATATATATAGTTTGCACTTTTTTTTTCTTTCAATGAGCAACATTATGCAATTTTTATTCATCTTAGTATTTTTCCTTCTATTATCAGTTTTCATAGTATAGTGCAAGAGCAATTTTAATTTCTTTCAATTCTATCAAATTAGAAGGAAAATTATAGTATATATTTAATGCCATAGATTAGTCATAACAATTAACCATGGTTGTTGTATGCTACCACAACCCTAATCAAAATATGTTTTATTAATGGATTAAACTTTTATTTTTGGTTAGAATGGGTCAAACTATGGCAAATACCCTCACAACTATTGGTACATGCTCAAATACTTGGTCTTCTCCCCTACCTTCAATAAGATATTCACAAAAAGTTTCTACACAACATGTGTATAACTATTAAATAGTTTATTTTCAACTCTACAATTTTACAGTAAATAATTTTTGTTGCAATATATTGTTAGTGCTTTGTTAATCATTTCATTCACAAAGATGACTTAAAATAACTCCTGTTGGATGAAATTTTAGATCCCAGGTTATAGCCAATTTGGCAAGCAATTCACATGGATTGCAATATGAGTCTGGGTGGAGTAGTTGTGAAAAAGTCTGGTAGTAGAGGTTATCAAGTACCTACTTCAAGTGATAGATGAAATGTCCTCATGGCCTTTGTGCACCATAAATTTATGCCTAGTCTATACATCATAGTAATCCTTTTCTAAATAAAACTACTTTCTTTTATGAAATTTGATTTTTTCACATCCTCTATGCTTTCATTCAATCCATGCAAATGAAAACCATGGTTAGCTTGAATAATCAAACTAATAACAATAGGATTGTAATTGGCAACATCTAAGACTACAATTAGTCCCATGCTAATTGTGCAAACAAAATTGCTCCATATAATGAAAATAGTGTGCATAATTTTCAATACTTGTTTTTGCTAACCTCTTTGATCTGGGAGAACACGACCATGAAAAAATAAGAAATTACTAATCTAGTTAAATGCATACAAGTACAAAAAGAAGGATTTTCTACTAGAATACTATACAAGTCTACAATTGGAAAATCCATACTTGCAATTAGTCCCATACTGATTGTGCAAATAAATTTGCTACATATAATCAAAATAATAATGTCCATAATTTTCAATACTTATTTTTGGTAGCTTGTTCAAGTTAGGTGGGAACTTAGATATGAAAAATAAGGAACTTATAATCTATTGAAGTCTAGATTAAAAAGATTTGTTGCAAAGGTGGGCATTGTGTTGACACATAAACATGGTTTCCAACAACATCCCAAGTGTAACTTATAATTATTCTATCAAGTTACACTTGAATGCATTGCATGCCTTACATAATTCACAATCCATGGAAATTCATAGAAAATAGAAGAATGCTTCCCCTCTAGCCCATCCTTTGTGTTCCTATTGTTTCTTGTAAGATTATTATAGGGGCTTCAAACTATTATTAGATCAAAACCTTAATTGAATTAATCATTTCATCAAATATTTATTTTGTCAAATTCTACACATCTTCCACCTCAAGCAATTTACCCTTTTGATGTGTTTTTTCCACCCAATTGTTGTGGATAACCTTGTTTTCTTTTAAAAAAATTGTAGATACAACATAATTGAGTGGTATACGAAAATAATACAAATCAACTTCTACACCCCTAGTTCTAGAGAATAAAGAAAGGATATTGATCCCTTTTAGATAAATAGGCTTCAAAATACAAAGATGGTATCATATAATGAACAAATCAAAGTGATACATTTTTCCTCTTCTTCCATTTTTACATATATGGAATCCAATTGACTCCCCACTACATGAAAATCATTTAATTTCTTCGTTACAAAGTCTCCTTCATGCATCTTTAAAGAATACAAATTTATTTTCAAAATAAACTTATTTACAAGACAGTTTGATATAATGCAATAATTTTATCTCAAAAATTCTTAGCAATGTTTTGAACTAAAAGACTCATAAAGGCTAAATTAGAAAGACACAACCTAATAGTAGATAAATCTCTTATATCCAAATTTTCCCATTCATCTTGATCCATTACCGATGGTAGAAAATTGAGTGCAACAATTATACTAAACTTCTCAATCTCAAATGTCAAGGTGTTGGCCATGACTTCTAATTTTCAAATCTTATTTCAAATCCACATTTGGTATCAAATCTTTGTTTGGATTGATCCCATGAAGGAAGGGATATATACATACATATATACACAAAGTGAGAAGGGGGAATGGATGGAGGGGCTGAGAGAATTAGATAGAGAGGGACACAAAAATAGAGATAGAGATATATAGATGCAAAATTAGATAAAAAGAGAGAGCTATAGGAAGAGAGAGAGGGAGGGAGGGAGTGAGAGAGAGATAAATTTAAAATATACATAGAATTAAATAGAGAGGGGGTGAGATAGAGAAAGATAGAGAGAGAAGAGACACACACAAAGAGAGAGGAACAAATAAAAGTGAGAGATAGAGAGGGTTGAATAAAGAGAGAAATAGATAGAGAGGGAAACCCCTAATTTTCAATAGTAAGCATGCCAAGTTTTTATACATTTTGAACTATTCATTTGTATTTTTCTTGTTATGGAATTTGTTACTTAAATTGTCAACACTATATTTATTAGTGAATATATCTTAGTTTATTAGTCACCTTCAACTTTTGCATCCATTCATGCCACTTCATAAACCAAATCCACCCTACAACACTTGTCATCCAAAGGATACACTTCAACATCATTCACCTTCAACATTACTTCTTCAACAACTAAAGGAGCTTCATAAACCACAAATACATAATAATATATTAATGCCTTAACTTTTGTAAGAAAGAGAGATAGATATATAAAAAGGTAAAGATCTAGAGAGAGAGGGAGAGATAAAGAAAGAGAGAGAGAGAGAGAGAGAGAGAGAGAGAGAGAGAGAGAGAGAGAGAGAGAGAGAGAGAGAGAGAGAGAGAGAGAGAGAGATTCTCTTTTCAATTCCCTTTGTAGTCCTGATTGCTTCTCTTATAGGACATTTAATAAAGTACTCCATTTTTTAATCCATAAAACATATTTCTAGAAATCAATTCACTACAATGGCATTTTGGACATACATGAGACACGATACTCACTAACCCCATATCCACCAAGGATTAATATCCTCTACAAACAAAAAATATGCAAGGAAGCCCTATTGGCTACATTGTACAACATCAAGGCAATTGTTCCTTCCACTTCTATGTTACATACAAGGTGCCTTATGTTTGGATTTATGTCATCTATCTCTTCTATTAAAGAAGACCAAATAAAACTTAAATATTTTGAGCGTAGAGATCTACATTTTTTTGTCTCGTCTTAATTAGACCTCCTTTTGCTCTGTATATTTTTAAAATATAGTAGGAATTTTACAAGAAAAGAAGCACAATGTTTAGGGTGAAAATCTAGATAGCAACATTTGTAGTTTAATTTTTAAAATTTTGATAAAATTAAATTTGAAGTCATTCAAATTATATAGTAAAATCAAAAAATTACATATAAATAATTATGCATAAGTAGTTGGTCCATTGTTGCATCAGTAAAAGAATTTGATTTTACAAATTTTGGTTTTCAATTGTAGTTACTTTACCTATTTAACTATGTATGTGTGTGTAAATCTTACTCTCTCTCTCTCTCTCTCTCTCTATATATATATATATATATATTCTCTCTCAATCTCTAACTTCCCTTATTTCTACCTCTATCTCTCCCCTCTCTAACTCTCTCTTTATCTCTCTATCCCTATGTCTCTCTTTCCTATTCTTTCTTCCTCTATTTCTCCTTGCTCTTTAACATGCTATCTTGATATCTCTATAATTTCTCTTTATCTATCTCTCCCTGTCTTTATGAATGTCTCTAGAGAGATAGAGAGGGAGGTAACATTTAAGTATTTATTTATTTATTTGCCTATGATATAATTTATGTTGCACATCCTATTTTGTCATTTAGTGTGAAGTGGCATGGTGAGTTGTCACTCAACTTGGAAGGTAACCTAGGATGCTCAACACATCCCATGTGGATATAGGCATCCCATTTGAGGTGGCACTAATATGCCATGTGTCGGCATCTTGTGGTATGATAGAGGAGTAATCTTGTATGATAGAATCTATGATGCATAAGAGCCAAGTATAGAGATCCCTATGACAAGTGAAGACAAGTGTTGAGAAGCATCTTTGCATGTGGAGAAGGCATCTTTGGGTGCCCAAGTTGGGCTATGACATGTTGTAAGAGGACTATGTTATTTTTAGTCATGTGTGACGGATTCTCTTACAACATTAAGTGTTGTGATGTTGCAGATTTTTATGACAACTGTAAGATGCATAAGAGCATCTGTCATTGCCTATTTTTAGCCTTGGAGCGCTCTACCATGGGAAGTCAAATTTTCCATGTAATGGTAGATGTAAGAGAGTTAAAAATGTGTTGGACAAGTGTCCTTTGACTGGGTAAATGGCCATGTCACCAAGATGGATGCCCATCTCTAGATGCTTCTCAATATTGCCTTGTAACTCTATATAATGCATTGTTTTGGATTTGTAGTTGCATAGTGTTGATACAAGTACTGTTATGTTGTCAAAATTACTCCATAAATGACATTTGCATACTCCTAGAAGAACTTGCATTGCAAGTGTATTGTGATCCTTTACAGATTTGTTAATACATTGTGCAGGCTTTGGAGTGTGGGGTTTTTTACTTGAAAAGGTTTTCCCCATGATATATCTTGTGTCAATCTCTTATTCTATGTGTTGTGTTGCTATTGTAATCTTTATGTTATGTGTTTAACATCGTTGCAATTGTAAGGATTTAAAAGAATCTGCATACTATTCCCCTCATTAGATTGGTGTAGGAAGTGTGTTTCACATACCTTGCTTCCTTTTAGTTGGTATCAGAGCTAGATCACCTGAATGCCTTCAACATGTTAGTTGCACAATTGACTTCCATTGGTGTGAAGATGGAGGAGGAGGATCATTGCATAACCTTGCTTTGTTCTTTTCCAGACTCGTGGGACCACCTTGTTATGGCCATTGGGAGTACTACAACCACCTTCAACATGGATGAAGTGGTGTCTTCACTGTTATCTAAAGAAATGCTAAGAAAGTCTTCCAAATCGGCAAAGGAGGCTCTTGTGGTTCGTGGTAGGCCCAAAGAGAAATGGAAAAAGAAAGACAAGAAAGATAAAAATGGCAAATCTAAATCCTATGGGAGATCCAAATCTCCTGGAAAGTCCAAGGTAGTGTGTTGGAACTGTGGAAAAATTGGGCATGCTTCTGAAAGGAGTGCAATGAGGAGAAGAAGAAAAAGGAGAAGAACACCTCCAACTCAGATTTTGACAAATCTCAAGATGATGGTGATGCTTTTATTGCTGCCCTAGCCACCCATGCATCAGAAGATGTGTGGCTGATTGAATCTGATGCTTCTTTCCACATGACCTCACATTGAGGTTGGTTCACAATGTATGAAGAGTTTGATGGTGGGAAAGTGTACCTGGGTGATGACTCTCATCTGAAGATAGTTGGATGTGGAAAAATCTTGATCTAATTCCTTGATGGATGAGTGAAGGGGATCAATGGGGTGATGCACATCCATGGTTTAGCACAAAACCTACTCTCTGTAAGTAAATTGAATGATGCAGGTGTGTAGGTTGTTTTCTTAGGTGGAGGATGCAAGATGACAAGAGGAGCTATGGTGCTTGCTAAGGGTACTTAGAGAGGTACTTTGTTTCAGATGGATACATGCACTACTCAGTATAATAGTTCTTATGTTTCGAAGAAAAGAGCTTCAGATTCTTCATCATCACCATTGGAACCAATAGTAATGAAATGTGTTGCTTCAACTTCTGATGGTAGTGCTTTCTGGGCACCTAAGGGTGCCCATGCTTTGGAAATGAAACTTCTTGCTGAGAAGACAATGTTGTGGCATAAGAGACTTGGTCACATTGGTGAGAAGGGTCTTAGAGCCCTAAAAAATAAAAACCTCATTGAGGGGTTAAATGATTGTAATCTTGATTTTGACTTTTGCGAACATTGCATATATGGAAAGCAAAATCATGTTCAGTTTTACTCTAGTTTTCACAAGTCTTCTGGTGTTTTGGATCTTATTCATTCTAATGTGTTTGGTCCTATGAATGTTCCTTCAATTTCTAAATTGTTATATTTTGTATCATTCATTGATGATTATAGTAGGACGTGGGTTTATTTTCTCAAAAGCAAATTTGAAGTCTTTAGTCGATTCAAAAAGTTTAAAGCTTTCGTAGAGAATCAAATTGGTAAAAGATTAAGTGTTTGAGAACTAATAACGGTGGTGAATTTTGTTCTGCAGAGTTCGACAAGTTCTGTAAAGAACATGGGATTAAAATACATAAGACAACTCCTTATACCCCATATAAAAATGGAGTTGTAGAGAGGATGAATAGAATGTTGATGGAGAGGGCTAGTAGTATGCTTAGTGGTGCTAGCCTTGAACAAAATTTCTAGGCTAACGCTATAGCCATTACTTGCTACCTAGTTAATAGCTCTCCTACTTCAATGCTCGTTAATAAAATGCCCATGGAGGTGTGGTCTGGTAAGAAGCCCTCATTGAGACATCTTCATGTTTTTGGTTGTGAGGCATATGCACATGTGCCTAAGGAGAAGAGGTCAAAATTGGAGACCAAGGTAGTTAAGTGTATCTTCATTGGTTATGGTGTCGGTGTGAAAGGGTACAAGCTTTGGGATCCTATGGCTGATAAAGTGTTTTATAGTAGAAGTGTTATTTTCATAGAAGTATCTCCTTCTCCTATTGTTTTACAGCTAGAAGAAAAAGAAAAGAAAGAGGATGTGGTTTAGTTTCCCACTACCTCTGAGAAGACTAAACCAAAAGACCCAATTGGACCTGATGATGAGGAGAGCTCTAGCAGCTCTAAAAGTTTAGAAGAGGAAAAACAACTTCTACCTCAGCCTTTGAGGTTTACACAAAACAAGAAGCAACTTGATAGGTTTAGTTATACATTGCTAGATTCTAGTTGTGCTTATGCCTTGATTACTAACACTGATGAGCCTAGAACTATGACAAAGGCTATGGACTATTGTTATATGGAGCCTAATCAGACTTAGAGGTTAAATTTTCCCCACTTTTATTTGTGCAGTTTCCCCCCAAATTATTTAACAAGGGGTTTGGGGCCAATGCCTCCAATGGGGGCTGTTGGGGGCAGCGGCCCTAGCCGGAGGCTCGGGGGCAGCTCCCCCGAAGCAAAAATTGCTTATTATTTTATAAAGGTGTCGTGAGTTATTTTTCTATTAGCTGACATAAAAAAAATCATATTTTTGTAACCGACATAAGGATTGATAAAAGAAGCTAAGGGTTAGGGTTGCTATTGATATTGTATTGTAGCATTTGTAGCGGTATTGAGTTGTAGGGATTGTTGGTTGTCATTGATTTGATTTATTGGATAATAATATTGGACTCTTTGTTTGGTGGATGTAGCCCGAGTTTGGGTAAACCACATTAAAACTTGTCTCTCGCCGTTATTATTTATGTGTATTTCCATTCCTCTATTTAATCTTTATTTGCATTTAATTGATATCTTCTGCCAGATAACCCTAACATGGACATGAAAGATGCAGGTTCTTGGAAGGAGGCCATGGAAGATGAGATGGCTTCTTTGGAAAAGAATAAAACTTCAGACTTGGTGCCTTTGCCTAATGGATAGAAACTTGTTGGATGCAAATGGGTGTTCAAGAAGATTTTTGGAGCAAATGGCAGTGTTGAGAAGTACAAGGCTAGATTGGTTGTGAAGGGGTATTCACAAGTGGCGGGAATTGATTATGGTAAGATTTTCTCTCCCATTGCAAAGCTAACATCTATTCAGTTCCTGTTATCTCTTGGAGCAACTTATGACTTAGAAGTGGAATGTAAATGGATGTGAAGACAACTTTCCTTCATGGTGACTTGGAGGAAGAAATCTATATGTCACAGCCAGAGCACTACGTGGTGAACGAATATGATTTCTTATTTGAAGTCTTAGTTGTCAGCACAATTTGAGATGAAAAACTTAGGGGCAGCTAGGTACATTTTGGGGATGGAGATCAGAAGAGACAGAGCAAATAGAAAACTTTGGTTAAGCCAGAGTAAGTATGTGAAGATCATGTTGGAGAGATTCAGCATGGCAGATTGCAGACCATTGTGTGTTCCTTTTTCACTAGGGACAAAGTTATCTGTTAATGACTATCCAAAGAATCCTTCTGAGATGGAGGATATGAGCAAAGTACCTTATGCTAGTGTAGTTGGAAGCTTGATGTATGATATGGTTTGTACAAGACCAAACATTGCCCAAGCAGTGGGAGTCCTTAGTCAGTTTATGGCTAATCCTAGATGGGTACATTAGGATGCAGTAAAGAGAGTGTTCAGATATTTGAAGGGTACTTCTGAGTATTCCTTATGTTATCATGGTTATTTGATAAGACCTCAACATTCTATAAGTATTCATGGATTTGTGGATTCTGATTGGGTAGGTGACATTGACATCAGGAGATCCACTAGTTCTTATGTGTTTACCATTTTTGGTGGTGCAATTAGTTGGATGAGTAAGCAAGGCAGCCACCATTGCTTCTTTTGGCTGCCATTCCTCTGTATTTTGGGAATATTTACCTTATATATGCACTTCTTGCCCTAATTCATGGGCTTTGTAAATGTCTTTTTTTGTTGTTTTTTTTATTGTGCAAGTTCAAAACAATATAAATTTAACAACAAACATAGGAAAGGGACATTCATATTTGGGGCAAAAATAAATCCAATAGGGGAGGAATTTTAAAAATTGGGGCAAAATTAATATGAAGGAATTAATGGTTAAAAAACCCTTGTATTTTCTCTTGTTGAAGACGAAGGGTGAGGCCCGGGTTGGCAGGAGGCCAATTCCCCCTCACAAAATTAAACCATTGTATTCTTCATTCTTTGCCGAATCCAACAAGTTGTTGGAAAGCTAGTTTCCCTCTCGCCATGGGCATTTTTTTTGCTAATTAGTGCTAGTTTATTAAAATAGGTCTATTTTGTGAGAACTTGTTTTTGTGATAACTTTTGCTCGGTAGCTCGAAATTGAGAACCGTTTTTGCACAATTGAATATTTTCACATTTCCCATGCATGTAACCTATTTATATTGTAATAACACACTAAGTTATAAAGTGCCACAAATCTGGGGAGTCATCTAATTCTAAATCTAAGGGGTGTATAGAATGTGCCTTGAACATTTTCGAGTTGTGCCAAAGAGCACTTTCATAGAATCATGTCAAGAGCACTTCATTGAGTTGTGTCTAGAACACTTCCACACTTACTTTTCATTTTTTCAGTTATGGGGGTTATTCATGCATTAATTTATAAAGTGGCACAAAATCATTTGGGATAAAAATATTGAATTATGGGGGGTTCATAGAGTTGTGTCAAGTGCATTTCAGAGTTGTGCCAAGAGAACTTCCATAGAGTTATGTCAAATACCACTTCCACTACTACTTCATCATTCTTCAACATTTTTTTTCTGCAATGTATTGAGATTTGTCAAGTACACTTCCATTGAGATGTGTCAAGAACATTTCCACTACACTATCACCTAGTGCTACATGTGCATCCAAAGTTGATTCTTTGAGGACTTCTAGAGATTCATCATAGCAGAAGATTGATATCGGTTCATTTGCTTCTATAGATTTCAGAGTTGCTTCACAGAAGGCTTCCACAGAATCTTCAAAGAAGGACTTCACATTGGACTTGAATTGTAGCCACATAGCATGCAATTGCATTCCACACATGGATCTTACAAGTATTGCAAGACTATTACTTTTAGTTATATTGTGTCAAGTGCACTTCCATTGAGTCGTATCTAGTACACTTTCTTTTTTTTCTCTCTTTTGGAGGAAAGTTTTTTTCCCACTGGGTTTTCTTTCTTTCTCCACCTTATGAGGGATGCATTTGTACATGGGTACCTGATCAGGCCTAGTTGCTAGGACCCATCTTTACTGTGCCCACCTAAGCTGTGCTTAAGGGGGGTGTTAGTGTAGGAATATTAACACTATTACTTATTATTTAAATAAGTAATTATGTGTATATTCCCCACATGGCTTTAAGCCACCTTAGGTGGTTATGTGTCTACTTGGAGAGACCAATACAACTCTCCAAGCCACTTGTCAACACTCATTTGCCACCACTCCTTGAGTATTTGAGTCGACTCCTGAAGTGACTCAAACTCTCAACACTATTTGTACACCAAACTTGTTCATAATTCATTACCGATTATGTGATTATGTAATTAATCATCTTTCATGTCATTGGTTTTCTTACATTGGCTCGGTTCCTTCGCTATCAACATTTTGTCCAGTTTTCTTGGCTCCTCTGACAATCTTTCCCACTATGTAGGTTCTATTAATGTTTCAGCTTTTATTGTTGGGTTGTCCTAAATGATCATAAAGGTGCCCTATATGATGCCCTAAGTTGGGAATGAAATCCCCACAACTCTAAACCTCTCTAGTAAGGAACTAGTTCTTGAACTCCCACTTGACCATCATACACTATCTAATTTCTCCTCAATCAATCTAGCCTTCTCCATAGAAACCTCTAAGGTCTTTGGTTCTAATACTTGAACACCTCCATTGATACAGAATTTTAAGCCTCTTATAAAATTTTGCACTAACATCCCCTCATCCTATACTATGTTCGCATACTATTTCATCTCAAAAAAATAATTCTCATAATGATTGATAGTCATGCCAAGCTATTAAAGCTCATGGAACTCATCTATATAGTGGTTTCTTGTAATACTCAAAAAGATATCAAAAATGAAATTATTCTAGAAAGGTCTCCCATGAGACTATAGCAATATCTAGGTGACACTTCTACTCCTCCCAACATGACCAAGTAGAAGAAAATATATGTAATTGCATGATGGAATATCAAGCCTTGGTGTTACTACCATAGGGATACATCACAAAACATCTATCAAGGGCCAAGAGACAATTCTCCATCTCTGTTCCTCTAGTGGAACCTTCAAAAGTAGGTGGGTTGGCTTGTAGAAGATCTCTCATGTGATTTGTGGCCTATTGTCCACATTCACCACATACCTATCACCTAGATGGGACATATTCTGAAAGGGTACTTCCTCCACTCTAGACTATTGTGGGCTCTAAGAGAATTCCCTTTCACCATCTCTATGTAGAATGTCTTCTCTAGCTCAAGATGGAGGATCTGTTGCGGACCACATGAATGCTTTTAACATGATTGTGCATAGTTGACATTTGTGGGTGTGAAAATGGAGGAGGAGGATTGATATATGACCCTTCTTTGTTCTTTTCCAGATTCATGGGATCATCTTATCATGGCTATTAGAAGCACCACTACCACCTTCAAGATGGAAGATGTGGTGTCCTCATTGTTATCTGAAGAAATGCAGAGGAAGTCTTCTGAGGTAGCCAAAGAAGCTCTTGTAGTTCGTGGAAGACCCAAAGATAAAGGGAAGAAGAAGGACAAGAAAGGTGATAAGGGCGGGTCCAAATCTTGTGGGAGATCCAAATCCCCTAGAAATTCCAAGGCTCTCTATTGGAACTATGGAAAAACTGGGCATTTCTTAAAGTAATGCAAAGAGGAGAAGAAAAAAAAGAAGCAAGCTCTTGATTCAGATTCTGACAAGTCACAAGATGATGGTGATGCCTTCATTGCAGCCCTAGTCACCCATGCATCTGATAATGTGTGGTTGATTGATTCTGGTGCATCATTCCACATGACCTCGCATCGAGACTAGTTCACAAAATATGAAGAGTTCGATGGTGGAAGAGTGTACCTAGGTGATGACTCTCATCTAAAGATTGTTGGTCGTGGAAGAGTTTCAATCTGATTCCCTGATGGATGAGTGAAGGGGATCACTAGAGTTATGCACATTCTAGGTCTTGCATGGAACGTGTTTTTTCTAAGTATGTTGAATGATGTAGGTGTGTAGGTTGTCTTTTCGAAGGATGGATGCAAGATGACTAGAGGATCTATGGTGCTTGCGAAGGGTACTCGGAGAGGTACTTTGTTTTAGCTAGAGGCATGCACTTAATAGTGCAATGGTTCTTCTGACTCAAAGAAATGAGCTGCAGTCACTTCATCCCCACCATCTGAATGAGCAGTAAAGAAATTTGTTGTAACTAGTTCTAATGGTAGTGCACATGCTATGGAAGCTAAGCTTCCTATTGAAAAGACTATGTTATGGCATTTGAGATATGGCCACATTGGTGAGAAGGGTCTATGTACCCTAAAAAATAAAAACCTCATTGAGGGGTTAAATGATTGTAATCTCAAGTTTGACTTTTGTGAACGTTGCATTTATGGAAAGCAAAACTGTGTTCAATTTTACTTTAGTTCTCACAAGTCTTCTAGTGTATTGGATCTCATTCATTCTGATGTGTTTGGTCTTGTTAATGTTCCTTCAATTTTAAAATCTCTATATTTTGTATCTTTTATAGATGATTACAGTAGAAGGACATGGGCTTATTTTATTAGAAGCAAGACTGAAGTCTTTAGTCGGTTTAAGGATTTTAAAGCCTTTGCTGAAAATCAGACTAGTAAAAAGATTAAGTGTTTGAGAACTAACAATGGTGGTGAGTTTTGTTTGGCAGATTTTGATAAGTTCTACAAAGAGCAAGGGATTGAAAGGCATAAGACAACTCCATATACCCTACAACAAAATGAAGTTGCAGAGAGGATGAATAGGACACTGATGGAGAAGGCTAGGAGTATGCTTAGTGGAGCAAGCCTTGAACAAAAGTTTTGGGCTGAAGCTGTTGCCACTGCTTGCTATCTAGTAAATAGATCTCCTACATTAGCTCTTGTTGGTAAGACATCTATGGAGGTGTGGTCTGGTAAGAAGCCTTCAGTTAGACATCTTCATGTTTTTGGTTGTGAGGCATATGCACATGTGCCTAGAGAGAAATAGTCTAAATTAAAGAACAAGGTTATTAAATGTATTTTCATTAGCTATGGTGTCGGTGTGAAAGGATACAAGCTTTGGGATCCTGTGGTTGAAAAAGTGTTGTATAGAAGAAGTGTTATCTTCAGAGAGCTAACACTTTCTTCCATTGTTCTACAGCCAGAACAAACAGGAAAGAAAGAGGATGTGGTTCAGTTTCCTTCTACCCCTGAGAAGATTGAACAAACAAACCCTGTGAGACCTAATGATGAGGAGAGCTCTAGCAGCTCTGAAAGCTCAGAAGAAGAAGAAGAACCTCAACCTTAGCCATTGAGGAGGTCTACATGAACAAGAAAGCAACCTGATAGGTTTGGTTATTCATTACTTGATTCTAGTTGTGCTTTTTCTTTACTTACTAACACTGATGAGCCTAGAACTATGAAAGAGGCTATGGGCATGAAAGATGCAATTTCCTGGAAGAAGGCCATGGAGGATGAGATGGCTTCTTTGGAAAAGAACAAAACATGGGACTTGGTGACTTTGCTTCATGGACGGAAACCCATTGGTTGCAAATGGGTGTTCAAGAAGAAATTTAGTGCAGATGGCAGTGTTGAAAAGTACAAGGCTAGACTGGTTGCGAAGAGGTATTCACAAGTGGAGGGAATTGATTATGGTGAAATTTTCTCTCTCGTTGCAAAGATGACATCCATTAGATTTCTATTATCTCTTGTAGCTGCTTATGACTTAGAGGTAGAACAGATGGATGTGAAGACAGCTTTCCTTCATGGTGATTTGGAGGAAGAAATCTACATGTCATAGCCAAATACATATTAAAAGGTAAATAACATTTGGTTTGCAAATTGAAAAAGTCTTTGTATGGTTTGAATCAGTCTCCTAGGATGTGGTACTTGAAGTTTGATGTCTTTGTGTTGTCAATTGCATTTGTGAGATCAAAATTGGATCACTATGTGTATTATAAGTTTGATGGTGATCGTATTCTCATTGTTGAATTATATGTTGATGATATGTTACTGATTGGGAAGGGTAAGAATATGATTTCTGATTTTAAGTCTCAGTTGGCAGTACAGTTTGAAATGAAAGATTTAGGGGCAGCCAGGTACATTCTAGGAATGGAAATCAAAAAAGACAGAACTAACAAAAAACTTTGGTTAAGCCAGAGTAAGTATGTGAAGATTGTGTTGGATAGGTTCAGCATGGCAGATTGTAGACCATTGTGTGTTCCTGTTTCATTGGGGACAAAGTTGTCTATTAGTGATTGTCCAAAATCTACTAGTGAGGTGGAGGACATGAGTAGAGTACCTTATGCTAGTGTTGTTGGCAGTTTGATGTATGTCATGGTCTGCACAAGACCAGACATTGCCCAAGCAATGGGAGTCCTTAGTCCATTTATGGCTAATTCTGGACGAGTACATTGGGATGCAGTTAAGCGAGTGTTTAGATATTTGAGGGGTACTTCTAAGTATTCCATTTGCTATCATGGCAATGCTACAGGACCTCCCCATTTAGTTTGTATTAATGGATTTGTGGATTCTGATTGGGCAGGTGACATTGACAGCAGGAGATCCACCAGTGCATATGTGTTCACAATGTTTGGTGGTGCGATTAGTTGGATGAGTAAGTGACAACCTGTGGTTGCTTTGTCTACTACAGAAGATGAGTACATGGTTGTAACTCATGCTTGTAAGGAAGCCATTTGGCTCAAGAGATTGTGTTCAGATATTGGTGTTGATGCAGGACAGATTATGATTAGTTTTGACAATTAGAGTGCGATTTTCCTTGCGAAGAATCCAACTTTCCATGCCAGAACAAAGCATATTGATGTTTAGTTTCACTTTGTGCGAGACATGGTAGAGGATGGGAAGGTAAATTTGGAGAAGGTAGATACTTTGAAGAATGTTGCAGATGCATTGAAGAAGCCAGTGGGCACATAGAAGTTCAGATGGTGTTCGAAGTCTTTGGGCCTCTCAGCTTATAGCAATTAAATCATGTTAATTCTATTGGCTCTTACAAGGTGTTCAAAAAGTGGGAGAATGTTGGGAATTAAGGTGTCTCAACCTTGATAATTCCTTGTATTATTTTCATTATATTTATTTATTTATTGCCTATGTTGTAAATTAAATTGTAAATTCATAATGTCATCTTATGGGATGTGGCACGGTGATGTGTCATCCTACATGGAAGATGACAACTTGTAATTTTGTCCTCACATGAGGAGATAGGTGTCCCACTTTTTGGTAGGAATATTTTTCCATGTGTCGGCATCTTAGATGTTGTGTAATGGAATATTGACTGAAACGGTCATGACAGATTCCTATGACGAAGTTATGACATATAAGACTCAAAAATAGGAGATTCTATGACAGGTGAAGACATGTGTAGAAGAGCATCTTCAAAAAAGGCATCTTTGGGTTCCCCAAGGTGGACTATGACATGTTGTAAGAAAATATGTTATTTATAGCATGTGTATGATAGATTCTCTTACAGCTATAAGTTGTAAATGCTATGACAGATTCTATGACGGTCGTAAGAGTCATAAGAGCATCTGTCATAGCCCATTTTGGAAATAGATGACCTCTTTGGGATGAGGTGTGTGGACAAGTGTCAGAAGCATCTTACAATGTTGACCAAGTGTCCATAGGCATGGGTTTTGGGCCATGAGGCCAAGTTGGATGCCCATTCCAAGATAGAGGCAATTTTGCCTTGTATTTTCTATATAAATAGGTGCTTTGAGGAGGAGATGTATTATACGTTTGACAAGTACTATTATACTACCAATTTGTCTCTAGATATGAGTGTCGAAGACCCCTGAGAGGTTTCATTGCAAGTGTATTGTAAACCATTTTAGTTTTGTTAATACATTGTGCAGGTTTTGGAGTGTGGGGTTTTTCACCCGATAAGGTTTTTCCCCATGTATATCTTGTGTCTCTCTTCTTCTGTCTCACTTTCTTGTTTATGTGTTTGCTGCAATATCTCTATTAGTGATTTAACATTGTTGTAATTGTAAGGATAAAATTGAATTTGTACTCTCCTCCCCTCATTAGATTAGTGTAGGAAGCGATTTCCACACACCTAGCTTCCTTAAACAATCCACCCAACATCCACAATCTTCAACAAAATTGTGAGGAGATTTTAACAAATTTTTTCCATAATAATGGATCTAAAATGGACTTTTTTCCAAATTGAAACCTTATGATAAAACATGCACCCTACAAATGCAATTCTTGAACTAAATTCACACCTACAACATGAAGACCATATTCTCCACCTAGAGTGAGCATGGCACTAGATAATTTCATTTGAATTACAAATTTATGAATTAAAATGCAAAGGGGAGAAATACCTTTTAATTGAGGGACACTCACAATGGAAGCAATTCTTTTTCTTAAATCTCAAGAACAGCTCCAAGTAATCTTTCCAAAGAAATTTAAATTGCCAAGCAACCAAGAAATTTGCAAATCTATGTCTTATTTGTTAGGAAATAAGGTTTACATATAATAAATTAATTATTAGGTAGTTAGTTGGGTGGGAAATTATTCCTGTAGGTAGTTTGTAAATATAAAAACAAGGCTTTATAAGCCAATGTATTGAATGTAAAATCATATGAATGATTAGAATGAAATTCCTCTTTATTTTTGTTATTATTTGCAATGTAAAACTTTTACTATTGCTCTCTAGTTTTTTCTACTCTACATTGGTATTAGAGAAATTAGTGGTTTTGTCCTTGTGAAGATGAAAGTTGATGAATGAGAATGTGAGGAATCATTATCTAAATAGTAAAATCAGAATTTATTGGGCCCAAAAATCCCAAATGTGGAAGTTGTTGGGCATGGAATGTGGAGGGCATTGAAATCTTCTTAAACTTTAATGCATAAGGAATGTTTGTGTATGAAGCGTGAGGAACTATGATATGTTGTGTGTGATGGATTCAAGTTGATGAGAATATGAATGTGTGATGAAGCAATTTGGAAAAGCCAATGATATAGTTTTTATTTTTGAAAAATCTATCTATGAAACTGTAGGAATGAGAAGAAAGTTTCTGGAGATGAAGCTAAGGAGAATAGATTACTACACTTGGGCTAGGTAATTGCTTCTTAGGATTTAATGGAATCAATTTGAATCCGGTTTGATCATATAATCACAATCAATAATTGTTTGTTAGTAAATTGTTCACAAAACTCTATCTAAGGCAGTATTGATTGTCAAAGCTAGTTTATGCTACCAACCTATACTGGAATTAACCATTTTGAAGGAAAAAGATGAGTAGAAGTTTGAGTTCAAGAAGAGGTTAGGGCTTGGAAATAATGTTAGCAGTTTGATTTGGTGAAGTAATTAAAGGAAATGTTAAAGTTTTGATTTACTTTGCATTACTATTTGTAGTATATGATATTGGCTAAAATGATAAAGGGAGATATAAGGAGTTTTGTTTTTCTTTTGGAGTGATAAGTTGTTTTATTCAAGAAATATTAAGATTATTTTTTGGGAGAGTGTGCAACATTGTTGGAGAGATGAAATATTGATATTGATATTTATGATAATTTTGTATGAGTTTTGATATAGATGGTTTGTACGATCAATTTTTGGTTGGAGATATTTTATTAAATGGGTGCAGTCCTACACCTTGAAATGAATTTTTGATTATGTCACCTTATGCTTGGGCTTTTAGGGACATTTTTGTTATGCTTGACCGAGCCTCCAAAGAATCACATGCAATATTAATGGATAATATGTAAGAGTTATTGGAGGTAGGAGGATCTTCATCATCTCGAGCTAGCTTCTTGCTTAGACATGATACCTTGCATGAAAAGCATATGTCTCGTCACTAGTCCCTTTAGGAGAAAGAGGGGACATGCAGTGATTTACATTGGTTTGACAATAGTTGAATCCACAAAATAGGGGAGTTGTTGGTTTGTGGATATTTGAATCCACAAACTAGCTATGGATAGTTTGAGTGTTGGTTGGTGATTTTCCTATGGATAATGGAGTGGATTCATAGGTAAACATTAGATAATCAGAACAGTTACCCAAACATGAGGAGTTTAGGTTGATGTTGATGCAAAGTTGGACATTTTCCTAGACAAAGTAGTTTGGGCTGATGTAGAGTTGGACATTTGCCTAGACAAAGGAGTTTTGGCTGATACAGAGTTGGTTAATCAAACATTTACCTAGATAGGAGCAGTTTAGGTTAATGTTGATACAATATTTATTTTGTTTTTTCTCTTTTGTAATGTAAACCTGAAGGGGGTAGTAGGAAATAAGGTTTATATATAATAAATTAATTATTAGGTAGTTAGTTGGGTGGGAAGTTATTCTCGTAGGCAGTTTGTAAATGGGAAAAATAAGGTTTTATACGCCAATGTATTGAATGTAAAATCAAACTAAAGATTATAATAAAATTCCTCTTTATTTTTTTTATTATTTGCAATGTAAAACTTTTACTATCACTATTCATTTTTTGCTACTCTAGATTCCTTCCAAGTGAGAAGGGAAAATGAGAGAGATTGTTTTCAATTTCCTTTCTTTTCCAAGAAGGAAGGGAAAATGTGTGTGAGAGAGAGAGATTGTTTTAAAAAATGTAAAAGTAATTCAAATGTTATCTCATCCCTGCTCAAATTCATCCTTTTAACATGATTCGCGTGTTGTCCAGCTTCATTGTTTTGACAATTTCCAAATTTGGATCATGTGCCTTTTTTGTCACAACCCACATTTGAATTGGAATACTATTGTAGGTATTTAATTTTCAAATAATACAAAAGCCAATAAAATTAAATAATAAAAACAAAATATAGTCCCAATTAAAAATTCTAAAATTGAGGACACTTCTAGAAAGGGCAATAAATGAGGAACTTTCCCCCTCATTCTCAAGTCAAGACTCCAATTTATGAGATGATTCCTTTTTCTCCTTAAATTTATGACTAGTGGAAAATTGAAGAGTCCTTTTCCACAAAAATTAAATGGCAAATTGGAAAAGAGGGAGAGGGTAATTAATTGGAAGACTTGACTCAAGAGTTGAGTTTCCTCCAAATAGGTCAAGTTTTCTATAAATTGTATGGATTTTTGGGGAAGAAGATACTCATCTCTGATTTGGGAGTGTTGGAGAAATTTGTAAGAGTTCTCCTCTTCATCATTTTTTTTGCTTTATTTTTCTTGAAAGTCTAGTTCTTTAATTTTGTTAATAAATTTTCTGTGTGATGAAATTATCTTAGGAATTTGAATTCATTTGTGTATGAGGTTTGTTTAATAGTATAATTTGTATGTAGAATTTACTAAAAATCCACCTGGAACTACGTTTTGATGAATGTTCATACTCCATACCTTATGCTTATTATCTTTGTGATGTTTTGGTGATTTAGAACTCTTTCTATGCAATCACAGCTTTCAATGAGGCACTTTATGGTAACTAGAATTTATAGAGATAATTGTAAATGTTTCTTTGTATGGACTGGTTGGTGTGAACACTAAAGTCTTGGTTGAAGGGTCAGGTTTGACACCTGCCAGTTTCTTTTTCTTAAAAGTTTCTTAGAACTATTCATTAAACCTATTGGGTTTATATCTTTGTAAATTTTTCATTTTCCCTTTCGCCATGCTGGACGGTAGTCCATACCCTATTTTAAAGCCCATACAAGCACAGGCAGGAATTTGGCTTTACACCTACTAGCTTCATTTGTTTTTAAAAGTTTCTAAAGCCTTTTCAACTAATCCATTTAGTCTGATCCTGCAATCATTGCATTTCTTTAGGCATTTTAACAAACAATTCATTGACCATATATGTGCGTCTGTCCTTATGGTTTGATGAATGTCCATACCCTATTCTAGGGCCCATGGAGGCTCAGGTAGGGAGGACATTATCAATGCTGAGGGGTCTGGCTTTACACTCGCCAGTTGCAAATGCTTAGATGTTTCTAAGGCCCTTTCAACAAACCCATTCCTTTGAGTCATTTTGTCAAACTGCTCACATGCACCATCTGAACTTCCATGTCCCTTTATACATATCCCTCAGAGTATTTTGAAATCCCTAACAAAAATTCCCTTGCCGATTTGCTTTGAAGGTAGTTTAGTGCTGGTAAGGGAACGTTGGCTATGGTTGGAGGATTTAACTTTACACCTATCATCGTCATTTGCTTAAAATTTTTAAATCCTTTTCAACAAATCCTTTTTGTGCGATCCGGCGATCATTGCATTTCATGTTACCACATTTTTTTAGGCATTTTGTCAAACAGTTCAGACACCTTTCTCCATCCCCTATGGTTTGATCGATGTCCATTCAGTATTTCAAAGTTCTGGTCTGAGTTGTGGAGGATGCAGGCAAAGGTTGAGGAGTCTGGCATTACATTCTCCAGTTACATTTGCTTAAAAGTTTCTAAGGCCTCTTCAACAAACCCATGCTGAACATACCCTGCTATCTTGGCAATTCGTGAGATCACATTTATGAGTCATTTTGTTAAACAACTCACATGTCATGTATGTGCTTCCACATTTTAAGTACATGGCTACTGGGCCACTTGCAATTACAACATTCGACAAATCCCTCCTTTCCTTATGTTCTGAAGGATGACCTTACCTTGTTTAAGTGCCTAGCATATAGTTCTAAGTGTTCCTAAATAATTGAATGAATCTTTTTAGATAGTTAAGACAAATAATCCACATGATGCTCAACTGCATAGGAATCATAAATCTACCAAGTCCCATTGAAGGCTGAACTTAACAAATGATTTATAAAATTTATATCATTTTTTTAATCAATTGTAGAGAAAACAAGTCACATAGTTTTGTATATAATCTATATTTCAAGGGTGAGTGTTTAAGTACTCACCAAAGACATGATCAACTAAATCTCTATATCTGACAAAGCATTGGCATCTTAATGATAAAATTTAGGGTGTACTCATGTCAGCTAGTGTTGTGAAGAAGGTCAACCATGTCACATAACAATCAACTGTAGTTTTAATGCAATAAGGGTTACTCATATTCATATTGAAGTATGTACAACTCTCTTCCACTACAACTACATGGTTGCATGCACCGCGAACACAAGCAAAGCTTACAATGTAAGGGATAAAAGGAAAAATAAATAATTAAAGTGGTGTGAAGGAGATAAGAGTGAAAATGGATACAATTATGATAATATATGAGTAATTGTAGTAAAATGTTAACTTAATGTGTAAATGAAGATGTAAAAAGAGTATTATTAGTTGTAATGTAAGAAAATG
Organism: Cunninghamia lanceolata; assembly: GCA_027924645.1. Lineage (NCBI taxonomy): Eukaryota > Viridiplantae > Streptophyta > Pinopsida > Cupressales > Cupressaceae > Cunninghamia > Cunninghamia lanceolata. Next base: position 1,044,427 of record BSBN01001040.1, on the reverse strand, counting down.
AGCTAAATATTGTAATATGTTTCAGGAGAAGAATAAATGGTTAAAGTTAATGGGCAATCAATTTAAATTAGCACACAATTCTTGCAACCTATTTTTTTTAATATACCATAATGGTTTTCGGAGTCAATGTTGTCTTCTAATCTTCTAAGCAATGAATCATAACATTTTAGTGCTCATATATAATTTAAGCCTACCAGCTAATTGACACCCATAAATTATACAATTTAGAATTTAAAAGTAAATCTTGATAATAATAAAAATAATAAATTATAACTACAATTTTCAATAAAAGACATAGTGATATGGTTGCATATTTTAGTTGGTTGAGGAAGAATTTTATGAATTAGATATAAATTAAAAAATGCACTAATTCAAGATCATGATGTAAATGGTATAAAAAGAGATAACATAATAAATGGTACATAAGGAACTAAAAGCATAAGGTAAACTAGTAACAAAGTATAAGTAAAATGATTTGCAAAAGGTGAGAATTTACGTGGAAAATATATGGATAAAATATATAGTAAGAATGGATGTTTAGTGGGTATGCTATCATGAAAAGGTATAGTCCTTATGATACATGTAACAATTATAAGAAACTTTGCTTTTGGAATTGTGATAAAATAAAAAGGAATTATTGAAATTGTATATGTTGATTTAGTAGTTGAACTAGTTATCAAGATTCTTTAATTTGACCTAGATTAAATTTTATGTTATTGTTAGAATATCTTTCTAGTTTATGAGTTGATATAAGTATCTTTCTAGTCATATGTTTACGAAATTGATTAAGTTTCTTTTCTAGTTCTATTCATTATGATCAAGCATCTTTTATCTGCATTTTGATTAAGGAAGGATTTCCCTTTATCAACTGTTTTATGCAGGTTTTTCCTTTGTTAGTAGATAGGTAAACCTTGTAAATAAATGTCTAAAACTCAAACAATTCTCAGTGTTCAGTATTTATGGTACCTCTGTGTCACATTTATGGGTAATGCCGTCACGTTGAACCAAGTACCTTGCACCTAACATAGCTCCAACAATGACGTCTGGGCACCGTCCCTCTAAATTGTTGGGGAGTAATAAGGAATATGTCAAAGTTAAATCTACAAGAAGGGAAAATCTCCTTAGATACTTCACTAAAAGGATTAAATAAAAAGAAAGGACAAGTCTATCAAAAATAGTTGTAAGATGATTACCATGATAGTAAACCCCTTTTAACTATCAATGGAAAACCTCAGTGGATAAATATGCGTACTAGGTGAACTATCCTCACATGAAAACTAAAACGTCAAACACTCCCAGGAGATGTGTTTGCAAACTATGTTCTTAGGAATTATGTCACTGTATCACTTGAGTGGGTGGGTAGTTGGCAAAGAACTGTGTACCCACTGATAGTTACATAAAACATTGTGCAAGACAGAACTCCATGTTTGCATCCCCATGACGATCACATCCTAAGAGGGCCTTGATCCCATGGATACAGAGTATGTAGGTAGTCTGGATGGTGAAGGATGCTCCCAGTACTTAGGTCCCTTGGATATAGGATACTCTTTTATAATCAACTTCGTAATCTCGATCCCTAGTTTAAAGGTTATCTAAGTAACTTATGAACTCTCCTAGTACTCAGAAGAATCCCTGGGGTGGATTACTTGTACCTGACTTTGTCATTAATTGAGGTGAGTACAAGTTGATGTTATGTGTTCCCTGGTTGACATCCTCAATACAGTGCTTGGGCAGACTGTGGTCTCCAGAAAGTGACTCATGAACCCGTATTGGTCCTGAGGGAGTCAAAAGTCTCTGGCCAGAGCATAATGATTCCTATCCTATTTAGCCTGGTTGGCTATCGTGTTTACTTATCCCGTATTGGATAAAGTCTTGGTCTGTTTGACCACCAGGCCATTTGGCCACCATTTATTCTACCCCATTTCAGGTAGCGATAAGGTATGTTAGACCTGGTTCTATATGAACCTATTTTCCCAAAGGATAGAAGAGCCTGGGTTGGCTTAGGAATGTTCCGTTTGAACATATGGCCTGTATTGGCCAAAGTTTTTCCAGAGTACACATTCAAAGTCTTGATATATCACACATGAACTTGTTAATAAAGTAATTTTTTTTTAAAATCCAAGTTTGGACCAAGCAGGTCCTTACATGTGGTATTAGAGCGTGGTTCAAACACTCAGCCTAGAGGCCTACTAACTTAAAATTGATAATAATTGGTATTTAAGATAAGAATTGTAATAAATTTAATTACAGTCAATTTGCATGTTGTAAACCAAAAATTGTATCAAGTGGTAAATCACCTCTCTCCTTGTTTTCAAAATTAAAATGGTGAAAACCCAAAATTTGTGAGAACTACGTGGAGAGGAACCAGTCAACCAAGAACCAGCTAAAAACCCACCTAAGAATCCAAATGCTAGTATATAAGCAATTATTAACTTGTTGACAGAGTAGAGAGAAAATTTGGAAAACCTTGAGAGAACTATACAAGACTTGGAGACTAGATAGGGGACCATAGAAAACATTCTAGAACTTGAAGATGAACATCAAAGTGAGGAAGTACCCATAGCTCAAACAACTAATGAGCTAGAGGTTCCTAGGTCTCAGTAGGAAACCACCGTCCTAGATATCTCACAAGACCTTAAGAAGATAACTCCTCCGAAATTTGATGGTAAACATGTAGGGGATGCTGCAGAAGGATGGCTCACCGAAATGGAAAAATATTTTGAGTTAAGAAACTACTCAGAGAATATCAAAGCAACTTGGGGAGCTTATCAGATGGAGGGAGAAGCTGCTAGTTGGTGGATAAACGCAAAGGAACAATATTGTTATTCAAAGGAAAACCTAACTTGGAGGTAGTTTGTGAGCCACTTCTATGAGAGATGGCTTCCACAGCTATTTTATGATGAAAAGATGATTGAGTTTCTGAATCTCAGACAAGGAAATCTCATAGTCCAACAGTATTGGGATAGATTTGCAAAGCTACTGAAATATGTTCCTATCTATCAAAAGGATGAAAGGTCTTAGGCAAGGAAGTTTCTTTTGGGATTGAATACTAATATTGGGGTAGAAGTGGATATGTTTTCCCCTGAGAACATGAATTAAGTCTTAGAGAAGGCACTCAAATAGGAAAATAAATTACAGGCACTATCGGTGGCAAAGCAAAACTTTCGAGACAAGCAATTTGTTTTCAAAAGAAAACTAGACAATAGGGGCAACAGAGGAGCTCAAAAGCGCAAGAGGAGAGACTGGGGTAGAATAGAAGCTACTGGTAATCAAAACAATTACAATAGTAATGTCAGGAGGAAGGATGGGAATACACCACCCCGAATTTCTAATGGACCCCCTGGTGGATGTTTTATGTGTGGAGGCAATCATTATACAAGGGATTGTTCAAAAAGGAATGGGTACAATCATCCACAGCAACCTCGGCAACATCAAATACATGCTACCGTCAGGAATCAATAGACTCACCATCAAAATGTACCTACAGAGACAAAAGATACACTTTTTGGTAAATCCATACCTATTTTGATAGATACTAGTTCCTTTGATAATTTTATTTCCCCAAAATTGGTGAGCAAAATGTCTTTGCAAACTAAGAATATGGAATCATCATGCACAGTTTAGTATGGTGACAAGGCTACATAGAAAGTGAACAAGTACATAAGAGGAGCCCTCATTAAGTTTCCTAAATTAGAAACCAAAGTTGACTTATATTTCGCACCACTGGGAGCCTACGATGTCATAATCGGAATATGTTGCCTAACGAGTCATTAGGCTAACATAGATTGCTATAACAAGGTGGTGGATGACAAGGGGTATAGAGTTAGGATCTAAGAGATTTACAAATCTATATCAGTGGGGACCATTTCTACTATGCAACTAAAGAAGGCAAGGCGGAAATGAAGAAATCAAATATTCTTAGTATCATTAGATGAGAAGGGAGAAGAGAAAGAAGCCCCTACCTTTGAGAATAGTCCATTCCTTTGGGACTACAAAGATGTGTTTTCGAAAGATCTACCTGGATTACCTCCTAAAAGGGAATTTGATTTTTCAATCGATATACTTCTTGAAACCACACTTATATCAAAAGCCCCATATAGGATGAATACCATAGAACTCCAAGAGTTGAAAATACAGTTGCAAGAATTGCTAGAGAAGGGGTCGATATGGCCTAGTGTATCACCTTGGGGAACACTAGTCATATTTGTTAAGAAGAAGGATGGGACACTAAGGTTGTGCATTGACTACATAATGTTGAATAAGGCTACCATAAATAATAGATATCCCTTGCCTTGTATTGATGATCTATTTGACCAAATGAGAGGAGCCTTAGTGTTCTCCAAAATTGACCTTCGCTCAAGCTATCACCAATTAAGGATAAAAGAAGAGGATATCCCAAAGACAGCATTTATGACTAGGTATGGCCACTATGAATTTACTATAGTTCCATTTGGGCTAACAAATGCTCCGGCTGCCTTTATGGATCTAATGATTAGTGTGTTCCATGATTATCTGGATAAGTTTGTGATTGTGTTTTTGGATGACATCTTAATATATTCCAAGGATGAAGAGGAACACTTAACCCATCTACAGGTTGTCTTACAAAGGCTATAGAAGCATAAGTTATTTGGGAAGTTATCCAAATGCTCCTTGTTTGAAAGGAGGATACACTATTTAGGGCATATCATTTCAGCCGAGGGTATAGCGGTAGATCCTGATAAAGTAAAAGCCATCATTGAATGGCCTATACCTACAAATGTGACTAAAGTAAGAAGTTTTATGGGATTGGCAAGATACTACAGGAGGCTTGTGAAAGACTTTTCAAGGATAGCCAACCCAATCACATCTTTGCAAAAGAACAAAAAGTTCATTTGGACTGAGGAGTGTGATAAGGCATTTTAGGTACTGAAGGAAAGGCTAATGTCACCTCCAATTCTAAAGGTGCTTGACCCTAATGGTAACTTCACAATAGTAACAGATGCATCCATAGAAGGACTAGGAGGAGTTCTTTTCCAAGAGGAAGGAGTAGTGGCTTATGAATCATAAAAACTAAAAATTCATGAAGTCAATTACGCTCCCCATGACCTTGAACTTGCAACCATAGTTCATGCCTTGCAAAAATGGAGACATTTCTTGTTGGGAAAACCATTTGAGCTTAAAACAAACCATCAAGGACTAAAATATATATTCACTCAACCTCATTTGAATGAAAGATAGAGAAGGTGGTTAGAGTTCCTAAGTGAGTATGATTTTGAGATTGAGTATATCAAGCAGAAAGAAAATAGGGTGGCCGATGCTCTCAGCAGGAGAAGACACATAATGGCCATATCCAACTCACACATAGACCTAAAGCAACAAGTATTCTCTCAGCAGAAACATGACCCATGGTACGATTAGGTTAATGCATCTCTAGCTAATACCTCTATGGAACCTAAGTATTTAGATTATGATTTTGATTTTGATGGGCTAATGAGGTACCAGGGAAGAATAAACATTCCTGATAATTTGAAACTAAGGGGTATGATCCTAACAGAAGCACATAAGGCTCCATATTCAGGACATTTGGGGGTGAATAAGATTATATTTCTAGCCAAGAATAAAGAAGGATGTGGTAGACATAGTTCCCAGATGCATAGAATGTTAGAGGGTTAAGGTAGAACATGTACACCCGACATGACTTCTTATTCGCATGATGTACCTTTCTATAAATGGCAAGTCATAAGTATGGATTTTGTCTAAGGGCTACCAATAACATCTCATAGGCATAATTGTATTTTGGTGGTAGTGGATAAACTCACTAAGGTAGCCCACTTCATACCAAGAAACCCAACAGATGATGTACCTATAGTAGCAAAAAAGTTCATAAAGAAAATTTTCAGGTTACATGGAATCCCTGTGAAAATCATCTCTGATAGAGATGCAAAGTTTACTTATAGATTTTAGACCACTTTACAGGCTACCTTAGGAACACAGTTGAATTTCAGCATAGCCTATCATCCTGAGATAGATGGCCAAACAGAAAGAACCAACCAAATTCTAGAAGACCTCCTTTGTATGTATTGCATGGATCAACAGACTAAATGGGAGGAATATTTTCCATTAGTTGAGTTTTCCTATAACAATTCCTTCCAAGAAGCTATAGGTATGGCACCCTTTGAAGCTCTCTATAGGAGACCTTGTCAAACACCCTTGAGTTGGGATAAATTGGAGGATAGGATCCTGGTTGGCCCTAAAATATTGAAAGATATGGATAGTCAGGTGCAACTTATTCAACAGAGGTTGAAGGAAGCGTCGGATCACCAGAAAAGTTATGAAGATAAGAATAGGACACCCAGAAGATTTCAATTTGGTGAGAAGGTGTTCCTAAGAGTTTGACCTCATAAAAGTTCCATCTCTTTTGGAAGGAAGTCAAAGCTAGCTCCTCGCTATGTCGGGCCTTTTGAAGTACTTGAGGAAATCAATCCTATAGCTTACCACTTGGCCTTACCTTTAGCACTAAGCCAAATTCATGATGTGTTCCATGTATCCTTGTTAAAAAAGTATATACATGACCCTAAGCATATTCTTAATTGGAATGGCCTGCAGGTGGAAGAATCTGGTACAATAACCATAGAGCCATGCAGAATGATCGAGACACGTTAGTTCCAGCTCTGCAATAGGACAGTGGACCAATCTAAGGTCTAATGGGACCAGTACTCACCTGAGAATGCTACATGGGAAGACACAATGGAAATACAACAAATCTATCCACATTTATTTTGAAAAGTCTAGATAATTTATAAACTCGTCAAACTTTAAATTTTTGCTTAAAAGACAATGTTGTTTAGATGATACAACCACTTATGCTTAAATGATACTCTATGATAAGCTACTTTGTTAAAGGATGGACTTTAAAAGTAGACAAGTATACTGATGTAAGTGATGCTTATTTCTATGGACTTATATGTATATGTTTGACCTTATTTCTAACATGCATCGGGACGATGCATAAATTTAGGGGGGAAGGATGTCACAACCCACATTTGAATTTTGAATTCGAATTGGAATACTATTGTAGGTATTTAATTTTCAAATAATATAAAAGCCAATAAAATTAAATAATAAAATCAAAATATAGTCCCAATTAAAAATTCTAAAAATGAGGACACTTCTAGAAAGGGCAATAAATGAGGAACTTTCCCCCTCATTCTCAAGTCAAGACTCCAATTTATGAGATGAGTCCTTTTTCTCATTAAATTTATGACTAGTGGAAAATTGGAGAATCCTTTTCCACAAGAATTAAATGGAAAATTAGAAAAGAGGGAGAGGGTAATTAATTGGAAGACTTGACTCAAGACTTGGAGTTTCCTCCAAATGGGTCAAGTTTTCTATAAATTGTATGGATTTTTGAGGAAGAATACACTCATCTCTGATTTGGGAGTGCTGGAGAAATCTGTAGGAGTTCTCCTCTTCATCATTTTTTTTGCTTTGTTTTTCTTGAAAGTCTAGTTCTTGAATTTTGTTAATAAATTTTTTGTGTGATGAAATTATCTTAGGAATTTGAATTCATTTGTGTATGAGGTTTGTTTAATAGTAAAATTTGTATGTAGCATTTAATAAAAATCCACCTGTGACTATGTTTTGATGAATGTCCATACTCCGTACCTTATGCTTATTATCTTCGTGATGTTTTGGTGATTTAGAACTCTTTCTATGCAATCACAGCTTTCCATGAGGCACTTTATGGCAGCTGGAATTTATAGAGATAATTGTAAATGTTTCTTTCTATGGACTGGTTGGTGTAAACACTAAAGTCTTGGTTGAAGGGTCGGGTTTGACACCTGTCAATTGTTTTTTCTTAAAAATTTCTTAGCACTATTCATTAAACCCATTGGGTTTATATCTTTGTAAATTTTTCATTTTCCCTTTCGCCATGCTGGACAATAGTCCATACCCTATTTTAAAGCCCATACAAGCACAAGCAGGGAGGATGTTAGCAAGGAATTTGGCTTTACACTTGCTAGCTTCATTTGTGTTCAAAATTTTCTAAAGCCTTTTCAACTAATCCATTTAGTCTGATACTACAATCATTACATTTCTTTAGGCATTTTGACAAACAGTTCACTCGCCATATATGTGCGTTTGTCCTTATGGTTTGATGAATGTCCATACCCTGTTCTAGGGCCCATGGAGGCTCAGGCAGGGAGGATGTTATCAATGCTGAGGGGTCTAGCTTTACACTCGCCAGTTGCAAATTCTTAGAAGTTTCTAAGGCCCTTTCAACAAACCCATTCCTTTGAGTCATTTTGTCAAATTGCTTACATGTGCCGTCTAAACTTCCATGTCCATGCATACATATCCCTCAGAGTATTTTGAAATCCCTGACGAAAATTCCCCTACTAATTTTCTTTGAAGGTAGTTTGGCACTGGTAAGGTAACGCTAGCTATGGTTGGAGGATTTAGCTTTACACCTATCATCGCCATTTGCTTAAACTTTTAAAGCCTTTTCAACAAATCCTTTTTGTGCGATCCGGCGATCATTGCATTTCATGTTACCACATTTTTTTAGGCATTTTGTCAAACAATTCACACACCTTTCTTTGTCCCTTACGGTTTGATGGATGTCCATTCCATATTCCAAAGTTTTGGTCTGAGCTACAGAGGATGCAGGCAAAGATTGAGGATTCTGGCATTACATTCATGAGTTACATTTGCTTAAAAGTTTCTAAGGCCTCTTCAACAAACCCATGCTAAATGTACCTTGCTATCTTGGCAATTCATGAGATCACATTTCTCAGTCATTTTGTTAAACAACTCACATGTCTTGTCTGTGCTTCCACGTTTTGAGTACATGGCTACCGAGACCCTTGCAACTACAACATTCAACAAATCCCTCCTTTCCTTATGTTCTAAACGATGACCTTACCTTCTTTAAGTGCCTAGCATACAGTTCTCAGTGTTCCTAAATCATTGAATGAAGCTATTTAGATAGTTAAGACAGATAATTCACATGATACTCAACTGTATAGGAATTGTAAATCTACCAAGTCCCATTGAAGGCTAAACTTAACAAACAATTTATAAAATTTATATCATTTTTTTTTAATCAGTTGTAGAGGAAACAAGTCACATAGTTCTGTATATAATCTATATTTCAAGGGTGAGTGTTTAAGTACTAACTAAAAACATGATCAACTAAATCTCTGTATCTGACAAAGCATTGGCATCTTAATGATAAAATTTAGGGTGTACTCATGTCAGCTAGTGTTGTGAAGAAGGTCAACCATGTCACATAACAATCAACTGTAGTTGTAATGTAATAAGGGTTACTCATATTCATATTGAAGTATGTACAACTCTCTTCCACTAAAACTACATGGCTACATGCACTGAGAACACAAGCAAAGCTTACAATGTAAGGGATAAAAAGAAAAATAAATAATTAAAGTGGTGTGAAGGAGATAAGAGTGAAAATGGATAAAATTATGATAATATATGAGTAATTGTAGTAAAATGTTAACTTAATGTGTAAATGAAGATGTAAAAAGAGTATTATTAGTTGTAATGTAAGAAAATGAGCTAAATATTGTAATATGTTTGAGGAGAAGAATAAATGGTTAAAGTTAAAGGGCAATCAATTTAAATTAGCATACAATTCCTGCAACCTATTTTTTTCAATATACCATAATGGTTTTCGGAGTCAATGTTATCTTCTAATCTTCCAAGAAATGAATCATAACATTTTAGTGCTCATATATAAAAGCCTACTGGCTAATTGACACCCATAAATTATACAATTTAGAATTTAAAAGTAAATCTTGATAATAATAAAAATAATAAATTATAACTACAATTTTCAATAAAAGACAGTGATATGGTTGCATATTTTAGTTGGTTGAGGAATAATTTTATGAATTAGATATAAATAAAAAATGCACTAATTCAAGATCATGATGTAAATGGTATAAAAAGAGATAACATAATAAATGGTACATAAGGAAATAAAAGCATAAGGTAAACTAGTTACAAAGTATAAGTAAAATGATTTGCAAAAGGTGAGAATTTATGTGCAAAATATATGAATAAAATATATAGTAAGAATGGATGTTTGGTGGGTATGCTATCATGAAAAGGTATAGTCCTTATGATACATGTAACAATTATAAGAAACTTTGCTTTTGGAATTGTGATAAAATAAAAAGGAATTATTGAAAATGTATATGTTGATTTAGTAGTTGAACTAGTTATCAAAATTTTTTAATTTGACCTAGATTAAATTTTATGTTATTGTTAGAATATCTTTTCTAGTTTATGAGTTGATATAAGTATCTTTCTAGTCATATGTTTATAAAATTGATTAAGTTTCTTTTCTAGTTCTATTCATTATGATCAAGCATCTTTTATCTACATTTTGATTAAGGAAGTATTTCCCTTTATCAACTGTTTTATGCAAGTTTTTTCTTTGGTAGTAGATAGGTAAACCTTGTAAATAAATGTCCAAAACTCAAACAATTCGCAGTGTTCATTATTTACAGTACCTCTGTGTCACATTTATAGGTAATGTCGTCTCGTTGAACCAAGTACCTCGCACCTAACATAGCTACAACAATGATGTGTGGGCACCGTCCCTCTAAATCATTGGGGAGTAATAAAGAACATGTCAAAGTTAAATTCGTAGGAAGGGAAAATCTCCTTGGATACCTCACTAAAAAGATTAATTAAAAAGAAAGGACGAGTCTATCGAAAATAGTTGTAGGACGATTACAATGATAGTAAACCCCTTTTAACTATCAATAGAAAATGTCAGTAGATAAATATGCGTACTAGGTGAACTATCCTCACATGAAAACTGAAACGTGAAACACTCCTGGGAGGTGTGTTTGCAAACTAGGTTCTTAGGAATTCCATCACTGTATCACTTGAGTGGGTGGGCAGTTAGTGAAAGTTAGCGAAGAACTATGTACCCACTCACAGTTACATAAAACATAGTGCAAGACAGAACTACATGTTCCTATCTCCGTGACGATCGCATCCAAAGAGGGCCTTGATCTCATGGATACAGGGTATGTAGGCAGTCTGGACGGCGAAAGATGTCCCCAGTACTCAGGTCCCTCGGATATAGGATAATCTTTTATAATCAACTTCGTAATTTTGATCCCTAGTTTAAAGGTTATCTAAGTAATTTAAGAACTCTCCTAGTACTCAAAAGAATCCCCGGGGTGGATTACTTGTACCTGGCTTTGCTGTAAACTGAGGTGAGTACAAGTTGATGTTATGTGTTCCCTGGTTGACATCCTCAGTACAATGCTTGGGCAGACTGTGGTCTCCAGGAAGTGACTCATGAACTCGTATTGGTCCCGAGGGAGCCAAAAGTCTCTGGCCATAGCATAATGATTCCTATCCTATTTAGCCTGGTTGGCTGTCGTGTTTACTTATCCCGTGTTGGATAAAGTCTTGGTTCGTTTGACCACCAAGCCATTTGGCCACCATTTGTTCTACCCCGTTTCAGGTAGCGATAAGGTCCATTAGACCTGGTTCCATATGAACCTATTTGCCCAAAGGATAGAAGAGCCCGGGTTGGCTTAGGAATGTTCCATTTGAACATATGGCCCGTATTGGCCAAAGTTTTCCTTGAGTACTCAATCAAAGTCTTGATATATCACATATGAACTTGTTAATAAAATAAATTTTTTTGAAAATCCAAGTTTGGACCAAACAGGTCCTTACATTTTTTAGTGATTCAAGTCTTAAACATTTTGGAGGGAACTCATCCATTAAAGGCTGTGGCCATAGATCATGTGCAGTTTTGAATGTTCAAAGTTTTAAAATCTTTTGCGATTTTTTTTAAGAGGCCGTGGGCAGGAGGAGGTTGTGGAGGCATGGGAGATGTTACCTATGCAAGAGTTCTCAAAAACACTTTGTCAACAAACACATTTTATGAATAATACTGCAGCTACTACGTTATTTGAGTAATGTAATTGAGGTGAGAGGAAGGCATAGAGATAAGAAATGCTTTACTCAGATTTATATTGTTGTTGTGAGATTTGCTTGACACTTTGTTATTTTTAGAAAAGAAAATGGAGGGTGTTTTCTACTCATTTGCCTAGCTTAAATCATGTTGCTTAATATGAATGTGGTTTTAAGTGGTAAAAAGGCGTTCTAAATTTGCGTCCAAAGTCGTTTGATAATGAAGATAGGGCAGGTTTTATTTCTCTGTTTCAGTATTGAATATACTTCAGTTTTTGGTTTGGGTTCTAGGGATCGAAACGAGAATTTTCTCTCTTTCTTTTATGCTAAAATTTTTCTGGTTTTATTCATAAGATAGTTTAAACACATAAATGCATATGCATGAGAAATGCATACATATGCAAATATATGTTTAATATAAGTTTGTCTAAATTCCTTAGCCTTATATAGGCTAATTCTATCATAGTAAACATATATGAGAGACTGTATTGTATATTGCAATAGGGTCGATTTATACAACAATAGATACCTACACTTAGAGATTGTATTGTGTCTTGCAATAGGGTCGCTCTATATAGACCTCTATCTTTTGTTTCTTGAGACTGTGATGCTTATTATGTTGGGTTGATTTATAAAGACCTAAAGCAACTAATTTTCTATATTAAAAGTGACTCTGGTATAGTCTATATTAGGGTCGACTTATATAGACCCGTAGCAATTGTTTGTCTACTCTTAAACAGACTTAAAATGAGCCGATATCTACATGGCCAATGGAGGTATGTAAGCTCTATTTCAAAGTCCTTCATATGGATGACCTAGACCTCAATTGGATTTTGTTCCTTTTGACATAACCTTACTTGCCTCATGAAGGACTCTTTTATTAGTCCCTGCCTACGGCAGGGTAATTGTTGGTTTCGCTGCTTAAGTATTTTTTTGGCGTTATAATTTGTGCAACGGCAATAATCAAACTTTAACCTAAGTTTTTTAGACCCTGCTTGATATTATTTTCTTGTTGAAATTTGTGCAATGGCAATAATCAATGTTTAGCCTAAGGTGTTTTAATTTTGATGAATATGGAGACAACAATATTAGCTAGACCCTTTTTTCCCATTGGCTCGTTCATTTTTTAGCCCATTGGCAAATATTCTGCTTATACTTGAAATAGCTATTAGATTTTTGGTCCCTCCCTACGTTTTGTTTTCGTTTGGTTCTGCCTAGGGTTTTCTCTTTGTTTTTCCAGGGCAACCACATGTGTTCCAGCTTCAACTCATGGCCTATTGAAATTTGCATGTGCCGAGGGATTCGAGCATGGACACGTGTGGCCCATTTTCTGTTGCAGCCAGAAAAGTAGAAGAAGGGTTTGTGAAAATGCCATTTGACATTCTGTTTGGATGCAGTTGACTTTCATCTGTTTAATCTGTGCGTTGTGGGCAGGAATAGAATGCGAATTGTAGAAGCTGCAGACGCAATTTGCACTCTTATTGATGTTATCAAAGGCGGCGGCGATAAGAAACTGCGTGAGAAATGTTTGGGCGTTCTAGACGCGCCGCCATTGATGACCACACGCTTGCTTTGCCTGCCATTGTGAAGATCTTACCGTGTGTTTCTGAGAATGCCGACGAGTATGCCGTGGGAATTCTATGGAAGATTTGCTTCAAATCACGTGAGGAGAATGGGTTTAATGAGGCTCTGTTGAGCGGGGCATTTAAGAAGCTGCTGGTGTTTGTGCAGATCTATTCCGCTTCTCCCACCACAAAGGCCAAGGCCAAACAACTCCTCAAATTGTTCTCTCCAATGCACCATAGCCACGCTTCTTCATAAAACTGTTACATTTTTATTTTCAATCTTTCGTTGTGTGTATATACAAATATAATTTTTTGGATTTCACAACACATCGGTATTGTTTATACCCAAAACTTGTGCTTCAATTGCTCCAACTTCGTGAGAATAAATGGAGACCAATATCTAGCCTTGTATGCAACAAAAATGGATTAGGCAGCAGTGACAACACTCCAAGAGGTGTTCCAAAATCATAGCCTAAAATAACATTTTTATTTTCAGCATCACAAGTTTTGAGGATGTGGGTTTTAAGCTATGGTATAGAAACACGTATGGGGGTGTGTATTTGTGATTTTTCCAGGTGTACAGGTTGCGCCACCTGGGGGAACAGCAGAATCACAAGCCTTGATGAGCACAATGTCTCTTCCACTGATGCTCCAGGACAACAAAGTACAGATTAGCCCTAATCCTAACGCCTCCGCCAATTATAATGCTAATCCTAACCCTAATGCTGTGTTGCAACAACATTCTCACAAGGAGTGCCAGTAGCAGTACAGTAAAAAATACATAATGGAATTCAGTCCAGTCTTTGTGGAATGAATCTGCATCTTACACGTTTGGAATTTTGAGTGAATGTCGACACAAATCTATTGATGGCATGGAAACATTTCTGGTCTATAATTTTAGATTACAATTTCTGTTTTGGTTTGAAATTTGAAAATGTGTCAGAATTTTTTTATTATAATCCAGAAGTGAGATTGAAATATTTAACCTCTTTCAAACTGAGGTTTCTCCCCTACAGTTAGGGCATCTATAACAAGTTATAGTTGGACTCATAACACATAAACCATAATTGGTCAAATTGAATGGCATTTCCTAAAGAATTTATTGTTTAAATGTTTTATTAAAGTGTCAAAAGCAGGGTGTCAATCATAGCAGATTTGCAAAATCATTGCTGGACATCTGAATCTAGTACCCATAATTAGTCCATCCTTAGATTCTAGAAGAAAATGGTGCTATGGTATATTCATTATATAGTAGGTAATATCTATTGATGAATGATCTTGTTGCAAAAGCTTACTTTTATCATTTCTATGTTGATGATTTCTCGACTACGGCCACATCCACCAGCCCCAAGCATTTCCTTTGCAACATCTCCTGAGATCATTTATCTTGATAGAAGTAAATCTTTTACAAATCTCAAACACTGATCTTTATCAATGCATTCATTTCGAAGATAATAGTGTAATTCATCTACATGCAATAATATGGTTTTGTAAACTTATTGTCTATCTAATAAGGTTAAGTA
The DNA here is from genome assembly GCA_027924645.1 of Cunninghamia lanceolata. Lineage (NCBI taxonomy): Eukaryota > Viridiplantae > Streptophyta > Pinopsida > Cupressales > Cupressaceae > Cunninghamia > Cunninghamia lanceolata. The sequence continues at coordinate 1,029,393 of BSBN01001040.1, read as the reverse complement.
AATTTAATATTTTGCAATTTTCTTTCTATTCTTATTTTTTTGTTTATGACCTGCGTTGCAAATTAAATCAAGAACAAGTAGCCCACAAAACATCTATAGAGAATTTGACTAAACCGTAAGTATGCCAAGAGCCTTGTGTTCATTCTAAGAAATAGTTGGTCATCGCAGTCGAAACATGTAGGCTCAAGCAACTTTAAGTGCCAACTATAGCTGAAATTTGTCTTTTACTTTCTTTGCCTATGATCCATATCTTATGTTAATTACAAGTTTTTGTAAAAACCCTGAAGTCCATGGAAACTACAGTCCAAGAATGATCTATTTATGGAGACCTTTTATAGCGAGAACACTGTGCTTTTTGTTCTTGATTCTCTTAATAGTGGGCAATTTCCCATTTTACTAATGAATAATGCATTGGCCAAAGAACCATTTTCAATCAAAAATTATGATCATGTTCCTCCATAGATTGGAAATGCGAAGTTGCCGATAGCTTGGAAAAGACAATTCAAGCAAATTACAATTTTGTCAACTAGTTCACGTGCCTTGTCTATGCTTCCACATTTTTCATACATGTCTACTAAGGCAGTTGCAACTACAACGTCTGATAAAATTTCCCTTTTCTTTATTCTTTCATAGATCCCTGTTCCAAAGCTCCCATTTTGGCATGGGCAAGTAGGATGCTGGAAAAGGTTGTAGAATTTGGCTTCACACCTGCCAATTGCATTTGTTTGAAAGTTTGTAAAACCTTTTTAAAATATCCATTTTGTGCATATTTGCAGTCATATTGAGGCACCACAAATTTTTTATTATCCTCATTACGGTAGATTTTATAAAATAGGTTTGCAAGTCTCAGGATGAGATTTCAGAGCCAAAAATAGAGAGCTAAAGATCTCCTTGAGGGATTTTGTCAAACATATCACATGCCTTGTCTATGATTCCACATTTTGCATACATCTGCCAGGGCAGGTGCAACTATAACATTTGACTCCCCCTTCCTTTATCCTTTGGTAGATCCCTATTCCAAAGCTCCCATTTTGTCATGCGAAGGCAGGATGCTAGAAAAAGTTTGTGGAGTTTGGCTTGACACCTTGAAAGTTTGGAAAGCCTTTTAAAAATATCTAGATTGTGCATACCCTGCAATCATGGCATTCCATGAGACCACATTTCACTAAGGCATTTTGTCAAACACTCCACTATCTTGTGTATGCTTCCTCCACTGTCTTGTCTATGCTTCCCCTCTTTTTGCGTAGTGTCTGCCAGACCACTCCTAACTGTAATATCTGATAAAAATGTCTCTTTCATTATGCTTTGATGGATCTCCATACCCTATTCCAAAGTGCCCACTTTAGCACAGGCTCGGAGGATGCTGACAAAGTTTATGGAATTTGGCTTGAAATTTGATCATTATTTTAAATACATTTAGCAATAATTTTCATTTCCTATAATAATTTGCAGCAGCTCTTTGGCAGGAGATTCAGAGGACTATTTTTGCAGTCTTAGGCAGGGACTGTAGTTGTGCACCATAGCCCTTGTTATGATTTTGTTATAACTATTATCTAATATTAGAAAATTTATATCTCTGAATCCAATATCATAGGTCAATTTTGACCAAAAAAGTTTCCATCATGTAAGAAAGTTTTGTGGTAAGGATATAGATGAGGGTGAATTTCCAGTCATCTTTGAAGTTTAGGGTTTGCAAGTTTTCAGAGATGATAAGGATTTATGAGTGGAATTTAGTAAAAAATTAGATCCAACTAACCAGAGTTGTTCAGGGAATTGGATTTTAGGTTTTGTATTTTATGTTGTCATTACATCTACGTAGGCTAATCAATCAACACTAGCTTGAAACATTTTTTTTTGAAATAAGTTGATGCACACTTCAGACAAACATAAGTCGCAATTGATGTGTAGAGTGGGTGTAAATTAGTGATGCACTTATGACACGCCACACATGAATTAATCAGATGTGGGGTCAACTAGAAGAGCTTAAATAGCTGGTGCATTGTAAATGACTGGTTGGTCGATAAATGTACAGTCTGACAATCTCGATCGAAAACTCGCCGACGAGCTGTACGAATAGTTTGGTTGAAAGAATCTAAGAATGTTTAGTAGTTAGTTGAAGTCAACTTGGTCTCTTGTCAAAATTTCCATACAGCCGTGCATTTACAACGCACCGACTGTTTATAGTGGGCAGGGTCAACTTAAGTCATGTCCAATGGTAATGTTTGAAAACCATTTAGTATGTTGGACAGATAATATAATATTTAATAGCTATATTACTAGGATATTTCATTGTCACTTGAAGTATGATAGACACTCCATTCATATTTCAATCTATAGGAATTGTTTGTCAAATTGTGTGCACCTTGGGATGCAAGATGCAATTCAATACGAGTTATTTAGAAAAGGTTCACATTGTGCATAGCATTTGCTTTTAATTTTTGTAATTGTGTGGCATATTTTTTAGTAAAATAGTATTATATATTATATAATGGTGAAATTTGTATATTCATATTTTCCATTTAGTTTTTGTTTATTTTGAGAGAGTGAATTCATACATTTACATATTGATAAATGGTGTAATTTTGTATAAAGTTGGGCTACTTCCCCTTATACGATTTACTTGTCTTCTTACACACATTCCTACACATTTATCTCTTGCCTTATCCATACATGTACACATTCTAATAGATTTCCCAAATCATGCATTAATTATCCCTATTCATGCATGTATCCCTAAGCATCTATTGCCTACCATAATTTCAGCCCTTTTATGTCTTGGGTCAATTGTATGGGTGCAGGGTTAACCCTATTACCATGCACTTGACCCTCAAAATTTTAAAATTCAAATTCAATTTTGGCCAACTCCCATTGATTCCTTTCTTCCCTTAGGCTGACTTAACACAAGTTTACATGATTTGTTGATATATTCTTATATTTGAAGGCATTCAGTCATATCCATTTATCATCCTTTCAACTCTAATCATTCTAAGTATTATCATTCATATTTAATGAAGGAAACACTATAGTTTGGTGCTCTAAAATATATCTAGATTTGTACATTCATCCTAGGAGTATCTACATGGTTGAGATTTGTTTTCTTTGATCTTTTACACGTGTTTCCAAGGGTTGACCTATGCAAACATATTCCCTTGTGACATAACAACAATTCTTCAAAGGTATTTTTAAATACCACTAGTCTTGTATAAAAAAGGCAGAGAATGTAGAGACGAATCAAGTGAATCTAAAAGCAAAAGCATAAAGACTACCAAATCACTTTTGTGGGTGTAAGACATTTCTAGGGCACAAATTTGTCACTAATCCACAAACTCGAGCTCACATAGTGCAAACTAATTGGCTAGATCTCAAGGAAAGCTATAGAATGTAATATTACTATTTCCAATCTTGAGGCATCTCAAATTCAATGCATCAATAGAAAACTTATTAATCTTCCTCAAACATAGAGCTAAGTAACTTTGTTTATCACATTTACTTTCCATACTTTAGCATTTATTATTTCATAATACATTAGCCCATAGTATCATCATTTGTTAATCTAGGTTACTGTGTGCTTATTTGTATGCATTTGATTGGATTAGCCTAGATTCAACTTAGGGAAATTTTATTTTCCTTTACATTTTTGGTAAACTCATCCATATTTACACCTGCTAGAGTTTACATTAGAGCTACATGTTCATCAATTTTCAAATATTTTAGATATGGTACTACTATGATTTTATTATATAATTTAGATTTCCTAGGGTTTTATCTATATATGATTATGTATTTTGATTAAGGTTTGGGTTCTATAGTGGTTTATCTCTTTTCCCACACTCTCACCCTAGGATATTTTATCATTATGGGTTCTTTTATATCTTGTTCCTTAGCTTATTTACATGTATGTACATTTCAAATTTTGATAGTCTCTTATCTTTCATTACACATTATCCCTCTATCCTTGATATTATCTAACACATTATACTAAGGATAGCAATATGTGTTCTCTATAAGTCTTATTCTATCATATCTCATTGTTTCCTCCCTTCATTGAGTTTATTAGTAGTCATCCATGCCCATTAGATACACCTTTAGGGAAGTGCAAAAACTTAGGGGCCAAAAAGTGGCCAAACTTTCATAATTCTTTAAAACACACTCAAATCTTAGAAATTGAACATGTGAGCATTGTAATGTGCATTTGTTATGGCTCATAGTCATTTTTCATAACATGTGTGCATTATAACTTGCATGTATTTCAATTTTAACCAATCAAATGTTACCCTTATGCTTGGAAAAAGTTTGAATTTACAAATCCTAAGGTCTGGACATTCAATTTGGGTGCTAAAGACATGTTTTATGAAAAACATACAAAAATAAACAAATTTAAAGCATGTTGTCCATTAGATTCCCATATTTCAGGATATTTATAAAAAACACCACTACAACATAAAACTTTGTCTTAGCTTTTTAACCACGCATTTTTTTTAAATATAAATATATTAAGGTATTGATCTCTAATTAAAATAAATAGTTTCTTCATTTTTTCCAAAAGCATATATTATTTGTTCTACATAAGTTCTGATTAGCTCATCCAAATTTGAAAAGAATTACCTTTTTACATTATATGTTTCATTCTACACACATTGAAAAAAAAAAAAATTTGATTATTTTTTATTAAAATTAGGAGAGGAGTACGCTCAGTTTTTTATTTTTTAGAATTTGTCCACTTTAAAAATTAATAAAAAAATAATATATTCATCAAAAATTTAGGGAAAAAACTTGTACTAGTACATGATCTTAGGTAATTTTCCACTAAATGGATTTGTAAAATAATTAGTGGAACTCAAAAAATAGAGGGAGCACACATGACACTATGTTATATTTTTGGGTAAAAAATAGGACCACTTTGTGTGCTCTCAAAATTTGACCCTCTAAATTTCCACCATTTTAAAAAAATAGTAGTTTAGAAACTAGATTCCAATCACTAGTATTCTTGTTCTTATCACATCACTAAATTTTTTACCATAGGTATGCCAAATTACTTGTTGAAGTTTAATTTTTATTGATTTAATGAAAAAAGTGGTCACTTTTGACCCCTGTTTAGCCCCCCATTTCCATGCACTTACCCTTATGTGACCATTTATCCATGACCCTAATGATGATCATATGGATTGAGATAGTGATGAGTACATACCTAGTGACACACCTTGCAAGATGGACATAGTTTTCCCTCCTTAACCTATGCATGAATTTGTTACACCTTTTGATGATAAAACTATTATATATCATGAACCTTATATACATAGATTTATGTGGTTTGAATGCATTGTCTTCTTATATGTACATGATGATGATATAATGGTAATCATTCTTCTACTTATCATGTTGAATCTATGGATGCTTCTAATAACCTTTCACATTGTCTTGCCCTACATGACCATAGCTTATGCCATGATGGTAATTTAGAAGCTTCTCATTTTTCCTTTATTGAAATCATGTTGTCTTATCCTACATTACATTATGACAATATGAGCCTTAACAAAGAAATTTTACATGATGCCTAAGATGGTTCTACATATGTCTCTTTACGTGAAAATTCATTTTTACTTGCTAATTATGATCATTTTTAAGAGGATGATATCTTCTTGATTAGTGAGTTTAGGTTACACTTAAGTGGTAGAGATTTACAATGGTTTGCTTCATCTTGTTTTCTTTACACTTCATGAATTTGTCTCATGCTTTTATTGCCTATTTTCTAACCATAGTTCACATAAGGCTAGCATGGACCTAGACAAGTTCCCTCATAATCTATCTTTCAATCCTAATTCATATGAACTACTATTTTGTGGGAAAAGAGGGGGTTTCAATTTCAATGGATGTGTGGGTTAAATCCTCCTTTCACTACAAACATTCAAGGACATTTCAACCAAGTTGAATCACACCTTTTGCAAGAGGATTCACCTACAGGTTGGTTGTCACTTGTAACACTGTGGAAACTCAGAAATTATCAATTAATGTATTAATTTAATGTTCAAATATGATTAAAACCCTAATTATGCAAAATAAGAAGAAAACCGATAAATCATGTCAATTGCTTGCAGACCAAGGTAGTAGACAAAGATTAGTTATTGACCATTTTTTGAAGTTCATGATGTAGGATACTCGGGGACATTGGCACTCACGCCCTAGTCCAATGTAATATTTTCTTCAAGGATTTCAGTCTCCTTACGGCACTTATGATCACTGTTCTATCTATTTCTATCACGAAAGATGCGAAGGACACTGACACTCATGCCCAGGTCCAAGGCAGGATATTCTTTAGGGTGTCAGAACTTCTTTAGATGCTGAATGTCACTTTCACAAAGATTTTTGTGTCTACAACCTCGGAGGACATTGGCACTAGTGCCCGAGTCCAAGCAATACCTTTCTTTAGAGATCTGGAATCTGCACACTGTGTTATTGTTCCCTACAACTCCACTTTGTTAGATGTGACACCTGTAACCTGCAATCACAAGGAGTGTGTTTGGGGGTTGTGGTATTTAGGAGCTTGCCTTAGTGAAGCCCCAGAAGGACATTCAAGTCTTCTAGACACTATTGTTAGATAAAGAGTGTATCCCTATAGGATACAGGCAAAAACAAATTGATAAATAATTCAAACACAAATAGATATCACCTCAAAGGTGTACCTCGCATGTAGATGAAAATCCTTCAACACATGAGAAGATGAAGCTAGATCTATAATCACAAACACAACAACAATAATCTACTCTGCAACAATGAATAGCTTGAATGCTCTAAAATCATAAGTTCACCAAAATTTCATAATCATCTTCTAGTTTACAAATAAAACCTTAAACATGCTTATATATGCAATCCCGATACAAATTTTATAATTCAAACTTAAGATGTTGGCAAGGAAACCTTTTAACAGTCACAAAACCAACATTCAAATTTGGGACTTGCCTGAAATAGGGCAAGACAATGGTGTGAGTTCCTATGTCCTCAAGTCCTATTTCAAGGTAGGGTCAAGTGCAACAATGTCCCTCAAGACCCAAGTGACATGGGCTTTAGGCCATTTTCTTCCAAGAGTCAAAATGATCATGCAAGATGCAAAACAAGAGACCCAGGAGCTAAATGTAGGAGGTAAAAGTCCTAGGGGACATTTTATGAGATAACAACTACCAATATGGATTATATCATTTCTATATCTAGACCTTTCATGTGGCCCTTGATTCACATGATTTTAATCTTATGGGGCATACTCATCAAAGATTAGGAAGAGGCCAAGATGTCAATTTGCTACCATTAGTAAATTACAATCTAAGAACTTAACAAGTACCTCTTATATATGCAAAATCACATCTAAAACAAATAATTTTAACATCATTTAGCAATTACAAAACACTCCAACCAAAATATCTCTATGGGGCTTAGTGTCTTGATGCAACCCTTTTATAGAGATATAATGCAATTTAAAGCCTTTGAGAAAATCTAAGTTAGATCATGTGTTGGTCCAAATCTATTCAATTCACAAATGTGTATGAGTTGGATTTGGGTCAGTACATGTGTTGCACTCATGTAGCTAGAATGAGGTCAGACTTCTCTTTCTCATGTGCCAAAATCTAATGGCACAGGGGAGTATCTAAAGGACTAATCTATTCACAAGGAGAGTCTTGTGAGTCTCAATAGTATTAGCACATGGGGTGGGTGTCACACCAACTTGGTTTCTCACTTCACAAGGAAGGAGTGCTTGATGGTAGACAATTATGTTGATGCATGGAGTTGGAGATGTTTCCTGACAAACTCTTGAAGAGGTGTTGTTATGATAATTCTTCTATGGCTAGGTATATTGTTGGCTTGAATTAGGTCTAGCTCCTATTGAGCATTGGCAATAGGGTAAACCTACAATAGTTAGTCCCAAACTTGGTAAATTAGAATTTTTAAGTTAGATGGGGAAGAAATTTGCAAGACATCTTCGTTCAAAGATATGTATTCTAATGAAGGTCCCTTCATTCGAAGATAAGTTAAAAATCACCTTCGAATGAAGGCGAACCTTCATTCAAAGGTTTTTATGTAAAGGACCTTCAAACGAAGGTCATTTCCAAAAAAGGAATAAAAGGGACCTTTGTTCAAAGGTCCCTTTTTATTCCTTTTTTGGAAATTTTTTTAAAAGGAATAAAAGGGGACCTTCATTCTAAGGTCCCTTTTATTCCTTTTATGAAATTTTTCCAAAAGAGGAAAAAAGGGACCTTCGAATAAAGGTCCCTTTTATTCCTTTTTTTGAAAAAAAAGGTTATGGACATTCATTAGAAGGTCATTGGATACCTTCCAATTAAGGTCCTAGAAATGACCTTTCCACCTTAGTCCTCAGATTTTTGTTAAAATTTTCTACTTCAAACCTTCAGTTGGACCAACAAATGGAATCAACATGTCAGGATAATTTGCAAGATCGTAGCCCTCAGAGTAAACATTCCAAAAAGTATAATTTTGAATATATTTAATTTTATTATTATATTTATTTTCTATGTCTAGTGAACATAGGTTTTTTGCTGAACATGAAGGTCTCTATTCGACACATGTGGAAAATAGTAAAAATAGAGAAAAAAATTCTAAAAAGTATTATTGCACTAGGTATTGAAGTCTTTGTTTCAACAAAAATAAAATAAAAGTTAATTTGGATATATACACAAAAAGTTATGTTGTATGGTATAAGCCTATATCTAAATTATAATTAATCTGACTTCAAAAGTTAATTAAAAGAATTTATGCAACAAAAAATTATGAAAAAATATTTGCATACTATATATTGGTGCTACAAATCTATGTTTAAAAATTATAATTTTATCCTTTGTGTAAAAAAAGTAATGCTATATGGTATAAACATCACTTTTAAAAGTATTGTTAACTATAAAAACAAGTTATTAAAAGTTACATTAAAAAATTTAGAAATTACTTTTAAAATTTTAAAAAAAATATATTTAGAATCTACAAATGAAATCTCAAAAATAACTAGTTCACATCATCTTCAAATTCTTAATGGTTTATTTGCTATAGGTGTCAGATAAATATACTGATTTCAATGTCCCACTTTGGCCAAAAAGTGGGACATAGTATTGTGGGAAATGTGTTGAGACAATGGTTCTCTATCTAAATCAATTCTTGTAGGAGGGCTACATCTCTTCCATATCTCATATTATTTTCTTCTTGGATCTATTGCAAGATAACAACTTGCTCCTGAACTTGTTAGTTTGTTAAATACTTCTTGGTCTAGTTGAGTGTTTTTTAGCTCATTTAAGATGGACTTTACTTAATCATCTCTAACCCTTGGACACATGAGCCTAATAGTGGGAGAGAGAATAAAGAGGTATGCATTTTTTGGTACACATGTTGCATGTTGAGTTTGCACAGTTTACTTTGCTTGTTTTGTTGAGTTTCTTGTTTGTTATCAAGGGTTTTTGATGTTGATGTTTTCTAGAGGATGGACTAATCTAAATTAAGGAAATAAATAATTAAACTATGTTTTTGTATTTTTCCCAAATTGAAGTGTGATTTAATTAACTAATGTACTTAAATAATTCTAACTAATTCTAAATACAAATATTTTATACTCTTTTTTAGGTTTTGATTGATTTGATGTGTTGGATGCCTTGTGTTCGTATCAAGGGATTTTTAAAATGTTGGTTGAATTGAAATTAAATCTAATCCAATCCAAGCTATCTAATTGCAAAAATAAATAAATTCTAGCTATTCCTAATCCGCAATATGGTGACAAAATGTCACCAATCTAGGAAAGATTAATGCCAATTAATCAATTCTAACACTTGTCAAAAGAAAACAAATCTATGAATTCAAAATAATAAGCATATTGGCACATCACACCTAGAAGTTTATCAGACAAATGCTTGGTGAAGTTGTGGCATATTAGTCCTTAGGGGCTCAATTTTTGTACTCATATCTTCTCTATCCTAGGGTTCTTTAATTGATGGAAGAAGGGTAAACTATAGGAACTAATCTTAAAGAATAAGTGGTAGAGTGTTGTGATAGTGGAATCTTTGAAGATTAAAAGGAGTCCTTGAGGCTTGTAGGGGGCATGGATACTCTATGGGAAATTAGCCTAGATGCCTTAGAATCAACTTAGAATCCTATTCTAGTAGCTATGGGTAGAGGGGTAGAAATATCAAACTCACAGAAAAGGCCTGTAAAGATCATAAATAAAAGACCTAGGACTGTTGGAAAGAAATGGGAAGGAACCAGTGTGGAGGTCTTGTCTTCAGTCAAATCTCTAAAGCCAGTTTATACCCCAGTCATACAGTGAGAATTATAGATAAACATTAAGGAATAGTACTATGTGGTACTACATAAGTCATATACAAGCATTCATAAGTTGTAACACATAAACATATCAGAACCCTTATATCTCCTTTATATATATTTATAATCAATGTTTAATTACACATTCATACCGGTAGGTCTTAGTCTCTTCCCTTTACATATCCTTACTCTTATGTCACTATTCTACTACTCTTATTCTTCTTACATTTCATTCCTATTCTTCTACTCATATATATCACATAGACGTGTGTCTTTTCCAAAAATACCTCTTTGTATGCCACCTCTACCCTCTGCGTACCACTTTTTGTAACCTGTGGTAGGATTTGTTGCTTCCTCTATCTTCTGCCAGCATCATTCCCCCTTTTAAAATTATGTCTTGTCCTCAAGGTATACTCTGTTTAGTTTGAAGGTAGGATATTCTTATATATTACTCTGAGCTAAGCCAGAGTTGTGTCCCATTGCTTTTTGGCTGATATCAAATTTTGGATTTGACTCTCTAATTGTATTTATGTGTCTTCTATATCTCCTAATGTAGTAGGAATTTGTATTTTTTGGATACTTTTCTTGGTCTCTGTGAAAATGTCAGTTAGGGATGCCAATCTAAAGCTTACTACTTCCCTTGCTTAATTTTTGCTTTTATCTATTCTCTCTAGTCCTAGAGTTGTTGGAGATGAGTGTGGAATGCCTCTACTTGTGCCCTTATTTCTCTATTAGTATCTTGTATAGGATCATATGTAGTAGCTACTTGTGTTATCTATGCTTCTAGTGCATATATTTTATCCTTAATATTTTTAGTAGTAATAGCCAATTGTAGACAAAATTGATATAATACCTTTTTTTGTCCATGCCCTACTAAATATTTCTTATTTGTGATTCTAGTTTAGTATGTGCCTTAGCACATTTATTTGATGCTTCTTCTAGTCTTTTCTTATTCACTTTCTTAGTGATACATTCTTATGCCTTGTTCTCTACATAAGTAGAATGTGCTTTGAAGCTTTGTATCAACTATCTCAACTATTGTGTAAGAGGTAGGGTTATGTCCCTCTATGCCTCTAACATCTCATTCTAAATTAGGTTTATCACCTCATGTAGTATTTCATTACCTTCTATATGTTGTTGCAAAATTTCTCCCCTCATTGTGGAGTGGAAGATGTCACCAAGTTGTAGTTTTTGGATAGGTGATATTCTTGATAAATTGAATTGTCCTCCTCCTACTAGTAATTGTAGCAGCTAGTGTGTTACCATAGGTTGAATTTTTTTCTACTACGCCAAAAAATATTTGATAGCTTGAATGGGAGATGTAGAGGAGGATGTATCTTGACTATCTGGTCTTTGTATCTCTTCCTCTTTCTAATTATCCTTTGTATTTAGTGCCTCCCCTTCAATTTTCTACTCATCCTACTGTATATTTGTGTTATGGAGGAACTCTTTGTTGCTCTTCTTGTGCATTATGTGGAGGGGATATCTCCTGTTGTTCTGCATTTTTATTTCCCTCTTTCATAGTCTCATATATTTTCTTTGTGATTTCTCTATTTCCTATTGAATCTTTTCCTTATCTGCTTGTTCCATATTCATGAGGGTATGAACCCTCTACTTTTTCATTAGCTCCTTAGCCTATAATTGCGCTAATTTATCTTTTTCTTCTATTGAAATAGAGGTTCCTACTCCATAAATAGCCTATTGTATGAGATCCTCTTCTAATTTCAAGGCTTTCTCTCTTCTTTGTCTCATGGCTTATCTTAGATCCTCTCATAACTTTTCTAGGATCTCATCCATTGTTTTATTTTCTCTAATCATGTATCTTATCATTGCACTTTCTATTATTTTCTTGTTTTCATCAGAGACTTCACTATATAATTATGTTGTTTCCTACAATAAACCATGGCATTCTATCTTATTTTCTAATGCATCAATGCTCAATAGTTCTTGGGGAGTCTCTTCTTCTGTTTGCTTCATTTTCTTTTTCTTTTGTGTTTGGGAGACTTCTTCTTCCCCTTCTTCCCTTCCATTTCAGCTATGGAAGTTTGATTTTTCTTTCTTTTTGCTTGATGTTTATGTCTAGGTGCTTTTTTCTTCTCCACACCCAACTGCACAAGGGTTTCTAATGCTACGCTTCTCCCTATTGACACTATTTGTGTTGAAGATGTAGGTTGTGGTGTAGTATGTGCATTGGCTATTGTAGATGTGCTTCTCCCTAACCTCCTTGGATTTTGTGGTGAGGTGGGCACTTGTGAAGCTGATGAAGTGGATTGTGGAGCTTCCACAGTGGCTTGTGAAGCTGATGATGAAGGATGGAGTGCAAATGTGCCTATATTGGGTGGTATCTCCCATTATTTATGAAGTTTTGCTTTATTTTTCTATATTTTCTCCTCTGCATTCTTTTTTTGTTGGTTATCCATTATCTCCTTGTATGTCACAAATCTCTCTATGGTAGCATCCTTAGGCTTACTTAACAAATTTGTCGCATTTAATATCTTATTTTTACTGAGGTGATCTCATATGGTAGCCTAGGAATCCAAAATGTTCTAGGCTCCACTTCTTCCATATATGTATAGTCTTTGTCAACCATGAATGTAATGTGATTGATGTACTATTTAATTACTTCATAGGGGATCCCTTCCCTAGCTTGCATTTCTAATTGTAGTGATTTGAAGAAACCCCAATACATGGTACTAAAGTTTTTTGTATCACTAAATTATCTTATATGTTGTTTTATTTGTGCCTCTCCTGTGAGATGTTATTTCCATATACATTCTCCTTAAACCCTGGTATCCCATTTAAAAAGTAAAATACTAAACAAATGATCAGGGTTCCATACCAGAAGTTGTAATTGGACTCATTTGTTCTCTTCAAATTCTCCAACAATTGTTCTCTCATCACTTCATAGAGGTTGAAGTATTTTCCTTCTTTTACCATTTGATAGGTAGTGTGTATTGTAGTAGTGGTGGTGGATCCTTCTCTATTTGCATAATAGACTTTATACACTATCCCCATTATCTCATACTAGACCCCTGGATCTATTATATCTTTGATGCTTAGGCTTTGCCCATCCATTTTTTTTCCCCTATGAGCTCTGTCACTTTCATTGTCGGCACTGGTCCCTTTGAGTTTAGTGAGGGTACCATCTATTAGATAACCACTTTGACTTCCTCTTTCCACTCATTCACCTACGTTTTCATCCATCTATCACATCAAGCATCCATCTACCCTATTGTTGTCCTATCATGGTTTGAAATATTCACTTAGTGTCATTTCCTATCATATAATAATAAGTCATCCATCATACCTACCATTATAACCTATCCATTCATACCGTAAAAAAATCCTATTGCTTGGGGGCACATTACCAACACCTAGCTATGGTTTGGATTATTCTCCCAATTTCCATAAGATGTTGGAAAGTAAGTCGTTTGCTTAAGTCTCATGCATCTCATCCCAATACATTTCAAAAATACAAAAAAAATCAAAATATTCCAAAAACATACAAAGAAATCAAAATATTCCAAAACACAAAAAAACAAATATCCCAAAAATTCAAGCAATAAAATTCTAGATCCAAGTCATCATTAATCCATACCATGTCCTATAATAAGACTTTCCACTCCATTTTCATAATAAATGCCACATTTCACCCATTCCATAATAAAAAAACTTGACATTCAAATAAAAACAATCATGCAATGCATCAAACCTTAACAAAAATCACAAGCATTAGTCCATATTTTGAAATAATATCTAGTCACATTATCAATTGTCATATCATTTGATATCAAACATCATCATCAAGCCTCATCTAGGGATATATTATTCACGTCATTAGGCGCCTATCCAAACATCGTACAAATATTTGGCAAGAGATACAATGGCTATGTGACTTGTGTCATAATTTGGTCTTTTGTTTATGAGTTTTATCTTTTCTATCTCCTTCTCACACTTCATCAAAACCACCTAGATCCATTCATATCTTGGTGTGTTACAACTAGTAGAGAATGGGGCATAGCATTTTGCATGTTCGTTGGATGTTCTTATTACTCTAGCTAATATTCATATCTTGTGTGTAGTGAAATAGGTTTTTGCATACCAGTCATCCTTTGCATTGAAGGTCATTACATACCTTTTGTGCACTTAGACTTAATGCTCTAAGTTTCCTTCTAAACACATTTAGACAAGGTTGTATTATGTTGGGTATGTATAAGAATACTCCTTTTTGTTTGCAGTGTCAAGTCCATGCAAAGGATACAAAGTCACCCTAGTTCCTAATACCTTGGTGCATAATATCCTCTTACTGTATCAAATTAGGATTGCTCTACATATTTTATCAGCATAACCATACCCTCTTATTCATTTACCTATATCTATAACCTATCCATTTTCCCATCCTATTCTAGAGCATTCTTTTCATTTCATCTACCATATTCATATCAATCCATGTTCATCTACTCATTCCATTCTAACATTTCATCCTAACATCCATCCTAGTATTTTATGATTAAGGTGCCATAAAGCTTGTAAATCCTATGTAATTAATTACTTTTAATATTCTTTGTAAATCACCCATAAGGGATGAAAGGTTTCACCAGCTGCAATCTTGTTTCAACCACATGTTTATATCCAGTACCTGATGCCAATTTATCCATGACAAGGGGTCGTAGGGGGGTTTTGTACTACATTTTTAGCAAAGTTAAGAGTAACATGTGTCACTAGATTGAAAACTAAAGAAGAAGAGGAAGTGCATGTATTCTAATCTCATATTTGAAAATAATACAACTTGGACCATCTTTTCTTGGTGGATGTTTTTACCTGAAAGGGTTTTCTCCATGTTACATACTTGTTATGCCATAAAATGTCCCCCTAGGACTTTTACCTCCTAAGTTTAGCTCCCAGGTCCCTTGTTTTTTCATCATGCATGTTCATTTTAACTCCCGATGCAAAATCCCTAGAAACCCATGTCAAATGGGGCTAAGGGGACCTTGTTGAGCTTGATCCTACCTTGAAAATGGGGCCTCGGGCTTGGACACTCATACCCTAGTCCTGCCCTATTTGGTTGGGACCTAAAATTTAAATGTCAATTATGTGACTGTTAAAAGGTTTCGGTGCTGACATCTTAAATTTGAATTACAAAATTTGTAGCAGGAATGCGTGTATAAGCATGTTTAGGGTTTAATTTGTAAATTAGAATATAATTATGAACTTTTGGCGAACTTGTGATTGTAGAGCATTCAAAGCATTCATTTTGGCAGAGTAGACTTGTCTTGTTATTGATGCAAGAGCATCCCTGGTTCAAGAGAAATCTTGCATCAACCAAAAAATATTTGCATTTTAGTTTGTTTTCTTTCATTTTCCATTTTAGTTCAGTCAGTAGCAGTTTCAGTATTTTGGTTCGTATTCTGCCATAGTTTTATTTCAAACCTTGTGGAGCTAGACTTAGCATCTAAACACCCTCATACACATCATATCCAAAATTCAAATCATTTAGATTAGGTATTGGAAAGATATCTCTATCACAAGATCGACTATTTTCTCAGAGCAAAGCATCTTGATAGTCTTAGAAAATCAGCTAAAGGAGAAGACTTGTGGAGCACTTTCATGACTTGTGAAGTTAAATTGCACATCATTCAAGGAACTTTAGATTGTGACCAACCTTCCCTGAGATTCGCATGGTATTCTATTCACTTGTGGAGGATTACCATTTGTTTAGGTCTAACGTATCTGTGTACACACGTTATATCTCTTTCATCAAAGTTTGTAATCATCCTTGGCCAACGCAGAGGAATCTTATGTTTTGAAGATGATATATAATCATGTAATAGATTCCTAGGAAAGCAGTTAGCATAATTTACAAGTTGGATAGTTTGAATTTCATTTGTAAGGTGCTTCAAAGCTATATCTTGTGCATACATTGTAACTAAGGAATTAGGCTTTTGAGCCCTAATTGTAAGCCCACATGTTGTCAGCTTGTTTGTATTATGAATCTATGATATACTAAATGACTGAATCTACATTTGCATCCTACCTTTGAGTTGTTTCCATTATGTTTACTCTTGTTGCATGGTTTGGATTGTTCACTTTGTGGACCCTCCTAACTGTGACTCCACCAAGTGGTATCAAAGCGAAGTTTAAATCTTTTGGGAGCAAAGTGGGCGAATTGAGCAAAGTTTGTGAAGGCATTCTATAAGATCTTGCTATGAACACATCATCAAATTTAAGGTAGACTACTTATGTTGTCAATCGATCACCGATTGTGAGGTAGTTGTCACCTTGTAGCCTGATCGCTGAATTTGAGGTAGTTACACTTGATCCGAGGAAGAGATGTCACCAAGGAAAATACCTGTTGTTGGTACTATGGATGGAAGAATGGATGAGATGATGGAAATGATGAAGATAATGCGAGTTCATCTAGATGTTGTTGAAGAAGATCAGAGAAGAAGACTTACATCTCGACCTAATGTTGAAAGTGATGATGATGAAGAATTTCAATCCGTTGATTAGAATGGTGAAACCCTAGGAGGAGAAGAAGAAGAATTAGATCAAGTCAAGATGTTGCAAGCTATTTCAAAGATTGGGGAAATACCTAGAGTTGATGTACTGAATTACACTAGAAATTTGAATCCTAAAGAATTGATTGAATGGATAAACAACCTTGAATAATACTTTGAGTATGAAGAAATTGAAGATCCAAAGAAGGTGAATTTGCAAAGACAAAGTTGAAAGGACATGCTGCTATATGGTGGAAAGAAGTTCAGTTGGATAGTACAGAATAGGAAAAGAGAAGATTACAAAGTGGGATAGAATGGTGACAAAGTTGAAGAATCAGTTTATACCTGCTGACTATGAGTTGGAACTATTGAAGAGATTGCAAAACCTAAGACAAAAGGAGAAATCTGTGAAGGAGTACACTGAAGAATTTCATAAGATGATCATAAGGACATGACATAGTGAAACTATTAGCAAGAGACACTACTAGGAATGATATATGTTATCATTGATGGCAACTAAGATCATCACAATCATCTGCATAACACAGATTGTGCATATCAGAAGTTAGATTCAGAATTTGTCTAAGTCTGGACAGTTAGGAACAGAGCAGCATCAGGGTCCGGTATTTTGGTCTGGATCTCTCCGGTGGGAAGTCATGATTAGTTGCGGATATAAGGGAGTCATGTGCATTGTTAAGATAGTCTAAATCTAGATTTTTGTCCTTCGGTGATGAAGGATTCAAAAGATATTAGCCTCTGAGTACCGGGTTCCAGTTTGTCAGAGCAGACAGAAGAACAGGCTGACCTTGAAGAAGAACTTGATTCTAGATATATGGAAGCTGTTTGTTGGACAAATGATAATGATTAGTGATAGTGGCTGACATGTGTAATGATTTTCAAGAGAAAGTTTTAGTCTACACCTTAAGTTATGAATAGATCTAGCCAACAAAGTAGAGCATTCATAAAAGTTCTAAGTGTTGTTGAAGCTGATTGATTGTAGATCATATTGCGGATATATATATAGCCAATGAAATTGGATGATCAAGTGTGAGAAATGAATGCGAATAAGGTGTATGTGAGAAGAGCAGAAATCTAAAGTACGAATGAAGGTAGAACAATAAGAGGAGCAGAGCAATGATGAAATGTGTAAGATCAATTTTTGTACTTAACTGGAACTGAAATTCTTGCATAAGTAGATGTTATTAATCAGTTCAAATCTCTGTCGTTATCTTGTAATATCTCCATAGGCAGTGAGCCTCTACTTGAGTAGTGAGCTCTGGGCAGTGAGCCCAAATGTATGTGCATTCCCATTTGTAAAAATACTTTTAATAGGGTATTAATATTTGTGGGTTAACCCCCACTGTGGTTTTTCCCTTAACTGGGTTTCTATGTCAAAATCCTAGTGTCAAATGTGTTATTTATGTTTTCTGTTCACATGTTATTGATTGATGCTAAAATCTTCATATCATTAAATTGATTATAAGGAAAAAGGACTGAAAACGTGTAACAACTGATTCACACCCCCCCTCTTAGTTGTCCAGACCTAAATCAACATAAGCAAGCAAGGAGAAAGTGGCTAAGGTATATCAATGGACTGAGATTGAACATTCAAGATGAACTGAGTTTGGTGAGGATGACAACATTGGAATAAGCATATCAGTTTGCCCTAAAAGTTGAAGGAAAGTTGAACAAGAAGCATGAGCAATAAAAGAGAGGTAGAGGAGGTAAATTTCAAAGAGGTAGGACATTTTTTGGAGGAGAAAGATCAGATGTGGAGTAGAACAGACAAGAGAGCACATTCAAGAAGGAGGATAGAGATAATAATGTATACCCAAAAGATGACAAAACTTTCTACCACAAAGGAAACCCTAGTTCATACTAGAGTGAAGGATACACAAGAGATAGAAGAGGAACTGATAGGGGAACATTTATAGGAACCTGTTTTAAATGTGGAGGTAAAGGACATAGAGTATTTGAATGTAATCAAGGAAGTACAAGCAAGAGGAAAGAGAACAGTGGAAGAGCAGCCTATGTATAAGAAGAACCTGTTGGATCACCCATTTTAGTTGGTAAACCTAAGAAAGGAGAATCACTTGTCATAAGGAGAGAACTATTTCAAGCAAAGACAAATTAGGAACCACCGCAGAGGAAAAGTTTGTTCAGAACCAAATGCAAATTAGGAGGTAAATGTTGTAAAGTGGTAATCGATAGTGGTACTTTAGATAATTTGGTTTCAGAGGAGATGGCGACTAAGCTGAAGTTGGAAATATTGAAACACCCTAAGCCATATTAGATAACATGGAATTAGGATGATCATAAGGTACTAGTAAGTGAACAATGTTTGGTGAAATTTCATATTGGATCTTATCATGATGAAGTATTGTGCAATATTATGCCTATGGATGTATGTCATATATTGTTGGGTTGACCATGGCAGTATGATAGGAAAGCTATACATGATGGAAGGAAGAATACCTATACTATAACATCAAATGGAAAGAGAATTACTTTGATTCCCTTGGAAGATGATCCTAAGAGTGAAGTGTGTGGGAATGCTAGAATCTGTTTGGTAGATGGAAGAAAATTTCTGGATGGTTTGAGACTTGAGAATGTGTTATGCTTTGATTCCTAAGAAGCCTAAAAATCTAAATATTAAAGAATCACAATTAGAGGAGATAACTAAGTTGCTGACAGAGTATGAAGATATCATATCAGATAATGTACCTAAAGGATTGCCACTAATCAGGAGTATCAGTCATCACATGGATCTTATACCTGGAGCTGGTTTGCCTAATAAAGCAGCACATAGAATGACACCAGTAGAGAATGAAGAATTGAATAGATAGATACATGAATTGTTGAGGAAAGGTTTGATCAGAGAAAGTTTGAACCCTCGTGCAGTACCTATAGTGTTAGCACTGAAGAAGGATGGGAAATGGATAATACAAACTCTAGAGCAATAAATAAGATCATAGTTAGGTATAGATTCCCCTTGCCTAGGATGGATGATATTATGGATTGTTTGAATGGAGTAAAATATTTTACAAAGATAGATTTGAAGAGTGGATACCATCATATCAAAATCAGAGAAGGAGATTAATGGAAGACTGCTTTTAAGACAAATGAAGGACTGTATGAATGGTTAGTGATGCCTTTTGGATTGACAAATGCATCGAGTACTTTCATGAGATTGATGAATGAAGTCTTGAAGAAATTCTTGGGTAAGTTTGTTATTGTATATTTGGATGATATTATGATTTTTAGTAAAACAAAAGAAGAACATTTGTGGCACCTGAGACAAGTATTACAGAGACTGACAGAAGAGAAATTGCAGATAAACATAAAGAAGTGTAGTTTCATGAAGGAAGAATTGGTATACTTGGGATTTATGATTTCTACAAAAGGATTGAAGATGGATCCTGAGAAAGTGAGCAATTGTTGAGTGGCCTACACCTGAGAGCATTGGAGAAGTCATATCATTTCATGGATTGGCTAGTTTCTACTGGAAGTTCATTAGAAATTTTAGTTCAGTATGTAACCCTATGACAGAGACAATGAGAGGTGGCAGAAAAGACTTTAAGTGGACATCAGGAGTAGATAAAGGTTTTGAATTGTTGAAGTAGAAAGTGATAGGACAACCCTTGTTGGCATTACTAGATTTCAATAAGGTATTTCAAGTAGAGTGTGATGCAAGTGGAAATGCAATAGGAGTAGTGTTAAGTCAAGAAGGTAAATCTGTAGCATATTTCAGTGAGAAGTTGAATGATGCAAGGAGAAGATATTCAGTTTATGATTAGGATCTCTATGCCATAATTCAAGCCTTGAAGAAGTGGAGACATTATTTGTTTCCTAAGGAATCTTTGTTGTATATAGATCATCAAGATTTGAAGTATTTGAATAGTTAAGGAAAGTTGAATCAAAGACATATGAGATGGGTAGAGTTCATGCAGAGTTATACTTTTGTGTTGAAGCATAGGAGTGGAAAATCAAACAAAGTTGTAGATGCCTTGAGTAGAAGAAGGAACTTGCTGACAGAGATGAGAGTTGAAGTATTAGGTTTTGAGGAGTTGAAGAACATGTATGAAGATCTTGATTTTGCAGAACATTGGAAAGCATGTAAGGAACCTATTGTGACAGATAGGAGTAAGTGGTTGGATTATTTCATTTAGGAAGATATGTTGTTCAAAGGAAACTAGTTATGTCTACCTAGGAGTTCAATGAGAGAAAATTTGATCAAAGAGAAGCACAGTGGTGGATTGGCAGGACATTTTGGCATTGATAAGATAGTGGTTTTGGTAAGTGAAATTTACTTTTGGCCTTAGATACATAAGGATGTTAGGAAATTTGTGCAGAATTGTAGAGTTTGTCAAGTTGCAAAAGGGAGTAGTCAGTATACTAGATTGTACAAATCTTTGACAGTACTGGAGAGACCTTGGGAAGACATAAGCATGGATTTCATAATGGGATTTTTGAAGACATAGAGAGGACATGTTTCGGTATTTGTAGTGGTGGATAGATTTTCAAAGATGGCACATTTCATACCTTGTAAGAAGACAACTGATGCAGTTCATGTGGCTGACCTATTTTTCAGGGAGATTGTGAGATTGCATGGATTACCTAAGAGTATACTTTCAGATAGAGATACAAGATTTCTTGGATACTTTTGGAAGACACTGTGGAAGAAGATGAAGATAGACTTGAAGTTTAGTTCAACATTTCATCCACAGACTGATGAACATATAGAGGTAGTAAATAGGAGTTTCAGAAACTTGTTGAGATGTTTAGTTGGAGAAAAGTCAAGAAATTGGGATTTGATTCTATCACAAGAAGAGTTTACCTATAATAATTCAGTGAATAGGAGTACCAAAAGAACACCATTTGAGATTGTGACAGGAACTAACCATAGAGGAGTAGCAAAGTTGAGAGACATTAGTATGGAAGATAAGAGGAGTGAAGAAGCAGAAGAATTTGCAAGACACATGGAGACAATGCATAATCAAGTTAAGAAGCATTTGGAGGAGATGAATAGTAAGTATAAAGATAGAGAAGAGGAGAAGAGGAGACACAAATAATTTGCAGTTGGAGATGAAGTGATGGTGTACTTGAAAAAATAAAGATTTCAAGTTGGGACATATAACAAGTTGAAGATGAAGAAATTTGGACCATGTAGGATACTCAGAAAGTTTGATTTAGGAAATGCATATGAAGTCCAGTTACCCGAGACATTGGGTATATCACCTATTTTTAACATTGCAGACCTATATCAGTATCATGAAGTAGAGTTCAGTGACATCATTGAAGAAGACTTGAAGAAGTAGTTACCACAACAAGAACTAGAGAAAATTGAAGACATCTTGGATAGTAGATTTGAACGCAACACTAGAGGAAGACAATACAAAGAATATCTTGTGAAGTGGAAAGATAGACCAGAAGAAGACTCATCTTCAATTTCTTAGACTGAGGTGGACCATCTTGGTTTTCCTCTAGCCCCAACAAAGTGAGGCACTCACTTTTTCAACAACCCCAAATGTCTAATGCAAGAGCATCCCTGGTTCAAGAGAAATCTTGCATCAACCAAAAAGAATATTTGCATTTTAGTTTGTTTTCTTTCATTTTCTAGTTTAGTCAATAGAAGTTTTAGTATTTTGTTCTGCATTCTATTGTAGTTTCATTTCATATACCTTGTAGAGATGGACGTAGCATCTAGACACCTTCATGCACATCATATCCAAAATTTAGATCATTTGGATTAGGTACTGGAAAGATATCAATATCAGAAGATTGACTATTTTCTCAGAGCAAAGCATCCTAATAGTTTGAGACAATCAGTTAAGAGAGAAGACTTGCAGAGCACTTTCACGACTTGCAAAGCTAATTTGCACATCATTCAAGGAACTTTAGATCATGGCTAACCTTCCATGAGATCTGCATGCTATTCCATTCACTTGCGGAGGATTCCCATCTATTTAGGTTTGACCTATCCATGTACACAAGTTACATCTCTTTCATCAAAGTTGTAATCATCCTTGGCCGACGCAAAGGAATCTTATGTTTTAGAGATGATATATAATCATGTAATAGATGCCTAGGAAAGTAGTTAGCATAATTTACAAGTTGGATAGTTTGAATTTCTTCTGTAAGGTGCTTCAAAGCTATATCTTGTGCATACGTTGTAATTGGGCAATCAGGCATGTGATCCCTAATTTTAAGCCCACATGTTACTGTCCAGTTTGTATTTTCAATCTATGATATACTGAATGACTAAATCTTCATCTGCATCCTATCATTGAGTTGTTTTCATTGTGTTTACTCTTGTTGCATGGTCTAGACTATTCACTTTGTGGACCCTCCTAGTCGTAACTGCACTAGTTATTATGTTTTTTATGTAGATCTTTGGCTTCATATTCTCATGTGTTGAAGGATTTTCATCTACATGCGAGCTGCACCTCTGAGGTGATATCTATTTGTGTTGAATCAATCAATTTATCAATTTGTTTTTGCCTCTATCCCACAGGGATACACACTCTTTATCAAAAAATGGTGTTGGAAGGCTTGAATGCCATTTTGGGGCTTGACTAAGGCAAGCTCCTAAACACTACAACCCCCAACTCCCTTCTTTGTGATTGCAAGTGATAGGTGTCGTATTATGTGGAAGTGGAGTTGTAGGAGGCTGTGACAGAGAGTATAGAGTCCAGATCATAGAAGGAAAGCACTGTCTGGGCTTGGGTACCCACCCTGAAGCCCTCTGGATTTGTAGACTTGAAAACCTCTGGGACATTAGTGAACAATAGAAGACAAATTTTGGAAATCCTTGAAGAAGTACCTACCTTGGGCTTAGGCGCCCACCCTGAAGCCCTCAAGTTTTCTACATCTGGAATCTCGAAACCTCATATGTATTTACTCTGAATATTACATCTCTATGTGCGAGCATTTGTTATTATTTATCTGTTTGTTTATGATTTTGCATAATTAGTGTTTTTAAGCATAATTGGACATTAAATTAATACATTAATCAACAAATTCCAAATTTCCCTATCATTACAAGTGACAACCAACCTATAGTTGAATCCTGTTGCAAAAGTTATGATTCAACTCAGTTAACTATCCTTAAATGTGTGTAGTGAAAGGGGGATCTAACCTAACCACCATCAATCTCATCTTCCTTCTTGTCCTACTAAACATTTTGGTGAACCCAACTTTTAATTGAATTTTGCACCTTACTGAGTGTTGTACTTCAGATTTACATTCATTCATTTAATTTTCATCTTATTGAATTTGAAAATTTACAAAAAAAATTAATTTCATTAAATTTCATCTAATTTCTGATTTTTACATTAGATCTTTTGTAAATTACAGCAGTACATCATTCTATAATAATTTGCATTGCATTTTCATGCTTAAATTGTTAGATTTTGCTTGAAATTGTGCATTTTTCATATAACCTAGTTTTAACAAAAGCAAGGGTTTATGGTTAAAATCTTGTTTTAGATGTTAGTACTCTTTTAAACACTCTTTTAGGTCTGATTTTTTATTATATTGTTTCATCATAGTGTGTTTTTGCACTTACATCTTAGATTTTGCATTTTCACATAGTCAATTTCAACAAAAACTAGCATATTCACTCATCTTTCCTTAAAAGTTGCACTTGCATTGAGCATTGTAGAACTTGTGACATCATTTTCAAATTTGAGCTAAGCTATTTCACATCGTAAATCTGATTAGACTTCAATCATACATCATTTTGCATATATTCATGCCTTAATTTCACAATTACGGTTTAAAAACCTTGCATTTTCACTAGATTTTTCCTTGTCATCTATCTAGATTTACATTATAGGCATGTTGTGAAGGATATTGTAGCATTATTGGACTAATATTAAGGTTATAATTTGTTGTGCCTCATCAATTTCCTTACAACACTTCATCTTTTAGTCATTTGCATTTAAAAATTGTGGAAAAATTGAACATTTTAGGTGTATTTTAATAAGCATATCTTGTTCCTTGGGATTGTTTTATTAGTTTGTGCATTGAGTGTTGTATGCTTTTTCATGAGTATTATAACCCACTTCCCTAATAGAAATATCCCTTTAAGGATAAGTATTAGACTAATGGGTTCTAGTGCCCCTAAAATTAATGGTGTTCCTACATCTGAAAATCCATTGAACACCTTCTTTACAAAAGGAGAAACACAAAGTTTGCATGACATCATTTCTCCTAAAACAATGATGGAAGAACAAAAATTTCATGATGTTGAGGACCCTATTGAGGTGACAAAACATGTACCCAATGAGAGTAAACAAACTTGATAAGGAACTAGCTGATTTTCAAGCATTTATGGAAAATGAAAGGATAACAGAAGAAGCTATACCTGCGATTCATAACATAAGAGAGTTGTTAAAAGAAGGACAAGATGGTGTTAATGCACTTCGAGGCTTAGTGCATATAGTGCATAATAATGTTATTCGAGTGACTGCATGTGTGAATGTTATTAATAACATGTCATCACCGTCTCATACACAACTATCAACACCTATACCGACTACTGGAATGTCTTCTTTTACATCAACAATTCTAACTACTAATGCGCAAGCTTGTAGTAATGCTACCACTAGTATTAGAGTATCTAATGGAACTAATTCACAAAATTACAAAGCTGTGGGATTCAAGTATCAAAACCAACCACCTAGGGTGACTTCTTTTATGAATAATCACTCTCAACCACCTCTCCATCCCACTTATTCTCAACCACCTCTTACATACAACTATTCTCAACCACCTTTCATTACCACTCACAATCAATCTCCTCAAAATTTCATAACCACAGCTTCTAATTCTCAAACCGCATCTTCCAATGATGCCCTCCTAAACCAACTCTTGCAAGGCATGACCTCTTTACAACAAAAGGTGGCAAGCTTGACAAATTCTTCACAACCTAATATACCTACTTATCATGCTCATAATCCTCTATCTTATGCAATCTTGAGAAATCCTATGCCTGAGAAGTTTGAGACTCCTCACTTTGGAAAATATGGTGGAAAAGGTGATCCTAATACTCATGTGGCAACATTCACAGCTTTGTGTAGTGATTTCTACTTTGAAGAGGACTTGTTAGCAAAATTTTTCCTGTGATCTCTCAAAGATACTACTTTAGAATGGTTTTTCTCTTTACCTCCAAATTCAATACACTCTTTCTCTTAGCTAGTTGAACAATTCTTAGAACATTTTCAAGCAAACATTGGACCTCAAGTATCATTAATTGATTTAGTTCATTGCAAGCAAGGTCCGAAAGAGAAGTTAACTGAGTTTATCAATCAGTATCAAGCAATTTATGCACAAATTCAATACCATAAGAATTATGAGGATGTTCAAAAGGTATTTATTACAAATCTACAACCTAACATCCATGATAAGATTCTCTTGATGAAGTATAACTCTTTTCAACATTTATGCATAGCCCTTCGTGATTACTACCTTTCATCTAGTCAGTATGAAAACCAAAACTCATTGGCTCAAGTTGGTCAATCCATGGATGGACCTTCACAAAACAACTTTAAGAGGAATAATAAGAGTTTCATCAAGGTTAATGGGCAAAATTAAAATAATTTTTCACAAGTGTTCGCTATTACTAATCCAAAGAGGGCACTATGTCAAAATCAACAAAAACAAAGACAATTCACTCCAATATCTAACTCCTTACATTCTATCATGAATCAAGCAGTGAGTAATAACCTCTTGAAGCTTCCTACGATTAAACCATTGGATGCTAGTAGAATGCAAAGACCTTACTTCAATGTTAATGCTTTTTTTCATTATCATCAGCAACAAGGGCATGATACTAAATGATGTATGCGTCTTAAACATGAAATTCAAGATCTCATCGACTCGAATATTATACAGGTATTTGGTGTGAATGATAATGGAAATAAGTCGGTTGCTCCTCCGAATCAGAATTTATAGATCTTTACTAATCCCTTTCCCATGCATACTAATAACAACATTATGGAACAAAATACAATAGAAGTGGAAGATGACTATTTGAATTATGATGAAATAGTGGGTATGATAGAAGTGGATAAGGGGAAAGTAAAAAATTCACCTCATCCATGAAGAAATGGTATTTATGTTGAGGTTCCTCCTCCATTATGTTAGACTCAGGACAGACAACTGAGAGGGGGTTGTGAATCAGTTGTCCAAAACTTTCTTCCAATTAATCACTTAAATCCACTTTGTAATTCAGCAGCATGATACTAAATCAAACATGGAAACATAATGCATTAAATCAAGAGCAAAAACATATTAACACATAAGACACCAAGATTTTAACATGGAAAACCCAGTTAAGGGAAAAACCATGGGGTGACTAACCCAAGATTATATTCTATATTAAAAGAATAAGAAGAACAAAATGGCACATGCCAATTAGGGCTCACTACCTGAGCACACTACTCACAAGAGGCCCACTGGCTACAAGAGACATATTGTCTACAAAATAATGGATATTACATACTTGAACTGAAGAATAGCATCTTCACCATGCTTGAGTCAGTTCCATTTAAGCCCAATACTTCTACTCTACTCCTCTCACCACACACTCATCTCCACAAGATACATTTGAAATGACTTCACAATCTCTTATTTATACAAGACATTTGACTTCAGAATATTCATCCAAGTTGGCATACATTACAGAGAAAATACATAAATACAAAAAAACTTCACGCAGATCAACACGCTATTGGCCACACAGATCTGAGACTTCAATCTTCCTTTAGGAACATGCCATTCCTCACAGAACATCTTCAAGATCATCCGCAGGATGTGTAACTCATCTGGTCATCCAATCTTAGGAAGAACACCATCATCTGGAAGTAATTCTTTAATTATGAGCTCAATCTTCAATGTGGACCACCAACACGAACTGGACACAATCCAAAGACATCCACAAGCTTTCCTGAATCACCAAGAACATCCACATGACTTTTGCTTACTGAAATCTTTCTCTCCTTCATCCAGAACCTTAAGAACATAGACTGTCATCACTGTCATATTGGAATAGATGCTTGTGGACCTTCAGATCATGAACCAATTGAGTTGTCAATTCACATTGACTTCCTAAACACTCCACCAAATCTACAGAACAAGATATTGCATTTTCGGATCTCACCGGACCTATGTGTTTCACTCTGTCACTTCTGAACATCTGTCAGAACCATTTTTACTTAAGTGGCCACAACTTCTTCAGATCTTCATGCGGACCTCTCAAATCTTTACTGGATCATCTTAAGACACATATGTACAAACCCTTTTATGCGCTTCCTCTTATCTTCATCTTAGCTGGGATCTTTACCTTACTGTCTTCACTGTTCTTCTTTGTTCCTGATAGGACTAATTTTCTCAATATCCTTAGCATACAATTCATCCAATCCTTATCATCAATGCAATAAGAGTATGTTGACATTAATGACAACACCGGTTAGGCCCATACTTGCAACAATCTCCCCCTTTGTCATTGATGGCAACATATGATGTGAAAAACTGTTTTAACCATCAAGACAAGAACTTCTTCTCACTAACACAACTCCCCTATCAACAACAACCATTCACATGTCTTCTCTTCCTTTACTGCTCCCCCTTTGATCAGCAACCACTTTTTTTTTTCACATGTCTTCTCTCCCCCTTTGACATCAATGGCAAAGGGCACATACTTGCATCACTTCAGAATCATACTAGCTGCTCTAAAGCAGCAGCTTCCCATCATCAATCTGAACCACAAGATATTACTGTGAGATCCACTAGATTGATGCACATCAGTGCACCTTAATTCAGAACCAAGGGGTAATAACCCCTAACTTCTCCCTGAGATACTCAAAAGAATCCTTAGGTAGAGGTTTAGTAAAAATATCTGCAATCTGATCCTTGGAAGGCACAAACTCTAGTCTGACTTCATTCTTGTTCACTTGCTCTCTCAAAAAGTGAAACTTGATGGATATATGTTTTGTCTTTGAATGCAACACCAGATTCTTTGATATATTTATTGCACTGGAGTTATCACAAAAGATTGTGATAGGTTCCTCATACTCCACTCTGATGTCACTTAGCATTTGCTTCATCCATAATACTTGAGTGCAACTACCTACTGCTACAATATATTTTTCTTCTGCAGTGGACAAAGATATTACCTCTTGTTTCTTGCTGAGCCAAGAAACCAATCTCTTCCCCAAAAAGAATGCTCCACCACCGGTACTCTTCCGGTCATCCACATCTCCTGCCCAATCCGCATCTGTATATGCATGAAGAGAGAAATTATGATCTCTAGGATACCACAAACCATACTCAACTGTCCCTTTTAGATATCTAAAAATCCTCTTGATTGCCATGACATGAGATTCTCTAGGATCAGCTTGGAATATAGCAACAAGACCAACAACATTCATAATGTCAGGTCTAGTTTGAGTGAGATACAATAGTCCTCCAATCATTGACCTGTAACTTTTTCTAATCAACCTTAGGAGAGTCGTCATCTTTGCTCAATTTACATCTGGTTGCCATGGGAGTACTCATTGGTTTTGAGTCTTCCATCCCAAATTTCTTCAACAATTCTTTCACATATTTGGTCTGTGAAATGAAGATTCCTTTCTTTGTTTGAGTGATTTGTAGACCCAAGAAGAAATTCATTTCCCCAAACATGGACATCTCAAATTCACTTTTCATTTGATTTGTAAAAGTTTTGCACATACTATCTCTTCCTCCAAAAATGATATTATCAACAAACACTTCAACAATTAAGATGTTTTCGTGATCAATTTTGAAGTACAAGTTACTATCAGCAGTACCTTTGTTGAAACAATCTTCAAAAGATGCTTATCCAACCTTTCATACCAAGCTCTTGGGGCTTGTTTGAGTCCATACAGTGCTTTCTTCAACTTGCAGACCATATCACCATGATCAGACAATTGGAATCCATCTGGTTGCTCAATGTATACTTCTTCTTCCAAGTCACCATTTAGGAAGGAAAACTTGACATCCATCTAATATACTTTGAAATCCTTAAAGGCAGCAAAGGTAAGAAATAATCTGACTGCTTCAATTCTTGCCACTGGAGCAAAAGTTTCTTCAAAATCAACTCCTTCTACTTGAGAGTAACCTTTGCAAACCAATCTAGCTTTGTTTTTTACTACTTCACCATTTTCATTCAGTTTATTCTGGAAGACCCATTTGGTTCCAATCACATTCTTGTTTTTAGGTCTTGGAACAAGATCCCAATTGTGATTTTTCTCAATTTGCATCATCTCTTCCTTCATTGCTTTAGTCCAGTTTTCATCATTGCATGCTTCATTCACTGTCTTTGGTTCAATCTTTGAAATTAGACAATACTCTTCTAAGTCTTGAGCAATCTTTCTTCTTGTTTAAACATCTTTTCTTTTATCACCTATGATCTGATCTTTAGAGTGATTCAGTCTTACATACCTGGGAATTTGGGGATTTTCTTGCACTTCTAATCCTTGAACAGGTTCATTCAAACTTAACTCTTCTTCCTGATTCACTGGATCAGTCTGAATCTATATTTCAGAAGGGGCTTGGACTTCTTGGACCAAGACATCATTCTAATCATCTTCATCATATTCATAAAACCTTGAGGGTTTTTCAATACCTTCATCAACCTTCACATTTGTACTTTCTACAATCTTCCTTAATCTCTTGTTATAACACTGGTAGGCTTTGCTTTGAGTAGAATAACCCAAGAATATTCCTTCATCACTTCTAGCATCAAATTTGCCTAGATCTTCATCTCTTTTAATGTAACATTTGCTACCAAAGACTCTAAAATACTTCACAGTGGGAGTGATGCCAAACCAGAGTTCATAAGGAGTCTTACCAGTATTGCTTATGATTTGTACTTGATTAAGAGTATAGACTGCAGTGCTTACAGCTTCTCTCCAGTAGATTTGTGGAACATTTGCTTCCATCATCATGGTTCTAGATGCTTCCTGAATGGTCTGGTTTTTTCTCTCTACAACTCCATTCTGCTGTGGAGTCCTTAGAGCAGACAACTGTCCTTTTATCCCATGTTTCTCACAGAATTCTATGAACTCACCAGATGTGAATTCTCCACCTCTATCAGACCTCAGACATTTTATGTTCAATCCAGTTTCATTTTCTACCATAGCCTTGAAGATTTTGAATTTCGCAAGAGCCTCAAATTTCTCTTTCAAAAAAGTCACCCACATCATCCGAGAATGGTCATCAATTAATAACATGAAGTATCTATCACCTTGCACACTCTTGATTCTTGTCAGACCACATAGATCAGTATGAACTAAGTCCAATAATCTGGTAGAAGATTGTTCCTTACTTTTGAATGTGACTCTGCTTTGCTTACCCAACTGACATTCTTTACACAAACTATTTGTAGGTTTCACCAGTCTCAGAAGATCTCTTACAACCTGAGTGTTGCTTATCTTGATGATATTATCAAAATTCACATGACACATTCTCCTATGCCACAATCAACTCTAATCAATTTGAACAAATAAACAACTTTTTCCAGTACCAACCAAGTGGAAGATATTACCTTTTGTTTGAGTACCAGATGCAATCTCTATTTTGAAACTTTCAAAGATCTTACATTTTCCATTTTTGAATTTGAGATCATAGCCTTTGTCCACCAATTGCCCAACACTGAGAAGATTGTGTTTCAGACCTTCAACATATAGTACATTACTAGTTTTGTTCTTCCCATCAAAAGAAATAGTTCCTCTACCTCTGATCTTGCCAGTAGAGTTATCACCAAATTTCACAACTCCACCTTCATACCTTTCCAAATCTATAAATTTATTTTTGTCACCTGTCATATGGTGGGAGCATCCACTGTCAATGACCCAATCATCCTTTTCTTCAACTTGGGCAGCCAGAGCTCTTTCTACCATTTTATGATTGACAGATTTAGAGGGCATTGGATCTTCTTCCTTGATGGCAATAAACACCCAGTCACTTCCAGATTTGTTTCATGTCTCTGATTCATCATCTGTTACTCCTTCATCATCATCTTCATGAACATAGTAACATTTCTTTTGGAATCTTGATCTATTACGATTTGGTCTTGAAAATCTTTCCGGACACCTTGAGGCAAAATGACCAATCTTATTGCAGTTAAAACATTTAAAAGGCAATTTCCTTTCATACTTACTGGATCCTCTTGGTAGTCTTTTTGCAATAAGGGCTTCAAGTTGAGCAGCTTCTGCTTCATCTTCTTCCAGATCTTTTCTTGCTTTTTCATACCATGATAGTTTCTTTGAAGAGTTCTCTCCCGGATCAAACTTTTGTTTTCCTTTTACATAAGCACTAGCTTTGAATGCAGATTCAGTCTTAGGAGGTGCATCTCCAAACTTGAACAATTCAAATGCAGCTAATTTACCAACCAATTGATCTCTTGTGATATTTGAAAAGGCTCTGAATTCTTCAATAGTAGTAACCTTGTATTTGTAATAATCAGGAAGGGATTTGAGAACTTTGGCAACAATGTCATCTTCATCCAAGACTCCACTAGCACATCTAATGCCACAAACAAGCTCATTTACTCTTGGCATAAATGTAGTGATATTTTCATCTTCTCTCATCTTTAGGTTTTCAAATTCTCCTTTCAGACTTTGTAGCTTGGCACATTTAACATACTTATCTCCTTCATGCAAAAGTTCCAATTTTTCCTAAATCTCAAATGTAGTTTTTAGATCAATAACATTTATCAGTTTTGAATTAGATAAGGCACTTAGCAGAGCTTCTTTAGCATGAAGATTGTTTTCAGCATCTCTGATTTCATCTACAGTTCTCGGACCATTCTATGGAGGAACATACTTCTTTGAAGTTATGATCCAATATTGCATTCCCATACATTGCAAGTGACATTCCATGCAACTTTTCCAAAGAGTGTAATTGGTTCCATCAAACCTCAGACTATCCTTCTTGTAGGATGACATCCTGGATCTCCTCAAGCAGTTAAGCTCTTTTAGAGGAACTTAGATCTGATACCAATTGTTAGACTTAGGACAAAAAACTGAGAGGGGGGGTGAATTAGTTGTCCAAAACTTTCTTCTAATTAATCACTTAAATC
This sequence comes from Cunninghamia lanceolata, assembly GCA_027924645.1. Taxonomy (NCBI): domain Eukaryota; kingdom Viridiplantae; phylum Streptophyta; class Pinopsida; order Cupressales; family Cupressaceae; genus Cunninghamia; species Cunninghamia lanceolata. Next base: position 996,483 of record BSBN01001040.1, on the reverse strand, counting down.
CACTTTGTAATTCAGCAGCATGATAATAAATCAATCATGGAAACATAATGCATTAAATCAAGAGCAAAAACATATTAACACATAAGACACCAAGATTTTAACATGGAAAACCCGATTAAGGGAAAAACCACAGGGTGACTAACCCAAGATTGTATTATCTATTAAAAGAATAAGAAGAACAAAATAACACATGCCAATTAGGGCTCACTACCCAAGCACATTGCTCACAAGAGGCCCACTTCCTACAGGAGACACACTATCTACAGAATAATGGATATTACATACTTGAACTAAAGAATAGTATCTTCACCATGCTTGAGTCAGTTCCATTTAAACCCAATACTTTTTCTCTACCTTTCTCTCTTCTCCTCTCACCACACACTCATCTCCACAAGATACATTTGAAATGACTTCACAATCTCTTATTTATACAAGACATTTGACTTCGAAATAATCATCCAAGTCGGCATACATTATAGAGAAAATACATAAATACAACATGAATAATTACAAAAAGACTTCACATAGATCAACATGTTGTTGGCCACACAGATCTGAGACTTCAATCTTCCTTTAGGAACATGCCATTCCTCACAGAACATCTTCAAGATCATCCGCGAGATGTGTAACTCATCTAGTCGGCCAATCTTAGGAAGAACACCATCATCCAGAAGTAATTCTTCAATTATGAGCTCAATCTTCAATGCGGACCACCAACACAAACTAGACACAATCCAAAGACCTCCACAAGCTTTCCTGAATCACCAAGAACATCCACACTACTTCTGCTTACTGAAATCTTTCTCTCCTTCATCTGGAACCTTAAGAACACAGACTGTCATCACTGTCATATTGGAATAGATGCTTGCAGACCTTCAGACCACAAACCAATTGAGTTGTCAATTCACATTGACTTCCTAAACACTCCACCAAATCTGCAAAACAAGATATTGCATTTTTAGATCTCACGAGACCTATCTGTTTCACTCTATCACTTCTGAACATCTGCCAGAACCAGTTTTATTTAAGTGGCCATAACTTCTTTAGATCTTCATGCGGACCTCTCAAATCTTTATTGGATCATCTTAAGACACATATCTACAAACCCTTTTATGCGTATCCTCTGATCTTCATCTTAGCTGGGATCTTTACCTTACTATCTTCACTGTTCTTCTCTGGTCCTGATAGGACTAATTTTCTCAATATCCTCAGTATACAATTCATCCAATCCTTACCATCAATGCAACAGGAGTATTTTGACATCAATGACAACACTGGTTAGGTCCATACTTGCAACACATTATCCCTTCAAGGATCGGGATCTAACCAAAATGCATTGGAAAGATAAATTAAACAACTGAAACAAAAGATTATGACACAAGAAAAGGTTGATACAGTGGAAGATAGTGTTTTTCACTATGATAGATGAACTCAACAAAATAAGAAATCAAAGGACCGAAAAAGAATAAGATGGTTATCATCAGTAGTAAATAGTATTGATTCCCCTCCTTGAAAACAATAGAAGATTTCAAATATACAATGATTTGACAAACAAACACCGATGGATCATCCTGAGAGTAAGAATCAAACAAATGTGAATTGTTCACACTTTTTACAAAACTTGATGGAGCACCTTTCTAAGATGCTCACAAGTTTGAACCTTTCTTAGCAACAAGTAAGTATTTCTAACCCTGGTGGTCACCTATGTCATAGCATTATTTGCTCATTTATGTGACCTCCCCTCTTGTGTTGTGTTCCCTCGTGATGTGTTATGTGTTATTTAGGCCTCCTTTGATGACCCTTGATACTATTGTAAGGTCAAGGATACCAGGAGACCGCCTCTATTGTGATCATTCTTCTATTTGTATCATCATTCTTCTATCTTTCTTCTCCTCTATTTTTATTGTTGTGTGTTGTGTCTTAGGCGCATAGCGTTGCAGTTGATGACCTGGGGGCATCCTCCTACGTGATTGTTCCTAAGACACTCTTTCTCCTCTCTTTTTATTGTTTACCTTCTTCTAGTGATTCTATCTAGTCAGCGGATGACAAAAAACAAAAATATATTGATATGGACCACGTGTCCCTTCAACAAGTAAAGCAAAAATGGACCTAGTCCATATATGAAGACGGGGTTGATTTATATATCCGATGCTTGACTAATAGAATCACTCTATGTGATATTTGATGTGGTCTTATCTTTGCTAACAAATCATAACAATACATCTTCTCCATGCACTTTGATTGTTTTGGGTGTCTCGCCTTGTTACACTCAGTTCTGAGATGCCTCCGGTATAAGCCCCATGGCTATACTCGGACTCAAACCCATTTGCATAGCCTTGGCTTCTTTATTTTCATGCATTGCTTAGATTAAGAAGTGTGTGTTTGTGGGAACATTTGGTGATCGTAAAGTACATGTCACCTTTGAGGGCATGGCCTTTGTGAGAGATCTTGTTCACTTGTGTGTTTTCTCTCTACCTTAAAGTTCTTGATATCAGTACACGACATCAACCACCTAAAGCTGGGGGCATCTAATGTAAGTTGTTTAAGGATTTTGGTACTAACGAAGTGTGTTTGTAAGCCCTCTGTGATAGGTGAAAAGTCAGGTTTAGCAGATCAAAGAAAGTCATGAAACCCTAACCCTACCATCATCAAGGAATCTAATCTAAATGAAATCAAAGAACAATGCAATTCAAGCATAACATCACCTAGACCGTGCGATTCCTTGTTTAAGGGATGTGGACTGCTTCTTCAACAATGAACAATTGCAAAGCTGAAAGCTGCCATGATAGATGATAAAAGCTCAATTGGATGCTTAGATGCTCAAGATGCTCAAGATGATAATGTAGGTGCTATATGATTGATGGATCCTGTCATATGGGATGAGAGGGTGTTTATATAGGGCTTAGCCAAGATCAATCGACGGTGGAGATTCAGAGGCTGTGTGAATGGCTAGGATTGAAAGATACTAAATTTAGGTTCCATTAGTTGTGCATGTGAAGGATATGAATGAAAGTTGTCTTACAACACATGATTGACTGGACAAGTGTTGGAATGTGATGAAAGGTGAGTAGTTAATTCAAATAAAATATTTGAATTAGTTGGGATATGAGTTGGATATTAATTAAATAAATAAAATTTATTTAATTAATTGGGATGAGAATAGGATATGATTGGGATATGATGTGGAATTAATTAAATAAAATTTATTTAATTAATTGGCTAAGTAGGACGAGGATGGGATTGAAAGGGATTTTAATTAAATAAATAAAATTTATTTAATTAATTGGCTTAATGGATAATGATTTAAAATGGTGTTGCTAGACATAAACAAAGTTGGGACAAATTTGGGTGTCTACATTTTGCCCCTCTTTGATACAATGTTCGATAGAGCATTGTGTCAAAGAAGATACGATATGCATTCAATAAACAAGTTATGCCCCAGTGTAACTGGCAGGTGATGCCCCCTCGAGAGGGAAGTCAGGCTAACCAGGAAGGGCTGGGTTGGCTCTCGATAGAAGAAAAGGCTAAAAAGAAGGCAGACCCGACGAAAAGGTATGGATAGAGGAAAATGATATGGAGATAGGATGATGATGTAAGGAGATGATGATGAACTTAGGTATGTCTAACACACTTGTTTTGCAGGAGCGGGAATATGGTCAAAAGATGATGGATATGATTGATCTTGGCTGAGTATGATGGAATGAATAGATAGAATGAAGAGATATGATGATGATGGGCAACTTTCAAGTAATTGCTCAGAATGAAAAGAAAGGCAGTCCTTATGTTTGATATAGCATATGGATGTTATGCACCAGGGTATAAGAGACCAAGGTGTCGAGATATCCAATGTGCAACTAGCGTGTTACAGCTAATGTTGGACTTTGACGCTACAAGAAATGGTTTGAGCTTATCTCCACTACACATAATGATAGCTTGCTGGTTATATGTATGGAGTTAGTCTTAACATAGAATAGTCTCAAATGCATAAGAGACTATTTAGCTTCTCAGATGTTAGAGATATTGATATGTAAGATGCTAATCCCAACACGTACGAGATACTAGTACGCATAGGAAGAGAATAAGATCATCCTGCAAATGCAAGATAAAATGATAACACACACAAGTAAGCAAGCATGCATGCACAAATGATTCAAAAACAAACAAGGTACTGCCCCTGTCAAGCTGTAAACCAATGATTAATTGTTTGATTGTTTTGCTGATAATGATGATAGTTGAGAGTGTTGTCATTGTGGGGAAAGTTATATCCCTAGATCAACACAAAGTTGTTTGCTGAGTTGATTTGCTGATTGGCTGATTGATTTGGCTTACAACAAGGCTAGGATCAAGACCATTGATTGCGCTTGGATAACTTGGCTTGATTGATTAACTTGATTGGTATGGATTAAGGATGGGCTTGCATTTGGATCATTGCTTAGAATAATTTTGAGGACGATGAAATGATGGATAAAGATTGATGAAGGATTGATGAAAATGTTGATGATGGGATGATATGTGATGGATTGAGCTACTTTTGATTTGATTTTGATTGGATTTGTTTTGATTGGAGTTGATGTGATTGAGTTGATTTGTTTTGTTATTGCTAGGCTGATTGTTTGATGATTGGCTTGATGTGGTTTGGATGTGATGTTTGCTATTGTTGGGTTGATTGTTTTGATGATTGGATTGTTTTGAATGATGAGAAGGATAGTGTGATGATTGGAGTGTCCACTCAATCTAAGCATAAGCAAGTGTTCTTAGTGTGCTCAAAGGATGTAAAACAAACAAGGTATTGCCCTTGTCAAGTCATAAACCAATAAGTGATTGTTTGTTTTGTTTAATAGATAGTGTTGTCATTGCGGGGAAAGCTATATCCCTAGATCAACACAAAGATGTGGGAACGCTATATCCCATTGATGATGATTGATGATGATTGATTTGGTTCATATGACAAGATTAGGATCAAAAACTTATTGATTTGATTGGATAATGTTCTTTGATTGATTAGCTTGCTTGATATGGATTAATGTGACTTGGATTTTGAGATCATTGCTTAGATTGATTGGATTGATATGATTGGAAGAAGTGATTGATTGAAATGGATGAATGAATTTATTGATAGGAAGAATTGATGATGATGATGATTTGATTTTGATTGAATTTTGATGGAATGGATTGTTTTGGATGATGTGATTGGTTTTATTGCTTGGATTTTTCATTGGATATTTGATTTTTTTGTTTTTTTGTGTTTTTTTTTAAATGTTTTAGAAGATGCCAATGGATTTACAATTTGGGTAGCCTTTGTGCTAGATACCAATGACAAGGGAGAAAACCAAGTCTAGGTGCAAAGGATGGATGATAGTGAATGAGATGGAAGGCTCATGAGAATTGGATGGATAGATAAGAGGATAGGCCATATAAGGGATGGATGTGTGCCTCATGATAAATGGATAGGTAGCTTATAGTGGAAAGCTTCATGATAAATGGATGGGGATAAGCTATAAGATGGAAAGCTCGTGATAAGGATACGCCATAGTGGATGGATCATAAGGGAGCTAGGATGTGATCTCCAAAGGCTATGTTGCATAGGAGGAACTTACCCCATTCTAGGTGGTAATGCTGAGGATTTTTACATGAAAAAGTTCATGACCAAGGGATGACATGATGGATTGGATTTGGATGGGATGGATAAATTGTTAATGGATAGGACTTGGTTTGGAAAGAAGGTATGTCAAGAAATATCCAAACATGTTTCAACATTTTACCCCTATGTCTTCATCAAAATCAAAAGGCGGAAGGATGGATAAATGGGTTCAATAGGATAGGCATATTTGTGTAATGGCTAAGGATGGTAGGATGGTATGGTAATGGTAGGATAGGATAGGATGGAAAATGATATAATGGGATAGATAGTTTGGAAATGGATAGGTTGTATGAGACAATGTGCCCCCAAGTGTAAGTGACATGGAAGATCAACCTACACATGACGCCTGTTTGCCAGGTTTTCATCATGGTACTTATCCAAGGTGCCTGTTTACCAGGTTTTCACCATTGGATGAAGGGATTTCTCTTGACTTTTTTTTTTTTTTTTTGCTTTTTTCTTTTTTTGCTTTTAGATGGGTTGACAATTACACATGGCGCCTGTTTGCCAGGTTTTCACCATGGTAATGGATAGGAGGGACTCAAGTGGCTAGTGCTATGAAGGTTGATAGTGTCCCTTTAGAGATTGATGATGTCTTCGCATGGACCATGTCAAGTGTGCTCATAGATGTTGATAAGGGATTGTGTGGATGGGAGATGGATTAGGTAGATAATGGATTATAATGTGGATTATGGAAGGTTCATGCAAGGATGGATGGATAAAAGGCTTATGCAAAAGCATGGACCATAGGAAGGTGATTGAGGAGATATGTAGGATAATGGATGAAGGATGGGGAGATGTAGTTATGTGGGAATGTTTTGGAATGGAACGGAACCATGACCAACGGTTGCACACACCATGTTAAACATTGAAGCTTTTGATGAGATGGTGGTGTAGGAAGCAATGGAGATGTTTTCTTAGGAGATGGTTGATGAAGTGATTTAGGAACCCACATATATTTAGTATGTTTAGTGCTTTTGCTTTGCTTGTGGGATTTTTGAAGGGAATGGAAGTTTTGGATGGAAGTAGGCTCTTGGATGGATATAGGTGATTGGGATTCTTGAGATGTGGATGAAGATGCCTCATTCATTTTGCTAGATATTTGCTTAGGAACCCAAACCATTTTGCTTTTGGGCTTTGCATTTGGAGGTAAGGGTTTAGATGGTTGCTTAGATGAACTTTGCTTTGAGTTTGATTCTTTATGTCCTAAGGTATGAAGACCTTTAGGATTTTTGGTAGGATTTTTAGCTTTATAGGTAGAGGCATCAAAATTTTTGCTTTTGAATCCCATGGGGTGGGTGGAGTGGATGGAATGATTGGAAGCTTTATGCTTAAACGATGTGTGCTTTTGTTGGCCATGATTAGGGATGTAAGGATACTTATGAATGATAGGTATGTTAGGTGTTGGAAGCAATGGTGGCAAGGTTGATGGAGGGATATTTGGAGTTGGAAGTAATGGAGGCAAAGTGGATGGCGGAAGGTGTATAGTCACATGCTTTTGACATTTATAGGATGATGGAGGTGGAATGGCTACATATGTTTTGGGTAAATGATGTGGGGTGTGATAGAAAGTGGTAGATTTAGGATGCATGAAAAGATTACCAACATCTTGGCCTTGTTTACCTCGGGGTGTGTATCCAAGGCCATATGAGCATGGAGGGATCTTGACATGGTTTGGCTCCAAAATACCTTGTTCATAAAGGCCTAGGCCTTTGCCTTGGTAGTTCATGTTTTGGAGTATGCAATGGACAATGGGACTAGGTGTGATTTGAACACTAGACTTGAGCTCTTTATTGGATGAAGGTGAAGTGGATAAAGGTCGTTGGTGTTCTAAGGAAGAACAATCATGTATAAGGGTGGTAAGACCAATAGGACATGATGGTGGACTTGAAGTGGAATCGATGGTGGATGTGGAAGGAGGATCATTAGGATATTGCTTAGCATTGTGTTCACTAAGATCCAAGTTATTTGTTTGATCTTTTATGCTTACTTGGGGGACAAGTGTCTCATCATGACAAGTGGATGTTTGCTCATTATGGATAGGGCTAGATAGCAGATGACTAGGAGCAATTTGGATATCTTGCTCATTGATAGATATAGGATTATAGATAGGATCAAGATGCTCATGGATATCTTCTTCATAGGTATCATCTTGATCATAAAGAAGGTAGATGTTATGGATAGGTTAAATTTGGATAGCTTGCTCATGAATGGTTGTTGGGAGATGGATAGGATCAAGTGGCTCATGGATAGATTCATCATTATGGCTATCATCTTGATCATGGAAAAGATACATGTTATGGATGGGTTGGATAGAAGGCATTTGATATTGAGTTGGACTAGGGCTTAATGTTTCCACATGCTTAGGATTAAACCTTTGACATAGCTCTTAGGTTGCTTGAATGGAAGTGGAAGGCTCTTGGATAGGCTCTTGGTCAACAACATGAGAACATGATGACTCTTGACTTGGATTCATAATAGGAGACTTTTGAATAGGCTTGATGACTTGTAGGTCACATGATGGGCTTGAAGGGTTAAGAATGTTAATTGAGGGCTCTTGGATAGGCTCAAGGATAGGTGGACCACATGATGGGATTATAGGATTGGACATGACCTTTGGAAGTTCTTTGGTAGGCTCATAAATAGATGTTTGACATGGAGGTAGTTTATTCCTAGCTAGTAGCCAATGGATCACATCCTTCGCAAGGGTATGAGTGGATGGGAAATATAATGGATGGATGATAATAGTAGATGGTGTTGTAGACTTATGATTAGGACTTTGATTGGATGGAAGGATAATGGAGTTTGATGGATTAGGATGTGGACTAGATGAGGGTAATACATGGGATTGGGATGATGTGACATGATTTCTTATTGTATGTTGATACACCTTGTAAACAAATGGGAAAAATATGGGGCATGTATTTGTATCATGGCTTTGGTCCTATGGTATGCACAATAATCATGTTCATCATATGGACTTTCTTCACAAGGTTTGACTTCGGGAAGTTCAATGAGTTTTGCTTCAAGCATCCTTTGTAAAACTCTCTCAGCCATATCATTTGGTGAAGGATTAGAATGACATGGTAATGAAGGTAATGGAGGGCTTGGTGGTTTGGAAGGTAGAGGGATTAATGGACTAGGAATGGGATCACATGGTGATGTTGGGATAGGATTAGTTGGCTCATGTGTTGGTGGGTGATTAGATGATGAAGGCCACTCTAGATTGGTAATTCCCTTGTCAAAGGTTATTAGATCTTGCATAGGATAACTTAGGCTTGTTTGATTTATGTACAAGGGGCCATTGGGATTTGGATGTTATTCTTGTAATATCACTTGATGGCTTTGTGGATGGGCTTGGTAGTGCATTGGAATGGTGGTATGAGGGATTGGATAAGCTTGAGGTGGATGTTCATAGGCTGATGTGGTATTGACTTGGTGGATAGGTGGATTAAGTTGATATGAAGTGGATGGATATGACATGTGGCTATGAGGTGGATTAGGTTGGTATGGAGTGGCTAAGGATTGTTGTACTTGTCGAGCTTGACTAGTGGCTAAAAGGTGTTGGACTTGGGCTATGAAGTGTTGTAGTTGAGGTGATTGGCTTGCATGGGGTTGAGCTCTTTGGAGGAAGAATTGTAATATTTCAATGGCATCTTGGTTGAGGGGTTGTAATCCTTGATAAATATTTTGGAGGAATCTTGGAATTTGATTTCTAGGTCCTCCAATGTAGACATGTTGTCACCAAGTGTTTGTCTTAAGTCCTTTTAGCAAGTGCTTGCTTAGGGATTTGGATGATGATGTGGAATGTTTGGATGATGTGTTTAGATTGATTTGTTTATGTGTTTGGTGTTTATAGCTTGATTTGGCAATGTTCAAACAAATGATTATGCATATATACACATGAAGCACTCACACAAGACACATAAGCAAGTTGTTAGTTTGAAAGAATGTGATGATGGTTAAGCAAGCATGTGAAGATAATTCAACAAGTCCTAGTTAAGGCAAGGCCACTATCACAAGGAGGTTCTAGTGAAAATCTGGGGGACCGGCACCCCACGAGCATCCAGCAAGCCACTTAAGACTTTAACTAACTCTACTAGGAGTTTTAATATACACAAAGGTACACCTCCTTTCGAGTTAGCATTGTATGGTGAGCGCTAATACCAGTTAGACTTGGCTTTTGCCTTATCCTCTGATTTTTATAGCAGACCGGATGAAAGTACTGCTTGAGGTCGTTCCCTTGGGGTGGATACCAAGGCAGGCCCCTCTAAGGCTAAACAAAAGCAACACAAGTAAATATTTTTGATCTCCAAGTTCATGTTGGGACGCGAGGAGAGAGCATACACATTTACTTGGTCACACTCGCATGGGGTTCATTAACCTTAGAAATTAATGTGTGATCAAATAGTTTAAGCACTTGTTCATTTTAGATCCAAATCCAAATGTGATGAAAGACACTTGTTCATTTTATCCCAATTTCTCGATGATGTGATAGCAAACAATGTTCGTTTTAATCCCAAAGTCCAAATGTGTGATCAAACAAGATTAAGAGATGAAAGATTAGAATGAGTGCACCTGATACAATCACTTTCCAATTTGTTGTAGATGTTGATGCCAATGTTGCTTCAGCTCCTTAGGTGCCTCTACAAGCCACCAATTCCAAAAAGAAACAAGTAAACTTGCAAAGAAGATGATTACATGAAAAAGATGAAATCTGAAAATTTTGATGAAAATGATCTGATATAGAAAAATGGATTGCATAAATAGAAAGTTCAGGAGATTCTAAGCAATTTGAAAAAAAGTTTCGCTGAAAAATGATCAAAATTGCTCAAGTTATGCTCAAATGAAGTTTGTAATGAACCTGAACTTTGACTGATAAAAAAGCATAAAAAATAGTACAGTCACCTAATAAAAGTGGTATAGTTGTGAAGCTTGTCCTCCTAGCTTTCCAATGAGTCCTCGTTTGTGCAATTTGGCCTTCGTATGTGAAAGTTATACTAGAAACACCAAGATGCACAATGACAGCAACCAAAAGCAAATTATAGTTGCCAGATGCGACAAAGTGTTTATCAGAAATGACAGTTGTTTTACCAAGGCGAGCCCTTGCAGATCAAAAGTGACTAGGAAAAGCACCAGATGCGATCCACTGTTGATCCGAAGTGATCTGTATTTTTCAACAGGCGAGATTCTGAAAATTAAATGCGATAAGAAACATACCAGATGCGATCTCTGTCAGTTTATACGTGAGGTAGATAAGGGCAGAAGCGACCGATTTCAGCACATAAGAGACATGTACCTACAAAACAACAGTTGCAAGCAAAACCTGATGCAAGTTACAGTTACCATATGCAATGCACTGTTGATCATAAGCGACCTCGATATGCTTGCAGGCAATTCGTTATATCATAGATGCGAATCTGATAAAACCATCTGCGGAATATTTCGGCTCATATATGATGCGAAAACTTCCATATGCGAACTGTTTAGGGTTATAAGTGATCTATTCCTGCAAAAATACAGTCTCTACACAAAACCCTATTTTGCACAGGCGAGCAATGTTAATTCAGAAGCGATGCATGTCAGATCAGAAGCGGATACTGTTTGTTCATAAGCGATGCGAATAAGATCTAAAGCGACTACTGTTCATTCAGAAGCGATGTGCATAGAATAGGAAGTGACGACTGTTATTTCAAAAGTGATGCGAATTATGGTAGAAGCGATCACTGTTGCGTCATAAGCGATAACTACAGTTTAAAACGATAGCTTAACAGTGATAACACACAAGCGAATTCTGTTAATACAAAGGCGATGCAAATCATACCTGAGGCGATCACTGTCGGTTTAAAGGCGATCTACAGAGGTAAATACAGCCAGTTCCAGTGTAAAAATGACACAGAGATACAGAAAGCGGAAGATTTTTGCTCAGAAGCGATCGGAATTTACTGTAAGCACCTGCAAAATCTGATCTTCGAAGAAACAACTCTGAAAAATGAAGTCAATCAAGGACGTGTGTCCCACCGGGCGTGCCAAAATGTGATAGGTGAAAAGTTAAGTTTAGAAGATCAGACAAAGTCATGAAACCCTAACCCTACCATCATCAAGTAATCTAATCTAAATGAAATCAAAGAACAATGCAATTCAAGCATAACATCACCTAGACCGTGCGATTCCTTGTTTAAGGGATGTGGACTGCTTCTTCAACAATGAACAATTGCAAAGCTGAAAGCTGCCATGATAGATGATAAAATCTCAATTGGATGCTCAGATGCTCAAGATGCTCAAGATGATAATGTAGGTGCTATATGATTGCTGGATCCTCTCATATGGGATGAGAGGGTGTTTATATAGGGCTTAGCCAAGATCAATCGACGGTGGAGATTCAGAGGCTGTGTGAATGGCTAGGATTGAAAGATACTAAATTTAGGTTCCATTAGTTGTGCATGTGAAGGATATGAATGAAAGTTGTCTTACAACACATGAATGACTGGACAAGTGTTGGAATGTGATGAAAGGTGAGTGGTTAATTCAAATAAAATATTTGAATTAGTTGGGATATGAGTTGGATATTAATTAAATAAATAAAATTTATTTAATTAATTGGGATGAGAATAGGATATGATTGGGATATGATGTGGAATTAATTAAATAAAATTTATTTAATTAATTGGCTAAGTAGGATGAGGATGGGATTGAAAGGGATTTTAATTAAATAAATAAAATTTATTTAATTAATTGGCTTAACGGATAATGATTTAAAATGGTGTTGCTAGACATAAACAAAGTTGGGACAAATTTGGGTGTCTACACCCTCTACGGAGGTGGGATGTTGTATCTTCGGCATGAGTGCACATATTTATTCTATATTGCAATCATTAAGCCCTCTGTGGAGGTGGGATATCGTGCATATCCTTTTATTCAAAGCCCTCTATGGAGGTGGGGTTGGTGTATCTCTTGAGCTAGTGAACATCCATTTTATTTCAAAAGTTCTCTGAGTAGGCAAGGTCAGTGTATCCTCCCTTAAGTGTGTCTTTGGAAATTATTGTGGCATAAGCCCAACCATCAGGTGTGCCTGTAGCATACTTGAGATGGTGGGGGCTTAGCAATAATTCCTTCCATCACCTTGTTTACTGTGTTTAAGATGTATAGTATGTCTCTGGCATGCTATATGGCACTCATGTTTTCCATGTGTCTTCCATGTGTTTTCACCCTTGTGTAGTCTAAAGCTATGTGGTGAAATGCCCCTCCCTACACTCAAGTTTTGTATGGCATGTTTGTTCCCAAGTATAGTCCAAAGAGCGTGCCGAAATGCCCCTCCTATGCTTTGGGATTTGTATGGTGTGTTTGTTCTCAAGTGTAGTCTAAAGCTGTGTGGCGAAATGCCCCTCCCTACACTCTGGGATTTGTATTGTGTGTCTTCTCGCCCATATGTAGTCTCAAGAGTGTGGTGAAATGCCCCTCCTACATTTTGGGTTTGTGTTTCATTTTTACTTTCTATGTATCTACATTCATATATATGAAAATGAAAAAAAGGAATAATCACATAATTCATTGTATTCATCATGTTTTGATACTATATTCTTTGTGTTTTGTGTGCCTGTTACTGTCTTCACTATGTTTGGCATGTTTGTAACGTGTTTTCTCTAATGTCTACCTGAGATTGGGGGCTAGAAATAGTTCCTCAATTATGTGTATGCATTAGCTTCAAGTGCCTGGCATGTTTTCTATGTTTTGACCATACATTAATGCATGTATGGGTCATAAGATCATACATACATTAAAGTGGGGGCTAATTGTTATGTCATAAAATGTCCACCTAGGACTTTTACCTCCTAAGTTTAGCTCCTGGGTCCCTTGTTTTTTATCATGCATGTTCATTTTAACTCCCAATGTCAAATCCCTAGAAACCCATATCAAATGGGGCTAAGGGGAACTTATTGAGCTTGATCCTACCTTGAAAATGGGGCCTAGGGCTTGGGTGCTCGTGCCCTAGTTCTGCCCTATTTGGTTGGGACCTAAAATTTAAATGTTAGTTATGTGACAATTAAAAGGTTCCGTTGCTAACATCTTAACTTTGAATTATGAAATTTGTAGCGGGAATGTGTATATAAGCATGTTTAAGGTTTCATTTGTAAACTAGAAGATGATTATGAACTTTTGGCAAACTTATGATTGTAGAGCATTCAAAACATTCATTGTGGCAGAGTAGACTTGTCTTGTTATTGTGTTTGTTATGCAGATTTTGCTTCATCTTCTCATGTATTGAAGGATTTTCATCTACATGTGAGCTACACCTCTGAGGTGATATCTATTTGTGTTGAATCAATCACTTTATCAATTTGTTTTTGCCTCTATCCCATAGGGATACATACTCTTTATCAAACAACAGTGTTGGAAGGCTTGAATGCCATTATGGGCCTTGATTGAGGCAAGCTCCTAAACACCACAACCACCAACCCTCTTCTTTGTGATTATAGGTGATAGGTGTCATATTCTATAGAAGTGGAGTTGCAAGAGACTGTGACAGAGAGTCTAGAGCTCAGATCAGAGAAGGAAAGCACTACTTGGGCTTAGGCGCTCGCTCCTAAGCCCTCTGGATTTGCAAACCTGAAAACCTCTAGGACATTGGTGAATAGTAGTAGACAACTTTCAGAAATCCCTGAAGAAGTTCCTACCCTGGGCTTGACCACCCACCCCAAAGCCCCTGACTTTTCTACATCTAGAATCTTGAAACCTTGTATCTATTTACTCTAAATATTACATCTTTGTGTGCGAGTATTTGTTGGTATTTATCTATTTGTTTACAATTTTTCATATTTAGGGTTTTTAAGCTAATTAGACATTAAATTAATACATTAATCAACGAGCTCTAAATTTCCCTATCATTACAAGTGACAACCAACCTGTAGGTGAATCCTCTTGCAAAATTTGTGATTCAATTTGGTTAACTATCCTTGAATGTGTGTAGTGAAAGGAAGATCTAACCTAACCACCATCAATCTCATCTTCCCTTTTTTCCTACTAAACAATACTATGTTATGTGTTCAGTTCTTAATGCATGTTATTTATGTGTAGTGAGTTTTATTTCTATTGCAATCTCCATTGACTCTACATTATTTAGAGGACATTAATAAGGTTTGAATCAAATTTTTGTTGTGTGGTTTGCACTTTCATTTCTAAAAGTATCCATTCTAACATTCCATTCTACCTCGTATCATGACCAAACCAAAAACAATAGTCTGTCTTCATGTCGCTTCATTATCCTATCAATCACAAACCAATGTTAGCAATATCCATAATCATTTCATAACCATATCCATATTGCATCCATATCATCATAAAAAAAATCTATTTATTACATCCATATGTTACATCATAAATTGTGTACACTAGTTGTGTAGGAACAATTTCACTATGTTTAGATCCTCCCTTTAGTGATCCCAAACCTAGTCCAATTTGAGGTCCACCTTAAAGCCCTATTTTGGCCCCATTTATAGAAAATGTTGTGATTTCAATTAAAGTTTCATCATAACCCAAGAAATAAATTGAGATTTGGAGTTAGCCCTGCATTAAGTGTGGGCTTGAGCCTTAAAAATTTCCCAGGGCCTAGGGCGCCCGAGTGCCTTGGTCCCTCCCATGTTTTAGGGAGGCAATTTAAGTCTACAAGTCAGATTTAATGTTGGTTTTTGGTGCATTATGTTGGCATTTTGATTCAAATTATTGTTTTCTACATCCTTGTATAAAAGTAAGTGACTTGTTTCATTTGAAAAGTTAGATTGATTTAATGTGAAAAAGATCTCTATTGTTATGCTCTCTATGTTATTTGTACTATTGTAGGTTTTTTATCAAGTGGAGTTCTACTTTGATCTTGTAAAGATTTGTATGAAGGCTAGGAGATGAGATCTTGAGTTTATCTCATTTGTGCCTAGGTTGAAGCACTTTGCATGACTGGGAGAACGGTTGGAACCACCAACTTTCAAGTTTGGCTTGAGTACCCTCCAAGGGTATGGTCACATCGCCTTCTTATTCAGCAAACCTTCCATGAATCTTCATCCTTGAGGTGAAGTTGTGAGCTTCCTTCAGTGAAGCATCTTTTGTATCATCCCTTCCTATTTTCTTTAGTCATATAGGATTAGGGTTTGATATTATTTGACTAGATCTTGCATGTTACTACTCACACTTAGGGTTTTTGAGTAGACACAACATTTGGTTCTAATCTTCGCTATCCATGAGGTAGGAATACCGAAATGGGGGCTTGACTAAGGCAAGCTCCTATATAACCGTTGGGTTGAAATATTAACTTTCTTTTATAATGTTTTTATATGTTTTTAAGACCTTTTCACATTATTCTACAAGAACCTTACAGATATTACCTTTATTATATGTTGTTTCACATATACTTCTCAGAGACTTTAAACCTATGCTGATAAATGGAATATGGTAGTTATATTATCAAGTAGATGATTTAAATTATTGATATTCATGTAATATAGATAGGATTTCATAAGTTTAATATGAAAGGTTATTTTTTGTATATATGTTGGATAATTAACCTTGTGTAGAAAAGACGTAGCATCCGGGAAGGAGTAACTATAGCAGAGTGTAGAACAGGGGAATTGATTAAAGTGCAGTCCAAGTGCTAGAAGTGAAGATTGATGGAGATGAATGTGGTCATCATGGAAGAATAAATGTAAGAGAAGAAGAAGACTTGTTCTAGAAGTCTAACCGCAGCTTGCGTGTTATCATTCATGAGCCATTGTGTGGGATTTATGTTTGAATAGGACTTTGTTTCCTTTGTTCTAGATAATTAATAAGTTGATCTCAAAACTATATTCTATCCAGGGATGAATTGATGATCACAGTTAGTTGGAAGATCGCATACAACTCTCCCACTTTTGTATAAGTTAGGGGATGAGTTTGTTGATTAGTTAGTTGTTATTTTTATTTTCTATCTATATAGCCATTACTCTATTTTTACAATTATCAGTTATTCCAGACATGTTTTGATTTTGAATAAAATCTGATGAAGATTATGTCCTTGATATGAATTGAGTTCAACTGCGTGTCATGGGAAATGTGTGAATATCTAAAGTAGATTTAGTTTCCAGAAGAAGTGAGATAATTCCCTGAGTTGGCCACTCAAGGTACTAACTCTCGCTTCATACATTCGCTTATTTATTTGTGCATTTCTAGTTAAACTGTTTCATGTTATCTTATATGTTGCATTGTGAAATAAGAAATCATGATTGCTATTTTTGATAGTTGTGATTCATGAATAGAATACATAATTGAAGTCCTCTGGAGGTTAGTTTCAATTCTTTTATCATTCTATGTCTTTCAAGTTAATTTTGTAATTCTCTGTTGAATATAGATATCTTCAACTTATGTTGAGGGTACCTGCAGCAACTAGGTTTTTAACTATTTTTGTTGTTCTTTCATTTCTATGAACTTCAATTAATTAAGTTTATTAGAATAAGTTTGTATGAGTCATTTTAGGATAGAAATGAGTCTTGAAGGCATATATAGTGCGAGCATCATCATAAGCTTATGCTCCTTGGTCGATAATACAATGTAGGAATGCAATGATAGAGTGGATTGTTCAGTTAGGTTTAACCCTAGATTTTGTTTAAGTCTACAACGCATTAGTTTTCCTCTACATTTTTGGTGCCATTGCTGGGGATGGTGCTCTCTTCATAGTCTCATTAGTTTCATATGCGTTCATAGTTAAATCTTGGTTTTAGCATTAGATTCAATAAATTCATTTTTCAAGAAACACCAGGCATTCTACTAACATTGTGTAGGATCGCTGAAACATAAAGCTAAAATTATTGTATGCGGAGGCAGAGATATAACTGAGGTAGATTCCTCCCTTCAACTTCTTAGAATAATGAGGGCACATCTGATTTCAACAACTACACAGTAGGAAGTGCTGAAGGAGAGTTTCCTTTTACATCTTCATCAACACCCCCTACATCTCCATCAACTTCCTCCACTGCTACATAAGGGACTTTTAGAACCATGGGAGATGTTGTAGTAGATGATTCTCTAGGACAAGCAACATTTGAATTCCCTATCCAAGACCAAGCATGAGCTGCTACTCTAAAAAATATACCACATTCTGCATTGCCTGTTTTCTACGGATTGGTGACCGAAGATCCTGACACTTTCCTATTCGAGTTTGATGTCTTGTGTAGGAGTTATGACTACACAACTGATCCTTACAGAGTCAAGTTGTTCCCTACCACACTAAAAGATGTTACTTTAAGGTGGTTTATGGGGTTGGGGAAAGATGTCATTCTAGACTAGGATACCATGAAGACAAAGATCCTAGCAAAATATAAAGACTACTACAAAGGATATGATAGGAGAAGAGATGACATTTTTAGGATGTCACATAAAGAGGATGAACCACTAGAAGACTATGTGGAAAGATTTCAGTTTGCCTTGAAGAAAACCCCTTAGAATAGATTGTCTGAAGAATCACTGAAGTTGGTCTTTCTGAGGGGAGTTAATGATGATTGCACGGATGCCCTCAACCTCATTGGAATAGGGGATATATCTCAACTTCCCTTTGAAGATATCTGCACAGCATGTAGAAATTATTCTAGAATATTTTCTAGGAAACCAAGGGGAGAAAGAGCAGCCATCACAGGCAAGGCAACTAATGGAGTTTCAAGAGTGGAGATTAGTAACCTATTGACAAACATGAAGGAGGACATTATTATCCATATGGATACATAATTGGACATTCTCCATATCAAGAAGAAACAAGAAGAGGTAGATGCAATGCTTACTGAGTACTACCTCAGCTGTAGACAGAGGAAGGCCAACTGTAAATGCAAAAGGGTGGCCAGCATCCAGCAAGAAAAGATTGAGAGGCCAGAACTAAAACCATTTGAAGGAGAAGATGGGTAACTATTCTTTATAGCTCAGAGGAGACCTTGGCAGCAAATGCAAGGTATGCCCTCTGATCCACTTAGTTTTAATTCTCCCTTTCTTGTTGCAAATCAGAACTTCTCTGCTTGGAATGCTCCACAATGGCCTAGTAACCAAAATACATGGCAAAACCCCCAATGGCCTACTTCACAATCTGGTTAGAACCAACAACAACCTAACTCATGGCCTCAATAGAATTTCTAAGATCCCAACTATAACCCTCAATGGCCTACTCAGCAGCATCAATGGCAACCTCAGTGGAACAAGGGCCAACAATGGCACCAAATGTATAATTGTAGCAACCTATGATTTCATCTTAGCCATAGCAGCCAGCCATAATGCCACCACCTCAAAATCCACCTCCTAGACCTACCCAAATCCCTACCCAACTTGCACCTAACCCTAACAACAAGCCTGTCTAGTAGGCTTATACTAACGAGGCAATGCAATATCCCATCTATGGGGTGGAAGTGAGTAATGTTCATCTTAGATCAGGAAAGCAACTTACAGGGCCTTCATCTCCCCAAATTACTGAGCTTGAAGATGAAGAACCCAATGAAGAAGCTTTAGATATGCCACCCTTGGATCCTGAATCAACCCAAGATGCCCAAACTACCTTACAATAGAAGTCTCCTCCTTTCCCTAAGCGCTTGGCCATGCAAAAGAAAACATCCCAAACTTATACTATCCTTCTCAACTAGCTAAAAGATATAAGCATCAAGATTCCCTTAATCCAAGCCACCAAGGATATTCCTATCTATACCAAAACTATTAGGGATCTTTGCATAAAGAAGCCAGGAAGGAAGAGAATGGACCCTCAGACAGTGCATGTTTTAGGTAATCTTGTTGACATCATGTTGGGTAATATAACTATTCCGAAATACATAGATCTAGGTAGCCCATTGGTGGATGTAAAGATCAATGGGACTTTGATTAAGATTATTTTGATAGATCTAGGAGCTGCAATTAATGTCATGACCAAGGAAACAATGCAGACACTCCAATTGAACAACCTTAGGCCTACTCAGACAGTCTTGCATTTAGCTAATAGGTCTACAATCAAACTTGAAGGAGTCATAGAAGATTTGGTCATTGCATTAGATTCTTGGGAATACCCTGCCAATTTCATTGTTTTGCAGCCTAAGGTTAATCTTGCTAGATATCCTCTTATACTAGGTAGACCATGGCTTGCCACTACTGATGCATTGATAGGCTGTAGGTCTAGCAACATGATCATATTGAATGGGTTAGTGACTAAGAAATTGGTTTTATATCCACTAGCCTAGCCATACCATGAGCTTAAACAAACCATTTGGCCTAACCTAGAGGATGAGGACTCATATTCCCTGTAAGCCCTGATGACTATAGAACATAGCCCTTTATTGAATATTCCAGATGAAGATGAATTAATTGCTCATGTTATACAAAATAATTATGGGATACACCCACATCAGCAAGACTGCCTATCTTGCTTACAAGACCCTTTGAGTAGCATAATACCAAGCAATTCATCAGAAGAAGTCTCCGAAATCGTGCATGCATTATTACCTCAGCAATGCTTACCTATATTACCTAGCCTTGATTTGTCTTTCGTTCAAGAACTGTCTAAACAAGTAGAAATAAAGCCAGGTAAGATGTTGAACATTAATAATACATTGACTAATGAACAACAATCCCTGCATGAAATATTACATACACACACAGTAGCATTTGCTTGGGATTATAATGATATGAAAGGCATTAATCCTACCTTGTGCATGCACAAGATATACATAGATGATGGATATAGACCAATCAGGTAGCAGCAGAGGCACGTGAATCCAGCCCTCAGAGAAATTGTTAAAGCTAAGCTTCAGAAGTTTTTGGATGCATGCTTTATGTACCCCATTTCAGACAGTGAATGGGTTTCACCATTGGTTATAGTCCCCAAGAAAGGTGGAACATGGAGGGTCTGTGTTGATTACAGAGAATTGAATACTACTACCAGGAAGGATCACTTTCCATTGCCTTTTATTGACCAAGTTCTTGACTCTTTAGCAGGCAAGAAATGCTTTTCCTTTCTTGATGGTTTTAGTGGTTATAACCAGATTAAGATTGATCCAGAGGATCAGGATAAGACAATGTTTACTTGCCCTTGGGGGACATATGCATACTCTGTCTTACCCTTTGGTTTGTACAACACTCTAGCTATATTTCAAAGAGAAGACCTCAATATTTTCTCTGATTTTGCACATGATAGTATGGAGATTTATATGGATGACTTCACCACATATGGTGACACAACTTGGAGAAGGTATTGAAAAGATGTATAGGGCATAACCTCTCTTTGAGTAATGAAAAGTGTTTTTTGATGATGACATGGGGAATAGTCTTGGGACACTTCATCTCAAGTGCAGGAATCCATGTTGACCCAAAGAAGATTGAGATCATATCTACACTACCTATTCCACAAAACTAGAAGGATGTAAGGAGCTTCCTAGGCCACGTAGGATATTACAGGAGTTTCATTCAGGATTTTAGCAAGATTGTTGCCCCTATGTTTACCCTACTGACAAAGGATAGTGAATTTGAATGGACATCAGATTGTCATATCTCTTTTGAAAAGTTAAAAACATCCTTGACACAAGCCCGTGTTCTCAGAGGTCCAAATTGGTCACTGCCTTTTCACATCCATACAGATGCATCTGATTTAACATTGAGGCAGTCTTGGGTCAACAAGAAGGAAACAAGGAGTATGCCATATACTATGTAAGTAAGAATATGCAAGGAGCTGAGTTAAACTATACTATGATACAGAAGAGATGTTGGCAATTGTTTATACAATTAATAAATTCAAGCACTACATAACTAGTTACAAGGTTTTCATCCATACAGATCATGCAGCCATCAGATATTTGATGAATAAACCCATAGTAGGTGGCAAACTTGTAAGGTGGTTATTGTTGTTGTAGGAGTTTGATATTACAATTGTTGACAAACTAGGCAAGGCCAATGTTGTTGCTAATTTTCTATCTAGACTGCCTACACAGTCTTCAAATGGAGTGGTTGATGATTCTTTTCTTGATGAGCATCTATTTTCTCTCACTATACACACTTCATTGTATGCAGATATAGCTAATTATTTGGTTACAGGGCAGATTCCAGGATACTTCTCTCCAAGGGAGAAGAGCCAGCTTGTTCATAAATGTTTCTCTTACTCTTGGATTTCTGGATTTCTATTTTAAGTTGGGCTAGACAATATTATACGAAGATGTATTAGGGAGGATGAAGTATTTGATATAATGAAGGCTTGTCATGATGAGCCTTGTGGGGGACATTTTGCAACAAAGAGGACAGCCTTCAAGATACTCACAACAGGATATTACTAGACAACACTTCATAAAGATGCTGTCAAGTACACTAGGAGCCGTGATAGATGCCAGAGAATGGGGAGGCCTACTAGAAGCGATGAGATGCCTTTACAACCACAAATCTCATTGGCTCCTTTTGACAAGTGGGGTTTGGATTTTGTGGGTCCTATATCTCCTACATCCAACAACAAAGAATATATCCTAGTATGTACTGACTACTTAACTAAATGGGTTGAAGTGAAGGCACTATAGTTTGGAAGAGATGGCAATGTGGCCAAATTCCTGTATGTAGACATCTTCACCAGGTATGGAGTGCCAAGAGAAATAGTAACTGACCAAGGGCCATAGTTTACATCTAATTTAATAACCAAGTTGGTTGCAGAATATTAGATAAAGCATAAGAAATCCACTCCATACCATCTTCAGGCTAATGGTCAGGTGGAAGTCACTAATAGAGAAATTAAGAATATCCTGATAAAGATAGTGTAGCTTCACATAAGAGGTTGGGTTTCTAGGCTCCCTGAAACTGTTTTGGCATATAGAACAATCTGGAAGACAACTACAGGGTTTACACCTTATGAGTTGGTCTGTGGCAAGATAGCAGTCCCTCCTATTGAATTTGAACACAAAACCCTGAGGACAGCAGTGGACCTAGGAATGGATTTGACTATAGCACAACACGAAGGGCTACAACATTTGAATTCTTTGGATGAAATCTGATTGGAGGCTATTCATCACACTGAGGTCATACAGAAACAAAGAACAAAATGGCATGATAAGTACATAAAGACAAAGGAATTCACTGCAGGTGACTGGGCACTCCTTTATGATTCAAGGTATAAGGACTTCAAGGGCAAGCTTCAGTCTCATTGGTTAGGCCCATATGAGATCTAGGAAGTCTTTCCTAATGGTGTAGTTCAACTGTAGACTATTGATGAAGTTCAGTTTTCACTACTGGTAAATGGGCACAGGCTGAAATTGTATAAAAAGCCACTTCAGAAGGATGACTTTCTTGTTTCTTTAGCTTCTCAGCATGATCCTCCTGATACTCCTGATGATGATGATGTGACACCAATTGGTACACCTTCAGATGCTAATCCACCAACATTGTCTAGTGATGTGGAAGTTGAGTTACAATACTCAACCCCTATTGCTGAAACATAATTTTCTTTGTTTTAAAATTCACATGCACACACAACACAATTTCCATGGTTACAACAAGTTATTTCTGCCAGGACCTATTTTTCACTCATTCAGTTGGGACCTAACTTAGCTGGGACCTGATATATTGTGTTTACAATTAGACAGTCAAGACCTGTGCTGGAGGCACCTGTAGCAACATTTGTATGCAGCTCTCTTCCATCACTTGTAGATTTCAACAACTACACAATAGTTGACATCTTTTGCAAGATTCATAGAATGTACCTCAATAATCCAAACCATTCACCACCGCATCATGTCCAATCCACTTATCCTTTCATCATATTTCATCCCTTTATCATAACATTCACCATCCATTGTCACCCTTCATCTACTAATTTGCATGAATTTTATTTTCGTCCACCCCCAACTATCTCTTTTTCTTCACTAGTAATCCCCTACTCCATCACTCACAACTAGCCCTCTTAACATCTGAATCATGTATCATAGCTGAAATTATATCCCATATGAAATTTATTAGAGATAAATTATATCATGTCTAAAATTTTGAATTTAGTATCATATCTTATCTCAACATGAATGTACCTTAGAGGGTGTATTGGAATTGAAATATAGTTCTTGATAGAATTTGAAAGTTTCCATCATGAAAGCATAAGTGGCTAAAATCTTACTAGCCACTTAAAATGTTACTAGAAGTTTCTTCCAAGCCACCATAGATATCTCCTCCTTTCTAAATTTGATTACACTTTCAATAGCGGCTATACTTATGTAATGGTCAAAATTGCATACTCATTACCTTTTCCCTTATATTTTTGACCCATGATGATTAGGCTGTCCTTATGCATTAGCTAGTGTACAACACAACATATTTCGTATGGAAGATGACAAATAACCTCATCAAGTAATATGTCCCCATCATCACTCGTATAGCCTCTTTATACCTTTTCATGATTCTTTTTCCTCATATCCTTTCATAATAACTTATAATCACCCATAATAACTCTCTTCCCATGATTTTACCTCTTCCTTTATGATATTTACCTCTTTTATAACTTATTTAGGCATATAAGAGGTGTTTTAAGGCTATTTAAGTGGTATATAACCCATATATGGGTCCAAAAATGACCTTAATAACATGTACAATATCACACAACCTCATGTATCATGCCAACATCCTCAATAGTTGCCAATTGTTTCTATTTTCAATGTATCATCTATTACAATATTGACTTGAATAGATTTAAGTGGCCTAGTTGAATAAGCATCATTTTTGGCCTTTGCAACTTTAACAAGATGTGTTTGCTAGTACTTGTAGGGAATTCAAATTTATGCAAGAAATGTTCTTCGTAATTTTTTATGCTTGGTTCTAGTATATCTATGGAAGAGGTTGTACTGGTTCAATCTTTTCCTCCCACTAGATGCTTTTGCCTTGGTTTCCAATTTTTCATGAGATAACAATTTTCAATCAACATTTACATACTTGGGTTGTCCCCTAAAAATTGCTTCCTAAATATTTTATAAGGCCCAATTGAGTCTAGGAGTGTGAATAGTGAAACTAAATGTATGCACTAAATCATTCTCAAGAGTTGATCCCAAGAATTAATCTCCCAACACAATTCCTTTTGCTCATACAAAAGTTTTGCAAGACCACATAAAGTGCTTGTAAACTTGTGTACCCAAGTTTTAGGGGAACAATTTGTGATTATATGACCCAAACCCCTTCACATATTACCATATGTGCTCTTCTAAATTTCTGGGTAGTGGGTAAGTGCAAGTTTAGATGAGTAAACTTTTTGGCCAAAAAGTGGAAGTGTTTTTCCTGTTTTTCAAATTGTGTCATACTTGGACTGACAATTTGAAGCACTTGCACATAAAGTATTAAGATGATGTAAAAATAAGAAATGTAGGATTTTATTTCTAGTTTTCAAATATGGAATTTTTTCTAATACCCAGATGATGCAAGTTGGTTTCTTATTGGATGTACAAAAAGTGGCTTTTTAAAAGTCCCTTGTTTTTTCTCAAAGAATGCATGTGTACGACCAACATAATTTGACCTAAATTAAAGTACTTTTCTAATTCCTTTTGTGGAAAAATGCTCAGGATGTTGAATTTTGGTTAGGATATTTTTTTGTAATTTTTTGATAAATATATATTTTTATTGATTTTGTAATGGCCCTAATTAGTGTTTTTAAAACCCCTCATTTACAACCAACATAATTTGAGCTAAACTAATCAATTCACTATTTTTTTTCATCATGTAGAGAATGATGTCTTGTTTGGTTAGACATAATTGTTTTCAAGAAACTTTCAAAATCAAAAGTTATTAAAAAAATATTAATGTATGTTATTTCAAGTTTATGAATTATTTTGTTTAGAAAATAATTAATAAATAGAAAATTATGTTCAATAGTAGAAAGAATTACATATTTGAAAACTAGATTTTCAGATCTACAATGGGTTTTAATTTTTTTTAAATATTCTGAAAAAAAGCCGCCAGCCACAATAGTGAAACTAGTTTTTCTCTCATTGTTTTCATGGTCTCCTAGTTGTAGGTTGGTTGTAGGTCCAAGGCTTAGGCTCTGGTTTCCAAGCCTTTACCAAGCCTAAAACCAATGCAAATTGGTAGGTGTCAAGTTTGAAAAAATAAGAAACAGGTACCCATTTCTAAACAGGTGCCCGCTTGTAACAGGTGCCCATTACAAACAAGTACTCGATTTATAAATAATGGGAACTCGTTATTTTTAAAACGGGAACCCTTTCTAATTTATACATTATTTTTTTTCATAAATGGGTAGTATGACTGATACTCTGCAACATTCTTTTTTGCCAGTACAACTGACAATGACAGATTCTGTGACTTTTTTATGTGCAAAGTGTCAATTTGAGCTCTCAACAGGACATATCTTATGCATTTTTTATAGGGATTCAATCATAAGGAGCATTTTCAGATGGAATGAAGTAGAAAATCCTTTTTTTACAAGGATTCAATTTCTTGGAGAAACATTCATTTTTACCAATACACCGACAGTGACGAATTCTGTGACTTTTTTTATATGCAAAGTGTCAATTCGAGCTCTCAATAGGACATATTTTATGCAATTTTTACATGGATTCAATCCTAAGGAGAATTTTTAGATGGAATGAAGTAGATAATCCATTTTTTAGGAGTCAATTTCTTGGAGAGATCAAACAAATATCAAGAAATTATCATATTGAACAAAGGATCTACATCTACTTGTATTTCATATGTTTTTTAAGAAGGGATCCAACACATTTTAGTAAGCATGGGATCAAATAAATGTCAACAAAAAAAGAAGGTTATGACAGTTGAAGAAATTGAAGTACATTGAGAGAAAGAGGCAAAATGACAAAGAGATAGGAGAGAGGATTAAAAAATTAAGAATGATGTAGCGTCCAATTCGATGACTATTGAAGAGGAGAACATCAAGGAGGAGAACATTAAAGAGGAGAATATTGAAGAGACCAATGTGGATGAAGTGAATGTAGAGTATGAAAATGTGGAAGAGATCAAGAACATGAAAAATGAAAATATAAGAATGAATCTAGGTATGTCTTCAAATCTCTTGAATGATAATGAGATTAATGATTTAAAGCAAGCTAGATATAACATTGTTGAGATAAATGCTTCTACCATAAACAAGAAAATACAAAATGAAAATGAAAATATTTTTCTTTAAATTGAAAGTAATTTTTTGAAGGATCTTCATGGTAAGATATCTTAGAGACAAATTCAAACCCATACAAATAGATTGTACAAATAGTTATTTTATAGAAAAACTCTTGGATTTCAATGCCAACTTATATTACAATTGATGAGAATGTCAAAAATGAGAAAAGTAGTGAAAAAATTAGGCATTTTTTTAAAACCCAAAAAGGTGGATGAATCAATGGAACAAGTTATGTCTAGTGTTGCTAATGATATTGGTTCTATTGGAAAAAAATAGTCAATCTAAGCATAAGAATGTAGCACGTCGAGCAATAACAACTGCTTTAGTTAATAAATTAGTTGTGAGCAAAATAATGATAAGTAAGACAAGTGGATATTTAAATGTGCATGTTGTAACTTTAAGAAGAGTAGCAAAGTAAGTATTGATGAGGATCCAATCAACCAATGTTAGACTTTTAGTGATAGACTCCCAAGGTCTGACATGAAATTAATAATGACTTTAGGTCTTTGATTGAAAAATATTGTCATGATAATACAAGGGTTTCATAAAATGCTAGAGATCTTTTGAAATTAAGGGTAGGGTCAAAAAATCATGATCCTCATCCAAAACATCTTTTAGACATGACTCAAGCACAATTATATAGAAAATTTCTAGATGATTTAGTTATAGAAATTTTTTGTATAAGTCAAAGATCATTTGAGAAATTTAAACCTTGGTGTATCAACATTAATAAGCAACAAATCTCTTGTTGTAAAACTCATGTGCAATTTCATTATTTTTATGATATTTTTTGATATATACATTGTACTTTGCATACTAACCAAATTACACAGGAATGTAGTATTAATATGCCACCTACAACAATTAAGAATTTAATAACAAGTTTACTTTGTGAAACAACTGATGGGGAATTATTTTTTCAAAACCATGTATTTCTGGACAATGCAATAGGTGCGGTAACCTTTCATTGTTACGAGAATGCATGCATGAAAGTAGTTCATATGATTTTGGACAACAATTAGTGGATGTGAATAGGTTCACCAATGTTCAATATCCATTAAAGCATGGAAAAACTAGAAAGCGTTTTAAGTTAGTCACAAAACAAAGTAGTGTACATGCATTCATCATAGAGTTCAAGAATGAGATTGTGTATAAATATGTCAAACACTCTCAATATGCTTGGTGACTTCATGAACAATTACGTAGATGTAAGAACACATTTCCAATTAGAACTATACTTTCAGCAGTTGACTTTGCATAAACATATACCCTTGCTCCACAAGAGGAGATTCATTCACAATATTATAACTCAGTACATGTGTCCATATTTGTTCATATTGTATACAGACATAAAGTTGACATTATAGAAGATGACAAGAAAAATTTGAGAGAGTACTATTTCTATGTGAGTGATAACTGGTTACATTCATTAGAGTTTGTGCAATATTGTTTCAAAGTATTTAATGACAACTTAAAAGAAAGACAAATCTAGATGACACAACATCTCCTATGGTCAGACAATTGTACATGACAATTCAAAAATTATCAAATGTTTTATTAGTTAAGTAGGGCTCATAAAGAAAATAATATCCAACATATGTGGAGTTTCTTTGAAGCTGAACATGGTAAGGGAGAACATGATGGAGCTAGAGCATGTGTGGAAAGGGCTCTTGCTAGGGAGAAACTAAAATTTCATGATGTAGCAAAGTTTAAAGATGCACGTGCAATTGTGGATTGATGTAATGCAAAATTGACTACAAGATCAAGTGAAAACTCTCAAGTTCAATGGTTTTTTTGATTGGTTGAATAAGAAAACATTCCTCCCTGATATGATTGTGATACAATTAGTGGATCAACAAAATGTCATTCATTTAAGAGTTCAAGTGCAAGCACATGGACTATATGGAATAGGGAGCTCACATATTTATGTTAGTTTTGTATCGTAGGTGAGTGGGAAGCATGTGAAAATACAAATTGGGTTGAAGAATGGCAACAAAGATCCTTAACACCTCTACAAAAACATGATCAAAATGAGATAACATTTGAGGAGGATAATCATTTACAAGCATCAAATGACTATGATTGTATTTCAAACCTTGTACAAGAAGGTACATTCATTCAATATTTCTTTTCGATACATTTTTTGCTATCTATATTTAACTGTACATATGTATGCATGCATATTTTTGTGACTTATTGAATTTGAAAGTTTTTTACAGGACATGTGTATGCTATTGTTGCACCTAAGGGTAATGAAGAGGAAACAAAGTATTGGTTGGCTCTGTGTGTTGAGACAAAATAGAAGTTGTTACAGCCTAGAGTAGATGATGATAACTTCGAGCATCCAACAGGTTATGTGGTTGTTGTTGGCACTTGGCTACGTAAATATCTGATGAGGAGGAAAGGTATACAAGTCTGCATTTGAAGATTATGAAAGACATAATAAATTTTTGCACTACTCACATCTGGTTGTGGAAACAAATATACAATTAGTGAGATATAAAGGGAGACATGTCATGAAAGAATTATGGACACTTTCTATGGAAAAGCATGAGGCAATCATAGATGCATTACAAAAAAGAGAGGATGTAGATGGTACAATAGAGTAAATTTTTTAAATGGTTAATAGGTATGTAGAAATTTGAAACTTTTAATCATTGTCAAGGATGTGAGTTTAGGATTAATATGATTGATAGTTAATTGATTGCATCTCCCCTTAAGCATCCTCTTAAGTTCCCTTAAGCCATCCCCTAGCTATGTTCCATAAGTTAGGTAAACTTAGGATTTAGTTTAATAACTTCAATATAGTTAATTGATATAACTTAGCACACCCTTAAGACATCCTCCTAACTCCCCTTAAGCCATCCCTTAGCTAAATGATATAAGTTAGTGCATGTAACCTTACAAAAAATACTAGAGTTGATTCCATCTCCCCTTAAGACATATTCTTAACTCTCCTTAATCCATCCCCTAGCTAAATGATATAAGTTATTGCATGTACCCTTACCAAAAATACTAGAGTTGATTCCATCTCCCCTTAAGACATCCTCTTAACTCCCCTTAATCCATCCCCTAGCTAAATGGTATAAGTCAGTGCATGTACCCTTACCAAAATACTAGAGTTGATTCTATCTCCCCTTAAGACATCCTCTTAACTCCCCTTAAGCCATACCCTAGCTAAATGATATAAGTTAGTGCATTTAACCTTACCAAAAATACTAGATTTGATTTCATCTCCTCTTAAGACATCATCTTAACTCCCCTTAAGCCATCCCCTAGCTAAATGATATAAGTTAGTGCATGTATCCTTACAAAAAATACTACAGTTGATTCCATCTCTCCTTAATCCATCCTCTTAACTCCCCTTAAGCCATCCCCTAGCTATGTTCCATAAGTTAGGTAAGTACAATTTAGTTTAATTAGGTATTTCTTAGAATGTGAGTTTTGGATAAGGTATATTTATAGGTAATTGATTTACTAGCGTGCATCTCCCCTAATATATTGCATCTCCCCTTAAGCCATCCTCTTAACTCCCCTTAATCCTTCATATTAATATTCCTAATTATCTTAAAGATCATGACACATTCTAACTTTTTTACATTTCATTACATGGTGCAGAAAATGTTTTTACAGTCATAACAGAGGATGGAAACATAGAAGGTGTTAATTATTATTTAAATTTCACTTACACTTTATTTCATGTATTCACTAGACCTATACTATTAATTATTTTAATTTATGCTTCAATAGTTCTTTCCTTTCATTATAATTACAATGGAAATTCTTAACAAATTCTATCTTTAAATAAAATGATCTTTAGGTTCTAATTTTTTATTTGTGTTTCATTGTGGCCTAAACTCTAGATTTGTTTTTGCAATCACATGTAGTGTTGAAATGATTTCAAAATATTGTTTCTTGTTGCATAGGTATGATCTCTACACATTCTTGATATCTAGAGTCTTCAACTTCTAGGTGTCAAGTGTAAAATCTTAGATCTAGACTTAGAGAATAATGTATAAAATCTAGGTGTCTCTAGGTGTCTTGGGTTCTAACTATAATAGGTGTCTCTACTTGTGTCTTAGGTATACTATATATCAACTATGTAGATAGAGACTAAAAAAAAGGTATTTAATCTAATCTAAGTGTCTTAGGTAGATACTATATATCAACTACATGTCTAGAGACTAGAATAAGGTAAATCTAGAATCTAGGTGTCTTAGGTAGATATTATATATCAACTGCTTGTCTAGAGATTGGAATAAGGTATAATTTAATCTAGGTGTCTTAGGTAGATAATATATGTCAACTAGGTCTACCATAATAGGTGTCTAGAGGTGTCTTAGGTAGAACTATAATCTAGGTGTCTAGGTGACTTAGGTCTAGACTACAATAAGATATAAAGACTAGGTGTCTTAGGTCTACTCTGTCTATAAAATCTAGATATATACTATACAATAGGTGTCTTAGGTGTCCTACGTCTACTAAGATACATGTTTCTTAGGTCTTAGGTGAGGCCACCTGAGCTTCCACCTTCACGTGGTTGGCCTTGTTAGTATTCTTGAACACCCAAAGTACTGAGAGGGGGGTGAATTAGTACTCTATTAAACCTTTTACTTATTAAACTAATAATCCATTTACCGCATACAATAACAAAGCAAATTAGACATAGAAGAAACAACCACAATCCATCACACATGAACACAAGGATTTTTATGTGGAAAATGTTGCAAATATGTGCCTATGATGTGTTGTCATTGATGTTAACATATCTCTTTGTCAGAGATAGTGAAGACAATGTAGTTCAACCAAGTAGATTGCTCGGCATTTCCAGTAAGATGAAGATCAGAGTCTATAGATTAAAGAGTTTGTAGAGGATTGTCTGAAGTTGCTCCAGTTAATATTTTATAGGTCCACATGAAGGATTGGGTAATTTATGGCCATCTAAGTAGAACCAGGATTTGTAGTTGTTCAGAGGCAACAGAGTGATAGGAATTTGGTATGGATTGCTTCGCATTGGATTATTATGGTCTGTGGATCTAGAGGTATGTTTGGGATGTTGGTGTCTATTCCCAACGCAAGTGGTTCATGGTTTGGAGGTCTGCAAGTAATCTTTCTAATGTGACAGTCATGACAGTTAGTGTTCTTAAGTTCCCATGTGAAGATGCAAGTGATTCTGGTGATTTGAGGTGGTGCAATTGTTCCTGTTGATTTCATTGGGCTTGTGGTGGTCTTTGGATTGTGTGCCTATTGTGTTGGTGGTTCACATTGAGGATTGAGCTCGTAGTTGAAGATTTCTCCTTGGGTATTGCTGTTCTTTCTAGTCTTGGCCGACTGGATGCTTGGTGCATGTTGTGGATGATCTAAGAGAAGCTCTATGGAGTGTGTCATGTTGTTCGAGGTAGATTTGAGTCCCAGCTTTGACTGGATGATAGTGTAATGGTTCACATATAGCATTTTAAGTCTTGTGATTGTAATTGCTTGTAATGCCTATCTTTGAGAATGTTCCAGATAGATGATTGTAAGGCCAACTTTGATGTTCATTCCAAAGTCAATGTCATGTATAAATAAGTGTTATGAAGTCGTGGAAATGTGTGGATGTGAGTAAATATGTGGAGATAGCGAGGAAGTGTTCGGAGGCAGAGCAGAGGTGTTGTGAGCTTCAATGGAATTGAACTTTTGGCATGGAGAAGATGTTGTTTCTCAGTTCAATCTTTTGGTGTTAACCAAGTGAATGTTTTTGTAGGCAGTGAGCCTCCTTTGAGCAATGAGCTCTAGGAAGTGCACCCAAAGGCAAGTGCCTTCCCATTTTTCTATTCTTTTAATAGAGAATAAATCTTGTGGGTTAACCCCCACCATGGGTTTTCCCTTAACTGGGTTTCCACGAAAAAATCCTGGTGTTATGTGTGTTGATTATGTTTCTGCGCATGTGTTGTTGATTCATGCTTTCATGGTTATATCATTAATCTGTTAATAAGTGGTAAAGAAGATTAAATGCAAAAAAAAGATAAAGTTTTGTGACAACTGATTCACCCCCCCTCTCAGTTCTCTACCCTAATTTCAACAATTGGTATCAGAGTCAGTTCCTCTAAAAGAAGCTTGACTGCTTGAGGAGATCTAGGATGTCAACATACAAGAAGGAAAGTTTGAGATTTGATGGAACAAATTACTCTCTTTGGAAGAATCACATGGAGTGTCATTTGTAATGCATGGGTGATCCTTATTGGTTGATAACTAAGGTTAAGTATACTCCTCCGCATAATGGTCCCACAACCCCAGATCAAATCAAAGATACTGAAAACAACATTCAGGCTAAAGAAGCATTATTGAGTGCCCTGACTGATACAAAAATGACTAATATCTTGGAATTACAAACTGCTCATGAAATTTGGAAGAAGTTGGAAACTCTGTATGAAGGTGATGCATATGTCAAATGTGCCAAGTTATAGAGCTTGAATGGTAGATATGAAAGTTTGAGGATGAGTGAAGATGAAAACATCACTTCCTACATGCAGAAGGTGAATGAACTTATGTGCAATATCAGGTGTGCTGGTGGAAAATTGGAAAAATCAGAGATTGTTGGCAAGGTACTCAGATCCTTACCTACTTCATACAAGCACAAAGTTGCTGCTATTAAGGAGATCGGGACTGTGACAGATGTTACAAGGGATCAGTTGGTTGGCAAGCTTTCAACATTTGAAATGAGTGAGTTTGGTGACTCTCTTCCTAAATTAGAATCTGCATTTAAGGCCAGTGTCCCTAGAAAACAAAGATTTGATCCAGGTGAAAGCTCTTCAAGAAGACTAACCAGATATGAGAAGGCAATGAAGGAACTTGAAGAAAATGAATTTGAGCCTGGAGAACTCGAAGCCCTTATTGCCAAAAGATTACCAAGAGGATCTGGTAAGTATGAAGGAAAGTTGCCTTTCAAATGTTTTGCTTGCAATAAGATTGGTCATTTTGCTTCAAGATGTCTGGAGAGGGTTTCAAAGTTAAACCCTAATAGACCTAGGGCTCAAAAGAAATACTACTATGCCCAAGAAGCTGTTGATGAAGGAGTCATAGATGATGAATCTGATATGGGAAGTACCTCTAGAAATGAATGGGTGTTCATTTCTATCAAAGAAGAAGATCTGGTACCTATTAAATCTGCTAGCTGTGTGAATGTGGAAAGTGCCTTGGCTGTTCAGGTTGAAGAAAAGGATGAATGGGTGATTGACAGTGGATGTTCTCATCATATGACTAGTGATAAAAGTAAGTTTGTAAGTTTAGAAAGATATGAAGGTGGAGTTGTGAAGTTTGGAGACAATTCAGCTGGTAGAATCTGTGGCAAAGGATCCATCTCTTTTGATGGTAAGAATAACACTAATGATGTTTTGTATGTAGAAGGGTTGAAGCATAATCTTCTCAGTGTTGGACAGTTGGTTGACAAAGGGTATGATCTCTGATTCAAGGATGGAAGATGCAGAATTTTGGGAAGCTCTAGAACTGAGATTGCTTCTGGTACATAGACTAGAGGTAATATCTTTCATTTAAGTGGTACTGGTAAAAGTTGTTTGATTGCTCAGATTGATCAAAGTTAGTTATGGCATAGGAGAATGTGTCATGTAAACTTTGATAATATTGTCAAAATAAGTACTACTCAGGCTGTGAGAGATCTTCCAAAGCTTGTGAAACCTGCTAATAGCATGTGTAAGGAATACCAGTTGGGCAAACAGAACAGAGCTACATTCAAAAGTAAAGAACAATTTTCAAGTGGATTATTGGAACTTGTGCACACTAATTTGTGTGGTCTGACCAGAGTTAGGAGTTTGCAAGGAGATAGATACTTTTGTTGGATCTAGGGCCCACAACTGAGAGGGGGGGTGAATCAGTTGTACAAAAACTTGCTTCTACTTAAATCCTCTTTGTTATATAATAGCATATCAATTAATCACTCATGAAAGCATAAAGCATAAACACCAGAGCAGATACACATCAACACATGAGACACCAAGATTTTGACGTGGAAAACCCGGTCAAGGGAAAAACCACGGGGTGATTAACCCAAGGATTATTCTCTGTTAGAAGAATAAGAAAAAATAGATGGCACATGCCAATTAGGGCTCACATGCCAATTAGGGCTCACTACTCACAAGAGGCACACTGCCTACAAGAGACACACTGTCTACAAAGTAACAAGTATTACAAACTTGAACTGGAGATTGACATCTTTACCATGCCTGGATCAATTCCATTTAAGCCCGAAAACTCCTGCTCTGTCTTTCGCTCTTCTTCTTCGCTATGCCACACTCATCCACACCAAGACACGCTACAAAATGAATTCACAATCCCTTATTTATATAAGGCATTGACTTAGGAACAATCATCTAAGTCAAAAAACACCTATAAGATCATTCGCAAGACATGTAATACATCCGGTCG
Source organism: Cunninghamia lanceolata (assembly GCA_027924645.1). Taxonomy (NCBI): domain Eukaryota; kingdom Viridiplantae; phylum Streptophyta; class Pinopsida; order Cupressales; family Cupressaceae; genus Cunninghamia; species Cunninghamia lanceolata. Next base: position 961,288 of record BSBN01001040.1, on the reverse strand, counting down.
GCCTGTCTTAGGAAGAACACCAATATCTGTGGTTATTCTTCAAATGCAAACTCAAACTTCAATGTGGACCACCAATAAGAATTTTACACAATCCAAAGATCACCAAAACCTTTCCTGAGTCATCAGGAACAACCGCACTTTATCAGCTTACTGGAATTCTTCTCTTCTTCATCCGAAACTTTAAGAACACAGTCTGTCATCACTGTCATAATGAAAAAGGTGCTTCTGGACCTCCAAACCATGAACAAATCTATTTCTTACTTCACACAGACTTCTTCAACATTATCTCCAATCCACAGAATGAGATAATGCAATTCCGGATCTCACCAGACCAATCTGTGACACTCAGTCACCACTAAACATCTATCGGAACCGGTTCTACTTGAGTGACCATAACTTCTTCAGATCTTCATGTGGACCTCTGAAATATTGACTGGATCATCTCAAGACTCATATCTACAAACCCTTTAAACCGCATCCTCTTATCCTTAATCTATTGAGGGCTTTTGCCTTCTTGTCATCACTATTCTTCACTGTTCCTGATTGAGACTTATTCTCTCAATATCCTCAGCACCCAGCTCATCCAATCCTTCTCATTAATGTAATATGAGTATGTTGACATCAATGACAACACTGGTTATCCTCATACTTGCAACAATCTCCCCCTTTGTCATTGATGGCAACATATGATGTGAAAAACCATCAAGACAAGAACTTCTCCTTTCTGTCACAGCTCCCCCTATCAACAACAACCCTTCACATGTCTTCTCTTCCTTTACTGCTCCCCCTTTGATCATCAACCACTTCTTTTTCACATGTCTTCTCTCCCCCTTTGACATCAATGGCAAAGGGCTCATACTTGCAACTTGAACACATCAGAATCATACCAGCTGCTCCCCCTGAGTAGCAGCTCCCCATCATCAATCTGGATCACAAGATATGACTATGATATCCATTGGACTGATGCACATCAATGCATCCTAGTTCATCACTGGAGGGGCAATAACCCCTAACTTCTCCCTGAGATACTCAAAAGAGTCCTTGGGAAGAGGTTTAGTAAAAAGATCTACAAGCTAATCCTTGGAGGGCACATACTCCAATCTAACTTCACCCTTGTTCACTTGCTCTATTAGAAAGTGAAACTTGATAGATATATGCTTAGTCTTAGAATGCAACACCAGATTCTTAGAAATATTTATTGCACTTGAATTGTCACAAAAAATTGTGATAGGCTCCTCATATTCTACTTGAATGTCTCTTAGCATCTGCTTCATCCACAAAAGTTGAGTGCAACTTCCTGCTACTACAATAAATTATGCTTCAGTTGTAGACAGGGATATTGCCTCTTGTTTCTTGCTTAGCCAAGAAACCAACCTTTTTCCCAAAAAGAATGCTACTCCACTTGTACTCTTCCTATCATCCACATCTCCTACCCAATCTACATTGGTATTGCTTCTGATTTGAACTTGATTGAGAGTGTAGACTGCAGTGCTGACAGCTTCTCTCCAAAACATCTGGGGAACATTTGCTTCCATCATCATTGTCTTGGATGCTTCCTGGATGGTCCAGTTCTTTCTCTCAACTACTCCATTCTGCTGTGGAGTCCTAGGAGTAGATAACTATCTCTTTATACCATGCTTCTCACAAAAATCTATGAATTCACCGGATGTGAATTCACCACCTCTATTAGACCTCAGACATTTCAGTTTTAATCCAGTTTGATTCTCTACCATAGCCTTGAAGATTTTGAACTTCTCAAAAGCTTCTGATTTCTCTTTCAGAAAGGTAACCCATATCATCCAAGAATGGTCATCAATCAGTAACTTGAAATATCTATCACGTTGAATACTCTTGATTCTTGTCGAACCACATAGATCAGTATGAACTAATTCCAATAATCTAGTAGAGGACTGATCCTTGCTTTTGAATGAGACTCTGCTCTGTTTACCCAGCTGACATTCTTTGCACAAACTATTTGTAGGTTTTACCAATTTTGGAAGATTTCTTACAGCCTGAGTATTACTTATCTTGATGATGTTATCAAAATTTACATGACACATCCTTCTATGCCATAACCAATTCTGATCTACTTGAACAAACAGACAACTTTTACCAGCACCAACCAAGTGGAAGATATTACCTTTTGTTTGAGTACCAGATGCAATCTCTGTTCCGGATCTTTCAAAGATTTTGCATTTTCCATCCTTGAATCGGAGATCATAGCCTTTTCCACCAACTATCCAACACTGAGAAGATTGTGCTTCAAACCTTCAACATACAACACATTACCAGTTTTGTTTCTTCCATTAAAAGAAATAGTTCCTATTCCTCTGATTCTACTAGTAGAACTATCACCAAACTTTACCATTCCTCCTTCATACCTTTCAAAATCTAAGAACTTGTTCTTGTCACCTGTCATATGGTGAGAGCATCCACTGTCAATAACCTAATCATCCTTCTCTTCAACTTGGGCAGCCAAAGCTCTTTCTACAACCTTATGAATGGATCTTCTTCCTTGATGGCAATAAACACCCATTCATTTCCAGATTTGTTTCCTATCTCTGATTCATCATCTATTACTCCTTCATTATCATCTTCTTCATGAACATAATAACAATTCTTTTGGAACCTTTGTCTATTAGGATTTGACCTTGTAGATCTTTCGGGACATCTTGAGGCAAAATGACCAATCTTATTGCAGTTGAAGCACTTAAAGGGTAATTTTCCTTCATACTTACCGGATCCTCTTGGTAGTCTCTTTGCAATGAGGGCTTCAAGTTGAGCTGTTTCTGCTTCTTCCACTTCAATGTCCCTTCTTGCTTGATCATACCATGACAGCTTCCTTGAAGATTTTTCTCCCGGATCAAAACTTTGTTTACCTTTCACATAGGCACTAGCTTTGAATGTAGATTCAGTCTTGGGGGGATCATCTCCAAACTTAGTCATTTCAAATGCAGCCAGTTTGTCAGGCAATTGGTCTCTTGTGACAGTTGTATGGGCTCTGAATTCATCAATGGCAGCAACCTTGATCTTGTAGGCAGCAGGAAGGGATCTGAGAATTTTGCCAATAATCTCATTTTCATCCAAAACTCCACTAGCATTCCTAATTCCACACACCAGCTCATTTACTCTTGGCATAAAGGTAGTAATATTTTCATCATCTCTCATTTTCAGTCTTTCAAATTTCCCTTTGAGACTCTGTAACCTTGCACTCTTAACATACTCATCTCCTTCATGTAGAAGTTCTAGTTTAATCCAGATCTCATAGCTAGTTGGTAGGTCAATAACATTTGAGAGCTCTGAATTAGTTAATGTGCTTAGAAGAGCCTCTTGGGTCAGCAGATTGTTTTCAGCATTTGTGATTTCATTTAGAGTTGTCAGACCACCCTGTGGAGGTGTATATGCTTTTATGACCATGGACAAGTATGCCTTTCCCATACACTCCAAGTGACATTTCATGCGACCTTTCCAAAGAGAGAAGTTGGTTCCATCAAACTTTGGACTGTCCTTCTTGTATGATGACATCCTGGATCTTCTCAAGCGGTTAAGTTCTTTTTAGAGGAACTTGGCTCTGATACCAATTGTTAGATCTAGGGCACACAACTGAGAGGGGGGGTGAATCAGTTGTACAAAAACTTGCTTCTACTTAAATCCTCTTTGTTATATAATAGCATATCAATTAATCACTCATGAAAGCATAAAGCATAAACACTAGAGCAGATACACATCAACATATGAGACACCAAGATTTTGACGTGGAAAACCCAATCAAGGGAAAAACCATGGGGTGATTAACCCAAGGATTATTCTCTATTAGAAAAATAAGAAAAAATAGATGGCACATGCCAATTAGGGCTCACTACCCGAGCACATTGCTCACAAGAGGCACACTACCTACAAGAGACACACTATCTACAAAGTAACAAGTATTACAAACTTGAACTGGAGATTGACATCTTTACCATGCCTAGATCAGTTCCATTTAAGCCTGAAAACTCCTGCTCTGCCTTTTGCTCTTCTTCTTCGCTATGCCACACTCATCCACACCAAGACACACTACAAAATGACTTCACAATCCCTTATTTATACAAGGCATCGACTTAGGAACAATCATCTAAGTCAGCAAACACCTATAAGATCATTCGCAAGACGTGTAATACATCCAGTCAGCCTGTCTTAGGAAGAACACCAATATCTGTGGTTATTCTTCAAATGCAAACTCAAACTTCAATGCAAACCACCAATAAGAACTGTACACAATCCAAAGATCACCAAAACCTTTCCTGAGTTATCAGGAACAACTGCACTTTATCAGCTTACTGGAATTCTTCTCTTCTTCATCCGGAACTTCAAGAACACAGTCTGTCATCACTGTCATAATCAAAAAGGTGCTTCTGGACCTCCAAACCATGAACAAATCTATTTCTTATTCACACAGACTTCTTCAACATTATCTCCAATCCGCAAAATGAGATAATGCAATTCCAAATCTCACTGGACCAATCTGTGACACTCAGTCACCACTAAACATCTGTCAGAACTGGTTCTACTTGAGCGACCATAACTTCTTCAGATCTTCATGTGGACCTCTGAAATCTTGACTGGATCATCTCAAGACTCATATCTACAAACCCTTTAAACCACATCCTCTTATCCTCAACCTATTGAGGACTTTTGCCTTCTTGTCATCACTATTCTTCACTGTTCCTAATTGAGACTTATTCTCTCAATATCCTCAGCACACAGCTCATCCAATCCTTCTCATTAATGCAATATGAGTATGTTGACATCAATGACAACACTGGTTATCCTCATACTTGCAACAACTTTATGTTGTTGATTGATGATTACTCCCAGATGATATGGGTCACTTTCTTGAGAGAAAAATCAGAGGCTCTTGACAAATTCAAGGTGTTCAAGGCTAGGGTGGAGAATGAGATTGGTGTGAAGATAAAGTGTCTGAGATCTGACAGCGGTGGAGAGTTTACCTCTAGTGAGTTTAATGTATTTTGTGAAAAGCATGGAATAAGAAGATAGTTATCTTCTCCTAGGACTCCTCAGCAGAATGGAGTTGTGGAAAGGAAGAACTGGACTATTCAAGAGGCTTCTAGACCCATGATAATGGAGGAAAATGTTCCACATGTCTATTGGAGAGAGGCTATGAGTACTGCTATCTACACTCTTAACCGGGTGCAGATTAAAGGTAATACTGGTAAAACACCTTATGAACAAGGGTTTGGTCATACTCCTACTATGAAATACTTCAAAAATTTTAGGAGTAAATGCTATATCAAGAGAGATGAAGATCTAGGTGATTTTGATGCAAGATGTGATGAAGGAATATTCTGGGTTACTCTAACCAAAGCAAGGCATACCAGTGCTTTAACAAGAGATTGAAAAGGATTGTTGAAAGTGCTAATGTCAAAGTTGATGAAAGCAAGGAGAGACCTTCCAAGTCTTGTGGATATGAATCAAATGATCAAAATGAAAGTCCAAATGAAGGAAAGTAAGTTCAAACTCAAACTCAAATTTAGATTGCAATGGAGAATCTAGTGACTCAAGAAGCTAGTACAAATGTTGAGGAACAAGTTCAAGAATTAGAAGTTCAAGAAAATCCCAAAACTCCCAGGTATGTAAGGCTGGATCACTCTGAAGATCAGATCATAGGAGATAAAAATAAAGGTGTTCAAACTAGAAGAAGAATTGATGAAAAACAAGTGGATTATTATTTGATTTCAAAGATTGAACCAAAATCAGTGAATAAAGCTTGTAATGATGAAAGTTGGGTAAAAGCAATGGAAGAAGAATTAATGCAAATTGAAAAGAAACATACTTGGGATCTTGTTTCTAGACTTGAAAACAAGAATGTAATTGGAACTAAATGGGTCTTCTAGAATAAATTGAATGAAGATGGTGAAGTTGTGAGAAACAAACCAAGATTGGTGTGCAAAGGATATTCTTAGGTAGAGGGAATTGATTTTGAAGAAACTTTTTCTCCGGTAGCAAGAATCAAAGCAGTCAAATTATTTCTTGTCTTTGCTGCTTACAAAGATTTCAAAGTTTACCAGATGGATGTCAAGTCAACATTCCTGAATGGAGAGTTGGAAGAAGAAGTCTACATTAAGCAACCAGAAGGATTCTAGTTGTTTGATCAAGGAGATATGGTCTACAGATTGAAGAAAGCATTGTATGGACTTAAACAAGCCCTAAGAGCTTGGTATGCAAGATTAGATAAGTATCCGCTAAAGTTAGGTTTTAACAAAGGCACAACTGACAATAATCTTTATTTCAAAATTGATCATGAACACATCTTAATTGTTGAGGTATTAGTTGATGATATCATCTTTGGTGGAAATGAGAGCATGTGTAAAAAAATTACTGATCAGATGCAAAGTGAATTTGAGATGTCCATGCTTGTTGAAATGAATTTCTGCTTAGGTCTGCAAATCATTCATTCAGATAAGGGCATCTTCATATCTCATTCTAAGTATGTGAAAAAGTTGTTAAAAAAGTTTGGAATGGAGGATTCAAAACCAATGAGTACTCCTATGATAACTGGATGCAAGTTGAGTAAAGATGATGATTCCACTAAGGCAGATTAGAAAAGGTATAGATCAATGATTGGAGGACTGCTTTATCTGACTCATACCAGACCTGATATTATGAATGCAGTTGGCCTTGTCGCTAGATTTCAAGATGATCCTAGAGAATCACATGTTGTAACAGTCAAAAGAATTTTTAGATATCTAAACAAAACATCTGATTATGGCTTATGGTATCCTAAGGATGATGATTTCACTCTTCATGCATATACAGATGTTGATTGGGCATGAGATGTGGATGATAGGAAGAGTACTAGTGGTGGTGCATTTTTCTTGGGAGAGAGATTGGTTTCTTGGTTGAGCAAAAAGTAGGAGGCAATATCTTTGTCTACTATAGAGGCAAAGTATATAGCAGCAGCAAGTAATTATAATTAAGTTTTGTGGATGAAGCAAATGTTGAAGGATATCAGAATTGTGTTTGAAGAACCTGTTACAATCTTCTGTGATAATTCAAGTGCAATAAACATCTCAAAGAATCTGGTGTTGCATTCAAAGACAAAGCACATATCCATCAAGTTTGACTTTTTGAGAGAGAAGGTAAATGAGAATGAAGTCAGATTGGAGTTTTTTCCTTCAAAGGATTAGATTACAAATATCTTCACTAAGCCTCTACCTAAGGCTACTTTTGAGTATCTCAAAGTGAAGCTAGGGGTTATTACCCCTCCTATTCAGAACTAAGGTGCACTAATGTGCATCAGTCTGGTGGAACTCACAATCATATCTTGTGATCTGGATTGGTGTTAAGGGGATGCTACTCAGGGGGAGTAGTTAGTATGTTAATTATGGAGTTTAGTTTGAAACAGAAAGGGGGAGAAATGATTGAAAATATGTGCCCTTTGCCATTGATGTCAAAGGGGGGGAGAAGTCATGTGAAAAACTTGGAAGTAAGCAATTGCTTGTGAAAGGGGGAGAAGTGGAGAAAGTGGTTACATGTGTGATAAGAGAAAGGGGGAGAAGTCCTTGTCTTGATGGTTGAATCAGTTTTTCACATCATATGTTGCCATCAATGACAAAGGGGGAGATTGTTGCAAATATGTGCTTATGATGTGTTGTAATTGATGTCAACATATTTCTTTGTCAGAGACAGTGAAGACAGTGCAGTTCAGCCAAGTAGATTGCTCAGCATTTCCAGTAAGTTAAAGATCAGAGTCTACAAATTAAATGGTTTGTAGAGGATTGTCTTAAGTTGCTCCAGTTAAGATTTTAGAGGTCCGCATGAAGGATTGGTGAAGTTATGGCCATCTGAGTAGAACCAGGCTTTACAGTTGTTTAGAGGCAATAGAGTGATAGGAATTTGGTCTGGATTGCTCCAAATTGGAATTTATGGTTTGCAGATCTAGAGGTATGTTTGGGATGTTGGTGTGTATCCTCAACACAAGTGGTTCATGGTTTGGAGGTCTGCAAGCAATCTTTCTAGTGTGACAATCATGATAGTTAGTGTTCTTAAGTTCCCGTATGAAGATGCAAGTGATTCTAGTGATTTGGGGTGGTACGGTTGTTCCTGTTGATTTCATTGTGCTTGTGTGGTCTTTGGATCATGTGCCTATTGTGTTGGTGGTCTGCATTGAGGATTGAGCTCATAGTTGAAGATTTCTCCTTGGGTGTTTCTATTCTTTCCAGTCTTGGCTGACTGGATGCTTGGTGCATGTTATAGATGATCTAAGAGAAGCTCTATGGAGTGTGCTATGTTGTTTGAGGTAGATTTGAGTCCCAGCTTTGTTTGGTTGATAGTGTAATGGTTCGCATATAACATTTTAAGTCTTGTGATTGTAATTGCTTGTAATGCCTATCTTGGAGAATGTTCTAGATAGATGATTGTAAGGCTGACTTTGATGTTCATTCCAAAGTTGATGTCATGTATAAATAAGTGTTATGAAGTCATGGAAATGTGTGGATGTGAGCAAAGATGTGAAGATAGCGAGGAAGTGTTTGGGGGTAGAGCAAAGGTGTTGTGAGCTTCAATGGAACTGAACTTTGGCATGGAGAAGATGTTGTTTCTCAGTTCAACCTTCTGGTGTTAACCAAGTGAATGTTTCTGTAGGTAGTGAGCCTCCTTTGAGCAGTGAGCTCTAGGTAGTGCACCTAAAGGCAAGTGCCTTCCCATTTTTCTATTCTTTTAATAGAGAATAAATCTTGTGGGTTAACGCCCACCGTGGTTTTTCCCTTAACTGGGTTTCCATGTAAAAATCCTAGTGTTATGTGTGTTGATTATGTTTCTGCTCATGTGTTGTTGATTCATGCTTTCATGGTTATATCATTAAACTATTAATAAGTGGTAAAGAAAATTAAATGTAGCAAAAAGATAAAGTTTTGTGACATCTGATTCACCCCCCCTCTTAGTTGTCTTCCCTAATTTCAACAGAAAACCCAAAACTAGGAAAAACCATGGTGAGTGTTAGCTCACAATATATTTTGTATTAACAATACCAAATTACAAGAAGGCTCACTACCCAAAGAAATGCTCACTACAAGAATGGCTCATTGCTAGAATAGGCTCACTTCCTAGAGAAATAAAGAAGGAAGAATGGCTCACTTCCATGTTGAACTATTCAAATTGCATCTACACATGCATGGTTATAGTTCAAATGAAGCTCAGAAACACTATCTCAAAACTCCTCATCTTGACTTCTCTGATTCACTAGTCTGCTTTTACATTAATCAAGATTTCTCTTCTTCTACTCTTGTCACCTACATTGTACTTCACCTTGACATTCACATATCTCAAATACCAAATTCAATCCCATATATATATATCCACAACAATCAAAATATTCATATTAGGTCAGCCTGATAAGGTGTATCATGTAGTCAAGCCTTATGTAGCTTGTTAGCCCAAATTCATTCACCAAAACTCCCAGCACACCCAAACAACACTTGAATTACATTCACAGATGTTGGCCTCAACTATTCCACCACTTAGGATTAAGTTCTAAAAAATAGAACTTACCACATACAATTCAAACTTATCATGTCAGCCTCTAACTTAGACTACCACTGGTTCAGTTCATCTATCAAACTACATCTTTTACTGTGAACCACAAGACTTTCTCAAAATCATGTCAAAGACTCATTAGACATCATAGATCATACCTTCAAAACTGCAAAGCAAAATCTCCTTTTGCACCAAAATACAAACCCCAAGAACACATGCTCTATTATAGTCAAACTCTATCAAACCATGTAGCAATACTCAATAGCTTGTATCTATGTTTCTGGTAGTCTTTAGAACCTAAAACTATGGATTTAGACACTTTATATAAGTGTTTACAACACCTCAAAACTGTATATCAAGATATGCAACACCAGAGGAATGTGAATCAGATCAACTGAGTATTCTGCTCTACCAAACTTAGACTGTTTGAATATATGCTTCTAATACTTATTAGGAGCTAAAATCTTGGATATAATATCTCCTATGGACTGTAGACAACATACCAGAACTGCATAATCAGATCTACAACTACGGACCAATGCCAACCATTATACTATCTCTCTGTTGCTATCTCCTTTATACTTTTAACACTTAGCTAAAAGACTAAGTCTTCTTCACCGGACCAAAACCTTTGTCACAACCTTATTCCTTTTCTTTTTTCCATCAATGACAACATCATTATGCTCAATTATTCATCATTATACCAAGTTGCCAACAATCTCCCCCTTTGGTGTTGATGGCAACACTTGATGTGAAAAACTATTACAACTCCCCCTTTCTCTTTACACACTGCTTCCCCTAACTTCATGCTTCTCTTCTTACTTTTCAAATGTTTTTCACATGCTTCATTTCTTCTCCCCCTTTGACATCAATGGCAAAGGTGTATGATACAAAGTATGTACAAGTTGTCAAATTTTCAAAATTATTTTTCTACTTTCTACATATATACAAGTGAAATCAAAATGGTTACTGTTGTTCCAAGAGAACATCCTTGTAGATCTTCTTCAACTACACTACTTCATCCCAACTAGTCTTAGCATCGCTCAAAATTAGTATGTACCCATTAATTTGGGACACCAACTCTTCTTATTTCTTCACTATAGCAGGGACCTCAGTGATTTGCCTAGTCTTATCTACTGCTACAATTAGTTTGGTTAGGGATACAATATTGAAACTTGCTACCTCTTGGAGCTGGCTCATTCTATGCTTTATGACCTCCCTCTAGGTCTACAACTTATGTATATTTGAATGAATAGTATCAACTTGTGCCCTCTGATTGCAAATAGAATCTTTTTTGAGTCATAAGTTCTAGATATTTTCATTATCTCAGCTTCCCATCTATCTATTTTATCTTTTATATCCTTAGTTTTATTCATCCATGTTAGAAAAAATTGATACAGTTCACTAGCTTCTTTAAGGGCCAACTATGCATACTCTACACTTTTATCTAACAAAATTTTATCATGACAAAATTTGTCAGTAAGCTCAACTAACCTTTTGTCATCAATCTTTGCCCTTACTTTATTTTCTACAGCTTGTTCCAGGGACTCAAAATGAGAATTAATTGATTGCATTAACTTCTTCATTTGTGTAGCAGGGGCCAATGATGTATCTCTCTTTATCTCAGGTATCAACTTTTCAAAAATTGTTGATGCATCTTCAATCATCTCACTATCCTCTATATGAGACTTCAACATTTATTCTTGTGCAGTTGATTGAAAGATTGTCCCAAGTCTTAGTTTCTATAGAGGGGACATTGTGGAAAGGTTGATAGGTCCTTACAATAGCTCAGGTGTAGTCAAAATCTGAGCTTCCTTCTGCTTCTCCAAAAACTCTCTCAAAGAGTCAGCAGTGTCTCTGTTCTCTCCAACTTGAGATGCCTCAGCATCTTGTCTCTTTGGAGGTTGATCTTGAATGTTTTCTTGTTCATTTCCTTCCAGTTCTAGAAAAAGATTATCCATTGCTTGTTCATTTGTTTCTTCTCTCTGCTCTTCTTGTTTATCAAGGATATTCTCTTTTGGAGCTATCTTTACTTCTTCAGAGTTCTTCTCTTCATCCTTTCCTAAATTATCCAGAGGAGTGATTGTACCTTGGTCAAAGCTCTACCCAATATTTACTTCTGGAGCAACATTATCAGCATTCTATTCTTTGTTTGGCTCCTCTTCATCAGTGTCCATCACAGTAGAAATCTATAGCTCATAGAACACAACCAATGTTAATTCCTTGGTTTCCTTCATCACATTTTCAATGTCATCGAACATTAAATTGTTTAGCCTTTTCTTTGTTTTGAATTTCTGACTAAGTATCTTAGTGGCCCTGGTTCTTTCCTTAGGGATGATGTCTAGACATAGTTTTAACAAAACATATTCTTTTATCTTAGCATCTTTGGCCATGGCCCCTACTTTTCTTGCTAACATTATGCTAGCCAAACTGTCTGGTAACTTATCTATAACTTCAATCAATGTTTTGCAAAACATATCTAAATATCTTACAACTGTTGTTTCAATGATTACCTTGTCTACATCTGATCTTTCATCATACATGTCAACAATAGGTTTCAGGGTACCATGTTGAGCAAATGCAATGACTATGGCTTCCAAGGATATAGTTTCTTCTTCTTCTCTATTCTCGGTCTTTCCTTCTTTATTCTTCTTTTCCAAGGATTACATACACTCTCTTTGTAGCCTTTGCTTTCTTTCTTTTCTTCTTCTCTTCCAATTTCTACTTTATCACTTGCTTAGCAGACCTTGTCTTTTCTTTCACAACCTCAATGGTAACTGCTGTTGAGGATGAGGCTCTTGTTCTACAAGATCTAGGTGTAGGCTTTTCTTTCTTAGATTTCTCCTCTTTCATCTAAGCTCTTAATGTTTGTTCTACCAGAGAACTTGCAAATTTTGAAGTGTCTGCCTTGGCTCTTGCTTCACTTATTTGTTCATCTATAAACCCTTGGGTTTTGACAAACTCATCTGCCATTTTCCTTGCATTCTTCTTGATTTCTAACTATTTTTTTTCCAAATGGACTTTGATTGATAATTCTTCAAATGTCCCAAATCTTCCCTCTTTGGGGTCTTTAGGTTTTCTTAACATCAAATCAACCAATCCAGTCAAAACTTCCTCTATGACTTCATATCCCATGGCTGGGACCCATACGGTTCTAGGTTCTATAGCCTCCATAAAGCATTTATCCTTGTCCACCATGAATACAATGTCTTTTTCATATTTCTTTACAACTTTTTCAAGGATTCTAGCCCTAGCCTACATTTTCTTTTGAAAATTCTTGAAGTAACCCCATAGTGTTGCATTTTGTTTGTCAATGTTTCCCAAACTCTGCACATGATTTCTAATTTGTGCTACTACCGGTGAATGACCAAGCCAACCAATATTATCCATTCCAGGTAACTCCTTTAGAAAATAGAAGAATAGATAGAATATTAGGGTTCCATACTTGAAGGGGTATTTTGAGTCTTTTGTCTTTTTTAGATTCTTCATAAGTTGTTGCCAGCGCAACTCATATAGGTCATAGTTTATGTTGTTCTTGACCTATCATATGCAATATATATAGCTGTTGCAGAAACAGAGTTCTCCCTGTTGGAGAAATAGATCTTGTAACCAATGACCTTTGATGCAAATCTCACAGCTGGATCCACAATATCATTTACAGTTAATGCTCTTTTATCAAATTTTACACTTGTCAACTGCATTACTGTGTTGTTCTTCACAGACTTTAATTCTAGAACTTTTCCAGTGGAACATATGCTAGTAACTACTTTGATGGCATCCTTTGTTATCATATAAGGCTCATCAAGCCAAAATAACTCATCATGAATCCTTCTCAAGAAATACCTAACCTAGGCATCATCTGGGAACAAAGGAAAATCTAACCAGGTATCCAATTTCTTCTCAACTAGGGTACTATATTCTTCTTTTAACTCAAATTTGTCATCAATAAGTTCCTTGAGATAAATATCCCCTAATTTTCCATGATCATACTCATCTAGGTTTGCTTGTATATATACCCTAACATCTTCCGTATGCATAACACCATGCAGAATCTTAGAAAATGTGCCATCTGGATCAATGATTTAAAGGGATGCTTTTTGAATTTAGGGTGGGGCCTCTTTGTTACCTCAACTACTTGAGGAGTATACATCTTTATAGATTCAACACAGAAATTTTTCATGAGAGATAGCTATAAATACCTTTTATTTCAGGTTAGGGTTTCTTCACACCAATCACTAATCAATTGGATTCACCTTAGCTCACTTCTTAGATCTCTTTAGTCGCTTGAGGGTTTGGATGCAAAGTGATTTTTCTTTCAAATGAATTCCTTATATCCTCTTTCCATCGAGATTCAATTGTCATAAAAACTTATTTCAAAAAGTTGTCAAACCCTTACTCTGCCACCTACAATTGATCTAAATTGCTCCGCAATCCACCGCATTGGATTCTTTTCTACTGGAATCTTCTCCAAAAGATTTGTCATTATGTCGTACAACTCATATCTTCATGTTGGATATCAGTACCATACTTCTGGCTGGGGGAATAGGATTTTGCATTTAAGCTCCCCCTAAGCTAGAGCTCTCAATTTACTTCCTAGAGGAAGTACCTGCACCAAAGTCTGGTGCGGACTCATCCTTGACTTCCTGTGCTTCCTTCTTAACCCAAATCTTGTTCATCTCCTTCTTGATCTCTGTCAAATCAGTCTTTTCTACTAGTTTCTTCATCTTTGCCTGATTATCCTTTTTCATATTCTTGCTTCTGCAGAACCTTGCAATATGTCCAGGCCGTTGAAAGTGCAATACAACTGAGAGGGAGGGGGTGAATTAGTTGTAACAAATTATATTTCAAAACCATTAACACATCAACCAATCAACACTATGTTTGTATTTTAACCATGAAAGCATGAAACAAAAACTTAAACACATTCACACATTCAATACAAGAGACACCAAATTTTTTACGTGGAAAATCCAATAAGGAAAAACCACGATGAGTGTTAGCTCACAATATAATATGTTATAACAATACCAAAAATTAGAGGCTCACTACCTTCGGGCTCACTACCCAAAATGCTCACTGCAAGAAGAGGGTCACTGCCAATGGGGTGGTTCACTGTCAGTGGGTGGCTCACTACCAAACTTGGTGAACTGAGATAGTAGCATCTATGCTATGCCAAGGTCCATTTCCATTGAAGTACAGTAAGTATCCTCTTCTCTTCTCTACTTTTATACTTCACAATTATATTTTCATTTTCATATCTTGCACTAATTCATGACTTCATTACATGTTTTTATACATATCATTAACCTTGGAATTTGCATTAAGGTCTACTTTACAATCATCAACCATTGGAACAATATCCAAGGTCAGCAAACATACATACATCAAGATAGGTCTGGACCTAAACAGATTTGAGAGAGAAAATAATGAATGCGGATCACATGAAGCCTTAGTTGGGACTCAATTGCAATCTTCCACAAATCAACATGCTTTACAAACTTCGAGGCACAACCGCAAGTAGTGAAAACAACCAAGTCAGCCAAGACTGGAGTTAACACTAAAACTTTTAGGAATAGGCTTCATGCACGATCTGAATTATACATTGCAGACTAGTCAAAAGGTAGGAAGACGATATAGAGACTCCCACAAGCAAGTTACAATCACCAAGAACACCACACAACCTCTAAACACTTTATCCATAAGAGTCTTCAAACCGGAGCACTTGAACATTACTGTCGGCCACTATCATAAAGGAAAGATCACTTGTGAAGCACCAAATCATGAACCATTTGAACTAAAGGTACATAACATCATCACAAACTTAATTCTAGAACTGCAAACTATGAAACTTAAATGCAGAGAAATGCGAAGCAGAATACATTCTTCCTATCACCATTAAATACACATAAAAGTAGTTTTACTCTGGTGAACAGAACTTGCTCAAATGTTCACATTGGAGGCAAAAATTGGAAACATAGCATCTATCAACATCCTTTGACATTACTTCCAATCCACAAACAAAGATATTCAATCTATAGAAAATGCAAATTAAAACATGATATTGCTCTGGCAGATAAAACTATTCTACAATAGTACTAACTTCTCAACCAATTCCTTTGATGCTTACCTTAGGTGTTGACATCAATGACAACACTTACTACTCATACTTGTAACAATCTCCCCCTTTGTCATTGATGGAAACACATGATGTGAAAAACCATCAAGACATACAATCTTGTTTTGCTTCTTTGCGCCCCCTTACTTGATGCTCTCTCTAGCTACAATTTTCTTCTTAGTTTTTTCACATGAATTTCTCTCCCCCTTTGACATCAATGGAAAAGGGTGCCAGACCTTTTCTTTCCCTTTACTGCACAACTCCCCCTTTCATGAACACTGCAATACTTACTGCTCTTTATCAGGAACTCATATCAACAACTTCTAACTACTCCCCCTAAGAGGTAGTCTTTAAAACATCAGTCCATATCAAAGAATGAGACTTTAAGCACTAGTGGATTGATGCATTTCTTATGCATATTAGTTTAGAGAAGGAGGGTTAATAACCCCTAACTTCTCCTTGAGATACTCAAAAGTATCCTTAGGCAGTGGCTTTATGAAAATATCTACAATTTGATCCTTTATAGATACATACTCCATCTTTACTTCATTCTCTATTACCTTTTCTCTTAGAAAGTGATACCTTATTGATATATGCTTTGTCCTTGAGTGCATCACTAGATTCCTTGAGATGTTTATGGCACTTGTATTGTCACAAAAGATTGAGATTAGTTCTTCATACACAACTCTTATGTCCTTTAATGTTTGCTTCATCCAAAGTACTTGAGTGCAACAACATGTTGCATCAAGATATTCTGCTTCTGCAGTAGACAAAGAAACTGATTCTTGCTTCTTGCTCAACTATGAAACCAATCTATTACCCAAGAGGAAAGCACCTCCACTTGTACTCTTTCTGTCATCAGCATCTCCAGCCCAATCTATATCTATATAAGAACTAAGAGTGAAATTAGTATCTTTGGGATACCACAATCCATAGTCTAAAGTGCCTTTTAAATACCTCATGATCCTCTTGACTGCCATCACATGTGACTCTTTGGGATCTTCTTGAAATCTTGCCACAAGACAAACTACATGCATTATGTCAGGTCTGGTATGGGTTAAATAAAGTAGTCTTCCAATCATAGACCTATACTTTTTCTGATTAGTCTTAGGTGATTCATCATTCTTTCTCAACTTGCAACTAGTTACCATGGGAGTACATACTGGTTTAGAATCCTCCATTCCAAACTTATTCAACAAATCTTTCACATATTTGGACTGAGAAATGAAAATTTCTTTTTCTGATTGAGTAATTTGTAGTCCTAAAAAGAAATTCATTTCACCAAACATAGACATCTCAAATTCCTTTTGCATTTCCTCTGCAAATTTCTTACACACAGCTTCATTGCCTCTAAAGATAATATCATCAACAAAGACTACAACAATCAAAATTTGATCATTATTGATTTTGAAATAGAGATTAATGTCTGCAGTACCTTTGCTAAACCCTAATTGCATCAAATACTTGTCCAACCTTGCATACTAGGCTCTAGGAGCTTGCTTGAGTCCATATAGGGCTTTCTTCAATCTACACACCATGTCATCTTGGTCTGATAACTGGAATCCTTCTAGTTGTTCAATGTAAACTTCTTCTTCTAGCTCTCCATTTAAGAAGGAAAACTTCACATCCATCTGGTACACCTTGAAATCTTTGTGTGATGCAAATGCCAAAAATAATCTTATTGCTTCAATTCTTGCCACATGAGCAAAAGTCTCTTCAAAATCTATGCCTTCAACCTAAGAATATCCTTTGCATACCAGTATTGCTTTGTTTCTTACCACTTCACCATTTTCATTCATCTTGTTTCTGAAGATCCTTTTGTTTCCAATCACATTCTTATTAGCAGTTCTAGGAACTAGTTCCCAAGTTTGATTCTTTTCTATCTATATCAGCTCTTCTTCCATAGCTTTTACCCAACTTTCATCTTTGCAGGCTTCACTTACAATTTTAGGTTAAATTTGTGAAATTAAATAGTAGTTCACCTGATCCTCTGCAACTCTTTTCCTTGTCAATACCCATTTTCTTTTGTCACAAATAATTTGATCTTCAAAATGATTAATTCTTGCATACCTAGGAGTCTTAGCAGTACTTTCCTGAACCTTTTCTTCTTTACCATTTTCTTCTTTAGCTTGATTGTTCTTTTGTTCCTGTTCCACCTTTTCTTTAATGATTATGACAAGAAGTTCATCTGACTCATAACCTCTCAGATCTGATGTTATTTCTTTGTCTTCATCAACCTTCACATTAGCACTTTCAATGACCTTCAATCTCTTATTTTAACACTGGTAGACCTTACTCTTAGTAGAGTATCCAAGGAAAATACCTTCATCACATCTAGCATCAAACTTACCTAATTCTTCATCTCTCCTGATATAACATTTGCTTCCAAGAACATTAAAATATTTCACTATGGGAACTCTTCCATACCACAATTCATAAGGAGTTTTAGTGCCATTACCTTTGACTTGGACTCTGTTTTGAATGTAGATAGCAGTGTATATAGCTTCTCTCCAATACACTTCCGATAGGTTAGCCTTCATCATCATTGACCTAGAAGCCTCTTGAACTATCCCGTTCTTTCTTTCAACAACTCCATTTTGCTCAGGGGTCCTTGGAGAAGACAACTATCTCTTTATCACATGCTCTTCACAGAAAATTTTAATTTATTTGATGTAAACTCATCTCCTTTATCAGACCTTAAGCATTTGATCCCCAATTGTAACTCATTCTCAACCATTGCCTTAAAAGCTTTGAACTTGTCTAGTGCTTTTGATTTCTCTTTTAGAAAAGTGACCCATGTCATTCTAGAATAATCATCAATACGCAACATAAAGTACCTGTCTCCTTGCAAACTCCTTATTCATGTAGGACCACACAGATCTGTATGCACCAGCTCAAGCAATCCAACATAAAATTATTCTTTGCTCTTGAAACTTGTCTTTGTCTATTTTCCTAGTTGACATTCCTTGCAAATAGTATTGGTAGGTTTCACCAGTTTAGGCAAATCTCTCACAACTTATACTAAGATTATCTTCACCAAGTTATCAAAATTGATATGACACATCCTTCTATGCCACAACCAACTCTCCTCTATCTGAGCCAACAAACAAAATTATCAGTTCCCCTCAAGTGATAAATATTACCTCTAGTTTTCTTATCAGTTGCAATCAATGTTCTGGAGCTTTCCATGATCTTGCATGCATTGTCCCTGAATCTCAGATCATACCCTTTATCACACATCTGACCAAGAATTAAAAAATTATGCTTTAGACCTTTCACATAGAAAACATCATCTATATTATGCTTGCCATGAAAAGAAATAGATCCTCTTCCACAGATCTTACCAACTGCATTATCTCCAAACCTAACCAATCCACCATCAAACTTTTCTAAACTTACAAACTTAATTTTGTCACCGGTCATGTGATGTGAACATCCACTATCAATGATCCATTCATCCTTATCCTTCTCAACTTGGACAGACAATACTTTCTTCCACTGATTTTTCTTCCTTCACATAGCTAGTATGATTAGTAGACACAAGTTCTTCCTTAATAGCAATAAACAAGCATTTGTTTGCACTAGTACTATTATCATCATACTCATCATTTGTTACACCATCATCGTCAAGATCTCTAACATAATAGCATTTATTGACAATTCTAGGTCCACTTTCAAATTTCTTCTTACCTCTTTCAATTCTCTCTGGACATCTAGATGCATAGTGACCAATCTTACAACAAGAAAAGCATTGGAAAGGTAATTTGCCTTTGAACTTACTGGAACCTCTTTGTATTATGTCCACAAAGTTGGCTTCAACCTCATCTAGGTCATCATCAGATTCCACAACATATTTCTGAGCTCTAGAAGTCTTTTCTGAAGTGTTGGCTTTAAAAGCAGTCTCAATCTTTGGCAGAGCATCACAAAATTCTCTCATTTCAATAGCTATAAGTTTCCCAAGTAACTGATCCTTTGTAACCTTTTACACACTCATAACCTCTTCAATTACTGCCACCTTGTGACTGTAGGATTTAGGCAGTGACCTAAGAATCTTCATCACAACTTCATCCTCACTAGTAGTACCTCCAAGACCTTTGATTCCATTGACAATTTCATCAATTCTCTACATGTAGATAGTTATGTTTTCATCTTCACTCATATTTAGGGCTTCATACTTCACCTTCAAGTTTTGTAATTTGGTACTTTTTATAGAATCATGTCCTTTATATAAACTTTTCAACTTATCCTATATCTCATGAGTAGTCTCCAAATCTATAACTTTCACCAACTCATTGTTAGATAAGGCATTTAACAAAGCATATCTATCTTTTCCATTAAATTCATACTATTTAATTTCATCTTCATCTGATGGAGCATTTTGAGGAATAGTATACTTTTTCTTTGTTATCTTCTAGACATTATATCCAAGAGAAATAAGATAACTTTTCATCCATACCTTCCAAAGGGCATAATTTGTTCTGTCGAATTGTGGTGACTCCCTCTTGTGCGCCATCTCGGATCTACCTTGAGATATTAGACTCTTTACCGAGGAACCCTCACTCTGATACCAATTGTTGAAAAGTGAAATACAACTGAGAGGGGGTGGGTGAATTAGGTGTAACCAATATTTCAAAACCATTAACACATCAACCAATAAACACTGTGTTTGCATTTTAACCATGAAAGCATGAAACAAAAACTTAAACACATTCACACATTCAATACATGAGACACCAGATTTTTTACGTGGAAAATCCCATAGGGGAAAAACCACGGTGAGTGTTATCTCACAATATAATATGTTATAACAATACTGAAAATTAGAGGCTCACTGCCCAGAATGCTCACTGCAAGAAGAGGCTCACTGCCAATGGGGTGGCTCACTGTCGATGGGTGGCTCACTGCCAAAGTTGGTGAACTGAGATAGTAGCATCTGTACTATGTCAAGGTTTAGTTCCATTGAAGTACAATAAGTGTCCTCTACTCTTCTCTACTTTTATACTTCATAATTATCTTTTCATTTTTACGTCCTGCACTAATTCATGACTTCATTACATGTTTTTATACAATTCCTCAACCTTGGAATTTGCATCAAGGTCAGAATTACAATCATCAACCATTGGAACAATATCCAAGGTTGGCAAACATACATACATCAAGATAGGTTTGGACCTAAATAGATTTGAGAGAGAAAATAATGAATGTGGATCATGCCAAGCCTTAGATGGGACTCAATTGCAACCTTCCATGAATCAACATGCTTTACACACTTCGAAGCACAACCGTAAGTAGTGAAAACAACCGAGTCGGCCAAGACTAGAGTTAACACTAAAACTTTTAGGAACACACTTCATGCATGATCCAGATTATACTTTGTGGACCAGTCAAAAGGTAGGAACACAATCTAGAGACTCCCACAAGCACATTACAATCACCAAGAACATCCACACAACCTCTAAACACTTTATCCATATGATTCTTCAAACTGAAGCACTTGAACATTACTGTCAGCCACTGTCATAAAGGAAAGATTTCTTGTGGAGCACCAAATCATGAACCATTTGAACTAAATTCACATAACATCATCACAAACATAATTTTAGAACTGTAGACTGTAAAACTTAAATGCAGAGAAATATGGAGCAGAATACATTTTCTCTATCACCATTAAATACACAGAAAAGTAGTTTTTACTCAGGTGAATAGAACTTGCTCAAATCTTTACACCGGAGGCTTAAAATGGAAACATAGAATCTACAAACATCCTTTGACATTACTTCCAATCCATAGACAAAGATATTAAATCTATAGAAAATGCAGAGCAAAACATGATACTGCTCTGGCAGATAGAACTGTTTTACAATAGTACTAACTTCTCAACCAATTCCTTTGATGCTTACCTTAGGTGTTGACATCAATGACAACACTTACTACTCATACTTGTAACACAGGCCTATTGCAGTTGAAGCATACAACATTTCTCTATCCATTATTCCTTTCATTCATCCTTGATCTGCATTGGTTAGCCTTGTGTCTAAATCTATTGCATGCAAAGCAATTCCCATTGAAATATTGAACATTCCTTCCATTATTATAGTTGTTCATTATCTAACTTGATCTGCATTCACTAGCTCTATGTCCAAACCTCTTGCATATAAAGTAGTTACCTTTGAAAGTTTGAACATTTCTTCCATTGTTGTTACCATTACTTATCTGACTTCTGCATTCATTATCTTTATGACCAACTTTATTACAAGTAAAACACTGATTAGATAATTATGGAACATTTTGATTCACTCTGCTCCTACATTGAGTAGCCTTATGACTAAAAGGAAGCTAGGTGTACAAAAATCACTTCCTACACTAATCTAAAGAGGAGAGAAGAGTGCAAATTCTTTTTAATCATTACAGTTACAGAATGTTAATCACAACAATAGAGGTATTGCAGCAATACACATACACATAGAAATGAGACAGAAGAGAGAGACACAAGATATACGTGGGGAAAACCCTTATCGGGTGAAAAACCCTATTGTGCCTTGCACACATGTCCCATTTTGCCAAATGGAGACCCCCTCTTTTAGTTTGGTTTGGAGTCTCAAACTTTTGCTACTTATGATGATGAGAAGGTGAATTTGTGCTTAGAATGTATGATTTGTTACAGATTTGGGTATTTTGTATGTTTGGAGTCATTTCATGTCTTTCACAATTGATGTGGAAGTGTCTTGAGTGGTCTTGTGCTTAATAAATAGCCATTTGTTGCCTTTTACATTGAAATTGGGTGTTGTTTCTTTTTGCTCAAAAATCCTATGTCACTGGATATTGTCCTTGAAATCACTTTTGCAGGATGTGTCATGTTGAAATTCCTAGTTTCCAGGTCTTAGAATTGCAAAATCATGCCTAACTCTACAAGATTTCACTAAAGGGTTCATATACTTTCATTCTGACGCATGGTCTTGAAGCCCTGATTTGGCTAAGTTTGAAACCCTGAAAATCCTAAAAAATGACAGTCTGAAATCTGGTGCAACCTCAAAATTCTAGAATCTACATATGAAATCCTATGGATCTAGAACTTATACTTAAATATATTTTTAAATATACTTTCACCCTGGCTAATTCAAAATCTAGCACTAAAAATGACCCCAACTGCAAAAAGTGCCAAAAATAGCCTCTACCGACCTTAGCACTAAAATAGCCTCTATCGACCTTTGCGCTAAAAACCTACTTCACAAACTTGCACTGAAAAGGCCTTCCACCGACTTAAGTCATGGAGGTCGGTCGGTGCTAAAACCCGCACTAGTCGGTTGCATTGAAAATCCCCGCTGACTAAGCCTTTTATGTTTTGCGCTAAAAATCGACCTTACCGACTTGCGCTACAATCCACCCCGACCGACCTTATGAGATTCTATTAGTCAGTCCAAGCCCAAACTCGTGCAAGTCAGTGACACCAAAAGTAGCGCAAAAGCATTTTGCGCTAAAAATGAACCTCTCCAACCTATGCTAGAATTGCATTGCACCGACTTTTAGTCGATAGACCCCAAAATCCCTGCTAGGTTGGTAAACCCTAAAATCAGTGCTTTTTGGTATTTTGGCATGAAAATTAAGTTTTTCAAGGAGCAAATTGGATTTTCTTGGTGGATTTGAATTGCATATCTATTTGTCACATCATGATGAACATTTTACCAAGTTTGTGTGGATTTTTTAGCACATTTTATGACAATTAATGCCACTGCACATGAAAAGTCTGTGACCCCCAAAAATTCCACGTTTTGCAGAAAATGCTAGAAAAACATGAAATAAAAGTCTCCAAATGGATTCAAATATGGGTACTTGAAAATGGTACAAAATGTAGAAAATCAGGTGAAAATCACTAGATTTAAGAGGTTGTTTATAAGGTGGCATTGACAATGAGCTATTTTTGGCTGATCCATGACTGCAAATGGGCACATTTTGATTCAAAATGATGGAAAACAACTTGTTAAGATGAAATTGGTGCTTTTCCTCATTGCTTGCAGGTCTAAGAGGACAAAAGAGCCAATTGGAGCCATCTTGGAAGGTGAACACACAAGAGGTGTAGTGTTGATCTAGAACGGTAGAATCAACATTCTATCAACTAAATTTCTATTGCACATGCAAAAGGAAGTCAGTATAATGCCCAAGATGATAAAGATGAGTCTTAGGAGTTGAAAGACATAGAGGATCATGCCAAATCATTGATGTTCCTGCAGATCTAGTCCAATGTTCGAGACATGCATATAGTTGTTCCAGCAGTCCAGTCATCAAGAATCAGTCCAACAAGCATCCGGTTGGATATATCTTCACTAATAATGTGACACATACTCATCTTGGTCCATTTAACACTTGGAATCCTGTGAATCCACAACAGCTTAAGTTTTCAAGTGTCATGTGACTCTATTTTGGCTTTATTAGGCCTTGAAAATTGACTTTTCATCATGTACAACCAAATAGGTATCCATTTTTTCTAGATTCAATGTATTTGCAAGCTGTATTTTGTCTTTTTTCTAAAGGACAAATGCAAATCTAAAAATGTAACTAACTGATGTATTGCATTAAATGCCATGTAATCTAGACCATTGGTGTCGAGTTAATCCCCACTGTCCATTGAAAAACTTGATATGGTGCCTTGTCTATAAAAGGGCCATCATTTTCTCTCATTTTCAAGTAAGATTTGATAATGAATTGCTGAAACTCTGCCAAAACACAGTCAATACAAAGTAAGTTTTGCAGGTTACTGGGAATTTGTGAATATGTGTTGTCTTATTTTGGTCTTATGGTTCATGTAAATCTAAAATTAGTTGATATTCAATTGCACTTGTGATTAATTATTTAGATATTTGATAGATTTCCTGTCCATACCATTAATGGCTTGCTGATTGTATGTCATTGTGCATGGTTAGTTTGGGCATAGTTTATGAGATAAGTTCAATTGTATGATTTCATTGAGCTACACCAAGGATTGGGTGTTTGATGAACCCTCTACAATTTGAAAATCATTGCATCTCCTTAGAAGATTACACATTCTCTATGGCATTGTGGGCTGCCTAGTTAAGTAGAGATTTGTTTATTGTTGGGAATATGTCTATCTAGTTATTGATCATTTCTGTAATTGTCTATAGGATCTCTTATCCCTTCTCTCTCCCCCTTTCCTTTTTGCATTTTCTTTACATAAAGTTTGGTAAATTTAGGACTTGAGCAGCATTACATTGATCATCTGCTAAAATTTCAGACTTCATAGTCTAAACCACCTAGGGTTTCTGCACTTGCATTGCTGCCATCTTCCATAAACCCTGCATTTCATGTAAGACCCCTTGTTGGCATAGCTAGACATTCCAGTGAAGTTATTCCAAGCAAGCTAAGACCTAGCTATATTATCCTTGGGGCAGTCTTATCTTAGGTAGGATACCTTTTTCAAGAGAGGTGTGATACCAGCAATCATACCTGCATTGTTGTGTGCTAAAACACTCATCAACAAACCCCACACTCCAAAACCTGCACAATGTATTATCAAAACTGAAATGGTTTACAATACACTTGCAATGCAAGCTCTTAGGAGTCTTCGACACATGTATCTAGAGACAAACTAGCAGCATAATAGTACTTGTCAATCACATAATACATATCTCAAAAGCACCTGTTTATGAAGAAGATACAAGGCAAAATTGACTCTATCTTGGGATGGGCATTCAACATGGCCTTAGGGCCAAAAATCCATGGCTGGTGACACTTGTCCAACACTGTAGGATGTTCATGACACTTGTCATATCACCCCATCCCAAAGAGGTTGCCCATTCCCAAGTTGGGTAATGACAGATACTCTTACGACTCTTACGACCGTCATAGAATCCGTCATAACTATCATATCTTACATCTATAAGAAAATATGTCATACACAAGCTACAAATAGCATATTCTCTTACAATATGTCATAACCCTCCTAGGGGCACCCAAAGATACCTTCTTCCAAGATGCCTTGTGACACATGTCTTCACTTGTCATAGAACATTCCATTTTTGACTCTTATGCGTCATAGATTTGTCATAGGAATATGTCATAACCGTTTCAGTTAATATTCCCTTACACACTATCCAAGATTTTGACACATGGAAAAATATTCCTACCACTAAGTGGGATGCCTATCTCCTCATGTGAGGACAAATTTACATGTGGTCACCTTCCACGTAGGATGACACATCACCGTGCCAACTCCCACAAGATGACAATAAAGATTTTCATCCTAATTACAATAATAGGCAATAAATAAATAAATACAATGAAATAATACAAGGAATTACCAAGGTTGAGACACCTTAATTCCCATCATTCTCCCACTTGTTGAACACCTTGTAAGAGCCAATGGAAATAACAGGATTTAACTGCTATAGGCCAAGAGGCCTATAGACTCCGAACACCATCTGAACTTCTCTGTGCCCACTGGCTTCGTCAATGCATCTGTAACATTCTTCAAAGTATCTACCTTCTCCAAATTCACCTTCCCATCCTCTACCATGTGTTGCACGAAGTGAAACTATACATCAATATGCTTTGTTGTAGCATGGAAAGTTAGATTCTTTGCTAGGTAAATTGCACTCTGACTATCACAACAAATCGTAATCTGTCCTGCATCAACACCAATATCTGAACATAATCTCTTAAGCCAAATGGCTTCCTTGCAAGCATGAGTTGCTGCCATATACTAAGCTTTTGTCATGGACAAAGTGACCACGGGTTGCTACTTACTCATCCAAGTAATTGCACCACCGAACATAGTAAACATGTAAGCACTGGTGGATCTCCTGCTGTCAGTGTCACCCTCCCAATCAGAATCCACAAATCAATGAATACAAACAAAATGTGAAGGTCCTATAGGATTATCATGATAGCATATGGAATACTCAGAAGTACCCCTCAAATATCTGAACACTCGGTTAACTGCATCCCAATGTACCCATCCAGGATTAGCCATAAATCGACTCAGGACTCCCACTACTTGGGCAATGTCTGGTCTTGTGCAGACCATAGCATACATCAAACTGCCAACAACACTAGCATAAGGTACTCTGCTCATGTCCTCCACCTCACTAGGAGATTTTGGACAATCACTAATAGACAACTTTGTCCCCAATGAAATGGGAACACACAATGGTCTACAATATGCCATGCTAAACCTATCCAACACTATCTTCACATACTTACTATGGCTTAACCAAAGTTTTATGTTAGCTCTGTCTCTTCTGATTTCCATTCCCAGAATGTACCTGGTTCCCCTAAGTTTTTCATCTCAAACTGTGCTGACAATTGAAACTTCAAATCAGAAATCATATTCTTACCATTCCCAATCAACAACATATCATCAACACACAATGCAATAATGAGAATACGATCATTGTCAAACTTGTAATAAACATAATGATCTAATTTTGATCTCAAAAATCTAATCAACAACACAAAGGCATCAAATTTCATATACCACATCCTAGGAGACTGCTTCAAACCATACAAAGACTTCTTTAGTTTGCAAACCAAAGTTTCTTTACCTTTCTCTATGTAATGCTCTGGCTATGGCATGTAAATCTCTTCCTCCAAATCATCATGAAGGAAAGTTGTCTTCACATCCATCTGCTCCACCTCTAAGTCATAATCAACTGTAAGAGATAACAAGGATTGAATGGATGTTAGCTTTGCAACGGGAGATGAAATTTCACCATAATCAATTCCCTCCACTTGTGAGTACCCTTTCACAACCAATCTAGCCTTGTACTTTTCAACACTGCCATCTGCACTGAATTTCTTCTTGAACACCCATTTGCAACCAACAGGTTTCCATCCTTCAGGTAAAGGCACCAAGTCCCATGTTTTATTCTTCTCCAAAGAAGCCATTTCATCTTCCATGGCCTCCTTCCAGGAACCTACATCTTTCATGCCCATAGCCTCTATCACAGTTCTAGGCTCATTAGTGTTAGTAAGCAAGGCAAAAGCACAACTAGAATGAAGTACTGAATAACCAAACCTATCAAGTTGCTTCCTTGGTTGTGTAGACCTCCTCAATGGCTGAGGTTGAGGTTCTACTTCTTCTTCCGAGCTTTTAGAGTTGCTAGAGCTCTCCTCATCATCAGGTCTCACAGGGTCTATCAGTTCAGCCTTCTCAAGGGTAGAAGGAAACTAAACTACATCCTCTTTCTTTTCTATTTGTTCTATCTATAGAACAACGGAAGAAGGTGTTAGCTGTCTGAAGATAAAATTTCTACTATACAATACTTTTTCAGCCACAAGATCCCAAATTTTGTATCCTTTCACACCAACACCATAGCCAATGAAAATACACTTAACAACCTTGTTCTCCAATTTAGACCATTTCTCCCTAGGCACATATGCATATGCCTCACAACCAAAAACACGAAGATGTCTAACTGAAGGCTTCTTACCAGACCACACCTCCATAGGTGTCTTACCAACAAGAGCTGATGTAGGAGACCTGTTTACCTGGTAGCAAGCAGTGGCTATAGCTTCAGCCCAAAACTTTTTTTCGAGGCTTGCTCCACTAAGCATACTCCTAGCCTTCTCCATCAATGTCCTGTTCATCCTCTTTGCAACTCTATTTTGTTGTGGGGTGTATGGAGTTTTCTTATGTCTTTCAATCCATTTCTCTTTATAGAACTTATCAAACTCTGCTGAACAAAACTCACCACCATTGTTAGTCCTCAAACACTTAATCTTTTTACTAGTCTGATTATCAACAAAAGCTTTAAACTCTTTGAACCAACTAAAGACTTCAGACTTGCTTCTGATAAAATAAATCCATGTCCTATTGTAATCATCTATGAAAGATAAAAAATATACAGATTTAGAAATTAAAGGAACACTAACAGGACCAAACACATCAGAATGAATAAGATCCAACACACCAGAAGACTTGTGAGAACTAGAGTAAAACTAAACACAGTTTTGCTTTCCATTTATACAATGTTTGTAAAACTTGAACTTGAGATTACAATCATTTAACCCCTTAATGAGATTTTTATTTTTCAAGGTTCTAAGACCCTTCTCACCAATGTGGCCAAATCTCTTATGCTATAACATTGTCTTTTTAGCAGGAAGTTTATCTTCCAAAGCATGAGCAATACCATCAGAATTTGTTACAATAGATTTCTTCACTACTGGTTCAGATGGTGGGGATGAAGTGACTAAAACTCTTTTCTTCAAGTCAAAAGAACTATTTCACTATGAAGTGCATGCCTCCAGCTAAAATAGAGTACCTCTCCGAGTACCCTTCACTAGCACCATAGATCCTCTAGTCATCTTGCATCTGTCCTATAAAAAGACAACCTACACACCTGCATCATTCAACATACTTACAAAAAGCAAGTTCCGTGCCAAGCCTGGGATGTGCATAACCCCAATGATCCCCTTCACTCATCCATCAAGGAATCCGATTGAGACTCTTCCATGACAAACAATCTTCAGATGAGAATTGTCACCCAGGTATAGTCTTCCACCATCGACTCTTCATACTTCATGAACTAGCTTCGATGTGAGGTCATGTGGAATGATGCACCAGAATCAATCAACCACACATCATGAAATGCATGGGTGGCCAGGCCTGCGATGAAGGCATCACCATCATCTTGTGACTTGTCAGAATTTGAATCTAGGACATTCTTTTTCTTCTTTTTCTTTTCGTCTTTGCATTCCTTTCAGAAATGCCCAGTTTTACCACAATTCCAACAAAGAGCCTTCGACTTTCCAGGAGATTTGGATCTCCCACGAGATTTGGATCTACCTTTTTCACCTTTCTTGTCCTTCTTCTTCCCTTTCTCTTTAGGTCTTCCATGAATTGCAAGAGCTTCTTTGGCTGACTCGGTTGTCTTTCTCTGCATTTCTTCAGATAATAGCGAAGACACTACCTCATCCATCTTGAAAGTGGTTGTAGTGCTTCTAATGGCCATGACAAGATGATCCCATGAATCTAGCAAAGAATAAAGCAGGGTCATACATCGATCCTCCTCCTCCATTTTCACACCCACGGATCTCAATTGTGCAACAATCATGTTAAAAGAATTCATATGGTCTACAATAGATCCTTCCTCTTCCATCTTTAGAGAAAACAACTTCTTTTTCAGAAAAAGCTTGTTCACCAAGGACTTGGCTTGATAAACATCTCTCAGCTTCTTCCAAAGTTCTTTCGCGGTCTTCTCCTCATGGACATTCAATAAGACAGAGTCAGGTAGACAAAGTATTATGAGACCCTTAGCCTTCTGATCTTTGAGGTCCCAATTAGCTTGCAACATTTCCATAGGTTTTGTTCCATCAACGATTTCCAATAGGTCACGATCAACAAGTAGATCTTCCATCTTGAGTTTCCACAACTTAAAATTTGTGCCATTGAACTTCTCCACCTCTACTCTTCCGGATGTGCCTACTGTCTCCTTCCTGCAACAAGATATAGAATACTCTGCACAAACTCCCACTCAACCTAAGATTAGCTCAAAAAACCCCTACCCAGCAACTAGAACCAAAACTGGCTAGGCTCTAATACCAACTGAAAGGAAGCTATGTGTGCAGAAATTACTTCCTACACTAATCTAAAGAGGAGAGAAGAATGCAAATTCTTTTTAATCCTTACAATTACAGAATGTTAATCACAACAATGGAGGTATTGCAGCAATACACATACACATAGAAATGAGACAGAAAAGAGAGACACAAGATATACATGGGGAAAACCCTTATCAGGTGAAAACCCCACACTCCAAAACCTGCACAATGTATTATCAAAACTGAAATGGTTTACAATACACTTGCAATGCAAGGTCCCAGGAGTCTTCGACACTCATATCTGGAGACAAACTGGTAGCATAATAGTACCTGTTAATCACATAATACATCTCCTCACAAAAGCACCTGTTTATAAGGAAGATACAAGGCAAAATTGACTCTATCTTGGGATGGGTGTTCAACATGGCCTCATGGCCTAAAATCCATGCTTGGGGACACTTATCTAACACTGTAGGATGTTCATGACACTTGTCATATCACCCCATCCCAAAGAGGTCGCCTATTCCCAAGTTGGACAATGACAGATACTCTTACAACTCTTACGACCATCATAGAATCTGTCATAACTGTCATATCTTACATGCAAGAGAATCTGTCATACATAGGCTAAAAATAGCATATTCTCTTACAACATGTCATAACCCTCCTTGGGCACCCAAAGATGCCTTATTTCAAGATGCCTTGTGACACATGTCTTCACCTGTCATAGAACATTCCATTTTCAACTCATACGTGTCATAGATTTGTCATAGGAATCTGTCATAACCGTTCCGGTCAATATTCCCTTACACACTATCCAAGATGCCAACACATGGAAAAATATTCCTACCACTAAGTGGGATGCCTATCTCCTCATGCGAGGATAAATTTACATGTGGTCACCTTCCACGTAGGATGACACATCACCGTGCCAACTCCCACAAGATGACAATAAGGATTTTCATCCTAATTACAATAATAAGCAATAAATAAATAAATAAAATGAAATAATACAAGGAATTACCAAGGTTGAGACACCTTAATTCCCAACAATGACCAAACTTATTGCATGCATTACAATAACCATTGAAAGAAGGGTACCTTTGAGCATTTGGTTGCCTGACCAGTGGTCTTCTAGGTTTGTTCCTTTGATTCTGAATCTATTTTCCTTTGTCATTCTTGATCTCAGCATTCTTTTCTTGATAGGTTTTAGAACTTTCACCTTTCTCAAATCCCAAGCCTTCCGTATCATCAGGACTCTTTTGACTAGAAAGTATTATATCAAGTTGGGAAACACTCACTCTAAATTTATCTTCCCGACACCATGTCTGTTTCAAATCAGCTTTCAGATCCACAACTTCTTATTCAAGCTTTGTGCAATCTTTAGTTTTGCTTTTCACCAACTGATTGAGGTCTTCTTTTTCTTTTTCTCTTTTTAGGGTAAGTGCAAGAAGATGGGGGGCCAAAAAGGGGTCTTAAGTGGCCACTTTTTTTCTGAAATCAGGAAATACTAACTTTGGATGAGAAATTGAGCATAGTTACACTCAAAATTTTAAGATGCAACAAAAACAATTTTCGTAGTGCTCTGAGTCTACTTTCTAAACTACTATTTTTAAAAAAATGGTATAGATTAAGGGGTTCAAAAGAGGGAGCCACAGAAATTGGTGTTGTTTCTGTCAAAAAAACATAACATAGCATGTTTTGTGGCTCCTTCAAAAGGTTAACTTTTTTTTGGTATTTTTAAAATCACTTTCGTGAGAAATTAGCTAACAACATTTAGTTTATGCCTGAATTTTTTGATAATTTTTTAATGAATATTTGATTTTTTACTAATTTTCAAAGTGGACACATCCTAAAAAATAGAACTTTGGCCGTGCTACACCTATAAATTTTGAAAACTAATTGAATTTTTTTTTAATATGTGTAGAATGGAGTCTAGTTTATAAAAATGTAATTTATTTGAAATTTAAATAAATGGTTAATTTATAAGGAAGAAAGACCAAACATTGGTTTTTGACCAAAAACGAACACACAAACAAAAGAAATTAAAGATGAAAGGCTTAACATTGTCAAAATGTGAAAAAATTACATCGTTAAATAGCTAAGAGAAAGCCTAACATTACCTAGGTGTTCGATTTGTTTGACCTTGAAACACGTGTAAATCTGAGGGTTAGCACGAACAAAATTATGTGAAATCCTGTAGAATATGCAAAAACACATCTTTGGACATTGGGAAGGCACTCCAAACCATTGGGTTGGAAATCCAAAGCAAATCCCAAGCCTGTCTTGGGATTCCCAAAGAAAAATATAACACGAGTGCATTATAACGTGCTCGCATTATGTTTTTCTTTTTTGCAGGTTTTCCTGATGTTTGCGTAGTTCAACATAATGCGAGCACGTTATAATGCGCTTGCGATATGTCTCTCTTGGAAGGATTTATGTTGAAGGTTCCTAAGTATGTTTGATGTATGTATATATGTATATATGTATGCATGTATGTATGTATGTATGGTTGTATGTATTTATGTACATGTATCCATGCTTGTATGTATGTATATATGTATGCATGTTTGTATGTAATGTATGTACATGTATGTATGTATGTATATATGTATGTATGTATGTATGTAAGGGTTTTGGGTTTAGGGTATATAAGGACCTGAGCCCGTATAGTTTTTAGGGTTGAGGGTTGATTTTTTTGGGTTTAGGGTTTAAGGTATAGGGTTGAGGTTTGAGGGATTAGGGCTTAAGTAATAGGTAGAGGGAAGAGGGTAGATGGTAGGGTTAGAGGGTTCAGGGTTACAGTTGAGGGTTAATATTCATCTTGTTGAGTGTATAAGATTAAGTGTGTAAGGCATGGGGATTAGGGTTTAGGATATTGGGTTTAGGGTTTACGATATGGATTGAGGGTATATAAGGCATAGGGTGACTTGGGTTGAGAGTGTATGGTTTAGGTTTAATTTAAGTATAGGGTTGAGGCACAATATTCATGGTTTAGGGTATAAGGTTGAGGTTATAGGGTATAGGTATGAGGGTTTGTGGGTGTGGGCTTTAGGGTTTAAGGTATAGGATTGAGGATTGAGGGATTAGGGCTTAAGTATATGGTTGAGGGTATAGGGTTGAGGGTTTAAGGGTTGAGGGTTAAAGGATTGAGGTATTAAGGGTTGAGGAATTAGGGTTTAGGGTTGAGGGATTAGGGTTTAAGGTATAGTGTCAAGGGTTGGCGGTTTAGGGATAGGGTTTAGGATTTAAGGTTGAAGGGTTGAGGGTTGAGGCTTTAGGGATAAGGGTTTACGAATAAGGTAAAGGGTTTAAGGTATAATCTCGAGGGTTAAGGGTTTAGGATTTAAGGTATAAGGGTTGAGGCTTTAGGGATAGGGTTTAGGGTTTAGCGATAAGGGATTACGGTTTAGGGTTGAGGGATAAGGGTTTAAGGTATAGTGTTTAGAGTTGAGGGTTTAGGGATATGGCTTAGGATTTAAGGCTTAAGGGTTGAGGGTTGAGGCTTTAGGGATAGCATTTAGGGTTTAGGGATAAGGGATTAGGGTTTAGGGTTGAGGGATTAGGGTTTAAGGTATAGTGTTAAGGGTTGAGGGTTTAGGG
The DNA here is from genome assembly GCA_027924645.1 of Cunninghamia lanceolata. Lineage (NCBI taxonomy): Eukaryota > Viridiplantae > Streptophyta > Pinopsida > Cupressales > Cupressaceae > Cunninghamia > Cunninghamia lanceolata. Next base: position 927,483 of record BSBN01001040.1, on the reverse strand, counting down.
ATAGGGTTTAGGGTTTAGGGTGGAGGGAAAGCTTCAATCCATCTGATAGTTTATAGCATAGCTTGCTTGCTGATAAATGCCAGCCATTCCAACATCTTCTCTATAAGAACACAGCCTTTGTGTGGGATAATCAATGCCAAAATGCTTTTGAGAAGCTAAAAGAATACCTCGCTAACCCACCTATCCTTATCCCACCAAAAAAGGAGAACCCCTCCTTTTGTATATATAAACAATAGAAACAGCTATAGGGGTTGTTGACTTTTTCCCAGACTGGATGCTTATTCCCAGATTTCCCTACAAGGTAGCCATCGGCGATCAACAGGATCTCTGGGCCAGGGGCCAACAGTGTAGGAGATAGACTCTGTATTTTATCTCCTCTTCTTCTTCAGGCTCTGCAAAACCTAGGGGGGTATTCCCTACTCAACATCCATGAGGATATGCATACAAAGGCTGGGATGCTGACAGAAAGCAGATAAGTCCTCCTGTAACTAGACCAAAACTGAAAGATAAGAGCAAAGGGGCTAGCTTTGGGCATATTTGCAGTTGTAAACAGAGGACTGAGGATCCTAAAACTAATTCTAATGTCCTAATGGTTGCTTTAGATCATGATTTGGATTTTAAGTTTGGATGCAAAGCTGGACATGGTTGTAACACAAACACAAAGCAAGATTGGTGCCTATCCAGGGCCTGGAGTCAGTAGACATACACCTGTGAATGATCAACATGAACAGCTAAAACTGGATTTCAGGGGGATATATGTGATACCTGCCTTACAGATATCTCCCAATACAGAGTGTTAAGTTATCTCTACTTATGGCATCCCTACTGCAGTATACCCTTCCCAATGTTCAACCTGAAAACAGTTTAATCTACCCCTTGAGCAGAAGTTAAAAGATCAGACATTCAACATAGGAATTCTATGCTCTAGAATCTAAACATTACCCAAATATCCAGATTCAGAAGAAGAATACATGCAATACTGGAGACAGAATTAACAAAACACATGCTAAGATAGCATTTCTCATATAAGATTAATCATGAAATCAGTGGGTTCGTGCCAAAACATACAACAAGAGATACATAGACTCACAGGTTTAGCTGTACAGAGCAACCAGATCAGCTTGTTTTGAATTACAGAGCCAAAAATCTTCAACTTTCAACAACCTTCAAATGAGCAACACAACCTGCTATATACAGCAAGGAGGTGCTCAGCCTTAATTACATGGTTGACCAAAAATCCCGCCAGATACACAGTATCATCAGATTGGCGCTCAAACATTCAATGCAGCAGGTGGGAGAGGAGACAGGAAGAAAACTCGAGCCTTGCGCCACCTAGGGATCCACATCTTCAATCAGGTACTGGATCTGTCCATACCATCGCCCATACCTCTACAACAATCGCCATTAATGGCGCACCAGCCCGCGGCCTTGGGAAAACATCAAACAGTGCATCGCAACCGTTTCCCGCCAAGATACATCGTCATGATATTTGAAAATATGCAGGATATCAATTATCCCACATGCACCCCGCAGCAACCTCTTTAACATTTTATATACTAGGTCATGAGCATATATGATGTCGGTGCTTTTGCTCCTGACGAAACTAGTATAAACCTTCATCATCATCATCCTCCAGCAGCATGATATCCTGTTGCTTGAAATATCACCCTGACGTCAGCATCATCATCGCAATATAACCTACATGATAATCGCCTTCATCGGCACAACCTGATCCATCGGAGGAAGATCCTCCTGCTTAACCAAATATCAAAAGTCTGGCCGATGAAAAATCCTGATGACGTCACCGTCATATCCTGCTGACGTCATCAGCATGTCTGCCTACTGCGTACCTCCTCATATCCGGATGACGTCATCATCATGTTTGCAAATATCAGGGGATCTCCACAAGATGATCAGTGTTAGAAATATGACCCCCCCGGACCTTGATAACGTCATCATCATATCGACATCAGGATGATATTCGGAAGATAACCGGATATTTGGAAATATCATCCTGATGCACAAATATCATGCTGCACTGTAGCTCCACTATAAGATTGGGGTGATAGATGAATATGCCAGATATTTGAAAAGATCACCCCCCACTAGATAATGCACGAAGCCGACAGGCGGATATCTCCCTTCGGAAATATCATGATGCAGACAGGCAGAAAAGCGGATATCACCCTGACGTAAGAATGACGTCAGCATCATCAGGATGATAAAACAACGAACATGAAGTGATACAACAACATCAGGATGATATTGACTAAGATCATCCTAACGTTCAAATATGATGACCCCAATGAATATCGGGTCACACTTAGAACTTTACAGCAACATCATCAGGATGATCTTAACAAAGATCACCCGATGTTAAAATATCACCCCGCGAAAGATCATGCAGGCAGAAAATATGATGACCCTCGCAAGCAACACGGTGATAACTGGAAATATGATCATGATGATGACGACGACCCTTAAGAAAAAATAGGCCGGGTTGAACAACCTAGAAAATAACCCCTTCAGAAGATCAGGGTGACATCATCATCATAAAAGGGCAAGGGGATATTTGGAAAATCACCAGATACTTGAAAAATCACCCCCGCAAGCAAATCAGGGCACACTGTAGCTCATCAGCAGGATCGGGATAATAACCAAACATCACCCAATGTTAAAACATGATGATCCTGATGAAAAATCTGGTCGACAGAAAATCATGATGCTGCTGACCCCTTCCCTTAGAATATCATGATGATGATGATGACCTCCTCCTCGAAGAAAATATGATGATGCAGCTGAAAAATGCTGAGGAGGTCCAACACTTAGAACATTTTTTGGATTTTTAGGGAAGGTGCCTGCATGAAAATTGCTCAGAAACTGACAGTGAAATCAGGCACCAACAGGGGCCTTGATAGTGCAACATGATGAACAAGGAAAAGAAAGAGCCATATATTATATCAGTCGTACCTTGGTGTCCTATGAGCTAAATTATACTACAATTGAACGAGCATGCCTAGCTGTCAAGAAGAGGAATCGGGGTAGACCCTGCTAAAGTCAAAGCTATAATGGAGATGCCTCCTCCAAAGACACTTAAGCAGCTACGAAGTCTACAAGGAAAGCTTCAATCCATCCACTGGTTTATAACACAACTTGCCAATAAATGCCAGCTATTCCAACATCTTCTCCACAAGAACACAACCTTTGTGTGGGATAATCAATGCCATAATGCTTTAGGGTTTAGGGTTGAGGGTTGAGGGATTAGGGTTTAAGGTTGAGGGTTGAGGGTTTAGGGTTTAGGGATAGGGTTTAGGGTTGAGGGATTAGGGTTTAGGGTTGAGGGATTACGACTTAAGGTATAGTGTTGAGGGTTAAGGGTTTAGGGATAGGGTTTAGGGTTTAGGGTTGAAGGATTAGGGTTTAAGGTTGACAGATTAGGGTTTAAGGTTGATGGTTAAGGGTTGAGGGTTTAGGGATAGGGTTGAGGGTTGAGGGATTAGGGTTAAGGTAGAGTGTCAAGGGTAGAGGGATTAGGGATAGGGTTTAGGGTTGAAGTTTTAAGGATTGAGGGTTGAGGCTTTAGGGCTGAGGGTTAAGGGATTAATGTTTAAGATATAGTATCAAGGGTCGAGGGTTTAGGGATAGATTTTAGGGTTTAAGGTTTAAGGGTTGAGGGATAGGGTTTAGGGTTTAGGGATAAGGGATTAGGGTTTAAGGTATAGTGTTTAGGGTTGAGGGTTTAGGAATAGGGATAGTGTTTAGGGTTTAGGGATAAGGGATTAGGGATTAGGGTTGAGGATTAAGGGATTAGGGTTTAAGGTATAGTATTGAGGGTTGAGGCTTTAGGGATAGGGTTTAGGGATTAGGGTTTAAGGTATAGTTTTGAGGGTTAAGGGTTTATGGATAGGGTTTAGGGTTTAGGGTTGAGGGATTAGGGTTTAGGGTTGAGGGATTAGGGTTTAAGGTTGAGGGTTGGGGGTTTAGGGATAGGGTTTAAGGTTGAGGGATAAGGGTTTAGGGTTGAGGGATTAGGGCTTGAGGTATAGTGTCGAGGGTTGAGGGTTTAGGAATAGGGATAATGTTTAGGGTTTAGGGTTTAGGGTTTAGGGATAAGGGATTAGGGTTTAGGGTTGAGGGATTAATTTTTAGGGTTAAGGGATTAAGGTTTAAGGTTGAGGGTTGAGGGTTTAGGGATAGGGTTTAGAGTTTAGGGATAATGGATTAGGTTTTAGGACCTTGAGGGATTAGGATTTAGGGTTGAGGATTTAGGGATAGTGTTTAGGGTTGAGGGATTAGGGTTGAGGGTCGAGGGATTAGGGTTGAGGGTCAAGGGATTATGGTTAAGGTATAGTGTTGAGGGTTTAGGGATAGGGATTAGGGTTTAGGGTTGAGGGATTAGGGTTTCAGGTTAAGGGTTGAGGGTTGAGGGTTGAGGGTTGAGGGTTGAGGGATACGGTCGAGGGTCAAGGGATTAGGGTTAAGGTAGAGTGTCAAGGGTAGAGGGATTAGGGATAGGGTTTAGGGTTGAAGGTTTAAGGATTGAGGGTTGAGGATTTAGGGTTGAGGATTAAGAGATTATTGTTTAAGATATAGTGTTGAGGGTCGAGGGTTTAGAGACAGGTTTTAGGGTTTAAGGTTTAAGGGTTTAGGGTTGAGGGATAAGGTTGAGGGTTTAGAGATAAGGGATTAGGGTTTAAGGTATAGTGTTGAGGGTTGAGGGTTTAGGAATAGGGATAGTGGTTAGGGTTTAGGGTTGAGGGATTAGGGTTTAGGGTTTATGGATAAGGGATTAGGGTTTAGGGTTGAGGGATTAAGGTTTAGGGTTGAGGGATTAAGGTTTAAGGTTGAGGGTTGAGGGTTTAAGGATAGGGTTTAGAGTTTAGGAATAAGGGATTAGCGTTTGGGACCTTAAGGGATTAGGGTTTAGGGTTGAGGCTTTAGTGATATAGTTTAGGGTTGAGGGTTGAGGGATTAGGGTTAAGGTATAGTGTTGAGGGTTTAGGGATAGGGTTTAGGGATTAGGGTTTAGGGTTGACAGATTAGGGTTTAAGGTTGAGGGTTGAGGGTTGAGGGTTTAGGGATAGGTTTGAGGGTCAAGGGATTAGGGTTAAGGTACAGTGTCGAGGGTAGAGGGATTAGGAATAGGGTTTAGGGTTGAAGGTTTATGGATTGAGGGTTGAGGCTTTAGGGTGAGGGTTAAGGGATTAGGGTTTAAGATATAGTGTCGAGGATTGAGGGTTTAGTGATAGTGTGTAGGGTTTAGGGTTGAGGGATTAGGGTTTAGGGTTGAGGGAATAGGATTTAAGGTAAAGTGTTGAGGGTTTAGGGATAGGATTTAGGATTTAAGGTTTAAGGGTTGAGGGTTGAGGCTTTAGGGTTAAGTGAGAGGCCTAGATGGCTAAGGATGGATGGAGAGGTAGACAAGGAGTGACTGAGAGATGTAGAGAGGTGGGGGGAGAGATAGGTGAGAGATAGAATAAATACATGGAGAAATGAATAATATAGATTTTTCTATAGCAGGCCAAAACGCGCTCGTGTCATAATGAGAGCACATTTTGGATTGCTACACAAATGTTAAAAAGGCCTGGACCCCCGTGATCCAGGCCCACATGCTTTGTTTTCTTCTGTTTATGCACATGTTCTGACAAAAAAAAGTGTTTTCATGTTGTTGGGAAGTTCACATGCACATTTTTCACACTCTACCACCTTTGCATGAACTTTCCACCACCGTCTTCTGCTTTGCCAACTTAAGGAGGAAATAACATAGTTTTCACATCGAATTTGATATATATCAATTCAAGTTTCAATTTTTGTAGTGTTGCAATGTTAATTCTAATTAAATTGTAGGAATTTAACATTATTGGATGGTTAATAGTATTGTTGTTACTAATTCTATTTGAGTGTTATTCAATTTATTGTTGAAAAGGAAGCAAGTGGTGAAAAACTCAAATTGTTGAGGAGTTTGATGCAAGAAGAAAAAAACACTACATAATTGGATACTCTCTCCGTTTGAATCTCTATTTTTAGGTATGTCAAGTCTTTACATGCATGTTCTTTACATTTTCCTTAATTCTATTTGAATTACTTTATCATGCTTTATCATACATGTTTATATCACTTGTATGGTTTACATATTTTGTGTTTATATTAGTCTCACTTTTTTGATTTTATAGTTCATCTTCCTTGTCTATGCTTCCACATTTTGCATACATGTCTTACATTTTGCATTTATAGTTCATCATAGTTCTTACTACCTAAAGATTTTAGTCATCACACACAAATGTCCTTATAATAGACTATGTTTTAAATCAATTCATGGTATGCATAATAAAAGATATCTCAAAGGTCAACATTAATTAAAATAGACACAATCATGATATCATTGTTAAGTCCCATTGTATAATGAACCTTATAATACAAACTCATTAATGTCTATCTAATGAGATTCAACCTAAAGGACCTCATGTAAAACTCCATCATGTGTGTTTCTTTTAAACCTACATAGATAGCCTTAAGTTAAATCTCTAGATTTTATTACTCAAGAATCCATAAGGTCAACCTACAATCTCACATGGTGCCATGTATATTTTCTACACTTGGGCTCTTTAATAAGTATGTGCAATAATAAATTAAACAGACCTTCACATACCATGATGTCAAATTATACAAGAATAAATCCTTACAACATGTAAATATACAATCCCTTAAGCATAATGAAATACTATTATCTTGTCATAACAAGTTAAAATATAAATGAATAGGTGCCAAGATCATACAAGTAAATCCCAATAGGCTTAATCCAATCATGATCCTTGTTATGCTATAGTATTCTTCATGTTGATAGTTCATACAAACCTTGTATACCAAATGTTTCCATTCCCATATCTATGACAATGTACCAAGTTAAATACTACAAATCAGTCGCATTGCCATGGAATTGATATAAGGTCTCAAGATAGTTCAGTCACAACAAAGTGCAAAGTTCAACATGAATGTCTCCATGAAAATCATAAGCCTTAAGGCCAATCCTCTTGGTTGTCATAACATGATAATGTGAAGATAAGGAACTGCTGTCACACATTAGAAAATCAATCCTTATCTCATGCCCTAGTGTGATGTCTCCCATGATCTCAATCATCTCTCCTTTCATGACTAGATGGTTATCAACAAGTGCTAGCCCATGAGATGTCTCCAAGTGAAAATCAAGTGTATCATGTGTCCTAAATTTTGTCCCATGGCTGCAAAATGAATCTTCATGTGTGAGGAGATGATCTCTATCCACAAGTAAGTGTAGGTAGTTTGATGCCATGAGCACCAAGGCCTCCCCCACATCTTCAACCTTGTAGTCAACAGGAAGTCCCATGTACTCTTCACTTGTAGCCTCAATAAATGACTCTCTTTTGTCCTTATCCTGATTGAAGTGAACTTTGTACCATAATGCTTTGTATGGCTGCAATAACATTGTGCAATAATGCTTTGTATGGCTGCAATAATGCTTTGTATGCTTTGTACCTATTTTGGTTGAGTGACATTTACTCTTCTACATGATGACTAGATGTACATTTTGTATGAAGGGTTGAATGACATATATTTTAGTTATTTGTATGGATTCATTTCTTAGGAACTAATATTTCCCTCTTTATCATGCTACAGATAAATTCTCCATCATGCCAAGGAAATGTCAAAAATTAAACCAATACAAGAAGAGATAGAAGCTAAGAATGTAAAGAAAGTAGTGACTATGAGGGAACTTTGTGCGAAGAAGAAATTGGACATGATAAATGAAGACTTGCCAATTGAAGAGGAACCACAACTATCAAAAAGAGATATGGTATTGGTAGCACAAAGGGAACGAATGCAAAAAAATTATGCTATGAGAGATTTGAATACCATAGTTGGAGACATGTCCTATACCACAAGTCAACATGTAGGGACACCATCTACCACATCTCAAGTTGAGAGTACATCATCACTCATGTCAGGAAGGAGGTATGCCATCGTTCCCACCTCACCCTCAAGGTATGTCATCTATTCCATCTTCGATCAAAGGTATGCCATCTAGCCCATCTCATTTAAATATTGATGAAATTCCTAATGTTGAGATAAATCTACCTATCTTAACACCACCTATAATTTTGGATAGGAAGCCAAAGTATTTGATTGATATTGATGAGAAATTTTGCAGCCAATGGAAGGTAAGATTCAAAAATGTAATTGTAGAAGATATGCTCATAAGATTTCGAGATTGTTCTTTGAAAAGTAAAATGAGACCACAAGATGTCAACTATTCATTGAAATGATTCGAAATATAAAGTATAGGTCCATCATGAAGATTCTTGGGTTGAGAACATCAAAGGCTTCAAGTGAAAAATCTATTGTCAAAAATCTAATGAGTGCATATGAGAGTGTGGGTAACACCTCACGCACAAAAGATAGCAATGCAACATGGCATTTCATTACAATGACTATAGTAAGTAGTCAAACGAGGAAATATCATCTCATTAGAAAGACGAGTCAAGCATTGAGAATTAATATGAAAACTTTATCAAGAGCCATTGGAAGGCACCAAAGAATTGAGGACACTAATGCCAATGAATTATGGGTGTTCTCGAGAGACTACCAGGAAAAGATAAACCAATTATTGAAGCATTGAGATCACTAATTGAAGACTTTTGGAAGAATTACACAAGGGTATCTTCGAATCAAAGGGATGTGGTAAGAAGGAGAATCGGTAGTCAGAACCGTGAGCCACATCCAAAGCATTTTTTGGATATGAATTAAACACAGTTTTTTGGTAAATTTCTAGAGATGTATCCTAAAATTAAAATTTGTCAAAGATATTTTGAAATGCTAAAACCTTTCTATGTCAAGAAAAATCACACACACACACTACTTGTTGTTGTAGATTACATATTAAACTTTCTAACCATTTTGGTGTTTATCGATCTATATGTTTAGATTTGCATACTAACAATGTTTTGCAGGATCAATTGGCATACATGCCCCACCAACATCTTCAAGAGACTTCATATCAACAATTTTATGTGAAAGAGAGGAAGGTCAAATATTCTATAGGAAATTTTGCTTGGATGGCATAGGTCAGCATTGTGGTGGCTTGCAACGTATGCCAATATGTGAACACATGGAAAGAACACATTCAGTTGGAAACGAACTAGTAGAGTTTGGCAAGTATAAAACAGTGGCACACAATATAAAAGATAGTAAAGAAGCAAAGAGGTGTGAATTGGTTATTCAAAAGATTCCAGTGTATCAGTTTATGTCTATATTTCATGACAGTATAGTGTATGAGTATGCAAGACATGCCCATAGATTTGGATGGTTGGACTTGCAATTCAAGTCATGCAAGGACACATTTTTAGTTGGTAGCATTGTTTCAGTCATCAACTTTGCAGAGAACTATAGTCTACAGCCACAGTGCGAGGTGTAATCACAATATTACAACTCCACACAAGTTTCTATATTTGTGCACAAAGCATTCATTCATGCAAATGATAGTATAGAGGATGACAAAAAGATCATAAGGGAGTATCATTTTTATATTAGTGATGATTGCACACATTCTACAGAGTTCGTACAAGGTTGCTTTTAGGTGTTCTATAATGATTTGGCTAGAAGGGACATATCATTCAGTCAGCATATCATATGGTTGGATAACTATGCATCACAATTCAAGAACTCACGAAATTTCTATTAGTTGAGAAGGAGGCATAACATTACAGGTGTTCAACATATGTGGAACTTTTGTGAGGCTGGGCATGGAATGGGGGAGCATGATGGTGCAGGAGCATGTATCAAAAGAGCCATAGCATGAGAAGAGTTAAAGTATAAAGACAATGCAAAGTTGACATATGTAAAATCAATCATTGAGTGGTGTAATGTTTTGATGGGTCCAGGTAATGAAGGTAAGTCTTCAGTTCATAGATTTTTTTGGTTGATAGATGATACTAACATTGAACCATATGAGGACTGTTGTACACTGACATGAGAAGTGAGCTACACTCTTTCAGAAGCTCAATTGTAGGTTCATAGAGTATCAATACACAGAAGATGGCATGCTTTTGTTCTTCATGTACAATTCAAGCCTGGAATAAGTGCAAGTCAAAGGAGTGGGTTGATGAATGACGATTGAGTTATCTTAGCCCACTTGACACGTATCGACCCCCGACGGCACTAAAACTGATAGAGATGGAATCATCAGTTGACTTTGACCACATATCAGATCTAGTTCAACCAGGTAATATATCTACTTGCATAGTTTTTGAAATTCCTAATGCTATCTTACTTTGTAGTGTTTTTGTAATGTTGACTAATTTCATCTAATTTGCTTCAGATATCATTGTAGGGCATGTTTATGTAGTTATTGTAGATGAAGATAATGAAGAAGGAACATATTATTACTTGTGTCATTGTGTTGAGGCTAAAAAGAATTTGGAGGCCCCAGTTACAGATGGAGAAAACATCGAATACCCTACAGGCTCAGTGGTTGTTACTAGAACATGTCTTAGAAGGTACTCACATAAGAGTGTTAATGTTTGGTTGTTTCAGGACTTTGACATGCATCAGAATATTCTTCATTACTTGAACCTTGTTGTGGCATCCAATGTTCATTTGATACAATTTTTGGGTAGACCTTTGAACAAGACATTGTGGAAGGTGCGTGAGTCTAACTATGAGGCAATACTTGACACAATAAAGAGTAGAGAAGACCCGGATGGTTCGTTGGATTTTGAAGTATTCACATTGATTTTGTAAAGTCATGTTACATTGATTTGTAAGTATGCACATTAATTTGTAAGTTTACATAGGTTTGTCTTTTTTTATTTGCTGCTACATTTTTACACATATATAGTGAATATTGTGATGAATATGTTTGTCATTGATGTCAAAGTGCTTGGATGTTAGTAATTGAGTAAGGAATGCATAATTGTGCAGGTCTATTAGTTGTCTATTGTTTGATGAAACCATTATGCTTTCAGGATATGTTGTTGGGTTTTGTGATATAAGACACTTGCTTCTTCATAGAGTATGTGATGTGATGCATAGAGTTGTAGTGCTTCAAGACAAGGCATGAACTTGAATAGTAAAGATCTCACTCAAGCAATGGTATGAACTTGAGTAGTGAAGGCCTCATGATTGGTTTGATTTGTTTGCTATGGTATACATTTGATGTTTGTATTATCATCATGTTATGCTTCATGGGGTTAGATCTAAGTGATGGATTAAGTTGATCCTTATTGGACTTAATCCTATTCACTTATGTTTCATTCATGTCATATCAAGATTGATGTCACAGGGTTTGGATGTTAGTTCATAACATTCATGTTTATCATGTTACAATAGCATGACATAGTTGCTTATGTCATTGGTTCATGCCATTGGATCATTGGATTTGGTTGTGGTTCTTCATCATAACATGTCATGCTTTCAGGAGTTGGATTGGGTTGTGGTTCTTCCTCATGACAGGAATTTGTTCATGTCTTCATGCTTCTTTGTGCTCCATGTCTTTAGTGTTCTCAATGTCTTCATGTGTCAAAGATTTCTTCAATTTCCTCATGATGTTGATGTTGATCACAAAATATGGTGTTAAGGTCATGTTGATATTGATTGATGAGTTGTGGTTGTTATTGGAAGTTTTGGAAGTCTAAAGGATGTCATAGTGGCAGTGTTAATATCATAGCTGCAGAGGTTTAAACATTCAAAACTAGTTAGGGTTTTTAAGTTAAAGTTATTAGTTGTGTTTTAAACCCTAAGTGTATTATCTTTAAAGACCCAGTTTGGTAAGTTTTGTTTGTGTTATACTCTCTGTTTAATCTATCTCAGATAACCTTCTGTGTTCTTCATGTGGTCTTTAGCACTTAAGTTGTATTATGTTTAGGTTTATCTAGTCCTCAACCTCCTTAAAACCCTAGTCTTTACTTTTCTCTAAAATCTAAGTTAATAGCTTACACCCGTACCGACGATATTGTGCCGGTGATATCCCTGAAGAGTCGAAAGTGCAAAAAGGCAGCAATCTTTGATGAGGTGTTAATTAGAAATCATGACACTTAGAAATATTCCATCTGAGGTAACGTGATCATGTAGAATCCTTCTATAATAACCTCTCTCATTTTTTGATATCTCTGAGGCATTTACCCATGGAGAAAGGTTTTTTGTTGCCCCAAAAATTATCAATAGGAGGTAGTGTAAAGTTACAAAGGGCTGTAACTTTCATCTTGCTCCCGATACGACCAAACCAATAGCTCCAACTCATCTGGATGGGTATGTTTAGGCTAGGCATGGTCCTATTTTACACCTGAACATGTTGAAACAGTTCAAGCTACATTGTACCGGTGATATCCCTGAAGAGTCCAAAGTGCAAAAAGGTAGAAATCTTTGACGAGCTATTACTCAAAAATCAAGACACTTAGAAACATTCCATCTAGGGAAACATGATCATGTAGAACCCCTATACAATAACCTCTCTCATTTTTTGATATCTCTGAGGCATTTGCCTATGGTGAAAGGTTTTCTGCAGCCCCAAAAATCATCAAAAGGAGGTAGTGTAAAGTTGCAAAGGGGTGTAACTTTCATCCTGCTCATGATGCGACCAAACTGACAATTCCAACATGTTTGGATGGGTACATTTAGGCTAGGCATGGTCCTGTTTCACACCCAAACATGCCGAAACAGTTCAAGCTACATTGTACCGGTGATATCCCTGAATAGTCCAAAGTGCAAAAAGGAAGTAATCTTTGACAAGTTGTTACTCGGAAACCATGACACTTAGAAACATTTTGTCTTAGGAAATGTGATCACATAGAACCCCTCTACAATAAGCTCTCTCAATTTTTGATATCTCTAAGGTGTTTACCTGTGGTGAAAGGTTTTTTGCTGCCCTAAAAATTGTCAAAATGAGGTAGTGTAAAGTTGCAAAGGGGTGTAAATTTTATCTTACTCCTGATGTGACTAAACCAATAGTTCTAACACATCTAAATGGGTATGTTTAGGCTAGGCATGGTCCTTTTTTACACCCAAACATGCTGAAATAGTTCAAGCTACATTGTACTGACGATATCCCTGAAGAGTCCAAAGTGTAAAAAGGTAGCAACCTTTGACAATTTGTTACTCGGAAACCATGACACTTAGAAACATTTTGTTTGAGACAATGCGATCATGTAGAACCCCTCTACAATAACCTCTCTCAGTTTTTTATATCTCTGAGGCTTTTGTCCATGGTGAAAAGTTTTCTGCTACCCCAAAAATCGTCAGAAAGAGGTAGGGTAAAGTTGAAAAGGGGTGTAACTTTCATCCTGCTCCTGATGCGACCAAAACAATAGTTCCAACACATAAGGATGGGTACGTTTAGGCTAGACATGGTCCTATTTTGTACTCAAACATGCCAAAACAATTCGAGCTACATTGTACCGGCGATATCCCTGAAGAGTCCAAAGTGTAAAAAGGTAGCAATCTTTGATGAACTATTACTCGGAAACCATGACACTTAGAAACATTTCATCTAAGGCAACGCAATCATGTAGAATCCCTCTACAATAGCCTCTCTTAGTTTTTGATATCTCTGAGGTGTTTTCCCATGGTGAAAAGTTTTATGCTGCCTCAAAAATTGTTAGGAGGTAGTGTAAAGTTGCAAAGGGGTGTAACTTTCATCTTGCTCCTGATGCAACCAAACTAACAGTTCTAATGCGTACAAATGGGTATTTTTAGGCTAGGCATGGTCCTTTTTTGCACCCAAACATGCTAAAACAATTTGAGCTACATTGTATCGGTGATATGTCTGAAGAGTCCAAAGTGCAAAAAGGTAGCAATCTTTGACGAGCTATTACTCGAACACCATGATAATTAGAAACATTCTATCTGAGGTGATGTGATTATGTAGAACCCCTCTACAATAACCTCTCTCAATTTTTGATATCTTTGAGACTTTTGGCCATGGTGAAAGGTTTTCTGCTACCCCAAAAATCGTTAGAAGGAGGTAGTGTAAAGTTGCAAAGGGGTGTAACTTTCATCCTACTCCTGATGTGACCAAACCGATAGTTCCAACACATTTGGATGGGTACGTTTAGGCTAGGCATGGTCCTATTTCACACCCAAACATACCGAAATAGTTTGAACTACATTGTACCGACGATATCCATGAAGAGTCCATAGTGCAAAAAGGTAGCAATCTTTGACGAGCTATTACTCAGAAACCATGACACTTAGAAATATTCTGTCTAAGCTAACATGATCATGTAGAACCCCTCTACAATAACCTCTCTTAGTTTTTTATATCTCTAAGGCATTTGCCAGTGGTGAAAAGTTTTCTACTGCCCCAAAAATTGTCAAAAGCATGTAGTGTAAAGTTGCAAGGTAGGCTACTTTTTATTTTGTTCTTCATGGGGCCAAACCATTAGTACCAACACGTCCAATTGGGCACATATACGCTATGCATGGTCATTGCCCTTCATTATAAAAGTGTCATAGTCTTTTCTATTCAAAGGGTCACAACTTTTCACCTTTAAAATGCCATCAGTATTCATTAGAACATCAAGATAACACTTTATGCAAATGTTCTCCATGCATTATCATTCTTTTTATTTCTCACCTCAATAAATTGGGTTGCTTTCAACATCAATGCATCAACCATTCATGTAGCACAAGATTTAAAGCATCAACCATCAATGCATCAACCATTCATGGGCACTGACAATCCATAAAGCACAAGGTTTAAAGATCAATATAGCAACAGTTGATATTAGAAACTCAATTTGCTAGGATCTTACATTCACAACAATGTCTTTAGTTGTGGCAAATCTTGGCCAGAAGTAGTTGTAGAGAGGATGTAAATAGTTGCTATTTCAACTCAGAAGTGACATGATAGAGCTTTATGGTGGTGACCTTGTATGAACAATAGTGAAAATACACCAACTAGCACCCATAAATGTGAATAAAGTGGCATGTATGCTTGATAATATTATTTCACCATTCAATCTAGCTAGGTTGATGTGGAGAATGTGGCTCCAAATTCTAGTAAACATGTCATAAATGGTCATTCGAGCCCTTTGAAAACCCTTACATATTCTAAGGAGAGATTATTCCACATATACCATGGAGAGTGATTGTGACATCATACAATATTGAGATAAGAAAGCCCCAATCTATTGCGCATGTAGGACTAAGCTTCCATCTCACTAGTTGTCTATTACATGGGGATAAATTAACATACTTGTTTGATGCCACTTCCACTATATTAAATTCACCACATACAGCCCAAGTTTTTATGAATTTATAATATACAATCTCGTGTTGATTTTCAACATGATGATTCATTTTTATTTTAAATACAAATTTTATCTTTTAGTTCTAGAATGAGGTTTAGGTGATACTTGAATAACAATAGCTGACTTATTGGATCAACAAACATCCTATGTAAAACAATTGGACTTTAAATATTTGAAGTAAACCATCTACAAATATCTATTGAAACGTGGATTTATAATGCAAATATGGACGCCATCAACACAAAGATTAGTATCAACCAAATATCCATATAGGCATACATCAATAACTATTGATATAAGTATAACATATATACAAAATAGCCATATAGGCTTACAAGAATGTGATATAGGCATACAATGTCAACTATATGCAATAAAAAATATATGTCCACAAATGCCATAGAGGCATATAACAAAGGAACACAATAAAAATTTAAATTCCCCTCTGTCCAGTGAAGAGAATAGATCATAGGCAGCCTTTGATCTTTAAGTGGATGGAGACGCATATGAGGGTGGTCTACTACGAACCTACAAGCTGCTCCTCCTATTTAGTTGTTCATAGATCTGTAGCTGTTACAATAAAAAGTTTAGACATTAATATATAGAAATTACATTATAAAAAATGAAACATTTAACAAAATAATCACTTATCGCTACCATATAATCTGTCTCCTTATTTTTCTTAGTACCAAGATCAGGTTGTGGTGTTGTAATGTCCTATAAAAACCATCCAGATAGAAATTAAACTTCAAATCAATAATCATTTATTTTTCAAAAATAAACAACTATAACAATGAATGTAATTTGAAATTTACTAATCTGTCTCATACCCCCATAAAAGACATGGATCTATGAATCGTAGAGGACACACCATGCTCCATTGCCCTATGAACATTGGGAGGTGTCTCTGCAACCTACATCATCTAAAAATAAAACAACATTATTCAATTACAAAAACTATAATAATGATGCATGTCATGGCTCATAACATACACACATGTTCACCTAAACATGGAAGTACACAAAATAAAGCACACAAGTCACATGCATATATACAAATTAGATGAAGATTCATGACTATTGTGTGGTATAAGGGTCAATAAAGGAGGGACCATATAGTAGCATCAAGTTTTAGGTTTAAGAAGTTAGAGAGGGAGTGAAGGTGTTAGTTTAGGTTTAGGTTGGTGGTAAGGTGGGTAGGGTTGTGCTCAAATTTTTGTTTGTTTGGTAGTCATGGAGGTAGGACAATGCCTAAACTAGAAATCACATAGACATTAGGTAATTTTATGGGTTTATGAGGAGGAATATCAAGAGTTTGTGGGATAATAGGAGGGAGGAAAGATACTAGATAGGAGAAGAAAAACCTTATTTTAAAATTTTCTTATCATTTTCTTTGTCTTGAGGTTTGTTAGGGGGTTGGTTGGAAGCAAACTAGGTCTAGGACATCTGGTAGGGGTATATTACAAAATAGGTAGGGTAGATATGGGTTGGTTAGTAGGTTGGATGTAGTGTTGGGGAAGTTTCTTAGGCCTACTTTTAGAAGTGAATGGGGAAAGGTCCTACACTTTTTCTTTTAGTTTATCTTGGAGGGGTGTTAGAGGAGAGATAGAAGTCAATGAGGAAGGTGAAGCAGTAATAGGTGGATATATGGTGGGGAAGATAGGGGCATAGCTAGTGGAGTAGGTGAAGTAATAGAAAGAGGTTGTGGGGTTGGAGAAGCAATACGTTTAGAGGCATAAGATAGGTAAAGGTGAAAGAGGGAATTGGTATGAGGTTGAGGTGGACTAGAAGGGGTTGACAAAACATAATCTAAGGAGAAGTGTCTTAAGGTAACAACTAGTTGGTACGGGCTATGAGAAATGGTGAAGACATTACCATCATGGGGAATTTAAGGCACTAGTGGATGATAGTTTAGGGACAACCTACATTGCAATGAGCCAAGGATGACCTAGAAGAGAATAGATAGTGCTATGAGGTGGGGATGAAATGACATGAGACATCTAGGCATTTAGCTCCTACCTAGATTAGTAGGGTGAGGGAGCTAAAAGTAGGTATAGAAGTGTCATTATGTGTACACTAGGAGATATTTGAGGGGGATACTAATCTCTTTGCAACCTAGTGATGTATAAGTGTTCCTCTGTAACTGCATTAATTCCACCTTGATGTATAAGTGTTCCACCTTGATTCATCTATCATTTTATAGTGTACTTGTGCCTCAATCTATAAAGGATCATTATAATCATTAGTAGGCACATTGTCAAGCAACAAGGTGATGGCAGGTGTAGGAGTGGGTTGAACAATAAAATTATAAGGTTGAATGTCTAATGTGTCTATCATCTCAAAGAATATATTAGTATTAAAGGAAGGGTCCTCATTAGACTTAGGTGGGTTAGATGTAGGATTAAAAGTAGGGATCAAAGAAATTGAGCCAATAGGATTGACATAGTTTGTAGGGAAATGGGTTAGTGTAGATTCATTAATCAATGTAATCAATGATATGAATATAAACTACAAAAATCTAGTAAGTATAATTCATTAGTTAAACTATTTATTTTATTACCTAAGTGAATCTTTGAACTCCACTAGCACTGTGAAGTGTTGCCATGAAATCTCCAAGATTAACTTATTCAACATCCAAAATCAGATATTAGAATACCATTCCTATAACAATGCTATTCACATGTAATATTTATAATTGTTTTCTAGTCATATACCTTGGCAGTAGATGTTGTAGTGTAATATGAAGGTGGAGAACCACTGAAGACATAATGAATGCTATGATCCTAAAATTTCATTAAAATCATCAATCTAAATTAGTTAATCTTGCATTTCAAAAATAAAATTTAATAAATTAAATTCAATGAACTTGCTAACATTTACCTGAGTATCAAGGCTGAAAGTCTCACTTAAGAGGACATCTATCATCACCATCTACTTAGCTATAGACATAGCATGTACACCTACATCCTAACTATCCATGGGGTCATAACCACAGGCTAACCCGCAAGCTTGACAAGTATGGGGTGGAACCCTACTCCTCGAACTCTTCCACAGCCCATGCTATGCTACAGGACTAGCATGCTCTATGATGCTATGGGGCAAGGCACTAATGGATTGAAGTGTCTCAACCTTAGCACTCTCCTTCACAATGGAAGGGATAGACACGTGCTCATGGGCTGGTTTGGCGAGTGCTTGTCTCATTGGCCGCTATGGGTCAACACATTCCCTTGGTCTATCCTGTGCTGACCTCCCACCTCTACCCTAGAAGTCCCGCATATCAAAATAGTTTGGCACTTTCTTTTTTACAAACTCGCGGTAGAGTTTCCTCAAAAAATATTGTGGGACCTCATTATTGTTACATGGAGGATGGTCAAAAACCATCCACCACTGCTGCCCAAAATTCTCCCTTATCACTTGGTTGTTGCACCAATGGATAGGGAACCTTTTGCATATAAGGGGTAGAGGTTGATTTGTTCGTGGGTTTGTAAAAATGGAACACAAGTCCAATTTTGTAATTTGTTCATTTTTTACTTGCTCATATGACAACTTGTGTGCATAGTACTCTCTAAATTCTCTCCTCTTTTCAGACCATTCTAGTTATTTTCTTGCTAATTGAATCTACATTTGATAACATAGATTCAAGTGACTGAGCAAGTGTGGATCTATGTGAGGTTTAAGTTGAAAGATCTTTCAACCTTGCAATTATATCTTCAATTTTTTTTATTGTTTTCAATTTTCCCCATTAGATTTTCTTGTGTTCTGGGGGCATGTTGAGGAATAGATGAAGGAGTTTATTGTTCGGGTTGTTCTTCAACAAGTATTTTCTATTTAGGTGATTCAAGATTTTTTGGATTTTCAGGAGGAGGAGGAGGTGCATTATCATTTCCTATCAATTAAGGAAATTTACATCAAAAATCAACTTAAACCTACCTATTTAGAAACAAATTCACACAAAAAACAAATACAACTCACTCCTTTAGCCTCCCCGACGTCGTGGAAGTATTTTGGTGATGAATTGGCAAGATTTTGGTGTCGAATTTGGTCTTCAATAATGCGAGCACACTCCTTAGGGTTTGTAGGCTGCGGGTGTAGAGAAAATGGAAGGAAAAAATGAGCACAAACATTGTTTTTTTATAGTAAAACATAATTCGCTCACATTATAATGCGAGCACATTATAACGTGAGCACATTATAACGTGCTCACGTTATAATATGCTCGCATTATAACATGTTCACGTTATGTCTTAGAAGTTTTAAAAAAAATTTGGCCAACTTTTGGCCCCCCAACTTTTTGCACCCGCCCTTTACAACTTCCACTTTTAGATTACTCAAGGTGTCATTTGTAGATATCAATTGTTCAGTAACCTCCTTATATTTTTCTTTGAACTTCTTGACTTGCTCCCTTAATTTTTTGGTGCACTCATCTACTTCCTTGACATTATTTTTTAGATCCTTGTTTTCTATTTCAACCATTTGAAGATCTTCAAGTGCAAGCTTGAGTTCTTCTTCATTGACAAGCGAGTATTCTTCTTCAGTTTCAACTGAATCAATTTCTTCAAGAGGAGTAGGACATTTTTTACCTACCATGTGTTTAGTCTCCAAGATCTTCCTCAAGTTGTTAGGCTTCTTCCAAGGAACCAAGCTCTGATACCAATTGTTGAACACCTAAAGTATTGAGGGGGGGTGAATTAGTACTCTATTAAACCTTTTACTTATTAAACTAATAATCCATTTACCACATGCAATAACAAAGCAAATTAGACATAGAAGAAACAACCACAATCCATCACACATGAACACCAAGATTTTTACGTGGAAATCCCAAAACTAGGAAAAACCACGGTGAGTGTTAGCTCACAATATATTATGTAATAACAATACCAAATTACAAGAAGGCTCACTACCTTAGGGATCACTACCCAAAGAAATGCTCATTGCAAGAATGGCTCACTGCCAGAATAGGCTCATTACCTAGAGAGAGAAAGAAGAAGAAAGAATGGCTCATTGC
Organism: Cunninghamia lanceolata; assembly: GCA_027924645.1. Taxonomy (NCBI): domain Eukaryota; kingdom Viridiplantae; phylum Streptophyta; class Pinopsida; order Cupressales; family Cupressaceae; genus Cunninghamia; species Cunninghamia lanceolata. The sequence goes on along the minus strand of BSBN01001040.1, from coordinate 907,197 downwards.
TAGGTTGAACTACTCAAATTGCATCTACACATGCATGGTTACAGTTCCAATGAAGCTCAAAAAACACTATCTCAAAACTCTTCATCTTAACTACTCTGATTCATTTCTCTACTTTTACACTAAGCAAGATTTCTCTTCTTCTACTCTTGTCACCTGCACTGTACTTCGAATTCACATTCACATCTCTTAAACACCGAATTCAATCCCATATATATATCCGCAACAATCAAAATCTTCATATAAGGTCAGCCTAATAAGGTGTACCATGTAGTCAAGCCTTATGTAACCTTGGATTACATTCACATATGTTGGCCTCAACTATTCCACCACTTAGGATTAAGTTCTAAACAATAGAACTTACCGCATACAATTCAAACTTATCATGTCAGCCTCCAACTCAGACTACCACTGGTTCAGGTCATCTGTCAAACTACATCTTTTACTACGAACCACAAGATTTGCTCAAAATCATGTCAAAGACTCCTCAGACATCACAGATCATACCTTTAGAACTACAAAGCAAAATCTCCTTTTGCGGCAAAATACGAACCCCAAGAACACATGCTTCGTTATAGTCAAATTCTGTCAAACCATGGTTACACTCGACAAATCTAATCAATAAAATTTACCTAAATATTTAACTCAATTATAGTTTAAAAGGTCCCAACATTTGACTCATGTAAATCCAAACAAAACCATAGAAATTACTAGAATAAGGTCTATCTTTCAACAAATAAATATTTTTAAGATTTAGTGCCCGTGGTCAATTGCATTCATAGACTTTCCAATTATTTATATTCATTCTAGCTCAACAAAGTTAATTTTCATTTTATTTTGTAAATTTAAAGGGTAGGTACATTTAGTCTGTTTAAATATCCAACCTAGTTTGTATCTAATAAACATTTAATAAATTTAATCAATTAAAATTTTTCTCTTATCTAATTAGAATTAGTAGTTTACAATTTTACAATTAAACACATGATAATTTGAAGTGTTAATTATGAGATATGAAATTAAAGTTTGAATATAGATGCATATAGTGGACATTCAATAAATAGTAAAATCTAGTCTAGATGAAATAGTCTATGAGATATAAATATTGACATAATAACAGTCCATGTAAAAATAGTGAAATAGTCGCAAAACATATATGTCCAGTCAATACTGAAATAGTCATAAAATCCTCATGAAATAAACAATCTAATACATATGTGTGCCCTAAGTTTGATCATCATCCATTTCAAGATGCCTTTTGTTCCCATGTGACTCAGAGGGTGGCTCATGTTGTATACAAGAAAAAGAAGCTTCAAATAAATTTTAATGTCAAAACTGTATCCTAATTATTTAAATCAAATATTTAAAACCAAATCATCAAATTAAATTTTCAAATCTAAACTTGAAAATGTCTAACATACCACAATGGGCTTATCATCTCTCTTGTCATTCTTGTGTGCAACAGATGGTACCGATTCTGACAAAGTAAATGTCTGTGTCACCAATTCCTATATTTCAATAAAACACATGAATTAGGCTAGAGTATAGATAAAAAAATGCAAGGTTGAATGATACAAAAGACTTTGAAATGACATAGGATTTAACTATAGGACCTAAAATATGAAAGATGACTCGTGCATCTATGCAGCTCATCAATGATAGGATTAATTGAGCCTACACTTATAGTAATCTCATCTTGCATATATATGTACATGTATATATAAATTCAACTTTAAAGACATGTGAATTTAAAATCATGAAATTACACTAGAAATTCAAATTTAAACTAAAAATATACAATTTTAAGATACAAACCATGGAATATGAAGTAGGCTCTTACATAGATGATGTTGCCACTGTTCCTGGATGACTTGGTTGGTTTGACGTAAAAGTGCCAGGACCTCCCATTTGCTTTAAATTATAAAAAGGCTCATCACATATGCATATTAATTTTTATATTATTAAAATAGATATATCCAATTAAATAATCTCTAAAGGTCCTAATTTTTATACCTCAACCATATAAGGTCTACCCATCTCTATTGCCATTGACACTAAATGGTCCAGCCATGATGAAGTGGTAGCAGCTGATGGAGTCATCTGCACCAATCAACATGTTTATTAATATATTTAAAATTTATTAAAAAGACTGATAATTGATAATTGGATCTATATTAATTTTTATTAAATTTAATTTATTAAATGTGGCATACATACCGAGTCCATAGGAGCGAATAATATAGCCAAAAAAGACTCCTCCGAAGCAGATGTATGACCAAAACATGGATGATTACAATTCTGACAATAATGCGGTGTGGACTACAATGGTGTTAATCTAGGAGATGTGCTAGGACCAGCACCAGATGCTCCTCTAGGCTCTGTAGGCTCTCTAAGATTGACTTTATCAGCCAAGTGGGTAGCTTGGTCAGTTAAGTTTCTTGAGAGCGATGATAACACTTTGAGTGCCGAGACCATCATCCACTGGTGAAAGGGCACAGGAACATAGGGTGGAGAAGGGACAATAGGTGTAGGGGCAAATATTGATTTGGATCAACACGTGCCCCTGGTCTATGCTATGGTATTCCACCACCCACACCCTGAAATGATCTTATATCAAAATAAGTGGGGTTTTTGCCCATCTCAAACTCTACCCATAATTTTTTCAAAAAATAAAAGGGAACCTCAAAATTAGCATGAGATGGATGGTCAAACACCATCCACCATCACTCCCAAAAATTATCATCTATCTATTGATGTGTGCACCATCTAATTTAAATTCTCTTTTTATTTGGTGGTATTTGTTCACCTGTGGAGGGATCAATGAAATATAGGGCAATTGTATTTTTGGTAAATGTAAATCATTGATCTCTTTATACGAGAGACCATCCGCATAAAACTGCCTCCTCTCTTCTCACCATGAGCGGAATGTGTCTAGATCCATGTGGATAGCTCTCACTAAATCAATAATAGTTTGCATCGTAAATGCAAACCGTGAAATGTGTGGAAGGGTTTGGATTTAGCTTTGCAAGAAATTGATTTTTTCTTGCAATGTTTGGATATTTTCATCAATTGTTTCTCATAAATGAGGGTGGGGGTGGGGGGCGGGGGGGGGGGGGGGGGGTCCTAGGCTAGATTGGCCATGTGTGTACAAATAAGGTCTACAAGTAGACCTACAATTAAACAAAAAATAATTAAAATCGAATTAGGAATTGAAAATATATATTAAATTGCATGTACAATATATGTTTAAATATGCATATACATATAAATTGAAAACTTGGAAATATATAAATTTGTATGGTTTAAACAATACATTAAAACATTTAATTTTCCATTCAATTTAACATATACATGCATTCAAAATTTAAACTTGTTAGAAAATGCAAATTAAAATTTATGTTTAGAAATCATGACATGAATCAAAATTCATGTCCTATCTACTCAACATTATTTTGTCAAGTCCTATAATCTGTATGTATGTATGTATGTAGATAATTTCAAATGATCTTATGAAATATATCATTCCTAAAAGTTTAATGTATAGCCTAAATGTCATTCCATCTACCTATGTTACCATTTCCTATTTTGGTAAAATTTAAGTTGATTTTGTTTCCTATAAATGCAATGTTCGTAGAAATCAAAATCCTAAAAATAACTAACTAGCCCTATTGTTACTTAATATATTGCATGTCCACAAACCCTGAATATCAATAGAAGTCCTAATCCTAGAGGTTATGATTAATGAGTGGACAATTGTACACCAATTCATTAGAATGGGAACCTCTTCTTCTCCTTTGGGCTCTCCCAAACTTAGAAATGTTTCCTTGAGGTCTTCAAAAGAAGACAATTAAAGAGAAATATTCAATAACAACTAAGTTGTTTACAACCACACTCATGTATTATGAACTCCTAAACATGTCACTAAGTTCATGTCGGTATTGGCTACAACTACACCTACAAGACCCGAATTGAGAAGATAATAAATATTTACATATGCACCAAAAGATGAACACAATTTTACATTATTATGTATGTGATTCCATTTATATATTATATACAAATGTACAACATTTGAGCATACTAATAGGATTTTCTAAACAATACAAAAATTTCAACTTGATATCTAGAGATGTTTGGAAAGTTATATAATTGAATCAGGAGATCTTTTCAAACCTAAACTATATTACACTATAAAGGATATCCAAAAAATAAGTATTCAAATTTTTATTAAAGTCTTTGGCCTCTCACCACTCCTAGACAACTCTATATCCATTAGGCAACTATGTTTAAATATCCAAGATGAGAAATACATGCTTGAATCAACCATGGAACTAAGTTCATATGTATGTATGTAATTTCTTAAGTTAACTTGAATTTGATGTATTCACTCTTGGATTTGACACCCTTTTGTTATGTATGCTGAATTTGATGTCACACTTCGATTGAACCCATGGTTGGATGACTCAGAGGTGAAGAACATAATGGAAGCATGGTTTCAGGGATTGGTCTTAATTTGCTTGGCTTTACCAAAAAAAAATTGAAGCAAAAAACTAGTTGGTATACTATAGACCTTGGTTATGACTATAAAAGGATGAAGTGACCTAGGATTTTCAAATTATTTTTAGGTCCCTTGAAAGGAATAATGTGATTAATGAGAAAGGCTACCTCCTTTACAAGAGGATATATAATGACTTAGAAAATCATTCATGCATAGAAGGTGGGGATAGTAGAGATAGGTCTTTATGAATACAATGGTCTTTATATATGCATGTTTAATATGGTAATGATTTCCTTTCTTCTATTCACTTGCAAATGGATATAAAATGTATGTTTCCATAAAATCTTGCATAAGGTATATGACATTTGTTGAGGTGAAAGTAGTAATGGTATATACATCGTTAATGTTCTATTTGTAGAAAATAATCCAATGTGATAAAGTATATTGTATAGCCTAAATGTCATTCCATCTAGCCATGTTATTATAAATCCTATTTTGTTCCTAATCCATGTTTATCCTTCCTAAGTATTTCATTTTATTCAATCTTTCAACCCATCCTATGTACACTCAACACTATTTTAAATTTTTTCCATTGTTGTTGTCCCCTTTACCCCTTTGTTAAGCCTCAGGTTGTCATAGATATATGGATATGTTTAAATTAAAGATTTAAACATAATAAAGTGACTTCTAGGTTTTATGTTTAGGTTTAATAAGTCATTTAGGTTAGGTCTACAAAAATATATTAGGGTCCTATCCTGTCTAATTTGTAGGTTTTTAGAGCTTCATGAAAAGAGTTTTACAAATGGTTAAATTAGGACTATGAGACTCATTAGGAACATTAAAAGCCATGAAGACTAGAAGAATAAGCCTATAGTGTATAACTAGTTTAAGATCTAAATATAGGGGAAAAGACCCAATAGGTGAGATAGTATACGTGCATTTAAGGCTCAATATTTTTAAAAGTTTAGTACTAGTAGTTGTGACTTTAAGCTTGTTAGTGTTGTACTATAAGTACAAATAATTTAATGACTTTAACCAATCATATGATGCCACATCAGCCCACCAACAAAACATGACTTAATGCACACCTATTGGTCCACCCTTTTTTTGGGGGAACTATTTGACACCTCAACAAAAAGCATATTGATGTGGCATCATATTTGATGATGTGGCTCTAAAACCTTATTTATAAGCAGGGGCCTTGCCAAGTAAGCTACTGTAAAATTTTTGGAGTGATTCAAAATTGCCACATATGATTTTGAGAGGCATGAAGTTAGGGTGCTCAACTAGTGGGTCCTCTCCCCTAGACAATTTTAAATGATTTTGAAATATAATTCCTAAAGGTTTATTGTTAAGCCTATATGAAAGAAACCCTAGAAGTTCTATCAAACTAGGTAGTTCATGGAGGGATTTTCATGTGGACATAACTATTTGTACAAATATTATATATAGATGTCCATATGTTCAAATTAAAGATATAAACATAATAAAGTGAAGTTTCTAGGATTTAGGTTTAGGTTTAATAAATCATTTAGGTTTTAGAATAGGTTAGTTTAGTTTATGAAACCCTAGTTTATGAATTAGGTTTAGTTTTTATGAATGAGGGTTTTACATTTTACTGTTTATGAAACCATAGTTTATGAATTAGGGTTTTACGTTTATGAATTAGGGTTTTACATTTTTTATGTAACCAAACTTCACAACATAAAATTCAACAATATTATTATTGCAAAAGAATATCAGAAAAACTCAGAACTATTTTCAACTTCCTTCTCATTCCATTCCATCCTCCTACATTTGAAAAAAAAAATACCAAGTTTATACAAAACAAAAATTACCATCTTTGGCAGATTTTAGCAACTTTCTAAAATTGCCATTTTTGGTAACTTCGCATCCTTATCTGTATGACCATGAAAGTTTCCAAATATTTGAAACTTACTAAAAGATGACTAATTGTCAACTTTCTAATCTAATTGCAAGTAAAGTTCAAAAATAAATTAGAAAAAACAACTTGGAAAATCTAAAAAAATATTAAAACCTCATTTTGAGGCCCTAGATGATCGGATAAGGTCCCAAAAAAGTGTCAAAATGGCAACCTACCAAATTTGCCAATTTAGTGGAATTTTTATTAAACTCTTCAAGATGCATCTGCCCACCAAATTTCAGCTCCAACGGACCTCCAGGTCAAAAGTTATGACCTCTGGAAGTTCTTGCATCATTCTCCTCTAGTTGAAAAAAATGCAGCTCCTGCAAGTGTTTTCCTAGAACTTGTGCCACTTGTCTAGATCTAGCTTCTTCACTTCCCATTTTGGAATCCATGTATTATCTTCTTGTGTTAGACCTTCCCACTGTACCAGAAACTTGCTGTATTGACCATGCTGAGTCTCTACGGTCTACTTGTCCAGAATCTGTGCAATCTTTTCCCTTTTTTTCTTGGAACCTGTTGTTTCCAATCTACTTCTACCTCACCTTCGTCATCATGATAGTCACCATGAAATCATATAAATTAAAAACCTTAAACAGAAAAGAAATGTCTAACTGCTCTGGTAAATCTACCTCATAAGCATTGTCATTGATTTTTTTTTGTAATCCTGCAAGGGCCAATTTTCTTGTATTTCAATTGGTTGTAAGTCCCAACAGGAAACCTCTCTCTTCTGAGATAAACCATCACTAAGTCACCTTAAGTGAATACTAGATGTCTTCTACCAACATCTATTGTAGTTTTATACTTTTCATTACTTTCTTGGAGCTTCTGCCTCACCTCTTTCTGTAATTGTTGAATATGTTCTGCATATGCTTCTCCATCATCACTAATCCTGTCTCCAATTGGTAGCTATACTAAATCTAAAACACCCTTAGGATTCCTAACATAAACAATGTGAAATGGTGATTTACCTATTGATCGATTGACTAAACGGTTATAGACAAATTCATCTTGTGGTAAGGTCAGGTCCCACTGTCTGGGTTTCTCTCCAACGATGCATCTTAGCAAGTTTCCCAAACTCTGATTTACAGCCTTTGTCTACCCATCTGTTTAGGAGTGATAAGCACTATTGAGCTGGAGCTTGGTTCTCATCTTCTTCCATAGGGTCCTCCAAAAATGACTAAGAAACTTGGTATCCCTATCAGATGTGATAGTTTGTGGAACACCATGTAATCTAATAATTTCTTTAAAAATTAATTTTGCCACCCTAGTTGCATAACTAGTCTTCTTGTAGGCAATGAAATGAGCCATCTTAGAGAACCTATCAACAATAACAAAAATGGAATCATTACCTCATTGTGTGTTTGACAGCCCTAACAAAAATTCCATGCTTAAATCGGTCCATGGTTCAGCAGGTACCAGTAATGGCATATACAACCCTATATTTTGTGAATGTCCTTTAGCCATTTGACAAATTCTACACCTTGTCACTTATCTTGTTATATCTCTTTTCATCTTTGGCCAGTAGTACTTATCTTCTACTAGAGCTATGGTCTTATCCAAGTGCCAAAATGTCCAGCCAACCCACTGCTATGAAGCTCTCTTATGATATTCTCTATCATGGACCCAACTAGAATATATAATTGCTTTCCTTTAAATCTGATAACCATCTTGCATAAGATATTCACCTTGAATGTGGCCCATGCTACCCACTACCAGGGTTTCCAACTATTCCACAATCTCCCAAAAATCATTGTTAGATTCATATAGATCTTTGATGGCATAAAAACCAATCACCTCATTTTCCATGGTTGTCAATAGTGTAACACACCTACTTAAAGCATCTACAACTTGGTTCTATTTTCTTGACTTGTGCTTGAGAACTAGGTTGTATCCGTGTAAGAAAGAGACCCATTTTGCATGCCTACTATTCAATTTTTTTTGTGTGTTCAAGTATTTCAAGGCAATATGGTTTGTAAACAACACAAACTCCTTCAGCACTAGGTAGTGCCTCCAATGTCTCAATGCTTGTACAATTGCATAAAATTCTACATCATAAGTTGAATGGTTCTTCCTTCCCTCATTCAACTTTTCACTAAAGAAGGCTATGGGTTTACCTTCTTGGCTAATTACAACTCTAATGCCCACATGCAAGGCATCACAATCCACTTCAAATACCTTATCAAAATCTAGTAATGCTAAAATAGGAGCTTATGTCACCTTCTTCTTCAGAAATTTAAAAGCTTCCTCAGCTTCCTTGGTCCACACATATTCCCTTCCTTTGGTGCAATCTATTATGGGTGCTACAATACTGCTAAAATTTTGAATGAATTTTTGGTAGAATGTGGCTAACCCATGAAAAATTCTTACCTCTGTTATGCTCCTTGGACTAGGCCACTCTAGAATTGCCCTAATCTTTTATGTATCTATTTTGACACCATCTACAGAGATGGAAAAGCCTAGGAAGACTAGACTTTCTTGCGTGAATCTGTACTTCTTTAAGTTTGCATAGATTTTCTCTTTTCTCAGCACACATAATACGATCATCAAGTGCTACAGGTGCTCCTCTTTTCTCTTGCTAAAAACCAAAATATCATAAAAATAAACCACCACAAACTTACCAATATAAGGACACAGTCTAGTATTCATTAGCCTCATGAAGGTGCTGGGTGCATTAGATAACCTGAATGGAAAAACCATCCACTCATTTAAGCCATCCCTAGTCTTGAAGGTTTTTTTCCATTCATCCCCCTCTCAAATCTGAATCTAGTGATAACCACTACGTAGATCACTTTTGCTGAAGTATGTAGCCCTTGCAAGCACATCCATCATGTCATCCAAATAAGGGATAGAGAACCGATACTTGATGGTGATTTTATTGATTGCCCTACTATCTGTGCACATCCTCCATGTGCCATCCTTCTTTGGAGTTAATAGAATGGGTACAACACATGGGCTCATACTCTCCCTCACCCCATCTTTCCTTATGAGGTCTGTCACTTGTCTATTGAGTTCTGTATGGTGGGTAGTGCTCATTCTATAATTTGCTTGATTAGGTAGAGATGCCCTTGGGATCAAATCAATGTTCTGTTGAATATCTCTTTTTGGTGGTATATTATCAGGTAACTCATCTAGTACAACATCAACATATTCTTCTAGTATCTTTGTTGCTTTTGTTGGTAGTGGTATTTCCTCACTATCTTCTTTTTGCACGACTAGTGCATAACATAACCCCATCACCTTCATTTCCTTCATAAGTTCTCTTGTGGACAACATACTCTCAACCTTCCTTTCATCCTTAAGAGGCAATAAAATCACTTTGGAACCTTTTTTCAAAAAATTGTATGTATTCTTTTCTCCATCATGCATTACCTTCCTATTGTATTGCCACAGCCTTCCCAACAACACATGGCATGCATCCATTGGAATGACATCACACCATATTTCATCCTTATAAGTCTTTCCTATGGAAACTTAATTAAACACTCTTATCAATAGTGACTTCATTTCCCTTTTTGAACCATGCAATATGATAAGGATGGGGATGTTTTTCACAGTGTAGATTCAGTAAATATCTACCATTTCTCTAGAAACCATATTTTCGCAACTACCACTATCAATAATAACTTGTCATACCTTTCCTCCTAAGGTGCACCTGGTTCAAAAAATATTGGTTCGAAGCCAAGAATCATCGCAACCTTTAATCTATATTTGCTCCTTTTTTGGAATCACCATTGCTCTTCTCATCATGAGTGTTATGTGACTTTTTCCCCAAGAGAAATAAATTTTGAAAAAGGGGGATGGAAAAAAATAAAGTAAAGAGTAATGAAGAATATTTAAGAGAACTCTCTTATGAAAGGGAGAATAATTATTTATTAAATAATTATTAAAATGAAACTCTTATGAAAGGGCGTGATGGTTTGGAAAACCACCCCTTAATGCTTATATAAGCATTTATATGAGATAGGAAAATGGGAAGAATGAGAATAAGAATGAAGCACTATACATTGCGGGAATAGGATTCCAGGTTAGCATGCTGTGAGTAAGACGGAGAAGGGGGCACATCTTATGTGTGTATCCAACCTAGGGTATAGAAGTGCACTCAGGACTGTCCTGGCCAGGGCTTGGGTATTGCACGGTGTTGAGCATTGTTCTAGAGGAACCAACACTAGTGTAGAGTGGCAAAGTACGCTTATTTCTCCCAGATTGCTCACAGACGAAAGAGGCTGAACCAGGGTCTATTCCAGCAATCTTTGGATTCTTGCTAATTATATATAGATAAGTATTGTTTCTCAGTTATACCAATTGTTGAGATTGAATTAATACAATCATTTGTTAAAATTATTTCTTTATAAGTTAGATTATATTCTGCTGTGCATTTTAATCCTGATTTGATAAATGTATGTTCATTGTTTAGTTTTAAACACTTTATTGCATTTAGGCATAATTAATGAATCGATCATATAAGTATCTATTTTAATAAATAGGAAGTGATCCACTGTGTTCCGGTAATTTGAGTCATTACATTTGGTATCAGAGCCTTTGATCCTTATTGCACTACACATTTATTTGCACGTTAGAAATTAAACTATAAGGAAAACAAACATAATATTAATAATAATAATAATAATAATAGTTATTCCTAATTTAGGGTTAATGCTACAGTAAATAATACCATCGTAAATTTGCATAATATATTATAACATATTAGTATAGTTACTAGTTTATTGCTGATATTATTGATATTATTTGTTATATTAATGTTTTAGATAATACTTTAACTTAAATTAATAACACCATTGGAAAGTGGAAAAAAATAGTTTAATAATTTAATTCTTTCATCCTCTTATTATAGATCACTATAAACACTTTTTACCCAACCTTTATCCCTTCTAATTTTCTTAGCAACAAATTCACTCCATAGAGAAAAATAAAATTCTAAATTAATACTAATACTTTATTACTTGAAGAAGGCAGGGAATTTACCTTAACTAGTATACATTACTTTTGATCTGTCCTTAAATTGCTCTCAATTAGACTAAATCCTGAATTACCAACTCACCTTTTAATCTGGTAAAATTCATTGTGGAGGTGAATAGTTTCTCACAAATCCGTTCAAACCAATTAACAAACACACTAAACTCGCCAATGTGTAATATCTTGCGTGAACCAAAAATAATAAGTTACAGTAGGTTTAGAGTCATCCACAAGCTTCATTTCAATACTTAATAAAGTAGCTAGTCTTAAAGAAAACACCATTAACAAATCTGGAGAGTATTTGCAGTATAAACACCTACTCATATATAAAGTAGGAAGTCTGGATCCCTACCTCCATTACCATATGCAGTATAAGCCTGTTATCTTATTTAAATAACACTTCCCACTGCTAGAAATAAATTCATACTAACTAAATTTTATTGAGCCCTTATACGTGACTCCACATTTTGAATTAAAATATATATATATAGGAGTTGAAAAAGAAGCAAACCATTGACTGGCAGGTTGACAGTGTGGAATTGTAGCAGCAAATCCTGGAACATTTGGCTACTGACGTTATTAGTGGTACATCCTACATGCATAGTCATGGCCATAGAATTGACACAGGCACACTAAGTAATTGTGAGCCAATAGATAGTTATTAAATCAATTGTGCCTAGCCAATACAATGATTTTAAAAGTTGAGAAGAGAATGACGCACAAGGTATAAATTGATGCTGATGTGGCTCAGTTGTGGCACGGTGGTGGTAACTAAGAAGCCAAGATGTTTGTTTGTCAAATGAATCCACTTTGTTGTTAGTTTAGAGAACACCCAAATATATTTGTGTTCCTCCTATCTAGCCTTCTAGAAATTAGATCATTTGTTTGTTTGGGTTAGATTTAAAAAGTGAAACTGCCTCCGAGCCCTTCTGGATACTGATATCACTGACATTACCCTAATGGAACCGTGTTGACTCTCTGTTGCATTTTTAATTTCCCTCCTTATTTTCCTCTTCTCTGTTGAAGTTTCTTCCACAGAGAAATAATTTGCTTATCAAACACTGGAAAGTGAGCTCCCCTACCATGCAACAATATACTGGAAAGTGGCAAATTTAGTTAATGAGAAGGCAGCATGAGTAGTCAACACGCATACACTAGAATTTTGTTGATAACCATTTACTAGAAATAACGATTCAGATTTGGTCATTGAATCCTTTGCAAACCGCCGTGGAAGTCATTGCAAAAAAAATGATGAATGTACATTCTTTTGATTTCGTAGCCTCTACAAAATCTACTTTCAAAATAACAATTCTATAAAGAGAACAAAGTCGGAGGATAAAATCTATTGTAAGAGTTGACTTGAGATATTTTTAGTTATCAAAATGCTCGTGATTCCCATAAATTATAAGGTCAACCTAATAATCATACCATACCCCAAATTTTGAATGTAACATGGTGTTCTTCAATGCTAGCATGTGAAATATAGGAGAAAGAATAAATTTAATGGTATAAAGCCCACTATTGTGTAGTCACAAACATTATTACATTTTGTAATAGAGAGAATTTTGTAAGTTAGTTTTATTCAATCTGAGGTTTATTTTCTTCTTCGTAGTGGTGGCGTTTGCTATATTCTTCCGTAATATTTTAAATGTAGTCCAAAGGAGGTAAAATGCCTTGTATGAAATTCATCTAACTTTGTTTTTAAAGGGAAGGAAATAATAACGGTTGCTGGTTTTACCATGGAGTAATGTGATCTTCCAGAAAACCCTAAACCAATTGTGAAAAACACTATTTAGTACAACCTAAAACCAAGGTGAAACAAAATTACTTTCTGAGAGGGTAGAATGATTAATTAAATACCTAGATACATAGTATGCATAGAAATAAATAGCGCAAGCATAATGTTGTCACATAAAAAAGATGATTGTGTAAAAATAAAGAAAATGCAAATGATATAAAGAGTGAATTATGAAGGCAAAAAAACAAGTCAGCTAACTATGTGGCAAATATACCAGAACTTGTGCTTGAGAAGTTGAGAAAGGCTCATGGATGGCATTACCATGAGAGTAGAACCAAAAGATCATCTTGAATGTCAAAACTAAATAGTGTTATCTTCAATAGTTTGCTTCCATGTAACTCACTTCAATACTCAAAACAACAAAACAAATCTTGTCTCGGATAGGTATCTATAAATACAAATAGTGCAAACTGTTGAAGCAGATGAAGAATAGAACCTCCTATCTAGAGAGGGATGTTCCCTTTTCCTTTTTGTCTCCACCAATCTCAAAGTGCTTGCGTCACTGTAAAACACCAATATGTAAAGATAAGGTGGTTTATACTCTTGCCATTAAACACCAACTTAGTCTTTAAAAAAAAAAAATCTGAAAATAACTTAAAGGTGATTGATGTTGTGAGACATGTTTGCAAGACTGCATTGCAACTTCAACACAATCTTCTCTGTTGTTTTTGCCTAGAAGTGGTGACTCATGGCAAGGATGTGGTAACTCATCTCTCAAATAAATCCTATAGGAAATTGTACATACACTCCAAACTGTAGGATGAATCTACACCTTACCTATTCTCTGCACAGTACTATATGGAGGATGCTAGCAAAGGTTATGGAATTTGGCCTTTCGCCTGCCTATGAATGGTTTTGTAAGAGCAACAAATTTAAATTATAATGATCTAGGGATCATCCAACAGTAACTATGTAAAGCACAAATGGTGAAAGGCTTACAAAATTCTTCATTGATTCAATTGAGAAAGGAAATATACATTTTAAACCGAATTGAAAAACTATTTTCTATAAATGCTTACTAACAAGTAACTACTTGTTAATTGTTCATTATTCTTACACCAATTGCATTTTCTTGAAAGTTTTTAAAGCCTTTTCAACAATCCATTTTGCGCGTATCTTGCAATCATTGCAGTCCAAGGTAAAAATTATAACGTCATAGAAAGGCGTTGGTCGAGGGAACATACCTGGAGTGACATATATTGAATCCGCTAAGCATTGGATGCATGTATTCAGTTTGAAAATTCCAACACTATCTCTTGTCCAACCTATTGTATTCTTTGTAAATCATCAAGGATTACTCTATTTAATTAACAAAACTGTGATATATGGACAAATTTCACAATGGATGTCATACTCTGTTTAGGCCGAGAGAGGATGCTAACAACAATTGTGGTGTTTGTTTTTAGTCCTTTGAATTATATTTGCTTGAAACTTTTTAACGCCTTGCAATAGATTGGTTCTATGCATTTTTAGTAGCCATGGCGAATGGAGAGACCAAATTTCTTATAGGGATTTCGTCAAAAACTTCACATGCTTTGTTTGTACTTCTTAATTCTGTTTCAAAGCCATCATTTAGGCTATGGGCAGAGAAGATGTTAGCAAACATTAAAGCCTTTGCACAGATCCATTTGGTGAATGTCATGTGCCATGGCGGCCCTACAACTTCAAGGAGGGCGTGGAAATGTTGTTCAAATAGGGGAGTCATGGTAAAGAAAGAAATATTAAACCTTGTATTTTTGTATGGAGTACTCTCTAGGTGATGATAATTTACTATTATTCTATTGTTGTTTAAAATGTATTTATGACATTCTTTATACTATCTTTTGTTATATTGTACTTTGTTATTGGACTTGATCAACCCAATAACCTTGTACATTTTCCTTATTGTATATGACTAAGATTCTAGTTGTATATTATGAAAAGAGGATATTCATGTAGTTCGGAATGCATGGATATCATCTTGGAATGTATGTGATTATGTAGATTATATGTACTTCAATAATGAGTGGCTATATAGTAGGGGATATGCATATCATTCACTAGGTAAATTTTATGACAACACATGATGATAATTTTGTAAATTTAGTATTGAAGATTCATGTAAGTGATTGAAATATTTATATTAAAGATAATGGGTTGCATGAGAGAAAATTGATAAAGTTGAAAAATATGTGATTAAACATATAAAATATTTTTAGTTTTTTATTGTAAATTCTTGATATGTATCTATAGTTCTAGTCATAGATTTTGATTGAAAAAATTATTCTCTTGATATCACTTGTTAAATAAATTGAAAAAAAAGATAGACTATGACTTCAAAGATGAAAAGGAACTAGGTAAAAAAATAAAATAAATAGAAACATTATGAAGAATAATATATTCAATATCAATTTCTTCAATTATTGATCATGCAATATCAGTTTCTTCAATTATTGATCATGTGTTTCCTTGAGTTGTGATTCAGATGCATCTTGCGCTACTGAGGATGGTAGTTAATTTATAGGGGGAGAATTGTTATGTGACTTTTTCCCCAAGAGAAATAAATTGATGAAATAACCCTTTAGAATTGAAAAAGGGGGATGGAAAAAAATAAAGTAAAGAGTAATGAAGAATATTTAAGAGAACTCTCTTATGAAAGGGAGAATAATTATTAAAATGAAACTCTTATGAAAGGGCGTGGTGGTTTGGAAAACTACCCCTTAATGCTTATATAAGCATTTATATGAGATAGGAAAATGGGAAGAATGAGAATAAGAATGAAGCACTGTACATTGCAGGAATAGGATTCCAGGTTAGCATGCTGTGCGCAAGACGGAGAAGGGGGCACATCTTATGTGTGTGTCCAACCTGGGGTACAGAAGTGCACTTAGGACTGTCTTGGCCAGGGCTTGGGTATTGCACGGTGTTGAGCATTGTTCCAGAGGAACCAGCACTCGTGTAGAGCGGCAAAGTACGCTTATTTCTCCTAGATTGCTCACAGATGAAAGAGGCTGAACTAGGGTCTATTCCAGCAATCTTTGGATTCTTTCTAATTATATACAGATAAGTATTGTTTCTTAGTTATACCAATTGTTGAGATTGAATTAATACAATCATTTGTTAAAATTATTTCTTTATAAGTTAGATTATATTCTGCTGTGCATTTTAATCCTGATTTGATAAATGTATGTTCATTGTTTAGTTTTAAACACTTTATTGCATTTAGGCATAATTAATGAATCGATCATATAAGTATCTATTTTAATAAATAGGAAGTGATCCACTGTGTTCCGGTAATTTGATTCATTACAATGAGATTCTCACCCACATCTGGTGGAACCTCTAGTTTTGCCCCTTCTCCTTCATCCTTAGCTTGAACCAAGTTCAACCTGGGTTGTTCTCCTTGTTTCCTTTCTTGCATGTGATAGTTTGGATAGTCAAATGCCCTATGGCCCTCTTCACCACACCTATACCAAATAAAAGGTTTTCATGGGCCTTCCCATCCTCTGCCACCACTGTAACCTCTGCCCCTCTTAAATCCTCTTCCTCTTTGTTGATTTTGAGGATCTTGTTAGATATCTTCTAATTTCTCTGTTCCTTGGGATGATTCTCCCTGACTATAATTCAAACCAACTCGCAAGGGAGATGATGTCCCTCTCCTTGCTCCTCTATTCCTTTGAAACTATTGTTTACTTTACTTTTCTTCTTCCTTTAAAGCTAATTGGTATGCCTCTTCCATATTGTTACCTATGCATGCTGAATTCATCTTGAATAGAGAATTTTAGATTATTTAAACATACCTTGTAGCCATTTGTTCATCAGTTTCTTGATGCTCCACATGAATGGACAACTTGTAAAATTCATTTGTATAGTATTGCACAGTAGATAAGTTTTGTTTCAAAATTTGAAATCTATGAAAAAGAGTTTGTGTATAGTCTACAGGCAAAAATTTCTCTCTCAGCTTCTCCATTTGGTCCAAGTCTTGATTTTATCCTTTCCCTTTCTAGATATTTCCTTTTGCAGATGATCCCACCAGATCATTGCATGACCCTTTAACTTGGTGCATGTAAACTTCACCTTCTTTTCTTCTGTCATAGTCTTCCATTCAAAGAATTTCCCCATGTCGTTGCACCAATCTATCAACTCCTCTGGTTTGAGACTACCTGCATACTCAGAAAATTCAATTTTAATCCCATCATTTTTTCCCTCTAATACTTGAGCATCCTTTCTTCAAAAGTTAGGCACTCTAATTGTGCTTTCTCTTTAGCTCCTACATTTTGATCTTCATCTTCTTGGCATGTTTCTTCATCAGAATCATCTCTTCATGGTCTCAATCTCTGATTGGCTATCATAACTGTAAGCTTATGTACTTGTCTTTGTAGATTTTGCATATCCCTCTACATCTGGGCAATACCTGCTCTTCCTTTTCCTCTCCCAGCCATCTTCTTGTTTTGATACCAGATAATGTAACCAAACTTCACAACACAAAATTCAGCAATATTATTATTGCAAAAGAATTTCAAAAAAACTTAGAACTATTTTCAACTTCCTTCTCATTCCATTCCATCCTCCTATAATTGAAAAAAAAATACCAAGTTTATACAAAACAAAAATTACCATTTTTGGCATATTTTAGCAACTTTCTAAAATTGTCATTTTTTGGTAACTTCGCATCCTTATCTATATGACCATGAAAGTTTCAAAATATTTGAAACTTACTAAAAGATGACTATTTGTCAACTTTTTAATCTAATTGCAAGTAAAGTTCGAAAATAAATTAGAAAAAACAACTTGGAAAATCCCAAAAAAATATATTAAAACCTCATTTTGAGGCCCTAGATGATCAGGTAAGGTCCCGAAAAAGTGTCAAAATGGCAACCTACCAAAATTACCAATTCGGTGGGTTTTTTAGTAAACTCTTCAAGATGCATTTGTCCATCAAATTTCAGCTCCAACGAACCTCCGAGTCAAAATTTATGACCTCCAAAACTTCATGCATCAGTTTTAGTGTTTATGAATTAGGGTTTACTATTTATGATTTAAAGGTTTACAGTTTATGAAGTAGGGTTTGTTGCAAGTATGTGCCTAATCAATGTTGTAATTGATGTCAACATATCAGTGTTGTCATTAGTGTCAATTGTACTCTTGTTTTGATGCTTGATTGTAATGAGTTAGATGCTTTGTATTTGTCTATGTAAGTATTGGAGATCCGAATATTGAGGATATTGAGAAAATTTGATCCTCCGGTGGAAACAGTGTGTTGTAAAGTTTCTTGTGTATTGTAGAAGAACAATCCAATAGATTTCTCTGCATTTCCTGAAAGATGAATATCTTTGTCTATGGATTGGAAGTTATTTAGAGGCACATATGAAGATTCTATGTTCCAAGTTTGAGCCTCTAGTATGAAAATTAAGTGAGTTATGTTCACTAGAGTGAAAACTGCTTTTTTTGTATGTTTGGCAGTGACAGGGAGAAAGTATTATGCTCCGTATTCCTCCGCATTGAATTATTTTTGTTTGTGGTTCAAGAGTTAAGTCTAGAATGATGATAAGTGCATTCAACTACAATGGTTTGTGATTTGGTGGTCTGCAAGCTATCCTTTCCTTATGACAGTGGCTGACAATGTTGTTCTTGTTCTCCAGTTTGAAGAATCTTCTTGACATAGTGGTTAGAGATCATGTGGTTGTTCCTGGTGATTATAATGTGCTTGTGGTTGTGTCCTGATCGTGTTCCTACCTTTGGATTAGTCCACAAAGAGAATTTTGGATTGTGAAAGAAGAATGTTCTTAGAAGACCTAGTGTTAACTCCAGTCTTGGTCGACTTGGTTGTTTTCACTATTTTTGGAGATACATTGAAGATTATAGAAGCATGTTGTGGTGTGGAGGATTGCCTTTGAGTCCCAGCTAAGGTGTGGCATGTTCATCATACTTCTCTACATCTTTCCTTAGATAAATTTTGTAATAGGTCTAGACCTATTTCTATGTATGTTTTTGTAATGCCGACCTTGGAGATTGCTCCAACAGTTGGTGACTGTATTGCCGACCTTGATGTGCATTCCAAGGTTGATGACTTGTATAAAAACTTGTAATGAATTGCGAAAAAATATATGAGTGAGTGAATATGAAGAGATAAGTGTGAAGGTGTGAAAGAGCAGAGCAGAGAAGTTATATTGTGCTTCAATGGAATTGAACCCAGGCATGGAGTAGATGTTATTCAATCAATTCATCATATTTGGTAGTGAACCACCCCTTAGCAGTGAGCCACCCTTTGGCAGTGAGCTATTCTTTATAGTGAGCAATTTG
The DNA here is from genome assembly GCA_027924645.1 of Cunninghamia lanceolata. Lineage (NCBI taxonomy): Eukaryota > Viridiplantae > Streptophyta > Pinopsida > Cupressales > Cupressaceae > Cunninghamia > Cunninghamia lanceolata. Next base: position 887,724 of record BSBN01001040.1, on the reverse strand, counting down.
GGCAGTGAGTCTTGTAGGCAATGAGCCTCTATTTTTTGGTATTGATATAACTTATATATTTTCTGTGGGCTAACACCTACTGTGGGTTTTTCCCTTTTAGAGTTTTTCACATAAAAATCTAGTGTCTACTGTGTTGAATGTGTGATTATGATTTAGTTTATGGTTTCATGCTTTCATTGTTAAATCTGATTATCAGTAATTAAGTAGTTGATGATTTATGAAGTTAAGTTTTTGTGACAACTGATTCACCCCCCTCTTAGTTGTCCTGTGTATTTCAACAATTAGTATCAGAGCCAAGTTCCTCAGTGGTAAGCTTAATAGCTTGAGGTAAGATCCAGGATGTCATACAAGAAGGAGGCTTCGTAGTTTGATGGGACAAATTATGCAACTTGGAAGATTCACATGAAAAGCCATCTGCTTTGTATTGGTTATAAAGTATGGCAAGTGACACAGACTGATTATACCATGCCAGAGAATGGTCTGACAACTGAAGATGAAATTAAAGAATATGAGGTAAATATAAAGGCTAGAGATGCTCTGCTAAGTGCATTGACTGACTCTGATTGAATAAAGGTCATGGATAATGAGTCTGCTAAAGAAGTCTGGGATAAGATGAGTAATCTATATGAAGGAGATGATTATGTAAAGAGTGCCAAATTGCAGGGACTGAAAGCCAAATATGAAGATCTTAAGATGGGATAAGATGAAAACATAACATCCTTCATGCAAAAGGTTGATGAACTTATTTCTAGAATCAAAGGTATGGGAGGAACTGTTGATGAAACTAAAGTTGTAATGAAAATTCTTAGGTCACCACCTAAATCCTATGGCCACAAGGTAGCTGCAATTAAAGAAATAATGATTGTGAAAAAGATTAATAAGGATCAGTTGCTTGGTAAGATTACTACTTTTGAAATGAGAGAGTTTGGTGATGCTATGCTAAAAGTAGAAACTACTTTCAAAGCCAGTACTTCAAAGAAGATCTCCAGAATAGAAAAGTACAAGGTGGAACTTGACGATGAGCTTGATGAAATTGAAGCTAACTTTGTTGGTAGAATGCAAAGAGGTTCTGGTAAGTTCAAAGGAAAATTACCTTTCAAATGTTTCTCATGTGGTAAAGTAGGTCATTATGCTTCCAGATGTCCTAAAAGAAGGAATAGAAAAAGATTTGAAGACAAGCCTAGAGCTCTAAATAAATGCTACTATGTTAGAGATTTTTATGATGAAGGTGTGACTGATGATGAATCAGATGATGCTAGTACTAGCGTAAATGAATGCCTGTTTATTGCTATTAAAGAAGAACCTATGTCTACTAATCTTGCTAGTTGTGTGAAGGAAGAAAAACCAGTGGAAGAAAGTGCTTTGGCTATTCAAGTTGAGAAAGACAAGGATGAATGGATTATTGATAGTGGATGTTCACATCACATGACCGGTGACAAATGTAAGTTTGTAAGTTTGGAAAAATATGATGGAGGAATAGTTAGGTTTGGAGACAATTCAGTTAGTAAGATTTGTGGAAAAAGATCTATTTCATTTGATGGAAAGCATAATACTGACAATGTCCTGTATGTGAAAGGCTTGAAGCACAATCTTTTGAGTGTTGGTCAAATGTGTGACAAAGGTTATGATCTGAGATTCAAAGATAATGGATGCAAGATCATGGAAAGCTTTGGAACTGTGATTTCTACCAGTAAGAAGACTAGAGGTAACATCTTTCAATTGAGTGGAACTAATGATTACTATTTATTAGCCCAAATAGATGAGATTTGCATGTGGCATAGAAGGTTGTGTCATATAAATTTTGATAATCTGGTAAAGATAAGTTCAGTTCAGATCATGAGAGACTTACCAAAACTTGTGAAACCTACCAATACTATTTGCAAAGAATGTCAGTTGGGGAAGCTGACAAGAACAAGTTTCAAGAGTAAAGAGCAATTTTCTGTCAGTTTTCTGGATCTAGTTCATAAAGATCTATGTGGTCCTACAAGGATAAGACATCTACAAGGTGACAGGTACTTCATGTTTCTTATTGATGATTATTCTAGAATGACTTGGGTTGCTTTTCTAAGAGATAAATCTAAAGCCCTAGAGAAGTTCAAATCCTTCAAGGCAATGGTTGAGAATGAAATAGAATTGAAAATCAAATGCTTGAGGTCTGATAGGGAAGGTGAGTTCACATCAAATGAATTCAACAATTTCTATGAAGAACAAGGAGTAAAGAGACAATTGTCTGTACCTAGGACTTCTCAGCAAAATGGAGTTGTGGAAAGGAAGAACAAGACAGTTCAAGAAGCTACTAGAACAATGATGAAGGAAGAAGGTCTACCGGAAGTTTTCTGGAAAGAAGCTATACATACTGTTGTCTACATTCAAAACAAAGTTCAAGTGAAAGGTAATGGTACTAAAACCCCCTATGAATTGTGGTATGGAAGAATCCCAATAGTAAGATACTTCAAAGTCTTTGGAAGCAAGTGCTATATCAAAAGAGATGAAGACCTAGGGAAATTTGATGCAAGATGTGATGAAGGAATCTTCTTTGGATACTCTACCAAGAGCAAGGCAACTGATGCTACAACAAAGGGTTGAGAAAGATTGTGGAGAGTGCAAATGTGAAGGTGGATGAAGGCAAAGGAAAAAACATTAGATCAGAATGGCTATGAGTCAGATGAACCTGTTGATATAACTTATGAAGAAAAAGTCAAACAAGAAGACAATTAAAGTGAAGAAGAAAAGGCTCCAGAAATTGCTAAGACTCCCAAGTATGTAAGAATCAAGCACTCTGAAAATGAAATTATTGGAGACAAAGAGAAAAGAGTACTAAAAAGGAAAAGAGCTACAGAAGAACATGTGAATTACTATTTGCTCTCTACAGTTGAACCAAAAACTATGAATGAAGCCCACAATGATGAAAATTGGGCTAAGGCAATGGAAGAAGAACTAATGCAGATAGAGAAGAATGAAACTTGGGAATTGGTTCCTAGACCTACTGACAAAAATATTATTGGAACCAAATGGGTCTTCATGAATAAGCTGAATGAAAATGGAGAAGTTGTAAGGAATAAAGCAAGACTTGTGTGTAAAGGATACTCTCAAATTGAAGGAATAGATTTTGAAGAGACTTTTGCTCTAGTAGCTCAGATTGAAGCAATCAGAATGTTTCTGGCATTTACAGCTCACAAAGACTTCAAAGTGAATCAGATGGATGTGAAGTCTACTTTCCTAAATGGTGAGTTAGAAGAGGAAGTCTACATTGAGAAACTGGAAGGATTCCAACTATCAAATCAAGGTGATATGATATGCAAGTTGAAGAAAGCATTATATGGACTCAAGAAAGCTCCTAGTGCATGGTATGCAAGGTTGGATAAGTACTTATTGCAGTTAGGATTTAGTAAAGGAACTGGTGATAGTAATCTTTATTTCAAGATTAATTATGATCAAATTTTGATTGTTAAAATCTTTGTTGATGATATCATCTTTGGAGGAAATGAAGGTATGTGTATGAAATTTGTTGGTGAAATGTAGAAAGAGTTTGAGATGTCTATGTTTAGTGAGATGAATTTCTTTCTAGGTCTGCAAATCAATCAATCAGATAAAGGAATTTTCATATCTCAGTCTAAGTATGTGAAAGAGTTGTTAAAGAAGTTTGGGATGGAAGACTCTAAACCGGTATGTACTCCCACAGTGACTGGTTGCAAATTGAGTAAAACTGATGAATCACCCAAGACTGATTAGAAAAAGTATAGATCCATGATTGGAGGATTACTTTATCTAACTCAAACTAGACATGATATTATGCATGCAGTTTGTCTTCTTGCAAGATTTCAAGTTGATCCAAGAGAATCACATGTAATGGCAGTAAAGAGAATCTTGAGGTATTTAAAAGCTACTCTGGATCATGACTTATGGTATCCAATGGATAATAATTTTACTCTTAGTGCTTATATAGATGCTTATTGGGCCAAAGATGTTGATAGGAAAAGTACAAGTGGAGGTGCCTTTTTTCTTAGGAAATAGATTGGTTTCATGGCTGAGAAAGAAATAAGATTCAATCTCTTTGTCAACTGTTGAAGTAGAGTATATTGCAGTAGCATGTTGTTGTACTCAAGTTTTATGGATGAAGCGGACTTTGAAGGATATAAGAGTTGTTTATGAAGATCCAATTGCAATCTTGTGTGACAATACAAGTGCCATAAATATTTCCAAGAATCCAGTGATGTACTCAAGAATAGAGCATATATCTATAAGGTATCACTTTTTAAGAGAAAAGGTCATAGAGAATGAAGTAAAGTTGGAATATGTGTCCACAAAGGATCAGATTGTAGATATCTTCACCAAGCCTCTACCTAAGGATACTTTTGAGTATCTCAAATAAAAGTTAGGGGTCATTACCCCTCTTGCCCTAAACTAAGATGCATGAAAATGCATCAATCTAGTGGTCCTAAAAGTCTCATTATATAATCTGGATTGACGTTTTGGGAGCTACCTCTTAGGGGGAGCAGCTAGATGTGTCGGTAACAGTTTAGTTGGTTTAGAGCAGTAGAATGCAAGTAGTACCCTTTGCCATTGATGTCAAAGGGGGAGAGAAATCATGTGAAAAACTTAGGAGGAGAAAGAATGCAGATGTATAAAGAGAAAGGGGGAGAATCTTTTCTTGATGGTCTTTTCAAATTTTCACATCATATCTTGCCATCAATGACAAAGGGGGAGATTGTCGCAAGTATGTGCCTAATCGGTGTTGTCGTTGATGTCAACATATTAGTGTTGTCATTAGTGTCAACTGTGCTCTTGTTTTGATGCTTGATTGTAATGAGTTAGATGTTTTTTATTTGCCTATGCAAGTATTAGATATCCAAATATTGAGGATATTGAGAAAATTTGCACCTCCAGTGGAAATAATGTGTTGCAGAGTTTCTTGTGTATTGTAGAAGAATAGTCTAGTAGATTCCTTCATATTTCCTGAAAGATGAATATCTTTGTCTGTGGATTGGAAGTTATTTAGAGGCACATCTGAAGATGCTATGTTCCGAGTTTGAGCTTCTGGTAGAAGAATTGAGTGAGTTATGTTTACTAGAGTGAAAACAGTTTTTTCTGTATGTTTGGCAGTGACATGGAGAAAGTATTATGCTCCGCATTCCTCTGCATTGAATTATTTTTATTTGCAATTCTAGAGTTAAGTCTGGAATGATGATAAGTGCTTTCAACTACCATGGTTCACGATTTGGCAGTTTGCAAGCTATCCTTTTCTTATGACAGTGGCTAACAGTGTTGTTCTTGTGCTCCAGTTTGAAGAATCTTCTTGACAGAGTGGTTACAGATCATGCGGTTGTTCCTAGTGATTATAATGTGCTTGTGGATGTCTCTTGATCATTTTCCTACCTTTGGATTGGTCCATAAAGAGAAGTTTGGATCATGAAAGAAGAATGTTCTTAGAAGACCTAGTGTTAACTCCAGTCTTGGCTGACTTGGTTGTTTTCACTATTTATGGAGATGCATTGAAGATTGTAGAAGTGTGTTGTGGTGTGGAGGATTGCGTTTAAGTCCTAGCTAAGGCATGGTGTATTCATCATACTTCTCTACATCTTTCCTTAGCTAAATTTTGTAATAGGTCTAGACTTATTTCTATGTATGTTTTTGTAATGCCGACCTTGGAGATTGCTCCAACGGTTGATGATTGTATTGCCAACCTTGATGTACATTCCAAGGTTGATGACTTGTATAAAAAATTGTAATGAATTGTGAAAAAATATATGAGTGAGCGAATATGAAGAGATAAGTATGAAGGTGTGAAAGAGCAGAACAGAGAAGTTATATTGTGCTTCAATGGAACTGAACCCATGCATGGACTAGATGTTATTTAATCAATTCACCATATTTGGCAATGAACCACCCATTGGCAATGAATCACCCTTTGGCAATGAGCAGTTCTTTGCAGTGAGCAATTTGGGCAGTGAGCCTTTGTTTTTTGATATTGATATAACTTATATATTTTTTGTGGGCTAACACCCACCGTGGTTTTTCCCTTTTAGGGTTTTCCATGTAAAAATCTAGTGTCTACTGTGTTGAATGTGTGATTATGATTTAGTTTGTGGTTTCATGCTTTCATGGTTAAATATGATTATCAGTAATTAAGTAGTTGATGATTTATGAAATTAAGTTTTTGTGACAACTAATTCACCCCCCTCTCAGTTTTCCTATGTATTTCAATAGGGTTTACCACTTGTTTTCAATTTAAGGTTGAACATATATAGTTTAACATTGTAAAAATAATAAACACAACAAAAAACAACAAAAATAAAGTAAAAAATAATGAAAAACAATAGAAGTTGATGGGAAACCAACATGGGGTAGTCATTAATCAATCTGGTAGAGGCAAGGATGTTCTAGAGGTGGGAGGTGGGGTTAGCCAACATAGGTACCCATTCTTAGTGTCATCCTCTCTGCTTTACCATGGCTTGTAGCTATTAAAATGAAGCTACAGGCATGTTTTTAAAACAATATATACTTTTAAAAAATGGGTACCCATTTCCTTTACAAGTGCCTATTCCATAACGGGTGCCCATTTAGCTTCGGCTACCCAATTGTAAATGGGAACCCATTTCATAACGGGCACCCGCTTTAGCTCAGTCTCCCATTCCTAAATGGGAACTCATTATTTTCAAAATGGGTACCTGTTCCAAGCGGCATTTTTCATTCGCAGGAGACTTCCGCAAAATCTATACTCATCTATGTGCTTTCACCCTAGTACATTTACTAATCTCCAACATCCTTTCCAAGTTCTGCTTAATTTCATTCATTTCATTTTCCACTTTGTTCAAGCAATTGCCATGGTCCTAGTTGTGGGTAACAAGGTCCTTCTCCAACTGATTAACCTTGGGGATGGCTTCCCAAGAAATTTGAATCTAGTATCCAATCAATTTCAACACCCCTTCCAATCCTCTACTGAATTGCACTGAGCCTAATGTTGATCATGTTTATTTGTATGAAGAACCACTCGTTAACTGGTGTTAACCATCCACAACTTCCCTCACCATTCCCAAAGCATCTGAAAGCTCCTCCCTACTAGTAGTAGAGGACAAAAGGAAAGAAAGGTTCTTGGGAAGGTTACTAGATGGGTCTAGAATTTGACGAAATGACATTCCAACCCTAGGATCTTTAGTCATAGAACACTTAATCTATTCCCCTTTGGGACTCTCATCCCTTCCTTTCTTAATCTTCACCTTATTTCTACTTTTCCCCTTCTCACTAGTATTCTTTTCCCTAGAGACATCAATTTATTCTCGACTCTGCTTACCTATCTTTTTCTTATCCTTCTATTTTAACCCCTTCTCCTCCATATACCCTTCATATCTTTCTTCCTCAAAGGTGGAACCTGTGGACTAGGAATCCTCCTCTTTCCTACTTTGTTTGTTTGGGGTTCTCTTGCCAACAATCCTTTTTCTTTTTTTGGATAGATTTCCCTCCTCTACCTCAAAGGTGTGTGGAGTGGAAAGGACCTCCACCTACACCTCTTTCTTGGCCCAATCAGGATTCTCTTCTTCCTCCTTTGTATCACCATCCATGGAAATAGAGTAATCCACAATGGGATTCTTTCCCTTCTTCATAGAACTACCTTTTACCTCCGCACTAGGCACTGAGGTTTTAATGTGCTCCATAATGAGTAGAATTAAGTCCTCATGTAAAATAGGTAGCCTAGGCTTTCTTTCATTCTCTTTTATGGAAAACTCCACAGATGATAAAAGATAAAATAGGAAAGAAACAACCATTTTATGTCTAAAGTGATTTAGGAGCATGAAATGCTAACTGTAAATAATGGTAAACCTACCTTCAAGGGTGATGTACCACATGATCACATCCGCTACTTCTTCCTAGATAGGCTTGATGGATTTCCTTTCGTAGCCTCCTGAGTGGAATTTGACAAGGATGTTCCTCTCATTACCTTTGAAGAAAACTTTAAGTTCTTCCTCTCCCGCTTTGTGGTCCTTAAATACTTTTCTCCCTTCCTCCAACAAGCCTACAATTTTGGCAATGAATTCTTCAGTAATCTCAGTCTCTATCCCATAAGCTTTGATTTTTCTGCCACGCCACCCTTTGACAAACAATTTATTTACAATCAAGTTGGACCCGTGCAACTTCTTCATGAGAGGGACAAGCCCCCCATCCATCATAAATTTCCACAAATGGGGTCTCATGTGGACCCCATTGCAAGATCATGGATCCACCTTGTTTCTCTCTCCCATTTTGTAATAGTTATGTTGTCTCTTTTGGAATTCCACCCCCACTTCTACAAAAGAAACAAAACCTTGCTAGTTTTAACTAGGAGGGTCTTCGGCCTACCTAGAAAGCATGTGAGTTGCTGCAGAGTAATCATTATATTAACTCTAAAAATTAAAGTTGAAGCTTTCATCATTATTTCCTTCATTAAATATGATAGACTTTACCTCACTAGGTGATGTAGGATCATCCTTGGTTCAAGAGCAATCTTGCATCAACCAAAAATATTTGCATTTCATTTTGTTTTCTTTCATTTTCCTAGTTCAATACAGTTAGTTCAGTCAGTAGCAGTTTTTGTATTTTGGTCTACATTCTACCATAGTTTCATTTCAGACCTTGTGGAGCTAGACTTAGCATCTAGACATCTTCATGCATATCATATCCAAAATTTAGATCATTTGGATCAGTTTCTGAAAAGTTATCGCTATCAGAATATCAATTATTTTTAGCAGAGCATTCAGATAATCTTAGACAAACAGCTAAAGGAGAAGACTTGCGGAGCACTTCCATGACTTGCAGAGCTAAAAGACACATCATTCAAGGAACTTTGGGACATGTTCGACCTTCCTTGAGAACCGCACATGGATCCATTCACTTGCAGAGGATTCCCATATATTTAAGTCCAACCTATCTATGTACACACATTACATCTCTTTTATTGGAGTTTGTAATCTATTTGGCTGATGTGGAGGAATCTTGTGATCCAGAGATGATATATATTCATGTAATAGATGCCTAGCAAGTCAGTTAGTAAGAGTTCATAGTTTGATAGTTCTAGTTTGGCTTCACCTAGGGGAGATCACCTTTCAACAAGATGTAGAAGAAGAAGAAGAAGCCAAACCAGAATCCCCTATGTCCTCACTACACTCCCAACCTCCTTGAGTTCCTTCCTCCAAAGATTTAGAGGATGAAGTATCAGTATAGTCCACAACCCTAGGCTTGGTTTTCTTCCTAGACTTAGCCCTATCACCAATGGTATTTTTGTTGGGAGTATGAGATTTCATATAGTTAACTATTAGGAGCATGAGTCCTTGATGGAGAAGTTCCATATTAGGCAACTTTCTACTCTCTTTTATTGAGTGTTCCATAGAGACCAAGAGAAAAAATGGAAACAAGACACACATCTTATGATCCAGAAGTGGTTGAGTAAAATAAAATGACACCCATAGATAGATTTAAACCTCCCTTCAAGAGAAATATACCTCATGACTCTCTCCTCCATGGCTACCCACACCATTTTTAGGGATGTACACTCATACCCCGAATGCAACTTGACCAACATGTTCCTTTCATCACCTTTAAAGAAGACTTAGAGAGAGTCATTTGAATACCTTCCTATCCTTAAATACCTTCCTACTGTCTATTGAAAGACCAGTAATTTAGGCAATAAAATCCTCATTCAATGTACATTCCCACCCAAATACAAACACCTTTCTACTTTTCCATCCCCAGGTTAAAAGTACAAAGTCGTGTCACACTTTTATAAAGGAAACGACCAACATTGATCCAACTTTTAAACTTGAATTACTAAAAAGTGACATATATGCTTTGAATTTTGAAATGATGTAAACTAATACAATATGTATTTTTTAGTATACTTTATGTTTCTATTTATTTGAAAAAAATAAAAAATTATTTGAATATAATTTTTAATAAATTGACACTATAATTCAGTTGATGATAAAATGTTTAAAAATGAAGTTACATGAGATGTCAATCTTTATATAGTAAATTTTATTCTTTTTTTTTCAATTTTTTTTGTATATTTATAGCTTGAAACTTTAGTGCATGGATATATTTTTTCCAATTTTGATAAATATATATTTTTAAATAAATATTAAAATGTGTGTATTAAAACGTAGTTGTGTGACGTCAACTTTCATATTAACTGTTTATCTAAAATAGAAAAAAAAATATACCATCTTGATATAGATTCTTTTATCTAGTGCATCATATTTTATTTAATTTTTTTTAATAAGTTTTACTATTTTTTCTTGACATGGTAATCGACCTAATGTTTTGTGCTAATAACCTACTTTTAATAAAAATGAAAAGGAAAATATAAATAACAATAAAACTATTAAAATATATATTTTTGAAAACTAAACTTATAGATCTACAAAAGGATATTTTTATATTTTCTAAAAAATGTTATTTACATGAGTAGAAGTTGTTAAAATATCAAGTTTTCAAATAATTTTTATTTTTTGGTAAATTGGCCTCATTGTGGTTCCACATATGCATTTAGCCAACAATTTTAGTTGGAAAAGTTGTGGACATATCTAACTTAGCTAGAATGAATCTTACAAGATCATATTTTTGACCAAAATTGATTTTTAGTTAGAAATACTTAAATTCACTTGTGTTGATAAGTTGGCTAAAAATGTGACACAACCTTGTGCTTTTACCCCTAGGAAAAAGTCTTAGAAACTGCAAGATCATGACCATTGAGTCTTTCAATATATGAGTTATACCACCTTCCTTTAGAATTTTCCACACTTGAGGCCTTTGGAAGACCCCTGAGTAGTTTTAGAGCTCCACCCTATTTCGTTCACCACCCATCTTCTCATAATTACCCTCATCCCTGTTCACAGACCCCCACAATATCTCAATATTACTATTTTGGATAAGGTTAAATAGTAAACACTATGTGATGAATCAAAAGTTTCTAGAAACAATCATAAGATATTAGTGTGAGTTCCCCTCCCCTGTTCATAATTACACCTTAAGAGTGAGCCGCCACTTGGAGAGTAATCATTATTCAGAATGACTTTAACTTGCATGGGAATGGAAACAAAATCCTCCCATATCTTGATGTTCTCACAATTAACTCCCAAGTTAGCAAATGAATCGACCACTTTATTCCCCTCACAAAAACATGTATAAAATTAACTTCCTCAAAGGATTCAGCAAGTTTGAGGGAGTCTTTTATAAATGTATCAATTGTCCAACTAGAAATTTGTTTACCTTGGAGGCATTGAATAATATTTAAGGAATCTCCTTCCATAATAATTTTCTGGACCCTTTAGAATGTGCTAAATTGATAGCATTAAAAGCTGCAACCACCTCAACATAATGGTTTAACTAAACACCAAGAGGAAGAGCAAATGTAAAAATGAACTTACCCTTATCATCTCTCAAGACTCTACCATTGCTAGCAGCTCCTAGGTTGCCCTTAGAGGCACTGTCAAAGTTAACCTTTATCCATCCCAAAGGAGGTGGGTTCCAAACCACCCCTTCTCTCAAATTTTTCATGTTCTTGAAGGGGGTGGATATATCAAAGTGTAAGTTCTAATCCTTCACTATCTAAAGATTTGAAGGAGAAATCCCAATTTTGGATTCATTATATCAATGTAGTTACATGGATAAATACGCATATATAAGGAATGCATTAGAGAGTGTGTGTAAGGATAAGGTAGGGGCTACGTACATATGAATATTTGTCTATATGAATGGGTAAAGGATAGGGGAATGAACCCAATTTTGGATAAGATTGCAACATTTTTTAATATGGACATTATCAAAGCATTTTCTCAAAATGGGCACAAAACTAAATGGTAAATGGTATGGTTATGCAAATTTAACCATTATGGTTATTCAATACATGTTAATAACTATATGTTTATGAAGAAAAATATGTTTGGCAAGCTTTTTTGTGAGATGTTTGATCTTCATCAACATCTAACTAAAGACTTTACTTCTGCATTTTAAATTAGTTATTAGTCCTTGTACCATCCAACCAATCAAAAGCAAGTATTCTTTTTCACTAGTGTTAAAATAGTTTTCCCTAAAATGAACAAGAAAATTTATTAATAAAATTATTTTAAAAATACAACATAAAAATACAAAAATAAATTTTATCATGTATACTTATCATTATTAGTATTTCTCGATGATATTATACTATAGTCCTCTTATTTTTCAAAAAACAAAATTGTCTCTTTTAACATCATTTCAATTATGACACCCCTCTAAGTAAGTATGAATGGGCGGAACCTATTATGGACCCTTGTATTAGGGGCATTGGGGTCAAAGTGATTGAATATATTAGAGAATTAAATGGAATCAAATCTTGGAAGTCTTTATCTTTAATATCTTCTTCTAATTTGGTTGAACCATTGTCTAGGTTGCAAATTACACTTTCTTGTACTCACATCCCTTAATTTCCTAGAAGAGATGGGTTAGTGTGGAAAGGGGCTACCACATGATCCTACTATATTTCCATGAGATTTTAAACTTTGGGAAATCAAAATAAAGTTGTTCCATTCTAGGCCAATTTATGGATCCCTTAGCTGATTTCAAAACTCAATATCTTCTACTAGATCTTGGAATATAACAAAATTCTCACTATCAATAATTTAATGAAGAGAGGGTTTGCTATCCTTAATAGGTGTGCTCTTTGTGAAAGGTACGAAGAAAGTATCACCCATGTTTTGTTGGATTGTAATTTCTCTAGAATGGCTTGGGAACTCCTCCTTTGGAAACTCAATTGGGTTTTCTTGAAATCTATTTAGGATTTGATGGAACAATGGGTCTCCCCCTCACAAAATCCTTCTTTAAAATTCTTATGGTCCCTTATGCTCCCCCATACTACTTGGAGTATTTGGAAAGAAAGAAATAATCAAATATGTAGGGAGACAAAGGCTAAAGCTAGAAGAGTAGTGGATAGAATTGTCATGGCCATAAAGGAAAACTTTCTTTCTAGGATTAAAGAGAAGGTTTCTAATGCCTCAAAAATTGACATTTCCAATTTAGATTTGGAGATAGTAACAACATGGAATCTAAACTTTGATAGTCTACTCCTCTTAAAGAGTTGAAAAAGCCAAGATTAGGTGTGGTGTGGACTCCTCCCCTTCTAGACTAGAGTAAACTAAACTTTGATGGGACCTTAAAAACCATTGTCTAGGTTGCAAATTATGCTTTCTTGTACTCACATTCCTCAATTTCCTAGAAGATATGGGTTAGTGTGGAAAGGGTCTACCACAGGATCCTACTCTATTTCCCTGAGATTTGAAACTTTGGGAAATCAAAATAAAGTTGTTCTATTATGGGACTGTAAGTTATGGATCCCTTAGTTGATTCCAAAACTTAATATCTTCTACTAGATCTTGGCATAGAACAAAATTCTCACTATCGATAATTTAATGAAGAGAAGGTTTTCTATCCCTAATAGGCATGCTCTTTGTGAAAGGGAGGAAGAGAGTATCACTCATATTTTTTTGGATTGCAATTTCTCTAGAATGGTTTGGGAACTTCTTCTCCTTTGGAAAGTCAATTGGGTTTTCTTGAAATCTATTTAGGACTTGATGGAACAATGGGTCTACCCCTCACAAAATCCTTCTTTGAAATTCTTATGGTGCCTTATACTCCCCCATACTACTTGGGGTATTTGGAAGAAAGAAATAATCAAATATTTAGGGAGACAAATGCTACAAGAAGAAGAGTAGTGGATAGAATCATCATGGCCATCAAAGAAAACTTTCTTTATAGGTTTAAAGAGAAGGTTTCTAATGCCTAAAATATTAGCATTTCCAACTCAAATTTGGAGATAGTAACAACATGGAATCTAAAATTTGATATATCTAATCCTCTTAAAGAGTTGAAAAATCCAAGATCAGGTGTAGTGTGGACTCCTCCCCTGCAGGACTGGAGTAAATTGAACTTGAATGGGACCTTGAAAACCATTGTCTAGGTTGCAAATTATGCTTTCTTGTACTCACATCCCTCAATTTCCTAGAAGAGATGGGTTAGTGTGGAAAGGGTCCCCCATAGGATCCTACTCTATTAACATGAGATTTGAAACTTAAGGAAATCAAAATAAAGTTGTTCCATTTTGGGTCAAGTTATGGATCCCTTAGCTGATTCCAAAACTTAATATCTTCTACTAGATCTTGGCATAGAACAAAATTCTCACTATCGATAATTTAATCAAGAGAGGGTTTGTTATCCCTAATAGGTGTGCTCTTTGTGAAAGGGAGGAAGAAAGTATCACTCATATTTGGATTGCAATTTCTCTAGAATGGTTTGGGAACTCCTTTTTCTCCTTTGGAAAGTCAACTAGTTTTCTTGAAATTTATTTAGGACTTGATGGAACAATGGGTCTTCCCCTCACAAAATCCTTCTTTGAAATTCTTATGGTGCCTTATGCTCCCCCATATTGCTTGGGGTATTTGGAAAGAAAGAAATAATTGAATATTTAGGGAGACGAAGGGTAAAGCTAGAAGAGTAGCAAATAGAATTGCCATAGCCATCAAGGAAAACTTTCTTTCTAGGATTGAAGAGAACGTTTATAATGCCTCAAAAATTGGCATTTCCAACTTAGATTTGGAGATAGAAACAAAATGAAATCTAAATTTTGATATATCTACTCACCTTAAAGAGTTGAAAAAAACAAGATCAAGTGTGGTGTGGACTCATCCCCTATTGGAGTGGAGTAAAGTGAACTTCGATGGGACCTTTAAGGGTAATCTAGGATTGGCTAGTGGTGGGGGTTCACAAAAATCATAAAGGATAGTTGATTACAGCCTATGCTTTAAAATTGGATCATCAAACCAACCACTATGAAAAAGTTGTTGCTACATTTAATGCTATCCACATGGCCTTTCAAGTGGGAGTTAAAAATTTAATAGTTGAAGGGGATTCTATTAACATTATCAGATGCCTATATGGAAAACAATCCCCTAGCTAGACTATAGATAACTTAATTAAATATGCCATTTCTCTATGCAAAAAATGATAAGATCCAATTTATCCATGTGATTCATGAAGGTAATAGGACTGTTGATTTATTTGATAACTAGGGGATGCTCAATAAAGGAATGATTAATTGGAATATCCATGATGCTCTACTCATACATGCTGAAATATTACTTGTGTATGATGGAAATTTATATGAAGGCACTCACCCTATGAGGAATGATTTTACAAATCAGGAGAGTATGGATGACATCATCCATTAATCAGGAGTCCCTTGTTATTGTTAAACCTTCTAGCAAGTTCTAAAGATATATCCAAAAGTTAATGTCACTTTCTAAGAATAATGGTAAGATCGTGGGGGACTTTGTAGCAAATAACAAGGAGAATCTAACCATGGGTGGTGACTGAAATATAGTTGAGACCTCTAACTATAATGGGGTTTGTAAAAATGATAATGTATAGAAAATTTTATCTAAGGGTGGCCTAACATCGTATCTTGAAAACCTGAAAGACCATGACTCAACAATGGCCAAATCCTTTCCTAGAGGCTCGAAAGACAAAAGAGTCTCAATCTTTGGAATGCCATGCATCATTATAAAGGAGCTAGTGGCTTATGTCATGGGTCTCTCCATAGATGAGATTAAATTGTTTAAAGATAGAAGAGAAGGAGAATAATCCTAGAAACCTTCCTGAAGAAAGGTGAGAAAGAGAAACTTGTGAAATTGCACTCAATGTACATGAGAAATTCATTGAAGCTGATATGGGCTAAAGTTGCTCAGTGCATCATGAGGTATGTTTCCTTAGATGGAAGATTCAAATCTGTATATGAATACCATTTTGTTTTTCTAAATCATTTCAAGCATAGGATGAAGGTTTAATTTCCATTTTATCTCCTATCTTCTCTTGAAAATTCTATCAAGGAATGCAAAAAAGCTCTGGGTATGACCTCTCTCCACCAGGAGTTTATTCTCATCATTGTTAATTACTTGAAAACCAAAATGCTTAGCCCTAAGAGCCTTGGTTTGAGTGTAAACTTGAGGGAGGAGGGTAAGTGCAAATTGGTGGATTATACAGATATGTCCTCTAATAATTCTATGCATTCTGTGAAGAATTCCTTGGAGGAGGATGCAGGTATGCTAGACTATGGTTTTGGGGATTCCACCCCTAAGGAAATTTGGGCTCTTGAGGATTCAAATTATTAGGAGTCTGAAGATTTTGAGACCCCTAAAGGGAGCAATACAAAGAGGACAATGGAAAACCCCAAGCCCAAACCAATGAGGAAAACCAATAGGAAAGGGAAAAAAGTGGTGTTTGATGATACATAGGATGAGGAAGAGATGGAAAAGAATGAGGATACAATGAGATGTGCCAGGTAAATGTTTAGGTCAAGGAACAAAGGATGATGAGAAAAGGAAAATCTTTCATTCCAAAACCTTCAGTAGAGGCCCCCTTTCTTCAGATTCAAGACCCACTCCTAGTATCCCTAGAGACTTTTTAGTTCTTATGATGAAATCATCCTTGAGGTAGGAGATGTCTGACATTTCAGGAACTATTCAAGAAGTAGTAGACACCCAACATTCCTTTACAAAGTAGTTCTTTGTAGAGATCAAGTACCTAAATTTGAAATTGGCCATTATGAAGAAAAAGTTGGGGGGATAGGTTCAAACTTAGAGGGACGATGAGAGTAGTATTTTTTAGGATGGAAAGCTATTCCCAAATTTAATAAACTATAGAAGGATATATTTGATATGAAAGATAATAGTGTTTCTATGTTGGTGGATTTGGAAAAGTGGATGGAAGAGCATACTAGGAGACTGCTTAATCTTGAGAAGGACCTATTTTCCAAAAAGATAATC
Organism: Cunninghamia lanceolata; assembly: GCA_027924645.1. Lineage (NCBI taxonomy): Eukaryota > Viridiplantae > Streptophyta > Pinopsida > Cupressales > Cupressaceae > Cunninghamia > Cunninghamia lanceolata. The sequence goes on along the minus strand of BSBN01001040.1, from coordinate 870,901 downwards.
TTAATTGTGTCATCCAAGTGAGTAAATGCATAATATAGAATAGTGATATTGTTATTAAAATTCTAACTAACAAATTGAAGGAGATATAGGAAGGTCTTGAGATTCAAGTTGTGAAAGATAAAACAAATATTGCTAACAAGAATGTTAAGGCTGGGCCTAGTACATGAACTAGGAGAAGAAAGAAAAAGACTTTTGAAGAAGAAAAGAAGGACCTACAAGATTTCATAAAGCTCCACAAAAACTTTTATCAACAAGAGATGGAGGTGGTAGAAATCCTCAAATAGATGTAGCTGGGGTGGCTTGTGTTTTCTTCTTTTTGTTGATGTTGGGACTGGTTTTTTTATTATCTTCTACTAACTTTGGAAGGGTTTGATGTTTGCAAATGTTTTGCTACTATTTAGATAATACTTTTCTACTATTTTACTATTTGTAAAGGGTTTTAGGACCCCTTCAAAACATGTTTTACCTACTTGATCAAAAACATCATTTCAATTAAAATTAATATAATATTAAATGGAAGATATATTTAATATTTTCTTTTTTATTTCAAAACATAATATTTTTGTATTGATAACATATAAGAATCCAACTACTAACACACAATCAAATAAATTAATTTTTAATATATACTAACAATAAAAATTGGCAAGTATGCAAAATGAAGATGTTTGCAATTTAATCTATTGGCACCCAAATTTTGTGGTTCCTAACTTGCATTTTGTTTCCTAAAAATCCATCAAGTTCTCTATGGTTGCCTCCCTGTTTTCCTTGGCCTACTTTTTCCAATGTTAATATATGATCAGAGATTATTTCATTTGGGCCCACATCCAAAATTTCCTAAGTGTAAAATCTTTGAAAATGCTTAAGTGTTGCCTTGTTGGTAGGTTTGAAGGTTTGTAAACCTACCAATTTGTTGATTTCCTTTCATGTTTTGAAAGTGTTCATCTATGGTCCCATCGGTTTGTGAACCACCAAACTCACCGACCATGGTTCCTCAATTCATGGTTTCGCCAATTAGCTGACAAGGTAATAGAAAGGAAAGACAAGCAAAGTATTCTTCAGTGATATGGGTGGTTCATGAACCTAAAGGTTCACCGATGGCCCAAGTCACCAAAAATGGGAAAGATCAACAAGAGAAACAAAAAGAAACAATGTGAAATGATGTCTTCATTGGTAAAGTGGGCGGTTCGTGAACCTGCCGGTTCGTCGATCTCCATGTTTGTCGATAGGCAAACTCATTGACAAATAGAAAAGAGCAAGAGTCAAACAAAACCTAAAACAAAGAAGAAGTAGATGGTTTGCGTCAGGTGAGGTTCACCAATGATGTTTGCCATCGACAAGGAATGCCAAAGTTCCAAGGAAAGATAGAGAAGAGGATGGAGAAAGAAAGAAATGATAAAATAAAGTCTTCATCGACGAAGTGACTGGTTCATGAATTGAAAGGTTCACTAATGGCTTGAGTCATGGACAAAGGGAGAATCTACCTAAGATGTTTTTTAGATGGAATATTTTAATGTATTTTTAAAGTGTTGTAAAAGCTTTACATGAACTTTTGAAATAGGCATTATATTTTAAAATACCCACCTACTCTCATGCTACCATGAATAAAAAATTGAAGATGATGTATAGGTTGGTGGCGAGGTAGGTAAGATTAATTCTAGGGAATAATGGCAGTTGGTAGGGTAGCTTTTTCCTGCCCTAGTGCAACAATGCAAATATAGTGTTATATATACTGGATTGAGAGATGTTCTACAGGTTGGTTTTTTGGTGGTTGTTGGAGGTTGTGTAGGTTCAGTAATGCTTCTAGGGCTCCAAATCATGTCATGTCTAGTTGTAGAGAAGAAATGGAATAGTGCTACATATGAAAGAGAGTGTGTTGCAGGGGTTGTGCAGATAATGTCTCCATGCTCATTTGTATGTATTTAGGGTTTTCCTCTTATCACATTTGCTGATAAGTTTGTATTGGACATTTGAAAATGTGACATCATTTGAAATATATTACAAGCTTTGTAATTGTCATTTGTTCTCTCCATTTGAATGCATGTAGTTTGTATTGGATAACTAAATACATGTTTGAAGCATAAAACTTGCAATCTGATATAGCATATGCTTAGATCATTTTTATTTGTTTCCTTTCCATTGTTTTCTTTTCTATTACCTGATACTTTGTAGCTCAATTGGATTGGCATTGGTCTTGGCTACATCATACCAATCTCACATAATTTAAAACAAACATTTACCAGTGGTTTAGGGGAAGGACCATAGCTCCTGTACATGTATGATTGCATGGTTTGTATCACCTATATAGGGTTTTGTGACAACCAATTGTTCTTAGTTCAGTGATAGTTTTGGGATCAAGATAATGAGTTGGGTTTAATTATTCATTGGTTTTTAGTTGTTCATCTAGGTTGAACTCAATACCTATTAAGATATACCCCTTGGAATATCTTGTTGGTTTAGGTCCGGACAACTAAGAGGGGGGGTGAATCAGTTGTCACACATTTTTAGTCCTTTTTACTTATAATCAATTTAATGATATGAACATTTCAGTATCAATCAATAACATGTGAACAGAAAACATAAATTAAAACATTTGACACTAGGATTTTGACGTGGAAACCCGGTGAAGGGAAAAACCATGGTGGGGGTTAACCCACAAATATTAATACCCTGCTAAAAGTATTTTTACAAATTGGAATGCACATACATTCGGGCTCACTACCCAGAGCTCACTGCTCAAGTAGAGGCTCACTGCCTATAGAGATATTACAAGATAATGACAGAGATTTGAACTGATTAATAGCATCTACAAGTATGCAAGAATTTTAGTTCCAGTTAAGTAAAAAATTTGATCTTACACATTTCATCTTTGCTTTGCTCCTCTTATTGTTCTGCCTTCATTCGCACTTTGGATTTCTACTCTTCTCACATATACCTTATTCGCATTTACTTCTCACACTTGATCATCCAATTTCATTGGCTATATATATATATATATATATATATATATATATATATATATATATATATATATATATATATATAATTTCAGTTCCAGTTAAGTAAAAAATTTGATCTTACACATTTCATCTTTGCTTTGCTCCTCTTATTGTTCTGCCTTCATTCGCACTTTGGATTTCTACTCTTCTCACATACACCTTATTTGCATTCACTTCTCACACTTGATCATCCAATTTCATTGGCTATATATATATATATATATATATATATATATATATATATATATATATATATATATATATATATATCCGCAATATGATCTACAATCAGTCGGCTTCAACAACACTTAGAACTTTTATGAATGCTCTGCTCTGTCAGCTAGATCTATGTATAACTTAAGGTGTGGACTAAAACTTGCTCTTGAAAATCATTCCTCATGTCGGCCACTATCACTGATCATTATCATTTGTCTAACAAACAACTTCCATACATCCAGAATCAAGATCTTCTTCAAGGTCGGCCTATTCTTCTTTTGTCTGCTCTGACAAACTAGAACTTGGTACTTAGAGGCTAATATCTTTTGAATCCTTCGTCACCAGAGGATAAAAATCTAGATTTAGACTATATTGACAATGCACATGACTCCCCTAGATCCCCAGCTAATCATGACTTCCCACCGGAGAGATCCGAACCAAAATACCAGACCCTAATGCTACTCTGTTCCTAACTATCCAAACTTAGACAAATTCTGAATATGACTTCTAGTATGCACAAATTGTGTTATGTGGATGATTGGGATGATCTTAGTTGCCATCAATGACAACATATATCATTCCTAGCAGTGTCTCTTGCCAACAATCTCCCCCTTTGGCATTGATGGCAACACTTAGTGAAAAATGACTAAGTGTCTAGTACAACTCCCCCTTTGTCTGTACACTCATGTACTTCACTTATTATGGTGGTCCCCTTTTATGAATACCTCATTTTTCACTGTCATTCACTCCCCCTTTGACATCAATGGCAAAGGGTGGGGTCTGTAAGCCAAAACTCTCCAAAAATTCTATATATATTGTCGCATATGTACAAATAATCATTAGGTCTTATTTACATGAACTTGAGAACGTCTGCAAAGCTGGTTTTTATTTGTGCAAGTTCAGAGGCCCAAGTACTCTTCATTCCATCAAAAATAGAGATGTGCCCACTCAACAAAAATGCATATGCTTCTGCTTTTGCCAGATCCAGAGGATCACCTGCCTGAAGTGCATTATGGGCTTCGGATAAGACATTATGCATAGATTCCAACTTGGGGGCAATCAATCCCCAGAGTTCACACATCCTCTTCATAGTATTGCCTTTCTCTTTTTCAAGTCCCTTATTTCATCTGTCAAGCTAATAACCTGACATTCCTGACTTATAGGAGAGGCAGTTAGAGGATCAAAATTTTGAGATAGAATTGATATTTTCTGTTCTTGTTCCTTTATCTTCTTTTCAATATCCTCATTGACTTTAGACCATGATAGGAAAAAATTTTATATATCTCCTCCATCACTTAAGGCATTCTGGATGCTCTTTATGCTAATTCCTAGTATCAACCTATCACTCCTTATCAGATTCTTAACTTGACTGAATTTCTTGTTCAGAAATTCTTTATGAAATTTTGCCTCTGTAGATTTTTCAAAAACTCAAAGTGTGAGTTTACTAAACTTACAAGATTTTTTAGATGTCTAGAGGGGGGATCATTTTGATTCTTCTGATCGGTTGGCATTAATTTCTCCAAAATTCCAGTTGCAAGCCCTAGTAGTTCATTGTCCTCCATGTGGGACTTTAACATCTTTTCTCTAGCCTTTACTTGGGTGAATGATGTTATTTTCATCAATTGAATTGGAGAGAAAGCATCTAGATTGGCTAGGCCTTAGAGTAGCTTGGGCTTATCAAGTTCCATCATTTATTTTTCAAGAAGACTTTTTACTGCATCCACAATGTCTCTTCCAACCATTTCAGAATAATCCTTTTGTTCTCCTAATTTCTCAGTATCTACTTTAGGTGTTTTAACATTCGCACCATCTTCTTCTGCCTTATCCTTCTTTCCTTCTTCTTCTTCTTTCTTTGTTTTACTCTTCTCTATGTTTTCTTCAGAGGGACTCTTTTCTATTTGCTTACCACTTGCTACCTGATCTAGAGGGTTCTATGTGGTTGCAATATCCTCTTCTTTTCCAAAGTGATCAGGTGGACAGGTTACCCCTGCATCAACTATTCTGTCTACCATTTCTATGTCCTCTTGATTGACTTGTTCCTCTTCCTGAACCTCTCCAATTTTTAGATTTGATGAGTCAAATCCAACATTAGTCTCTTCATAGATTAACTCAAGAGGATCCAAATTAACACTTTGGTCATCAATTCTTTGGTTAATCTCTTCATCTTGAGCTTCCAATTCCAGAACTAGAGAATTGTCTTCTTCAACTTGTTTCTCTAAAATAATAAAATACGTGTTCTTGTCTATGGCCTTTCTTAAAATTTCCTCTGTTTCTTTTGCAATTTCCTTAGTTTCACCAAGCATAAGTTTGTTCATCCGAACTTTGCTTCTGAATTTATCTTTGACTTCTCAGAGGATTTTGTTTGCTTCTTTTCTAGTCATCACAGGGCACAAAGTGGAGAGAACATACTCTCTGAGTTCCATGTCTTTATCCTTAGCTACTTCTTTCCTCATTTCCAGGACTTTCCTTAAGCTTTTAGGGAGTTCTTGTAAAATTTCCAATAGAGCTCTATTGAATTTATTCAAATATGTGATGATGGCATCTTGCAAGATTTTCTTAGTTGCCTGATCAAAATTATCATAGTAAACTCTGACAGGCTTTAAATTTCCATGAACAGTGATTGTCTTTACAGTTTCATCAATAGTCATAGAGACCTTGCTAGTGACTAGCTTGTTACTTTCCTTGTTTCTTCTGAAAGGCTGGTCTTCAGAAGTCTTCAAAGTTCTAGCCTTCTTGGATCTTATTTCTTTCACTTATTCATGTGTCTATGTCTCTCCATCATCTTTTGTGCTCTTGTGGGTTCTTGTGGCCTTGGTTTTCTTTCTTTTTCCTCCATCATCAGATGGAGTGGCTTCAGACTTTTTAGTGGAAGTGGAATTGAGTTTCTCAGCAAGAGTTGTAGAACTCCTTGTCTTCCTTGAGAAGCTTGGTGGGATTTCCAAAGCGACTGCCGGGTCACTTTCTGCTTTTTCTTCTATATTTTGCTCATTACTTTTCTTCATCTTTTTAATTCTTTCTATGTTCTGCTTTACTGCCTCCTTGGTTAGGACAATTCTCTTAGCATACCTTTCAACTTGTCTCTGCACTTTCCTTTTGGTCTCAGGCTATCTGAGTTCCACATGCAATTTTAGACTTAGTTCCTTCTATGTTCCAAACCTTTCCACAAAGGTATCTTTAGGTGTGTTTAAAAGATGCTGAGCATACATATCCAAAACTCTTTCATCCACCTCATAACCCATAGGTATTATCCAAATTGTCCTTGGTTCTACAACTTCCATCAAGCACTGGTCTATGTCAACCATGAAACATATGTCATTTTTGGTGTAGAAGCACCCAATCCACAGTGGCCTCCATGAGGCATTAACTGTTTACAGTTCATTTTGATGTTTTCAATAAGGTCCTAAGCTGACCATTCAATGTAATAAGGTCTGTTCGACCAATGCATGTTAATTTAGTTTGTATCTAGGTTTATGTTGTAAGTCCCAAGGACATTTGTCGATCTGTAATCTCAAAGTTGTTAGACAGTTAGGAAGTTGTTAGGTAGTTGGAGGTTGTTAGATCTCCCAGCTGCTTGGACTAGTCTCCCAGCCACTTGGACTAGTCTCCCAACCACTTGGAGTCAAGTCAGTACTATTGAGGGTAAGTAGATAAATGCCCCAAGATCAGATCGATTGTGATCATGATAAATAGTTGTAATCAGTTGTAGTTGAGTTTAGATCTAATCAGAGTGTTTGTAGTTGTAAGCAGAGCATCTGTGCATGTACATGTTCTGAACGGCATAATAAAATTCTATGTTGTACATCTTTCTGGCATTCGAATTCATTGTACAATCAATTTTCTATTTTGAGGCTGAGATGGGTTCTTAACCCATTCCACCGGTTAGATTTCTTTGAAATCGGTGGAATGGCTGTACATATCGATTTGTGTTTTCATTTTGTTTTTCTATTTGTTCGATTTCATGCTTGCAGGATTGTGTATGGGATGCATTGACAGATCCTAGCATTGTCATGTGCTAGGTTGGCAGGGTGCAAAGATCTATATGATTGTAGTAGAAACAGATCTGTGTAATCGCAGGGTTTATAGTGGATCAAATCGGTGAAATTATGTGTTGTTCTATCAGATATACAATCTGTGTGTATATTGCAATTGTATGTCAGATATACATTCTATGTATGTATCGCAGTTGTATGTTTGTGTGTATCTCACAAATGTTTATCATGGTTGTATGTGGCGGATGTACATTGTAAATGTACAAGTGTATCAGCATACGAAGGAGAGATAAAGTTGAAGCTTCCGATCGACATACAAGGAAGTCAATGGTTTGGTCAAACCCATCAAATGCATATCTGAATTGCATGTTGTGAATGTACATTGGGTTTATATACAAAGGAGGTCAACGATCAAATGTACATTTGGCGAAGCATGTTGTATGTTGAGAACATACATTGGGTTAAGACATTGGTCGAATGTATGTTATGAATGCATGTTCCAAATGCATATTCGGGTTGTATGTTTCGATTGTATATCACGAATATCCATCACGCACATACATTGTGTTAATGTACAAAGGGTGAAAGGTGGCGACGGTAGAGGAGACCGGTATTCACAGGTCATGCGATGTATGTATGAGTGTTTGGCATAAGGGTAGAGTGGCACGCCGAAGTCAATGCATATTGCGAATGTATATGCATATTGCGAATGTACATTGGGTAAAGTATCTGCGGCAGATACAAATGTTGAAGACATACGTCGAAGTGAGGAATGTGATTGGAGGAAGGACGTTTTGGTCGGCCGATAGTGCATAATCTTGTCGATAGGCAAATAAAACATAGACATACAAAGGGAAATGAATGTTAGGGGTTAGGGCTCTGCATCATATTGGTATCAGAGCTCAGCAAAAGATCTGGGCTATTGTTTGTTGATTTTGTCACTAAGAAGGCAGGAGTAGAAGGATTGAGAAGTTGACAAGATGCCTCCGAAAGGTAATGGTACTGCTAGAGAGTTGCAGGAGATGAAGGAAAAACATGCTAAAGAGATGAGGAAGATGAAAGAGCTTGCAGAAGCACTTCAAGCCAGGCTTGCAGCCTTGGAGACAAAGAAAAGAAGGGAAGTGGAAGACAGTGAATTAGAAAAAGAAGATGATGGTGAAGAATTTGAAGATGTAGATAAAGATCTGAATCCTGAAGATCAAAGATTTGCAAAACTATTAAGGATAGTTCAGAATGACAAACCTAAGGTAAAGATTGATGTTCCAAAGTATAATGGAAGTTTAAATGAAGAAGAGTTACTTGATTGGATTACTGCATTAGATAATCATTTTGAATGTGAGGAAATCCCTGAGTAGTAGAAAGTAAAGATTGCAAAGACCAAATTGGGAGGTCATGCTTTGGTATGGTGGGATTACATACAATCAAAGAGGAGGAAGCAAGGTAAGTCAAAGATTTCTTCATGGGATAAGATGGTAGCAAGAATCAAAGGTAAATTTTTACCCAAGGATTATGAAGTTCAAATGTTTAAGAAGCTTCAATTTTTAAGACAAAAGGAAATGGATGTGAAGGTATATACTGAAGAACTTTATAAATTAAGTATGAGGTCTGGTCATCATGAGAATGAGGTTGAAAAGGTTGCTAGATACTTAGCTGGTTTAAGATTGAACATACATGATGAATTAGTTCTGGCTAATCCTAGGAGTGTGGAAGATTGTTATCAAATGGCAATCAGGATTGAGGAGAAAGTGAAAAGGAGACAAGATAAGTCCATGAGGGGAAAAGGCAGCAATATAAGGGGAAGAGGATCAGCCCCTACACCAAGACAAACCAATGAGGATCAAGAAGAAACTGGTAAAGGACAAGAATAGTCTAATTTCAGAGGTGGATGGAAAGGCACAAGAGGCAGATTTGGAAGTGGTAGAAGTTCTAATGTTTTCACTGGGAGATGTTATCATTGTAATGAAATTGGCCACACAACATTCAAATGTCCAGAAAGGCAAGGTTCATCATCAAGAGGTGATAGGAAGAATGATAAGAGGGTTCAACTTGTGCAGGAAGAGGAGGTAGGTGAAAGTGTTAACTCTCCAATGGGAAGTACAGCCCCAGCTCAAGATGGAGAATCATTGATGCTAAGGAGAACAGTCTTGAAGACATCCAAGGACATGCTACAAAGGAAAGCACTTTTCAAGACCAAATGCAAAACCAAGGGTAAACTATGCAAGGTAGTAATAGATTCTGGTTCTACAGATAATATGGTATCTCAAGAAATGGTGGATAAACTAAAACTGGAAAGGATTCCTCATCAAAATACTTACAAAGCATCTTGGGTGAGTGATAATCAATCAATTTTGGTATATGAACAAGCATATGTTGATTTTTAGATTAGAGAATATCAGGATAGGGTTTTGTGTGACATATTGCCCATGGAATGTTGTCACCTACTTTTAGGTAGACCATGGCAATTTGATAGGAGAGCATTGTATGATGGATATGCTAACACATACACCATCAAGAAGGATGGGAGAACTTTTGTGATGACACCATTGCAGGAGGATGTCGAAGCAAAGAAGGCAGCCAAGCTTATTTTAGTAGGAAAGAAAGAGTTTGTGGAGATGCCTACAATAGAAGACATAAAGGCAGTTGATGATACCTCAAGGAATGGGATTGTTGGGGATCACAATTTGAAGATGATTTCAATTTTGACTGATGGACATCAGATGGATCAACAAAAGGTCAAGGAGCAGGTTCGCAAGTAGCCACCTATTGATTGGAAAGACAAGGATGTTATCATAGTAGGGACAATTGTTTGTCCTCTCAACCCCCAAAGAGTTGAAAGGAAAACATGTTATGCCATAGCAGCAATACAAGAAGCATTTCCCAAGGTTTATAATGCAAGGGTTCATGCAGAACTGATAGTAAGAAAGAATGGTGTGAGTAGAGCCTACAATGCAGTTCAGAGATCATGGGGCAGACATGAGATAGCAGAAGGTAAAGGTGGAGCAAGATAAAGACCTAACTCATGTGGCATGAGTTCTTTTCGCGGTGGGGTGTATGGTGTAGGAGCACCCAATCCACAGTGGCCTCCATGAGGCATTAACTATTTACAGTTCATTTTGATGTTTCCAATAAGTTCCTAAGCTAACCATTCAATGTAATAAGGTATGTTCGACCAATGCATGTTAATTTAGTTGTATCTAGGTTTATGTTGTAAGTACCAAGGACATTTGTTGATCTGTAATCTCAAAGTTGTTAGACAATTAGGAAGTTATTAGGCAGTTGGAGGTTGTTAGATCTCCCAGCCGCTTGGACTAGTCTCCCAGCCGCTTGCAGTCAAGTCAGTACTATGGAGGGTAAGTAGATAAATGCCCCAAGATCAAATCGATTGTGATCATGATAGATAGTTGTAATCAGTTGTAGTTGAGTTCAGATCTAATCAGAGTGTTTGTAGTTGTAAGCAGAGCATCTGTGCATGTACACATTCTGAACGACATAATAAAATTCTGTTGTACATCTTTCTGGCATTCAAATTCATTGTGCAATCAATTTTCTATTCTGAAGCCAAGATGTGTTCTTAACCCATTCCACTGGTTAGATTTCTTTGAAATTAGTGGAATGGTTGTACATATCAATTTGTGTTTTCATTTTGTTTTTCTATTTGTTCGATTTCATGCTTACAAGATCGTGTACGTGATGCATTGACAGATCCTAGAATTGTCATGTGCTAGGTTGGCAGGGTACAAAGATCTGTATGATTGTAGGAGAAATAGATCTATGTAATCGTAGGGTTTACAGTGGATCAAATCAGCAAAATTCTGCATTGTTCTATCAGATATATAATATGTGTGCATATCACAATTGTATGTCAGATATACATTCTGTGTATATATTGCAGTTGTATGTTCATGTGTATCTCGCAAATGTTTATCGCAGTTGTATGTGGCGGATGTACATTGTAAATGTACAAGTGTATCAGCATACAAAGGAGAGAGAAAGTTGAAGCTTCCGATTGGCATACAAGGAAGTCAACAGTTTGGTCAAACCCATCAAATGCATATCTGAATTGCATGTTGTAAATGTACATCACAAATGTACATCAGTTTTATATACAAAGGAGGTCAATGGTCAAATGTACATTTGGCAAAGCATGTTGTATGTTGAGAACATACATTGGGTTAAGGTGTTGGTCGAATGCATGTTATTAATGCATGTTCCGAATGCATATTCAGGTTGTATGTTTTGATTGTATATCGCGAATATACATCGCACACATACATTGTGTTAATGTACAAAGGGCAATCGGTGGAGACGGTGGAGGAGACCGGTATTCATAGGTCATGTGATGTATGTATGAGTGTTTGGCATAAGGGTAGAGTGGAACACCGAATTCAATGCATATTGCGAATGTATATGCATATTCTGAATGTACATTGGGTAATGTATCTGCGGCAGATACAAATGTTGAAGACATACGTCAAAGTGAGGAATGCGATCGGAGGAAGGACGTTTTGGTCGACTGATAGTGCATAATCTTGTCGATAGGAAAATAAAACATAGACATACAAAGGGAAATGAATGTTAGGGGTTAGGGCTCTACATCAATTTTCATACTTCTCCACAATTGTTTTAGGGATTCTCTCCTTTGCTTGCATTAAACTTTGGAAGTTTTTGAAGTAGCCCCAAATGGCAGTCCTTTGGGCTTGGGAGTCACCAAGGCTGAGAAGGTGGTCTCTTATTTGCCATGCTATTGGTCTGTTAGTTGTCCAATGTACACTTTGAATTCTTGGTATTTTATTCATAAAATAGATAAACAAGCATATAATCAAGGAACCATATTTGAAGGAATTTTTCTTATCTTTCTTTATCTTGCTCAAATTTTCAATCAATTGATTTCATAGTACTTCACAAAGATCATAATCAACATTTTCTTTCAACATTTGATAGGCTGCATATATTGCAATTCCAGAGACAGAGTTTTCTCTGCTGGAGTGGTAAATTTTGTACCCAATCACCATGGAGGCGAATTTGACATCTAGTTCTATAATATCATTGATAGCCATCACCCTTCTATCAAACTTGGCACCGGTAGAATCAATCACTGTCTGGTTTTTCATGGCTTTTAGTAAGGGCAATCCACCAGTTGAATTTAATTTGGTTACAATCTTGATGACATTCTTTGTGATCTTGAATGGTTTCAATAACCATATGAACTCATCATGTATTCGGCTTAAAATATATCGAACCCATTCATTTTCATCAAATGCCGAAAACCTAATGACTTGCGGAAAATGTTTGCTTTCTAGGGCCTTGTATTCTAGTTTCAATTTGTGGCTATCATCTGTTAAGTAGTTGTTAAGCAAATCCAAGAGTTTTAGGTCTCCAAATTCATCTATGTTATAGTGGATATATGCCCTAATATCCTTAATATGCAGTACACCATGTGGAACCTCAAAGAATGCACCCAACAATTCAACTTCAACTGATTTGTGTGGATGCTTCTTAAATATTGGTCGGGGCCTTTCAGTTACATCAACAACTAGAGGAGTAGCCATATGTAGAAATTGAGAACTCAAAAGGTTTCACAGGAAACATGAAATACCTTGTTACGCAGATTAGGGTTTTGCTTGGGAATCCTTTTCTCGCTTCTAAATTTTGAGAATTCTTAGCTCTAAGCTCATCCACTTCTTTCTTCTTGATTTCTCCAGATGCAAAGTGTTTCAAATGAGGAATGAATGACCCTTTTAAGCTTTGCATCACCTAATTTTCCTTTGTAATAAATGCTCTACCCTAGCACATCCATGTTGATGGTGTTTTTAGCATGCAACAACGCAGGTGTGATTGTTGGTTTCACACCTCTCTTGAAAAGTATCTTACCTAGGTAAGACTACTCCAAGGATAATACAGCTAGGTCTTAGCTTGCTTGGAATTTCTCAATGGTTATGTTCTAGCTGTACCTGCAAGGGGTCTTACATGCAACCTGCAAATCTTCAGGTTTGGGGCAGCAAATACACATAAACCCTATTATGGTTTTTAGCTGATCGACAAGGTAAGATGCTACTAAAAACTTTCTATCTAACAACTAATCCGTGGGTTTAAAAAAAATGCAAAAGGTTTAGGGTTTTAGAAGGGTCCTAAGTGACATTCACAATGCAAGGGTTGTCTTCAGTAGACAAATATTCCAAACTTTAAACCAATTTTCTGAGTTACCAAACTGAAATGGGTGTTACAGTGTTGCAGAAAACGGTGCTATCTTCAATGGAAGTCGAAAGATTTTCAAACCACATTCATTCATTAAATACTTGATAAATGGCGCAACTTAACTCACAAAATGCAGTTGAACTTCAGCACAAATAATAAGCCCAGACTAACTTTACACAGTTATTTACCATCAGCAAACAACTAAAAGTATGGACTTGGAACATTCATCAAATACTGCAACAAACCATTAACATCATAAAAGCACAACTAATCTAACTATGGGAGAGCAAGAAGCAAACCATGAAAACCACAATGAATCAACACAAGATACAAATTCTCAGAAATACTACAGAAACTTGCTTTGTATTCATTCAAATGGCACAGAGTCAACAATTTGGCATCAAAAATCTCTCTTACAAAAAGTGGAAATGGCAGCCCTTTATATAGAAAGCAGCATACCCTAGCTCTCAAATGAACGGTGGAGATTAACTCAACACCGACGGTCCAGATTACATCAAGAATAACCCATATTAATTCTTGGATTACATTTTGTCTTTTATGAAAAAGATGAAAAAAACAGCCCCAGATACATTGAATCTAGTCATTTTGACTAGCCAACTCAGTATACTAGTGAAAAGGCTCATTTTGTAAGTAAGGAGAAGACAAAAATGAGTCACATGCTGTCCAGATACATCAAGTTTATAATAGTGACGGGATTGAATCACTAAAATATTCAAATAGTATTAAGATTCTTTATCCAAATCGATGCTATCCTCGCTGGCCATCTTATTTCGATAGGTCAGCCATGCTTCAAGTGCCAGATTGAAGTCAGATGGGTCTGGATCCTTCAAATTATGTACCTTGTAATTGAATACCTCCAGTTCCTGACTGAATCTGGTGTATATCCTTTCAAAATCTGCCTCTGCCCTGTGGAATGCTTTGAATTCAGCTCTGAGGTCACTTGTTTTATCCAGCCATTCTTCTGTGCTTAGTGCAGTGTCTTCAAATAATATAACATGCAGCTTACCTTTCCATTTCTTTGCTTCAAAAGGAGCATAATCATCAAAAGACTCCTCCCTACAGCTTCTCAAAGCATCACTGATATCGTATATGACAGATCTTAGTTCTTTGTCGGCTGGTTTGTATGCCTCCTTTACTTGTTCAAAGGTTTCCTTCCTCAGAAGTAACTGTTGATACCATTCAATAGCCTTTGGGAGCCTATCCCCATTTAAAATATTTTCTGTAACCAAGGTTTGAGCTGGTAATTCTCGGATACCCTTAATTCGCAGATACATGTGAGAGTAATATTCGTCAAAAGAATCACATTCATCACACAAATCCTTCCATTTTTTATGCAAATCCACCGCTTGTTGGTGGGCTTGAGCAGAGGCAGTTATGGCGTCGCATCCTACCTCAAAAACACCTATCAACCAATTCTCGATGCCTTGAGACTTTGACCTTACCTCGCTCAATTTCGCCATCTCATCGGTAGATAAGAAAGTAGGCACTGTCCTTATATCACCTCCTGCATCTACTGGCTTTACCAGAAATTGAAGGCATGCTCTGAGCTCCTCATTCTACCGTTTTAATTCCTTTTTGGACATTTCATCCTTGTTCCAAAATTGACGTAACTAATCCCTTGAAATCATCCACCCTTTGAGCACGGGTGGTTGGGCCTAAATCAATTGTAGATATTACATAATCTTCCACCCTGACCTGATCTATTGTTACGTCAGCCGGAGGGACTGCTACCTCCGCGATCCTTGAGCCTGATTCGCTCTTGTAGATCCTTGATTGAACCTTAGCCTTTTTCTATTTTTGAGGCTTTTGAGCCTGCGATAGGATGGTGCTTAAATCAATTTGCATTACTTCAATCTGGGGTTCTAGATACACCATCCTACCTTGCAGCCATTCGGGAGCAGAAGATTTGTTCAACTCAGTAGCTCCATCCTTATCTGACAGCCAATTCTTTAGAAGGTTCTCGTTCTGGCTCAGGACTCTTCTCCTTCTCTCCTTGGGCCAATTCATTCAGGCTTTCAATCACATTCTCCCGCACAATCTTCAAAACTTCTTCTGTCGGATCCTTGCTTGGGGGACTATCAAATATATCAATTATTTCTACGCCGTCTGATGTGTCGAGGAGGCTTTTATCATTTACACTTGTCAATACTTCCTCATTCTTGTCAGTCATTACTTCATGCTCCTGCAACTCCAATTCTGCGCACACTTTCTCTATACTAGTCAACAAAGGTACTTCCAATGATCCCGCAGGCATTTGTGAAATGGGGACAGCAGAAGAAATTGTGAAGGAAGGCGTACTAATTTGGGTCAAATTAGCTAAGGCTGGTGATAAGGAAGAGGAAATGGTAAAGGGTGAAGAAAAATCCAACAAAGGCAACGAAAGTGGGGGCGATAAGATGGTTGATACGGGAGGCAATGGTAAGGGAGAAGAAAGGGTAGATGTAGTAGAGGGATATGTAATGGCAAGAGTGGGAGAAATAGGGTTGCTGGGATCACTGGAGGAGATTGCCAGTGAGCAGGAAGTGGTAGTAATGCCAGAGGTAGGAGAAGCAGAAGGAGATGATTCCTGCACTGTGACAACTGAAGTGGTGGGAGAAGTGGATGAAACGGAGGAAGGAGGAGGGATAGAAGTAGAAAGGGTGGAAGTTGAGACAACAGTTCCTGTATCTGGTATGGGGGATTGGGTAGTTGAAGGAATTGGATCATCTTTGGTTGCAACATCCTCCTTGCTCGTCGCTTTCACTTTCACCTTCTTGGCCTTGGAGGCCTCCCCAGCACTACCTGGCATGTCTTTCCTTTTAGAAGCTCTGGCCCTAGTAGAAGGAGGTGGATCTTTCTTCTGGGGAGACCTTACGGGAGGCTTCCTTACTTTTCCCGCCCTCGTTGCCAAAGGGGCATGTTCCTCAATGTCTGAATCTTTCTCCCTGGTTGGCTCTATATCATCTGTTACTAGTATGGGCTCATCTTCCTCTCCGCTGGAGTCTTTGTCCGATTCTACTACCGCGTAGGTCAATTGGACTCCTTGCCCCCTCAGGACACCTACCTGCGCTCTGACCCATGCTTTACTTAATCTAATTGGCTCCTTCATAATCACATCCAAGGAGCTTTCTTCAGCGTTTGCCCAATTGGGTAATGGGATAGGTAGGTGGTATTGTGCCTCCCATGGACCTCTGACCATGACATTCTCATCATCCTGTAATTGGTCCGGTACTGCCATTATATTGAATTTCTTAATAAAATCCAAGGATAGCCTTGCATGCGCCTTTTTCATGACCTCATAGTCATTAGGGCAGTTGGCCCAGAAATCTTCAATATGGTCCTTGTGAAACAGATTTTTGCTTACGAACTTCTCCATTACTTGATTCGGGTCAAAGTGACTCCTAGCATTGTAATAGTGTAAGTTCAGGAGTTGGAGCTCTTTATCCAAATATTCAGCTGAGGCGATAGAGGGGCATGCGTAGAGTCCTTTGCCAAACTTGATGGGGAACTGGACATTTGTTCTGTGCAGGTGCTTGAGCTTTTCCGCGCATGGTATTAGTTGCCTAGACAGTTCTAGGAGCACTATCTTATCATCGGGGTATCTTGGCAACCTGTATGCCATCCCAGTAAAGCCTTGTACTCTGATATATGTAAATTTCTCAAATTGGATATACCACCGACCATATTGGATTACTTCGTTCATGGCCTTGTACTGAGACGAAGTCAACTGAGGATAGCATTCATACACCTTGTCCTGCATCTTTTCATCATTTCCAATTTCTCCAACCTTGGACAATCTGTCGTAATAATTCATTCTTGCCAATGCATAAACGACGTAGGATGTCCACCTGAAATACTTTTTCTCATTGAAGTTGTTGAAAGCTTCATGAATATTGTCACTAATGATCTACGACCAATGGAACTTGGTTTCCTTCAGTACTTCTGAAATTATGATAAACATCCAATCTTCAAAGGTGGAAGCAGTTGGCAACCCATATACTTTGCTCAAGAAAGTTATGATATCCCCAATCTCATCGTGGAAATCACTTCTATATAATACTATGGGGAGCTTGACGAGAGCAGATTTCTTGCTTTTGACCCAATGGTCATTTATATGTTTCCTGCATCCTTCCACATTCTTATTATATGCTTCCTTGGATGCTTGTCTGTCGGGCATAGTCATGGTTTTATGCCTTGGGATATCCAGCATCTCTGCCAAAGCAGGCAGGGTCAAATTAGCTAGGATTTCTCCGTTAGCTGTCTGTATTTGTCTGGATACAACATCATATCTATCTGCACAACTAGCCATTAACTCTGCACATTAAACTGAGGTTGGGAAGGCAGCTGCTTGTCCAAGCCCACTATCCCTTAGTCTCTTGGCTCGGGGAGTTGGAGTGGGTCCGAAGATTTTGAGTCTAAAATCATCTAGGTCGATATGACCTAGATCGGTGTCTCCCACATTGCTCCACCCAGAGTGGATTCTAGTCTCTAGAGGTATCCCTTTGAACTCATACTTCATAGGTTGAGCCCGTGCAGTCATCTAATCTGCAAAACCAGACCTTATAAGCTTGGTACGAAGTCAGCTCCCTAATATACTCCTAGGATTAGATAAACCAACATAAATCTACCATTCATTATAAGCATGCATTTGAAGGAAAACTAAGTTAACATGAAAAGGCACCGCATGCAAGTAGATATCAAATGTTGCAAAGAATTTCACCTAAAACATCATTATTACTGCATCACAACATTAAATGTATTACTTTGAACAACCGTCTCTAAAGAAACTTCAACAAATTTGGCCATTTAGAGGGTTTTGCGCCAATTTGAAGGTTGTCTGACCTTGAGGAAGAAAAGTGCTATAATTGAAGCTGTCCGACCTTGGCAGGGAAATAGGGTAGGTCCGACCTTGAATTAGGGTATGTCCTTTGTGTCCTGGATTTTGCGCTATTTTCAGGGGTATCCGACTTGAGCGGGATTTGGAGGTCTCCGACTTTCGATGGTTTGCAAGTCGATCGGTGGGCAATCTAGCACAAAACAATTGTTGGTACAACATGGCTTCTTTCTGCGCAGAAATTAGGTCGGTCTGACCTGCGTGGGTTTCGACGGGGTCCGACCAGGTTGGATACAAGGTATTTTAGCGCAGGGTCAGATGGAGGCAATTTTAGCGCAAAAAGTTTGAGGAGCCCTTCCGGCGGGGTTTTCGGGCAGCACCGACTTCGCAGGGGAATGTTCATCATCTGACTAGGTCGGATACAAGGTACTTTAGCACAGGGTCGGACGGAGGCAATTTTAGCGCAAAAAATTTTCTGAGTTGTGGAAACTTTGAAATCGTCTGACCCAGTTGAAAATGGCATATTGGTCGCGAGGGTCAGATGAAGTCAATTTTAGCACTTTTGGGCGCTAGGCTTTTGGCACTAAATTCCTAGATGTCAGACCAATTCAAATGGCTTTGGTGTTGAAGGTCGATTGGAGGCTGATTTAGCACCGACTTGGTGTGCGGAGGTTGTAGAGATTAAACCCAAAAAGTTTAAATTCATCTAAGTCACCCCGGTTTTTGGTCTCTTACCAGAATTCTAGTCTAGGGTTTCAAAATTGAAGGGCTAAATTCACCAAAACCTAACCTAGAAATATCGTTTATCAGCAATCATCATCAAAAGAGAAAACCCTAAGGGCCACTGGAAGTCGAAAAAACCCAAAAACTTGAAATAAAGAGGGTTAGAACCCTACCTACAATAATGGCGGCGCGGATTCGAACTTGCAGGGGGAGGTCGCGGGTTCAAGCTCGGGTGATGTCGACAGGGAAGATCGGAGCTCGAGATGTGCAGTCAGAAAAATGCGATTAAAATGAGTTAAAACCCATTTAATTCCCTATTTAAACCACATTGATCCGTCATTAACACTCGGGAGTACGGACTGTCAGCGCAGATTTTTGGTTGGTTCGACTTGGCGGAGAAATTGGAGGTCTCCAACCTGGTCGGTCGAGGGAAAATTCAGCGCGAACCTGAGAGGTTCAACTTGCCCTACTTGGCAGGATTTTCCAACTCATCTGACCTGTGGGGCTTTTTTGGGGATCCGACCAAGTCGGAGGTTGATGCTTTTAGCGCAAGGTCAGTTGGAACGAACTTTAGCGTAGAAGGTCCGACAGAGGGAGAATCAGCGTAAAGGTCGGAGCGACAGGGTTTTGGCGCATAGGTCGGTTGAGGCCAGTTTTAGCACTAGGTCTGACAGACTGGAAATCAGCACAAAGGTCGGTTGAGGCCAGTTTTAGCGCAAAATACTAAATCAAGGACCTCAAAGGGAAAATAACAACCCACCCTAGCAGGTTTTGAAGTGATTTTTCAATGTAATCTTTCTATCTAGGGCATAAATACTTTAGACCATACAACCACTTTGAGAGATCAGAAAACTAAATGACTCACTAGCCAAAATAAAAGAGGGGGGTCCCCATGTTTAGCATGGGGCGTGTGTACAAGGCACAACAAATGGCGACTCTGCTGGGAATGCTCCAGAGCATTTCTAAGATAAACGTTAGTTTGAACCCAGAATCTTCAGTTTCCCACACATTAGACGAGAAAGCATGGTGCCTTGTCAAAGAATCAAAGACCGCTAACCAGTGCATCCCTCCATATCCTGAAAACCTGAGTGTGTGCAATTGCAT
Organism: Cunninghamia lanceolata; assembly: GCA_027924645.1. Classification (NCBI taxonomy): domain Eukaryota; kingdom Viridiplantae; phylum Streptophyta; class Pinopsida; order Cupressales; family Cupressaceae; genus Cunninghamia; species Cunninghamia lanceolata. The sequence continues at coordinate 850,841 of BSBN01001040.1, read as the reverse complement.
TCATTCCCATCCCTCGGCAACTAAGTTCACCCAAGATCCCTTGTGCTAAGTTATAGAGTTGGGATTATTTTACCACCAGAAGAACACTCTGATTCTGAGATGTGATGAGTCTAGATAGAAGCAAATGATGATTCTTCTGGTAATAACTCTTTTGCAATGACATTCTTTCTTGATAATGCCTTGGATGATCTATGATGCTAATAATCCTCAGATAACAGTCTTCATGTGAGAGTATTCAAATGATAACCTTTACATTGATACCTTGTAGTGGGTCTGGTGTTGAAAAACACCTTTTATTTTTACCCGATAGGCCAACAGTACTTAGTGCTTCTTACCACTCTCATTTAGATCTGCAGAACTAGTGTTGGTGGAAGAATGGAGCCCAAGATTTTCACTTAACACAAGGTCACTCAGACTTGCTTAGCTATTTTAGGATTATTTTAAGTGTGCGAGATATATGGTTATAAAATACTTCAGGTGCACCGAATAACGACTCCTTTCCAATGAACAAACATCGTATTTCCTGGCATAACAGCGGAACCCACAGCAAGACCTAAGCGGAAACCTTGGCTTCTCAAAGAAATATTCCAGATTACTTACCCGTCAAAGAAGCCCTTGTAGGTCTGCACAATTGCCACCACGTCAGAAACAAGGACCCCGCGACAAAGCAGACGCAGCAAACGAAAGCAAAAGAACAACCGAACGAAACAAAACACCCAACCCAAAGGAGAGCAAAAAGCAAGACAGCAAAAGCAGGAAAGCAAACTAAACTAACAGCAACCTAAACTAACCAAAGCAAACAAACCTTTAACTATATACACTAGAACGAGACATAAATGTCTCTTAGGCCTGGAAGTAGTGCTTCAAGAACTGGCCATTGACAGGCAATGGTAGCTCCTCACCAATAAGGCTCTTGAGTCAATATATATTGTCCACCAGGATCTCATAGATCTGGTAGGGACCTAACCAAAGTTTGTCGAACTTACCATGTCCTCCCTTTCTCTCATGGGCCTTATCCCAGTATAGGACCAGATCAAAAATATGGAAAGCTTTAATTTTGGCTCTCTTGTCGAACCATCGTTTTACTACGTCCTGATGTTTGGCAAAGTTTTCTAAGGCTGCATCGCGTTTTTCTTCAAGGTGCAATAGCTGGGTCAATCGTGAGGACAATTGGTTGTTAGCTTCGAGGTATTCTTACATAAATTGAAGTACTTGGATTCTCAAATGAATGGGAAAGATGGGCTCAATCCCATAAACTAGGTGATACAGGGAGGTGTTCAGGGCGGCTTTGTGTCAGATTCTATCAGCCCATAAAGCGAACCTAAGCTGAGTGTGCCAATCTCTGGGGTTTTTGTTCAAAAGTCTCTTAATGACTTCAAGCAGGTTCTTGTTTGTTGATTCAGCTACCCCATTCCCTTGTGGATAGTAGTTGGATGAGAACTTGAGAGTGATCCCATAGTCGAATGCCCAGTTAGAGAAACGCAATGATGAAAAGGCGGGGCCATTGTCACAAACTAAAGCAAATGGACAACCAAATCTAGTGATAATATGCTTTTCAATAAATTCGACAACTACCTCCGTGGTGCATTGCTTACAAGCTATTGCCTCAGACCAGCGAGTACAGTAGTCAGTAGCGGTCAGAATATACCTGTGGCCCACAGAAGAAGGTGGATTGATCATATCGATGAAGTCAAGGCCCCACTGAGCAAATGGTCATACCTCCACTACCAGTTGCAGTGGCATGGCTGCGTGGCGTTCTCTATGTGCAGCGGTTTGACATATATGACAGGTTCTCACATGTAAATGCGCATCCTTAAACAATGTTGGCTAGTAATACCCAGCTCGAAGAACCTGATTAGCTGTCGAATGTGCTGACCCATGTCCTGTCCCGAACCTCTCGTGAAAACTAGTTAGTACCTGATCAACTTCTGATTTGTCCAAACACCTTAGATAAATACCCTCGTGGTTCTTCTCGTAGAGGACAGATCCTTTTATCATGTAACTACTACTTTTGAGCTTGAGAGCTCTTCTCTGTACCGAATTTAGTTGTTGTGGGCAGCGTTGATTAAGTAAATAAAATATTATATCTCCATACCATTCATCCTTTGAAACATCCTCCAATAGGTACTGTTGAGAAACTAGGTCGGGTCCTACCTCAGCCATTGTTTTAGTCAAAGCTTGGCCTCTTACCAATCTCATGGGTTGAATCTCTATGTCAAATTCCTATAATATGGTGACCCACTTCCCTCTTCTTTCTCCTAATTCACTCTGCATTAGCAGTGCTTTGACTGCTGCATCTAGAACTATGGCAGTAACTTGACTTCTCAGGATATAGTGATGAAATTTCTTGACTGCTTTGACCAGAGCATACGCCTATTTTTCCACATTTGGATACCTTAGTTCTGCGTCTTTTAATGGAGTACTCATGAAAGCAATGGGCCTTTCATCGTCAACTGACCTCTTTTGTGTCAACATCGCTGCGCAAGTATGTTCTGAAGCAAATGAGTATATGTGAAATGGCAACGTATAATCGGGGCTGACCAAAACAGGTGCGTTGGATATAGCTTGCTTAATTTCTACGAAGGCAGCCTTAGCTTCTGGGGTCCAGTCCATTTTAGCATCCTTTTTTAGCATGGCATTGAGAGGTCAAACTATCTTAGCAAACCCTGTGATGAACTTGCGCACAAAGTTGATCTTACCGAAATATGATTTTAGTTCCTTTTTACTAGCCGAATGGGCAATCTTGAGTATTGCTTGGATCCTATCTGGATCAATGGATATTCCTTGGTCAGATATCACATGCCCCAATAGCTTTCCTTCAGTTACCCCAAAAATACACTTCTTAGGATTAAGTGATATGCCATAATCCTTACATCGCTGCAACACCTTCCTCAGATCTGCTACATGGTCTTCGCACCTCTTTGAGAACACCGTCAGGTCATCCATGTATATGATTATGCATTTTCCCACTAACCCTTTGAAGGTGACATCCATTGCGCGCTAAAAAGTTGCGCCAGCATTTATCAAACCAAATGGCATCCGCCGGTACGCATAGATGCCCCATTTGCAAGTGAAAGATGTTTTTAATCTATCTTCATCTTCCACCATTACCTGATTATAACCAGAGTATCCATCTAGAAATGACATCATCTGAGACCCATTAACAATCTGCAATACTTCGTCCAATGACGGCAGCGGGTAATTGTCCTTTTTAGAGGCTCTGTTCAAATTACGAAAATCAACGCAGAGCTTGATTTCCCCATTTTTCTTTCGAACAGGAACTAAGTTTGCCACCCACGCAAAATGTCTGACTGGAAATATTATCTTAGCTGATAGCAGCTTTTGAACTTCTTTGAAAATTAGTGGCTCCAATAGAGCATTAACTGGCCTTTGCCTTTGCCTGAAAGGCTTTGCCCCTGGCTTTAGCGGGATTGTGTGTGATAATTGAGGTGTCGTAAGTTTTTAGATCTTCATAACTCCAGGCTATTACCTCATGATAATCTCTCAATGCATGTATGATTCCAGTCCTTTTGTCTTCTATACTGGCTTTTCCAATAAACACGTTCTTCACATCTACCTCCATCCCCAAGTTAAATGGGTCACACTTTCCTCCTAGAGATCCTCCTTTCTTCTGAGTTCCTAGATTATCTATGTCAAACAGTCTTTCCAATTCTACCATTCCTCTGGGGATCGTATTTGTTTTCAGGTTCAGTACTCCTTCCAAATTGATTTCAGCAAGCTCCATCTCTTCTTCATCTATTATCTGAGTAGTGAACACGTCTAATGAGGAAAGGAAATTGAGTATGTGTTGGTCATCCTCAAAAACTTGGAAATTGGTAACGTTATCGGGCATAGATGGAGTAGCCACAAACTCAACAGAAAACTTTTTCAATCCTGCCATGGAAGTGGGTTCCAATGTACTCGTTGTCTGAGCCAAAGCATTTGCAACATGATTTTGCCTCCTGGGAATGACTTGGATGTTAAAACCGTCAAAGCATTCAATCAAATCCCAAACCCCTATTCCTGTACCTATTCAACCTCTTGTCATTACATGAGTACTATTTTCTCACTTGTTTCACCACTAACTCAGAATCACCAAACACCTAGACAATTCTGACCTTTTTCTATAGTGCTAGTAGCAATCCTTGCACCAATGCTTCATATTCAGTGACATTGTTTGTACATGGAAACTGCAGCCTTTGTGATGTTAGAAATGAACTCCCAGTGGGGCTAATCAGCTCAACTCCTACACCAGACCCTTGTCTACATCTTGAACCGTCAAATCTCAAGGTCCATAAGCGAAAATCCCTGTTGTCCTCTCTCTGTCTCCTTGACTTCTCCTGTTTAAGCAGAGGTTCAGACCCCTCCTTCTTCTCAACCGTCGGTTTCTCTTTTGGAATTAAGGGGACCTGTAGTTGCTTTTGCACTTGTTTAATCACCTCTTGACATAGTTGGTAGGTAAATTTAGAATGAGATGTATCATGTATGTGACACCAGTTGGGCGATAATAATTCCTCCATTTGAACCTGCCTCCCAACAGCAGCTTGATCTTGCACAAATCTGGCTACAAAACTATGAAATCCTTCAAAAACTCTGGGCTCGTCCTCCTTTGAAGATTCTCCATCATCAGATTGAATGTATGCCACTGTACCTTTTGGTCTTTCTATCAGAGGTTTAGGAGATCTTAAGCAACTCAGCATAAGAATTTCTTCTGGCGAATTGATGTGGGGAAGGTAGACACCCAAATCAACCTCTGAAAACAAAATTTCGTTGGGCTGATTAAATTCTGTGATCATGTGCTTCATCTTGGGTTCTCTTTCAATACGTATTTGATTAGCTAATCCCTTCCATGGCAACCACATATGAGAGAAATCTGTTGCCATATACCCATTCAAGGTCCTGGACCAATCTCTACTTAAAAGCATACTGTATTGATCTGGAATATCCACCACTTGAATATCGATGTACTGCTGCACCCTAGGATCAGAAGCCAATTGCATGTGTATCCGATTCAGTTCACCAACCACATTCACCTCACTTTTATCTAACTGTGTCACTTTTCTAGAGGACTTGGCTGGAGTGAGTCCAAGCGCCTTGCAGACAGACAATGGCATTACGTTTGTGGAAGCACCAGAATCTACCAAACAATTATGAAGGTTTTTGTTGAAAATCCTGAGTGTTAAGAGGAAAGGTGGACTTTCTCTCCTGTCTTTATACAGCATCATTTTTTGTTCCACATCAGTTACATGTATCCTTTCTTTCCCCTTATCAATGTTATCCTTAGTGACATTTTCTCTTGGTGTATGATCAATCTTGGCTCCAGCGCCTATGTCCTGAAAGAAAGATGTTCTAACCTCAAGTATCTTAAACAACTCATACATAGAAAGACTGACCTTCATCTTTTTAAGCTCATCAGCCACATATTGTCCTATTTTCACCATATCAGCATGTTGGAATTTTTCTGTATCAGCAATGGTACCATGATGTATGGTTTGAAGAGGGGCTTTCGGGGGTTCAGGATTATTGGTAGCCTGAGGATCAGGTGAGATTTGATAACTATTCGGGGGAATGGAAGTGGTGAAAGGGCCTTTTGGCTTGCTACTCCTCAGGTTGTAAGGAGTCTTGTTGTACTGCTAATATGCATTAACTTCCTCAGACTCTTCTTCTTCAGGTTGGTTGTCATCCTGAAATGGAAACGTATAACTATCAAGAACGAGAGCAGCATCATACCTTTGAGAGGGGACAATCTCATACCCAATTGGTGGAGTCTCTTGATTTTCAGCGTTCTGAATTTCCATTTGGAAGATATTGGAAGCAATCTGGAATTCTGGGCAATCCAACTCAGAATGGGCATTAGTGTTGTGCAATCTGCACCAAGTAGATAAGGCAGCTTCAGCTAACATTACGCAACCTCGGGGTCTGGTGTTGCTGTTCTGATTCTCCAAGGGTGAAGGCACTCCCCCATTGTTAGGCCTAGTATTCCAGCATTGATTTGACCGCTGCTGAAAGCTCTAATTTTGATACTAATTTTGATTTGGAAACTAGTTCAGGCCTTGATTCTGTGAGTGCTGCTGGCTCTGGAAATGTTGCTGATTCTGTCCCCTCTGCTGTAAATAAGCATTCTAGTTTTTGAGGTGAGTGACTTCAGCAGTGAGCTTTTTCATCTGTTCAACCAATCATTTGATATCATCTCTGTCTTCCTTGGTCTTGGCCACTTTCAAGGACTGCAGGAAAGGCATTTGTGTTGGAGGCATTTCAGCTACTGGGTTGCCTGGATGGATTACTAAAGCTTGTGTGGCAGTTGGGTTCGGGACTGGGTTCATTAAAGGGGTTCAACTGGCCAATGCATGATTTATCATGGGAATTTGATTTGGCATGGCCACGAGACCTATATGATTCAGCAGGTCAGAGGCTATTTGTCCAAGCTGGGTACTTACTTCGACAGCAGCAGAATATGTTGCGGCTAGACTGGCTGGTACAGGGTTAGCCCTCCTTGCAAACATGGAGGTAAGTTTATCTAGGGTAGCATAATAGATAGGCAGGGCAGCAGCCTGATCTATAGCATAAGGGGCTTGCATACGACTATAAGCTTTCTGGAATCTGTTGTTGAAGGTACTGATCATCTCACCTTCCTTTCACCGAATCTCCACAAAAGAATAGTAAAGATCAGACGGGGTGGTAGGCATACGGAACCTATTCAGAAAAGTAGTCTTCAGATTTGGCCAAGAATTTATGGATGCTGTCAGGAGATTAGCGAACCAGTAGTAAGCTTCCTCCTGCAAAGAATAGGGGAATAGCCGGCATATCACATCTTCATGCTGCACTTGCAACATGAACATATTAGCTTCAAAGATCTTAATGTGTTTGTCCGCGGTCCTATCTAGGTCATGTACCCTGAACTTTGAGCAGAACTTGTCTTGGTTTTTGGGCATGTCATGGTAGTCATTGAACAGAAGAGGGGACTGGTTATTCCCTGCAAAGTAAGCCATGATAGGGGGATTAATGGGAGCTGTAGTAGTATTTCTGGGGGCTGACTGAGCTCGAGGAGCCCTAGGTATTCCTTGATCTCTTCTTGTTCTTCTAAATTCTGTTAGAGATAGCAGCTCTTCTCCAGCTGAGCTGGATCTAGTGTGTCTCTGTCTAGTTTCCAGACTTGCTGATTTTGGCAAAAGCCCTCCTTCTAGCGCCAATTCTATTGATGGTGTTTTTAGCACGCAATAACGCAGGTGTGATTGTTGGTTTCACACCTCTCTTGAAAAGTATCTTACCCTAGGTAAGACTACTCCAAGGATAATACAGCTAGGTCTTAGCTTGCTTGGAATTTCTCAATGGTTATGTTCTAGCTGTACCTGCAAGGGGTCTTACATGCAACCTGCAAATCTTCAGGTCTGGGGCAGCAAATACACATAAACCCTATTATGGTTTTCAGCTGATCGACAAGGTAAGATGCTGCTGAAAACTTTCTATCTAACAACTAATCCGTGGGTTTAAAGAAAATGCAAAAGGTTTAGGGTTTTAGAAGGGTCCTAAGTGACATTCACAATGCAAGGGTTGTCTTTAGTAGACAAATATTCCAAACTTTAAACCAATTTTCTAAGTTACCAAATTGAAATGGGTGTTACAGTGCTGCAGAAAATGGTGCTATCTTCAATGGAAGTCGAAAGATTTTCAAACCACATTCATTCGTTAAATACCTGATAAATGGTGCAACTTAACTCACAAAATGCAGTTGAACTTCAGCACAAATAATAAGCCCAGACTAACTTTACATAGTTATTTACCATCAGCAAACAACTAAAAGTATGGACTTGGAACATTCATCAAATACTGCAGCAAACCATTAACATCATAAAAGCACAACTAATCTAACTATGGGAGAGCAAGAAGCAAACCATGAAAACCACAATGAATCAACACAAGATACAAATTCTTAGAAATACCGTAGAAACTTGCTTTGTATTAATTCAAATGGCACAGAGTCAACAATTTGACATCAAAAATCTCTCTTACAAAAAGTGGAAATGGCAGCCCTTTATATACAAAGTAGCATACCCTAGCTCTCAAATGAACGGTGGAGATTAACTCAACACCGACGGTCCAGATTACATCAAGAATAACCCATATTAATTCCCGAATTACATTTTGTCTTTTATGAAAAAGACGAAAAAAACAGCCCCAGATACATTGAATCTAGTTATTTTGACTAGCCAACTCAGTATACTAGTGAAAAGGCTCATTTTGGAAGTAAGGAGAAGACAAAAATGAGTCACATGCTGTCTAGATACATCAAGTTTACAATAGTGATGGGATTGAATCACTAAAATATTCAAATAGTATTAAGATTCTTTATCCAAATCGATGCTATCCTCGCTGGCCAGCGTATTTCGATAGGTCAGCCATGCTTCAAGCGCCGGATTGATGTCAGATGGGTTCGGATCCTTCAAATGATGTACCTTGTAATTGAATACCTCCAGTTCCCGACTGAATCTGGTGTATATCCTTTCAAAATCTGCCTCTGCCCTGTGGAATGCTTTGAATTCAGCTTTGAGGTCACTTGCTTTATCCAGCCGTTCTTCCGTGCTTAGTGCAGTGTCTTCAAATAATATAACATGTAGCTTACCTTTGCATTTCTCAGCTTCAAAAGGAGCATAATCATCAAAAGACTCCTCCCTACAGCTTCTCAAAGCATCACTGATATCGTATATGACAGATCTTAGTTCTTCGTCGGCTGGTTTGTATGCCTCCTTTACTTGTTCAAAGGTTTCCTTCCTCAAAAGTAATTGTTGATACCATTCAATAGCCTTTGGGACCCTATCCCCAGTCAAAATATTTTCTGTAACCAAGGTTTGAGCTGGTATATCTCAGATACCCTTAATTCGCGGATACATGTGAGAGTAATATTCGTCAAAAGAATCACATTCATCACGCAAATCCTTCCATTTTTTATGCAAATCCACCGCTCATTGGTGGGCTTGAGCAGAGGCAGTTATGGTGTCGCATCCTGCCTCAAAAACACCTATCAACCAATTCTCGACACCTTGAGACTTTGACCTTACCTCGCTCAATTTCGCCATCTCATCGGTAGATAAGAAAGTAGGCATTGTCCTTATATCACCTCCTGCATCTACTGGCTTTACCAGAAATTGAAGGCATGCTCTAAGCTCCTCATTCTGCCGTTTTAATTCCTTTTTGGACATTTCATCCTTATCCAACTGTTCCAAAATTGACGTAACTGATCCCTTGAAATCATCCACCCTTTGAGCACGAGTGGTTGGGCCTAAATCAATTGTAGATATTACATAATCTTCCGCCCTGACCTGATCTATTGTTACGTCAGCCGAAGGGACTACTACCTCCGCGATCCTTGAGCCTGATTCGCTCTTGTAGATCCTTGATTGAACCTTAGCCTTTTTCTATTTTTGAGGCTTTTGAGCCTGCGATAGGATGATGCTTAAATCAATTTGCATTACTTCAATCTAGGGTTTTAGATACACCATCCTACCTTGCAGCCATTCGGGAGCGGAAGATTTGTTCAACTCAGTAGCTCCATCCTTATTTGACACAGCCAATTCTTTAGAAGGTTCTCGTTCTGGCTCAAGACTCTTCTCCTTCTCTCCTTGGGCCAATTCATTCAGGCTTTCAATCACATTCTCCCGTGCAATCTTCAAAACTTCTTCTGTCGGATCCTTGCTTGGGGGACTATCAGATATATCAATTATTTCTACACCGTCTGATGTGTCGAGGAGGCTTTTATCATTTACACTTGTCAATACTTCCTCATTCTTGTCAGTCATTACTTCATGCTCCTGCAACTCCAATTCTGCGCACACTTTCTCGATACCAGTCAACAAAGGTACTTCCAATGATCCCGCAGGCATTTGTGAAATGGGGATAGCAGAAGAAATTGTGACGGAAGGCGTACTAATTTGGGTCAAATTAGTTAAGGCTGGTGATAAGGAAGAGGAAATGGTAAAGGGTGAAGAAAAAGCCAACGAAGGCAACGAAAGTGGGGGCGATAAGATGGTTGATACGGGAGGCAATGGTAAGGGAGAAGAAAGCGTAGATGTAGTAGAGGGATATGTAATGGCAAGGGTGGGAGAAATAGGGTTGTTGGGATCACCGGAGGAGATTGCCAGTGAGCAGGAAGTGGTAGTAATGCCAGAGGTAGGAGAAGCGGAAGGAGATGATTCCTGCACTATGACAACTGAAGTGGTGGGAGAAGTGGATGAAATGGAGAAAGGAGGAGGGATAGAAGCAGAAAGGGTGGAAGTTGAGACAACAGTTCCTGTATCCAGTATGGGGGATTGGGTAGTTGAAGGAATTGGATCATCTTCGGTTGCAACATCCTCCTTGCTCGCTGCTTTCGCTTTCACCTTCTTGGCCTTGGAGGCCTCCCCAGCACTACCTGGCATGTCTTTCCTTTTAGAAGCTCTGGCCCTAGTAGAAGGAGGTGGATCTTTCTTCCGGGGAGACCTTATGGGAGGCTTCCTTACTTTTCCTGCCCTCATTGCCAAAGGGGTATGTTCCTCAATGTTTGAATCTTTCTCCCTGGTTGGCTCTGTATCTTCTGTTACTAGTATGGGCTCATCTTCCACTCCGCCGGAGTCTTTGTCTGATTTTACTGCCGCATAGGTCAATTGGACTCCTTGCCCCCTCAGGACACCTACCTGCGCTCTAACCCATGCTTTACTTAATCTAATTGGCTCGTTCATAATCACATCCAAGGAGCTTTCTTCAGCATTTGCCCAATTGGGTAATGGGATAGGTAGGTGGTATTGTGCCTCCCATGGACCTCTGACCATGACATTCTCATCGTCCTGTAATTGGTCCGGTACTGCCATTATATGGAATTTCTTAATAAAATCCAAGGACAGCCTTACATGCGCCTTTTTCATGACCTCGTAGTCATCAGGGCAGTTGGCCCAGAAATCTTCAATATCGTCCTTGTGAAACAGCTTTTTGCTTACGAACTTCTCCATTACTTGATTCAGGTCAAAGTGACTCCTGGCATTGTAATAGTGTAAGTTCAGGAGTTGGAGCTCTTTATCCGAATATTCAGCTGAGGTGAGAGAGGGGCATGCGTAGAGTCCTTTGCCAAACTTGATGGGGAACTGGACATTTGTTCTGTGCAGGTGCTTGAGCTTTTCCGCGCACGGTATTAGTTGCCTAAACAGTTCTAGGAGCACTGTCTTATCATCGGGGTATCTTGGCAACCTGTATGCCATCCCAGTGAAGCCTTGTACTTTGATATATGTAAATTTCTCAAACTGGATATACCACCGACCATATTGGATTACTTCATTCATGGCCTCGGCAGAAATCCTCAAGGCTGTATTAGCTTGCAATTTCCTTGCTATATACATAGTGAATGCATCGTTGACCCGCTTGAAGTGTATCAAGGACTGAGACGAAGTCAACTAAGGATAGCATTCATACACCTTGACCTGCGTCTTTTCATCGTTTCCAATTTCTCCAACCTTGGACAATCCGTCGTAATGATTCATTCTTGCTAATGCATAAACGACGTAGGATGTCCACTTGAAATACTTTTTCTCATTGAAGTTGCTGAAAGCTTCATGAATATTGTCACTAATGATCTGCGACCAATGGAACTTGGTTCCCTTCAGTACTTCTGAAATTATGATAAACATCCAATCTTTGAAGGTGGAAGCAGTTGGCAACCCATATACTCTGCTCAAGAAAGTTATGATATCCCCAATCTCATCGTGGAAATCACTTCTGTATAATACTATGGGGAGCTTGATGAGAGCAGATTTCTTGCTCTTGACCCAAGGGTCATTTATATGTTTCCTGCATCCTTCCACATCCTTATTATATGCTTCCTTGGATGCTTGTCTGTCGAGCATAGTCATGGTTTTATGCCATGGGATATCCAGCATCTCTGCCAAAGCAGGCGGGGTCAAATCAGCTAGGATTTCTCCGTTAGCTGTCTGTATTTGTCTGGATACAACATCATATCTATTTGCACAACTAGCCATTAACTCTACACATTAAACCAAGGTTGGGAAGGTAGCTGCTTGTCCAAGCCCACTATCCCTTAGTCTCTTGGCTCGGGGAGTTGGAGTGGGTCTGAAGATTCTGAGTCTGAAATCATCTAGGTCGATATGACCTAGATCAGTGTCTCCCACATTGCTCCACCCAGAGTGGATTCTAGTCTCTAGAGGTATCCCTTTGAACTCGTACTTCATAGCTTGAGCCTGTGCAGTCATCTAATCTGCAAAACCAGACCTTATAAGCTTGGTACCAAGTTAGCTCCCTAATATACTCCTAGGATTAGATAAACCAACATAAATCTGCCATTCATTATAAGCATGCATTTGAAGGAAAACTAAGTTAACATGAAAAGGCACCACATGCAAGTAGATATCAAATGTTGCAAAGAATTTCACCAAAAACATCATTATTACTGCATCACAACATTAAATGTATTACTTTGAACAACCTTCTCTAAAGAAACTTCAACAAATTCGGCCATTTAGAGGGTTTTGCGCCAATTTGAAGGTTGTCCAACCTTGAGCAAGAAAAGCGCTATAATTGAAGTTGTCCAACCTTGGCGGGGAAATAGGGCAGGTCCAACCTTGAATTAGGGTCTGTCCTTTGTGTCCTAGATTTTGCACTGTTTTCAGGGGTATCCGACTTGTGCGGGATTTGGAGGTCTCTGACCTCCAATGGTTTGCAAGTCGGTCGGTGGGCAATCTGGTGCAAAACAATTGTTGGTACAACATGGCTTCTTTCTGCATGGAAATTAGGTCAATCTGACCTACGCGGGTTTCGATGAGGTCTGACTAGGTCAGATACAAGGTATTTTAGCGCATGGTCGGACAGAGGCAATTTTAGCGCAAAAAGTTTGAGGAGCCCTTCCGGCGGGGTTTTCGAGCAGCACCGACTTCACGGGGAATGTTCATCATCCGACTAGGTCGGATACAAGGTACTTTAGCACAGGGTCGGACGGAGGCAATTTTAGCGCAAAAAATTTTCTGAGTTGTGGAAATTTTGAAATCATCCGACCCGGTTGAAAATGGCATATTGGTCGCGAGGGTCGGATGAAGTCAATTTTAGCGCTTTTGGGCGCTAGGCTTTTGGCGCTAAATTCCTGGATGTCGGACCAATTCAAATGGCTTTGGTGTTGAAGGTCGATTGGAGGCCGATTTAGCGCCGACTTGGTGCGCAGAGGTTGTAGGGCTTAAACCCAAAAAGTTTAAATTCGTCTAAGTCACCCTGGTTTTTGGTCTCTTACCGAAATTCTAGTCTAGGGTTTCAAAATCGAAGGGCTAAATTCACCAAACCCTAACCTAGAAATATCATTTATCAGCAATCATCATCAAAAGAGAAAACCCTAACGGCCCACTGGAAGTCGAAAACCCCCAAAAACTTGAAATAAAGAGGGTTAGAACCCTACCTGCAATAATGGCGGCACGGATTCAAACTTGCAGGGGGAGGTCGTGGGTTCGAGCTCGGGCGATGTCGGTAGGGAAGACCGGAGCTTGAGATGTGCAGTCAGAAAAATGCGATTAAAATGAGTTAAAACCCATTTAATTCCCTATTTAAACCACGTCGATCCGTCATTAACACTCGGGAGTATAGACTGTCAGCACGGATTTTTGGTTGGTCCGACTTGGCGGAGAAATTGGAGGTCTCCGACCTGGTCGGTTGAGGGAAAATTTAGCGTGAACCCGAGAGGTTCAACTTGCCCTACTTGGCGGGATTTTCCAACTCATCTGACCTGCGGGGCTTTTTTGGGGATCCGACCAAGTTGGAGGTTGACGCTTTTAGCGCAAGGTCAGTTGGAACGAACTTTAGCGCAGAAGGTCCGACAGAGGGAGAATCAGTGCAAAGGTCGGAGCGACAGGGTTTTGGCGCATAGGTCGGTCGAGGCCAGTTTTAGCGCTAGGTCTAACAAACTGGAAATCAGCGTAAAGGTCGGTTGAGGCCAGTTTTAGCGCAAAATACTAAATCAAGGACCTCAAAGGGAAAATGACAACCCACCCTAGCAGGTTTTGAAGTGATTTTTCAATGTAATCTTTCTATCTAGGGCATAAATACTTTAGACCATACAACCACTTTGAGAGATCAGAAAACCAAATGACTCACTAGCCAAAACAAAAGAGGGGGGTCCCCATGTTTAGCATGGGGCGTGTGTGCAAGGCACAATAATCTGGTTTCTCTATTTTTGAACAGTCTCTCATGTATCACTCCTAATTTGCCATAATCACTTCCTTTCTTCCAGAAATCCTTCCAAATGTTTTGATTCAATTCAAGGTACCTTTTCTCATTGTACCAGAACTAGGCACTCAACTACTGGTTGGGGGATTTTCAATTTTTAATGCAGCTCCCCCTGAGCCAAAGCTCCTAATTTAATTTCTTGAAGAATTATCTGCATTGGATTCTGGTGCGGACCCATCACTCTGGTTCACAGTTGATTTCTTCACCCATGTCTCACTTGTTTTATTATGGATCTCATTCTCTTCAATTTTTCTTTTCCCCTTGTCTGGTCTCTGCTCATTTGGTTTTCTGTTTACCGGACCTCTTCCTTCATTGGTCCTGCTTCTGCAAAATCTTACAAAATGACCGGATCGGTTACAATGGAAGAACACAACATTTCTTTGCCCATTTGATTGATTTCCTCTTGATTTGCACTGATTTGCCATATGTCCAAATCTATTGCATGCAAAACATTTGCCATTGAAAGATTTTCTATTTCCTCTATCATTCATTATCATACCTCTACATTCATTGGATTTATGACCATACTTCTCACAACTGAAGCATTGTTTGGAGAAGAATGGATTATTTTGATTTATTCTACTTCTGCGTTGAGTGGCTTTGTGACCAAATTTATTGCACTTGAAATAATTTCCATTGAAAGATGGATACCTTTGAGCATTAGGATGTCTTAACGAAGGTCTTCTAGGTCTGTTTCTCTCATTCCTTGGTTGAAAGTTTCTTTGTCCGGATCCGGAGCTTTCACCTTTTTCATATCCAAGACCATGCTTATCTTCAGCTCTTTTCTGACCCTCAAGTATTGCTTCAAGTTTAGTTGAACTTATCTTGAACTTCTCCTTATATTTATTTGCAACTTCTAGATCATGTATGAGAATGAGAATTTGTCTTTCAAAATATCTTTCATTGTCTTTGCTTTCCTGTAGATCAGATTTTAGATGACCAGCAATACTGTCCAATCTATAGCATTCATCAGTTCTTTCTTTTAGAGTTTGATTTAATTCTTCTTCATTCTTCTTCCTTTGCTCAATTTCTTTGGTAAACCTCATTACCCCAGATTCCATCTCAACTTTTAGAACAATAGCTTCTTTTGATAGCTTATCACACTCCTTTGTTTTTTCTTTCAAGGCTTCATTCATGTTATTTTCTTTAGAAACATTGGATAATTACAGAAGTAGCTCCTTATCCCTTCCTAAGGATTTCTTTTATTTGTCTTTTAATATTTCAATGGTGTCATCAGCATCCTTGATTTCATTTTTCAAATTATAGATTTCTGCTTTGGACCGATCAAGATCTTTTAGAGGCAACTAAAGTTGATCCTTGAGTGAACCCATTGAAAAACTTCTTTTAAGATCTTACCTCAAGTTGTTAAGCTTCTTTTAAGGAACCTTGCTCTGATACCAATTGTTGGTTTATGTCCGGACAACTGAGAGGGGCGGTGAATTAGTTGTCACACATTTTCAATCCCTTTTACTTATAATCAATTTAATGATATGAACATTTCAGCATCAATCAATAACATGTGAACAGAAAACATAAATAACACATTTGACACTAGGATTTTGACATGGAAACCCGGTTAAGGGAAAAACCATGGTGGGGGTTAACCCACAAATATTAATACCCTGTTAAAAGTATTTTTACAAATGGGAATGCACATGCATTCAGGCTCACTGCCTATGGAGATATTACAAGATAATGACAGAGATTTGAACTAATTAATAGCATCTACTTATGCAAGAATTTTAGTTCCAGTTAAGTAAAAAAACTAATCTTACACATTTCATCTTTGTTGTGCTCCTCTTACTATTCTACCTTCATTTGCACTTTGGATTTCTGCTCTTCTCACATACACCTTATTTGCATTCACTTCTCACACTTGATCATCTAATTTCATTGGCTATATATATATCCGCAATATGATCTACAATCAGTCGGCTTCAACAACACTTAGAACTTTTATGAATGCTTTGCTCTGTCAGCTAGATCTATGCATAACTTAAGGTGCAGACTAAAACTTGCTCTTGAAAATCATTACTCATGTCGGCCACTGTCACTGATCATTATCATTTGTCTAACAAACAACTTCCATACATCCGGAATCAAGATCTTCTTCAAGGTTGGCCTGTTCTTCTTCTGTCTACTCTGACAAACTAGAACCCGGTACTCAGAGGCTAATATCTTTTGAATCCTTCATCACTGGAGGACAAAAATCTAGATTTAGACTATCTTGACAATGCACATGACTCCCCTAGATCTGCAGCTAATCATGACTTCCCACCGGAGAGATCCGGACCAAAATACTAGACCCTGATGCTGCTCTGTTCCTAATTGTCTAGACTTAGACAAATTCTAAATCTGACTTCTGGTATGCACAAATTGTGTCATGCAGATGATTGGGATGATCTTAGTTTCCATCAATGACAATATATATCATTCCTAGCAGTGTCTCTTTCCAACATATCCCTCCAGAGCCTAGTTGAGCTCAAAGTGTAGAGGAGTCTAACCACTCCTATTAGTTGGCCAAAATCACCCTTAACCTATTGACAAACCTATTTTAATCACCTTGATGACACCCCTGGCCTAGGTGATTATGAAATGCTTTACAGTTTCAAGTTGTAGATATTTTGAGAACCAACATAATCGATATAGTTTTTATTGATTTTTCCTTTTTTGTTCTATTCCTGCTGACTATATGTAATAATTTTATTTTTCATGTAATCCTTTTTATTTTTAGTCTTTTTTATTAAATTTGCATGTATTTTCTCTTTTAGTAGTGGCTACATTTAATGTAAAAGGCTATTTTTTTTTGTATCTGCAATCCACAATATCAAAGGATATTATATATTTAAGTTAATACCTTTAATAATATAATGATAAAAGGATTTCACACAACATGTGTATAATTGTTAAATAATTTATTTTCATCTTTGCAATTTTGTTGTTAACAATTTTTATTGTAATATAGTGTTAGTGCTTTGTTAATTATTTCTTTTAATTGGTATCATAGTAGTTGTATAAATTTTATTGTGCAAGTTGCAAGTATATGCTAGAAGTTCTCTCCAAATCATTAGATCAACATGGCTAATGGTATAAGCATACCATTCCAACTTTCTCAATTTATAGGAGAGAACTATGAATATAGGAGCATCAAAATGAAAACCTTATTATTGTCCCTATATCTTTGTGAATTAGTGGAAATAGGATAAATGAACCTACAGATCAAAATATTTTTAATGCTTTGGCAACAAATCAACAAACTTAATTAAAAGATGACAAGAAGGACAATTGAGTTGTATTCACTATTTAATCTACATTGGATATTTTAATTTTCCTCCCTATCATTGGCATGACAAAACCAAAGGATGCATGAGAGGCTTTGCAAATTGCATGTACCAAGGATTTGACAAAGTTAGATTGGTGAGACTTGAAATCTTTAGAAGATATTTTGAAATTTTAATGATGATTTAATAAGTTGAGTCCATTCAAGATTTTATCACAAGGGCTCAAGGTATTATGAACTAGCTTAGGACTCAATGGGAAGTTGTAATAGAGCAGAAAATTATAGAGAATATTTTGAGATCTTTTCTTCCAAAATATGATCAAGTGGTGAGAGACATTGAAGAAAGAAAATATCTAACCACATTCAAAGTGGTGGAGTTGGTAGGTTCTTTGTAGACTCATAAGGATTATATACAACATTCTATAGAGAGTCGAGCACAAGTTTTTCAATCTATAGTAAGAATTAAAGAAAAATCTACAACTCTCTTTTTCAAAAACATAAAACTCAAGGGGGGAATTCTATTGGTAGAGGAAATTGTAGAGGAAGAGGAGATTCTAGAGGATGAGGAAGAAGTTATGTGGATTGTAGAAGCATTTAGTACAGGTATTATAAATGTTATGGACACTATGACTGAGTGTAGAAAGAATAAATGTGACTTGAACAAGTCAAGAGCCAAATATACTGAGGAATGTTTTGAATAATAAAATACTCCACATTATTCATATGTAACATGGAAAAAGAACATCATAAAGGTGTGTGATTCCTAGACAATGGCTGCTCAAACCATATGACATGTAAATTTGATCTCTTTGTCAATTTAGATGAATCTATGAGAAGTCAAGTGAAATTTGGAGATGATAAAGAGGTTGATGTAATAGGAAAAGGTACCCTTGTTGTAAATACTAAGTAATGAGAAACTACTAGTATTCATAATACTTTGCATGTGCCAAAATTATAGCACAATCTTTTAAGTATTATGCAACTTGTCAAGCAAAAAATTATAAAGTTGTGTTTGAAGAGAAATCCTACAAAATATTTGATAAATTAGCTAATTATTATCTTGTAGAAAAGGCTTCAATGATAGAGAATAGGTTATTTCCTCTCACGTTGCTTCCTGCTAAAGTGCATTCCCTCAAAGCAACCAAAGATGATTCATGGTAATAGGACAAACATTATGATCATCTAAGTTTTCAAGGATTGAGTTTGCTTCAGAAGAATATGGTGAGTAGAATACCAACAATTTAAAGGCAAAAGAAGAAGTTTGTTTTAGGTGTATACTTGGAAAACAACACTGAGATAGTTTTCTGGTGAACAAATCATGGAGGGTAAAAGCTCCTCTTGAGCTTGTACATGTTGACATCTATGGTTATATGAAGGAGCAATCCTTGGGTAAGAATATTTTTTAACTTTTATTGGTGATTTTTATTACCACACATGGATCTATTTTCTTAAGAAGAAATCTAAAGCCTTTTGAATTCTTTAATCATTTCAAGGCCATGATTGAAAAGAAAAGTGGGTATTATCTCAAAATACTTAGAATAGATAGAGATGGAGAATTCGCATCAAAAGATTTAGTTTTTTTTTAACAATTATGGCATGAAGAGATAGCTTACTATAGCCTATACCCCTAGAAAATGGTATTTTAGAAAGAAAGAACCATACCATTATGGAAATGGCACAAAGTATGTTGCAGTCAAAGAACCTTTCCAATTGTTATTGGGTAGAAGTAGCAACAACAATAGTATACATCTTGAATTAATGTCCCAAAAATTAGTGAAGAACATCACCAAAGGAATCTTGGAGTGGTCACAAGCCTTTTGTGGCTCATTTTTGTGTCTTTGGTAGTCCAACATATGTACATATTCTAGTTCAAAAGTAGAAGAAGTTGGATGCAAAACCCTAGCTTTGTATGTTTGTGGGATATACTAATGCAACTAAAGGATATGGACTTTATAATCTTGACACAAAGAAATAGCTTGTAAGTTAAAATCTAGTTTTTGATGAAGGGGGAGTGTGGCAATGGTAAGAAGGTGTACAAAAAAAAAACACTAGTAATTATAGATATAGATGATGACAATATTCCTTTTCTCCCCAGAAGCTCAAGTGGATGATCAAGCTTTAGTAGTAGCTCAAGTTCAAGTTCTCAAAGCTCCAATACACCAAGTTCTCCTGACAACACAAATTCAAGTGATAGTTTAAGTTGAACACTATGTCCAAGCTCTTCAAGCAAGGTAGGAATCTTAAGTGAAATTTATTAGAGTACTAATACGAGCCAAGTCGCTAATTTTACTTTTCTTAGACAAATTCATGTTGAACCCTCTGTGTATGAATTAGTGAAAGAGAAATATGGATTGATGCTATGAATGAAGAGATGAAAGCAATTCACAAAAATGATACATGGAAGTTAGTGCAGCTTCCAAAAAATAAATAAGTAATTGGTCTCAAATGGATTTATAAGGTAAAAGATCATGTTGATATTTATGTACAATGGCACAAGGCAAGATTAATTTCCAAGGTATTTGCACAAATGCCTAGAGTAGATTGTTTAGAAACCTTCACTCTAGTTGCAAGTCTTGATACCATCAAGATTATTTTGGAAATTGCTACAAAATGCACGTGGATTGTATGTCAAATGGATGTGAAATCAACCTTCCTTAAAGGTTATATATATGAGGAAATCTATTTGGAACAATCAATGGGCTATGAAACTCCAAGAAAAGATCAGTTGTTTTACAAGTTGAAGAAAGCTCTATATGGGTTGAAGTAGGCCACTCATGCTTGGTATACAAGCATTAATAGTTATTTCTTGAAGAAGGGTGTCAACAAAAGCCACTCAAAGCCAACATTGCATGTCAAATATGTAGATAATGAAAATATCATTATTTTTCTTTAAGTTGATTTTATTTATATAGGTAACAACAAAACACTTATGGAGAAATTTTAGGAAAAAATAAAATAAGAATTTGAAATGTCAGATTTGAGACTAATGCATTATTTTCTTGGTGTGGAAGTGTAACAACAATCAAAAGGTATATTCATTTCTCAAACCAAGTATCTAGTAGACTTATTAAAAAAGATTAGAATGACAACATGCATCGTAGTCAAAACTCACTTAGCACTTGGTGAAAAATTGTCCAAGGAAGATGCAAGTTCCAAGGTGGATGCTACTTTATACAAAAGTCTAGATGGAAGCCTCATGTACCTCACTATAACTATACCTGATATTATGTATGCTATGAGCCTAATCTCTTAGTTCATGTAGGGTTCACACAAGTCTCAATGGCATGCTGCAAAAATAATATCAAAGTATGTGAGTAATACATAAAATTTTGTCATGAATTATTCTTCCATTAAAAAATGTGAATTAGTAGGTTACATAGACTCTGATTGGGCTAGTTCAATGGATGATATAAAATCAACATCTAGTTATGTTTTCTCACTTGGATCTAGAGTTGTGTCTTGGAGCAGTAAGAAGCAGACCACCCTAGTCCTCTCTTCAGCTGAAGTAGAATACATTGCTATCATAGGAGCAAGTTATCAATTCATATGAATTAGAAGGATCTTGCAAGATCTACACTTGTTACAAGAACATCCAACTACTATTTATTGTAACGACAATAGCACCATTGCAATGACAAAGAATCTATTGGTGTATAACTCACATGAGTTATTCCTAACATAACCATAGTTAGGCGGTTTTACTCACATGTGGAAAAACTAAGTCCTCTTGTTGAGTCGTTAGTAGATGTGTCACCTCATATTCGACACATCACCACTACATTTGAGGGTGGTTGAACCTTGAGCTATTCTCTTGGTTTCATTTTCACTACCTTCCCTATTTTCGTGGAGTCTTGTTCCTCAAGCTTCACTTATTTATACCGCTTTGGTTGTAAATCAATTCAGTTCATTTTCAATACATTGCATTTGTGTTTGATCTCTAATCCATTGATCTTGGACTTTCGCTCCCACATGGTATTGGAGCACACGCTCACATGGTATTAGAGCGAGTGGAATAGCATCAAATCTTTTTCTCATTGATTACATCTCCATTGGCAAATCTCTGTAACCTCTCTTACATGCTAGGCTCAATCCGGCCTTCTATCACTGCATATCAAGGAGGTAAAATTTTGTTTCAAAGCACATTTGAAATGGGTTTGTTTTTGTAGGTCATAATCGTTATTGCAGAGCTCATCGACCCTCACCACAGTGAGGTTGAATCATTGCCAGGAAAGCCTCACACAGAGGTGTTTTTCTCTATTTTTCGTGCCTCACACAAAGGCCGATCTATATAGTGTGAAGTGCCTCACAAAGAGGCTGAATATAGTGCTCATCTCTCTGCTTGTTCAAAGGTCGAAGCCACCCCCGTCACTGCATTCAATTGTCTCTTTCAAAGAGGGTCAACCCTCAATTCAACTCACCCCATTTCGTGGCAATCAAAGCCATGTTGGCTCCATTGTTTGTGGCATTTTCACCACAGTTTTGCAAGCCAACAGAGCCTCTTTTCGTGGCATTTTTGCCACATATCCGCAGTCCATGGTGACCAATCAGTGCCCACGCAAAAAGGTGGACCACAGGCTGCTATTCTGGGCAAGAAAAGAGAGAAAATGGTTTTAAGCCCTTGGTCACACCCTACCATAGGGGGCTTAACTTTTTCCCTTATCAAGTTTTTCTCCATACATTAGTTTGCACAAAATTTTATTTTCAAGCATATATCTTTTGCATACGATCTCATAACCATAGTTAGGTGGTTTTCCTCACATGTGGAAAGACTAAGTCCTCTTGTTGAGTCGTTAGTAGATGTGTCACCTCATATTTGACACATCGCCACTACATTTGAGGGTGGTTGAACCTTGATCTGTTCTCTTGGTTTCATTTTCACCACCTTCCCTATTCTCATGGAGTCTTGTTCCTCAAGCTTCACCTATTTATACTGCTTTGGTTGTAAATCAATTCAGTTCATTTTCAATACATTGCATTTGTGTTTGATCTCTAATCCATTGATCTTGGACTTCTGCTCTCATAGAATCCTTGTGTTTCATGTTAGATCAAAACACATTGGGCTCCGACATCACTTTATTTGAGATTTGATTCAAGATGAACATGTGTAATTGTAGTTTTGTCCTACAACTAAGCAAATTGTTGATATCTTCACCAAAGCTCTTCCAAATGAACATTATGCAGATTTGAGATACTAGTTAGAGATCACCCCATTAATCATCAAGGGGGAGAATGAAGACATGTTTGTTGTTCAACAGACAACTTTTATTCATTTTTTCCTTTTATATAGAATGTTCATGTTGACTATATGTAATAATAACTTTTCTGCATGTAATCTTTTTTATAGTTAGTCTTTTTTATTAGATTTACATGTATTTTATCTTTCTGTAGGTTGCATGTAATGTAAAAGGCTATGCTTTTTTAATGTAGTTGCAGTCTACAATACCAAAGGATATTATATATTTAAGTTTGTACCTTCAATAATGTTGGAATATTAATTCCCCCCCCCCCCCCCCCGCCAAATTTAATTTTGGTATTTGACATAATTAAATGAAAAGGCAAAATTAGTAAATGTTTTGATTAGAAAAATTTAGAAAAAAAGAGAAAACTTGTAAGTTTCTAGATAAGGATGGAAGATTGTAAGTTTTTAGATAAGGTCTAGGAGGTTTCTAGAAGTGGGAAGTTTCTAAATGTATTGTACTAGTAAAGGAGAGTTAAGACCTCTATAAATAGAGGCAAATTGTAAAGGTTTATCATTAACCAATAGAAGGCATTTTTTGAGTGTCGTAGCAGAAGTTTGAGCAATTCCTATGTTTGTTTAAATTTGTTGTGTCATGTGTTTATTTACCTCCATCTACCACCATCATAGGGCTATTCTTAAATATCATCCACTTCAATAGTCAAAAGTTAATTTTGGCCAATAAAAATAGAACAAATATTTACCACTTTTTGTTGTTAATGAGGTAGAAATTTACTATTGATTGTTTGATCATTAAAGTGGATGATATTTAAGTAGAGTGCCATCATAGTGGTATTAGAGATAGATTTATCATGCATGATCTTGTGTGAAGAGAGCCAAGGTGATTGTGTTTTTGAGGGTTCACAAAGATTGTGGAAGATTGAGGCCATAACTGCATAAGGGAAAAAAAGTTGTTGGAGTAAGTTGATGCCGCCAAAGGCGGTCAGACTTAGTTTGAAAGCCATAGAAGTTTGATGAAGTCATAGCTAAAGATATATAAGTCAAAGACAAAGCCAAGTCAATAAATCATTAAAAGTTAGACAACAAAGCACATCATAGAAAGGAGATTGTAGAAAAGATTGAAGACAACCTACAAGCATCTTTGAATAATGTGAAGAGATTGCAAAATGCGTGCAAAGCCATTGAATTCAATCACCATAACCAACATCAGGAAGGAATTGAATTACTATAGCAGGTCAGTTCACAACCAAGGGTAGCAACACCAAGTAAATTTAATTATTTATTCAAATGGGAAAGATTTGCAAAACAATGAAGAAATAAAATACAAATTTAATGGTTGAAAAGGATATTTTGGAAGAAGAATTGGTGAAAGTTAAAGAACTAGTGAAAGTTTAAAAAAAGAATGAAGAATAACAAGAAAAGTTGAAATGGTTTAATAAAGTTAAAAAGAAAAAAGAAGAATTAAAAGACAAGTTGAAGTGGTTTGAAAAGGAAATAGTTCTCAAAAGGATACAATATTAAAACTGAAAGAACAAAATATTTAGTTAGATCATTTACTTGTAGCATGTCTAAGGGAAAATGAGTGTCTAAGGTCTCCACTATGTGATGAATTGTGTGATGTTTCAAATGCACTAGATGATTTGGTTGAAATACATTCTTTAAGAAAAGAGTGTAAGGTTGGAGAAAACAAGGTGTTTGAATATACAAATTTTGCTAGTTGTGATGATAATGACAAGGACGCTTTGTAAAGAGTGTTAATTTTAAGATGATGAAAAGAATGGGTTATGATGGAAAAGGTTTGGGAAAGTAAGGGCTAGGAATTAGATAGCCCATTGAACCTAGAGTAAGACTAATGAATGAAGGTCTTGGATATATTAGAGGTAAAGAAAAACAAATGGTGTTATATGTACAAACAACTCAATTCAATAAATGTAGTGTTCTCATTATCATAGGCAAGGACTTAAGAAGGAAATGTGTTGGGATCTTCATCCTTGTAGTATTTGTGGATTGAAGAATCATTCTAAAAGAATGTGTTGAAATAGAGAGTGGAAGAAGCAATTTATGAAGGATTCTATACAGATGAATTGTGGATGGATTGGTGTATCGAGTTGGCAAAAGGTCACAAATATGTCCAAAATGTTGTACAAGCATAAGTATTCATATGTTGAACAAAAAAGGAGTCATGCAAGGTTTGAATGCTGAGTAGTGTGATTGATGATCATTTATTCTGACTTAAAGAAAGGCATTGTCTTGTTATATGTGAAATATATTATGCTATAGTGATTTTACAGGAAGAGTACTTCTGGACATTTCATCAAAGAGCTAGTAAGCAAGGGAGAAATCTATTTAGACTTTTACATATCTGAAGATCAGCAAGAAGACATATTCACAAAGGCATTAAGAGAATTTGGGTATTGTCAATGCTAAAGCAGTTAATGGTAGAAATTAAGGGGTGTGTCAGAATATTAATTTCTCTCACCACATTTAATTGTTGTGTTTGACATAATTAAATGAAAAGGCAAAATTTGTAAATGTTTTGATTAGAAAAATCTAGAAGAAAAAGGAAACTTATAAGTTTCTAGATAAGGATGGAAGATTGTAAGTTTTTAGATAAGGTTTAGGAGGTTTCTAGAAGTAGGAAGTTTCTAGATGTATTGTACAGCTATTCTTAAACATCATCCACTTCAACAGTGAAATGTCAATTTTGGCCAATAAAAATAAGACAAATATCACCACTTTTTGGCATGGATGAGGTGTAAAATTGTTATTAATTGTCTGACCATTGAAATGGATGATATTTAAGTAGAGTGGTATTGTACTAGTAAAGGAGTGTTAAGACCTCTATAAATAGAGGCAAATTGTAAAGGTTTATCATCAAGCAATAGAAGGCATTTTTTGAGTGTTGTAGCACTCCGAGCAGTTTGAGCAGTTCCTGTGTTTATTTACCTCCATCCACCACCATCAAATAAAATATTCACAAAAAGATTTTACAGAACACGTGCATAACTGTTAAATAATTTATTTTCAGCTCTGCAATTTTGCTGTTAACAATTTTTGTTGCAGTATAGTGTTAGTGCCTTGTTAGTCATTTCTTTCACAAAGCTTATTTAAAATAAGCTTTGTATACCCTTTGATACATTGATACTCTAGAATTTTCTGGGCTTAGCCCATTTGACTCTTGGGGTGCGCCTTTATCCCACCGGCTTATTTTTTGTGAAGGTGTTATTATATTTTAATACATAGGTTAGCATTTTCATAAAAAAACAAAATAAATAACTCTCGTTGGATGCAATTCCGAGGGTACAGTCATATGGCAAGCAATTCACTTGGATTGCCATAGGAGTGTGGGTGGGGTAGTTGTGAAAAAGTCTGCCAATAGAGGTGACTGATGAAATGTTCTCACGACCTCTGTGGTCTGTGCATCATAAGTTTACGCCAAGTCTATACGTCAATGTTGACTTACGTTTGTCTTAATTGCGCATCGACTTATTTGTTTAAGGTGGAAGTTACTGTTCATTTTACACAAACATAAACTATAGCGTAGTGGGAATAAGGCCCAATGGCTTTTGTTTTTATCACCAAAGTCCTCTCCAATTTCTTACGAGTTGGTAAGTGCGTCAACACTACGCCTACCTTCGCAACGAATTTTTTTGTTTCAGTGGAAAGAGGCGGCTAGACTAGATGTTGCCACTATACCACTCCAGTCAAAAGGCATTATTATCCATTTATTTTTCCACCGATGGAATTCAACGACTCTCACAAACCTTTCGGATATATATACATGTGTAATGTGGGTAGAGGTTAAAGCATTGCTCAATTCATTTCAAGTATAATGGAGATGAATAAGCTAAATTTGAGAGCTGCGACAAGTGCTCTTATTCTGGTCACCTGTATCGTGTGGAGGGCCTCTGCAGCGGGAAGCATAGCCATATACTGGGGCCAAAACGGCAACGAAGCCTCTCTTACCCAAACTTGCGCCAGCGGGAACTTCAAATACGTCATACTCGCATTTCTTCCCGTGTTTGGAAACGGCCGCACACCGCAGCTGAATCTGGCGGGCCACTGCGACCCTTCTTCTGGCGGGTGCAAAAAGTTGAGCAGCGAAATTAAGTCATGCCAGCAGAAAAACATAAAGGTGTTTCTCTCCTTGGGAGGAGGCTCTGGAAGCTATTCCATCGCCTCCGCACAAGACGCTCAGAACGTGGCAAACTATCTGTGGAACAATTTCCTGGGCGGAAAGTCTTCATCGAGGCCTCTGGGTGACGCCGTTTTAGACGGCATCGACTTCGACATCGAGGCGACGACTGAGCACTGGGACGACCTGGCCAGAGCCGTGTCTGCTCTCTCCTCCCGCGGCAAAAAAGTCTATCTCAGCGCCGCCCCTCAATGCCCTTATCCCGATGCTTCTCTGGGAAATGCCCTGCAGACGGGGCTCTTTGACTATGTTTGGATTCAGTTCTACAACAACCCCCCCTGCCAATACTCTGGTGGCGACGCTTCCAAACTCCTCAGTTCTTGGAACCGGTGGACGACTTCCATACCCAAAACCACCAGTTTCTTTCTGGGACTTCCTGCCTCCAGCGGAGCTGCAGGTAGCGGCTTCATTCCCGCCGCTACGCTTAAGTCGAATGTGCTGCCTCAGATCAAGAAGTCGTCCAAATATGCGGGAGTAATGCTGTGGTCCAAGTTCTATGATGAGCAAACTCAATACAGCTCATCTATTAAAGCTTCTGTTTGAGATCAGAGATGATCGCGTATATCTAGCTAAATAATACTCGAACCTGCTGTAATAACTTTAGATAGTTAATACTCGAGTTTAAATAATGCTCCTGGCTTTCACGAGCCCTCTGAAATGTAAAGGCGAATTTCTAAATTGAAATCAAAGCTGAATCAAAAAATTGGGTCTATTTATTTTTGTCGTCTGGAGTAAATTTATGCCACTGCATATATTAAGGGTTTTATGATCTCGAAACAATACTAGAATTTGCAATGATGGGAGGGTATTATGTGTAAACAATTTATGAAGATCACGCCATTTCATATCAGCGACACTCAATGTTAAGAACAATGTTGGAGATCCCAATTGGTTGATCATGTTGGTTAGCTTAGATGGACACTTATACCATTAAGAGTGCGTGCCCTGTAAAGAAGTCCCAAAGCACATTAGCTGCTCAGCTAGCTGATCATCAGATAAATCATGCAAGCGGTGTCGGAGTCCTTCTATAGTGGTTGCTATGTTGTCGTCTATGTTTTTTCATGAAAATTGTGGCAACCTATTGGCTACAATGATGCATTATGAGATTGTATAGGAAATAACAAAATCTTATATGTCAACCGAATCTCTTATCATGATATCTCATTAAATGTAAAGTTTACTCATGCAAGTGGACTTATTTGCTTCTGGGTTGGAGGGGGAGTCCATCCCCTTTTGGGAAAAGTGTTTGAAATGCTATATCTAATAACCCCTTACTATTGTATTCATTTATTGGTGAGGAACCAATCATAGGCCATGGAATAGTGTTAAGAGTTTGTGTGGTCTAGCTGTAGAATTTATTTTATGGCATTCAACTCTTGCTTTTGATTAGGTAGTTTTAGAACAAAGGACGATGAATGCTCGAAGTTGTGATCATGGTCATTGTCATTGATAGTTTCAACACCTAGCATTGTTGTTTGTTCAATATATTGTTTGAAGTTGCGCAACATATTTGAAGCATCTCTACTAGTTTCAAGCAACAAGTTTAGTGAGTTGATATCTATATGGACATCTCTGTAATATGGGTCATTTTTTATTTTAAATTTTAGAGCATCCATAACATGTGTTCTACTTACGTGATAGTCGTAGTGCTTTCCTTCACTATTGGTTTGTCTAACTATCAAGACTTCAAGCTCCTCTAATCTCTATGGCAAAGCTTTTGCAATTGTTGTAATATCTTGAGGAAATCTTATGATGTGACCACTATATCTGTATTAACCTCCCTGAGCATGGGTTACTTGTAGAATTGAAGTCACCCAAGCTATAAGCATCTTGTCCACTTATGTACAAGGACTTTTAACACTTCTAGTTGCTCACCTAGGTCTAAGTTGTTTGATGTAGAGAAGCGGTGAACCCTCTTTTCTATGTGGCATCTATTACAAATCATATCTGCACCAAATGTGTGAATGCACATGCTACTATATGTCTCTTTGCATATAGTGCATGTTCTTAAGTTCAATAATGCATCTATTCTATGCCTAAAACTTTGCATTACTTCAAAGTATTTTGGCAGGAAAAAATTATCCACATGCAAAGTTGTGGAATGTAGTAGTTTGGACCAAAATGTGGCTGGGGATGTACCAAAATCTCTCAACAATCATAATTTCATTTTTATTGTTGAGAGTTGTAGAAACTTCGTCAACCGTCAATGATGAACTTATTATGGTTTTGTTTTTTTCTTAGTACATCGCTTGTTCCTAGATAGAACCTATTCTTTATGAAGATTGTAAAATAGTCGGCTTGAATCATCTATTCTCTATTTTTCCTTTCTACAGTTGTCATTGACTGTAGCATACAATTATCTAAGTGACCAAAGTTTTGCATTGGGTTGGATCATTAGCTCTTTTGTATTGTTTGCACCTGTAATCACTTCTCTACTTGTTGATGAGGGTTTTGTAAATGGTTGTATTTTCTCTTGTAGTCCTTGCAAACAACGGTGAGGAAAGATTTGCTCACTATGTTGGCTATAATATAATCTGTTTCTTTCATTTTTGTTTTTCTTCTATCTTTCAATGTCTTTCATTGGGCTTTGGGTATCCATCCTCTTGAAAATAGACAAAAGATACTCTTAGAATGTGTGGGTAGAATGTAGACAAATGCGAGCAACAATTTACATAGAATAAACATTACAACTACTGTTGGGAATTAAGGTTTCTCATCCTTTGCAACTTCCTAGCATTTATTATTTGATTATATATTTATTTATTAGCTTATGTTGCATTTAATTTTGCTCGTCTGGATTTGTCATTTAGTGTGAGGTGGCATGTTGAGATGTCATCCCACTTGGAAGATGACTTGGATGGACAAGTCAATATTTGAGAATATAGGAGTCTCATTTGAGGTGGCACAAATATGCCATGTGTCGGCATCTTGTGGCTTGTGTAAGAAGTTATGACATATGACAGAATCTATGACATGTAAGAGCTAGAAATAGAGATTCCTATGATAGGTGAGACAAGTGTCATGAAGCATCTTTGCATGTTAGAAGGCAATCCTAGGCACCCAAGTTTGACCATGACAAGTTGTAAGAGAAATATGCTATTATTAGTCATGTATGACCGATTCTCTTACAACTATAAGTGCTATCATGTATGACATATTCTATGACAATTGTAAGATGTGTAAGAGCATCTGTCATAGTCTATTCTTGGATGGAGCACCCCAACTTGGGGAAATCCAAAAATTACAAGTTATGATGGATGTAAGAGGGTCAAGTGCATGTTATATAAGTTTCCAAGGCATTGGGAAATGGACCATGAGGCCAAGTTGGATGTCCACCTCTAGAAGCTTCCTATGTTGGCCTTGTAACTATATAAGTATATGTGCTTGGAGTAGTGTATGTATGGTTCATTTACAAGTACCATTATGCTACCTGAATTACTCTAAAATTTGACATTTGTGAACTCCTAAAAGAACTTGCATTGCAAGTGTGTTGTAATCTTCTTTGGATTTGATAATACATTGTGTAGGTTTTGGAGTGTGGGGTTTCTCACCAGAAAGGGTTTTCCCGACATATATCTTGTGTTGTGAGCATTGTACTTGTTCTTGATGTTTTGTTACCTTTCTGTTAATGTGCATCTCATAATCTGTAACTATAAAAGATGAAAATTTACATAACTTTCCTCATTAGATCAGTGTAGGAAGTTGTTTCCATGTACCTTGCTTCCTTTCAACTACCATAACATATTGTAAAAAAAGGAAGCTTGAGAAATGTTATTAAAGAGAACATAGCAACACATCAAATGGCACTTGTTATCCTAACACAAAGAGCACATTTAATTATTAGTGGTGTATGAAAAGTTATAGCATATCAAACACATAGATTCACTGGTTTTTTGTACCTTAATATCATAAAGTTTAAATGTTTCCAATTTCAATCAAAGGAGTAACAACTAATAGCAAGTGCATTAATATTTGTCAAGGATAATTTGTATCACATATATACATAAGATCATATATTAATATACTTCAATGGCTCATATAATATTGTATACTTATCATTCTTTAATTTGACATTGTCATCTTCCTCATTCTTCCCATATATCTTTCTCATATCTTCCACACTTCCTTTTTGTCACACATATATGATTGATGTTCTTATCTCCCATTTCCCCTTCTTATATAGCTTCTTTATACCTTTTAATGATGTCTTTTCCTTACATCATTTCATAATAACTTCTAATCACTCATAATAACTCTCTTCCCATGGTTTTACCTCTTCTTTTATGATATTTACCTATTTTATAGCTTATTTAGGCATATAAAAGATGTTTCAAGATTATTGAAGTGGTATATAACCCATATATGGGTCCCAAAATGACCTTAATGATATGTTCAGTATCATGCAATCTCTTGTATCATGTCAACATCCCTAATAGTCGCTAATTATTGCTATTTTCAAGCCATAATTTATTTCTATATTGACTTTAATAAATTTGACTAGCCTAATTTAATAAGCATCCTTTTTAGCCTCTACATTTTAATGATGTGTTTTCCAATACTTGTGGGGAATTCAAAGTTGCACAAGATATTTTCTTCATAATTGTTTGTGCTTGGTTCTAATATAGGTATGGAAGAGGTTTTAATGATGTTTTTCCTCCCACTAGATGCTTTTGCCCTAGTTTCAAATTTTTCATGAGATAATAATTTTTAGACAACATTAACATGTACTTGGGTTATCCACAAAAAATTGCTTCCTAAATATTTTATAATTCCTAATTGAGTCTAGAAATTTGAACAGTGAAATTGAACGTATGCATGAAATGATTCTTGAGTTGATCCTAAGAGATAACCTCCTAGTACAATTCCTTTTGATCATACCAAAGCAATGCAATACCACATAGAGTGCTTGTAAACTTGTGCACCCAAGTTTTGGGTGGACAATTTATGATTGATGGACCCAAACCCCTTCACATATTACCATATGTTCTATTGAAGACTTTTGGATCATATAGTTCATAGGGGTTGTAGTATTCCTAGTTTATGAAATTGACAATGAAGTAACATTCTAAATTGTAGCCAACATATGATGACTAATTGATGTGATTCCCACCACCATGTTAGAGTATGTTGTAGAATGTAAGGAATGGTGGTAAAACACTCATATTCCATAATAAAATCGCATTCCATAAAATCACAAAACTTGGTAGGATTACCAATCCCATCAAAGAACTATGCAACTTAGATATGACAGAGTTGATTATTACATAGAATTCTTGGATATGACTTGAGCATATAGTTTTTAAGAATAGGTTCTAGGTGTACATGATTGCAATTTTTGCACAAGATTTTTTCCTTGAGTTCATAATCACCAACTAGCCATCTCTCAAGCTAAATATTTAAATTGGCCTTGGATGCACTATACTAGTGTAGTTTCCCTTCAAAATTTGGTTTGACATTTTTAACTTTACCTACTGTTACCCCATAGAGATCCTCCAAATCTTTTTTTTCAATGTGTAAAATTTCAACAAATAGCTCTTTATTAGCACCATCTTGGGGAATAATAGCATGTTTTTCATCATTTTTTAAATCCATTGTACATTGCCTAAAGAACATATTAGATATAGCCCAAAAATAGAAAGGTTGTCCTAGGAGTGAAGGATTCTAGTCAGCATCAACCATCTCAATGACCTCAAAGTCCACTTGGAATTTTACCCCTTTTTCATATCAACCTCTGCATATTTTAACAAAACAATAGGTATTTCTTGGGTGTTTTCTAACATGAATAATACAGCTAGTGATGGAATTAGCATAGGTCAACCCATAACATTCCATTTCATTGTAGTTAATACATTAACCTTGGAATTTGAGTCAATTGATACATCTTCTAATAGAAAGTTGTGCAGTTGTAAAGATAAAAGAAGTTTAGCATCATACCATTGGGGATTTCTTACAATCCTTCATGGACCCTTCCATGGATGGAAGCACATAGTATAGAAAAGAAACATGCCTCTCTCTCTTAAAGTGATTTAAAAGGAAAAAGTAGTAAGATTAGATATATTTGAAGTGACCCTCCAAGGTTACATACCTCATCAGACACATAGTAACTTCATCCCATGGATATTTGAGCATTCTCCTAGAGTGACTAGAATGTAGCTTGTTTGGTTCCTTATCTCTATTTAGAAATGTAGTCATGGCTACATCTCCCATGCACCTATCCTTGAAAATCTTGGCTCCCTCCATGGAAAGGCCTATAATAGAAACTAATAATTCTTCAATAATCTCAAACTTTAATCCCTTAACCTTAACCCTTCTGTTGTCCCAACTCTTGACAAATTCTACCATTAGAGTTGAGTCATGTTCCTTGAGTCTCTCTATAAAGGTTGAGAGCCTACCTTTCTGTAGGATACTCCAAACCCTAGCATCTCTCTTCCATTTGTGCATCTCACTGGCTCAGGGTACTGCCACAATAATGGGTTACATTTTCTGGGACATCCTAATTTTTGCTGAAATCACATATTTTTAGAAAATATAATGATTTAGGCCTTGAAATGTTTCATTTAAAGGATTTTAATTTAAGAGGGTTTGGTCAAACCCCCTTGGATTCAAACCCCCTTGGATAGAACCCCGCTAGTTTTAAACCATAACTATAATGGAGTCTCCTCTACACCTATCAAAATGCTGATAAAAAACCACTTTTGATTTACCTTTTGATGGATCAAATGAATTCATTTAAAATTTATGTTTTGTAAGTATGTAGTACTTATTATAAGCTTCCCAAAAAGTATAATTTTAAATATATTTAATTTGATTATTATATTTATTTGTTATTTCTTGTGAATGTAGGTTTTTCACCGAACATCATTTTCTCTCTTCTACACACGAAAAATTAGTAAATTAGTGAAAAAAATTCTGAAAAATATCTATGCCCTAGGTACTGATGTCCTTGTTTAAACAAAATAATAATAATTGAATTTTGATACATACAAAAAAGTTATGTTTTATGGAATACACCTATGTCTAAATTATAATTGGTTTGACTTCAAAACTTAATTAAAAAAAATTCAACAAAATATTATGAGATGAAATGCATGCGCTATATATCGGTGTTACCAATCTAAATTCAAAAGGATTAGAATTTTATCCTTTGTAGGAAAAAAATAATGTGCTACAGAATACACATCAATTATGTGCTATAGAAAAAAAATGTTGTTTACTATTAAAAACCAGTTATCAAAGGAGACGCAAAAAAATTTACAATTTAACTCTAAATTTTTTTAAAAATATATATTTAGAATATACAAACAAAATCTCACAAATCTCTAGTTCACATCATCATCAAATTCCTAATAGTTTAGCGGCTATAGGTGTCAGAAAGTGAAGATTTAGATCAAAATGTTGATTTCAATGTCAAGTTTGGCCAAAAAGTGTAGCCCATTATTGTGGGATGACCCCTCGACTCTATTTCTATCTCCTCCCATGGCTATCATTTACTTTGACTGATATCACGATCAATCTTAACCTATTTACAACCCCATGAAATATTTGTAGCCTCTTTCTCCTTTCCCAAATTCCATAAAGTATGGAACAAATATTTACAACCTTTTCAAATTTACGCTACATACCCTCTTATAATTGATAGTTTTCTAGACATGCCTTCTCATAATGTCAGTGGCATTCCATCTATTATGACCTCTATCACCCATTATTACCATGTATTGTCTACCTCTCTTTCAAAATTCCCCCATGCTTAATGACATCATAAGCACATAAGGTTTATAAATCCTTAGGAAAAGTGGGTGTTGACCATAAGAAAGATTCTTGCCTAGTCACACCCTAGTTGACAAGACAGTTAGCCACCATATTTGTCTCGCAGAAGACATGTCTAATCTAGATTGATTCCAACTTTTTAATGATGTCCAAAAAATCATTGATAAAATTCTTAATAGACCAACTAGGGGGGTATTCAAAAAGAGACAATTTATAATGTTGAGTGAATCACCTTCAACAATAAGGTTTTGCACTTGAAGTTGAAGGGCCATTTTAGGTTGTCGCAACTTCAGCATAGTGACTGGTTTGGACACTCAAGTTCATAGCACATGCAACAATTAGTTTACCCTTCTCATCTCTTAACACACCACCTCCCCTGGTAGGGCCCAGATTACATAAAATAAAAAGTTAGTAATGATAAAATTGTGTCATTGATATTTATTTCAACAAGGTTCAACCATAAGGCTATTCTAACCAAGCACAACAAATAAATCATTAATATTAATTGGTCAAATAAGTGAAATATCACCATTTCTTTTATTTAAAATAAAATCAACAGGGTAAAGATATAATACCTCTAACAATCATTCTACAACACTTAAACCAAACAAAATGTCACTTTGTCCATTGGATTTAATTTCACATTAACAAATCTTGGAAAAATAAATGTTTTTTTAGAGCTAGACATGACTGTGTTAATTATATGTCTAGCCTCCAACATTATATCATCATAAAACCCAATGTGAAACATGATCTTAATGTGATTTAATTATGACATCATATTTTTGTATTAGCATCAAGGATTGTCATGTCGTAACCATGTTAAAAAACTAAAACTATAAGATAACTCTTTAAGCATATATATATATAAAGTAAAATCAAATAACTCTTAAGTAAATTAAAATTTATGTGTCCATATATGTATGTAGTAAATAAAATAGTTATAAAATAAAATAAAATAACTTTTAAGTAAATTAAAATGTATGTGTTCATACATATACATATACATATACATCGTTCTAAAGAAAGAAAAAAAATCTGAAGTAAATAAAATAACTTTGATATCTCTAACATTTTTCGAAATAGATGTATTTAAGATATATATACTAATTATGATGTATTTAGAGATAATTGTAGGACTAAAAATTTGAACTTTGCTTCATAGTATAAGGCACAATTATCTGAAAACATTTTTTAAAAATTCTTAAAAATTTATAGACTCTTTCTTTATTCTTATCTTTTCTTGAAAATTTAGGGCATACAATTTTTATATTGAATATAGAGAAAATTGAATTGATTTAGGGTTAAATTTAGAAAAATAGAGTAAATTATAAAAATTATGGGTAAATTAAACAATTGGAAGGTAAATTGAGGACTAGAGGATAAATTCATTAGATCTAGACTATATTATTTTCAATTGTATTTTTATTGGTTTGATTTTTAGTGATTAAAGAAGAAAATGTGATTGAAATAAAAATATAATCTATCAGTTTATGTTATTTTGTACTTTAGATGGAATGTAATGCAAGGACTCTATGTAACATTTATTTTGTTAAATAGGGAAAGATTGTAAACAAATAGGAAAGTAGTTATGGTAAGGCACATCCAAGTGTAAAAAGGATTTAACATAATATAAGAAAAAGGTAAAAGTTTTTTTAATAAGAGCAAGGTTTGTGCACATGAAAATTAAAAATCATAATAAACAAGAAATAATCCAAAAAGCAAGTATAACTATGTTTTTAGTTAACATGAATGAA
This sequence comes from Cunninghamia lanceolata, assembly GCA_027924645.1. Taxonomy (NCBI): domain Eukaryota; kingdom Viridiplantae; phylum Streptophyta; class Pinopsida; order Cupressales; family Cupressaceae; genus Cunninghamia; species Cunninghamia lanceolata. The sequence continues at coordinate 814,401 of BSBN01001040.1, read as the reverse complement.
ATGTTATGGAAAAATACAAAGGTTAGTGAAAAAATAAATAAAAGTGTTAAAAGAAGGAAAAAGGACCATGAAACAAACAAAAATGTGTATGCCAAATTGTGTCAACATGTACCATGCAAGATGGATCTACATCATCCACAAGTTTCGATGAATGTGTGAAAAACTCAAAGCATAAAGTAATATAAGTAAATACATCTATTAAATAATTTAATCATTTGGTGAGACATGTTAAGCATGGTGGATCAACCAACAAAATGAGTGAAACTATCTATTAGGAGGACATTTTTCTTGCCAATCCAATGATAAAAATACCTCCATATTAACCATGTGAATGTGCACAAGAGAAGGTCTAGAATCTTCATTGATGGTTGGAGGTATTTATTTTTATGTTTAGAAATTCATATTTATCTGACCTTTTATTCTTTCTTGATCACATTCTTGGCTTGATTCAAATTTTGCATTGAGTTCTTAGCCACTTGTTGAGTTGGTACTTTATTTATGGTAACATTTTTTGGTTTACTTTTAGAAGCATGTACTTGGTGGGTAAATGAACAAAGATGAGTCCACTTAAAGTGGAAGTTTTGGACTTAGAAAAATCTGAAATCGGGTAAACCAAAACGAGATCCCCCTTTTTATGAAACAGGATCCCATTATGCTTCGGGGTCCCGTTTTCTTGAAAACGGGAACAGGATCCCGTTTCATAAATTTGAATTTCTGACTCATTTTTTTCTATGGGTTTTGGGTCAAAAAAAAGGCTTGGAAACCTGACCCTTGGCATTGGACCTAGTTTAACCTGCAAGTTGAAGGTCATGTCAATGTCATAACAAAATAGTGACTTTGGGCATATGTCTAAAGGCCTTTTTTGTAGAATTTTTTAACGAAATTAAAACTCATTATAGATGAGACAATGTAGATTCCAAATATGTAATTTTTTTTACAATTGAATTATTTTTCTATTTTTCAATTAATTTCTGATGAAATAGGTCCATAAACTTGAATTATCATGGTTTTAAATATTTTAATAACTTTTTATCAAAATAACTTTTTGTAAAAAAAATTGTATGAAAATGTACTTCAGACAATTCTTTTCAATTTGAAAAAAAAATTCAAAAAATGATAAGTTTAGGTCATCTTATGTGTGACGTATACGACGATTTTTTAAAGCACCAAAAATGGCCAATAAAAATTTAACAAAAAAAATATTCAATAAAAAATTACAAAAAAATATGGAAAACGTGCTTCAGTGAGATACAAATCTTTTCCCAAAAGGATTTAGAAAAATATGATTATTTAGGTCAAAATATGGATGATGTACATGTGCATGGTATAGTAAAAAAAAGTGACTTTTAAACAGTGGTTTTTAGAAATGCATATTAAAAATCAATTTGTATCATTTGGGTATTAAAAAAAATACATATTTGGAAACTAGACTCCAAGTACTACATTTCATATTTACTTACTTTTTTCAAGATTCCACCTTTAAGTGCTTCAAATTTTTAGGTCAAATGTGACAAATTCTAAAAATTAGGGAAAACACTTCGACTTTTTGGCCAAAAAGTGGACTCAACTTCTTCTACACACCCTAGTATTTTTCCATATTTAATGAGATAAGGGTTAAAGGAATATTCAGGTTGGTTTGGGCTCTTTCCATTATTTTTGATAAGTTAGTACTCACACATTTGTGCTCTTACATTTGTTGTCCTTCAAATACTTTGAGTAGTTTAATTTAAGGTAGTCCTTTCTTTAGGTGCCTCTTTCATTTTCCCAATAGATTTGTCTACTATAAAGTGATGCAAGAGCACTCGGGGATGTTGGCAATCCTACATTGCCCAAAAAGATTTGATATTTTGGTTTTGGTTTTGTAGGAAGTTGTTCTGTATGTCTTCATGCTTGGCAATAGTTTTGCTTCTACATTTCGCCTTAATCAAAGTTGATCTCACATTGTCACATGTTTGTTGAAGTGTTGTGAAGGAGTTATATACAAGGTATCCTTGGATTCAAGTAAAGTTATCAATGTGACTCCATGAGCAGGTTCTATGGATCAGCTAAAGGAGAAGTCTTTGGATGGAAAATATTGAATTTATCATTAGAGACTATGTTAAATAATTTGAACAGTTAAAGAAAGAATATTCTGAGAGGATTCTCATTGCTTCCATAATAAAGCTACTTGGTAGGAGCTCATAGAACTCGTAGAGGAAACTGGAGTTGATGCGCTTGTCCTTATGGGATGCCTAAATGCAAGATGGGTATGACTATTCGTCAAGACTGTGGTTTATTGGAGGAGATTACTGGCTGGATAAATGAGAAATCTATGGTCCCTGTTTGGGAAAAGATGACTCCAAACATCACAGTTATTATTGAGTCGTCTAGGGTGCATTGAGGTCATATGTGAAGGAATTACAACCATTTACACGATTATGAATGCAATGGGATCAACCTTGATACATTAAGACCAGAACCTTGCATTGAGGGATAGTATTTATAGCAAATGCCTTTTCATTTGACAGAAGAAATTACAAAAATATCAAGTGATGTGGCTTACACATGTCAAGACCGAATGATTGATGAACAAAGGAGATCAAACAATCTATTTTCTGTGATGCTTGAGTATCATCATGAAAACGAGTCTTTGAAGGAAGTCTTTATATTATCAAACATGGCAAAGATTCTAGAGCATCAATTGGTATATGACATACCTTATTTGCGCTTCCAACTTCAACATATCTTCCTAAGTTTTCAAACGAGGCCAAAAGATATGAAACACCATGGTTAACCAAGAGTTGCAGTCGATAGACAACAACAAAAGGGGGAACTTTAACTAATTTTGCACAACATCATATGAAACTACATGTATCTCAAAGGGCCGCGACCATTTGGAAAGGAGTCATTTGACTCAAATCTGCATCTCTTCCTATTTTGTGGTGCCAAAGGAGATAAGGCCTCTCTAGAGTGGAGGAAGGCCTATGGTGGATGTGAGTCCATGAGGGGAAAGAGGAGGAAGAAGTGGTGTTGTTGGAGGAAGGTGGTGCTTGTTACAACATGATGCTGGAAAAGGTGAAAGAAAGATTGATTTTTAGTTTTTGGACAACGAAGGAGTTTACTGCAGGTTGATGGCAACCTGGAAGATTAGTGTAACTACTCAAATCCACCATTGTGAGCCTATGCTCACAATCTTTCTACCCGGCGTGTCTGATGTAGGAGCACATGGGGATGTTGGCAATCCTACATTACCCAAAAAGATTTGATACTTCAAGGTTTTGATTTTGTAGGCAGTTGTTTTGTATGTCTTCAAGCTTGGCAATAGTTTCACTTCTACATTTCACCTTAATCAAAGTTGATCTCACATTGTCGCATGTTTGTCAAAGTGTTGTGAAGGAGTTATATACAGGTTATCCTTAGATTCAAGTAAAGTTATTAATGTGACTCCATGAGTAGGTTCTATGGATCAGCTAAAGGAGAAGTCGTTGGATGGAAAATATTGAATTTATCATTAGAGACTATCTTAAAGAATTTGAATAGTTAAAGAAAGAATATTTCGAAAGGATTCTCATTGCTCCCAAAATAAAGATGCTTGGAAGGAGCTCATAGAACTCGTAGAGGAAACTGGAGTTGATGCGCTTGTCCTCATGGGATGCCTGAATGCAAGATGGGTACGACTATTGGTCAAGATTGTGGTTTATTGGAGGAGATTACTAGCTGGATAAATGAGAAATGTACGGTCCCTATTCAAGCAAAGATGACTCCAAACATCACAGTTATTATTGATCCATCCAGAGTGGCATTGAGGTTAGATGTCAAGGAATTACAACCATTTACATGATTATGAATGTAATGGGATCAACCTTGATACATTAGACCAGAACCTTGCATTGAGGGACATTATTTATAGCCAATGCCTTTTCATTTGATAGAGGAACTTGCAAAAATATCAATTGATGTGGCTTACACATGTCAAGACCGAATGATTGATGAATGAAGGAGATCAAACAATTTGTTTTCCGCGCTGCTTGACTATCATCATAGAAATGAGTCTTTGAAGGAATTCTTTATATTATTAAACATGGTAAAGATTCCAGCGCATCAATTGGTATATGACATACCTTATTTGGGCTTCCAACTTCAACATATCTTCCTAAGTTTTGAAACGAGGCCAAAAGATATGAAATGCCACGGTTAACCAAGAGTTGCAATCGATAGACAACAGCAAAAGGGGGAACTTTAACTAATTTTGCATAGGATCATATGAAACGACATGTATCTCAAAGGGCCGTGACCATTTGGAAAGGAGTCGTTTGACTCAAATTTGCATCTCTTCCTATTCTATGGTGCTAAAGGAGATAGAGCCTCTCTAGATAATTATAAAAGCTTTGTTGATGCATAGTGAAGGTGTCAGTCTTTGGAGTAGGGATAGAGTTTTTGGTGCAGAGTGAAGCTTGAGGGAGGATAGCAGAGTCGGCCATTGAGAGAAAATATAGACTCGACCAGAGAGTAGAAGATCAATTGCAGAGAATGCAAATTGAGGCACCTGAGGGTGTAGAGAGAAGAGAGAGATTGGAGCCTTGCAAGGCTGTGAGATTGTGATGATGTTGATGAAATGGTGATTGTGAAGATTTGAGGAATAGGGAGTTGGAAAAGCCATTAAAACTTAGACATTGTAATAGTTTGCCAAATTATATTGTTTTGTGAATAAAACCAGTTAATTGTTTTGTTGAAATTAAATTGGAATTGTGTATTGTGTGTGAGTTTGTGAGTTTGTGAGTTTGCAGTAGGAAGGAGTTTCTTCTTGCGTTATAAAGTTCACATTATCTAAAAGAGATTGATAATCATCTCTTAGAATCATAACTTCTTTTTCCTTAACTAAATTTGACACATTAATACAATATTAAGGGACTTTTTTGTAGTTTTCATTCTAATGGACAACTAAATATCATACTAAAGTAGTTTGATGTTGGAATGATGTGGAACAATATTGTCTCTTCCCTTGCATCTAGTTTCATGTTTAAGATCATACACCATAGTGTGTCTTGTATTTGACCATTCGAACACTTTAGAACTGTTGTAATGGGTAAATGCGCAAAGTTGAGTCCACCTAAGGTGGAAGTTTCAGACTTAGACAAAAACCTAAAATTGGGAAAAGTGAAACAGGATCCCACTTTTTATGAAATGGGATCCCATTTTGCTTCAAGATCTCGAGCCAAAAGCAGGATCCTGTTTTCTAAAAATCAAATCCAATTTTCTAGAAACGAGACCCCATTTCATAAAGGGAAATCTAAATATGAAAAACAAAATGGGATCTTGTTTTGAAATGGGATCCCATTTCAAAAAATTTGAATTTTGGGCCCAGTTTTTTCTTTGTTAACCGGTTTGGGAAAAGGGTTGGGGACCCAAACCTAGGCTTTGGACTTGGTTTGACCTGCAGGTTGAAAGTCTTGTCAATGCCACAACAAAATAGTGACTTTGAGCATATGTCTGAAGACCTTTTTTGCATAATTTTTTGACAAAATTAAAACCCATTATAGATGAGATAGTGTAGATTCTAAATATGTATTTTTTAAAAAAATTTAGATTATTTTTTCTATTTTTCAATTAATTTTTTATGAAACATGTCCATAAACTTGAATTATTAGGGTTTTTTAGTATTTGAATATCTTTTTATTAAAATATTTTTTTAAAAAAACAAATTGTATGAAAATGTACTTCAGACAATTCTTTTCAATTTGAAAAAAAAATTCAAAAAATGATAAGTTTAGGTCATCTTATGCGTGACGTACACGATGATTTTTTAAAACACCAAATATGACCAATAAAAAATTAACAAAAAAATATTCAATAAAAAATTAACAAAAAAATATTCAATAAAAAATTACAAAAAAATATGGAAAGCATGCTTTAGTGAGTTGCAAATCTTTTCCCAAAAGGATTTAGAAAAATATGATTATTTAGATCAAAATATGGATGATGTACACGTGCATGGTATAGTAAAAAAAAGTGACTTTAAAACAGTGGTTTTTAGAAAGGCCTATTGAAAATCAATTTGTGTTATCTGGGTATTCAAATAAATTACATATTTGGAAACTAGACTCCGAGTACTACATTTTATGATTAGTGACTTTTTCCAAGATTCCATCTCTAAGTGCTTCAAATTTTAAGGTCAAATGTGAAAAATTCTAAAAATTAGGGAAAACACTTCCACTTTTTGGCCAAAAATTGGACTCAACTTCTTGCACGTGCACCCTAATAAAACAAAAAAAAATATAACATTTAGTATAATATTTATGTATTTGATAAATCAAAATATTGACCTAACATTTAATAATGATGGGAAAATGACTATTTAACCCCTTAACCTTATACATAGTTGAACTCTTAAACTAATATTATCTATAGTGAGACATTATTTTACGTTCATTAACTATTTTTTGATATATTTAATATGAACTAATCTTTATGTAACTTATCACATATGGATGAATTGTAATGTGACTTATCCAATACATATCAACTACTATGTAACTTATCTAATAGAGACCAAAAACTACCTTAGCCATCCAAAAAACTATATCATTATGTAACTTATTGTAAAGGAAAATAAACATTCCTTAAGGGTTAACCTAGGTTAATTAAGTAAATGAAATCAAATAAAAATAAATAAGCCTAGATTAACTAATTACAATTGAATTGATAATATAATATTTACAATAGATAAATTTGGAACCTCTAAATGCCAAGGAGCTAAATACTTAGCTTTATGACCAAAGAGTGTGTGCCAACCATAAAGACTATGTAATTAAACTAGTGTATGCTCAAAAAATGATGCCTCTTTATTAGATGAATGTCTAAAATTTTGCATTGGCCATGTACCCTACTAGAGGCTGATTCCAATGGTCTAGGTTAGATATTTGATTGTGGACTCATCCCATAGCTCTAGATTTGACCCTAAATAATGCATATTTTTCTCTTCCATTCGTTGATAGATCCTCATTATGCTCCTACTAATTAGAGGGTTGGTGATATTTTAAAATACCTTGGAAGGGTTGTTGTTTCATCAGAAGGAGATAAGTTCTCCTTAGTTAATCTCTAGAAATGTGTATGAATATTTGAAGACAATAGACAAGGGCTGTAGAATGATGTATGTAGATTATTTATTTCTTTTAAAGCTCCAAATTGAAATACTCCTTCAATGCTATACGATGAGAGAATTTTTAGAGATGATGGATAATAAATGAATGCAATCAAATGGATTTATATACAATATCTAACATAAAATTTTGTAAAATGTGTATTTAGTTAGCTCATGGTGGGAAAATGGTGGCTCTAGTAGTGTCTCTACATTACTATTACCATTTGAGATCCTCCTAATTACTTAGCATAGTTCTAACATTCTTTAATTAGCCATGAGGTTTTTGGTCACTAAAACAACTCAATCATAAATGTCCTTTATTTTATTTCTAAGTATTTTCCTTTTACCATCAAAGAGGAGGAGATCAAATAAGGCCTGTGTTGCTACTTCTTGTTCAAAGATATTCTTTACTTCAAACATTTTCATTAGTGCAAGAATGCAACCAACTTCTCCAACTACCTTTTTACATTCTATTGAAGTAGCAAACTTTTAAATAGAAACATCAGCAATTAGTCTCACAATTGAAATTTTAGCACTATTTAAAGCACTTACAAGCCTAGGAATAAATACATAAGCAATGAGTAGATCATAAATTTCCCTGCAACTCAAAATATTTTTTAGTACTCCAATTCAATGTCTTGGGCTCTTAGCATTGGAAATCCATTCTACAAGAACATCAAAGCATGAATTCCACTATCTTTAGCTACTAGTGTCCTTAAACTATAATTAGTAGATGTTAAATTTTGTAAGAAATCAATTGTGTGTTGTTAGGCAAGGGTTATGCTTGAAGTAGGTGGCCTCATTACGATAGATATGTCATTTTCCTTAAAAAAAAATTTCCTTATGTTTGGGACACTAGCAAGGTTGGTAAGGTCCCCACAAAAATATTTGGGATATAAGAGTTCTCAATCAACAAATATCAACCAAAGCTAACATGCTTAAAAGTGTTCCTATTGACCTCAAAATTTTACATGTGAAAAGTTTAAAGACTACAAAGCTAGTGAATCTTTTTTTCTTTTGAAAGTGATTTCATGCCTTCAAAAGGCATATCAAATGGTGCAGAACCCTTTCTCTAACTAGAAAATGTTCAAAGTTGTCAATTTGTGCAAGCTTGTAGCTAATAGTTATAGCTTTCTATAAGATTTTAGTTACCTCAAAGTCCAACAAATGAGTCATACCAGGTGCATTGCCTTGGCTTACGATAATATAAGCATTTTTAACCTCCAAACAATAATAATGAGCCTAAGGCATTATGCAATGTAACAAAACATTATTCAAGGCATGGAGGATCATAGAATTGAATCCAAAGTGCATAGACACCACTAAAGATAGTTAACCAAATATGTCAAGGTGATCAATAGACCTTAAGAAAGTTCTACTTTTTAACTGCTTCATATTTGCATCACAAAATCTTCTATTTCAAATGAACAATTAGTTTTTATTAAATATTAAAATGGTTGTTACGAATATTAATTCGTGCACCATTATTCATATATTAATTGCTAAAACTACCTTTGTAATTTTTGGAAGGAACTAAGCTACACTGGAGCTCTTTGCTTACATAAACTAGATATAATAAACAATATAGTAAAATAGATTATCTAGGTAATATGGTAATGGAGATGTTTTCCATCACAACTTGATTATTAAAGTTTTCAACTATATTTTTACAAAAATAAATTATTTTATAGTTAAATTCTATTCTTACTCCATAAACTATATAATAAATAGTATAGATCACAACTTGATTATTGAAGTTTTCAACTACAGTTTATTATTGAAGTTTTCAACTACAATTTATTAAAACGAAAATTATTTTATATCTAAATTTCATTCTTTCTCTATAAGCTATATAATAAATAGTATATGACAACTTGATTATTGAAATTTTCAACTATAATTTATTAAAACAAAAATTATTTATACCTAAATTTCATCCTTGCTATATAAGGTATATAATAAATAGTATATCACAACTTAATTATCAAGGTTTTCAACTATAAGTAAACAATTAAATTTTAATTTATATTTATATTTCATCCTTATCCTATAAACTAACAAACTATATAATAAATAATATATCTTAATTATTCAAAATTTCCAACTATAATTAAAAACTTAAATTAAATTTTATATTTAAATTTCATCCTTGTTTTATAAGCTAGACAATAAATAGTATATCTTAATTATTAAAATTTTAACTATAATTAAAAAAAATTAAATTAATTTTATATTTGAATTTCATCCTTATTTTATAAATTATGTAATCAATAATATACATCCCAATTATTTAAATTTGTAATTATAATTAAAAATTAAATTTATTATAGCTAAATTTCATCCTTGCTCTATAAGCTATATAATAAATAGTATATCTTAATTATTGTTGAAAATTTTCAACTATAATTAAAAAATCAAATTAAATTTTATACTTAATTTCCATTCTTATTTTCTAAGCTAGACACTAAATAGTAATCTTAATTATTAAAATGTCAACTATAATTTAAAAATAAATTAATTTTATATTTGAATTTCATCCTTACTCTATAAATTATATAATCAATAATATACATAATAATTAATTATTTAAATTTTTAATTATAATTAAAAAATAAATTTTATTTTATAGCTAAATTTCATCCTTGCTCTATAAGCTATATAATAAATAGTATATCTTAATTATTGAAAATTTTGAACTATAATTAAAAAATCAAATTAAATTTTATACTTAATTTCCATTCTTATTTTCTAAGCTAGACAATAAATAGTAATCTTAATTATTAAAATGTCAACTATAAATTAAAAATTAAATTAATTTTATATTTGAATTTCATCCTTACTCTATAAATTATATAATCAATAATATACATAATAATTAAGTATTTAAATTTTTAATTATAATTAAAAAAATAAATTTTATTTTATAGCTAAATTTCATCCTTGCTCTATAAGCTATATAATAAATAGTATATCTTAATTATTGAAAATTTTCAATTATAATTAAAAAATCAATTTAAATTTTATACTTAATTTCCATTCTCATTTTCTAAGCTAGACAATAAATAGTAATCTTAATTATTAAAATGTCAACTATATTTAAAAATTAAATTAATTTTATATTTGAATTTCATCCTTATTCTATAAATTATATAATCAATAATATACATAATAATTAATTATTTAAATTTTTAATTATAATTAAAAAAAAATATTTTATACCTAAATTTCATCCTTGCTCTATAAACTATATAATAAATAGTATATCTTAATTATTGAAAATTTTCAACTATAATTAAAAAATAAACTAAATTTTATACTTATAATTAAAAAATAAACTAAATTTTATACTTAATTTCCATCCTTGTTATATAAGCTAGACAATAAATAGTATATCTTAACTAGTATATTTATATTTAAAAATATATATCTAAAGTACGCCGAGAGACATCCTTTTTGAGGTTCCTATTTTTTATCAATTTACTCACCTTAAATCCTACAATTTGATATGTTCATTCTACATGTGAAAATATTAAGGAAGGAGGCAATATAAATAGATTGAATGTGAAAATATTAAGGAAGGAGGCAATATAAATAGATTGAATGCGCGTCTTTTCATATGCCATTCGTAACGTTTCTTTCTTTCATCTTGGAGCATAGTGATGGCTTCTATGAAACTGCCATCCACCTTTCTTTCCATCCAACATGTTTTTTTTTTAATTCCTTTCACCTTCTTTTTTTTGGTTTTTTAATTTGTGGAATGACTATTCGGTTTTTTTAATAAAGATTCTAGATTGGAATCTTATAAGTTTACATAGAAATTCCAGAATCTTTCAGCTCCCATTCATGCTATGAATGTAGGAACGCCTCTTGGCGTAATTATTAAAATTTGAACTATAATTAAAAATATTAAATTAATTTTATATTTGAATTTCATCCTTACTCTATAAATTATATAATCAATAATTTATACATCACAATTAATTATTTAAATGTCTAATTATAATTAAAGAATTTTATTTTATTTTATACCTAAATTTCATCTTTACTCTATAAACTATATAATAAATAGTATATCTTAATTATCAAAAAAATTCAACTATAATTAAAAAATTAAATTAAATTTTATACTTAATTTCCATCCTTGTTTTATAAGCTAGACGGTAAATAATATATCTTAATTATTAAAATTTCAACTATAATTACAAAAATTAAATTAATTTTATATTTGAATTTCATCCTTATTCTATAAAATATATAATCAATAATATACATCACAACTAATTATTTAATTGCCGGGTTCGATGGTTAAGTCGCTCGGTTGTAGTGGCGGCCACCAGAGTTCAAACCCCCACTGGGCCAACGAGCTCGCAGGCTTACGCCTTCGCTGGGCGAATGAGCTCGCAAGCTTTACGCCTTTGTTGGGCCCTTCTTGGGGATGAGGGCCCCCGTGTTGTGGCCTCACCGGTTCATCGCTCCGGGCAAAAGCGTTAGTGTGGAGCCGGAGGGCAGCCTCACCGGTTCATCGCTCCGGGCAAAAGCGTTAGTGTGGAGCCGGAGGGCATGTCGCGCCAGCGTCACCGGTCACGTTAAAAAGTTTACCAAGCGCATAATCTTTAAAAAAAATAAATCACTAATTATTTAAAATTTTAATTATATTAAAAAATTAAATTTTATTTTATACTTAAATTTCATCCTTGCTCTATAAACTATATAATAAATAGCATATCTAAATTATTGAAAATTTTCAACTATAATTAAAAAATTAAATTAAATTTTATACTTAATTTCCATCCTTATTTTATAAGCTAGAAAATAAATAGTATATCTTAATTATTAAAATTTAAACTATAATTTAAAAAAAAATTATATTTGAATTTTATCTTTATTTTATAAATTATATAATCAATAATATACATCACAAATAATTATAATTAAAAAAATTAAATTTTATTTTATACCTAAATTTCATCCTTGCTTCATAAGTTATATAACAAATAATCACACCTTGAATATTGAAGTTTTCAACATTAATTAAAAAAATCAAATTAATTTTATATTTAAATTTCATTCTTATTCTATAAATTATATAAGAAATAATATACATCACAATTAATTATTTAAATTTTTAAATAATAATTAAAAAATTAAATTTTATTTTACACTTAAACATTTCATTCTTGCTCCTTGCTTTTGAAAAATTCCAACATAATATTCAAGGTCATTCTACTTAAACATCAATATCATCCATTTCAATGGTCAAACAATCAATAGTCATTTTACACCTCATCCATATCAAAAGTGGTAATTATTTGTCCTATTTTTATTGGCCAAAATTAACATTTGACTGTTGAAATGGATTATGTTTAAGAAAACCACTGACAATTTAATATCACTTGTGGAATTGAAAAAGTATTATGATCCATTAATTTATCCACCCTGCAATTCAAAGACTCCCACGAACCTTTCGAATATATGTATGTAATGTGGTTTGGGGTTGAAGCATTGCTCAATTCATTTCAAGTATAATGGAGATGAATAAGCTTAATTTGAGAGCTGCAGCAACTGCCCTTATTCTGGTCACCTGCATCGTGTGGAGGGCCTCTGCAGCGGGAGGCATAGCCATATACTGGGGCCAAAACGGCAACGAAGCCTCTCTTACCCATCTTACCCAAACTTGCGCCAGCGGGAACTTCAAATACGTCATACTCGCGTTTCTTCCCGTGTTTGGAAACGGCCGCACACCGCAGCTGGATCTGGCGGGCCACTGCGACCCTTCCTCTGGCGGGTGCAAATCGCTGAGCAGCGAAATTAAGTCATGCCAGCAGAGAAGCATAAAGGTGTTTCTCTCCTTAGGAGGAGGCTCCGGAAAGTATCATATTGCCTCGGCCCAAGACGCTCAGAGCGTGGCAAACTATCTGTGGAACAATTTTCTGGGCGGGCAGTCTTCGTCGCGGCCTCTGGGCGACGCCGTTTTAGACGGCATCGACTTCGACATCGAAGCGACGACAGACCACTGGGACGACCTGGCCAAAGCCGTGTCCGCTCTTAGTACTTCCTCCAACAAGGTTTACCTCAGCGCCGCTCCGCAATGCCCTTATCCCGACGCCTCTCTGGGAAATGCCCTGCAGACGGGGCTGTTTGACTACGTTTGGATTCAGTTCTACAACAACCCCCCTTGCCAATTCGCCAACGGAGATGCTTCCAGTCTGCTCAGCTCGTGGAACCGGTGGACGACTTCCATGCCAAAAACCACCAGTTTCTTTCTAGGACTTCCCGCCTCCAGCGGCGCTGCAGGTAGCGGCTTCATTCCCGCCGCTACGCTGAAGTCGAATGTGCTGCCTCAGATCAAGAAGTCGTCCAAATATTCGGGAGTGATGCTGTGGTCCAAGTTCTATGACGAGCAAACTCAATACAGCTCATCTATTAAAGATTCTGTCTCAGATGAGAGATGATCGTCACTTGAGCTACAGGCGTATAGCCAAGTATATCTAGTTAAATAATACTCGAGCCTCCTGTATTGGACTTTCAATAGGTAATACTCGAGTTTAAATAATGCTCCTCTGTTCTTATGTTTGCTCCTATTGGCTTCGTTTCGCAGCATTTTCCTTTCCTTGTCTAGTGTTCTTGTTAAGTATTGCGGCATTTCCCTTCTTGCTGCTCTTATCTCTGTTCTACAGTGCTGTTTGATTTTGGCAGCATTTGCTGCTTTTAGTAAAAATAAAAAGTGTCAAGTCAAAAACAAAGAAAAGTTAAAGGGTTCTTGGTATGCTGGTGAAGTTTTTGAATGAGCTTACCAAGGATCAAGTCATACTGAGTGTAAGGCCCTCTGGATCATTGTCCCAAGTGAATTTGGCATAATGGATACTCCTCAGTACTTAGATTTCAGCCATTGGCAGAATGGATATTCTTCAGTCCTTAGATCTCAAGCAAAGAGGTTCAACCTAAGGCTTGTGCTCCCGTATGGATCCATTAAAAAACCAAAAATAAATTAGAAACAAAAACATAAAAACATAGAAAGAAATTAGAAGCCAATAAAATTAGTTTTTGTATGGTGAAATTTTTTTAAAGTGTTATATATTTGCTTATGTTTACTTTCTTCAATTGCATGTTAATGTAAGCAATCTATCTGTGTATTTAATCATTAATTAGAAATTCATGTTAAGATAATTAATAGTTGATAGGCTTTTTAAATGTGGGTTTTTAAGTTAAAAAATGTTAGAAATGTTGTGGTTTTTTCAATGTAGCCTTTCAAGTTTTTTTTGGTAATAAAAAAGGTGGAACTAGCCACTTATACGATATATTAAAAAAAAAGGAAAATTACAAAAGTTTACAAACAACAACCAGCCATTTAGGCCCAAAAAATCAACGTCCCAGTCACCGCATAGCCTGGTCAAGATCAGTAGAGAGGAGAACCGATGAGTCATCTAGATCCTCTGCCGACACTGAGGGACCAACTTCGTCCAAGGAACCAATGACCTTAGGAGAATGTGGAGCCCAGTCAGAAGCATGAATACGTAGGAGGTGTATGGCTTTGAAAACCTCACGAGTATTGTGGACCATGTCTCGAGAGAAATGAAAATGATGACCTTGAAGTGCTCTGTCGAGCACACCCATACAGCCACATCTAAGCCCCTCCTGCATAGCATGACGAACACATTCAGTGGCCTAGGAAGTGCGCAAGAATTCAATTGGGAAAAGACCACCCACCATGGCGTCCCCCTTCAGTAGGTCATAACCATCCAATGCCGAACTCCAACGATCAAGCGTGAAAATGTAATCAAACACTACTCCCGAAGTAATGGGATGAACAAAATCCCCATCTTGAACAATTGTCCATGTAATGTTGGACAAAAGAGTAGACGCCACTTTAGACCAAAAAATAATCCTATCTGGGGAGCCCAACAACATTCTCTGCCCACAAATGTTAACAGATTGCAAAATGAACCAGGTGGTAGTCTATATCAAACACCTTTCGAATCTACGCCATGCCAACTTTGCCTTGGATCTCCAACTCCTAGCTCCGCACGGGTAGAAATAAATGTCGATTAATCTTATCATTGTCCATGAGAGGGCCTCAAGTTAGAAACCCGCCGTCCTTTCCAATAAATGGAGCCTCGGCTCCTAACTGAGCCAACCTTGCTTTTGTACTATGGATAAATGAATTTTGCCACCCGAGTGAATGATTTATTAACGGGGAATGAATGCACATCAGGTCGAGAGCTCTTTGCGATCTCTGATATGATGACAGGCTGATCTTAAAAGATCTATTTGATCTGACTTCTCGTATCAAAAGGTCGATTCCCATCTGGCTTCTTAAAACCGACATGACTCCTGATTAAACTGTTGAAAAGGGACGTCGTTATGGTGACATTGAGAAGCACTTGGGAAATGAATAAAGACATCCAACTGAATGCATTATGACAACGAAGAAGGATGCCATGTGTAAGCCCTTTGTAGGTCCTCACTATCCAGATAAGCCGTAACCCTTAGAAAGGGACTCCCTGGGGTGGCAGGGGCGAAGTGTTTGTTATCTGATTTCAATTTGTCTTACAGAATCAAATGAAGAATGCCTAGATCGAACACCTTAAAACCCTAAACAAGATCAGCTCCAAAATTCACCAGCCAATCCACCACTCTGTTTGCCTCTCTGTAATAATGCGAAATATTAAAATCTGAGAATTGGTTCATCCTTGGATTATATAGTTCATTCGCCAGTTCAATGCCCTCTTTGCTTTCAATGTGTTGATAAGGATCAGAGAATCCCCTTCAATCCAAGTGCTTAATACTCAACTCACTAGCCAATTCAAATCCCTTAAGGAGGGTCGAGGCCTCAACATCATTATTCATCCCTTTGGTGAGCTTAAAGGCCTTAGCCTAGATGAGATTGCCTGAAGGATCTCTTATAACACACCCTGCCTCTGATGAATCTGGATTACCCCATGAGGACCCATCAAAATTTAGATTAAAAAAGGGGTTACATGGAGGAGTCCATCTTATTATTCGATAATATATATTATTTCTTTTACCACATTTATTTATTTCTTCATTTTTTTGTCCCTTCCTCCTCCTTTCTCATCTCTTAATTTGTGGTCTTTCTATCACCTCCCCACCCTATCTCTTTTTTAAGTCGACAATTCAATTCACAATTCTCCTCTTCCTATGATGGATCGCTGTGTGAAATCGAAAATGTAGATAGAAAAATATACACAATTTAATTCAAAAACACTCCTTCCTATATTCAAGATATAATTCCATTCTAACCATTTTAAAATCTAACCTGTACTATTTTTATAAATTAATATAAATAGACACATTTAAAAAAAAATAATCTGCTATTGGACATGACCCAAGTTGCCCATGTCCGATTGAACCGAATGATTGATAAATTTTGGCAAAGTCTACACGTCAATGTTACTCACATTTGTCCTAGTGCGCATCGACTTATATCCGGTATATTGATTTAAGTCATCATTGATTTGTTTAAGGTTGAAGCTCCTATGCATTTTATACGATCATTAAAATATTGTCGCCAAGTCCTCTGCAATTCCATGAGATGTTGTTGGAAACCTCGTAAGTGCGCCAACACGACACCACTTTCGCAACGATTTTTTTTGTTTTAGTGGAGAGAGGCGGCTCAGTCTAGATAAGGTATTATTATCCACTATCCATCCCCAGAAATCAAATACCCCCACAAAAAATTTAGATATATATCTGTAATGCGGGTAGGGATTGAAGCACTGCTCAACACATTTCAAGTATCATGGAGATGAATAAGATTAATTTAAGAGCTGCGGCAAGTGCCTTATTCTGGTCACCTGTATCGTGTGGAGGGCCTCTGCAGCGGGAAGCATAGCCATATACTGGGGCCAAAACGGCAACGAAGCCTCTCTTTACCCAAACCTGTGCCAGCGGGAACTTCAAATATGTCATACTCGCATTTCTTCCCGTGTTTGGAACGGCCGCACACCGCAGCTGAATCTGGCGGGCCACTGCGACCCTTCTTCTGGCGGGTGCAAAAAGCTGAGCAGCGAAATTAAGTCATGCCAGCAGAAAAACATAAAGGTGGTTTCTCTCCTTGGGAGGAGGCTCCGGAAGCTATTCCATCGCCTCCGCCCAAGACGCTCAGAGCGTGGCAAACTATTTGTGGAATAATTTCCTGGGCGGACAGTCTTCGTCGCGGCCTCTGGGCGACGCTGTTTTAGACGGTATCGACTTCGGATATCGAAGCCACGACGGAGCACTGGGATGACCTGGCCAAAGCCGTGTCCGCTCTTAGTACCTCTTCCAAGAAGATCTATCTCAGCGCCGCTCCTCAGTGCCCTTATCCCGACGCTTCTCTGGGAAATGCCCTGCAGACGGGGCTCTTTGACTACGTTTGGATTCAGTTCTACAACAACCCCCCTTGCCAGTACGCCAATGGAGACGCTTCCAATCTGGTCAGCTCGTGGAATCGGTGGATCAGTTCCGTACCCAAAACTAGCAGTTTCTTTCTGGGACTTCCTGCCTCCAGCGACGCTGCAGGCAGCGGCTTCATTCCCGCCGCTTCGCTGAAGTCGAATGTGCTTGCCTCAGATCCAGAAGTCGTCCAAATATGCGGAGTGATGCTGTGGTCCAAGTTCCATGACGAGAAAACTCAATACAGCTCATCTATTAAAGCTTCTGTCTGAGATCAGAGATGATCGTCACTTGAGCTACAGGCGTATAGCCTAGTATATCTAGTTAAATAATACTCGAGTTGCTGTATATCTAGTTAAATAATACTCCAGTCTGCTGTATTGGGATTTAAGGCAGGTAATAGTCGACCTTTAAACTTTAAATAATGGTCTTGGTTCCATGAGCCCCATGATTGTAAATACGGGTTTTCGGAATTGAAATCAATGCTGAGGCAAAAAATTGTGTGCATTTATTTCGTCCTCTGGAGTAAGATTGGGTTCTATAATCACGAAACAATACTAATATTGGGATCAACACAGCGAAGTGTCATTCCAAAGAAAAAATGATAATTGTTTAGTTACAGAGTTGATGCGGTAGCCTTTTGGCCACTTTAAGCACTCTAATTAAATATCATTTATTTTAATAGTCAAATAGTCAATAGTAATTTTACACTTCATTTACAATAAAAATTGGTAAATATTTGTTATAGACATTAGATTTCCACAGTCCATGATATTATTTTTGAGTGCTTCAAATTTAACTGTGATGAAAACACTGTCACAGAATTAAATCCTGAAACACTCAAATATTTGCCCTGTTTTTATTTGTCAAAATTGACTTTTGACTATTGAAATGGATGATATTTAAGAATAGCTATATGAGGGGTTCAAAATTAAAATAGACTACCATAAATAGTTTTTTTTAACTTTGTTTTTGGACCTGGGTCCCATATAGAATTTGAGGATCTACCACGCTTTTTTTTAATAGTGTATTATTCTCTTTTTAGTTTTTGGGACATCATGCTCACTTTGACAAAAATGGATAACCTCATCCTCAACTCTTAGCCAAAGAAGTTTCAACCTAAGGCTCATGCTCTCATATCAAGTAGCTAAATGATTATGTGGGTTTGATATAAAACCCTCCAACAAAAAAATAATAATAATAAAGCCATACTCATAAAAATAAAATATAAAAAAACAAACTACCATTAACATTAGATCCACCATATTTTTTTAGTATTTTTTGTTATACTATATAAAAACACGTTTAATTTGTTTGGATTTTTAGGAATATAGAATATTGATTATTTTTTAAAAATTTAAAGTTGACACATAAAAATAAAATGTATTTTATTAAATCAATGCATATAAATAATTGAAAAGTTACAGTAGAAATAATTAGACCCTTAAATTATTTATACATTTAATTTTTAATAATTATAAACTTTTAAAATATATATAATTAGTTTTTAATTAAAAAATTATTTTTCCCTTATTTAAAGTCCACTACATAAAACACTTGGTAACACAATCTAACAAAGTTACAAAATATGTAGTACTGAACCTTGAGGGCCTTAGGGCATGTCCCCATGCGGCTGCTTAGCTTATTTTGGCTAGCAGCCACTACTCAACTTTTTTAGGAGCTATTTGTGGAGCTACTAGCCCCATGGATGTTTAATTTTTCTGCTTATTTTTAAGCAGTGATTTTAATTTTTAAGATGCCCCGTCACAAACCACAGCTGAAGAGAATTTCACAGCCCATCAGTTTCAATTCTATGTTTATTTAAGTGCTCTCAAGTTTCTGGCAAGTTTCCCGTCTCTGAGTAATTTGACAAGCCTGGTAATCAATCTGAGAGGAGCTCATGCGGCTGAAGAAGCTCTACTTGCCTAGCCCAGCAATTTGACCTGGAGCACTTCTCAGATATCTTAATAAAAATCTACAAAGCCATGTGCAATGGCCAAAAGTCTTTCATTTTTGCCTCTCACTTCCATAACAAAGTCTACGCTGGTCAGTCGCAGACTTCATTGACCAACTGTTCTTGCACACAAACGGAAAAGTGGGGAAAATGGGAAGTGTTTAGAACAATCAGAAAGATGTGTCCAAAAGGCACTCACCTAAAGTTAGGGAATAAATATTTGTTGGTTTGCAAGATTGCTTGTACTCATAACCCATGTGATTGAAGTCTCTCTGAAGATCTTCTATATGTCATTTTATTACGATCTCAGATTTTCTTATGTAACACAAGGATGCATTCCGAGTATAGTAATTAGGCATGTACATGGAGTAGAAAATATGCAAAACATATAAATAAGAAGTATCCAGGGAATAAATATTTGTTGGTTTGCAAGATTGATTGTATTCATAACCTAGGTGATTGAAGTGTCTCTAAGACACTAGTCTTGTATTTGCCCGATTATTACAATTTTAGATTTGTTTGCCTTGACATAAGGATGCATTTCGATCTTGGTTATTAGGTATGTACATGGAGCAGAAATTATGCAAATGTATAAATAAGAAACATTCAGGGAATAAATATTTGCTGGTTTGCAAGCTTAACTGTATTCATAATGCACATAATCGAAATCTCTCCAAGACATGTCTTCAGTGTCTTTTTAAGAATCTTAGATCTTTTAACCTTGCCAGAAGTATGCATTCCATAAATTTAAACTTTTGGTCAATCTTGATTTCATCCATTTCCACACAAAAATAGAAAAAAGCTCAGAAAATCACTTGACAACACATCTATGTTTATTAATATTTATTACAAATATAATATTCTAATTTCATTGGAATAGGCACATCAAGCCCATAAATAATTTTTAGCAAGGCTGTTGTTGCAGCACATCCCCCAAAACAACATTAACAATGCTTCAAACTCCACATTAACAACTACAATGCCGGATTCCATTGGCCTTAAAAATCACCATCGGTACTACACATTTATATAAGAAGACAAATATATATGTCAAAAGGCAACTACCGATTAATCACCTGCACAGAAACAAACACCAGTCAAGACCAAAAAAATAGTTTTCCACTGAAGAACAAAATGAATAACGAAAAATAAGTACATATATCATGCAAAAACCCCCTTCTTTCTCATTAAGGAAATTAATATTACTACACGTATAATAAAAATGAGGGAAAACAACTGTAAATACAAACCATCGCCACAAAACCACTTTTCCATCTTATAAAATAAATAAGGGAAAATAATTGCAAGGATGATTCCTTAAGTTCCCAGAAATTAAACTCAGGAAGAATCAGAAATGTGGGACAAAAATCCACAAATGCAGTTCACTCCAGAAACCTACAGCTATAAGGATTACTACAAGAGAAGAAAAGTAATCACCATAATCACTGTAGGAAAAATCAGAATAGATATAAAAAGTAATCACCATGATCATTATAATATTCTAATTTTGTTGGAGAGTGGTATTACAAGCAGTAATTTAAAAACTCAAGAAATACTATAATACATAAGTAAATCCATACTAGAACTCTAGGTTTCCATCAAGCAAGAACCAAAATATCCCCTTCAAACTCTTAATATCAGTTTTTGAATTTAGAAGGAAAACAGGGGATTCATACTTTAGAGGAAATAGCAGGAACATCCTTGAAATTACAACACCATTTCAGAAACAATATCAAAAATTTAATTAATAGCAAGCATTCAACATTTCAGGAATTAACCAAGCACAACATATGCTTCAGGCTTTATACAAAAGCTAAAAATGATTGAATGAGCCATCTGTTGTCTAGCAGCCTAAAAGATCAAGTATGCATTGGGTCATAAGGGAAAACAAAATAATTGAATTCATGCGAGGCAAACAAAAACCCAATCAGCATTTGGATAAAGGAAAAACAAACAAAAAATTGTCAAACATCAATCCACACTAACTACTAGACAAAAATCTCTCAAAAAACAATAAAAAATGTCTGTCCAATTACAATCACATTCTGGGCCATCTATGAAACTTTAACTTTAGATACCATTCAGCATTAAGGATGAGGCATTGTGCAACTTCAGCTATTGATTACATTTGTAGTGCACCTAAGGATTGTAGCCTTATTACATTTAGATTGAGTTATTACACAGGTATGGTATGATAACTGTGCTCATTCCTCAAGTCTACATAAAGAGCAAAATTAGATATAGTTTGAACAATAAAATTAAATTATGTTTTTACACCACAACATTTTCATTGCTATTAACGAATTCCATTAAGGCCATTCGAGCTAACCCTGCAGTACAATCCATTGGTATTGCTTCATTGTTTGATATATTATTCTCATACTCATCAAGTTAACTATCTTCACTGTCTTCTTCTTCCAATGTCAACATAATATTATGCAAAATACAACACACAAAAATTGTTTTTGGCAACATTTGCAAATTTGGATGGCAGATTTTTGAATTCAAAATTTGCCATATGCCCTTTAGCTTTCCAAAGGCGTGTTCAACAACAATATGAGTTGAAGATAGTTTAAAGTTGAATGACCTTTGATTATCTGTTGTAGCTCCACTAAAAGGTGTGATTAACCATGGTAGCAATGGATATCCACCATCACCAACAATGTACTCTCTCATATTTAATGAACCAATAGAAACTGGAATTCCATTTAACCTCTCTCCACCTTTGCATAACCTATAGAAGGAAGAATTTCTTAGAAGCCTAGCATCATTGATAGATCCAGGCCAACCTATAAAAACATCCATGAAATGCATATTACTATCAACAATGGCTTATAATGACATACTGTAGTTGTGATCATGATCGTACCAATTAGATGAACATTCATTAGCTAGAAGCTCAAAATCAACATGAGTTACATCTATAGCCCCACAACAATTTGGAAAGCCCTGTTTTTGGTGAAATACATGCTTCACAACTTCAAGTGTTGAATGATCCCTTGGCCATTGTATGTAGTTTCGAAATCTCACATGCATAGGATTAATGAACTTGTTCACAACTCTTGTCGCTGTTGACTTTCCACACCCAAAAAGTTCACTTATGTTAATCATAGACATTCCAGATGACAATCTTAGAATAGCAATAGCCACTTGTTTCTCAACTGGAAGCACCCTACTCTTGATAGATGTTGCTAATGACAGAGGTATATCACCTTGCTTGAGATCTTCATACAATGATTCACATAGAAATTGAAACAATTCATATGGTAACCTAAAGATGCTATGAAATCGTTTGTCTTCACATTTAACTTTAAAAATGTAATGGTTCCACCAATGCAAGGAACGTTGCTTGATATACCATTCACCATTAACCTTCCCTTCCCATTGACAAGTAGAAAAATCTGAATTAAAAATCTGAAAAAATCTGAATTAACAAGTATATTTTGTTGAAGTGGATGATGTTTAAGAATAACCGAATTTTCAAAATTATATTTGAAAACCAGGCATTGAAGAATTCAGAATGAGGTTTGTGCAGGTAACATACACAGCCTAATAAATATGGTACTCAAGCTTTTTAGTACCTATTTGTTCCCAGTATGGTACTGTAGGGTTTGAATAGCTACAGGGGTCGGGGTATGTTTTCAACTAATTTTAGTATAGGGGAAAGGAAAGTGAGACTTAGGCTTAATAAGTACTAGTTGGTTACAAAGTCTAATTTAGCTATCAACCTAATAACAGGTTGGTTACAGAACCTAATTTAGAAATCAATCCAATAAACAATCTTACATGATGATGAAAGGAAAGGGTTTCTCATATCATTAAACCAAATGTATGGTATACCCAAAAAATAGAGACTGAATTCTGAGATTGATATTCGCCCATGTTTATCATTAATTCAGGTTGAGACTGAATTCTAAGATCGATCTCCACTAAACTCTTGAAACAAACAATCTTAGCACTCAGAACATATTCTGGATTAAACAAGTTCCAGGGAAAATATATCCTAAACACTTTTGCCATTGTTATTTACTGGCGCATAAACAACTCCCACCCCAAATAAGCAGCGACTATAGCAGCTGCGACTAGAGAAGCACAAATAGATACCAGCAGAGAAATCTCGTTTTGCGAAGAAATGAATAGATCCCTTGACCTCTCACCTCTTATCTTGGGCATGAAGGATGGATCATTCACCTTACTTTTATCTTTGAGTCATCGAGATTTGAATATGTTATTTTTAAACTTGACAGGAACGGAAGGAACTTGGGCCATTCTGAGCACATACAGACGGCGGTTGTCCTCACACCACACACCGCCTTGTTCATCTTTGTGTACAGTGAGCTTGTCGTAGATAGCAGGATTAAGCTTGCCCTGTTGTATTAAAGACGCCTATTCTCTAAGACTGGGGTATGTGGGATCAGTGAAAGTAGACTTAATATCAGGCTGGGTGAACCTCAAATCTTTGGGATTCATTACTGCATGCTTTTTAGTGTAGGTTGGGTGAACCTCAAAGATTTGATAAACATGGGCCAATATCTTCTTTCTAGGTATGTTTTATTTGTTTCTAAAGCATAGAACATGCAGCAATTGAGTTCCCCAACAGAGATATAATATTATTGGTATGACATTGGCCCTAACACTGGCACACTAAGTTGTGTACAAAGCAAACAGAGTATTAATCCTTAGTATGACAGAAAATAATAATAGTAAGAAAGTATGACATTCCAAAAATGCAGATCAAAAATCCAAAATAATCATAGTCATAGAGAAGTGGAGTTTGAGAGAGTACAAGAAATTTAAACACATCGAAGAATTTTTAACTTCAAGCCTTCAATTAAATCTGACGTCAATCTATGCTAAGATAAAAATTATGAAAATACTAGAAAAAGGAGCCGTTCAAAATACTAGAAAGTAAAATATTTTGCTGGAGATTGCAAAATATGCTATTTAAATTGAATCACAGGCAGAGCATACCATTAAAAAGAAAAATAAATATAAGGGAAAAATATGGAGGGAAAAATTGGGGGGAATTGTGCAAGTAAAATATGGAGGGGAAAATTGGGGGAGAATTGTGAAAAATGAAAGAACCAATTATACGACGCCACATGGCAAATTTCCCAATATGCAGTTGCGGCAAATTTCCCAACATGCTAGTTTATTTTATGGATCTCCAAACAAGAATCAAGAAATAAACAAAAAGCGGAATCCTCCGTGGTACCCGTACCACAAATGCGATGGCACCCAACGTCCACTTGTAGAACGGTTTTCCTACCAACTCAAACGATCGTTCAGATATTTTATATAAATCCAACCCTTCCAACGCAATTTTTTTATACGAAATCTTGCTCTGTTGCACGCATTAATCTTTGCTCTCTTGCATTCGTTCCCGAGGGTGCTCGTTTCGTTATTTGTTGCAGCAGCAGAGAATAGTAAAGAAAAGCTCGATCAGATCAGAATGCCGTGCGGACGGACTTCCAGCCTGCTTTCCATATTTGTGTCAATGGCGTTGGCGATAGCCGCGGTCTCGTCCACGGGAAAACACAAGACGCAGCCGGTCCCGGAATCGAATCCCCCGCAGGTCTCCTTCAAACCTCCAAGAATCTGGGACTCGCCATCCACTGATACGCTGGTGATGAATGCGAGCACAGCGCTCAGAAAAGCAGGCTACCACATCATGGCCACAGCTTTCCAGGTGTTGGCGGTCGAAATCCTCCCGTCCGGCCCGGCTACATTCTTCGCCATTAATGACCCGGCGCTGGTGAACACCACTTTGCCTTCCTGGCTCATGCTCAACCTCCTCCGCTACCACACGACAACAGAAATGCTTCTCTGGAAAGACCTCCAGATTCTCTCCGCTGCCGTCTGCCTGCCCACCCGTCTTCACGGCAAGGGTTTGGTCGTCACCTCTGTGCAGACCAAGAACAGCACCGTGGAGTTAAACGGCGTGGCGGTCTCACACCCGGACATCTTTTCAGGCGGTCCGCTGACAATCCACGGCGTGCATCGGCCCTTTTATTACCTCGATCCGTCAATCAATCAGCTCCAGTTCGAATCCCTTCCTTTCCCCTCTTGCAATGTGTCAGATTTCCTCCCGCTTCCAAACGCAAGAGCAAAACCGCTGCAGCACCGCCACAACACAACCTCCAAGTGGCTGTGGCGCAGGATGCAGCTCGCCTTGCTCGCCAACGGATGTTTGTCCTTCTCCGTGGCCATGAATTTACAGGTAAGCAATATTTTCCGAAGGTTAGGAATATATTTGCAAATTTTCTTTAACTGTCAGAGTTTAAGAAAATTTCTTCAGTTTCTTTAAACTCTTGTGACAAATTGAAATATTATGCAATTTTTTATTTAACTATCGAGTCTAGGAAATTTTCTTCAGTTGTAAATTTTTTTGCTATCGAGTTTAACGGAAATTTCTTCAATTTCTTTAAACTTTCTAGCAATGGAGTTTAGGAAAATTTCTTCAGTCGCTTTAAATTTTTGTAACGAATTGGAAAAGCTGAGTAAAATGTTAAATTACAGTAAGCTATAGGTTTCGTAAACAGCGAGACGATAAGTTTTGAAAGATTTTTTAAAATCCATTTTATAATGTTTTTCATCAGGTTGGAAAGAAAATCAATCTTGTTTTTGGATTTGAGCGTGATTGTTTAATTTGATCTTGGATCACTTATAATGATTTGGAACACAGATGTTTATAAACTATTTATCAGGTTTTCAAGAATTTTTTTAAGAGCTTATGGTTTCTTTTAAAGATATTGAGCCTGAGAATTAAGAAATCTTGTTAGATTTAAGAAAAAAAATCTAACTAGAAGACTTATAACATTTCTTTCACGTTCTTCTTCAGTTTACTGCCAAATGACACTTGGATTTTGAGATGTGAGGTTTGAAATTTTCGTATGTTTGATTCTACTTAAAATGATTTTTTTTCATTTCTGTGATTGACAGATAAAACAAACATTCTCTCTAAGCATTTGAACCAAAGAATCTTAACTTTTCCTCAATTTCTTTAGGTTAGCGTTCTGTTCAGTAGACAAAGCTGCCGAATTCGTGAAAGAAAATAGTTTTTCAGAAATTGACGCCAAGAATTTAAAATTATTTCTCCAATTTCCGTGTGTGTTTCAGATAAAGATTCCTGAAAATTGTCTGAGGCAATTTTAGAAAAAGATAAAATTAATGCCTCCTCCTTCTGACAATTTTTGGACAAAATTATAAAAAATTGAGGCGAGAATTTTGAAAATATGTTTAAGAGATTCTGCATTGTGTCCAAACAAGTTTTACGAACTTTCAACAAAGAAAATATCGTTTGTGAGAAGCTGAGTCCAGGGTTTCAATGCTAATTCGTTTGATATTCTTCCATTGAATTTGAAACGAAATTTGAAAGAATTTTATTTTCGACAAGTTGATCCCAGAAATTTATAAACGTCTTTTCAGTATAAAACATTCTCGATGATTTTTACGAAGAAAAATAAATTTTGTTGCGGAAAATTTGAGGCGAACTCTCTTTTAGTATCAATTGTAAATTACGACTGTGAAAATTGTGACAGAAAGAAAGCAGTCATCAAATATATAACACGAAAATTATCGCCATTGCAGATTGAACAGTTAAATGCCAGGCTGGCAGAAGCGACAGGGAATTCCACCGGCGGAGTGACGGTTTTCGCTCCGGCGGACGACTTTGCCAACTTATCGTCGGCGTCGGCCGTAGTGGGTGACATGCTGACGTTCCACGTCGTGCCGCAGAGGTTAAGCATGGCCGACTTATGCAGGCTTCCGGCCAGTCACAAGATTCCGACACTCTTCCGCGGCCACAATCTCAAAATCACGTGCGCCGGCGCCGGCGCCGGCCATTCCCAGCCTCTGGCCATCAACGGGGTTACTATGGTACGGCCTGATGCGTATGTCACCAACGACTTTGTTCTGCATGGCATTTCCCGGCCCTTCGATCTGCTCAACGTAACCGCCGGCACCTGATCAATCTTTTCCTGCTTTTCTGTCTCGCTGAAATGTCTAAACATATAAGTCTGGAATACAAAAGTTATGGACGTGGGTTTCTCCAAAACGAAGTAGCTTAGTGGCTCTCTTTCAATTTTCTGTTGCTCTCTGACAATCTTTTAGTTCAATTCATTTGTATTGCAAATTTACATATAAGGAAGTAAAAAGAAATGGTCTGCGTCGGTGTAGAGCAGTTTTTTCAGATTTGAGTGGTGATTCAAAAGACATTATAAAGCAGTAGGTTTCTTTCAATTGAAGAGAATAAAAGCACCCCCAACTTATCCAACAGGTTGCTAAATGATTCAGGATGTTTATTTTCTCGGTAAAAAAAAAAAAACTGTCAACTGTTGTGCAGTACGTCTCCGTGATCTGTTTTCTTTCTTGTATGAGTTCATAGATTACGACAATTTATTAACAGCTCCTTGCTTAACTCCATTGGTGAGGTCCACAGTTTTTAAAAAGGGAGTTTTTAATTTGGTTTCTCAGTGTAAATTTATATTTTAATGTATCTGATTCTGAATTCTGAGTTCTACTTCTATGTCTCAGATTACTTACACCAGAAACATAATTAATATGCTGCAGTCTAGATGTGTAGACCGGTTCTTAACCTGAGATAAAATTTTAAAAAATCAATTTGTAGTAATTTTGAAATTATTATCTTTTTCAGCAACATTTCAGATAATAATTTGTGGTCCCATCATCAAGATGTAAAGAGTAAGAGAAGATAATTAAATGATCACACTCCATGATCCATCATAGGATGCAGAAAGCAAGAGAAGAGAATTATTTTTCTCCTCTTTCTCTCTACAATGGTAATGGATCATGGAATGTGGTCCCAAACTTAATGAAAAACTATTATAGAGGAAACATTCAATTTACAATATTATAGACTGAAAATTTGATGTCTTTAACTATTATCACTATTTTAAACCATTAATTTTGGGGCCAATTATTTTTAATATTAACAACAGTAATTAATAATCAATGTAAAAAAATGATTTTAACTGTACCTATTTTGTATTTTGATTGATCGTAACAATTATTTTATTTTTTAAAATTTGACTTGCTCTAATTCTTTGCTGCACAAATCCCAAGTGAACAATAAAAATTTATTTTAAACAATTACGACATTTTGACGTTAAGCTCATTTATTAAACATTTTAATTATTAAATAAAATTTATTGCAGAGATTTCTTTTTATTGAAAATTATATAATTATTTTTATTGGGAGGATAAACATCCTCCACTTCTCAGTCGTAATCACTTTAACTTTAGCGGTGTAAACGTGTCATATTTGTTGGTCAAACAAGTGTAAGATCAAGTACTAGAGGACAAAAGTTCATTCTCCTCACGGGAAGGGATGGATCATGGGTTTGAAATCAAATTTGAAGCTGTTAGTGCCCGTCAAATGACTTCTAACTTGACAAGGATAAAAATAAAATTTGCTAACTATGGAAAAATATTAATGTAAAACAAATATCTATGAAATAAAAGCTAATATATAAGTTCAAAAAGAAAATTGCAAATGTCATAAAAAGTATGACAGGGTCATAAAACATGCTTACAAGTAGTAGTTTGGTATGCATGGTCAATTGGGATTAAATTATGTCGACCTTGAATGTTAGTTTTACTTAAGAAATTAGTTATGTAATGGGTTGTTTAAACTAGAGAGAATCTTAGTTCCAGCAACAAGTTCGCTAAATTTGTCTCGGTTCTTAGCAAGTCTACTAAATTTGTCTTGGTTCTTAACAAGTCTAATTAGTTGTTCTTGGAGGGAATTTATTTTTTAAGGTCGGAATTGATCTAGAGGGAGTCTTATAGGGCACAAGTAAAGATTTGCCATCTACAACATGTTAGAGTAAAGTATTAGCATAGCCACTTCAAGGGCTAGATGTTATTAGAAAAACAACCCAACATCTAAGATTCCAAATATATTTAAGAATTATTTGTTCGCAAGATTCTAAGATGATATTAGAAGAAACCTTGAGGCTCAATAGTGTAACCAGGGGCTAAATTTGATGATCAACCTTGCCTATCAAATATTTTTTTTGTAATGGTCATCTATTTGAAGTTGCCTTTCAAATACTAAAGTATGTCCTATTTAAGGAGAACACACACACATGTATAAATAAGAATAATTACATGAAATTTTTCACAGTTTATTTGAAATCTCCCCTTTCAAGTGATATAGTCTTCCAAAAAAGTTTAATTGTATTTTACGACTAAAATAACTAAATACAACCATACGGCCATCAAATTTAGGCCCTGAGTAAGCCTTCCATGAAATGGATCTATTGAATAATGCAATGAGAATGAAGAAAATTGACTACCAAATGAATTGGGAATCTTTGAAGAACCAAAGGGCATGTTTCAAGGTCTCTTTTTTCTTGTAAAAGGGGCAATGGAGTGACTAGGGTTGGAAAAAGTGAATGTATTTACCAGTTAGGAGGTGGTAATGTAGGATTTTCCAAGACAAAGATTGGGCTTGAGCATAATATTTAGATTTCCAGATTAGAAGACTAAGTGTATTCAATTTAAATCCAATTAGAATGAGGGGGCAATCAATTGTAACCTTTAGAGGGAAGAAAGTAAGCTTGCTTCCTATGATCCATTTCTAGTCCTTGAAAAATTTACACTTGTAAGAGGTAGAGAGTTTAAGTTGAAGAGGAGGCACAAGTAAGTGAATCAATTCGATAGCTTGCACTTGGACAACTAAAAATTGGAATTCATTTGAAATTTGTGTCTCACTCTTCGAAGTTAGAGCAGGGAAGAATAAATTAAGGATGTAGGAAAGTTGAAGTCATGTCTAAAAGATTGATCTTGTCTGTATTAAGTAGAGTGAGACAACTTGACAGGCCTTCCAAGTTGAATTGGGCTAACTTGCATGTGGATTGAAGTAAGGATCTAGAAGAATTTTTTCCTTCCACCCCACATTCAACTAAGCTCCTTTGGTAGTGGTAGTTTGTACTCAATACTAGTGTATGTAAAACTACAATGCTCATCCCTCCCTTGTCTTTAGGCTAAATACAATGCAACTAGGATAAGGCGAGTATACCTATTTTGTTTCACTCTTTTGTTTCCCTGTAAATCACAAATCTAGAAGCTAGCGTAGAAAAATTTCCAAACTTAATTGAACTTATCATAGGTCTTTCCCTCAAAAAATACTTTTTCACCCACTTGATAACTATGTGGTGAACTTTCAAGATTTGCACAAGTTTTTTGCTTATCAATAGCTTCTTTCAAGATTTTCCTTATCGATTTGATTTGCTCATCATATTGTTGTAGAATTTCAAGGCTAATCGCAACCCAATTTTCTAAACATTCTCAACCCAAATGGGTTCTAAATTTTATGCCATACAATACCCCAAAGGGGGCCATTTTAAGTGAAGAACAATATGTTTTATTATATGCAAATTCTACTTAATGCAAGTAATCTTCCCACTTAGTAGGCTAATTGATTATGTACAAATGGAACATATCTTCCAACATTTGGTTGACTCATTCAGTTTGACCATCCATTTTAGGATGAGATTTTGCACTAAAATTTAGTTTAGTACTAAATCTAGATGTTAAAATCTTGATGTAAACAACTTATCTCTTTATGAGATAATGATAGCTAGTACACCATGCATGTATACCACTTCTTTCACAAAATGGGATGCTATAATAGTAGCATCATCCTTTACATTTCTAGGTATAAAGTGGGCAACTTTTATAAGTTTGTCCACCACCTCTAGAATTGAATAATATCTATTCTAAGAACTAGGCAATCTTATTATGAAGTCCATAGAAAAGACTCCCCATTTGTGATGTGGCACATCATGAAGGTGGTAGTGTTCAAATTTTACCTTCTAGCATTCCAAGCACCTAGCCACATACTCCACCACTTTGGCCTTCATTCTAGGCCAAAAATAGTGTTGTTTTAGTTTACATTGCATTTTGTAACTAAACATCTAGATGTGCAAAATAAAGTGATGTATGCACCTAAGATTTTAGTAGTACTTTTTTCTCAAATTTTTGGACAACATAGTATAAATTCCTCCATTTTACCTTAATGGATCATTTGAGTCAAAAGGATACCCATTTTTTTTTGTTTTCTACCTTTGAGTAGAAATTTCTCAATATATAAGGTAATTAAATTGTTTATGAATTTTTATACCTTATTTTAGGTTACAAACTTGATATGATAACCAAGTATTTTATTCTACTAAGTGCATTAGTAACACAATTTTCCATCCCTTTCACATAGGAAATTTTGAAATTGTAGGTAATCAACATCTCTAACCATCTTCATCATTCACATTTAAATTTTCTTTCTTGAATATATACTCTTATATCTTATAATTAGTTTTAAGTTCAAAGGGCTTACCAATCAAATAATGTCTCCATGCTCTTAAAGCATGTACTACAACAACAAATTTTAGGTCATGTGTTGCATAATTATTTTCATGCTCTTTTAGTTTTCTAGATTCATAAATAACCACATGCCCTTCTTGCACCAACATAACACCCAGCCCATCTAAAGATGCATCCATTCATACCACATATAGGCCATTTCAATTGGGAATGAGTAAAATTAGTGTAGAAGCTAATAATATTTTTATCTCTTAGAAAGTTGTCTCACATATGGGAGTCCATTCAAATATTTCCTTTTCTTTTTGAAGATGTAATTGGACCTACAAGTTGTGAATAGTTTTCTACAAACTAACTAGAAAGTCCCATGAAGATTCTCACTTTAGTCACATTAGTAGAGTTGATAATTCCAATATAGCCTTAATATTTGTAGGATCAATGTCTACTCCATCCTTGTTAATTACATGACCAAAGAAGTGCATTTATTTTTGAAAAAAGAGACATATGGACAACTTTCCATAAACATTCCATTCTTAAATTCTATAAAACCAACCTTAAATTTCTTTCATGATCCTACTAATTTTTATAATAGATAAGTATGTCATCAATAAATACTAGGATAAACTTGTGGTGCAGTCATGGTCGGAGGGTTCACAGAATGAAGTATCCAAACCATGCAGCTAGAGTAAACACAACGGAAACAACACAACCATATAATGTAATGGAAGATTTATATATTTAGACTATCAAAGAATTACAAAGCTCATATGCCAGCAACATGCAGGCTACAATCAAAGGGCTCATAGGCCTGTTTTCCGAGTTACAACTGATATGCAAGATATGGCATTGAAGTGCCCTCCTGAAAAGAATCTAACTTCTAAAACTATCTAAATCATATCATTGAACTACTAAATTCCTAATGCATCTTAGAGATCTATATATATCATCTCCAAGCTCATGAAATCCTTTGTGTCAGCCAAAAGAGGTTACAAACTCCAATGAAGGATGTAACATGTAGAAACAAGGTAAGCCGACCTACAACATCTGGTAAGGCTCCGCAAATGCATAAGACTTGGTGTAGACCTCAAGGAAGGTCTATCTAATCCATTTGCACCTTGTGATATGTTTCATTTGGCTCTGCAAGTCACGGAAGTGCTCCACAAACTTTCTCCTTCAACTGACTGTTTAAATGCTCTACTCTATGAAAGTTGATGATCTTCTGATAGTGATAACTCTTAGCAAACAAATCCAAATGACCTAAAATTTGGATATGATGTAGATGATGATATGTATATGCTAATTCCTTCTCTGCACGATCTGATACAAAGATGTGGCAAAACGTGGTACAAAATGTTGAAACTGCAAATGACTGAAATGAACTTAAAATGAAAGAAAACAAAAGAATACAAATATTTTTGGTTGATGCAAGATTGCTCTGCAACCTAGGATGCTCCTACATCAGACACCTAGGATTGTTGAAAAAGTGAGTCCCTCACTTTTCTGGGGCTAGAGGAAAACCAAGGCAGTCTACCTCAGCCTGAGAAATCCATATTGAATCTTCTTCTGATTTATCTTCCCACTTTACCAAATATACTTGTATTGCTTCCCTCTGGTACTACATCTAACTCTGCTATCCAAGATGTTCTCTATTTTCCCTGGTTGTTGTTGTGGTAACTGATTCTTTAAGCCATCCTTAATGTTGTCACTTGACTCTCCTTCATGATACTAATATAAGTCTGCAATGTTGAATATAGGTGATATACTAAGTGTTTTTAGTAGCTCCACTTCATATGCATTGCCTGAATCAAACTTATTAAGAATCTTACATGGTCCAAACTTCTTCATGTCTTCATCTTGTTATATGTCCCTATTGGAAATCTTTCTTTTCTCAGATAAACCATTACCTCATCTCCAACTAAAAATTCTTTATGTCTCCTCTTCTCATCTGCTTGCTCCTTATACATGATATTCATCTTATCCAAATGCTTCTTCACTTGATTATGTATTGTCTCCATGTATCCTACCAATTGTTTTGCCTCTACACTTCTCTTATTCTCCATACTGATGTCTCTCAACTCTGCAACTCCTCTAGGTTTCATTCCGGTCACAATCTCAAATGGTGTCTTCCCTATAATCCTATTCATTGAATTATTGTATGCAAACTCTACGTGCGGTAGAATTAGATCCCTATTTCTTGCTTTAATATCTCCTACCAAACATCTCAAGAAGTTACCCAAACTCCTATTTACCACTTTTGTTTGTCCATCTATTTGTGGATGAAATGTTGAACTAAACTTTAGATTTGTCTTCAAATGGTGTCTTCCCTATAATCCTATTCATTGAATTATTGTATGCAAACTCTGCATGCGATAGAATTAGATCCCTATTTCTTGCTTTAATATCTCCTACCAAACATCTCAAGAAGTTACCCAAACTCCTATTTACCACTTCTGTTTGTCCATCTGTTTGTGGATGAAATGTTGAACTAAACTTTAGATTTGTCTTCATCTTCTTCCATAATGTCCTCCAAAAATATCTAATGAATCTTGTGTCCCTGTCTAAAATTATACTCTTAGGTAATCCATGCAATCTCACAATCTCCTTGAAAAATAGGTCAGTAACATGCACTGCATCATTTGTCTTCTTACAAGGTATGAAATGTGACATCTTTGAAAATTTGTCCACCACTACAAATATAGAATCATGTCTTCTCTATGTTATTGGAAATCCTAATAGGAAATTCATGCTTATATCTTCCCAAGGTCTCTCTGATACTATAAAAGATTTGTACAAACCAGTATTCTGACTACTCCATTTTGCAACTTAACATACTTTACAACTCTGCACAAACTTCCTTACATCCTTATATATCTGAGGCCAAAAATAATTTTCACTTACCAAAGCCAATGTCTTGTCAATTCCAAAATGTCCTGCCAATCCACCACTATGCTTCTTCTTGATCAAACTGTCTCTACTTGAACTCCTAGGTATACACAATTGATTTCCCTTGAACAACATATCCTCCTGAATGAAATAATCAAACCACTTACTTCTATCTATCACAACAGGTTCCTTACCTGCTTTCCATGGTTCTGTAAAATCAAGATCCACTTCATACATGTGCTTCAATTCTTCAAAACCTAATACTTCAACTCTCATCTCTGTCAACAAATTCCTTCTTCCACTCAATGCATCTACAACTTTGTTTGACTTCCCACTCCTGTGCTTCAATACACGTGTAACTTTGCATGAACTCTACCCATCTCATATGTTTGTGATTCAACTTTCCTTGACTATTCAAATATTGTAAAGCCTGGTGATCCATATACAACACAAATTCCTTAGGCAACAAATAATGTCTCCACTTCTTTAAGGATTGAATTATGGCATAGAACTCCTGATCATAAACTGAATATCTTCTCCTTGCATCATTCAACTTCTCACTAAAATATGCTATTGATCTACCTTCTTGACTTAACACTGCTCCTATTGCATTTCCACTTGCATCACAATCTACTTAAAATACTTTGTTGAAATCTAGTAATGCTAACATTGGTTGCTCTGTCACTCTCTACTTCAACAATTCAAAACTTTTATTTGCTCTTGATGTCCACTTAAAATCATTTCTGTCACCTCTCATTGTCTCTGTCATAGATGTACATATTGAACTGAAATTTCTAATGAACTTCCAGTAGAAACTAGCTAATCCATGAAATGATCTGACTTCTCCAATGCTCTCTGTTATTAGCCACTCAACAATTACTCTAAATTTCTCAGGGTCCATCTTCAATCCTTCCACAGAAATCACAAATCCCAAGTATACCAATTCTTCCTTCATGAAACTACATTTCTTGATGTTTATCAACAATATCTCTTCTCTCAACCTCTGCAATACTTGTCTAAGGTGCCACAAATGTTCTTCTTTTGTCTTACTGAAAATCAAAATATCATTCAAGTATACAATAACAAACTTACCCAAGAATTTCTTCAAAACCTCATTCATCAACCTCATGAAAGTACTTGGTACATTAGTCAATCCAAAAGGCATCACTAACCATTCATACAATCCCTCATTTGTCTTAAATACAGTCTTCCATTCATCTCCTTCTCTAATCCTGATCTGATGGCATCCACTCTTCAAGTCTATCTTTATGAAATACTTTGCTCCACTCAAATAGTCCATGATGTCATCCGTCCTTGGCAATGGAAATCTATACTTAACTATGATATTATTGATTCCTCTAGAATTTATACGCATCCTTCATTCTCCATCTTTCTTCTGTGATAGCACTGCAAGTACCGCACATGGGCTCAAACTTTATTTGATCAATCCTTTCCTCAATAGTTCCTATATCTATCTATTCAGCTCCACATTCTCTACTGGTGTCATCCAGTGTGTTACTTTGTTAGGAAAACTAGCTCTAGATATAAGGTCCATATGATGAATGATACTTTGGATTGGTGGTAATTCTTTAGGTGCATTATCTGATATGATGTCTTTATACTATGTCAACAATTTAGTTATCTCCTCTGGTTGTGATTCTTCTTTTTCGGTAACAACCTCTGCACTTAGGGTTCTATGCTTCTTAGGAATCAAGGAAAAACACATGTTATCATGTCTCAATCCTCTAGAAATTTTCTTCCATTGACCAAACAGATTCTAGTAGTTCCACATACTTCACTCCTAGGCTCATCTTTCAAAGGTATCAAGGTAATTTTCTTCCCATTAGATGTTATAGTATAATTGTTCTTTCTCCCATCATGTATATCTTTTCTATCATACTACCATGGTCTACCCAATAATATATGACATACATCCATCAGCATAATATCACACAATACTTCATCACTGTACTTGATCCTATATGAAATTTCACCAAACATTGTTCACTCACCAGTACCCTGTGTTCATCTTGAATCCATGCTATCTTGTAGGGCTTAGGGTGTTTCAATCTCTCCAAATTTAGCTTAGTCACCATCTCCTCTAAAACTAAATTATCAGTACTACCACTATCAATGATAACCTTACAACATTTACCTTCTAATTTGCATCTTGTCTGGAACAAACTTTTCCTTTTCAGCGGTTCCTCAATTGTCTCTGCTTGAAATAGTGCTCTCCTCATGACTAGTGATTCTCCTTTTTCTGGTTTTCCAATTGAATTAGGCGATCCAAAAGGTTCTTCTTCTACATAAGTTGCTCTTGCACTGTTCTTTGACTTCTTGCTTGTACTTCCCTGATGACATTCAAATGCTCTATGTCCTTCACCTCCACACTTAAAACAAGTTCCTATGAATGTTCTCTTATCAAATCCTCTTTCATCTCTCCTATATCCTTCATTGTAGTAAGAATTATGATTCCCTCTGTTATGTCAAAAAATGTCTCCTTGGGGGCTTTTCTCTCTTAAGGTTTAGCTCTCAGGTCCTGTTATTGCAATTAGAGCATCTTGTGTGTTATTTTTGACTCCCGATGAGAAAACCTTGAAGTCTTATGGCAAATAGGACCTAGGGGATTGCATTTTGATGAATCTTGAACAAAAATGGTAGGGTGGACTTAGGCGCTAGCTCCATAGTCCTGTCCTATTTTGGGTTTGCCCTAATTTCAAATGTCGGTTTAGTGATTGTTATTTAGGTCCTATGTCAACATCTAAAGTTTAATTTATGAAATTCTTAGTGGGAATCTTTGTAGTTGCATATATAAGCATGATTAGGTTTCATTTGTAAACTAGATGGACATTTTGATTGACCAGCTTATGTGAAAGTGATTCAAGGCATTCATTGTGAACATTGTAGAGTAGTAGTTTGTTGTTATTATGTTTGTGTTTGTAGATTTGGCATCCATCTCCTCATGGCATGAAGAGCTTCTTCCTTCCATGAGATCTAAACTTCAAGATAATAACTACTGTGTTTTTAATCATTTATCATTTGGATTTTGCCTCTATCCCACAAGGATAAGCACTCTTTATCTGACAATAGTGTTCAAAAGACTTGAATGTCTCTCTAGGGCTTGACCGAGGCAAGCCTCTAAACACCACAACTCCCTCCCACACTCCTTGTGACTGCAGGTTATAACATTCAAAAGAAGTGGAGTTGCAGGGAAGGTTGGCAGGCATCAAGGATTCAGAATCATAAGAGAAGATAGACATTGGAGCTTTTCCTGGACTAGGGCACTAGTCCCCGTGTCCTCCAGTTTTCTTGAGGTAGAAATGGGAGTTGTCGTGTAGGTCAGTGTCGGAAGGAGATCAAGATTCTACAAAGAAATAGGTACCTTGGACTTGGGCACTAGTCCCTGTGTCCATGACTTCTCCACCTTCCAAACTTAAAAAAATAGTGAGTTAAATATCTCTATCCCTTATCTCAGTCTAAAAGGATTTGTTGTGATTTGACAATTTACTTGTTGTTTTGCATATTTAGGGTTTTAAGTGAAATTGAACATTAAATTGAGATATTGTTTGACACATCCAAGTTTTTGCATTTCCCAAGTGGCAACCCATCCTAATAGGTAAATCCTCTTGCACAAATTGGAGGTTCAACTCAGTTAATATACCCTTGGAATGTTTGGTGTGAAAGGGGGATTTTGAATAAAGCATTAAAACCAAATCACTCTCCTTTTTAACTACTAAAAATTTTGGTGAACCCATGTTTTTGGACTTTTTGGCCCCTTGTTGAGTGTTGTGTGATAGATTTGCATTCATTCACCCTATTGCATTTGAAAAATTACAAAAAAATTGAAAGATTTGAAATTTTTTGAAAAATTGGCATTTTTGGCTTGCATTTTAGCATAGTTTGAATTATTTGGCATTCAATTTCATTAAATTTCTAACATTTTCATTAGATCAGATTTAAATTATAGAAATTCATCATTTAGAAGTCACTTGCATTGCATTTTCATGCTCAAATTGTCAAAAATTGCTTGAAATTATGCATTTTTCATAAAAATCTAGTTTTGCATTAACTAGGGTTTGTAGGCAAAATCTTGTTTCAAATTTTACTACCCTTTTAAAACACTCATTAGGACTGATTTATAATAGTAGTGTTACATCATAGTGGTCTTCTTGCAAAATTTTCACTAGATTTGACCTTATCATCTCTTTAGATTTGCACTACAAGTGTGTTGTAAGGGATTTTGCTGCACTAATTGGATGTTACTAAGGTTATTATCTTCTTCCCCTCCTCAAATTCCTTACAACATCCTCTCTACTAGGCCTTTACATTGAAAATTTGTGAAAATTTGCATATTTTAGCTCATTTTCACTAGGTTTGACTTGTCTTCACTCTAGGTTTGCATTAAAAGCATGATGTGAAAGATATTGCTACATCATTGGACTAGTATTAGGCATGTTATTTTATGTCACTGTTTAATTTTTTCACAACACCTTTTCTCCTAGTAATCTGTATTAAAAAAAGTTGAAAAATCAAGCATTTTAGGTCATTTTCATACATACTTTTGCACTTATTTTTGCATAAGTTTTGAAAATATTTGAAATCTTATTCGGAACTCATTTGAACACATCCACATGGATTCTCAATACAACAACAATAATTCTAGGCTTCCTCCTAGGCCTCATTTGAAAAGATGAGCCCCTGAACTTGAAATAACATTTACACCTCATGACAAAGAAATGGTAGATACTGAAGGGCCTCTTTATATTACAGTGAAAATAATGGAAATACCTATGGATGGAACACTCATAGACCCTAATTGCATGAATAATGTGGTTACAAAAGATTTCCTTCTTAAACATGATTTGGCACAAAACTATTATGACCCATCGGATTTGAGAATTAAAACACAATGGATCTTTGATGAAAACATTCGGATTGATAAAATTGCTAGTCTCAGTTTCTGACAAAGCCATGGATCAGTTATTTAATGTCATCCCCTTATCCAACCTCTTCCATGTAAAACTTGGACATCCTTGGCTTAAGGCCATGAATGTCATTCCTTCAACTATTTGCAAATGCTTGAAATTTCCTTTGCATGGAGAGATCCGCACTGTCCGTCATAATACATACCAACCTTCGGCTAAGAGCAAGAATTTCACCATTGATTACTTTTGGATGCAATATGAAACGGAACCTGAGCCATGAAGAGACCAGTCATTCCTAAATTATAGATGATACAAAGAAAAACAACTAGATAGAGTGGCCAGGCCTCCTTTACAAACAATGATGGAAGAACAACATATGTTTGAAGATCCTCTTAAAGCAAAAGGAAAGCAACAAAATGACATAAGAATTACACAAGACTACTATGAATATGATGAGATAATTGGCATGATAGACATGGATAAGGAAAAGTTTCATAACTCACCTCATCCACGAAGAGATGGTATCTATTTTGAGGTCCCTCCCCCGTCATCCTTAAAAGGATCGGGAGGTTTTCATTGACAACAAAACATTCCACCGAGACCAATGAAATTTGAACATGGTGCTTCCTCCTCTAATGTGCAAAACCCTATGGAAAAACATGACAATTCCTTTGAAGAAATAAGTAATAAAACAAGAAGGAATAGACAAGCAAAAGAAAGGAGGAGGACAAGACAAGCTTTTGCCCAACGACTTTCTGCTCAACAAGAAAACATTCAACCAAACATTGAACCAAACCAAGATGAACTTAAATATAAACAATTAGAAGATAAGAACAAAAGTTGGGCTATAGTACCTTACACACCTCTTTCCTCTAGCATTTGAGATTGGGAAGAGGATGATTTGTTCGATGACAACCCTTAGTTTGGTTGCCCCTATAGGTAAGTATTTCTAACCCTTTACCTCTATGTTGTGTTTCCCCTGTGATGTGTTATGTGTTGTTTAGGTCTCCTAGGATGACCCTTGATACTCTCGTAAGGTCAGGGATACTGGGAGACTACCTCTGTTGTGACCCTTCTATTTGTATCATCATTATTCTATATTGCTTCTCCTCTATTTTCATTGTTGTGTGTTGTGTCGTAGGGGCATAGCATTACAGTTGGTGACTTGGGGGCACCCTCCTACGTGACTATCCCTAAGGCACTTGTTTCTCCTCTCTTGATTTATTGTTTCCCTTCCTCTAGTGGTTCTACCAAGTGGGTGAATGACGAGATGCATACCTAGTGTCCGTTTAGCAAGTAATCAAAAAATGGACCTAGTTTATACATGATGATGGGGTTTTTATATTTTATCTGATGCTTGGCTAGTAGTATCACTCCTTGTGATCTTGATGTTGTCTTATCTCTCTTACAAATCATAACAATATTGCTGCTCTGTGCACTTTGTCTATCTTGAATCTTGCATTCCTTAGTTCTTTATGTGAATGATCATATGCATTGTTAATTATCATGATTATATGGATGCTAATACCTTTTATCATAGGGAATTGTGTGTTTGTGGGAACATTTGGCAATCGTAAAGTACATGTCACCTCTGGGGGCATGGGCTTTGTGAGAGCTCATGTTCCCTTATGTGTTTTCTTCCTACCTTAACGTTCTTGATATCAGTACACGATATCAACCACCTTAAGGTGGGGGCATATATAAGGTAAGATGTCTATTCTAGATGCTAGTAATGTGTGTTTGAACAATCTTGAAATCTGCTTCGTATACCTCCTTTGCACTATAAGGCATCTCCGTGATGCAAGTGGGGTTGTATACTCGTACCTCCTTTTCACCATAAGGTGTCTTTGTGATGCAGGTGGGGTTGTATGCCATGCTTCCTTTTCACTGTAAGGCATCTCCATGATGTAGGTGGGGTTACATTTTTGAAAGTCCTCCAAGTAGGTGGGGAGCGGTTCTAAGACTATCTTAACCCTTAAGGGTCTCGATGATTGTTGTGGTGAAGTCCAATCTTTGGTGTGTGCCTGTAATGTGCCTGAGATGGCTGTGAACCTAGCAATGGTTTCTTCCATCACTTGTCTACCGTGTTTTCTCCATGTCTTCTATATGTGTGTGTATTGTGTGTTTGTTCCCAAGCATAGTCTTAAATACTGGTGGTGATGAGTCCCTCCTATGCTTTGGGATTTGTATGGCATGCTTGATTTGTATGGCGTGCTTGATTTGTATGGCATGTTTGTTCTCAAGTGTAGTCTTAAAGACTGGTGGCGATGAGTCCCACCTGCACTCTAAGATTTGTTTTGCATGTTTGTTCCCCCATGTGTGCAGTCTTAAAGACTCGTGGCGATGAGTCCCTCCTGCACTCTAAGATTTGTTTTAAGTCTTTGTTCCCCCATGTGTGTAGTCTTAAAGACTAGCAGCGATGAGTGCCTCCTGCACTATGGGTTGTGTGTTTACTTTCCTTGTACTTGCATCTACATTTCATATATGAGAAAAAGAAAAAGAAAATAATCACTGTGTTCATTGTATTCACTATGTTGTGTGTGTCTTCAATGCTATCTTCTATGTGTTTTACGTGTTTGTAACTATCTTCTCCATGTTTTGTGTGCCTGTGACTATCTTCAATGTGCTTGGTGTGTCTTCACCGTGCTTAACATGTTTGTTGTGTTTGTTGACCTTACTTTAATGCATGTATGGGCGTTGCATTTATACACACATTAAAGTGGGGGCTAAATGTTATGTCAGAAAATGTCCCCTTGGAGGATTTTCCCTCTTAAGGTTTAGTTCTCTGGTCCTATTATTGCATTTAGAGCATCTTGTGTGTTATTTTTTATTCCTGATGAGAAAACCCTGAAGTCTTATGGCAAATAAGACCTAGGGGATTGCATTTTTATGAATCCCAAACAAAAATAGTAGGGTGGACTTGGACCCTAGTGCCCTAGTCCTACCCTATTTTGGGTCTGCCCTAATTTCAAATGTCAGTTTAGTTACCATTATTTAGGTCCTATGCTGACATCTAAAGTTTAAATTATGAAATTCTTAGCAGGAATCTTTGTAGTTGCATATATAAGCATGATTAGGTTTCATTTACAAACTAGATGGACATTTTGATTGACAAGCTTATGTGAAAGTGATTCAAGGCATTCATTGTGTTGCAGAGTAGTACTTTGTTGTTAATGTGTTTGTGTTTGTAGATTTGGCATCCATCTCCTCATGGCATGAAGAGCTTCTTCCTTCCATAATATCTACACTTCAAGGTGATATCTATTATGTTTTCAATCATTTATCATTTGGATTTTGCCTCTATCCTGTAGGGATACACACTCTTTATCTAACAACGGTGTTTGGAAGAATTGAATGTCTCTTCGAAGCTTAACTGAGGAAAGCCTCTAAACACCACAACCCCCTCCCACACTCCTTGTCATTTTAGGTTACATGTGTCACATCTAGAAGAAGTGGAGTTGCAGAGAAAGTTGGAAGGCATCAAGGATTTGGGATCTGAAGAGAAGCCAGACATTGGAACTTTTCCTAGACTAGAGCTCTAGTCCCCGTGTCCTCCAGTTTTCTTGAGGTAGAAACGGGAGTTGCCATGCAGGTCAGTGTCAAAAGGAGATCAGGATTCTATAAAGAAACAGGTACCTTGGACTTGGGCACTAGTCCCCATGTCCCTAACTTCTCCGCCTTCCAAACTTCAAAAAATAGTGAGTTAAATATCTCTGTCCCTTATCTCAATTTGAAAGGATTTGCCATGATTTGACAATTTACTTGTTGTTTTGCATATTTAGTGTTTTAAGTGAATTTGAACATTAAATTGAGATATTATTTGACACATCCAAGTTTTTGCATCTTCCCAAGTGGCAGCGCAACCTAATAGGTGAATCCTCTCGGACAAATTGGAGGTTCAACTTGGTTAATATGCCCTTGGAATGTTTGGTGTGAAGGGAAGATTTTGAATAAACCATTACAACCAACTCACTCTCCTTATTAACTACTAAACACCCTCTGTGGTAGAAATTTATGTCATCTCTCTGGTATGAAATGTTATCTCTATCTTCTTTCTTGAATGGACTACTCTCTTTTTTCTACTCCATATAAAGTCTTTCTCCTCTGGAATATGTTCTACATCTTTGAAATTTACCTCCTCTTCTTCTCTGTCTTTGCTCATGCTTCTTATTCAACTTGTCTTCAACTTTCAATGCAAACTGATATGCTTCTTCTATTGTTGCCATCCTTACCAGCCTTAATTCTTCTTGAATATTCAACCTCAATCCATTTATGTATCTTTCCACTTTCTCCTTGCTTGCTTCTCTATGCCCAATCCTTATAATCATCTTATGAAATTCTTCAGTATACTCCTTCACAGATTTCTGCTTTTGTTTCAGGTTTTGCTCTTCAACAATTCCAAATCATAGTCAGTAGGTATAAACTATTTTTTTTAACTTTGTCACCATTCTATCCCATTTTATGATCTTTTCTTTTCCCCTTCTATTCCTATCCAATTGAACTTCTTTCCACCAAATAGCAGCATGTCCTTTCAACTTAGTCTTTGCAAGTCTTACTTTCTCTGGATCTTCAATTTCCTCATATTCAAAGTATTCCTCCAAGTCATTTATCCAATCAATCAATTCTTCTGGATTCAAATTTACTGTGTAATTTGATACATCCACTCTTAGTCTCTTACCAATCTTAGGAATGGCTTTCAAAATCTTCACTTAATCTGGTTCTTCTTCTTCTTCTTCTAGGGTTTCTTCATTTTGATCAACAGATTGAAATCCTTCATCATCACTTTCAACATCATGTCTAGGATTTAGTCCTCTTCTTCTATCTTTT
This sequence comes from Cunninghamia lanceolata, assembly GCA_027924645.1. Lineage (NCBI taxonomy): Eukaryota > Viridiplantae > Streptophyta > Pinopsida > Cupressales > Cupressaceae > Cunninghamia > Cunninghamia lanceolata. Next base: position 769,955 of record BSBN01001040.1, on the reverse strand, counting down.
TCTACAACATCCAATCTAACCTTCATTATTCTCATCATCTCCATATTTCTTCCATTCTTACAACAACATTACCCATAGCGAGCATCCTCCTTGGTGGCATCTCTTCCTAGGATCTAGTGCAACTACCTCAATTCGACGATTTGACTACAAGGTAGCAACTACCTCACACTCAGTGCTTTATTGACAAATTCAAGTAGACTATCTCAGGTTGGCAAATGGTTCACCACAAGATCTTTTGGAATGCCTTCACTTCACAAAGGATTCAAAACTTCACTCTACCACTTGGTGTAGTCGTGGTCAGAGGGTTCGTAGAATGAACTGTCCAAACCATGCAGCTAGAGTAAACACAATGAAAACAACACAATCATATAATGCAATGGAAGATTCATATATTCATAATATCAAAGAATTACAAAGCTCATATGTCAGCAACATGCGGGCTACAAAGGACTGATTTGAAAATTTCTTCACAAATTCTTAGAGTAACATATGGATGGGTAATGGAGTGGTGATACTTGCAGGTTTGTGAGGATGAGCTGCAAAGTGGCTATGCTAGGTTTTTCTAGTTTGTTGGAGTTTGCATGGTGGTTGAGGGCTTGGGGAGTAGGGTGGCTCCCCCTTTCTATACGGATCTAACACATTGGGAGCCATGCCTGATGTGACAGATTTTTCCAAATAGTTGACTTCTAGAGTCAAGCCATTTGATGTGACAGATCTATCACATGGATTGGTTTTGTCTTCTTTTGAGCTCAAAAATGGAAAAGAAATGACAACTTGGGCCGATTGGGGTTTGGGTTCTCCTTCTTTTAAGATTCGGGAACCAGAGCAAGCAATAGTGGAGAAATCTAATGAAGGGATTGCATTAAATCTATTGGATTCCATGATGGATGAAGCTATGTTAGACATGCAAAATACATTGGTGGGATTCTTTTTTACTTATAGGCTAAATATGGATATGGTGCGTAAATGGGTTAAAGATAACTAGAGCATAAAAGGATCAGTTGTGATGTGTGCTATGGCAGGTGGTTTATTCCTTTTTCATTTTTCCCTTAAGGATGACTTGATTGCAGTTATTATGAATGGTCCTTAGTTTTTTAATAAAGCTTAGCACAATAATCTTGCTTTGTGCAAATGGAAACCAGGTTTTGACCCAACTATAGATTTGTGCATAGTGGCCCCAACCTAGATCAAGCTACCTAATTTACGCTTGGAATTATGGAATCCAAGGATCCTTCAAAGCATCGTCAATTCATTTGGCCAGTTTCTGGCTGTAGACAAGGTAACTATACAAAAATCTAGATTACTTTTTTCTCATGTTTGTGTTAATGTTGAAATGCATGTAGTTCTACCCACCCAAATCTCTCTTCATTCAAGATATGGGAAGTGGGTTCAACCTATGAAGTATGAGAACTCTAGTCCCTTTTGCCAGAATTGTGGGTTTTTTGGGCATCTCATAAATAAGTGTAAAAAACCTATTATTAAGAGGGATGAACTAGAAGAGAAGGAAAGGATGCCTTCTCATGGTGAATCCTCAGTTGATACTACTGGAGATTCATCATTAGGTATTGAAGATTCTAAACTAGCTCAAGAATGTATTCTAGAGAAAACACAATGACAAAACAATCTTTCCATAGCTCTTCACCTTGTCCATGAGATAAGGGAGAGTTTCCAAAGAAAACTCAGCAACAAATTAGCCCTTCAGTAGCTCTTCATGACCATGGTAGAGAAGATAAGGGAGAGGGGGATATCTAGTCCCTAAGAGAGGAAGGAGAAATAGTGATGGAGAATCATTCAAAAGATCTACCTGTAGAGAAGGATGAGAAAACCAAGGACACTTTTGAGATTTTCAGTGGAATTTTGGAAGAAGACTAGACTCCTGTTAGCAAAGGTGGGAAGAAGAACTCTATGAAAAAGGCTAATGTGGGTAATGAAAGTAAACAAGGGAGACATGCTCAAAGAGAGACAAGAACAAGGGAGGTAGCTAAAAGGTTGTTATGGGTAGACAAAAAACTCTAGAGAACCTCTTAGGGTCCAGAAAAATTAAGAAATGACCCAAGCTTATGTGGGTCTATTCAGAAGGTAAGATGTACTATAAGTTAGATTGGTACTATTTTGTTCATATCTATGAAGATAATTTCTTGGAATATTAGGGGGCTGAATAGTCCTCACAAAAAAAAATTGGTTAAAAGTTTCATTTTGGATAACAAAGTTGATATTCTTATGCTCCAAGAAACCAAAATGAGTGAGGCTAACTTGTTTGACTCTATAAATTTGGCCATCCTCTAGAACCTTGCTATCTTGGTAGGAGATGTGTTTATTATCCATGAAAGCTTTATTTGTATCATGTTTAGAACTCAAAAAGCGCAGGAAAGAATCTTGTGAATGTTTATGCCCCTAATTCTAGACTAGAAAGAAAAATTCTCTGGACCTCTTTAACCTCAACTTTATCTATGGATCTTGCCTCACATTGGATGTTATCAGGAGATTTCAATACCCCTCTTTATCCCTCTAAGAAGTTGGGAGGGTTGGATGATTATTTTGATAGTATGGGGGACTTGGCTTGTTTCCTCTCCTGCACGGGTCTAATGTATATTGAGATTGAGGAAACTGGCTTCACTTGGTCTAACAGAAGAATGGGCAGCAACCTCATTCAAGTTAAACTTAATAGGGTACTGATTTCCAACTCTTGGAATATTCTCCCCCTTTTACAATGTGTGGCCCTTCCTAGAGTGGGATTGGACCACAATCCTATAATTATTAATTGGAATATCTAGAGAAGAAAGATGGCATACCCTTTTAGGTATGAGATTATGCAGGCTTCACATCCAGGTTTCAAAGATCTTGTTGCTTAATGGTGGAATAAGCCAATTAAAGGTACGTCTATGTTCTGTTTAGCCCATAAGATTATGAATGTTAAGAAAAATGTTAGAGGTTGGAATAAATACATATTTGGAGATATTTTCAAATAAAAGGAGCTTTTATCTTCCAATCTTAAGGATATGCAAGATAGAATGGATGAAGGTATAAATGATGTGGAGTTCTGTTAACAAGAGAGAAAGTTGAGAGATGAGTGGCATAAACTCAATCTGAGGGAGGAGACATTCTGGAAGCAAAAGTCAAGAATCTAATGGCTAACATAAGGGGACAAAAATAATAAGTTTTTTCATTAGTCTACTTTAAAACACAGGCACCAAAATATTATAAATAAAAGAAGAAAATGACATTACTATGACTGAAGATGACTAGATTGGATTGGCTGCCTTGAACTTTTTCAACAAGTTATTGCAACGAAATGAGGATAGTGAAGAAGGTATTCAAGACCTTTTAGATATCATCCCTCAAGTTATCTCTAACTCTGAGATTGCAACCTTGGAAAAAATGATTGCAGATGAAGAAGTCAAAATAGTTGTTTTCTCCTTTGGACCCTTCAAAGCCCCTAGTCTTGACGGATCTCCTTCGACTTTATTTCAAGATTTTTGGGATATTGTTGGTAAGGATGTCATGGTAGCTACTAGGGATTTCTTTAAATTAGGGAAGCTTTTAAAGCAATTCAATTCTACTTTCATTGTGCTTGTTCCAAAGAAAGGGGATGTTGTTTCTTTTAGTGTTTATAGACCAATAAGTTTGTGCAACACTGTGTATAAAATCTTTTCTAAACTTTTAGTTTATAGAATCAAACCTCTGTTGCAGCAAATTATTTCTTAGAATAACAAAGGTTTTTTCCTCGATGGACAAATTATGGATGCGGCCTCATGAGATATTGCATTCTATGGATCATAGTAAAAAGGAAGGGATGGTCTTAAAGTTGGATATCTCTAAAGCTTATGATAGAGTTTCTTGGTCTTTCTTGTTTGTGGTCTTGCAAAAGTTTGGTTTTCAAGAAAAATTCCTTCAATTGATAACAAAGTGTGTTACTTCTCCAAGGTATTTTGTAATGGTTAATGTCTCCCCTAGAGGATTGTTCAATAATGGAAGGGGTTTGAGGAAAGGAGACCCTCTATCTCCTCTTAATTATCATTGTGGCAGAGGTTCTTGGTAGAAATATTACAAGATTGGTGAATTCTAAGAAACTTAAGGGTATTAAACCTACTTCTTCCCCCCCTCCTTCTCACCAATAGTTTGTTGATGACACTTTATTATGTGGTACTTCTTCTGTCAAAGAAGCTAAGGAATGGAAAAAATTGTTGAATATCTATGCAAAAGTTTATGGGTAGCATATCAACTATGAGAAAAGCAAGTTTTACTTCTTCAATACTATAGAAATTTTGCAAGACAAAATTATCAAAATTCTAGGCTATTCCAAGGCTTCCCTTCTGGATACTTACTTAGGATTACCATTATCCACCAAAAAAATTTTTAATGCCTATTGATTCAGAATTCTGGAGTCCAAAATAATTTGGATGGCTAGAAAGGCAAGTTACTAAGCCAAGAAGGAAAGTATCAGCTCCTAAAAGCTTTGCTTCAGAATATCCCTATATATTACCTTTCCCTATTTAAGATCTCAACCTTTATGGCTGAGAAAATTGAACAAATTTAGAAAAGATTTTTATGGACTGGAGTAGAGGAAAGAAAGAGGCTAGCTCTTATCAATTGGGACACTATTTGTAGAACCAAAGAGAATAGTGGATTAGGCATAAGAAATATTAGAGATTTCAACAAAGCTCTTATATTGAAAGTTGGATGGTTTATTATGAAAGAGGAGAAAGACTGGGTTAAAATATTGAGAGCTAAATAATTTGGTGGTAATGAGATTCACAACTTCACTCATAATAGTTCTTTTCCTACATGGTCTATCATTTGGAATGGGTTGCTCAAAATTAGAAGAGTGTTTTCTATGGGGGTGATTTGGAGAGTAGGTAATGGCCAGTTGATTAATTTCTGGGGAGATGTGTGGAAGCACAATCACCATCTTTCATGCCATCCTACATTTGCAGTCCTAAAAGAAGATTGTCTTAGGATCTTTGGAGATAAACTAGATGGGTATGTCTTATTTCAGAATGGGAAGGCACATTGGAAGGACTTCAATCTCTCTTTAATTGGTAATGGTGTAAGCAATACTATTAGTCAACTCCAAGGATACTTGGGAGATTGTTGTTTCTTCAAGCAAGATAGAAAAGATGAATTGATTTGGAAACCTCATGCTTCTGGAAACTTCAATGTAGATACTACTTACTCCTTATTATCTACTATTCCTCATAGCAACAAAGATTGGAGGATGGTTTGGAACCACAGAGTTATTCCCAAAATCAACAACTTATGGTGGGTAGCAAACCACTACAAAATCTTAACCCTGGATAATTTGCAAAAGAGAGGTTTTCACCTCCCTAACAAATGTCATCTTTGTTGTCAAGATGAAGAAAGCATTGATCATTTGTTGCTGCATTATTCTTTTGCTAGAGAGATCTGGGGACAAATATTTCAAAAGCTAGAGATAGATTAGGTCATGCTTGAAGGGATTGACACCTTTCTCCCTATTTGGTTTAAGGCTCCTTATTTTTTGCACCCTGTTCTTAGAAAATTGTGGATTCAGACTCCTCTACATGTTGTCTAGGGGATTTGGAAGGAAAGGAATAATAGGATTTTTAGAAATTCTATGATAGGTATCAATCAACTCATACACTCTATTAGTTGTGCTATTCAGGAAAACATTAATGTGGCCAAGATAAGGAAATCTAAGTCTCCTCCTACAGAGCAACAAATAAGAGTTTGTAAATGTATACACCTAAAAATGACATGACTCTGTCTAAATAAATATTTTAAATATTTATTTCATTTTAAATTCCTCTATCAATAAATAAATAAATCAATTTATTTATTTGATTCATATTCCTCCAAAAATTAAATAAAATCATTTATTTAATTAAGTTATCCAATTTCTTCTAAAATCATTCTAAATTAAATAATACCAAATTATTTAATTAATTTCTTCTCATTCTCCATATTTAAATAAATCCAAATATTTATTTAAATTGTCTATTTCCTCCAAAATTAAATTAATACCAAAAATAATTCAATTAATCGACGTGCACATGTAATTAAATATTTCAATATTTAATTAGCTAATATTCCCTCACACACATGTCCTATTTCTCCTCTAGTCAAATTAGTTAACTCATCAATCAAATCTGTTAACTAATTGGTCATCTGAGTTCATTGTTCAATCATCTCAGTCGACTCCCCAATCAGGCCACTTATCTCTCCAATCAATTCTATTAACTGGTCAGTCATCTCAGTTAACTCCTCAATCTATTATGTTAACTCCCCTAATGCATGAAGGAGCACGACACTCAAGTCCTCTTCCTATTCATATAGATCCTCTCAAGTCTTCTCAACCATTGATCTTCTTATTCATTCTATATCATTGATCTTCTCTCTCACAAGTCTATAAATACAACCTCTATTCCTCCATTTGAATCCATCTAAGCTTTTATAAACTTACTCTGTAGGAATCACAGTGTGCCTTTCACACCAAAGCCCCATAGCTTGAGATCACCATTATCATTGCATTACAAGATTCTCTTCATTGCAAACCTATCAAAATCATTCTCCATTGTCATCTTGGAACGAAGCAAGGAAGTACACCTTCTAAGGGCTACATTCATACAATGAGATCAATTGAGATAGGCGACCAATGGAAACCACAAAACAATAAGGTTTGTAAGGTATTGTTCCTTTGTGTTTAATCTTGTTTGTTCTTATTTCATTCAGATTATTAGATTATTGATAGTTTAATTTTGTTAACCACATTTTTTGATAACATTTCTAGTGCCCACTGTGGGGCCCTTGCCCCAATTTAACTTCAAAATTGATTTTTTGTGTTAGAATCCATACACAGGACATTTCTACGCATCCACTCACTGTTCCAGCACATTTATTCACTATTCTGATTCATCTATTCAAGCTACACATCTACTCATTATTGCAGCACATTTACTCTCTGTTTCAGCGCATATATCAAATCTGCGCATCTATTCTCTGTTGCAGCGCATTTATTCTCTGCAACTATGCATATGTTAAATCTACACATTTGTTCTCTATATCTGCGCATACATCCTCTGTAACTGTGCATCTGTATCTGTGCATTCATTCTGTTAGGGTTTTTAGGCTATTTCTCAAGAAATTTATAATGCTAAGATCATTTGTAGGAATATTCTTAGATCTACCTTACAGGTTAAGAGCTCGTTAGACATATAGTTGCATGGTTAACTCTCATCTAGATCTAAATTGCGAAGGAAGTAATCGAACTTGTTCATGCAAATTTCACTTAGATTCTAAATAGGAGGGAAGTAATTTGTACTTGTTGTATCACAACTTGAACATAGTCCCAACTAGGAGGATTAAAATTGAACAATTGCTTTCAAAAGCTCTTTCAAAGTTAACAAATTTTGTGTGCCCAAGTAGAGTAACTCATTTAGTTTTTCTCTTTTTAACTAGGAGGAAAGAACCAGTGTTTCTTGTGATTTTGGAATGATGATAGGACTATACTCTCCCCTTAACTGGGTGAACAAAATGCCAGAATCATCATTTTGCATGTGTTATCTTTAGAGATGCCTACCCTTGGAATTCCTTCCTTCCAAGTGAGATGACCTTAAGTGGTAACGGGATAATGCCAAGCTCTTCTGATCCACTATAAATAAACTGTGTTTGAGGTGAAAGCTTCAAGCAATGAGTGCAGATTAGTTATACCGACAGCCAACCTCCCCATAAACCCCGCAAGGTGCAACCCTTGTAGGCTGGGAGACTCCATAATGGAGAGTAGTGCTGCCACAAGTATAACCACTCGAACGGTTGCCCTTACTACGTATCCATTGTTTGTAGAAGCCAAAATCCCCTATTCAATGACATGGGAGGAAAACATTCTCTAGAGCTGTCCAACGTCATATAGTCATTCAATGTAGAGATAGAAAAGTTCAACTCTTTGGAGGAACTATAGCTTGGTATGCGTGAGAAGTGAGTGCCGTGGAGGGGAGCCAGTGCTACAAAGCTATTAGCTATCTGCCCTTATGCAAGTGGCTGGTGTAAAAAACAAGTTGGAACTCATTGAATATTGTCCTTACCAACCTTAGGATTGTGCATGCATTATGAGTCAAAAAATAAAAAAGAACAAAAAAATCAAACAATCATGAAAATATTCTGTGTGTGATGTGTCTTTCTTGCCATAATCAAATAAACAAATAAAAAAGAGCAACATTCAGACAAAGAACCCAAAAACATTCAAAACATTGAAAAACATGCCTTTTACCAAGTCAAAAATAGTCAAAAACAAGAAAAAAAGGCAGAGTTGTGCATCTGCTTCATCATACTGCGCATTTGTTCAATCTTCCTACGCATCTGTTCTCTCCTGCACATTTACTCAATTCTATTGCGCATTTATGCATTTTTCCTGTGCATTTGTTTTTCACCAGACCTGTGCATATACTCCCTATTACTACACATTTATACTCTATTTTGGCACATTTGCTTTTCACCAGTCATGCGCTTTTGTTCCTTGTTGCTATAAGTATGCGCTCTGTTCCTGTGCATCTACTCCTGCACATCTGTCACAGTGAGCACTTTCGTACAGTTTGTTAGAAAAACATTTACCTTTCTAGACACCCATTTTAGCCTTGTTTTAGTTTCTGAGATCAAATTGACCATGCAGTCACTTCTCCCAGTCATTTCTGCAACATTACCCTCTTTTTCCGTCAATTTCCCTATCAAAAATTTCACAAAAACTTCCCAAAAGCCAATCAAACTATCCAAACCAGGTTACTACAAGATAATATTTGATCATATCAGACTCAAACATCCCTAGTAAGTCTCCACTATCAGGATCTATCATCCTCCTCTCTCGAAACTTCACTAGTGTGTTTTGGTGCAAAACTAGTCTCAACCAAGTAATTGGATTCCAATCATCCTTACTTTTGGCTAATGTTTTGTATCAACTAACTTGTTTGACACCATTGATCAATGAAAAGCCTTGTCCAAATCTTATCACCACAAGTATCCCCTTCACTACAACCTCCAAGCACATCTTACCAAAGCGTCCAATTTCATCCCACCTCGTACCAAATCACCTTGCATGGTACTAACTAGATCCAAGAAGCAAAAAAAATTAAAATGGCTAGAACATCCAACAAAATTGTCTCCTAGTGACGAGGAAATATCTCACGAGGACTTACAAGAAACTCTCCAAGACAGAAAATTTCAATGATTGATGGACAAAGTACTCAACCAAGATCCTAGAAAATTCTTTCTTCACCTAGCAAACCAAGGAGTTAAGCTCCCCAAAGACTTTGACATCTCAACATTGTAAGAAACTGAAGAGGAAAGAACTAATGAAGAGAGCACATGTGAGGAAAGAACCCTTGACATGGACAAAGCCAAGAAAACCATAGACTCAACCACTCCTTTAGACATGTTGACAAAACAAGTTCAAACCCTACAATAACAATTAGTGGACCTCCAAACAGGGACGTCCACTAAACACTATTTGTTGGAGGATATCTCACCATACCCCTTCGATAAGAGCTTGAAAATGATCCCCTTTCCCCTTAGATTTGAAGTTCTAAAATTTGACAAGTATAGAGGAAAGGGTGACCCTAGAGACCACATCAAAGAATTCAGCGCCGCGTGTCTAGAGGTTGCCCACAATGAAACTTTTCTCATGAGACTCTTCCCTAGATCTCTCAATGGGCAAGCCATGGAATGGTTCTCTTGACTTCCCTCTGGTATCCGTACCTTTGATGAGTTAGTGAACAAATTTATCACATATTTTTCATATAATATTGAACATGAGGTATCCATGCTTGACCTTTGTAACACAAAACAAAAGAGTGGCAAATCCTTTGCTGCTTTCTTACAAAGGTGGAGGTAACTAGCTAGCAAATGTCCCCATCATATACCAGAAAAACAAATGCTTCAAATGTTTTTCCATAACCTCGATTCCGATCTAAGCTACCAAATTCAAATCCAATGCCCTACCACATTTGTGAAAGTCATTGAGATGGGGTTATTCATTGAAAAAGTTGTGATCACGAAAGGACAAATAAAATTGTTCAAAGACACTCCTAACTCAAACTATATCATGGATAAGTCAAAATTCTGGACCAAAAACAAGAATATCGTCAATGATGGAGTAGTTGATGCTAAAGTAGCAGCTCCTAAACAACCAATTTTCAATCTCAAAGGAGCATCAAACAATGCAACACCGAGAAAACCTCCATCAAACGAACCGAGACAATGGTAGAACTTTCAAAATAGACAAAAATTTACACCACTGGGGGAGTCATATGAGTCCGCTTTGAGAAAGTTATTGGCAAACAATGAGATCACCCTTCCCCCCACAAGCGACTATGAACCTCAAGTCAAACCTCCTTAGTGGAAGGATATTGATTTCTATGAGTACCATAGGGGAAAAGGCCATACAACTAATGACTGTATGCACTTGAAAAATGTCATAAAAGACTTGCTAGACCAAAACCGTGTGGGCACAAAAGATCATCCCTCAAATGAGTCACATGTGGCATTCAAGGATCCGCTCCTTAACCATGATAGGTAGAACCCTCCTAACAACAACAATAACAACTAGCACAATCACAATAATAGGAACAATGATGCTAACTATACGAACATGCCATTTGACTAAACCATTAATTACATATCAGAGCATTCCTGCAAATCAATGTGATCATGTTTAACAAACAAATAGATCCCAACACCAAATCTAATTGCAATATCACCACTCGTAGTGGGAAAGTCACCTTGCACACACTCCCTCCAAGGTCATCATTCTCACCATCTACCCCCCACAAGTACAATGTCATTGACCAACTACGAAAGAATCTGACTAATATATATCCATACTAGAGTTGTTGATCACCAGCCCACAAAGAGATTCTTGATAAAGCCCTAGTGGAAACCACTATGCCCGTGAACTTGGCCCAAGAGAAGTTTCAAGCCATGGTATGTCATCTGACCTCACTTAACATCCTATCATTCCCTGAATAGGATGATCTATCTATATCGCAACCCCATAACGCATCACTACATATTGAGGATTTCATATATAAACATTGGATCAAAAGGGTTATCATTGATGGTGGAGTAGGTTTGAACATTTGTACACTTAAATTAATCCTTACATTGGGGTTCTTAGAAAATGTAGTGGATCCAAGAAAGAAGATCACAATAAAGGCCTATGATGAAGAAGAACAGACAACCAAAGGAACTGTGGTGTTACTGTTAAGAATTGGACCAGTTGTAACAAAAGTTGTTTATCAAGTCCTTGATAGGGAGCTTACCTATAACATTCTCCTCAGAAGACCTTGGATACATGCCATGAAAGTTGTGCCTTCCACATATCATCAGTGTATCAAGTTCCCTCACAACAGCTGAGAGATCACCATCCAAGGGGACCCTGATCCTTTTAAGCACTGTAACACTTTCCAACCAAAGCTAGATTTTAGAATCCACAATAATCGATCTTCCACATTTTCCACCTCCCAACAGGATCCTAGCTCCCAAGCTTCCTCATCAAAGACCAAAGAGAATAAATTCAAGATCAAAGAAACAGAGGTAGGAGAGTACTCCATCGAACATTCCTTTTCTTTAGCCAAAATGCCTTTATCTCCGAAGTCCTTTTGGGCAACCTACACCCTTCCCAAAACCATCTGCTCCTCTTGAACCTCCCAAAGCTCCCTTTGTCAAATGGGGCACCCTATCAGATGAAATCGAAGAAAGAAATGTTCTGCAATGGCTCTACATAGACGAAGATAACACACCACAAGACAAACAACCCAAGCTCCCACTAGAAATCTATGGGCGTGGTCAATCTATCTTACATAGAATGGGCTATGAAGGACAGGGTCCCATTGACCTGAGAAAAGAAGGAATAACTAAACTCATTCAACCATCTTCATCCTCATCAGCCTGAGACATAAGGGGGCTAAGATACAAAAATAATGGCAAAGGCAAAGCTAAGGATACTACTTGTTTTGTGGAATAGATCCACAACCTCCAAGAGAATAATGATATGGATCCTAATGAATATGAATGGGATGAACTTTTAGAACATTCCTATGAAGACAAAGGAATTGATGACATTCACACTTATAGCCCCTACTGCGAGGGACAAACACTAAGGCCTAGACCAGTAGAGTGTGATTTTCCCATTCCTGAGAGTACAACTTATGAGGAAGGTCGAAGTTCTAACGAGATAAACAATCTTGAAGAGAGTACCATCACAGATCTTGTTCCTATCATTCCCAATCCTGATCATATATTTTTCCTTACAATCACACCCACTAAATTAGATTAACCTATCTATCCCCTCCCCTTGGTACATCCCAAGTTTATAGATTGGGATCTACGAGGAACCCCCCAACTAGACATGTTCCAAAATGACGATGCCTACATTGATTACATGGAACTAAGAGACCACTTACCTATGGGAGATCATAAAGCTAGCTTCGCCATAGAACTCAATACCGTGACTTATTTTGGAGAGGGTGCTAAGCCTTCCGGTCGCAAAAACATAAAAATCAAACATGGATCTGACGGTGAAAACCACTCCATGGCAGTGTCAGATTCCAAAAAAGTAAAAATAAAGGATGCATTAGATGGTGAAAACCTCTCTAAGGCACCAGACAATGGAAGGCTTGATACTCTCCCCAACAACATGTATCAGGAGAAGTCACAAATTGTGGTAGAACCTACAGAACATGTTGACATTGGCATAGAAGGTAACCCAAAGATCATACACTTTGCCAAGTCTCTCTCTCTGCCAGAAAAGACAAAATTTGTGCCCTTCTTCAAAAGGAAATAAGTCAACCTCGCTTGGTCCTATGTAGATATGCATAGGTTAGATCCAAACTTGATCTTGCATCATCTACCACTAGATCCTGGAGTTAAACCTGTTAAACAAAAACTTAGGAAAATGCATCCACATGTCGTAGTGCTAGTCAAGGAGGAACTCAAAAAGATACTAGATGTAGAGTTCATCAGAGCAATCGATTATCTAGAGTGGGTATCAAACATTGTACCAGTATCAAAACATGATGGTGAGTTAGATTCTGTAATGATTTCTGAGATCTCAACAAGGCTTGTCGTAAAGATGATTTCCCATTGCCCAACATTGACATCATCGTAGATTTGACAACTAGACACACTATGCTCTCTCTTATGGATGGTTTTTCTGGGTACAACCAAATTAGAATGGCACTAGAAGATCAGCATAAGATGGCATTCACATGCCCATGGGGAACCTTCTGGTAGAATGTCATGCCATTTGGGTTGAAGAATGCAAGAGCCACATACCAAAGGGCAATGACTACTATCTTCCACGACATGATACACATAACTATGGAAGACTATATGGATGACATCCTTGCCAAGTCACTTACAAGGGAATCTCACTTAGATGTCTTAGAGAAGGTCTTTCAGTAGCTAGAGCAGTTCAAGGTCTGATTGAATCCAAAAAAGTGTGTGTTTGGGGTCACCTCAGGCAAACTCTTAGGTTTCATAGTATCAACAAATGTAATTGAGGTCAATCCTATGAAGGTCAAAGCTATCATGGAGATGCCACCACCAGGGAACATCACCCAACTACAGTCTTTATAAGGTAAATTGCAGGCAATCCATCGGTTTATATCACAACTAGCAGATAAATGTCAACCTTTCACTCATCTCTTGCATAAGAACATCCCATTTAGATGGGATGAGAAGTGTGAAGAAGGATTTTGCAAATTGAAGGATTATCTCATGAATCCACCTATCTTGATGCTGCCTATCTAGGGCAAGCCACTATATCTTTACATATTTGCAACACCAACAACTCTTGGAGCCCTTTTAGCACAACAAGACTATGAAGGCAAAGAACGGGCCATCTACTACATTAGTCACACATTGGTGGGGTATGAATTGCAATATTCTCAAATCAAAAGATCTTGTCTTGCTATGGTTTTTGCTTCCCAAAAACTATGCCATTACATGCTTGCACATTCCATTAAGCTAATTGTAAAGATCGATCCACTTAAGTACTTGTTAAGAAAAGTAGCTCTCACAGGCCACCTAGCAAAATGGGTAATGCTACTAAGTGAGTATGACATAGAATATGTGGAAAGGAAGCCATCAAAGGTTAGATCATTGCAGATCAGTTGGCAGAAGCACCATTGCAAGATACCACTTGAATGACATTTGAGTTTCCTGATGAATCAATTTTTAGTATCACAACACATTCATGGAAGCTCTACTTTGATGGATCTTATACAAACCATGGATCAGGGACAGGAATCTTATTAGTCACTCCTCAAGGTGACACAATACCTAAGTCCTATCATCTACTTTTTCCTTACACAAACAACATAGCAGAGTATGAGGCCTTGGTCATTGGTCTTAAGATTGTGGCAGAGTGGAAAGTGAAAGAGCTACATGTCTATGGCGATTCACAACTAGTAATCAACCAAGTGAACGATGACTATCAGATTGAAGATGACAAGCTAATACCATACAAGCATATGGTAGATGACTTTAAAGGATACTTTGTGATAATCTCCTTTGAGTAGATTCCTCACATAGAAAACAAAGCAACAGACGCCATGGAAACCATCACCTCGCTTCTTGACATACCAAAGAATGAGTCACGTTTTGAGTTCTTGTTGGAGCCACTTGTACAACCAACTTATAATATCCCCGAAACCCAATCCATTTGACTCCTTGTTGGATTTGATTCACCCTTGTATGGTAGAATTTACACTTATCTCAAGGACAACACCTTACTAGCTAATTTATCCAATAATCAATGATGTACCTTTATTCGATAAACATCCTATTATACCATTTTGGCCAACACCCTCTATTGCTGAGGTCTAGATGGTACTTTACTTAGATGTCTTGAACACAATGAATCTCAAACCGCCTTATGATAAGTACACGAGGGAATATGTGGATCACACTCTAGTGGTCCTACCTTAGCTAAGAAACTCATGTTTGGGATACTATTGGCCAAACATGGAGGTAGACTCATATCACTTTGTTAAGAAATGCAAACAATGTCAGATTCATGGTAACCTCATCCATGCACTAGCTCAAGAACTGTGACCTTTAATGACACCTTGGCCCTTTTGTCAGTGGGGACTCAACCTTGTGGGAAAAATCCACCCTCTATCATCTAATGGCCACAAGTTCATCATAACCGCCACTGAGTATTTTACCAAGTGGATTGAAGTTGTCCCACTCACTACTGTCATAGGCAAACAAATTGCCTCCTTCATCCTTAATTACTAGGATGCCTAAGAGCTCTGTGACAAGTTCCAAATCCAACACCGCTTCTCCACCCCGTACTACCCACAAGGCAATGGTCGGGTAGAGGCATCCAACAAAACCATCTTAAAAATCCTTAAGAAAACTGTCAACAATGTCGGCCATGATTGGCACATGCAACTAAATCCCACTCTATGGGCCTATTAAACTAGCATACGCACTCCCATAGCTGCCACACCATATGCCCTTGTATATGGTTCTGAAGCCATTTTGCCCATTGAGGTCGAGTTACCATCTTTGAGGGTGTCATTAAAAGGTCTTATCACTGATGAAGACTACAAAGTTTCCAAACTACAAGAGTTAGAACTATTGGAGGAGAAACGACAAAATGCTTTCAACCATCTCAAATCCTACCAACAAAGAATGTCCCGAAGCTATAACCACAAAGTCCATCCAAGGGTCTTTAATGTTGGTGATCTAGTGCTCAAAGAGAATCCCTACAATCAGTAGGATTAGGAGAAGAAAGGGAAGTTTGAACCCAACTTATGTAATCATTGCTACCTATGGATCAGGAGCATACTAGTTAGCTACATCAGAAAGTGAGTTGTTCAATGACCTAATCAATAGTATGCATCTTCGCCATTTCTATACTTAGAGAAACCCAACGTAAGGGGGGCAAAAAAAGAAAAAAAATAGGAAAACAACAAAAAAATCATCCTCTGGTGAAAACCTGGTAAACAGGCATCATGTGTATTTCAATAAACATTCCAATAAAATCAAAGTGGTGAAAACCTGGCAAACGGGTGCTCTTTGTGATGAAAACCGCTTCCTCCATCTTTTGGAAACCATCACCTTGCATCCATCCTTCCTACCATTATCCATCATTTGATCGTATCCATTTTGCAATAACAACCTAATGATAATCTATCATGGCTTGATACTCTATAAACTTTGTCACCTTATAACCTAAGGTTTTATCCAGTATCCTATCCACAGTATCATCCTGTCATAGCGTCGATCGTCAGTATCTCCACCCCCAACTACATCACCTCTACATCTTCAAGTAGGCAAGGCCATCTTGTATCGATGCACCCCTGAGGCTCGCTACCCATCCACACCATTTTCCCATCACCTAGGTCTTAGGTCCATAAAGTTCACCATGAACTATGTTGCCTCTCCATCATCACATAGGCAAGGCCATTTATCAATGAGGCCCTGAGGCACTAGGTCAGTCCCTTAGGGCTCGTTTCTTCATATCCATTATCAGTTCATCCACAATAAGTCGATCCTTTACCTGACTAGGGGCAAATACTTGACCTGGTTAAGGAATTGGATTATGCAATGCCATGTGTTCTAAGAGGACACCAATAAGGATTGTGATACCTTTCACTAGACACACACACACAACAAAGCACATTCCAAACAGAAATTTTGACACAAGACATCAACCTAGCCAAAAGTAAAACAAACAGGTGCCTAAACACTCAATATGATTTTATCTAAATTATGGCAAGGCACATTTAAGGCAAGAAATTTTTGTTTTGATTGGTTATCATGTAACAGGATCTTGATTTTTTTTATTATGTCTTCCTATGCTACTCAAGGATGTCAAAGACTAGAGGAGCTATGATGGGGGAAATAATCATTTTCTTTATCTATTGTTTGTGGATCAATATTTAGTAGTGTGAAGCTTTGTCTAAGGACATGATCAATACAATGACCATCGAAGACATTAGTGGTCTAAACATGAAAGAGGGCAATCCTTGTTTGTTGAAATGCAAGAGATACTTAGGTCATCTAGATTCAATTTTGACTAGAAGCTTGTATTAACTTGCTATATCAAAATCCATGTAAGAGATATTGAGGTCATTTCAGTTTAATTATACATATTACAACATTTTAAAACACAAAAAAACAAAAAAAGCCCAATGATGAAACAAGCACTTCAAAATACTTGCAGTATCAAGATGACAAATATCCACATCCATATGCATACCCAATTCCAATTCATATACCATCCATAAATAAAGATTGTGTTCACAGTGTCAGGTTTTACAAGTAAAAGCTTGTGATTCCTTCATTCGCATTCCTTCTATCAATCAAATTTCTATCTATCATTGTGTCTTTCATCGAGTCTCTTCTACATTGATTGAGTACACTTGGACATAAAAAAAAACATAGTATCATATTGCATTTCATATTAGGTGAGATAGTCATTCACTTGATTAAATCATTTTTACATTCATATAAGTGCATTAAACAAATCATCCATATCCATTTGTGTCGAACATAACATAGATGCATAAATAATATCCCATTAGAAAAACATCAAAAACATAGCTATAATCACACTGTCGGCATTAGATCATCATAGAATGTGAACATGTCAATCATTTTGCATACATATAGGTGCATTCAATTATCCATATACATTTGTAACAACATAACATAAATGCATACATAGTATCTCCTCAGAAAAACCATCAAAAACATAGCTGGCCATAAACCATCTCATGACATTTAATTTGCATAAATAGGTGTTGCACATTAGATATCATAACATTTGCATAACATATAAACATATCAAATAGAGTACATCCATGATCATCACATAAAGATAAAACTACATGTAGGCCATCATAATTGCACCATCATATATAATCATAAAGCATAACAATGTCCAAGTGTATAAAATTAGTGCGTCATCCATGAGTCAACTCATAGTAGGTGTATACATAACATCAAAATAATAATGATACATGTCTTAGTAGATGTACAAAATACAAGAGATATATACATCATCTGGCTATCCATGAGCCATAAAAAAAAAGAATGTATAAAGAAAAAATATGTATAGGGTCTTAGCTAGCCCTGCTGGCATGGGATACTGCTCCCAACACTGCCCTCTCCCTCTCCTCTACCTTAGCCTATCCCCAACTGCTATGGGCCCATGCCTAAAGTTGTCGACTATGAACCACCTGCCCTCCATGAGGACACAGCCAATGACTAGCTCCTATAGCTTGGTGTCCTTTGATATGCTGGCACTGCCTCGTGATATAGCCCTTTGTAATACTGTGTCTGTGCTTGAGCTGAGGCCAACTCTCCCATCACCTATCTAACCTAGGCCTAGGCCTGTGTCACCTGTGTAACTATAAATGATGTGGCCATGTCGGTACCAAGTGTGGCTATGGCTGCATCCCTCTCTGTTGTTAGTGTCTGCACCCTGGCCAACATTGCATCTCTCTTACCTATCAAAGATTGTACCCTGGCTTGGACGGCATCCCACTCTATAGTAATACTAGCAATAACCCCTGTATCTCCATCTCTCTGAGCCTCTATAGCTCTCAACTGGGCTCTCAGCTATCTAACCTAGCCTACTGCATCACCCTACACCTACTGCTATGGGCCAGGTTGATCCAGTGCCTGTGGTACCTATGGCTGCATTGCCGGTTGAACCACTGCTTGCTGAGCCACCGGCTGTACCTCCTGCTAGGGTGGGGCTTGCCCCACTCTCTGCCGATGTCTCAGATAGATGTCACCTCCATTGTCTCCTCCATCTCCTCGACCCCTCCTATGCCATCTCCTCCATCTCCTCAGCCTTCACCATCTCCACCCCTCCTCCTCCTCTGCCTCCTCCTTCACCTACCTCTATCACCCTCCTCCTCTGACTCCACCTCCTCTAGGAAGGGAGCTAGCTCTCCCAGTCTTGAATACCTAGGAAATGGATGCGCTGCAAACCAATCCTCGTAGTCCCACCTCATCCCTGCATCAACTATCTCCCTCCTCATCGGCCACACTTGATAAGGAATCTGAAGAAAGTCTGTCTTGGCCTCCTCATAGGAAGCCACAGGTCCCCACTGCTGCTACTCTACAAAACTCCTAGCAAAAAGGGCTTGCCCCTGTGGCATACCTTGCACCCGCCCAAACTGTCGCAGGACATGGTTGACTATCTGCCTCTCCAGTATGTGTGGAGTCTACCCAATCAACCACTATGTTTGAAACACGTAAGGCATCTCATTGGCCTCATCATCCCATTCCTCACACTCTATGTAAGGTCACCACACAACTGCATCCACATTATCCAACTAATGTCACCAGTACTCCAACTTCCCTAGCCTATGTTGAGAAAGTACACCAGAATATCCATATGAGTATGGTTCATCCCTCTGCCTGTGAAATGTACAAATGGGTCGTGTCACTACAATGTGCTCCCAAGCCCAGAAATGTAATAGTGAAACCCCTATAGACAGACTAGCTGCTCCCTGGTAGACAACCTGATGCATATCATGATAAAGGTGAGCCAAAACGCAAACACCCCAAGCAAAATGAGTACCCTCTGTTAGCATCCTCTCTAGAGTCTGACCCCAACCAAATGGAAAACTATGAGACCTCTGATCAGGGCATACAACATCGTCGATCAAACTAGCTACAATCCCAAGGAAATAGTTGTAATAATCATACATATCCTGCCAGTTGATAAATGATCCCGCTATGCTAGGATAATCGAATACCCGCCTGCACTTGTCTAGCCTAGCATCACGCTGAGAGTCGTACTCTACCTGCTCCCCTACTATAGGTAAATGCAGGATCTTGTATACATCCTCCAACGTAACTGTGATCTCACCAGTGGGGAGGTGGAATGTCCCATCCTTGCTGTGAAAGTGCTCCACCAAAGCATTCAACAGACCAAGGTTCACACGAACCTCAGGCATAAAGCACACATAGTCCAAACCAAGTGCACTGAGAACTATCCGATCTATCTCTATCGGCATATATCGTCGCAACATTATAACAAGGAACTGCTCCCGCGACATGAGAGTGTAAGAAATATCCTCTTACAATCAACAACGCAAAGTGTCAACCAAAACCATATCAATGCAAACCTGCTCAACTATCAACCCTATCAAACATCACTTACTTAACATATCAAATTGATCAAACCAAGCATATCATCTCTTGTCTAGATTCAATCAATCTCAGAGATCGCTTATCGATTGTCGCATCGATCAAGATGCCATCGAGTCAATTTTGCTAAGTAATTGAGTATCCTAAGCAAATGCAACGTTTCAGGTGGCATTTGCATAGTACTAGAGAAAATACTTAGTTCATCAATAAATGCGCTGTAAAAAGTAACAAATGCACATAACCTAGTAGATGTGAAACCAAAACAAGCAAATGCGCTATTTCAGAACATATGTGTAGCTCTACACCATGGATGCGTAGAACTGGCATATGTGTAGGAAGATAACATAAGTGCGTAGTTACAAAACATATGCGTAGAAAGACATAACATATGCACATAAATTGCAAATGCACCAAAACATGACCTAAATGCATTGAACTAGGATGTATGCACGGTTTCAGGTAGTAAATGTGCCGAAACACAAATTGGCACATATACTCACCTAAAGTTTCCATGCATTTATTACACTCATAAATGCCCCTAGCCTAGAAATTTTGAAGTACATACCGGGGGTCCTACCTCTGCTGGTCGTCTGAATCATTGGACCCACTCAAATTGGTGCTCCTTGTGTAGAATATCCATATCTCTGCTCACTTCTCTATCTCCTACATTTTGCAAAGGCTCCTACTAGCTCTCAATCAATAACAAGTGTGCAAATGACTAGGATTGTGGACCCTGCTTCTATAAATAGACTTGTAAACCTAACTAGCTGTGTGGCAACCTTGCCTACTCTTCGTACCCTTTCCCTTTGCTTTCTCAAGCTATAACCTATTTTCTTCACCCTAACCTAACTGTCCAACCTTCTTCATCATGAGATTGTCCGTCTCATGCCCTCAAAACTTTCTTCCCGTCCAATCTCCTGAGGGGACATCCTACCGTCATTAAACTTGTACTAGGGGAAAACTGGGGCATGTATCATTCTTTGAAACAACGTGATAAAACACATTGCATCAAAGAGGGGAAAAATGTATACACCTAAAAATAACATGACTTTGTCTAAATAAATATTTTAAATGTTTATTTCATTTTAAATTCCTCTATCAATAAATAAATAAATCAATTTATTTATTTGATTCATATTCCTCCAAAAATTAAATAAAATCATTTATTTAATTAAGTCATCCAATTTCTTCTAAAATCATTCTAAATTAAATAATACCAAATTATTTAATTAATTTCTTCTCATTCTCCATCTTTAAATGAATCCAAATATTTATTTAAATTATATGTTTCCTCCAAAATTGAATTAATACTAAAAATAATTTAATTAATCAACGTGCACATGTAATTAAATATTTCAATATTTAATTAGCTAATATTCCCTCACACACATGTCCTATTTCTCCTCCAGTCAAATTAGTTAACTCATTAATCAAATTTGTTAACTAATTGGTCATTTGAGTTCACTATTCAATCATCTCAGTCAACTCCCCAATCAGCCCACTTATCTCTCCAATTAATTTTGTTAACTAGTCAGTCATCTCAGTTAACTCCTCAATCTATTTTGTTAACTCCCCTGATGCATGAAGGAGTAGGCCACTTGTCCTCTTCCTATTCATGCACATCCTCTCAAGTCTTCTCGATCGTTGATCTTCTTATTCATTCTATACCATTGATCTTCTCTCTCACAAGTCTATAAATACAACCCCTAATCCTCCATTTGAATCCATCCAAGATTTTATAAACTTACTCTGCAGGGATCACAGCATGCCTTTGGCACCAAATCCCCATAGCTTGAGATCACCATTATCATTGCATTGCAAGATTCTCTTCATTGCAAACCTATCAAAGTCATTCTCCATTGTCATCTTGGAATGGAGCAAGGAAGTACACCTTCTGAGGGCTACATTCATACAATGAGATCAATTGAGATAGGTGACCAATGGAAACCATGAAACAATAAGGTTTGTAAGGTATTGTTCCTTTGTGTTTAATCTTGTTTGTTCTTATTTCATTGAGATTATTGGATTATT
Organism: Cunninghamia lanceolata; assembly: GCA_027924645.1. NCBI lineage: Eukaryota > Viridiplantae > Streptophyta > Pinopsida > Cupressales > Cupressaceae > Cunninghamia > Cunninghamia lanceolata. Next base: position 747,779 of record BSBN01001040.1, on the reverse strand, counting down.
GATAGTTTAATACTGTTAACCACATTTTCTAATAATAGTAAAAATTGGAACATCACACATAATCTTAATGACATGGATTATAAAAAATACTACATAAGGAAGCACACTAGATGGAGACATCCCCAATTAGGTTGGGTTAAACTCAACTTTGATGGCTGCTTAAAAGGTAATACAGGGCCTTCCTTTGTGGGAGGTATTATAAGAAATGAAAAAGGTAAAATCATTGAGTGTTATGCTAAGTATATAGGAAAAGCATCAAATAACTTTGCTAAAACTTATGCTTAGTGGTGGGGTCTTCACAAAATCCATTCCTATGGTTTTAATTAGGTGGAAGTGGAAGGTGACTCTAAGGTGTTGTTAGATATGGTCACTAGGTTTTTGAATATTCCCTGGGAGCTAAGGGACTACATTGAAGACATACAAATTTATATTTCTAGCATTCCTAATATTAAGATTTAGAATGTGTATAGAGAAGGAAACCATGTTGTTGATAAAATTTCCAACCTTGGTCTTAATGTTATAGGGAGTTGATCCACCACCTTGATTGAAGACTTGCCACAAGGTATACAAGATATAATTCTTAATCTTAATTATGCAAAGATTGAAAGTTTACCTTGACACTTATGGTATGGAGAGGGTTCCTTTTCCTTGCCTGATGGATATTTTCATAGAGTCCAAAACTTTATTTCCAATGATGGAAATTTTTTTGAAGATTAATTTCATAGAATCCAAAACATTATTTCCAATGATGGAAATATTTGTGTGTATTCCTTATACTATTATTATGACTCATTCTAAGCTTTGAATTGATCTAAAGAGATAGGTCAAGGACATATTTTTTAGAAAAACAATCATTAAACATCACTCCACCCTTTGTGTGAATAGAGGCCTTTCCTTAATGATCAATAATGACAACTGCTCTCAAATTGTTGTTATTCTCGACTCTCAAGATGTTAAGCTCATTCAGTTAACATATGTGTATTTCTATTGGTAAGTTGTCCATGGTGCTATCTGAGGGTTTTAGAGGATTCCACATATTTCTATTTGTGATTATAGTATGGGGGGCCAGTTGCTTCACGTGGAACCTGCTTCAAGTGCTAGTTTGAAGAAGAATTTTTAGGTGTGGGGTATCTTTGAAAAAGGATGGCTTGGTAACTATGTGAGAGCTATGTGGGGTTTTGATGAGTTTATTTCTCAGCAATTTATCAACTCATGGAGAAATCAGAAGGTGATTGTAAATGGGATATTATTTACAGTCACTGAGGAATTAATTGTTGAAGCCACGAGCCTGTCATTGGATGGTAGAAAGGTGTAAAGATTGGGGAATGGGGATTTTAAGGACTTCATGGACAACTTTCTAGAGGAGGATGAAACCTTGACTAGACACCAAAATGGGTACCATAGAATAGAGCTTCCTGCACCTTGGGGCATGGTTTCTTACCACCTGATGGAATATGTTACTCTGGAAGGAAGGTTTGAGACAATTCACAGCTACCACTTCCCTCTGATTGATCATCTACAACATGGTAACTTCATAAGCTTCCCCTTTTTTATTTTTTCCTCCCTTCAAAGAAGCATTATAAAGGGAGCTAATCCCCCTCTACACCAAGGGTTAATGTTGGTTTTATATGAATTTAATGTTCTGTTAAACCCTTCTATTCCTTGGGAAAAATGTATGAATGTGCTTGATAAAATAAGGCTTCATAAGGGAAAGGCTAAATTTGTAAACCCTACCAGTGGCTCTTATGCTGGTAAAGTTGATAGCACCCAAAAGGTTAAAGATACTAAAAATAAAGTTCCTCACATTTATAGGGGAAAAGACCTGACCTCCCCTAGCCTATTACCCCTACTATCTATTCTACTAAAAACCTTGTTACCAAGGATAAGGACTCACCAGAAAATATACTGTTGTCCCTAAAAGAGAATTGTGGGCTATCCCCTAAGGGAACTGGTAAGAAGACTAAAATTGTCAACATCAAATCTAATGTGGTGAAGGTAAACCTAGCTGCTAGGTTTGTTGAAAAAGAAGATAACACTAAGTTGAATAATGCAACTCCTGAGAGAAGATCTCCAAGAGTAGCTAGGGCTACCTTGTAGAAGACAACTAGTAACAAGAAAAAACAAAGCCAGACCAAAGCTATCTTAATTGAGGAAATAATTTTTTATTCTTAGTCTGAGGAATGTATAGAAATAGTTGCTAAAAAGGGTCAAAATTTAGAGGATGAAAAGGATCAGGAAACTCACTGTGAGGGTTATGAGGAGGCTGAACAGGGTGAGGAAAGGGAGTTTAGGATTGCTGAGCATGACCAGTTCGAGGGGGATGAGGAATTTGGAGGAAATCCTTTTTAGGACAACTGTTTTGAAGATATTCAAACATACATTGGGACTTTTGAAACTCACCTTAACAATTCTAAAAAAAATTGCTAAATATCAGACCAGTCCTGACCTTCAAGATTTGTCTGACATGTTAGTCAAAATGGAAGAATTTTTTAACAAAAGGATCAACTGCTCCACCTGCCAGGAAAGATGGAGTAACATGTTTGAAATGTGCCAAATGTTTCAAACCAAAATTGGGGAATTACAAAAGGGTCTTAAGGATCTGGCTAATTTCACAAATGGTATTATGACTAACACTGTTGATGAAGTGAAGAAAATTAAGACCCAGATGGAGAAACAAAAATAGGTGCAGGACAAAGGCTATGGAAAAGATAAAAGACAAAAGATTGAAAGAGATTCCTCTTCTTGGGAGGAGGTGTTGAAGAAAATGCAAAATGACTGGAGTAGTCCTAATTTTAGTTTTATTACTTGTCTTTTAATTGATGTTGTGTTCTTGTTGTTCTATGCCTGTTTTGTCTGATGACTATTATCCTGGCCTACTTGGTTATTATCAGGATGAACTATTATAATTCTACTCTTTCATATAGTATTATACATGGTTTTTTTGTCTTGGCTCCTTGGCCCTCTTGGGGTTATTATCAAGGATATTATGCTTCGTACTGTGATTATGGGGGGTTCTTTTTGGATTTGTTTTTTGGGATTCGTTAGTTGATACTGTTCTTTGATGGCTCCCTATCCCTTTTTGGGTTATTATTAGGGAGGGTTTTGGTGTGATATAATTATGTTCTGATCTGCCATTTGTATGGGTATGAGACCCTTTCCCAACTAAACATAATAAAAAACATGCGGGATACAATCAAAGGGCTCACAAGCCTGCTTTCTGGGTTACAACTGATATGCAATATATGGCATTGGAGTGCCCTCCCAAAAATAATCTAACTTCTAAAGCTATCTAAATCATATCATTGAACTACTAAGTTCCTAATACATCTTATATATATATATATATATATCATCTCCAATCTCATAAAATCCTCCATGTCAGCCAAAAGAGGTTACAAACTCCAATGAAGGATGTAACGTGTAGAAACAAGGTAGGTCAACCTACAACATCTTGTAAGGCTCTGCAAATGCATGAAACTTGGTGCAGACCTCAAGGAAGGTCTATCTGATCTATCTATATCTTGTGATATGTTTCATTTGGCTCCACAAGTCATGGAAGTGCTCCACAAACCCTCTCCTTCAACTGACTATCTAATTGCTCTGCTCTGTGAAAGATGATGATCTTCTAATAGCAAGAACTCTTAGTAGACAAATCCAAATGACCTAAAATTTGGATATGATGTAGATGATTATATGTGATGTTGATTCGTACTTCGCGTGGTCTGATATGAAGATGCAGCAAAATGCAATACAAAATGCTAAAACTACAAATGACTGAACTAAACTAAAAATGAAAGAAAACAAAAGAATGCAATTATTTTTGGTTGATGCAGGATTGCTTTGCATCTTGGGATGCTCCTGCATCAACTTGTCGAACATGTATTGGAAAACACTATTCATCAAATTCATGAAGGTTGTAGGTATTTTTGTTAATGTAAATAGAAGCACTATAAACTCATAATAACCATACCATATCTTGAAGGTGGTCTTATGAATATCCTCATCCTTGATGTAGAGTTGATAATAATACAGAATCTCAAGTCAAATTTTGAGAAAATTATTGTCCCTCTATGCTAGTCTTAGGTCAACTAAGTCTTCTATATAAGGTAATAGATATTTATTTTTGATAGTGACCTTATTAAACATTTAGTAATCAATGCACATTCTAAGTGTGACATTCTTCTTCTTCACAAAGAGGACTGATGCACTCTAAAGTGACGCACTTGGTCCAATTAGACCTCTTTTAATTAGTTTATTTAGATGCACCTTTAATTCTTGTAGTTCCACTATATTAATCCTATAGGGTGCCTTTGAAATAGGTGTTGTCCCAAAAATGAGTTAAGTAAAGAAGTCAAATTCTTGTTTTGAAGGCATTCCAAGAAAGTTCGTTTGAATCATATCCTTATATTCTTGAAAAAGTAGGTGGCCAAGGGTGGTTGACATCCCTTAGAGCCTTAAATATATATCTTTCACCATAAACAACTCACAACTCCTTGCTGTTGATTGTTAGGAACACTGAGAGGGGGGTGAATCAGTGTTCTAAAAATCTTTTCTTGCACTTTTACTTTTACCCACTTCAAAAGAATAAACTAATAGAAGAAAAATATACAGCTGAACAACATCCACAAGAGAATGACACATAACACCAAGGTTCTATGTGAAAAACCCAAAACGGGAAAAACCACAGAGAGGATTAGCTCTCATAAATATATTGCAATCTTTACAAAATGATGTTCAGGCTTGGTCACTCCATGGGCCTAGAACATGCTGGCTCACTTCCATGATGTACAACTAAGTTTAGCAGGCTCACTACCTCAACCCTAAACCTAGCAAGATTACAATAAGGGTTGTTAAACCCTGAGGGCTGTTAAACCTTGTTGAAGGCTCACTACCTTGAAGATGAACACTTTCTTCCAATAGGATTGCACATGATAACTGAATACTACTTAAGCATGTGCCACTATGCCTAGGTGCAGTCTTTTAGCAACTAAATTCTTAATCCCAAGTCTTCATCGTTGCTTCTCTTCTAACTCTGCTCTACTATTCGCATGCTTGCATCACCCACACACACTACTCACATATCCACACGCTCAATCAAAGATCATTGCTCTTATATATATCCGCATCATGATTTAATTCCATAATTAGGTCGACATCTAAGAAGTGAAACATGTACATAGAAAGATGTACCTTGTTGTTCAATCCAATGCACTATGGGTCTCATGGACCCAAATCTTCCCCCAAATGTGTTCATAGAGGTTGGCTCTAATCATTCAATTACTTGCATAGATCTTTCACACACTATCCAGGGATAACTTTAAGAACTCCTCCCCCTCAGAGAAGGTGTATAAACCTGGCAAATTATGTATACTTCCTGAGAAAAATATTAATTTTATTGGTGATTTTTTTCATTTTTCTAGGAAAAAAATAATCTTATTTGGTGAATCTTTTGTAATCGCTAGAGGTCTATGGAAAATCCTGGCTAATTGTATTTTTTTTAAAACCAATAAAATATTTTTATTGGTGATTAAAACCTTTGCAAACTAATTAAATATTTTCATTGTTGAATTAAAACCTATTTTTAAACCAGTAAAATATTTTTGTGGGCGAATTAAACTTGTTTTCTAAATAAGAAAATATTTTTGCTGGCAATTAAAATATAATTTCAAACCAAAAAATATATTTACATTGGCGAATTAAACCAATTTTTAAAGCAATAAAAAAATCATTAGCAAATTTAAATATAGTTTCAAACCAATAAAAAATTAATTGGTGAAATAAACTGTTATGCCAATAAAAAATCTACAGTGTGGCAAAAATATCAAATGGGTCATATTGTTCTATTCCGAGAGAAATTTTACACACATCAAAATTCCTTCATAAAGTGTCCGGAATGGGGACAAGTGTCGACATATTTATTATGTCTAAGAAAGATGTCAATGCAAAATAATATAATAGATGACCGTTCGATGAATTTTTTATGGATGGCTATAGTTGCATTCTGAAAGAAAATCTCTGACACACTAGACCTACAACTTCAAGCCTCCGAAATAACACTTGAATCGTTAGATTTCCAAATATCAATGCTTGACATTTCATACAAGAAACCCTCTACGTAATATTATGTCGACTTGCTACCTCCGGTTGCCAGTTGTCTAAGTTGAAACCTGAGCCATCAAAATCGTGTTGTTTACCAACCCCTTATACCTAGTCTTGTCGGTCACTGCTTGGTGGGAATGGGTTAACCTAGCAAGGTCCACTTTTAAAATGCTTTAGCAAATATTACAAAGATGCCCTAAGAGACTTAAAGGGTGAGCTATTAAAGGTTTAAATAAGACACATGGGAAATTCCTCAGTAAGATGTTTTAATCTTAGCCGTCCAATGTTGAATTTAAGCAAACAACAGATGGCTTGAGAAGTTAATGTGTGAGCATGCTGGAGGGCCCCTAGATTAATCCTAACCATTCCTCACTAGCCCATTGTCAGAAGATGCATGGGTGATAAACCCAATGGGCCAACAGGCGAATGCCACGTAGTCAACTTGGTAGCTTGAAGAGAAGGTGGGGTCCATTGAAAGATGAATAAGCAATGCCATGTGGCAAAAAACTTTATCATGGTCGTCCACCTTGCCATCTCATCAAGAGATCAACGGCTAGAGTTTGAAATATTTTAGCAAATATTTCAAAGCAGCCTTAAGAGACTTAAAAGTTAAAGGGTGAGCTACTAAAGGTTTAAATAAGACACATGGGAAATTCCTCAGCAAGATGTTTTAATCTTAGTCGTCCAATGTTGAAGAATTTAAGCAGACAACAAATGAATTTAGAAGTTAATGTGTGAGCATGTTGGAGGGCCCCCATGTTAATCCTAATCATTCCCTGCTAGCCCGTTGTCAGAAGATGCATAGGTGAACGCCACATAGCAAACTTTGAAGGCTTCAAGAGAAGGTGGGTCTGCCGAAAGATGAGTAAGCAATTCTGTGTGATAGAAAACTTCATCATGACCATCCATCTTGCCATCTTATCAAGAGATCAATGGCTAGAGTTTGAAATTCAGAAAGTGGCCATGGGAGTCATTTTGCTTTGTGCGAGCAAGTATTAATGGAGGTTTTAATGCCATAAAAGCAATCTTTCTGCAAAATTGAAATCTATCTAAGTGTTTTAAAGCATATGGAGGCAATTTCAATCTCTCGAAGACTCAAGGAAATTTCAATCTCTCGAAGCAATTTTAATCTCTTGGCGATTGAAACTAGGGTTTTTAAAGAGTTCAAAGTCGTAATTTAAAATCTCACCCTCTAAAATTTGCTGCTTGTGCTCACTATTGTGGTTATGTCAATAGGAATTATTGGTAAATTTTCATTTCTTTTAGGGTTTTACCTTCTTAGATTGTTGAACTACAAATTTTGAGCTTTATTGTTGCTTTAAGTCGAAACCCTAGTTGTGAACCTATAATTCTTGCTAAACTAAAAGCCTAATTTGCAAAATTCTCACCATAATGGCACCCCCACAAGCTCAAACCTCAAGCTCTGGAGAGACAAAAATGCCCATAGTCTAGGACCTTCTTGATCAATTAAATCCCTCCACTAACGACAAAGTAAAAGGTCCGCTTTTGTTCCAGGGTTCCAAAATCAAAGAAGGCCTCATAGATAAACATATCTATATCAAGGATGCCACCATACCACTTACAGGATGGTCATTGTTCAAGAACTAGTTTGGGAACAGGAATTTGAGTTCTCCTATGTGTAACCCTTGGAGATTGGACATGGGGAAATTAGTTGTCTTAAATGTCTACATGGATGTGGACTTGTTAAAAGTTGTGGCAGCCAGATATGATCCTATCTCTAGAGTTGTTAGGACGTATGATGGGATCAAAATGGTAAAAATCAGCAGGGAAGAGATTGCTGAAGTTTTTCAACTTCATGAGTGGAATGAGGATTTGGTAAAAATTGATTTGAAAGCCTTTAGGAGTGAATACGAGAAGACAACACGTCTTTAAAATCACAATGTTGCCAAATCATCAAGCATCAGTTGGAAAGGGAAAGGGGAGCCGGAGAATTGTTATTGGTCCATCAGATAAGGAACCCTTCTCAATAAAGTATTTTACTCCATATTTTCAAAAAACCTTTTATTCTTTGTGTCAAATCTTGGGGTTTGATCTTGCTTCCGGAATGCCAATGGGTTTCATGTATATGGTTGCTCATATCCAACACCCCGCTTACAACATAGTATATGACTTTGCTTCCTACCTGGCAGATAACATTCATGAGGGTTTAATTTCATTAAAGAATGGTAAAGATTTGGTTTAGTTTTGGTGGTACTCACTGTTAATGCACATGTTTTTATTCAAAAGGGAAAAATTCTTTGAGAATGATATGAAGTTGGAAAAGGAGGAGGATGGTGTTGAGCTGCCTATCCAGTGTTGGACAATAATTCTAGACAAGGATGATATCAAGTTTGATTTTGTGGTGTTTGAGAATGTCTTTGCATCAAATTTGAGGAATGACCTAATCCTGAATCCACCAAGGATTCCAACTGAACTACATGGTTTTCTCAGGCCAAAAGAAAGGAGGTCTAATTTAAAAATTGATCATAACTAGGGAGATGCCATCCCCTATCCAAATTGTACAGTTCTTAGAGTATATGGTACTACAGTTAGACCACATGTTCTCCCAAGAGAAGTTCCACTGAGAATTGGATTCCTTGAGGTCATTTGGCAGCTGGGAAATGTTGAAGATGGCCACTTGTTAAACATGAGGAAAGGAACCTTCTTCCCAACATGAACAAATTTTGCAGACTTTGTGATGACTGGTGGAGGGTGGAGAAAAATGGATGAATTTCTTGAACCATACAACATGAGGAGAGTGCACCCAAGAAATCATGATCCTAAAGGTTTCATGGCTGCATTGAAAGTGAGGATCAGAAGTAGCCAGTTCATACATAAGTTCTTTTTCCTTGAAGATGTTATTAGGAACATCTTTAATCACTAAATACAGGAGGACAGGAAGGTAAAATGGATTGCCTATGATAATATGGTAAGGGAAAAATGGAAGACTGATCTCCAATATGACCCCCTACGGCTGCCTCAATTCAAAAATGAATTGCAAAAAGTTGAATATATGCTCCAAAATTTTGAGCAAGTGGTTGGCAAGATGAAAAGAGAGATAAACAAAGGAAAGGCTATGGTTGGGGAAGAATAGGAAAAGGATAAGGGGAAGGCCCTAGTGTTGGAGGAAAGGATTACCTACCAACCACCACAAAAGATCAGAGTCTTTGCAAGGAGAAAAGGTATTGTGAGGAAGCAACAATCTATTGCCACCCCAAATGCATCTTCTAATTCTGAGCCTTAGGGCTCAAGAGCTTCCTCACCATTGCATGAAATGCCACCACTATCTCCCCCAAGGCAAGCAGATCCACAAGTGATTGAGGTGGATTCACCTCCAAGACAACCACTACCAAAGAAGCAAAAGGTTGAACAAAGTAACTTGGTGGATTATCCAGATGAATCAGATGATGATATCGTTGTCACTAAGGAGGATATGAGACATGGAATGCCCTCTCCCCCTAGGGAGATAATAGAACCAGAAAGTAGCCTCAGGTTGGGCAAGGCAGACCTTAGGGGGTTGAGTAATAGAGATGACCTTAGGGAGGAAGCTTGCAAGACCTTCATGATAGATGATTCATTTGTCCAGACCCTTTCTTTTAGAGAGTTTTCTTGGAGGGTAAGGAGAGATGAATATGTTGATAATGGTGCCAAAAAGAGAAGCTTGCACCCTGAATTACTAGAAGCAGTTATTCAGGCTGACGTTAGAAAGGAAATGAAAGAATGGTTTTAGAAGATAACAGCTGAAAAAGGTAGAGAGTTGGTGATGGAAAGTGGTATTTTATTGCTGCCAGAGTGGAATTTAGTCTCGGCAATTGCTTTTGACATAGTGTGGAGGCATGACAAACCATTGTATAAAACAGAGTAGGAAGCAAAATTGGCTTTGTAGGGGTGTGTTTTCAATGAAGATTGGGAAACACTTGCTATTTGGGCATTGGTCCCAGATGCAAGGAAACTTGTAATTGCTAAGCCTACTCCAGACATAAGTGGAGGGCTAATTATTAAGAGAGTGTCTGATACCCCAACAATTGAGGCAGCAAACATGTCAGTGAACGTTGCCAAATTCACAAAGGAAATAGTAGAGAATATCACTGAGGAAAGAGATCAATATAGATCCACGTATAATGACATGGTTGTAGAGTATAATGACAGTCAACAAAAGGTTGCCAAGTTGGAAATTGAAGTGGCATTGTTAAAGCAACAATTGCAAAATATGTATGCTCATGCCCAAACATAGATTGACTCTATTGTCCTTCTAGAAGTTTCAATGGAAATCATTCCATACAATCTTGGAGATGCACCCCTACCCCTTGCAGTTGAGGACCCAAGCACATCAGGTGCAGCTCCATCAAGTGAGCTTACTAAAGAGGAATTATTGGATCAAATTAAGACATACAAGAAATTGTTGTCATAGGTCAATCAATCAATTTATTCAAGTAATATGAAGATTGTAACTATAGTTCTTGAACACTTGAATAAAAGGATTGATAGGAGATTAATTAGTATTCATTCAAATTATTCTTCTATGTTTGATGCCATAAAGGATTTCGATAAGAATAAGGATGTTGTAACATCATTAATGGATACATGGATCCCTAGAGCCTAGAGATTAAGAGACATGGTAATTACAACCAAGCATGTCAAGGATGCACCTCCAAACATTGTCCCAACTCTTATACTTATAAATTCAATTAAGGATTTTTAGGGGTTGGTAGGTCCTTTAGAAATAAATATCAGGGAACTTGTCAAAAAGTTTGATGAATGAAATTGCAGTTTGCTTCCTGTTATTTTGAGTGAAAATGGTGGGGTTAAACCTCTACAATTGTGGAAGGAATAGGCAAAACAAATAATTTCTGCTAAAGTTAAGCTCATCTATGACACTGTTGATTTAGATATGTTGAGAAGCAGCATGGATAAGCTAATTCACACTGGCATTTTCTAAGAGGAATTTGACAAGGAAGCTAATCTAGTGGTTATCAAGTACACACCTTACAGGACCAAAGCAGAAGAACTTGTCAATTTCATTTGGCCAACAGAGGAGGAGTATCAGCTATGGAGGTCCAACTATGTTGACAATTTAGATTTCTAAAGTGCTTAAGTATATGTAAATGTTAATGTTTTGATGATTATTGTACTATTCATTTATTGAATATATTTGATCTGAGATGACTTTGTTGAAATTAGAAAAAAAAGAATTACTCCCTTTTTTATAGTATTTATTATTAGTTTAAACTTTATTGTATATAAAATTGGTCGGATCTTACATATCAATTTACAAATATTGTTCTCCTTTTAATTCAAAATTGGTGACTGTGTCATGGATTGTCATTGCATACGTGGAACATAGTTTGGAAACACTATTAAGTATTATCTATATACTTACGTCAAATCAAGTACAAATATTTGCATGCAGATTAAATTCACTTGAAAAGATATATCAAATCACTTAAATATTGACACGCTTGGAAAGATATCCAAACACTTCAAAGACAAGTGCCATTAATGAAGCCTGGCTCTATTTAATGGAGCCCAACAACGCCTCATAGTCATACCAAAGTTTGAAGCTAGTTTGCTTCTTAACAAAGAAAATGGATATGCCAATTTTCCTTATGGCACTACGAAGGAAAATTGATTTCTTAGGTTACATAATAGACTCGAGGCTTAGAGCTATAACGAAGCTTCACATAATTGTCTGTTTGCGCTTCCTGGAGTTGGAAGCCGTTAAAGTGGTGCTTGGGAGGGACTTTTTAATAGATAGGAATAGATACAGAGTGAATTCTGACATAGCCTCTTGGTTCTTGGCATCATTGCTAGACCTTGGAGGTGTGAAGGTGGAAATTCTTGAACTATTGCGAGAAAATTTCAAGGCAATTTTTTTGGGCAATGATTTTGAGATAATTGTTGGGTCAAAGATGGGTGTGGGGATTGTGCGGTCTTCTCACCTACCAATGGTGTTACTTGGGGGAGAGATGGATGTGGGGATTCAACAACTTCCCTTTCTACTGAACATGATAGATGGTGCTCTTGCTCACCACCGTCATTGGGCCACCATCGGTCTAATTTTTTTAAGGCACTCTTGAGCTCTCGTCATGGAGCCGAATGTGGAATGGGTGCTACGCTTTGTAGACCTGGTGGAAATAGAAGATTTTTATTGTGTCCCTTAGCCAGTGGCCCAGTGTTTTGAAATTTTGATTTTTTCTATGTAATTTTGATGTAATATATTATATTATCATGGGAAAGAATATGTATGGGAATTTTTTGTAACATAATGATATGCCAGGGGCATAGCTATCCCCCAGCTATAACAATTTTTTGAATTAATATCAATGAATGAGTGAATGAAAGTTGACATCAATGAGACCAAAAACTATGAATAATTTTTTTATTAATATTAAATAGAATGTAATTAAAACATAAGTGTGACTGTAAGTAAATGAAAAAAGAAATGTAGATTATGTTTATTGTTTATATCATAAAATACTTTATCGTTCGATGAACATTTGATGGATGGTTGTAGTTGCATTCTAGAATGAAATGAATAGAACGCTAGGCTTGCAAACTTAAATCTCTAGAATCACCCTAAACCGTTAGATTTACAAAGATCAATGGTTTAGAGATTATTGTGAGCTGTCAATGTAGGACAACTGTCAGACATGTACTAATTAGTAATAGCATAGTCCGGAAGTGACATGTTGACTTGACATTTCATTCACTAAAAAATTCACTTTATAAAAAAAACAAACTTTCTAGTTTTTACTTTTTACTGCTAAGTGATTTTATTTTTAAGTGAGAGTCGAGAGGGTCAGTACATGGGGAGATTTCATATTGCTCATTGCAATGCACCAGGGAGATTTCAGATTGCTCATTGCAGTGCCATTTCCAATAAAGTCGATAAGACAAAACATAGAATCCCTAGGCTATGTTTCATCATTTCTTAAAATCTTATTTTGTCAAACTTTTTTCTTAAAATGTTATTTTGTCAAACTTTGCATTTAGGGTTGAGAGACTTAAGAAAAATTTCACACTGTATAAGCATGTCTACTACCACTAGTAGACCAGACAAAGTTTTTGGGAAAGGTAGAGCAAGTACGGATAGAAAAATAGATTATTCTAAATTGCTTAAAACCTCAGGTTTGACTGATGAATACCATGATATTTATGATCCTAACATGTTTGGTAAATTTACCTCAGAACTTAAATTTTCATGTGAGAATAAGTCTGCCAAGAAAAAGAAAAAGAAAGTTGATAGTATCAATGCACCATGGGTAATTAGATTAGGGTGCATGAAGTTACATGAGGTTTTCCCTTGCCCAAAATTTATCGTGGTCTATGCCCACAATTATGATGGTAACAAAAGAGAAATTGTCAATAGGGATACCAAAGAAGAAATTTTATCCATTAATGCAGAAGAATTTGGAAAAGTGTTGGGGTTTACAACCGAAGAATTTGGAGACATCCACATTGACCTAGAAAAGCTTGCTAGTGATTATGAAGTAGCGGATGAAAGGGGCAAAGAAGCTTTCCTAAATAAAATAGTTGAAGAAAGAAACAACTTGAAAGATAACCATAAGCCTCCTTATCCTTTGAAAAATTTTAAATCGTGGGCTTAGGATACTATTTCCATGCTAGCATTTTAGCTTAGACTGGATAGCAATTGGAAAGTGGATGTAAGCCTCCTTGAAATGGTATATAATTTCCATTATGGTATTGGTGTAAATGTCAAATATAAATTTATTGAGCACATTGTAGAATCCATGCATAAACAATTTTTAATGATTAAAGGAGGTTCCACCAAGACATTTAGGTTCACAACCTACTTGTACTATTTTTTTCTATTCAAATTTAGTGGAATGTTTCAGACCAACAAGATTTAGATTCAGCCCTATAGTAATGCTAAGGAAAACAAAATGGCTCCAGTATATGATTGGACCACTAAGATAAGGATGCATGATTCTTGAAGGAACTATAATCATTTTGTAGACTACTTTTTCGCTCCATTGCATCAATCAATTACAAATAGTCCAATGCCTAGATTGCCTATATCATGTAGAGATTTCATTCAACTAGGAAAAGAAATACAATTGGCTGATTGGTACTTATTGGAAGAATATACTGTGCTAAGATTTTATGGATCAGGAGTAGAGCCATACAAACTTCCAATACATGTGACAGAAAGGGTTTTTGCATTGGAATATGTAAGGTAGATGCAAAGTACTAATGAACTACACTTTGTCAGTCAACAAAAGAAGACCTTATTTCCTTCTTTACCTTTTTCATGTGGAGGGTTCACATTTGAGAGAAAAACATTTAATGTGGCACAAGATTTTTTGAAATTTTTTATTTTTGATGATGTTTGTCACTGGCAGTATGATCCATGTGACACCATTAAAACAATGATTTTGGCCAATAGGAATGTTGCAAGTAGAATTCAACATCAAAGTAAACCCTTTCTTGAAAAATTGAGAAATAAGGATTCCTGGGATGAGGTCAAAATAGCAATGGAGAAAACTACTGTTGAGAAAGGTATTTCTTTTAAACAATTGTCAGTAGAAATTATGGCATTACACCAGGTCCAAATTACAGGAGCACCAGCAGAGAATGAAATTAGGAGGTACATCATTTTTTATAGAAAAGGTGATAAACCATCTATTAGAGAAAAAATGTCAGATTCTCTAAATGAGTGTTTTAAAAAAAATATTGGACATGATAAAAAATTACTACATTTTGGTCTATGAGGAAGGAGCTAGGTGAACCAAGAACTAATTTAGACTATGGAGAAATTGATGAAGATGAAGAATTTAGCAAATTGTGGAATATAGATCATCCCAATGAATGTGAAGATGAAGAAACTGAAACTAATAGTGATGATGAACCTGATGATGATAGGAATGAACAAAGCAATTTCAACCCTAGTTTAAGTCAAGGCATAAAAAAAACATATACTTCAGGAGTAGTCATAGCTAAAAAGTTAGGTTATCGAGGTGGTGGTTTGGGGTCCCAAGGACAAGCCATTTCGACTTGAATAGATGTAGTCACCACTCCTAGAAAACCATTTGATAAACAAGGCCTTGGAGCTGAATCAACTGATAAAATACACCAAGGTCATACAAGTAGAACTAAAAGAATTGATTATGTTACAGGTTCAAATCCTAATCCTCATGGTTAGATGCAATCACAACTTGGACATGCCCATGGTGGAGAGTCTAGTATGCCTAGCACTGCCACTGGTGGAGAACTTAGTTAACATGTGCGACAACAACAGGTCCAATAACAAATTACACACAAGAGGACACCAATAAAAGATACCACACAAACACTCAGTGATCAAGGGATACAGAAGAGACAAAGGATTATGACAAGTCTAAGTCCAACTACCAGTTCCACTACAAAGGAATTATTTCCAGGCACTCCCCTAGTTAGTGTGGCTATAACATAAATTGCAAGTACTCCTATTCCTTCACCATTCAAGCATTCCCTTATTCTTGCATCCTCAGGTTTTGATTACACTCAAGAATTTAAAAAGAAATTAGAATTGTATAAAAAGGAAAAGAAGCAACTGATAGAGAGTGCATCTATTGTAACTTCAAATCCTGCAACAACCATGATATTACCCACATTTGACACAAATATAGAAATCATGGAGTACACAATTGTAGTTCCCACAATTCAAAATAAACTAGAAAATTAGATGGGTCGATCTAAATTTCAGGTGAGCAGTTTGCAATTTGATTTTTTTGGATTAAAAAATACTGACAAAATTAATATATCAAAGAAGAACAATGAATTGGTGTACACATCATTGCTAAAGCATGATAGAGAGAAAAAAAGTTGTAGAATCAAATAGGAAAATTACAGGTAGACTTAGCAAATGAAAAAGTAAAGAGGAAAGCAACAGATAACAAGAGCAATTAATTAGAAAAAAGAATAAAAAAAATTGCCTCTACATCAACAAGCAAAGAGGATAAACAAACAGAGGTGGAATTGAATGGACTGAAGCAAAGGTTAGATGAGATAAAAAATAAATATGATTAGGAAAAATCCACTTCAGAAAAATTAAGACAAAGCATTGGGAAAGCAAATGAATAGTGGGAACAAAAATTGGAGAAAGAGAAGCAAAAAAAATGAAACATTGGCTGTAGAGCTTATGGAAGCAAAAAATGAAATAAAATCTTGTCAAAAAAAGTTAACTAAATTTTGTAGACAAACAATGAGGCACATGAAACAAAATATCTAGGAAGAAATAATGCAGAGGATTGATCATTTGTGTGAATTCTTTCAATTAATTGATGCCATGGGACTACATCATAATAAGCTGAGCAAATATTTAATGGACAACAAAAATGTGCAACTGCAGGCAAAGACAAATCTGCAAATCAAGATCTAGAAACAGTCTACAAAGATAGTGACAATGAATTGATCTCAAAAGGCATTACTAATCAGATTGAAGCCTCAATGAAGGTGATATCTATCATTCAAAAGTGTTCAAGAATGCGTGAAACAATAGAATTTTTGATTGAGGTTGCAACAAAGATTAAGGAGGATGGAAAGGTAAGGAACTTTATAAAGCTTAGTTTACCATAGGGTTTTGACACAAATGATCGATTCATTAGAAAGGATAATTTCAAAAAGAAGATGGAGGATACAAGGAAGATTGATTTGGACTAGTTTCCTCAGAACCTAGATGAGGCAAACTTTTTGGATTTCATCAAATAACTGATAATTTTGAATGTATCTTTAGCTGAAACATTCAAGTCAGGCCCAGGATCCAAATTGAAATTTGATCATACATTGTTAACAAAAATTCAATTCAGACAAAATCAGCTAGAATAAATGACAATTCCACCACCTGAATAGTGGAATTTTCTAAAAAAGTTGTTAGAATGATTTGATATTGATATTATGAGTTTCCAAGTTCCAACTCAGCTCTATGTAGAGTTGTCTTTGAGCAAGATTTTACATTGCCTCTATGTATTCATTCATTTGAAAATCAATAGAAAATTCAAATTCAGTAATGTGTTGATGTTCAACTATCTGTATTATTTATTTTATCAATTGAATATAAACTCTGGTTTCAACTATTAAATACACATTCAACGATTGCTGATGTTCATTGTTCTATATCCTACTATTTTTTTTTGGTCAGTAAACTGATGTGGGGGAATTTGTATTTATAGCCAAAAATTGCAGTATGTGGGTTCTTCGCCCAAACCATCCATTTCAAAAATTACATTCGAGACAAAATTTCTCGCATTACTTACAAAACTATACATAGATTTCACCCTAGAAATCAATACCACAGTCCAAAACAGAGATAAAAAACTACAACGAATCAAACTTGTCGAGCAAAAACAAAAAGAGGGATGACTGTAATTAGGGGAAACCATAGAAGTCCACAGAAATTACCAGGTCTGTGAATGCAAAAAACCATTCTCTATTCAAGGTCACCTCTAGAGCACGAGAGAGGTAGAGGAAATTGCGACCACGGATGGCCCAAAGTTGATGGCATTCCAAAGCTCTCACTGACATGTTAAGAAGGAAGGGCCAATGCTGCACTCTGGCACCTAGAAGAGTAAGCAAAGCCAGGTCTGGAGTTCGTGGAACTCCCTCTCCCAAAACAATGCCCACCATGATGTCCAAGTCCAACCTCCTGAAACTAGCCTTGAAGATGGCTCTGAACAGCAAGAGAATTTCAACCTTGTCACCTCCAAAGTCCAGGAGCGAGGCTAAAAAATAGGATACAATGTCAGAATTAACTCGGTATCTCTCCCTATTGGTAAGGAAGTCATGACCTAGAACCATCTTGATGGCCTCCACTTCCAGAGAATGCAGCCGTGGATTGTTGTACTGCTTGATGATTCTTTGAATCTGGGCATTCATGATGAAACCAAGGAAGGCCATTTGCTGATTTGAGCCGAGTAGGCAAATAGGGGTGTCCATGAGAGCTTTCTTCGAAAACTGAAAGAAAGGAATGATTTCATTCTTCTTTGAAGGAAGAATAAATAGAATCCTCATGAGTATTTCCAACCCGGTGCCATTAATGAAAACATGTGTGAGCCTAGCTTGCTAACCAAGCAAGCTCTAATTCGTACGAGCTGCAATGATAGGCAAGATCTAATGATTTGATGTTCAACATCTATAGTGGACGATGGGTCCCACTTTGACAGGCAATAGTTGTCACTAGCCCGCTATCCCTCTGTATTTCTTAAAACATTATTTTATTCATGTGGGCTGACGAGAAGCGATCAAGATTCAATATGTGAGATCCAACAGCTCCCCTTTAAACATTTTTTGATACATAATGTTCCCAACCAAGCGGTGACTGATGAGACAAGGCAAGGGGGCCAGTAATACTGACAGGTTTGATGGCTTAAGTGTGAACTTGGATGACTGAGAACTAGCAGTAACAAGTCAACTTAAAATTATAATGAAAAAGGCTTAAAGACTAGGTTTATGTATATTTCATTTTCTGACTCAGTTGCAGATAAGGCACTGATCAAAATAATTCATAAACTGTGAAAAATGATGCAGAATCACATATCAAATCAAAAACCAAAATTCTACTTTACTGCAAATTTTATGTTTTATGCACAAATCAACTTTAGTAAGGAAATATTAAGCATTGAGTTGAATGATGAATCATTGAGTACATGTAAAACTTATCAGTATGACAGACACAATTAAAATATGAAATAATTAATAATATGTTAATGTATTCAATTTGATTCACAATTTTAAGGAGTACACTATAAAATATCATCAACTACAATTTTGGAATATAATTCATGAAATGTAGTATAAATACCTAAAAACTGCTAATTCACTTCCATTTCCCAAATTGAGTTAGGGTCCTCAAACTAATGTTTAGATAAAGAAAAAGAGTCATCTTGATTGTGAGTCTCGTCTTCATTTTCTTTGTCTTGATACTGAGTCTCAAAGTCAAATTCATCAATCATTGTGTCACTGTCATTTGTCCCACCACTACCAACATTTGAACTTGAAGTGTTGCACAACCCTCATCTTTCACATATGGACTTCCAAATTGTAAGTGCCCTTTCATAAGGAAAATTTTTGACATTATACACACTTCCTAACACCCTCAAGAAATTTTCCAAATTCTTATCTAATTTGTTTCTTATCTTTGATTTCAAAAACCCCAATGCACTGAAAACTCTCTCATCTTCCACTGAACCCAATATCATTGTTTGACATAAATTAGCAAGTTTGAAATATTCTGATATCGAATCACGTAATATTTCACTCTGACCCAAGTTTTTTTAGGCCTTTGTTATTGATCCTGCTTTGAAGGGATTCTCCATGGCATTGAACTGGTCTATCATACTTCTTGCAAACCGACTACATTGTCCTTTAAGCTTATTTCCATCTATAATTCCTTCTATTTTTTGTCCATTGCATTCTACAATTTTTGAAAAGTATGCGGTCAAGGTAGTTACTTTTTGATGAAAAAAGCTTGGGCTATCTCGGTGGCCTTGAACCCAAAATTGAGGATACACAGTATACATGGCATCAAGTATTTCATCTTAAGGGAATTGATTATAAATCTTTGTTGAAAGATTGCTTGCAATTTCCTTCAAATTACTACTAATAGATTCAACAATGTCATCAAAATCTTCCTTTCTAACAGGTACTTCTCTAATAGAGCGTCTGATTATCTTACAATGGTGCATTGGTATCTCAAATCCACATAAAAAGACACATAACTCCTCGCTTGGATTAAACTACAAATAATTTTCAGGATGATTCAAATCTGTTATTATCTGCCACCTATAAAAATTTAGGCTTTGAGAAGTTAGATCTAGATATAGATTATCGAGGGCCATGCATGTCATTCTACATAGTTTGGTATACTCATAGATATACATAATTCTATCTTGAGCTTTCTTCACAAGATTTTTCATTTCATCCAACATGGGTAGAAGACTAGCTAAAGTTAAGAGTGTATCTATATCACTTAACCCATGTAAGAGGTCAGGAGCTTTGTCTACTGTGTTGCAATGCTTGTACATTGTTCCAATCAAGGATAGATATTCTGAAAGAACTCGTTGCACTAGTCCATGCAAGGAAATCCATCTAGTATCAACATCCTTAAGAAGCTTGTTTCCTATTGTTATTCCCTCAGCAAAATTTTGAAATTCTACAAAATGTTTGGGACTTCAGCAAAAGTATGTGTGGAGCTCGCAGACTAGATTTTCAACTTTTGATACTATAGGAAACTTGCTTACAATTTTAAATGCTAAATTCATTCTATGGGCCATGCAGTGAATGGTAAGCATGTATGGTACACAAGTAGTTTGTACTTTTGTGCAAAGACCGGTCCTCTGACCTTGCATTACTGTAGCTCCATCAGCTCCTACACACACTAACTTTGCGGCAATTGTCAAGTCATCCATGCCTGCAATTTCATTCAAAGACTTCTTAACTAGTTCAAATAGATTTGCGATGTTGAACTATCCTTCATTTTATGAACACAAAGTAGATGAGCTCAACAGACATGTTCTTTTACAGTATACACATACATACAGACCCAAGAAGTATTATCTACCGCAATAACTTCATCTAAAGATAATGCAATGAAGTTTGACTCTTTTACATTCTCCTTTAAATCTTGCTTTTCCACTGTAGCGAGATAGTTTTCCCATTCCCATCTAGCATTTATTGACCAATGTGTGCTAGGATAGTAAGGAACACTCAAAAAAGATAATAAATTACTATACTTTGGGTAGTCTATCATAGGATGCCTTCTGGACAAAATATGAAAAACAACGCTCATCTGAACAGTTTTTGCCAGTTGTGCTCCTTCCATTGCTTTTCCAAATTGAGCCTTGATTGTACCTCCACTTGCAGCAAGCTTCATCATTCTTTTCTTATGCTCATCATATTCCACGACATACTTCACATGAAGACATTCTTCCTTTGATTTCCATCTTACTACTAATGTTTCCTTTTCGTCTATGATTTGTTTTTCATAAACTTTACCTATATGCTTTTGTATAGTGTCAAGCTTTAGCTGTAATTTCTTGTCTCTTTTACATTTCCAACTACAAATCACACACTTGCATTCTGTTGGTTGTTGATCTTTGTTTTCTTTCTCCACTAGTTCAATGAATGGGTACTTTGACACCCAATCAAGCTGAAAATTCCTTGACATTTCCCACTCACACCAAAGTTTTGAATCTTTTGATTTGCCTTTTGAATCTTTTGATTTTCCTTTTGAATCTTTTGATTTGCCTTTTCTTTTCTTCTTGCCAACATCATCTACATCTCCAGCATTTTCTTTTTCATCCAAGTCAATTATCTCAATCTAGCTAACTGGGGTATCCCTTAGAACATCTTCTATGGTATTGCCATCCTCATTCTGGCTAACCAGGGTATCACTTGGAACATCTTCTACGATATTGTCATCCTCAGTCTGTCTAACCAAGGTATCCCTTGGAACATCTTCTATGGTATTGCCATCCTCATTCTGGCTAACCAGGGTATCCCTTGGAACATCTTCTACGGTATTGCCATCCTCATTCTGGCTAACCAGGGTATCCCTTGGAACATCTTCTATGGTATTGCCATCCTCATTTGACTCAATGGCAATCCCACCTTCTGGTGGTGGTGAGGTATTGTGAATGGCTTCTTCATTATTATTTGGTACCATAGTTGATGGTGTAGCTCCATCTTGATTTGATGGATCAGAAACATTGCCAGTTCCAAAGTAAGACTGTTTACTAACTCCACCTTTTTGGCATTTTGATGGCCTTCTAGTCCCTTCACCACCTTGAGGAGCCTTACCCTTGTCGCACTTGCGGCTCGACATCTTGATCTCCCACTTCAAATAAAAGTTGGAAAAAATGTCTTCTTGTTTAAGAAGGACATACTCATAGAATATAGATCCCATTCCCTACTAAATATCTTCTTTAAGATTGAATCAAGAATGGAAGAGAGATAAAGAAATATTAAAACACTAATACTATGAAGAAATGATTACTCACCTTTAAGTTTATGTTTTCACTGACTTGCTATTCACTAATGCAGGAATGCTTGTGTTGTAAATTTGTAACTTTGCCTACAATCAACTTCAAGGTGCCAACTCCAACTTCTAAAATCTGAATCGAGAGCTCACAAGTTTAGAACTGAACAAAATGTGTTAGAATCTGAAAAAATTAGTAACCCAGAAAACTAGTGCAAAGAATAGATGTCTAAACTATGAATGCAAATGATACGAAATCAAAATAGAAACACAGAGTAAGTCTCCAAGAGAGTAATGCAAATGCTAGAAGTAAAATAGCATTAAGAGGATGCAAAAGCAAAAGATACAAAATACAAGCCAGGTAGCATGCTTATATAGACTAGGAAGAGGGAGGAGGTGGCAACACTGACCAATCAAGAGCAACCATTTATTGGACTAAAGATAGCAAAGTATCTTCCCAAGATAGCTAATGGATGCTCACATGTAGGAAGGTGACACCTCACAACCACTCACCTAATAAGACATGCTTTATTAACCTAAGAGAGATTAATAGAAGTGTAGGAAAAACCTATCAATATAGGAAAAATAAATAAACCAACTAGGAAATAAAAACCTACACTAACACCCCCCCATAAGCAAAGCTTAGGTGGATGTAGAAATGGGTCCCAGCAAATCAAGCCTGATGAGGTACCCATGTACATAAAATTCCCCCCAAAGAGAGAGAAAAGAGACCCCCCCAAAAGTAGAGAGAGTCAGGACTCCGAGTGAGAGGAAGAAGCCCCCCTAGAAGATGAAGCATCCCGCACCCCCAACAAAGCTCGCAAATGAAGGAACTTACTCTCAGTGAAGGGTTTGGTGAAGATATCAACAACCTGCTCAGAAGTTGAACAGTAGCGAAGGTCAATGACATGGCCATGGATGAGCTCTCGGATGTAGTGCATGTGGACCTGTATGTGTTTGGCCCACTGACGATGGACCAGATTCTATGAGATTTGAATGGCACTCTGGTTGTCACAAAATATGACTAATGGCCGTCTGATCTAGATACCAAACTCAGTGAGAAGATTTTGAAGCCAAATAGCCTCAGTGGCAGCATTCACAGCCCCCCGATACTCAGCCTCAGTAGAAGATAGAGCAATAGTAGACTGCTTCTTGCTCGACCAACAAACAAGACCTGAACCAAGTGAGAATCTGTAACCTAAAGTAGACTTGCGATCCTGAGAATCATCCGCCCAATCTGAATCTGTGTAGCCCACCAAGTCAAGCTCAATACCTATTGCATAGTGAATCCCAAAACTGTGAGAACCCTGAATGTAGTGAAGGATCTACTTGGCTGCTTTCCAGTGTAGCTCATGAGGCTCCTGCATGAATCAAGAGACCATGCCTACAACATATGAAATGTCAAGTCTCGTATGAGTCAGATAAATGAGACTCCCAACAAGCTGTCGGTACAAAGTGCCACCAACAAGTGGAGAAGAACACTGAACCTCAAGTTTGACTCCAAAAAGAAAGGGAGTAGAAGTAGGCTTACAGTCAGCCATATGAAACCTCAAGAGCAAATCTAGAGCATACTTGGACTGTGTGATGGTGATCCCAGAAGAAGCCTGAAAGATCTCAATCCTGAGAAAGTAATGCAACAAGCCCAATTCAGTTATCAAAAACCTGTCATGAAGGGCAATTTTGACAGCCCCAATGGTGGATGAAGAACTCCCTATGATCAACAAGTCATCAACATACATAACCAGAAATAGGAGTGAATCATCCTGCTACAGAATGTAGACATTGGGATCAGAATGGCACTGAGTGAACCCCACTGATAGAAGGAATGAGTCCATCTTGGCATACCAGGCCCAAGGAGCCTGTTTGAGGCCATAGAGAGACTTTTGAAGACGTCACACAAGTGAAGAATCCTGAATGAACCCCTGTGGCTACTCCATGTAGATCTCCTCCTGAAGGTCACTATGAAGAAAAGCACTCTTCACATCCATCTGGTGTACTTCCCAATGATTAGCTGCAGGAATGGCAAGAACAAGTCGAATGGAATTCATTCAGGCAACTGGTGCAAAAGTCTCAGAGTAGTCAATCCCAGGAACCTGGGAGAATCCTTTGGCGACCGAGCGAGCCTTATGCTTGTCAACTGACCCATCTTCTACAAATTTTGTCTGATAGATCCACTTACATCAAACAAGTTTTCTTCCCTTAGGAAGAGGGACAAGATCCCAAGTGTAGTTCCTCATCAAGGAACTATACTCCTCCTGCATAGCTGTATCCCACTCAAGAATACTAGAAGCCTCATGAAAAGACTGTGGATCTAAGGCAGTAGCAATGAAGACATATGGAGCATCCTGAAACTGTGAACAAGTCTGCTTGGTGTCTGATGGATCCCCAACCCAATCACCTACAAATGCAAGGTCTGTCTAGCCCAAAGTGGACCAGAAGATGGAGAATCTGGAGGAGAATCATCAACCTCTGAATGATGACTAGGAGAGGAAGTAGGTGAGTCCTCTAAATCACTCTCTGCATCAAAAGTGGAGGTAGAAGACTGCTCAGGTGAATCTGACTCATCAGAAGATCTGTCATGTATCCCAAGTGACTCCAATGTCAAAGTAGAAGGAGTTGGAGAAGTGATAGAAAGTGAGTTTGAAGAGCCCTCCTCAAACAGAACACTCCTCTCAATGAACAACTCATGTGTAGTAGGGTGGAGCAACCAATAACCCTTCACACCATCAGGATAACCTACAAATATGCAAGGTCTGCTCTGTGGATCCAAGGCCTTGCATTTCTCTGCAGGAATGTGGGCCCATGTAGGAGAACCAAAAACTCAAAAGTGCTTAACTGATGGTTTCCGACCACTCCAAGCTTCAAAAGGAATGACTCCTTTCAAGGCTTGGTGAGGAACACGGTTTTGGATATAACAAGCACAATTAATGGCCTCTGCCTAATACTGTGGTGCAAGTGATCTGGAGTGAATCATGCAATTCACCATTTCCTTCAAGGACCTATTCTTCTGTTCTGCAACACCATTCTACTGAGGATTGTATGGAACTGAATGCTGCAAATCAATCCCCTCTGAAGTGCAAAACCTCTCAAACCGATGGTTGACATACTCACCACCATTGTTAGTGCGCAAAACTTTGATGGCTTTCCTGAATTGCTTCTCTACAAAAGTCTTGAAGTCCTGAAAGTGATCAAATACCTTAGACTTCTATTTGAGAAAGTACACCCAAGTATATCAAGAAAAGTTATCAATGAATGTGAGGACATATCTAGCCCTGCTGAAAGAAGGATGCTGAAATGGACTAGCCAAATCACTGTGAACTAACTCCAATATCTGTGAAGCTCTCCATGCCTTACCTTTGTCAAACTTTTCCTTAGGATGCTTACCAAGATTGCAACCTTGGCAAACACCACTTGAAAATTGAACTGAGGGAAACCCTATGACCATGCTCTGTTGGTTGAGCTGTTGCAAGTAGCAGAAGTTAAGATGGCCAAACTGCTCATGCCATAATCTACTCACATCATCAGAATGAGTGAGAAAAATAGTCGAAGGAGGATCAGGAACAAAGTGAGAAAATAGATAGAGCCATGACTGATGATCTGCTCTCCCAACTGCAACTGTAGAACCACTGTGCAACTCACGAATCTCCACTAAATCAGGAGTGAACTCAACCCACTTGCCTGAACCTGTGTGAGTGATCTAGTATACCGATAGGAGATTAGTTGATAATGAGGGCACACAAAGAACATCATGGAATGTGCCATCCCCCACATCAACAGACCCTCTCCCACACACCTCAACAGGAGTGTCATCACCCATCAAAATAGAAGGCATAGTACACGGCTCCAAAGATGCAAGTTCTTCCTTAGATGAAGCCATGTCGTGTGAAGCACCCAAATCAAGAACCCAAGTGGATGGTGAAGAAGCAACTGCAACAAGGGCCTTGCCCTTTCCTTTCCCCTTGCTATTTTCTTTTGCCTTATTAGACCCCTCATTAGAACTCTGTTTGATAGACTCAGGAACACTGATATTATTCTTCTCAAGAATGTGTGTTAAGTGATCAATTTGTTTCTTTAGACATTTATGTTCATCATGACCAGGTCTTTTACAATAGGCACATTGGACCCTCTCTTTCTTAGGCTTGTCACCCTTGGAGGATTGGGTCTCATTAGTTGCTTTTGAAGCAACCGGTATCTGATTCTTCTTCTCCTTACTATTCTTCTGTTTCTTATCCTTATTGTTATTGCTACTACTTTGTCCTTTTTATTCTTTTGTACCTTGGTTGGTAGCCAAGGCATGTGACTTAGAGGACTTAAGAGTGCCCATCTGGATCAGCTTGTCCTGTTCCTGAGTGAGACTGACAACAAAATCATCTAAAGATGGCATGGTGAATTGAGTACCAAGTGTACCCTTACTAGCATAGAAAGTAGAAACAAACACAGAATATTCTGAACTTAGCTTAGAGAGAATACTAAGAATTAGTTGTTCATCTTTCTTTTCAATTCCACATTGTTTTAACTATAGCCTTAGTGATTTCAATTTAGTGAAGAAATTCTGGATCGTGTTGAAATTGCCTGGACTTAAACTAATTAGTTCATTTTCAACATATGACCCCTCATTGAATCGTGTGTGCCAAATAGTTTTTCTAGCTTTGTCCAGATTTCATTTGGTGTATTCAAAGACTTAATGTGAAAGAGCAAATCAGGAGAAACAGACAAACACAATGTTCCATATGCTTCATTACATTTGTTAAACCACTTAGACTTATCTTCATCTTTAGCAAGTTCAGTTTCATGTCCCATAGTTATCCTATTTAGTCTAGCTTTCCTTAAGTGAATTGTCATGCGTGATTTCCACTCAAAGTAATTGTATGGAGTTAGGATGGTTAGATTTGTTTGATCCATGATGAAGAACTGTAGAGAAGAAATGCTGAAAAGAAGAGAACCCAACCAAGACAACCCCCCCTTTTCACTCAATCAAAAAACCCCCCCCCCAAGAAAATATGATTTGGCACTTTATATTAGTGCGTTTACAACTACCACTAGCAAGAAATACTAAGTGGTCTTGATTTCAATGCATTACAAAATCCTCATGAAGAGCATATGTTGAAAATACAACTTTAGAATAATATTCAGAGAAATAAACAGTACCACTGCAATCTACTCAAAAAATCATGCACTTTCAAAAAAAGAATCACCTCGATACGAGGTCGTATGTGAAAGTTATGATCCTCCGAAGTTCCTAAAATGAGAACTGTGCAATGTCACAACTAAGAATCTACAATTTCTAAAAAATGTTGGCATCAAAATCAAAAAACGTCTGCACTAGTGCATAGAGCACGAAAAAATAGCCAAAATTAAAAAAGAAAATTCATGGGAAAAGGAGTCCATATGAGCAAGAATGAAGCATTTGAAAACTGCCTTCAAAACTACAACAGCCAATGGAGAGGGGTCCTATTGTAGCTTTCTGAGTGCGTTTCTGAAAAATATACAAACTACATGCAAAAATAGAAAGATACCCAGATGGTTTTTCTATGCTGTGAACAAAACTCAAAAGGTGTTTTTCTTGCTGATGTACAAAAGATGTTGATCCAGTGTAAATAGAATGCCTTTAGCTATAAAAAATGACCCCAGCAACCAAAAAATGACATGCAAAGGCTGAATCAGCTACCTAAGACAAGAAATGGCATGCTGGAACCTGCAATATTGATTGAAAACACCAAATATGCAAGTTGGTTGTCAGATTTGAGCTAGAAACCCCAGTTCTGCAACTGTGTATGATGATCTCTAATTTTGGGAAACGAAAGCCAAATCTGACTTTCTCAAGCCTCCTAGATGCGTTGGAACAGCCAAAAATGCTGCCAGTATAACCAAAAATGCTGCAATCACCCAAATTTCATA
This sequence comes from Cunninghamia lanceolata, assembly GCA_027924645.1. Taxonomy (NCBI): domain Eukaryota; kingdom Viridiplantae; phylum Streptophyta; class Pinopsida; order Cupressales; family Cupressaceae; genus Cunninghamia; species Cunninghamia lanceolata. The sequence goes on along the minus strand of BSBN01001040.1, from coordinate 719,809 downwards.
AAACACATGTGCAAACCCCAGAGATTAAAAAAGTTTCCGTCAAACTTTTTTGATTCTCAAGATCATCTGAAGATGCAAGAGAAGAGCATACTCAGTTTTTCAAAAAACTGCTATAAGATTAATTATCCCCCCCCAAATCTCTCAAATATGGAAACTAAAATCTACTCTTGCACATAGAAAATCTCTGATACCATGTTAGAATATGAAAAGATTATTAACCTAGAAAACTAGTGCAAAGAATAGATATCTAAACTATGAATGCAAATGATACAACATCAAAATAGCAACACAGAGTAAGTCTCCAAGAGAGTAATGCAAATGCTAGAAGAAAAATAACATTAAGAGGATGCAAAAGCAAAAGATACAAAATACAAGCCAGGTAGCATGCTTATATAGGCTAGGAAGAGGGAGGAGGTGGCAACACCGACCAATCAAGAGCAACCATCTATCGGACTAAAGATAGCAAAGTATCTTCCCAAGATAGCTAATGGATGCTCACATGTAGGAATGTGACACCTCGCAACCACTCACCTAATAAGACATGCTTTATTAACCTAAGCAAGATTAATAGAAGTGTAGGAAAAACCTAGCAATGTAGGAAAAATAAATAACCCAACTAGGAAATAAAAGCCTACACTAACAAAATGTGTAAGAATAAATCAGAGTTTCAATTATATTTATATCAATCCATATTTGGCAAATTCCGCAGGAATTCTATATGGTATATAAAAAAGATTTGGTGAATACCACATGATTATATAAGGAATACATTTAAGTGTCGGTGAATCAAACCCTGACGAACTACATACATTGTAATTTCTAAGGTGAATATGGCCCTATGATTAGCATAGAGGTGTCATGGAAATTGGCGAAATGGCCCCTCATAATCAACTACTTGTAAATTTTAATTGGCAAAATGGGTCCTCACACACAGTGACCATGTAATGGGGTTGGCGAAATGGGTCCTCACACGCAGCGACCATTTAATCGAGTTGGCAAAACATGTCCCAATACATAATGTTGTTTTAATAGTATTGGCAAATATATAGGTGATTTAGTACTTGCTTCTGAAATTTTAGGCAAAAATATTAGTCGGGCTGTTTGAAACGCATAGTTTGTTATGGAAAAATTCTTACTTCATTGATTCTCATAAAATAAATCGATGGTGAATGGATATGGATTCGACTGATAATATGTAAAAACCAGGCAATTTGACCACCCAGTTGGATGTGATTTATTCACCAATTCTAACTTGGCTGATCTGCGATATTCACCAATTGGCGAATATTCACCACTAAAAAAATCTCTGACACTATCCTTTCTCTACATCATGATTTAACTCACTAGTCAGCCTATTCCTCAAAAGCATGCTTAACAGGTTCATCTGCTAACTTGCAACTTCTACTGTGGATCACAAACCACTTCTAGAATCATATCAAGGACTCTTTACACATTCCTAATCTTGCCTTTAGAACCACAAGACATTATATCATCTTGCAGAGAAATGCAGACCATCAGAACTCAGACTTTGTCTCTGTCAAACTCTGTCAAACACTATGCCAATACTTAGCAGCTTGTAGCTATCCTTCCGGTGAACTTCAGATCTCCTAACTCTAGAATAAGACACTTCATATAAGTGTTTACAACACCTCAAAACTACATAATGAAATACTTGTCTATAGAGGAATGTGGACCATTGCACTAGACCCTGTTCACTATTCCTGCTATACCGTTGCTTGCCCGGACTTAGACATTTCTTCAAGATGACTTCCAGAGAGGATCAGGACTTAATCTCTGAGGCATAACACTATCAAACACCAACTGAAATCATACCTAAACTGCATCTGCAAGTCTTCAATTGCAGAGGCATATTAGCTGACTTTCTATCTTCCACTCAGAATATATTCCATACTTAACCATTTTCTGTCACTCAGACCTGGAATCTAACATGTTCTTCCGGAGATACTTCTTCCTGTCATGGAGATAGGTTCTTTGAGCTTTGTTTCCATTAATGACAACATATAGATCCATACCAGAGTAGTGTCTCTTGCCAACAATCTCCCCCTTTGGCATTGATGGCAACACTTAGTGAAAAATGTTTGACTGCTCCGCCTTACTATATACACTTTATTTTTCTACTCCCCCTGAGATGATTATCCATTTTTCACTAATCTACTTCTCCCCTTTGACATCAATGGAAAAGGGTGTGATCGGGAATCCAAAAATTTCAAAAAGTTTCAAAAATTGATATACTCAGTCACATATTTACAAGTGCAATCTACCTCTTTGTATAACATGTATTTGAGAATGTCATTGAATAAGTTATTGATCTGTGCCCAATCAATATCCTAGCTATTCTTGGCATTATCCAAAATCTAAATGTGTCCACTGAAGAGAAAAACTATAGCTTCTACCTTCTGTAATTCTGATGGTGAGACAGTTTGTCCAACAAGTTGTGCTTCAGCCACAAGCTTTGTCATTGAATCCAGTTTGGAACTGATCAGTCTTCTCAATTGTCCCATTCTACTCTTTATTTGATACTTTTGATTTATTAAATTATTCAATTCATTGTGAATGTTAATGACTTGAGCTTCCTTGTTGCTGGTTGATTCTTGTACTGGATCAAAATTCTTAGAAATATCCATCAGTTTTTTTTTCTAATTCCTTGATCTTTTCTTCTGTCTTCTTTGTAATTTCTGGCCATGATAGACAAAATTTATATACATCACCAGCTTCTACAATAGCACTCCAAATATTCTGTATTCCATTTTCTAGTTGAGCCTTATCATGGGAAATCAACTTTGTCAACTCACCTAGCCTTTTCTCATTAAACTCTTGTCTAACTTTTGTTTCAACAAATTTTTCAAGAGATTCAAAGTGTGTACTTATAGAGTGAATTAGTCTCTTGAGTTGACAAGTGGAAGATAGAGAGGTATCCCTTTGATAAGTAGACACCATCTTTTCCAAAATGCTGGATGCATCATTTATGAGTTCACTATCCTCAATGTGGGACTTCAAAATCTCTTTTATTGCTTTAGCTTGGACAATTGAAGCCAGCTTGAACATTTGAGCAGGGGACATTGTGTTCGGATATATCAGACCTTGGATTGATTCAAACTCATCTAGAACTAATTCTTCTTTTTCCAAAAGCTCTTTTATAGTCTCTGTAGTTTCTCTCGCTGCTTCTTCAGACACTTCTTTTTCTTGAATTTGTTTTGAATGTTCCATATCCATATTCTCTTGTTGACCAATAGTTTGCTCTAGTGTAGGATTTTCCTCAGCTTGATCAAGTTCTTGATTGTCAACTTTGGTCTTCTCACAAATTTTCTCCTTAGTTTCTAGATCATTGGTTTGTTGTCTTGGAAGAAGACTTGTTTCAATTTGATCCTTTTCAGCAGCAGGGGTTTGATCAGATTTTTCTTTTTGCTTTTCTATTATTTTGACTTTTACCAGAGGATTTGTATCATTTTTCTCCAATCCTTGATCCACGCTAGCTTTCGAAATAGATGTGTCATCTCTAGCAGTTTTTTCTTTATTACCATAGATGGTGGGAATGTTGTTTTTATTCAATATTTCCAAAATGATTTCCTCTGTTTTCTTGACCACATTGTTGATTTCACCTATCATCAATGAATTCATCCTTTTCTTGGTTCTGAAGGCATCCCTGAGTTCCTTGGAAATTTTTACTTCTTCTTCAGGAGTGATCTTTGGACTTAATCTTGTTAGTGCATGCTATCTGAATTCAATATCTTTAACCATAGCAGTTTCCTTCCTGACTGATACAATGCTGGCCAAGGTATCTGGGAGACCACCAATGATCTCAATGAGGGCTCTATTGTATATGTTCAGATACTTTACAATAGCTTCTTCCAAAATCCTCTTATTAGCATCATTATAATCATTATAAAATTCAGCCACAGGTTTCAAGTTACCATCAACAGTGACAGACTTTAATACATCTTCAAATTTTAATGTGGCATGAGACTCATCTACCTTCTATCTTTTGCAAGGTATTTTTGTTCCAGATGACTTCTCCTTGCTACTTTTGGAGACTTTAGAAGCCTTAACTTTCATTTCCTTTACTTCCTCATCTGATTCTATCTCTTCTTCATCCTTTTCTCCCACACTGACATACAGTCTTTTTCCTTTCATCTTCTTCCTCTTTGTGTCTTTGTCAGAGGGTTTCTTTGATGATGTTGTACCAAATGAAGTAGTAGAGCTTTCGGTAGTCCTTTGTGTTGTTTCAGGCTCTCTTGGCTTCTTTATAGGTTGTTCTGGAACCTTAGTCTATTCCCTTTCTTGTCTTTCCTTTATGGCTTGTGCCTTTTCCCTTGCCTTTGCCACTTCTTCTTTTGTAAAGCCAACTTTTATGGCAATTTCTTTTGCAACTTTCTTTATTTTCCTAGATATTTTAGATTTTCTTGCTTCAACATGAATTTTTGCATGCAGTTCATCATAGGTTTTGAATCTTTCTTCCTTGGGGTCTCTAGGTTTACTTAGTACATGTTGTGCATAGTTATCTAGAACTCTTTCATCTACCTCATACCCCATGGGCATTACCCATATAGTTCTAGGCTCAACAACCTCCATCAAACACTGATCCTTTGTAACAATAAAGAAAATATTGTCTTTGTATCTTTCAACCACAGTTTTAGAAATTCTTTCTCTGGCTTGCATTGTCCTCTGGAAATTTTTGAAAAAGCCCCATAGAACATCGTTTTGAGAATTTATATCACCTATGTTAAATATATGATCTTTTATTTGTATCACAACTGGTTTACCACATGCCCAGATGAGATTTTTCATTCCCAGCAACTCTTGCATGAAATAAAATAATAGGCAAACAATTAGTGTACCGTACTTGAATAGATATTTCTGCTCTTTGGTTTTCCTCAGATTATCCATCAATTTTTTTCGAAGCAATTCACACAAATCATACTCTACATCTTCTTTTACTATCTGAAATGTTGTATAAATTATAGTACGAGAGATTGAATTTTCCCTATTTGAAAAATAGATATTGTACCCAATTACCATAGACATGAATTTTACTGCATTGTCTTCAATGTCATTGATGGTAAGTGCCCTCTTATCAAACTTGGCTCCGATCACCTCCATGACCTTGTCATTTTTTATGGCTTTCAATAATGGTAATGATCCAGTGGAGCACAAACTAGTAACTGCCCTTATGGCTTCTTTTGTAATCTTAAAAGGTCTTTTGAGCCATATGAATTCATCATGGACTCTGCTCAAAACATACCAGACCCATTCATCGTCAATGAAAGTTGAAAAATTGATGTACTGAATGAATTTCTTGGTTTCCAATATTTTGAATTCATCCTTCAACATGCAACCCTCATTGCTCAAGTGATTTAGAAATAAGTTAGAGAGATTGATTCTCTGATTTTCTTCTAGGGTGACATGAATATAGGCCCTATCATCCTCTATATGTAAGACTCCATGAGGAACTTCTGAAAATGCACCCGTCTGATCGACTTCTACCGATTTAAATGGGTGTTTCTTGAATTTTGGTCTTGGACGCTTAGTAATGTCTACAACTTGTGGAGTTGCCATTTCATATCTTAATTAGTGTTTCAAAAAGAGGATTTTCAATAAGAGTACCTTGTTCTGCTGCGTCATGTTTTCCCTTTTCGAATGCTTCAAATCTTGGTTGTCGCTACTTTAGCTTTGATCTTTCTGAATTTATAATAGCTCCATGTGCAAAGTGATTTTTAAATCAAACAAGTTCCTTTTTATCCTCTGCATGGCTTGACCTAGTCGTCATAAATGCTTATTTCAAAAAATATGCCAAAACCTTTCACTATAGAACACAGTCGTTTAGGATTGCTCTACAATATGCCGCATAGACTATTTTTCTTCCAGTTTTTCTTCTAAAAGTTGTGTCACATCAGATTTCATCATATGCCTTCATGCCAAATTTTGGGACCGACTTTCTGGCTGGGGGAATTGGATTTTCCACACTACTCCCCCTGAGCTAGAGCTCTCAATTTACTTCCTGGAGGAAGTATTTGCATCAAATACTAGTGCAGATTGATCCCTGACTTCAATTACTTCTTTCTTGATCCATACCTTGTTCATTTCTTTCTTGGTTTCAACTAGATTAACTTTCTCTTTTCCCTTATCATTTCTCTGCTCTTTTTTTCTTTCTTCAAAATAACAATTTCTCTTCACATTCCTGCTTCTGCAAAACCTTGCAATATGTCCAGATTTGTTGCAATTGAAACATACCACATTATTTTATCCTTGAATCCTTCCATTGATTGAATTTTATTTGTATTGATTAGCCATGTATCCAAATCTATTGCATGCAAAACACTTCCATTGAATGATTGACTATTCCTGATATTTTGAAAATTAGTTCTTACCGAACTTCTGCATAAATTTGATATGTGTCCCATTTTATAGAATGCATTGCACCTAATAGAATTTTGACTTACTTTACTTCTACATACAACAACTCTATGACCAATCCTATTTCAAGTGAAGCATTTACCTTTGAATGACTGTTCATTCTGTCCATTGTTCAAACTTTTCCTAATGTGATATCTACATTCATTTGCTCTATGGCCATTTTTCTTGCAATTGAAACACTGACTAGAGAATAATGGAGTCTTTTGATTTATTCTACTTCTACACTGAGTAGCCTTATGACAAAATTTATTGCATGAATTACAATAACCATTGAAAGATGGGTACCTTTGAGCATTTGGTTGATTGACCGGAGGTCTTCTAGGTCTTCTTCTTTGATTTATGAACTGGTATCCTTTGTTTTGCCTTGACTCAGTGTTTATTTGCTTGAAGTTTGATATTTCTCCTTTCTCAAGTCCTAAACCATGTTTGTCATCAACAATCCTTTGGCTAGCAATCATTTCATCAAGCTTTGCAGTACTTATCTTGAATTTTTCTTCAAAACTTCTGGCTTTTTCTAGATCTATTTTTAAACTTATAATTTCTTTTTCAAGTTTAGCACAATCTTCTGATTTGTTCTTCACAATCAACTTTAGATCATCTTCTACTTTTGTTCTTTCTGTAAATTCTACTTCCAAATCATATAGGGCTTTATTTGTTGATAACAATTGGTTATTGACTTCTTTGTATTTGTCTTTGAATTTCTTGACTTGCTCCTTCAGCTTTAAGATGCATTCATCAACTTGTTGAAGATTCTCCTTCAGATCTCTAACCTCTGCTTCAGAATTTTCAAGATCCATAAGAACTACTTCTAGTTGGTTGTACCTCTCATAATTTCCATATCTTCTTGCTTCCATGATCACACTATCCCAGATCTTCCTTAAGTTGTTTAACTTTTTCCAAGGAACCTTGCTTTGATATCAATTGTTGATTGTCAAGAACATTGAGAGGGGGGGTGAATCAGTGTTCTAAAAATCTATTCTTGCACTTTTAATTTTAACCATTTCAAAAGAATAATCCAATAGAAGCAAAATATACAACTGAACAACATCCACAAAAGCATGACACATAACACCAAGATTTTACGTGGAAAACCCAAAACGGGAAAAACCATGAAGATGATTAGCTCTCATAAATATATTGCAATCTTTACAAAATGATGTTCAAGCTTGGTCACTCCACGGGCCTAGAACATGTTGGCTCGCTGCCATGATGTACAACTAAGTTTAGCAGGCTCACTACCTCAACCCTAAACCTAGCAAGATTACAATAAGGGTTGTTAAACCTTGTTGAAGGCTCATTGCCTTGAAGATGAACACTTGCTTCCAATCAGATTGCACATGATAATTGAATACTGCTTAAGCATCTGCCACTATGCTAGGGTGTAGTCTTTTAGCAACTGAATTCTGAATCCCAAGTCTTCATCGTTGCTTCTCTTCTAACTCTACTCTACTATTTGCATGCTCACATCACCCACACACACTACTCACATATCCACATGCTCAACTGAAGATCATCACTCTTATATATATATTTGCATCATGATTTAATTCCATAATCAGGTCAACATCCAAGAAGTGAAATGTGTACATAGAAAGATGTACCTTGTCGTTCAATCCAATGCACTATGGGTCACATAGACCCAAAACTTCCCCAAATGTGTTCATATAGGTCGGCTCTAATCATTCAATTACTTGCATAGATCTTTTCTTTCACTTTTACTTTTAACCATTTCAAAAGAATAAACCAATAGAAGAAAAATATACAACTAAACAACATCCACAAGAGAATGACACATAACATGAAGGTTTTATGTGAAAAACCCAAAATGGGAAAAACCATAGAGAGGATTAGCTCTCATAACTATATTGCAATCTTTACAAAATGATGTTCAGGCTTGGTCACTCCATGGGCCTAGAACATGCTGGCTCACTTCCATGATGTACAACTAAGTTTAGCAGGCTCACTACCTCAACCCTAAACCTAGCAAGATTACAATAAGGGTTGTTAAACCCTAAGGGCTGTTAAACCTTGTTGAAGGCTCACTACCTTGAAGATGAACACTTTCTTCCAATAGGATTGCACATGATAACTGAATACTACTTAAGCATGTGCCACTATGCCAGGGTGCAGTCTTTTAGCAATTGAATTCTGAATCCCAAGTCTTCATCATTGCTTCTCTTCTAACTCTGCTCTACTATTCGCATGCTCACATCACCCACACACACTACTCACATATCCACATGCTCAATTGAAGATTATTGCTCTTATATATATCCGCATCATGATTTAATTCCATAATTAGGTCGACATCTAAGAAGTGAAATGTGTACATAGAAATATGTACCTTGTTGTTCAATCCAATGCACTATGGGTCGCATGGACCCAAATCTTCCCCCAAATGTGTTCATATAGGTCATCTCTAATCATTCAATTACTTGCATAGATCTTTCAAACACTATCCTTTCTTCGCATCATGATTTATCTCACCAGTCGGCCTGTTCCTTAAAAGCATGCTTAATAGGTTCATCTGTTGACTTGCAACTTCTACTACGGATCACAAAACACTTCTAAAATCATATCAAGGACTCTTTATAGATTCCCAATCTTTCCCTTAGAACTACAAGGCATTATATCATCTTGCAGAGAAATACAGACCATCAAAACTCAAACTCTATCTCTATCAAACTTTGTCAAACACTATGTCGATACTTAGCAGCTTGTAGCTATCCTTTCAGTAAACTTTAGATCTCCTAGCTCTAGAATAAGACACTTCATATAAGTGTTTACAATAGTTCAAAACCACATAATGAAATACTTTTCTGTGGAGGACTGCGGACCACTGCACTAGACCCTGTTCACTGTTCCTGCTATATCATTGCTTGCCCGGACCTAGACATTTCTTCAAAATGACTTCTGTAGAGGATCAAGACTTAATCTCTGAGGCATAACACTATCAAACACCAACTGACATCATACATGAACTGCATCTACAAGTCTTCAATTGTGGAGGCATACTAGCTAACGTTTTGTCTTCCACTCAGAATATCTTCCATACTTAGCCATTTTCTATCACCCGGACCTGGAATCCAACATGTTCTTCTGAAGATATCTCTTCCTGTCATGGAGATAGGTTATTTGAGCCTTGTTTCCATCAATGACAACATATATATCCATACCGGAGCAGTGTCTCTTGCCAACACTTACATCCTTTCTCATTTTCTTAGTTGTTATTAATAACTTTTGTTCTTCCTTGCCTAGGAAGACCTTATAAAGAGGACCTCCATTTTTGTTCATCCAAACATGTGACCCTTTTATTCAAGAAATAAACGTGTGCTTGATGTTTTTGAATCCAATTCATTCTTATGATGATATCATAAGATCCCAAGGTTACTATTGGCTCATGCTCCAAAAATGTAAGATTTATGACAATTGTGCCTTAATCATCTAATTTTCCTTATGATGATAATTGATCAAAGAATTATTTCACTAGATTCTCTTGTTTGCATGTCTACAGTCTCATTTTAGGTTTTTTCTCTCATGGTTCAATTAATCTTATATACCTTTTCCTTACATATGTTTCCCCATCCAAAGTGTGCACTAATGTCTATCTATATCTTGGATGGACAATCAATGGCATTGTATTGGCATGGCCCTAGTCTTGTGCACCCATGCTTTTGTCATGTCACAATCCTATGTTCATCATGCTCCTAAGTCATGTGTTTTAATTTTGTAAATTCAAGATGCCTTGCTACATCTAGAATAATGTATTGGTGTCCTTATTTTAAGAGGTGATATCTTTTCTTGGTAGCCTCTAGGCCCTAGTGAAATCCATAACCCATGTACTTACTTAAATTCATATTCTATGTGGTGCCAAAATTTATATTGGATAACTTCCCTTTGTTCCTCATGCACTTTATTTCTATTCACACATTGAATTTCACTAGTTGGTTAGTATTATAACTTAAAATATGAACTTATTTTATCACCTTCACACTCACCTTCCTAGCTAGTCTCCTTTACTACTTCCTTCTAGTCTCCACCTTGTGCCCTTTAGTCTTGGATCTTGGTCGCACCCACTAAGCCTAGCACTAGCCCCTTTCCACCACTTGCACTATTCATTTGAGTTAGGTGTCCTTCCCTCGGTGGTAATGCATAATAACTTATTTATTTGTGTGCCACTTCACTTTAGCCACTATGTTCTGGCTATTAGACCTTCACCTCAACTCCATTCTCATTCAATCTTCCTTGACATGTTTACCCATTACTCTCATTTCTAATAGCCACTCCCTTCTTTCATAGGTGTTACCTATCATATGTATGACACTCTCATTGGCCAATAGGTGTATTGACAATTACTTGACTCCACTTAGCATAGTGCATGGACCATTCACCTAGTGCCATGTGTATCATAGTAAAATATACCTATCCAGGACCCATGCATTCTATCTACATGAACTTTGTTCTTCTTAATAGCCTACATGGATCTAATAGTAATTTATGGCCCACCATGTGTCACCTTTGGTAGTGGTGGGCTTGATCTTATTGATGTGGCATAGACACTCTTATGGTGGCTTATTGGTGTGTGCCACTTGGGACATACATGGTGAGTTGGTAGACCCTCCATGCTTGCATATCTATCTAAATATTTTTCAATTTGAGTCTTTTCTCCAACCAATAATGATTGTGTTTCTCTTCCTGATTGGTTGTCGACTAAAGTGCCTATAGTGGCCATTTTTTAAAGCGCATTAGCTTAATTTTTGTGTTGTGCACACACCATTGGATATCAATGGATTCCACATGGATGAAAAATATTCTCTCAATAATAAAAAATGTTAACACCATTCCCTAAGACTATTCAAATGACTATTAATTCCATGTATTGATGTGTTATCCTCATAAGGGTTGTAAAATAGTATCAAAGTGTATTTGAAATAATTCTTTTAATATAATGCATTGATTCAGCTTATTTATTTGTGTATGTTTAAGTATGCTCTATCTTATATACTTCTAGTTATATAAATGAATGTGTTTGTCTAATCATAGAGTCTACCTTATTATTTTATAAAAATATTATTAGTTCTCATAGTGCTCACATGTGAGGGCTGAGACTTGACTCAACTTCCAAAAGGATCAAGGCACTAGTGTAATGCAATTTGTTCATCCACTACCAATTAAAATCATTAGAGAGATATCTTCTCATTTTTGTTGTAATGTATCTTTTTCCATGTCTATGTGCTTAGTCTAGGTTTATAACCTTGTAAAAACTTAAGAGAACTCATTCTTAAGTCATACTTTTAGAGGGCTATGTACATAGGATTTCTACTCACTTTTATAACCTATTGCTTTAGAAATACTATATCTTTAGGGAGACAATGCTTGATAAACATCCATATGGTTATGCAAGTGATATTTTAGTTTATATATGTAGGAAATGGTAAAGGGATTCATCTATGGTGATTTTAAGTTACTTCTATCTTAAGTTGCATATGCATGCTTTTTTCAATATGCTTAACATGAGCTCAAGAATGTTTATTCATGGATACCATTAGGGCATGGATAGTCAAGGCCTAGTTTGTATTCTTTTCATTTCTCTTTATATGTCTTATGATATCAAGGGAAACACCATCCTAGGTTTTTTGAATTCTATAGAAGAAGATGAGATGCCCTCTCCTATCAATTAGCCTCTACCTATCATTTGTTTATTGATGAACCCTTCTCTCTATTTAAGACATCTTGTTCCCCTTGTCCCAATTTTGAGTAATGGTTCTAAAGGAGAGGAGGTGTAGTTTTGAGAGCCAATAGATACCACCAAAACATTTTCCTTACTGGAGAAATCTCCTAAACCAACTTCCATTTGTTCAACTATTTTAGATATTAGACCTTTTTTGCATGTTCCTAACTCCACTCTTCCTCCCTCTCTTAATTTTTGTGTTGTGACTCCACACTTGAGAAAATGAAACAACTAGTAAGTCCTAAATTTATTTGGATATAAATAAAGTGTTTATATATTTTACCCTCAAGTTCCATTAGAAAAGTTCACAAATCAACATGTTGTTTATCAATTGTTGCATAATTTTTCATAATATGTCCTTGGTATTTATTAGGTTTTAGATAACATATAGAATAATGATCCTTTTGATAGTTCAACAATAGGACCTCTAGAATTCATAGGTTTAGCATTTACCCCTATATTAGGTATCTAATTTGCTAATTTATAGTTCTGATAAGGTGTATTTCCACTATAATTTCCTTTAATTTTCTATTTTTTCTAATCAAATTGATGATATTGGAAAAATTCTTATTAATGGGTGCTTTGCCACTTGATTTTAAATTAGTTTTATTTTTTTATTCTATCCTTAAAATCTTATCTTTATTTTATTTTAGAAGAGTCATTTTCCTTCACCTTATTGGTAAATTCAATTCCAATAGCAAGGGTCTTGGGATTTGTCATATTTACATCATGTATAATGATTTTTTCAATCCAAACATGAACTTTATTATTTTTAATTGTTTATGTTTCATGAATCTGGACATATCTAAGTATATGCATAAACTTATTCTTATATTCAGTAAGTAAACTATTTCCTTGAAATGGTTGGAATTTTGCCCTCTTCTTTTCCCAATGGGTAGCCAAAATGTATTTCTCATGAACATGCTCTTCAAATAGTTTCCATGTAAGCTCTCCTAGATTGTAACCTTTAAGATCACTTAAGTGTTCCCACCATAATGAAGCATTAGTATTGAGTTGAAAAAATCCTATGTGTTCTTGCACATTTGAGGATAATTCTTGCATGTCAAAATACTTTAGATTTATTGACTAGCCTAAATAGCATTATTCTCTAAGTCTTTGACAAAGAATCTTGAAGGATTTTATTTCTTTAAGTCCCTAATGAAAGGAGTTATTTCAAGTCTCCTTTTTATTTTCTCCCCAAAGATGAGTTCCTCATCCATTTTTTTGTTTGATTACCCTCAAGATTAATATTTGTATTTTTGTTCATTTGTTGAATTAACACTTCTTAAGCATCTAGTTGGGCCTAGATTGTATATACTACAACCAATACTTTTTGTAGCCTAACATTATTGGGATTAGAGTATTCTAGAGGAGGTGAAGGAGGATTTCCCTTTCCTATACCACTTCCTCTCCTTATCCTTAGTATAACGCAAAGGCCTTAGTGTTACAAAAACCTAGCTTTGATACCAGTGCAATAACCCCCAAAATTAGACCCTAAATTTTTTTCATTTAATAAAAAAATTATGGTTAAATCACATATTGTGTCTCACAATTAAGTGCACCTCTAATGGAATTAGAAATTTAAGCACACACAACCAAAGAAAACATATCTAATTAAAATCCTACTTCTTTAAAGGTGTTTCATGTATCTCCAATTATAGTTATAACTAACCTTGTTTTGTGAAACTAAATATATCCTTGAATCACAAGTCTAGTTAGATAACTTACTTCATTTAGAGTTACACATCTATCAAGTGTCACTTAATCAATTGAAACTCATGTAGGAATCAAGTGTTACTTGACTGACCCATTTTCAATGCATAGCCAAGTGTCACTTGGCTAATCATAACACCTTGTACTATGTCAAGTGTCACTCAACTAGGTACATCAAGCATGGATGAATCAACTGTTACTTGATGTCATTATGAGTTATTCATTACATCAAGTGTCACTTGATAAGTATAAATCTCAAGTAGTAATAAGACATATTATGCCTTTATGATGCCCCATATTCATCTTTACTACATAAAGTGTTACTTGATTATAATTAAATATCTTATTTCATGAAGACTCACATCTTCTATACATTGATAGGTTTCTTGTAATACATCAAGTGTTACTTGATCAATATGAAACTTCAATTGCATAGACTCTTGTCATGAAACCTTTTGCAACATTGGATTCTTTAGCTTGCTTCAAGTGTTATTTGAACCTTTTTGACCCCCCATTACTTCATGTTAGGTCTTGTCTCAACTTCCCAACCACATTACAATTTACCAATATACCCCTTTTGTAATGTCCCTTTGTAGGTGTGAGTATTTGGTAGAGACCCTTAGCTTATTTTAATTTCTGTAGGCTAATTGGGATTATGGTAAGGGAATAATTAATTAATTAAATTAAGTTGTCTAAAATTATTCTTTTACATGAAACTTATATTTAATTAATTATTTTATTAAAGTTGGACAATTTATATTAAAGTGACTTATTTCAGGACCCAAAAAGCAAATTTAAATTAAAGTCACTTTATGGGGGAAATAAAATATAATTTCTCAAATATTCTAAAAGGGGGTATCTAAGGAGGACGTGAGAAGAAAAATTCACATTCTTGGCATTTCACTTTCTAAACCCTACTTGTGGAGATTGATCTATTGTTCAACTTTCTACCCTAGGACAAAAACCCTATGATGAAGATTGGTTTTGAGGATGGAATCCCTCCTAGCCAATTTTGTGGTGGATTCATACAAGATTCACATGTGTGTTAAATGTTTGGAAATTATAGAGATTTGTGCTAAAGATAATTTCTAGGGTTTCTTTGGTATTTGGTGGAGCTACAAAATTGAGAGGAATTAACGAAAAGGATTTACATAGCAAATAATATCGATATTTTAGTGTTCACTAGAGAATGGAGGTATATGCCAAATACTTGAAATATTATTTCAGATTTTGATAAATTCCACTGTGAAGATTCGGGAATATCATTATAAAATATTCACAAAAAAATATTATTAAATAGTGTGGAGGAGTTTAAATTATTGTTGGCATATCATTACAAGACTAGTCCTACCCTTCTAAGTACTGGGAGCATTATTTTATAGGCTATGAAAGAAGCTATCCTTCATATTAGAAAGGGGTGTATGAATGTTGAAAGGAGTCATGGGAGTATAAAGGTGAAGCGATTCATTGTGTTGGGGCCTTTATAGCCTATGATTCTAATCTCCACCTTGGAAAGACTTTGAGCAAGGAAAAAGAAAGGATGTGAGGTGTTGAGGAGGATTCATGAGAATTTGGGGAGAGTTGATCCTTGTTAGTCTAACTACATTATATATCATAATCATTTTATAGTTTGGTTTGACATTATCACCTCAGTACAACAACATATAAGGTCTTCAAAATATTTTGATTACATTTGCATGATCAGCTACAATAGATGCTCTAGTTGCACTAATTATTTATATGATCAGCCCCACCATATTATGGTTAGTATAAAATTTGTATTAGCATTAATATTTTCTTACCTGAGTATAATGTATTTAGGAGAGATAAGTTAATGTTGTGTATCTCTTATTTGAAAAGAATAAAACCACTTCTAACATTTCCAATTTATGCCCATTTTGTCAAACATTTGTCAAAATACAAAAAAATAGCTTGGTACTTTAAAGTGATATTAGAGCTAGTTTTCCTACCATCATGTTAAGAATTAATAGATTAATGTATAAAAATAATTCATATGCATCCTAGTGAAAGAGCTAATAGGTATTATCAAAGGAATTTGAGAAGAGGGCAGCTTAATTTTTCAAAAAATCTAGAATAAAGTATTTCTTTTGTAGATTTACAAGTTGAAGAAGAGGTAGAAGAAACCATAGAAAATAGTGAAAGAAGGAATGAAGGTAATAGCACATAGAAGATACTCAAGGATACCAGTAGTTGACCCAGTTATTGATACAAATGTTACAAAATATGAACACTTCTAGGGTTAACCAGAATAACAATGGTAACAATAGTGAAACTAGTAACTCAGAGAAAACAATAAAACTAACAACAATGACAACACTAGAATGGTTATTGGATCAACAAAAAGACCTTTGATGCCTACATTTTTAGACAGATAGGAAATTCTGGAAGGTAATGGAGGACAACAAAATGGTGAGAGTTATTTGGACCATTTACATGAGTACCAGTCATTAAGTGATGAATTTCATGTTGCTATGTCATTGACTGATTTTTGCCAACTAAAGTTGAGGAATAGACCCAAGAAAGATAGGGGTACACACAATCAAGACTTCAAGTGAAGGTTGGGAAAGCTATCCATACCTACCTTTGATGGATCCAACAATTTCATAGCATGTTCATGGATCCAAAAGCTAGATACATATTTTTCACTTAATCCCATGTTTGAAAATGAAGCAATAAAATATGTCACATTGCACTTGGAGGAAGATAATCGTGACTGGTGGTACCATGGGATGGTGACACAAGGGCATAGTCTAATAGAATCTTATATAGATTTCAACCAGAGACTCATTGATAGGTTTGATTAGAAGGATCCAGAACTTCTTTTCAGAGAGATAGTACAACTGAAGTACAATGATTTAGTTGATAGTTATGTGTTTGAATTTCAGAGGCTTTCTGTGATGGTTCATGATGTATTAGAGAGGAGACTTGTTATTTTCATTGATCACTTGACCAAACCACTTAGAGGTTGGGTGAAGACACTTGACCAACCTTCTTTACAAGATGCAATAAAAAGGGTAGGAAATATAGAGTTCTCCACACCCAAAAAAATTTCAGCCTAAGTCATTCCCATCAAATAAAGACATGAAACCTTCTCAAAAGGAGTGGCCTAAAAAGGAAAGCATGGATGAGCAAACAAAGAATAAGCTAAAGAGGAAGGAGTTATGTTTTTCATGCAAAGAGCCATGGGGACTAGGTCATAGGTGCCTAGAAAGAGGAAAGCTTCACTACATTGAGGTTATTTTTTATAATGAAGAGGAAAAGATGAAGCTAATTCATGAAGTGAACATGAAGAGGAAGATGTTGAACTAGGAGACTAGATGATTGGAGGAGTTTTAGGAGGGACCTTTTCTACTCTATCAAGTACACCTAGGTATAATCCATTCATAGTTAGAGGAGTATTACAGGGTTAGAGAGTGATGATTTTGATTGATAGTGGGGCAACCCACAACTTCATTAATGAGGGCCTAGTATCCAAAAGAGGCCTTGAGGTGGAGGATTTTGAAGGATTTAATGTGATGGTTGTAGATGGGTTTACTATGTCACACACTAATAAAATATCATAGTTGAGTATCATACTAGGCAACCATAGGGCAACATATGATTTTTATATAGTGGAGATTGGAGAGATAGATGTAGTGTTAGGGATATAGTGGTTGTACTCTCCTAGGAAGTGTTGTAAATATGTTCCTAAGTGGTGTTGTCATTCATGTCAACATATTCTTGTTGCCATTAGTGTCAATTGTATCCCATTTTGTTGTTTGTATAGAAGACCAGATTGTTGAGTATATTGAGAAAATTAATAACAATTAATGCATGCGGATCATGTGGATGTGTAGAGGATTGTCAGAGGTTGCTCTAGTTAAGATTTGAGAAGTCCATATGAAGATTTGAAGGAGTTATGGCCATCTGAGTAGAATTGGTTCCTACAATACTTAGGAAAGATAGTGTCAGGAAAGAGGTCCAGATTGCTCCAGTAACACAAAATTATGATCTGCAAATCTGAAGATATGTTTGGGAAGTTAGTGTGTATCATCAACTCCAGTGGTTTGTGGTTTGGAGGTCCGTAATCTATCCTTTTAGTTTGACAGTCATGGCAGAGAGTGTTCTTGAGGTTTCAGAGGAAGATTCAAGTGTTTTTGGCAATATGGTTTAGAGTGAATGTTATTGGTGATTTCAATGTGCTTGTGGAGGTCTCTGGATCATGTGGCTACTATGTTGAAGGTCCACATTGAAGTTTGAGTTTGTTAATTGAAGATTTCTTCTTTAAGGTTGATGTTCTTCCCAATCTTGGCTGACCAGATGTTCCTAGCATTTTGTGGATGTCTTAAGGGCATCTTTAAGAGCATGGAGTGATTGTAGAAGCAAATATAGGTCTTAGTTATGTTTGGCCAACAATGTGAAGATCCGTGTTGAGTTTAGCCAACCTTCTTGATCATTCCAAGGTTGATAAAGCATATAAATACTTGTTGAAGAGTCATTGAAATTTCATTTTTGTACAAAATAGATAAAATCTGAATAAAGGATTAGGAGTAGAGTAGAGAAGAATAGGAGCGAAAGAAGTACAAAGTGTGAAGAAGAATTTGGGGAAAAGTAAAAGTTCTTGAGCATTTATTGAAACTGAATCAGGCATGAAGTAGATGCTATTTATCAGTTAATTCTTTCTAAATAAATTATGTATGCAATGAGCCTCTCCTTTGAGCAGTGAGCTCTGGGCAGTGCACCCGAAGGCATGTGCCTTCTATTTTATTAAATTACTTTTAACAAGGTATGCATTTTTGTGGGTTAACCGCCACTGTGGTTTTATCCTTAATCGGGTTTCCACGTCAAAATCTTGGTGTCAAATGTGTTGATTATGATTATGCTCTTATGTTGTTGATTTATGATTTAATGTTTACATCATTAATCTGGTAGTTAGATAATAAAGAAGGTTAAATGTAGAAAAAGTATTTATTGTGGGACAATTGATTTGCCCCCCCTCTTAGTTGTCTGGTCTAATTCCAACAATTGGTATTAGAGCCAAATCCTCTTATAAAAGCCTGACAGCTTGAGGAGATCTAGGATGTCGACCTATAAGAAGGATAGTCTGAGATTTGATGGGACAAATTATTCTGTTTGGAAGAATTGCATGGAGTGCCATTTGCAATGCATGGGTGATACCAATTGGGCGATAACCATTGTTGAGTATAAACCTCTAGAAAAGGATCCTTCAATTCCAGATCAAATCAAAGATGCTAAAAATAATTTGTGAGCTAAAGAAGCCTTGTTGAGTGCCCTGACTGATTCAAAAATGACAAATGTGTTTGGTCTAAAAACTGCTTATGAAATCTAGAAAAAGTTGGAGTTTCTATATGAAGCTGATAAATATTTCAAATGCGCCAAGTTGCAACATTTGAGAGGAAAATTTGAAACTATGAGGATGAGTGAAGATGAAAACATCACAATCTACATGCAGAATATAAATGAACTTGTGTGTGGTATTAGGTGTGTTGGTGGAACCTTGGAAGAATCAGAGATTGAATCAAAAGTGCTCAGATCTTTACCTAATTCATACAAACATAAGGTTGCAGCCATAGAAGAGATCAGGATTGTCTTAGATGTTACAAGAGATCATCTAGTTGGCAAAATTTTAGCTTTTGAATTTAGTGAGTTTGGTGATTCTCTTCCCAAGTCTGATTATTCATTTATGGCCAGTGTATATGAAAAGCAAAGATATGATCCAGGTGAAAGTTCTTCTATAAAATCAAATAGATTCATGAAGACAAGGAAGGATCTTGAAGATGTTGAAATTGAAACTACAGATCTTGAAGCTCTTCTTGCAAAATATTGCCAAGAGGATCCAGTAAGTATGAAGGAAAATTTCCACTCAAATGTTTTGCTTGTAATAAGATTGGTCATTTTGCCTCAAGATGTCTGGAGAGGTTTTCAAAACCAAACTCTAATAGATACAAAAATTAGAATAAATGTTACTATGTCCAAGAAACTGGAGAAGAAGGAGTCACAGATGATGAATTTGATCATGGAAGTTCCCCTAAAAATGATTATGTATTCATTACCATCAAAGAAAAAGATCCAGTGTTTACTGAATCTGCTAGCTATGCAACTATGGAAAGTGTCTTGGCAGCTCAAGTTATTGAGAAAGATGAATGGGTGATCGATAGTGGATGTTCTGATCATATGACTGGAGACAAGAGTAAGTTTGTGAATTTTGAAAATTATGAAGGTGGGCTTGTGAAATTTGGAGATAACTCAGCTGGTAGAATCTGTGGCAAAGTATCCATCTCTTTTGTTGGTAAGAATAGCACCAATGATGTTCTATATGTGGAAGGACTGAAACGTAATCTTCTCAGTGTTGGACAATTGGTTGATAAAGGTTATGATCTTCAATTCAAGGATGGAAAGTGCAGAATCTTGGAAAGTTTCAGAACTTAAATTACATCCAGTACTCAAACTAGAGGTAACATTTTTCATTTAAGTAGCTCTGGTAAAAGTTGTTTGATTTCTCAGATAGATCAAAGTTGGTTATGACATAGAAGGATGTGTCATGTGAATTTTGATAACAATGTCAAAATAAGTACCACTCAAGCTGTAAGAGATCTTCCAAAACTTGTGAAGTCTAATAGCATGTGTAGAGAATGTCAATTGGGGAAATAGAGAAAAATTTCATTAAAAAGTAAGGAACAAGTTTCACAGGGACGATTGGAATTGGTACATACTAATCTCTGTGGTCCTTCTAGAATTAGGAGTGTACAAGGAGATAGATATTTCATGTTGCTGATTGATGACTACTCCAGGATGATGTGGCTAACTTTCCTAAAAGAAAAATCAGACACTCTTGATAAATTTAAGGTGTTCAAAGTGATGGTGGAAAATGAAATTGGTGAAAAGTTGAAATGTCTGAGATCTGACAGAGGTGGAGAATTTACTTCTCATGAGTTTGATGCTTTCTATGAAAAGCATGGCATAAAAAGACAATTATCTACTCCTAGGACTCCCCAAAAAAATGGTGTTGTGGAAAGAAAGATCCAGACCATTCAAGAAGCTTCCAGGACCATGATGATGGAAACAAATGTTCCTCAAGTTTATTGGAGAGAAGCTGTAAGTATTGTTTTCTACACTCTTAACTAGGTGCAGATCAAAGGCAATTCTGGCTAGACCCCTTATGAACTATGGTTTGGTCATCTTCCTATTGTGAGATATTTTAGAGTTTTTGGTAGTAAATGCTATATCAAAAGAGATGAGGATTTAGGCAAGTTTGATACAACAAGTGATGTGGGAATATTTTTGGGATACTCTACTCAAAGTAAGGCTTAC
Organism: Cunninghamia lanceolata; assembly: GCA_027924645.1. Taxonomy (NCBI): domain Eukaryota; kingdom Viridiplantae; phylum Streptophyta; class Pinopsida; order Cupressales; family Cupressaceae; genus Cunninghamia; species Cunninghamia lanceolata. The sequence continues at coordinate 698,601 of BSBN01001040.1, read as the reverse complement.
CTGTGATTTAACAAGAGGTTGAAAAAGATTGTTGAAACTGGTAATGTTAGAGTTGATGAGAGCAAGGAAGGACATTCCAAGTTCTGCAGATATGATTCTGATGATCAAAATGAAAGTCAAAATCAAGAAAGGTTAGTTCAAACTTTGACTCAGTTGCAGATTGATCTGGAAACTCCAGAGACTCAAGGAATTAATACAAATGTTGAGGAACAAGCTCAAGAAATAGAAGACCAAATAATTCCCAAAACCCCCAGGTATGTAAGAATGAGTCATCCTGAAGACCAAATCATAGGAGATAAAAATAGAGGTGTTCGAACTAAGAGAAGAGTTGCTGAAGATCAAGAAGAGATTTGTTTGATTTCAAAGATTGAACCTAAATCAGTAAGTGAATCTTACAATGATGAAAACTGGGCTAAGGCAATGGAAGAAGAATTGATGCAAATTGAAAAGAATCACACTTGGGTCTTGTTCCCAGACCTGAGGACAAAAATGTGATTGGAACCAAATGGGTCTTCCAGAACAAATTGAATGAAGATTGTGAGGCTGTAAGAAACAAGGAAAGATTGGTATGTAAAGGCTATTCTCAAGTGGAAGGAATTGATTTTAAAGAAACTTTTTCTCTGATGGCAAGGATAGAGGCAGTCAGATTATTTCTTGCATTTGTTGCTTTCAAAGATTTTAAAGTCTATTAGATGGATGTCAAATCCGTGTTTCTAAATATAGATTTGGAGGAAGAAGTTTACATTGAACAACCGAAAGGATTTCAGTTGTCTAATCAGGGAGATATAGTCTGTAGACTAAGAAAAACCTTTTATGGACTCAAACAGGCTCTAAGAGCCTGGTATGCTAGATTGGATAAACATTTGCTTAAGCTAGGATTTAGCAAAGGTACTACTGATAGTAATCTATACTTTAAGATAAATCATGAGGACATTCTAATTATTGAAGTCTTTGTTGATGATATCATTTTTGGTGGAAATGAATGCATGTGCAAAGCATTCACTGATCAGATGAAAAGTGAGTTTGAAATGTCAATGTTTGGTGAGATGAATTTCTTCCTAGTTCTGCAAATTGTTCAGTTAGATAAAGGTATCTTCATATCTCAGTCCAAGTATGTGAAAGAATTGTTGAAGAAGTTTGGAATGGAAGATTCAAAGCCAGTAGGTACTCTTATGGTAACCGGATGTAAGGTAAGCAAAGATGATGACTCCCCAAAGGCAAATCAGAAAAGGTATAGCTCAATGATTGGAGGACTGCTCTATCTGACTTAGACCAGACCTGACATCATGAATGCAGTTGGACTTGTTGCTAGATTTCAAGTTGATCCAAAAGAATCCCATGTTGTGGTAGTCAAAAGAATTTTTAGATATCTCAAGGGGATAATTAATTATGGACTGTGGTACCCAAAGGACAATGACTTCACTCTTCATGCATATTCAAATGCTGACTGGGCAGGAGATGTGGATGACATAAAAAGTACTAGTGGTGGTGCCTTCTGGTGCAGGAGCACCTTCTCTATGGTGTAGGAGTCATGTTTTGTTTATGTTTCAGTATGGCTTTTTAAGCCACATCATGTTTGTAATAAGGTTTTTGTGTCAATTTGGTCACTAGACCTATGTAGACCATGTTTGGTCAAGTTTGATGTAATCACACAATGAAAACATGTAGTTTTCTTGTGAGAGGAGAAACCCAATGGCTAACTAACTTCAAAGTCAGTTTTGTATGGTTGGGAGGAATGTAACTGATGTCTCAAGCCTTCTATAGGTGAAGCATGATGTAACTTGGAACAAAAGAGGAAAATGAATGAATGAAGATCTGGAGTTTTTAGTGTGTTGAAACATTGTTCTTTCTGAGCATTTTTCTGTAACAATCATTATGTGCGGTCTATACAGATAGTTGTTCATCTAAAACTGATTAGAAATTTTCATGTAGTGAAGTAGCTTTCATTTAAGAGTAATCTGGTGTCTTGAAGTGCTGTAGTTTGTAAGATCTTGTTCCTTTTTGAGACTAGTCTGAAAACCTAGAAACTAGGGTTTGGTGAACAAATGGACTGTTATTCCTCTGTCCATTGAAATCAAGATTCTCATGTTCAGTGTGATGGAGGAATATAGTGTACATTTTGTATTCTTTGTTGTTTTGGGTCAACACCCAGGGATCCATGGAGTTTGGGCATGAGTTGACTAGGCATCTCTATGTGACTAGTTGTTGAGACAATAGGAAAAGTGCTATTGTGGAGTGGCTAAATTGATGGGGTGATCAAGTGTTTGTAGAGGAGTATAGATCCCCTTTCTGTGTTGTCAAGTCTTTGTTTCTGTATATTGGTTTGGTGTCTGTGCAGTTGCAAAGTAGCAAAGGTTGCCATTGGCATAACACAGCCTTTGGAGAAACTTTTGAAAGCTATACCGCTCAAAGGTGTTGGACCGATAGGAGGTTCATCGGTGAGGAATGACTTTAGTCTCACCGAATGTGTATTGCGAACGCATATCACAAATGTATGTTGAGAATGTACACTTTGTTGGATACAAAAGGTGACTGGTGGTAACAGTGAAATCAAGGTAAGAAACATTAGTTCACCGGTAATAATAAGTCATGTCATGCATATACAATAGTTTGGCATATCGGTAAGAGTGGTGATATCGGGGGACAAGTTCAAGATACCACTGACAAAGCAAGTTTCACCAAAGACAACATAATGTATCGGTGTATTGGTGGAAGGGCTTGAGGTCTCGCCAATGTTTGGAGTCTCACCGATGATGATTGTATCGGCGTATCAGCAGTCCTTGGTTTGAGTTCACCGACATTTAAAGTCTGGTCGACAGGGTCACGACTAACCGCCATGGTTAAGGTGAGTGGAAAGGTAGCTGCCATTAAAGTATCGACAGGAGGCCAGAAGTCTCTCCGAAGACAAGGAAGTCAAGCTATTGGGGAGAGTTGGGAGATCAGGCTGGGAAGTTGCAAGGTGGCCGACGAGATATGTTTGGCCGACAAGAGTAGGTCACCAAGACATAGGTCACACTCACGCTAATCACAAGTTTGTTGATCAATTTGAACTCTTCCACTGAGCACTCTGCATCATATTGGTATCAGAGCCAATATTTGAATTGGAGCAGTATATGTCAGATGAGGAGAAAGAAATTGAGTCTAGCATAATGCCTCCCAAGTCTATGAGCCATGGAACCATCAAGAAGATGGTAGCGGAGATGCTTGAAGCAAGGTTGAAAGAAGAGAGGTCTAAAGGTAAGAGCAAAGAGGATGGAAGTACTTCTGATGAAGAAGAAGAAGAAGAGATAGAGGAGAGCCCTCAAGAACAAGGTATGTCTGCAGACCAAAAGGCATTCTTGAATGCACTCAAAGATGCTCAGGGAGATAGTGGCAATCCAAATATGGATGTTCCTACATTTAATGGGAAACTAGATGGAGATGCCCTCATGGATTGGATTGAAGCCATGTGTAACTATTTTGACTTCAAGGAGTATAGTGACAGCAAGAAAGTCAAGTTTGCTAAGACACGATTGAGAGGTTCTGCCCTAGTTTGGTGGAACTATATGCAATGTGAAAGAGAGAAAGTTGGAAAGAACCCTATCACCAAATGGAGTAGAATGGTGGCCATGCTAAGAGACAAGTTCATGCCATCTAATTATGAGTTGTAGACCATTAGGAAGTTATAATCATTTCAGACAAAAGGATATGGATGTGGCTACATATACTAAAGAATTCCATAGATTGAGCATGAGAGCCAATCACAAGGAGGAGGAGAAAGAGATGGTGGCCAAATATCTTGATGGTTTGAGGTATAACATACAAGATGAATTTAGTATGGTGGTTCCCAAAATAGTGGATGAGTTTTTTCAATTAGCCTCTAGGGTAGAGGAAAAATTGAAAAGAAAGAGTGATCAAAACACCAGAGGAAGAGGTTGTAGAAATAATAGGGGAAGAGGTAGTTTTCATAGAGGACAGTCAAGTAGAAATCAAAACCCAAATCAACAAGAGTCTTTTTCTGATGTAGATCATAGAGGAGGTTTCAGAGGTTGGAGAAGACCAAATGGCAGAGGTAGAAGTGGTGGTGTAGGAAGAGGACCCAGAGTTTTCGCTAGTAGATGCTATGGCTACAATAAAGTAGGCCATACCATGAGCAAATGCCCTGAGAAGGCAACTAGTTCTCATGATGGTGGAAGAAGGAATCAGTTGTTGAAAGATGATGATTTCCAAAGTGTGAATTCACCCATTAGTAGTGCTGCACCAGTCCTTGAAGGAGAGAGCATGATGATCAAGAGAACCTTGATGAAGATGTCATGGAAGCAAGAGCCCCCACAAAAGAAGACTTTCTTCAGAACTCAAGGTATAGCATATGGTAAGCTTTGTAAAATCATTGTTGATTCAAGTTCTACTGAGAATGTAGTGTCTACTGAAATGGTAGAGAAGAATAAGTTGAAAAGGCTACCCCATGTTAGTCCTCATAAGATCTCTTGGTTGAATAAGAATCAAAACTACATGGTAGAAGAACAAGCTTGGGTTGAGTTTGAGATAGGTGATTATAAGGACAAGATATTATGTGAGATTATTCCTATGGATGCTTGTCACCTTCTTCTTGGACGTCCATAGCAGTATGATGTGAAGGCACAACATGATGGTGAGAAGAACACATACCTCATCACCAAGAATGGAAGGAAGTTTAGGATGGATCCTATGCAAGAGCAAATTGGAGAGAAGAGTAATGACACCAATGTCATGATGATTAGTGGAAAAGAGTTCTTACACCTCATGAAGGAGAAGGATACCCAAGGGTATGCCTTGGTAATGAAGCCTAAAGATGAATCAGGACAGCAAGACAAAAAGTAGAAAGAGATTCCACTGGAAGTACAACAATTGTTGGATAAGTATCAAGATCTTGTCGTAGAGGATACTCCTAACTCTTTACCACCCATGAGAGATATAAGCCATCAAATTGACTTGATTCCAGGGGCCACATTGCCCAATAAGGCTGCCTATAAATTGACACCACAACAAAATGAAGAGGTGAGTAGAAAAATTTAAGAACTCTTAGAGAAAGGACTAATTAGAAAGAGTCTTAGTCCATGTGCAGTCCCTAGTGTACTTGCTCCAAAAAAAGATGGGAAGTGGAGACTATGTACGAACTCAAGGGTCATAAATAAGATCACAATTCCCTTCTCTATGGTGCAGGAGTCATGTTTTGTTTATGTTTCAATAAGGATTTTTAAGCCACATCATGTTTGTAATAAGGTTTTTGTGTCAATTTGGTCACTAGACCTATGTAGACCATGTTTGGTCAAGTTTGATGTAATCACACAATGAAAACATGTAGTTTTCTTGTGAGAGGAGAAACCCCATAGCTAACTAACTTTCAAAATCAGTTTTGTATGGTTGGGAGGAATGTAATTGATGTCTCAAGCCTTCTATAGGTGAAGCATGATGTAACTTGGAACAAAAGAGGAAAATGAATGAATGAAGATCTAGAGTTTTTGGTGTGTTGAAACATTGTTCTTTCTGAGCATTTTTCTATAACAGTCATTCTGTACGGTCTGTATGGATAGTTGTTCATCTAAAACTAATTAGAAATGTTCATGTAGTGAAGTAGCTTTCATTTAAGAGTAATCTAGTGTCTTGAAGTGTTGTAGTTTGTAAGATCTTGTTCCTTTTTGAGATTGGTATGAAAACCTAGAAACTAGGGTTTGGTGAACAAATGGACTATTATTCCTCTGTCCACTGAAATCAAGATTCTTATGTTGAGTATGATGGAGGAATATAGTGTACATTTTGTGTTTTCTGTTGTTTTGGGTCAACACCCAGGGATCCATGGAGTTTGGGCATGAGTTGACTAGGCATCTCTATGTGACTAGTCATTGAGACAATAGGAAAAGTGTTGTTGTGGAGTGGCCAAATTGACGGGGTGATCAAGTGTTTGTAGATGAGTATAGATCCCCTTCTATGCTATTGAGTCTTTGTTTATGTATATTGGTTTGGTGTCTACACAGTTGTAAAGTTGCAGAGGTTGCCATCGACATAACACAACCTTCGAAGAAACTTTTGAAAGATATACTGCTCAAAGGTGTTGGACCGATAGGAGGTTCATCGGTGAGGAATGACTTTAGTCTCACTAAATGTGTAATGTGAATGCATATTGCAAATGTATGTTGAGAATGTACATTTCATTGGATATAAAAGGTGACTGGTGGTAAAGGTGAAATCAAGGTAAGAAACATTACTTCACCGGTAATAACAAGTCATGTCATGCATATACAATAGTTTGGCATATCGGTAAGAGTGGCGATATCAAGGGACAAGTTCAAGATCCTACCAATGAAGCAAGTTTCACCAAAGAAAACATAATGTATCAGTGTATCGGTGGAAGGGCTTGAGGCCTCACCGATGTTTGGAGTCTCACCAACGATGGTTGTATCGGTGTATCAATAGACCTTGGTTTGAGTTCTCTGACGTTTGAAGTCTGGCCGATAGGGTCACGACTAACCACCATGGTTAAGGTGAGTGGAAAGGTAGCCTTCATCGGAGTATCGGTAGGAGGCCAGAAGACACCGCCGATAGGAGAAGTCTCTCCAAAGACAAGGAAGTCAGGTTGTCGAGGAGAGTTAGGAGATCAGGCTGAGAAGTTGCAAGGTGGCCAACGGGATATGTTTGGCCGACAAGAGTAGGTCACCAAGACATAGGTCACACTCACACCGATCACAAGTTTGTTGATCAATTTGAACGCTTCCACTGAGCACTCTGCATCACCTTCTTCTTGGGGAGAAGATTGGTCTCTTGGATAAGCGAAAAGCAAGAGGCAATATCTCTATCTACTAGCAGTAACAAATAATTATACTCAGGTTTTGTGGATGAAGCAAATGTTGAAGAACATCATAATTATGTTTGAGGAGCCAGTAACAATTTTTTGTGATAACTCAAGTGCTATAAGCATTTCAAAGAATTTGGTATTGCATTAAACAAAGCATATATCTATCAAGTTTCATTTCTTGTGAAAGAAAGTAAATGAGAATGAAGTTAAGTTGGAATTTGTGCCTTCCAAGGTTCAGATTACAGATATCTTCACTAAGCCTCTTCCCAAGGATACTTTTGAGTATCTCAGAGAGAAATTAGTGGTTATTACCCCTCCTGATCAGAACTAAGATACACTAAGGTGCATCCGTCTAATGGAATTCACATTCATATCTTGTGATTTGGAATGATGTTAAGGAGGTACTACTCAAAGGGGGAGTAGTCAGTATGCAAATATGTGCCCTTTGCCATTGATGTCAAAGGGGGAGACAAGTCATGTGAAAAACTAGTTGCTAATGTAAGGGGGAGCAGTAAAGAAATTAGTTGCAGAAGTGAGAAGAGAAAGGGGGAGAAGTTCTTGTCTTGATGGTTAAATTCAATTTTTCACATCATATGTTGCCATCAATGACAAAGGGGGAGATTGTTGTAAATTTGTGCCTAAGTGGTGCTGTCATTGATGTCAACATATTCTTGTTGCCATTAGTGTCAATTGTATCCCATTTTGTTGTCTGTATAGAAGACCAGATTGTTGAGGATATTGAGAAAATTAATAACAATCAATGCATGTGAATCATGTGGATGTGTAGAGGATTGTTAGAGGTTTCTCTAGTTAAGATTTGAGAAGTCTACATGAAGATTTGAAGGAGTTATGGCCATCTGAGTAGAACTGGTTCTTACAATACTTAGGAAAGATAGAGTGACAGGAAAGAGGTCTGGATTGCTTCGATAATACAAAATTGTGATCTACAGATTTGAAGACATGTTTGGGAAGTCAATGTGTATCATCAACTCCAGTGGTTTGTGGTTTGGAGGTCTACAAGCTATCCTTCTAGTTTGACAATCATGGCAGAGAGTGTTCTTGAGGTTCCAAAGGAAGATTCAAATGTTTTTGGCAATATGGTTTAGAGTGAATGTTATTGGTGATTTCAATGTGCTTGTGGAGGTCTTTTGATCATGTGGCTACTATGTTGAAGGTCCGTATTGAAGTTTGAGTTTGTTAATTGAAGATTTCTTCTTTAAGGCTGATGTTCTTCCCAGTCTTGGCTGACTGGATGTTCCTAGCATGTTGCGGATGCCTTAAGGGCATCTTTATGAAGTGTGGAGTGATTGTAGAAGTAGATTCAGGTCTTAGTTATGTTTGGATAACAGTCTGAAGATCCGCATTGAGTTTACCTGACCTTGTTGATCATTCCAAGGTTGATAAAGCATATAAATACTTGTTGAAGAGTCATTGAAAAAATCATCCTTGTGCAAAATAGATAAAATCTAAATAAAGGATCAGGAGTAGAGCATAGAAGAATATGAATGAGAGCAGTACAAAGTGTGAAGAATAATTCAGGGCAAAGAAAAAATTCTTGAGCATTCATTGAAATTGAATCAGGCATGAAGTAGATGTTATTTCTCAGTTAATTCTTTCTAAATAAATTATGTAGGCAGTGAGCCTCTCCTTTGAGCAGCGATCTTTGGAAAGTTCTCCCGAAGGCATGTGCCTTCTATTTTATTAAAGTACTTTTAATAGGGTATGCATTTTTGTGGGTTAACCCCCACTGTGGGTTTTCCCTTAACTAGGTTTCCACGTCAAAATCTTGGTGTCAAATGTGTTGATTATGATTCTGCTCTTATGTTGTTGATTTATGCTTTAATGTTTACATCATTAATCTGGTAGTCAGATAATAAAGAAGGTTAAAAGTAGAAAAATTATTTATTATGGGACAACTGATTCACCCCCCCTCTCAGTTGTCTGGTCTAATTCCAACAAGAAGTACTCTCAAAAATTTTAGACTATGGAATTAAGATTTAAAGTAGATGGAAAAAAGGTGGTACTTTGAGGTATGTCTAATGGAGCATCTAGAGTAGTCATTGTGAAGAAAATGGAGGCTCTCTTTATACATGGTTAGGTTGCATGGGTAGCCCAATGCTTTATCTTTATAAAGGCTTCTTTAGAGGGTAAGAGAGCTTATCATGTTAATACTCAGTCACCATTGGATAAAGAAAGTTTGGTGTTTAGTGATATTCCTGTGTATGAGGAAAACTGACTATGATAAACTAAACAAATCAAAAACTCAATAACATAAAGAGAATCGATCTAAATAAAAGCCAATACTAATAAATCAATGAAATATGAAAGCTTTTACCAAGATTTGTATTGTTCCCTTTGGATGAATGTGGATTGCTCAATAGTGCTGCGAAACCATGGTTGCAACAAGCAAGTAAAGTGCTCAAAGATCAATGTCAAAAGTTCATGAAGTTGCTCAATCGATGCGATGTATGCTCAAAGCACTGTTAAGTATGCCTGAGAATAAGTGATCAAAGAGGATTTGTGAAGGAGATGAGGGGGTTTATATAGGTTTCAACGGAGATCGATTAACGGTCTAGATAATTCAGAAGAATCAATGGAGGAGAACAGTTGAGGAACGTGCAATGAATAAGAAGAAGACAAGTGTTACACAAAAGCTATTTTATTTGAGTTAATCACTTTCTTTTCTAAAGATAAGACATGCTTTTCATAAATTAGAAATTTTTTTCTAATTTAAGAGAAATTGATAAAAACAAGGTTGAGTGAATAGATAACTCAACTTAACATTTGCTTTTGCATGATTTGAGAGAAATTAAATAATAAATTATTTAATTTTGTGTGCATGGAGAAGAAGACTTATTTTTAGAAGACTTGAAAGATATTTGAAGAATTTGAAGATAACAAAGCAAATTAAATAAATAGATTTATTTAATTGTTGTGCATGATTTGGAAGAATAAATAAAATATTTGATTTATTTTATTTTTGGAGATTGAGAGGATTTAAATAAATTTGATTTGATTTATTCAAATTTGGAAGAATGAATTTGATTTAATTAAATAATTGGAAATTATTTAATTGTTTGGAAGAATTGAATTTGTGATGAATTAATTAAATAATTGGATTTATTTAATTAATGGAGACTTAAGATTTGGAAAGAGGATAATGATCTAATTAAATAATTGAAATTATTTAATTGTCGAGGAATAATAGAGGAATTTAAATTAATTAATTAAATAAAGAGAATTTATTCAATTAATGTTGAATTTTAGGAGTTTTGGAAGAATTTGATGAAATTAATTAAATAATTAGATTATTTAATTAACGTTGAAATGCAGCTGATTAGAAGAATTAGATGAAATGCAAGTAGTGTGACGACTTGGTCATTTTAGGGTGTCTACATTTTGCCCCTCTTTGATGTGATGCAGTTTATAGTGTTGCGTCAAAGAAAATGATTGTTGAAGACATGATACAATTTTTTTGATGCCCCAGTGTAGGTAGTTGCATGTCAAATGTTAGGAGTTTTGGAAGAATTTAATGAAATTAATTAAATAATTAGATTATTTAATTAACATTGAAATGTAGGTGATTAGAAGAATTAGATGAAATGCAAGTAGTGCGATGACTTGGTCATTTTAGGGTGTCTACATTTTGCCCCTCTTTGATGTGATGCAGTTTATAGCATTGCGTCAAAGAAAATGATTGTTGAATACATGATATAATTTTTTTGATGCCCTAGTGTAGGTAGTTGCCCCAGCGTATGCCCCCTCGAGTGGGAAGACAGGGAAATGATAGAAGGACTGGGTTGACGCTTGACTAGAAGATTGTGTTGGTGACGAGGTTAGAAGGAAAAAGTAGCAGGGGTGGGGAAGACAGAAGAAAGAGGGAGGGATGCTATAAATAGGTCCCATAGGGACCAAAATCCTCATTTGCACCCTAAGAGTTTCTAAATTTAGAGAGTAGAGCCTCCAAACTTTGGGTGAGAGAGTTGAGTGGAAGGAGTGGACAGCGAGGAGAGATGCCGATTCTAGCGCACAGGCATTGGGCGGAGCTTGTGCGGACATACGGGAGGCCAGCAGGAGCTCCAGCAGTGGTAAGTGTCCAAAAACCCCATTTTAATTTGACGTTTTAGGGCAGTTTAGGGCTAGGTTTAGGGATGTTGTTTAGGTCAGCCAAAAGCGCTTTAGGGTAGAAAGGTGCTATTGGTAGTTGGTTTAGGCTCTTTTGGCGCGCCACAACGCTTTTGGCAAGAAGGTATAGCGTGTTTGGCAAAAATAGAGCGCTATTGGCTTTTGGGGTTAGCACCGCAGTGCGGCTGGTAGAGTTCCGCAGTGCTTCTGGTTATACAGTGCAACACATTTGGTAGGATAGGTTAGCGTGGTTGGAAGGGATAGAAAAAATCACGTCGCCTTTGGCAGCACGGTGAATCACATTTGGCAGTATAGTGAGGCGCACTTGTAAAACAAGTCGTACTTGGTATAGAAAGTAAAGCACCTTTGTAGGAACAGTAAGGCGCATGTGGTAACACAGTGCAGTGCTTTGGTATGAAACAAATCGCTATTGGTTAAGAGAGAAGAGAAGTCAAGTTAGGGTTGATCATGGAGGTAACCACTTAGATTAGAGCAGGGGGAGAGTTGGTCCTAGGGTTTTGCATCATAGAGTAGAAGTTGGTAGTACTAGTGGAAAAGAACTGACAAGTGGTTGCTTGGATGCAGAAGATTATGCTATTGTTGATATTGAGAGAGCAACACCACGCAATAGCACATGAGGTAGTACAACTGACGTGGGAGGAGGATGCATTCCTAGAGCATGCGGGATTATGGCATGTTACGCATTTGACACACATTAGGGTGAATCTCGCCCTAGTGACAGTAGTGGTGGAGAGATTTTGTAGTGAGATAGGCTCATTTCACTTTCTGACAGGGGAGGCGATGGTGACGCTGGAGGATGTGTATCACATCCTAAGGATTCAGATAGACGGAGAGAGAGGTGACTTTGACCCAGCATGGAGCGAGGCATGCTTGGTAGAGGTCTTCTGCACAGATGACGTGTGGATAGACGACGGGGAGATTCGGTGGGCAGACGTCTCGTGACTCTGTGACAGGATCAGGTGGATAGTTGCTTCATTGGTTGGTGGCTTCCTGTGCCCAGACAGGTGATCCAGAGGACTATCTATGGGATGGGGCATCGTACTATCGGGGATGTTCACACACGGGACACAGTACGCATGGGGGCCTTGTGTGCTTGGATAGCTCTATCAAGATATGCATGACTGCATGTATAGGAGGGGTTGTAGTCTCTCAGTAGGGGTGACTTTAATATAGGTGTGGGCATGGGAGCATATCCCAGTGATCAGACCCATGACATAGCACCATTGGGATAGGGGAGAGCCATACACATTCCTATATGAGGGAGTGATCATACATAGGAGGCTGGGATCTGTTAGCCACTAGAGGCGACAGATCGATGAGATGGACCTATTTGTTTGGAGGCCATGGTTACTTTGTGAGAGTGGGAGGATGAGCACGAGTAGCTTATGTACTGCCTCCAGGCTCGCTACCTCTTTGGGAGATGGACAGACACTATCGAGAGATACTTGCCAAAGAAGGTACTGAGACAGTTTGGGTTGCCACAGGGACTGTCGGTGGGGGAGGCAACACATGCCAGGACATGGCAGGAGGCTGGGGACTGGGATGCAGAGATTCCAATAGCGACAGCATTGGTAGAGGTACATGGACTTGTCCCCGTGAGATGGGATTGGGATACAGGATTGGCAGATCCGGGGACATTGCTAGAGTACGATAGATACTGGAAAACACACAGGCCAGTGCGGTTGACTACACCAGGTGTGGCAGGTGCAGTGGGGGAGGTACTAGTCCTAGGCGCAGAGGCTAGGATGAGGCGATAGGCCAAAGCGGTGAGACAATAGGCAATTGGAGAGGCTAGAGACTAGTAGGCAAATGTGGAGATGGTGGAGGAGGGGGATCCAGTCATAGAGACTGATTTGGAGAGGACTGAGCAATTGTTACAGGAGGAGATAGCCTGGAGGACTCGATTAGAGCTCTGGATGGTAAGGTTGAGGAGAAACAAGGATGCAGCGAGGGTTGAGGTGAGACAGGCCGAAGCCTTAGCCCAGGTGTAGACACAGGTAGCAGCAGCAGCACAGACAACCCTGGCACACACACAGGCACAACTACAGATCCAAGCATAGGCACAGATACAGGTACAGGTACAGGTGCTAGCCACACCAGCAGCAGATGACTGGCAGCTAGCCCAGGTGATGAGGGAGAGAGATGCAGAGGTACAGCTATGGCTGACAGTAGAGGCCACATTCCATAGAGTGAGGTGGGAGAGAGACAAGGCACGCCATGCCCTAGGTGTAGATCAGAGGACTTTATACAGTGAGCTTGTCTGGGTGTAGGGAGAGTTAGTATCAGCAGGTAGAGAGGTAGAGTACTACAGGGAGCTCTACGCAGGTGCGGTGCCAACAGTGCAGCGAGAGCTGAGCTACAGAGATAGGAGCAGGTCCGAAGCATCAGGTTCTCATAGGACAAGGGCCACAACAGGAGGGCAGATCTACCCATTAGGGCATGTATAGCTTGTACATTGTATCATTTTGTATCATTTTGAACTGATGCCTGCATGCATCTTGATGTATATTTTGCAGGCTCTTGATAGCCTTGATGTACTATATTGATGTATATATAGACTATTGATGTAGACACATACATTTTGTACTATGTTGATCTTCACATGATATATATGATGATTTATTCGACTTATTGATGTTCATGCTTGTATATATGCACTTCTTGATGTCATGGATGTGATGATATGTATGTATGATTATGGATTTATGTGATGATGTATATTGCGTATATGATGCTTATAGATGTATGATGATAGAGATGTATGATGATATAGATGTTATGACTAGTGATATCTAACATGCGGGTTTTGCAGATAGCACCAAAGACAAGAAAAGGAGGAGACGGAAGACAGAGACTGTTGATCAATCATTGCAAATGAAAACAATATAAGGGTTGTTGTGAATGGATGAATGATGAGCTTGTTGCATTAGTTTCACAATTGTATATAAAGAGCAATCCTTATTTTTGATATAGCACGTGGATAGTTCACCACTAAGGTATAATAGACCATGGTGCAGTAATATTCGAGTGCATGGACATTGACTCTACAAGCAAGCAGTTTGAACTTAGATCCTTTAGACATAATATAACCTTGTTGGTACATGTGAATAAGCCATAGTCTTGAACATAAAATAAACTTCAATACATGTAAATGCAAGAAGAATTATTAATATGTAAGATGCTAGGTTGTAACACACACAAGATAAAATAGAATGCTAAGAAAGATGCTAAAGATCATTCCTCAAACACAGCACACAAAAAGAAATGACTATGCCCCCAATCCGTACGGTATCGCAACATACCAAGATTATAGATAAACCAAGGTAGACTTGAGTAGGTAATGGATAAATGAACAAAAGATAAACCATAAAACAAATTGACTAACTTACAAAGTAAACATATAGCCAACATATTCTCTTGCCAAAGAGGTTGCTCAGGGTAGATTGGATAGGAAAGATAATAGCCTTATCGTAGGAACTTTGTGTCCGTTAAAGGGGGTTATCTACCTAAAAAGACAATATCTTGCTACCGAAAATGCTACAAGTCGCAGGAGATGCGTGTGTTGGTCTCGACAATAGAACATTCTACAGAAGACAAGCCTATTGATCTAGTGCTTTGGTTAAGCCAGAATTAGCTAATGTTGGCAATCGATATGCAGGACAGTAGATGACTCTGGAAGTAAGCCTCTGTGCTTCAGGCTTGTTAAGGACTTTTGCTTGGAAAGGATGCGCTATCTTGCTACTTGAGTTAGTCAAGTCGAGGCGAATGGATTTTAATACATGGAAGACTAGAAGGCTGACAGTGCTAATGGATTGGGGTGGGTGGAGAATGATGGATCATGTGTGCCTGAGTACTGGATACATCCTTCGTATTCTAGACTGCCTACATACCCTGTATCCACAGGATCAAGGCACATTACGATGAAAGATGAAAATGATAAATATGTCGTTCTGGATAGAGTGATGAGATGGGTCAAGGTGGTGAGGGGGAGATCTTATGTACCTGAGTACTAGATACTTCCTTCATATTCCAGACTACCTACATACCCATATCCATGGGATCAAGGTACTTTAAGACTAAAAAGAGATAATATGTAGTTCTGGTTGGTGTGATGATGTGGGAAAAGTGTTTGAGAAGATAACAGCCTTATCGTAGGAGCGATGTGTCTATTAAAGGGTGTTATCTATGGAAAGGAGAAAAGATTGAAGTGCTTGTGAACCACAAACAAGGATCCATTCCTAGACCTAGGTTAAGGAAAGAGTTGCCCCCATTTCGGTAGAGGAATTTGCATGGATGATTGACGAAGAAGACATAGAAAGTTTGACCTAGGACACGATAGTGCAAACTGTTGACACAGATCAAGACATGGGATGACGACGATGAACATTGACAAATTTCTAAGCTATACTAGATAGGAAGATGGAAATGCAAGCAAAGTCAATGGTTTTATTATGGATGGATGGATGAAGTGCATTGTGACAACAAGAAATGAACAAGACTCGATAGATGATGGGTGCTGACTCTACACATAGTGCATGTTTGCCAGGTTTTCACTATGGTACTTATCCAAGGCACCTGTTTGCCAGGTTTTCACCAGAGGATGGATTATTTGTTTTGTTTGTGTTTTTCATTCCTTTTTTTTTTGGAATACTCTGAGGATCAGGCATAGAACTTCTTGAGATGGACACTATTAAGTGGCTCATCTAGAGGAATGTCATCAGGTGTAGCTAAAGTATAAGCTCCTGATCCATATGTTGTTGTGACAATAAAGGGGCCTAACCAGTTAGGCTCAAACTTGCCCTTCTTTTCTCGATCTTCTTGATTTCTCTGATTCTCTTTAAGTACAAGATCACCAACCTGAAACCATCTTTCTTTGATCTTTTTGTTGTAATTATGCCGGAGGCGGTTTTGATAGACATGGAGATGATTCAACGTGGCAAGGCACCTTTCATCTAGTAGTTCTAGCTCAGCTAATCTGGAAGTGCGATACTCCTCTCTGCCGACCAGGTCCTGCGTGGATACTCTAAGAGATGGGATCTCGACCTCTATAGGTAGGATGGCTTCAGAGCCATAGACCAAGGCATAGGGTGTGGTACCAGTTGGTGTTCTGATACTAGTACGGTAGGCCCATAGGGCGGGATTGAGTTGCAAGTGCAAATCACGACCAGCTTCATTGACTATTTTCTTAAGGATCTTGAGAATGGTTTTGTTGGAAGCCTCAACTTGGTCGTTACTTTGCGGATAGTAGGGAGTTGAAAAGTGGTGTTGGATATTGTATTGTGTGCACAAGGCATGGACATCTTGATTCTTGAATGGTCTCCCATTATCAGTGACAATGGCTTGGGGAATACCATACCGGCATATGAGGTAGTTAAGGATAAACTTGGCTATTTGCTTACTGGTGATATAGGTCATGGGAATGGCTTCTACCCACTTCATAAAATACTTAGTGGCCGTAATGATGAACTTATGGCTATTGGAGGAGGATGGGTGGATTCATCCTATGAGGTTGAGACCCCATTGAGAAAAAGGCCAAGGAGTTGTCACAGGTTGTAATTCATGAGCTGGTGTGTGAATCAAATCTCCATGTTGTTGGCATTGTAGACACTTCTTAGCAAACTGTGCAACATCTTGTTCTATTGTAGGCCAGTAATAACCTGTTCTAAGTATCTTCTTAGCGAGATTAGGACCAGTAGAATGTGTGCCACAGACACCTTCGTGTATGTCTCGTAAGGTAGATTCAGCTTCTTCCGCATTAAGACATCATAAGAGGATACCTTCGAGACTCCGGTGGTATAATGTATCACCCAGAATGGTGTAACAGGAGGATTGACGGATAAAGGTTTTGCATTGGGTGGATGAAAGGTCAAAGGGAAAGGTATTGTGTTTAAGGTATTCATAGATGTCTTCATACCATGGGGAATTGGGACCAACAAGTTCGCAGATGATTTCAATAACTGGGACATCGACGGTTGGTATCAACAATTGCTCGATCAAGAATTCACATTTCGGTGTATTAGTAGGCATGTCAATCAGTGACCCTATAGAAGCCATAGAATCTGCAGCCTTGTTATTCTCTCTTGGAATTTGCTCAAATGTGATGCTAGAAAAGTGTGGTTTATAGGCATCCACTAGTTGCTTGTAGGGGACCAACTTTTCATCTTTTGTTTGGTACTCATTTGTGACTTGGTGAATGACTAGCTGTGAGTCTCCATATACTTGTAATTCTGTGATGTCCCATTGAACTATTGTATTGAGACCTATGGGGAGTGCTTCATACTTGGCAATGTTGTTGGTGTAAGGGAATGCAAGTTGATATGACTTTGGAATATAGTCATTTTGAGGTGTGATGAATAAGATGCCAGCCCCTGATCCATGCTGTGTGTAGGAACCATCAAAGTATAACTTCCACATTATTGAGTTAGAAAGAGTGAATAGATTCTCATCCAGAAAGTCTGCTACCATAGGGTGTGTATCAGTCATGGGTGCTTCTGCTAGTTGATCTGCTAGGGCTTGTCCTTTGATTGCTTTATGATCCATATGCTCAATGTCGAACTCACTAAGGATCATGACCCATTTAGCTAGTCTGCCTATAAGAGCTGCTTTTGCTAGTAGATACTTCAACGGATCAATTTTGGCTATAAGATTTGTGTGTTGGTTCAACATGTAATGCCACAACTTTTGGGAAGCAAACACTACTGCTAAACAAGCCCTTTCCTTTGGTGAATAATTGAGTTCGTATCCCACCAAGGTTCTACTGATATAATAAATTGTATGCTCTTTTCCTGTGTCATCATGTTGTGCTAGCAAGGATCCTAGGGCTGAAGTTGTAGTTGAGATGTATAATATCAAAGGTTTATCAGCCACTAGTTGTACCAATATAGGAGGTGTAGCTAGATACTCTTTGAGCTGATCAAATGCTACTTAACACTTATCATCCCATCAAAATAAGACATCCTTTCGGAGTAAGTGTTGAAATGGTTGACATTTATCTGCTAGCTGTGAGATGAAATGCCTGATGGATTACAACCTTCCCTGAAGGCTCCTTAATGCTTTGAGGTTCTTTTGTGGAGGCATCTCCACTATAGCCTTTACTTTTGCAGGGTCTACTTCAATGCCTCTAAGAGATACAATGTATCCTAATAGCTTCCTTGATGTTACACCGAAGACACACTTCTTTGGATTGAGTCTTACTTGGTATTTCTCGAGCCTGTCAAAGATCTATCCTAGAACTTGTATGTGATCTGCCCTAGAAGATTTAGCTAGTATGTCATCAACATAGTCCTCCATGATATGATTAAAGAGATCATGGAATATCACTGTCATCACTCTCTGATAGGTTACTCCTGCATTTTTTAGTCCAAATGGAATGACACACCAACAATAGTTGCCCCAAGGACAAGTAAAAGTTTTTTTATGTTGATCTTCTTCTGCTATCCTTATCTGATTGTAGCCTGAGAATCCATCCATGAGAGAAAGCATTTCATGACCTGCAGTCAAGTCTACTATAATATCAATGTTCAGTAGTGGGGAGTCATCTTTGGGACATGCTTTGTTAAGATCTCTAAAATCATTGCACAAGCAGATGCGTCCATTGGGTTTAGACATAGGTACAATGTTTGAGACCCAATCTGAATAGTCAATAGGTCATATGAACTTGGCATCTAACAACTTCTGTATTTCCACTTTTACCAAGAGGGCTATCTGTGGATGCATCTTTCTCAGCTTTTACTTGACTGGTTTAACTTTTGGATCAACAGTGAGATAGTGAACTACTAGCTTAGGGTCTAGCCCTAGCATATCAGCATAAGTCCATGTAAAATTGATGGTTCTCTGTAAGAAGAATTTGTTAAGATTCCTGTGCTCTGTTTCTAATAGTGATGCTGCTAGGAATGTGGTCTTTGGATTTTGCTTTGTGCCAAGGTTTATCTCTATAGAATCTTCCACTAGGAGAGATGACTTTTCTTGATACTTAGATGGTAGGGGAAGGTCAAATCCTCCATCCTCAGGTGCCACGATTGGGTTTTCACCTTTTGATATGTCCTTTGTTTTTACTATTTTGTGATCAGGAGGTGCCACAGTGTGGTTTTCACCTAGAGATCTTTCTTTATTTTTACTTTTGCGACTGGAGGATTTGGCATTCTCACCAAAATAAGCTGTTGGCTCTAGTTCCATTACAAAACCTACTTTATGATCGCCAAGAGTGATACCTTCCTGAAGTCCCATGAACTCAGCTAAAGCTTCATCATTCTGAAATACATCTATAATAGGGGAGCCTTATTGGTCCCAATCGATAAGTTTAGGGTAGACAAGTGTTACATTCTGGGTTTTTGTAGTGGATGTTAGGGATATGGAGGATAGCATAAAAATGGAGGATTCTACAAATAGGTTGGTCAGATGGAGGGAAGAGTCATCGATGATATCCTCAGTAGATGTCGAATTAGTGGGAAAAGTTTCGGCCACCTCGTCGAGGATATACTCGATGTCCAAGGCGCATGGTACCTTCTTACCAAATCCTAAACCCTTCTTGTCTAGTTTCTTTGTCACAACAATGGGTTTCATAGTGCCTTGATTCTGTTTCCCAAGGCCACCCTTGCCTTTATAGCCCATGTGTTTGACTATCCTTAAGCCATTACCATATTGCTTGACTGGTATTGTGACTGGTCTTTCTCTTTATAGAGCCAAGAAGAAATGTCCTCAATAGTTTCCTTCTCCAATAACCATCCCTGTTGGAATTGGGTTAGAAATGCTGGGGGATGAATAGCTGCTTTTTTAGTTACTTTGGCAATGGGTGGTTGGCCATAAGATTTTGGAGATAAAGGCATCTGCCCTACACAACAAGATTTTGAGATATCATAAGTGCCAAAGCCTATATCGCGGATGTGAGGTTTGATTTCAGGAATAGGATTAGGTTCACTTGTAGAGGCTTGTGTCAGAGTTGTGGGATCAACATATAGTGGGGATTCAAGGGCTTTTGCATTGTTAGGCACTTGGTTGCAATTCTTATAGCTACCTTGCAAGACACGACATAATTCAAAAGGATTGGGGTCTCCTGGGATAGTGATCTCCATACCATTGTATGGGAACTTTAGAGACTGATGGTACGTGGAGGGAACAACTTTCATTGCATGGATCCATGGGCAGCCTAGGATAATGTTGTAAGGCAGCTCAATATCAAGGACTTGACACCTGGTTTCAAGCATGATAGGACCCAGTTGTATAGGCAAGTGGATAACACCTTCTGAACGGCATTCAACATCATCATACCCTTTGATTGTAATACTTTGATCATTGTTGACATGATCCTCATAGTATCCCAATTGCTTTAGTAATTTTAAAGAACAGATGTTGAGACCAACACCCCCATCTATGAGTATGCGTTTGATTTTGCGCTTATGTATGAGAACCTCAATATGAAGGGCATCATTGTGACACGGATCATGGGATGAGAGGTGTTTCTCAGAGAAGATCACATTGTAGGGTGAAGCAATGTTACCTACTATAGCTTGGAAATCCGTGACCACTATGTTGTTAGGAACCGAAGACTCTTGGAGGGATTTTTCTAGCACTACTCTATGTGCAGGTGATGACCGTAGAAGGTCCAAGATAGAGATCTGTGTTGGCATTTTCCCTAGATGTTTGATAAGATTATAATCAAATTGAGCTAGAAGACTGGGTGTAAGACCACGAATGGTGACACGACCACGATGAATTGTAACAGTGCAATCTGTAGTTTTGCCTTGGATTGTGAGGGTAGACACTCGACTCTCTTCAAAATGACCTATAATGGAATCAAAGGAAGTGGAAGCATGATTGATACCTTTACCTCTATCCTAAGGAGGAGGTGGACCATGATGAGGGAATGGTTCCTTGTACATGTTGAGGTCTTTGTTCGTGTATTGAGCTAGTGGATCATCTGAGATATATGGTTGCCTTCAATGAGATTTTGGATTAGGTGCTTGAGCTTCATGCACGATGCGGTTCTATGCCCTTTTCTCCTATGGAATTCACAGTATTCATTTTCTCTATACCGCGCAGTTTTGTAAATAGGTTCACCATAGGGGGAGCATCGGGTAAGGTGATGAGGCCTTTGTGTAAAATCTTTTGTACGACAGATTCTATGGGCTCTCCCAAGGGAGTGAATTGATGCCGCAGAGGGTAATCTTGTTGAGGCCGCTCTTGTTGTCATTGTTGTTGGTTTTGATAAGGTTGCCTTTGTTGTTGCTGTTGTTGAGGTGGAGCTTAACTTGGTTTGGAAAGCTGCAGTGGCATTTGCAAAGTTTGGACATGTTTAGAATCGACCACCCCATCATTGACCATGTTTTTGTTTTTGTTCCAATATTTGGGTTTATCGCTCAATTGTTGATGAGGAGCATTGTCTTTTGTTTCTTTGAAGATTTTTACCACACCTTTAACAATGAGGGCCTTTTTGATATTGATTCCCTTGTATGTGATTTCATCAAAGGTTGTAGCACTAAGAATTTGCAAATGGAAACCTAACTCTTGGTTGAGGTTCTGCACAGATATGCTAACCAGCTGTTTCTTAGGAATTTTGAAAGGGAATTTGCTAGCCATTTGTCTCCATCATTGAAGGAAAGAAATGAAATTTTCACCATTTTTCTATTTATTGTTGCATAGATTAGTCATGAAGATCTCATGCTCTGTGTTGTAAGAAAAATGGGTGGCAAATTTCTCTGCTAGTTCGTTAAAAGACTTGATACCTGTAGGTAAGTGTGAGAACCATTCTATAGCTTGACCTCCAAGACTGCGAGGAAAGAGGTGCATAAGATATGTGTCGTTATGTGAGACCTCGAAGCAAGCAAGATAGAATTCCCTAAGATGGTCTTTTGGGTCACCTTTTCCTTTGTATTTATCAAACTTAGGAATAGTGAAATTTTGAGGAAAAGGGATCATGGGTAATGACCGATCAAAAGGATAAGGACACACTTCCTCCAAAGAGAAGGTCTTCTTGGTGTGGCCAAACATAAGATCAGATAGCTGTTGTTGAACTTCCATGATTTTTAGCTCCATCACTGTGGGAGGGGTTGGAAACATCTCCTGTTGTCCTAGAAGTGGTTGTTGTTGCCCATACAGAAGATTGTAGTGTAAGCCATGAGCATTGGTATTATAAGGGTCGTAAGATTGGTTGGGGTCGTATGCATTGTACGTCGGGTTTAGATTGGGTTGGAATTGGATGTTTTGATTTGGAAGAGGTGGAGGTGGCGCTAGGTAAGAATATTGGCTTTGTGATGGTTGAAGAAAAGAATTGGTTTGAGGAAAGCTAAAGTGAGTTGGATTAGGTTGTGATGGCGGCACATAGCTTTGGGGAAGTTGAGGGTGGCTAGGCAATGTGTGAAATAAATTTAGTGCTGATGAACGTAGTGGAGGAGGGAGATAGGTAGAAGTGATTTGCGATGGTTGATTGGGGATGAGTGTAGAAGAATTTTGTGGTGGGGATTGCATGACTCTAATTGGTTGAGAGACATGAAGGTTTGATGATATGGGAGGTGGTATGTGTTGAGACCCTTGTTGCATGGCTACATAGTTGTTCCCTGAATTGTAATTTGGTGGGCAACCTATTGGTGAAGGAGTAACCAAAATTCCACTTGCGGTTGGTGTGGACACTTTAGGAGTTTGTTGTATATTTGATCGAGCTACGGTGGATTGTTTAGCTAGCTCTGCTTGACGTTGGAGAGTTTCTTGTTGATTTTTGTAGATCTCCATAGGAGTCAAAAGCAGTGAAATGGCCCTCTTTCCTGTTGGGTTTTGATAAAGGGGATTCTTAATCCTTCTTCCTTGTAAGCTTTGTTTAGGTAAAGGCGTGGTCACTATTGACATGGTTTGCACCACTTGTATGGTGCTTAGGGTGTTGTTTGTCTCCTTGAGATTGGATAAATCAAAATCTTAAGGTAATTTGGCTCCTTGCTCTGCTAGCAAGCGAAAGAAATGATCTTGGTTCTCACTAAGGATTTTGTCAAAGGCGGCTATAGCTCTAGGATCTTGTATGAATTCATCAAGATCTTGCCCATCTTCTTGAGAGATTGACCTATTTCAAAGTATTGGCTAGATCTGTAGTATAACCTTGTGGGACAAAATCCAGAGGAATGCCAGTGGTATAGTGAGGTGTACTTACCAAAGGGACCCTACCTTCTTGAGGAGTGACTTGATCAATAGTATATCCTTGTGGTACAAAATCTGGAGGCAAGCTGGTGGTATAGTGGGGTGTACTTACCAAAGGGACCTTACCCTCATGAGGAGTGCTAGGGTGGTCAAGGTGCGGTACGTTGGGAGAATTGGTAGATCTTTCCGCAGGTGTTCTAGGAGTAACCTTGGGAGTAATGTTGAGATGACTTGATTGCGGTGTGTGAGGAGGTGATTTGTGCTTCCTAGGGACAACTTGCTTAGACTTCATAGTTTGTTGGAGCCTAGTGGTTACCATGGAATACACTAGGATAAAAGGTAATGCTGGGATTATGCTTGTGTTTTGACAAAGACAAACTCTGATGCACAATTTACTAGACCAAAGGCACAGGACTGTGCAACCAAAAGCGTGCTACTATAATACCAAAGATGATGGATTGAGCTCCTAAAGGCGAGGTACTGCTATACGAAAGGTGAGCTATGGTGACCAAAAGTGAGCTACTGTTATACCAAGGGCGCTGAAGTAGGGTTGTCAGAGGTGAGGTACTGCTATACCAAAGGCATTGAAGTAGTGTCTGATGTTTTTTAAAGGCAATTTTGATAGATTTGGTTATGGTTCTGAATGGATTTATTTTTGGCAAGAGAAAACACAACAAACAAAGTTGGCAAATAAGGGACTGACACAATAGATAGTGTATGTTTGAGGCTTTACAAAAAAGCCCAATGTTTCCACAGGTATAAGACAATTGCAATCAATAACAAGCACTTTTTATCCCTAGAGACAAGGTTTCACTGCAGTAGATCAGCTCACAGCTTAATACTCCATCGATAAAAATATCATTCCATAAAGGTGTCAGATATTTTGTATCTTTGCGAGAGATGATAGGTAGGGATATCTCACCCTCCCCTTGGAAAGCTCAAGTAGGTCACAAGAGCTTTATGGCCAAGGGAATACTTTCTCTTCTCAAGGGAGCCAATGGTGAGTATCTTAAGGGCTTAAATCGATTCCCCTTGCACTGATGATTATCGCAATGTTCAGAGGTAGATCAAGTAGTCTCTATCTAGAATGGTTCTTAGTAACTTTGAGGGACCAACACCTTATGAGCAAAGTGACAAGCTACTAAAATCTTTAACCAATCCTACTAAGAGTATCAAACACTTCGCTCAATGTGAAAATCGTTTCCACAAAGAGCTAGTACACCTCTTTTCAGCTTGGCACCACAAGGTAACGCTGACGTCGGTTAGGACTTGGCTTTTGCCTTATCCCTCTTATATAGCGGTTCAAAGGAAAACTCCACTTAGGGTCACCCCTTTTGGATGAAACACAATCCAAAAGTAGGCCCTTCTAAAGGAAATACTGAAATGTAAGAGCAAGCACGTCAAACAAAGGTTCAATTATCCCATTATAAGAAAAATAAGGTGCAACTAAATTAGGCACACACACATTTGTAGTTGTCAATTGTCCCTTATGAAATTGAAGTGTTTGGCATTCATGTCCATTTTCCCTTTCAAAATTGAAGTGTTTTCACATACATGTCCATTGTCCCTTAAGAAAAGCAGTATGTTCCTAAGACTTAGATTACCAAAATGATTTGTTCAATTATCCCTTAAGAAGGCAATATGTTTCTAAGACTTAGTGAGATAAATCAAGATTTCTTCAATGCTCGTCCTGCATGAACATATTAGAAAAACCTTTTTGCTCTGTGTGAGTGATAAGAAGCTGCAACAAGTAAATTAGTTCCACAAAAACTCACAAGTTAGCAAAAATAAATCAATTTGACCAAAAGCGAGTTACTATCTTACCGCACGCGACTTACTGTGATACCAATAGCATCGCACTATGTTTCCAAACACGCGGTGATGCAGACCAGAAGTGACCCACTGTGCTATCAGAAGCACTAAATTAGAACCAGAAGCATGATACTGTGCTACCGGAAGCGCTATACTGTGTATCCAAAAGCATTGTTCTGTCTTAGATCCAAAAAAAGTTATACTTTGTCAAAATAACTAGGTTCAGATAGGATTTCATGATTAATCTAATGTTCTGAGAAGTAATATCTGCTAGATCTGTATCCTGAAATCAATCAAACTCAAAAAGGTGTCGCGAATAGATAGGTTAACTCAAATATCAAAAATACCCCTAAACAAGTCAGCTTAGGAAGTATTAAAAAGATAGTTTGAAAGACAAATAAAATAGTTTGCCAGACAAATCAAAGATATGTATATGAATAAAACCCTGCAAAAACACCAAGCAATGTCAGAAAACCTATTTTGCCGAAAACGCTTAACGATACTACCAAAAGCGTCAGTCTATGTTACCAGAAGCACCGCAGTATCGCCCAAGGGCGCTATACTATACCTCCAGGAGCGCTTTAGGATACTGCCAAAAGCAATTTTCTGTGTCTTTTGCACTGTTCTGTACTGTAACTTAAAAAAAATCAATTTCTCAAAGAAAAAGAGGGATTGGTGGGTCCCACTAGGCGTGCCAGAATGTGTATGAGGAAAATTGACTATGATAAACTAAACAAATCAAAAACCCAATAACATAAAGAGAACTGATCTAAATAAAAGCCAATACTAATAAATCAATGAAATATGAAAGCTTTTACCAAGATTTGTACTGTTCCCTTTGGATGAATGTGGATTGCTCAATAGTGTTGCGAAACCATGGTTGCAATAAGCAAGTAAAGTGCTCAAAGATCAATGTCAAAAGATTGTGAAGTTGCTCAATTGATGCGATATATGCTCAAAGCGCTATTAAGTATACCTGAGAATAAGTGATCGAAGAGGATTTATGAAGGAGATGAGGGGGGTTTATATAGGTTTCAACAGAGATTGATCAATGGTCTAGATAATTCAGAAGAATCAATGGAGGAGAACAGTTGAGGAATGTGCAACAAATAAGAAAAAGACAAGTGTTACACAAAAGTTATTTTATTTGAGTTAATCACTTTCTTTTATAAAGATAAGACATACTTTTCATAAATTAGAAAGTTTTTTTCTAATTTAAGAGAAATTAATAAAAACAAGGTTGAGTGAATAGATAACTCAACTTAAGATTTGCTTTTGCATGATTTGAGAGAAATTAAATAATAAATTATTTAATTTTGTGTGCATGGAGAAGAAGGCTTATTTTTAGAAGATTTGAAAGATATTTGAAGAATTTGAAGATAAGAAAGCAAATTAAATAAATAGATTTATTTAATTGTTGTGCATGATTTGAAAGAATAAATAAAATATTTGATTTATTTTATTTTTGGAGATTGAGAGGATTTAAATAAATTTGATTTGATTTATTCAAATTTGGAAGAATGAATTTGATTTAATTAAATAATTAGGAATTATTTGATTTAATTAAATAATTAGGAATTATTTAATTGTTTGGAAGAATTGAATTTGTGATGAATTAAATAAATAATGGGATTTATTTAATTAATGGAGACTTGAGATTTGGAAAGAGGATAATGATCTAATTAAATAATTGAAATTATTTAATTATGGAAGAATAATAGAGGAATTTACATTAATTAATTAAATAAAGAGAATTTATTCAATTAATGTCAAATTTTAGGAGTTTTGGAAGAATTTGATGAAATTAATTAAATAATTAGATTATTTAATTAACATTGAAATGTAGGTGATTAGAAGAATTAGATGAAATGCAAGTAGTGCGACGACTTGGTCATTTTAGGGTGTCTACAATTCCTCCTTGTAGGCCACTAGATAGGGCTTTAAGCATGTCATCAAGTAGGAGGAGGGGGCCAAGCCCATCATTACTACCCCTTATTTCCATCCAAAAAGGCATAAGGAGGAGATAAAGAAGGCCATTAGAGAGATACTTGATATGGGACATATCAAACCCAGTTCTAATCCATTCGCTTCTTCAGTAGTTTTGGTTAAGAAGAAGGTTGGAATAATGAGGATGTGTATTGATTACAAGGCTCTCCATAAGAAAACAATTAACAATAGGTACCCTATCCCTAGGATCAACAAGTTGATTGATGAGTTATATGGGTTAGTCTATTTTTCAAAGATTGATCTTCGATCAGTGTATCATCAAATTAGAGTTAGAGGACATTCATAAGACTACATTTAGATGCCACTATGGACACTATGAGTTTTTGGTTATTCTTTTTGGATTGACCAATGCACCTACTACATTTTATTTATGTATGAACTAGGTATTTAATAGGCGGTTGCAAAAATTTGTACTTGTCTTCTTTGATGACATTTTGATATATAGTAAAATGTGGGAGGATCACCTCAAAAATATTGATGAGGTCTTAGGATTCATGGAGACACAATCACTATATGCCAAAGCATCTAAGTACAAATTTGGGATGACATAAATTCTATATTTGGGGCATGTGATCACTACAGAGGGAGTCAAAGTAGATATGGATAAGATTTGGGCCATCTTGGATTGACCACCACCTAAGACATTGTCCCATTTGAGGGGATTCTTTGTTTTGTGTAGTTATTACAAGAGATTTTTTAGGGGTTTTTCATAGCTGGCAGTACCCTAAATAGACTTGACCAAGAAGGGGTCTTTCATCTAGACAAATGTAGCACAAAAAACATTTGACAAGCTCAAAGAGGTAATGAATTTGTGTCTAGTTTTAGCATTGCAAGATTTTTCTCATCCCTTTGTGTTGGAGTGTGATGCTTCTAGCAAGGGAATTAGAGATATCCTAATTTAGAATGAACATCCTATTTCTTTTGAGAGTAGGAAGCTCAAAGCTATAGAAATAAGATTCTCCATCTATGATAAGGAGATGTTAGCCATTATGCATGTATTGGCCCTAAATTTAGACAATACATGGTAAGGGGTAAATTTATGGTAAGGACAGATCATAACAACTTGAAACACTTCCTCAACCAGAAGGAATTAAATGAAAGGAAACAAATGTAGGTAAGCAAACTTTATGCCTATGATTTTGATATTGAGTATGCTAAGGGAAAAAGGAATGTAGTTGCAAATGCCTTATCTAGGAAGCCTACATCATGCTCAATGTTAAAGATTTTAGTAGATTGGAAGGCTCATCTCTTGGTTGAATATTCCAAGAATACTTTTTCTTGTGATGTCATGGAAGGGATGGTGTAGGATGATAGGTACAAGGTTATGGATGATCTCATCCTATACAAGGACAAAATTTACCTTGTTCCAAAATCCAATATGAAGGAAAAGATATTGAAATATGTCCATGATACACCTTTAGTAGGATACCTTGTTACTTTAAGACCTAAAAATAGATTAGGGGGAGATTCAAATGGAAGCGAATCAAAGATGACATCTTAAGGCATGTTAGGGAGTGTCTAAGTTGTCAACAGAGTAAGTCAAGACATACTTTTCCAGCGGAATTATTTCAACCCCTACCTATTCAAGAACAAAAATGGGAGAGCATATCAATGAATTTCATGACTAGTCTTCCATAACTATAGAGTTTAAGGCACCTCAAGTTGCAGAGTTATTTTTTAGAGAGATGTTTATACTCCATGGTCTACCCAAGAATATTGTTAGTGATCATGATAGTAGGTTTCTTAGTATGTTTTGGTAGGATATTTTTATATTGAAAGCTACTGATTTGACTCCGAGCACTAGCTATTACCTACAGACAAGTGGACAAACTAAGATTGTTAACAAGTGGGTAGAAGGATACCCAAGGAACTATGTAGAAAGACAATAAAAGGCTTGGATCATGTGGTTATATTTGGGTGAGCACTACTACAATACCACCCATCACAGGTCTATCGACATGACTCCTTTTAGAGATTTGTATGGATATATGATGTCACATATTTTGTAGATTTAGTCACTGCTAATAATAGGGTTTCAAAAGCCAAGGACTAGGTAGATAGGAGAGTCAAGATATTCTAAAATCACTTAAAGATAATCTCTTGCAAGATCAAAACTAGTAGAAGATCCATGCATATAGACATAGATTGGAGAGATATCTTGAGGTTGGTGACTTGGTTTTATTGTGGTTGTAGCCCTACTCCAGTAGTATTCTTTGAAGAAGAGTGGAGTAGAGAAGCTGAAGCCATGGTTTTATGGTCCATACAGGTTGTGAGGAGGATAGGAGAGGTTGCCTATGAGTTAGAGATGCTAGAACACAATAATATCCACAACGTATTTCATATTTCATGCCTCAAAAAGGTACTTAGGCAACATATTTCACCTTCTCCTAAGCTTTCACCTTCTCTTGAGCTTCCACCTTTGGATGAGGAAGGTGAATTGATTTTGGTACCTGAAGCTATTCTAGATGTAGGGAGAGGAGATTGAGAAGAAGAAGCATCAAATACTATTTGATTCATTGGAAGGATTTGCCTCTAGAAGATGTTACTTAGGAAGGAGAACAGGTACTTCAACATCCAAATTTTTAATTGCTTGAGGACAAGCAATTTTAGAAAGGGAGAATTGTAATGTCCCCTTCACAAGCATGAGTATTTGGAAAAGACCCTTAGCCTATTATAATTCTCATAGGCTAATTGGGATTATGGTAAGGGAATAATTAATTAATTAAATTAAGTTGTCTAAAATAAAATTTTTATAGGTAACTTATATTTAATTAATTCTTTTATTAAAGTTGGATAGTTTATATTAAATTGACTTATTTCGTGGCCCAAAAAGCAAATTTAAATTAAAGTCACTTTATGAGGGAAATAAAAATATTATTTCTCAAATATTCTAAAAGGGAGTATATAAGGAGGATGTGAGAAGATAAATTCATATTCTTAGTATTTGTGAGGCCTACCCTTGTTGGAGATCTTGATTTCCTTGATAGACTTGTTATCTCTTGTTTTCATATGGTTATTGGATATTATCTGTGGACTCCTAATCCTATTTATTTGACATTTGGTATCAGAGCCCAAGTTTCAACATTGGGGACTTTGGGAACATGTGTTTTCCATGCGTTGTGATTAAATGTGCCACCTTGTTAATGCAGGGTGCCACCTAGGACCAGGAAAGGATGCTTTCATGTCAATTCTTCTAGTGAGGCTCATTCTCGAGCCACACAATCCACATCACCATCAGCTTCTTGAAACCAAGATGCACCACCTAATATAGGACCACTGATTATTCAAGCACTTTAGGCCTTGATTCAGGTGCCACCTAATAGGCTACCACCCTTAGCAGAGGGACCATGGGTAGAGGAGCAACTGACATCCATAGAGGAGTGTACTTCAACATGGAGAGAGTGGAGCAGGAGTCCTCCACATGTTAGGGGGAGCATGTAGATGAGGTAGTTGTGGAGTCAGTCCACTTCGACCCATTATAGGTGAGATGATAGTAGGATGTTTGAATTGTAGTGCGAGGCTCCTTTGATGCAGGAGATTAGATTAGAGAGTTGCTTCAATTGTAGCCTCCTAATTTTTCTAGAGCTACTAATGGAGTTGAGGTAGAGGCTCGGCTCCTTAGCTTAGACCAGTGCTTTGGGTGGCACACTTATGAGAGCAAGCTAGAAACCTATGTTTCCATTCATCTATTATGAGACACCACATCCATTTGGTGGCACACTAAGGAGCAAAATCACCTCCTACAATAGA
Source organism: Cunninghamia lanceolata (assembly GCA_027924645.1). Taxonomy (NCBI): domain Eukaryota; kingdom Viridiplantae; phylum Streptophyta; class Pinopsida; order Cupressales; family Cupressaceae; genus Cunninghamia; species Cunninghamia lanceolata. The sequence goes on along the minus strand of BSBN01001040.1, from coordinate 667,955 downwards.
TACTCTATCATGGAGTACCTTTCTAGAGCACTTTAGAGTGTGATATCTCTCAAAGCATTATCATCATCAACACATATAGATGAGTTCCATTACATGCAACAGTGAGGTCTCATGGTGGCACAATATGAGAGTCAATTTTTAGAGCTACTGTAATACGTTGAGTATTTACAAGATGAGAAGCTTCTTTTCAATTGATTCATTAGAGGCTTGAATGTTAGGATTTCAAGGCCTATACATATGGCTAACCCACAAACCTTATGTAAAGCCACCAAGAAGGCTTATATTCAGTGATATCTTTAAGAAACCCCCCCTAACAAAACCCATAAAATCTTGGTGAATCGTAGCTAGAGGCAGTAATTTTTGTGATAAATATATGCCTTTTTTGGGGGAAAAAAATAATTTCATTTGCAATTTTTTCAAATTTCTCCACTTTGGTGATTTTAGTTGGAGAATTATAGATAGATTTGAAAAAATAAATAATTTCATTGGTGAATTATACTTGTATTCAAAAAAATAAAATAAATTCGGTGGTAAATTATATAAATATTCAAAAATATAAAATTGATTATTTGGTACATTTACTGGAAAGTTTTTGAAAAATCATAATGTGGTTGGTGAAAATATCAAATGCTAAGTGACAATGATTAAGTTATTTGAAAAATTTATAGCTTTAAAAAGATTTACATTTATAGCGTCAGATGTTTGCAAATCAACAACATAAGTTCTATTTTGGGCTGAAGTTTTGACACACCCAAATTTCTACATAAAGTCTCTAGAATAGAGACAAGTGTCAATAGGTGAACGGTCCAAATTAACAAAAATTATTAGATAATAAAACAAAAATTCATAAGGATGACTAGAATTACAATTTACATCGATGTAATTATAATATTATAATATTTTTTTATCATCAAATGATAGTAAATCGACAACATAACTTCTATTTCAAGTCAAAGTTCTAACACACCCAAATTTCTACATAAAGTATCTAGAATAGAGACAAGTGTCAATGAGTGAATGATATAGATTAACTTTTTTTTACATATATTCTGAATTATGATACTTACAAAATTAACCAATGGCTATAATCATAAATAATAAAAGTTCCAGAATTATCTTATTAATGAAAAATAATAGATAATAAGAAAAAAATTTAAAAGGATGACAACAATTGCAATTTACATCGATAACCCATATTATAATATTATATTAAACAAAAGAGTTTACATAGGATTTTTTAGATAGCCCTAAGCCAAGGTGTCCTAACACAGACCTTGGATAAAGGCATACGTAGAAAAGAGAAAATTCAAAAGATGCAAAATTTTTGAAAAATGAAAACAAAGTTGTTAGTGGCCACCATTAATTTGTCCCCTAACAACTGCCACTTGTAGAAGAAAAGATGTAGAATAAATAATCAACCTTCCCCTTCTTAATAAGTAGTCACATAAATCATTATGTATAATAAGGCCTTGGCAAAGTGTTCCAACGAGCCTCTAACAAGTGTCTTTCTTATCTCCTTAAGAATGCACTTAGTTGTAGTTGAGTGCTCTAACACATGTAAAGGGAAAATTCCAACCTTATCCCATGGTTTGGCATCACAGTCGTAACCATTTAAAGCTAAGTCAAGCTTATCCCCAGGGATAAGAGATTCATGAATCATTACCTTCCCGATCATCTTCACTAGACTTGGGTCATCAAGTAGGTCCATTAAATTTGACAAAAACGTACAGACGATGTCGTTGAAAACATTTTTTGAGGATATTCTAAAAGACCATCACAACCAATAATATCTTGAACAACATTGTCAACCAGGAGGGAGTCAATCAAAAATACCTTCCCTAGTTTCTACTGCTCAAATATAGCCAAATCGACCATTTCCCACTTGATGGGCAAGAGAGAAACATGACAAGAGATCAACTAAATCATCTTGATCAATAATCACCTCGAATGAAAATAGAAACGACCAACAAAGAAGGAATATGCCAATAAATTTATAGAAGATGGTATATTTATTGTCTGAGAATGCAAAAGTTCCACATCACCTCACAACATTTATTGCATTTGCAATGAACTAGAAGATCAAACTATTAGTCAATCCTAATCTTGATTGGGATCAATTGGAAATAATGTTGCACAATTGATAGGACAGACTACGGTACCTTTATCATTAATTAGTTATCCTCTACAATAAAATCCATCGTACACCAAATTGTGATACTTTGAAATCCAAGCGACAAACCAACTTAGATCAACCAATGCCAATTTAGTTTATTAATGATTACATTATAGGTCACAACGGAGTCAATTTAATGTAGTTTCTTGTCATTAGTCATTTTCTTGATACTACATATATAGATCTTTATTATTATTTGTTGTTTCAACCTTGGTTGAATCATTTGTACACGTGTTTCACAAGTATGTGTTTACTCCTTGTCTTGGAAAAATTAGAAAATAGGTGAAGTCAGGTTAAAAGGTTAACTTGTTGAAGTGCAAATTTGAAATTCAACTTAGACTAGTAACTTGCATTATCGAGCATCAGACAGTAGAAGACTCGATAAACTGTAAAAGTTAAAAGTAATGGCTTTCATTACGATAGCTATGAGAAGAAAGTAAGTTACCAAGTACTTTTTTGTGTTCATTCATGATTTTGGATTTAACTATGTGATATTGGTGATTTTTGGTATCATCTACTTTTTTCATTTTCTCTTGTCGTTTTGAGCTTCAGCTCTCTACCCTTTTTGAATTAGGAATTTATATGAATATTAAAAAAAGAGTTTAAAGATGTAGAACCTATTGAACACAAGGAATACTGAGAGGGGAGTGAATCAGTATTCTATAAAACCATTCCTTCACATACTCTTTAGCCCATTTACCAAATTCAATAACATGAAAGAAAAATAAACATAGAAAGAGCAACCATAAAGTCATAACACATAGACACCAGGATTTTTACATGGAAAACCCAAAAAGGGAAAAACCACGGTGAGTGTTAGCTCACAATATATTATAATCAGTTACAAGATATTTCACATAAATGCTCATTGTAGGTGGAATCATTGTCCAAGTGGACTCACTACCCACTAAGAAAGAAAGATAGAAGAGAAGAGAGAATGGTTCATCGCCAATAAATAACTATTACAAATACATCTATTGAATGTTGAAATACAGCTCCATTGATAGCTCAAAATACAATTTCAAAGCTCTTCATAATGACTACTCCGTTTCTCTGCTCTACTCACATATACTCTATTATTTTGTCCTCTACACTCTCACTACACTTTTCAAATCACAAAAATGGTGTTAGATCACATACACACAAAATCAATAATGCATCGCATCACTTAACATTGAAATCCATCAAGTATTTATATCCGCAACAAGATCTAACTAAAAACTGGGTTGGCTTGCTAGAAATAAAATGTGTTCACAAACAGTTATACTTTGTCGGCTTGAATTCTTTTCACAGGAAGTCATTTGTACCAATGCAATCCTTCAAGAACCTTCATATAGGTATGGACCTATTATAGAACCAATTAGAATGATGATCCAAATAGTATATCTTTATCGCATATCAATCAAACTTGTATGTTGGCTTCATCCTTAAGTATATACTTGTCCACATCTACTATCATACCACAAATTCTAATGTGGACCACATGGGACTCTAAAATTCATATCAAAAACTCATTATGCATCACCCAACATACCTTCAGAAGGAGTCATGATATTCTTATGTGGCAAAGTGTGGATCTCTGAACTACTGTCTCTGCCACTGTCAGATATTGTCAACCTAAATGCTGATACTTGGGAGCTTATGGAAGATCATCCAGTGAACCTCATACTCTACAAATATGGAATTAGATACTCCTAACATGTATTTTCAACAAATCCAAATTGTAAATCGAAACAACCAATAATGGACAAATCTAGAGTAAGATACTTAGGTATTTTGCACTGTTCATGACTGAACTCTGTTAACCCAGACTTAAGCAATTCAAAGTGTAGCTTCCAGAGATTGCTAGGAAATGATACTTGGAATATAATATCATCAAACAACTATATGTAACATACCAAAACCACATACCAGGGTCTGCATCTGCGAAGGAATACCAACCAATTGTCTATCACTAACTCAGTAAGCTACCAATACTTAGTCAATTTGACTAAGTCATTCTTTCCAAACCAAAAATGTTATACAAAACTTGTCTCAAGACCTATTCCCAAACATATCTAACTGTTTCCATTAGTGACAACACCATATCACAATCATACCAATAGTGTCTCTTGACCATGTTGCCAACAATCTCCCCCTTTGGCATTGATGACAACACTTAATGAAAAAATGTTCATACTGCTCCCCCTTACTATGTACATCCATTTTTTCTTCTCCCTCTTAGGTATTTAGCTATTTTTCATTGGTTTTTCTTCTCTCCCTTTGACATCAATGGCAAAGGTGTATGTACAAGTGACGAAATTGTATCAAAATTTAAAAACTATTATACTTGGTCACATATGTACAAGTGCAATCACATACCTTACTTACTATAGGTAGAAAGGATGTCTGTGCATATAGTTTTTAGTTGAGAAATCTCCCCATCCCATTGGGCCTTAACCTTGCTCAAAATCTAAATGTTCTCATTCACTTGGAACACCTTTTCCCCTACTTTATCTACAGTGGCAAGAACTCTAGTTATTGCTTTTATCTTTACTGCCTCAGCTACTAGATTAGTCATAGAATCAATCTTAGAACCTATTATCTCTCTAATCTGACACATTCTACTTTTAATGGCCTCTTTCTGATTCAACAGACTGCTTATGTTTACATGAATACCTTCAATTTCTTCTTTCTTGTTGTTGATGGAATCAGATGCTGGATCATATGTTTCTAACAATTTTAGCAGTTGAAGTTCCATGGCATCTATTTTCTCCTTTATTTCTTTTGTAGTTTCTGGCCATGTTAGAAAAAAAATTTATGTCGTTGGCTTCTTTGATAGCACTATCTACATTCATAATGCTATTATCCAACAAAATTCTATCTTGAGCTAACTTATTCTTCAGCTCAATTAGTCTTTTATCATTAATTTATGCTCTAGCCATTTTACCTGCAGCCTTTTCAAAAGACTCAAAATATGAACTTACATAGTTTATTAGCCTTTTGAATTGTTCAATGGGGGCTAGAGATGTGTCCTTCTGCAGTCCAAGCATCAATTTTTCTAAAACGCCAGATGCCTATCAATAATCTCACTATCTTGAATGTGGGACTTCAACATTTCTTCTTGAGCCTTGGCTTGGAAAATTGTCTCTAATTTATTCTTCTGAAGAGGTGACATGGAAGCTAAGTTGATTAGCCCTTGTAGCAAATCAGGTGTATCCAAAAACTGAGCTTCTTGCTGCTTCTCCAAGAATTCTCTAACTAAATCAATAGGATCTTGTGTGGCGGTAGCAATGTCTCTTACCATGTCATGAGACACTTCTTCCTCTTTAGTCTTCTCTAGAGGTTCTTGGTCCATAGATTCTTGCTTATTGGTTTTATGTTTCAAAGCAGGGCTAGCCTTAGCTTGTTCATCAACCAGATTTCCCTGATCATCAGTTTCATTTTGCTCTAGAGGGGCTTCTATATTCTCAGGAGTTTTGTCCTCTTCTTTCTCTTTCATCTCTTCATCTCTTCATGGGTTTACCGGAGGAGTTGTCTTTGTTTGATTCAAGCCCCATTTTGAGCTGACTTCCGGAAGAGAAGTATCATCACCAACATTGAGTTCTTCCTTGTCATAAATTGTTGGGATGTTAAGCTCTATTAGGACATAAAGATTTACTTTTTCTATGTCCTCTACCAATTTCTCTGTGTCTCTAGAAATCAAAATGTTGTTTCTTGTCTTTATCTCAAACTTTTTACCAAGTATCATGGTGACCTTATTTTTCTCTTCAATAGTTATATCCAGATAGAACTTTATTACTACATGTTCTCTTAACTCTAAATCTTTTGTCATTATTGCTTCCTTTCTAGCAGACATAATGTTGCCCAAGCTATTTGGTAGGTCAGTAATCACTTCAAGGAGAGCCTTGTTGAACATCTCCAAAACTCTAATCATTGCACTTTCAATGATGCCTTTATCTGCATCATTGTACTCATCATATAGTTCAACTATAGGCTTAAGGTTACCATGAGTTGCCATAGCATTTAGAGTATCTTCTAAAGTTATTGTGGTCTTCATTTCTTGGGGCTCTATTTTCCTTGACTTTTTCTTGCTTATGCCCTTACCAGAGGGCTTGTCATGTATGCTTCCGAAGACTTCACTAGCCTTAGCCTTCATTTTCTCTATTTCTTCATCTGTTTCAGTCTCCTCTTCATCAACTCCAACACTCACATACATCCTCTTGCCCTTGGTTTTATTTCTTTTATGCCCTTCACCAGTGGATTTCTTTGTAGATGCTTCCACACTCTCTGAGGGAGTGGGACCAGAGGACTTAGATGCAATTTTAATAGAGGTTGAACCTCTTGTTCTCCTCTTTTGTACTGTAGGCTTCTCTAATTTTTTCTCAAGATCTTTTGGAGCCTTTTTCAATTCATCTTGCTTCTTTTCTCTATCAGCCCTTGTTGCTTCTAACTTTGCTCTTACTTTTCTAATTTGTTCTTTAGTAAACCCCTTGCTCTAGGCATATTCATCTACCATTTTCCTAGCCTTCTTTACACTTTTAGGCTTTCTCAATTCAACATGTACTTTGACTAAGATTTCCTCATACGTTCCAAATCTTTCCTCAGTGGTGTCCTTGGGTTTGCTCAACATGAGCTCAGCTGAGCCAATCAATACATCCTCAGTTACTTCATATCCCATAGAAGGGACCCATATTGTTCTTGGATCTATAACTACCATTACACATAGATCTTTATTCACAATAAAACATGTCATCTTTGTACTTCTCCACTATTGTTTTAGGTATACGTTCCCTAGATTGCATGATCTTCTGAAAGTTTTTGAAGTAGCCCCACAGGGCTTCATTCTATAAATTGTGAATGCCTGAGCTATTCAAATGATTTCTAATTTTTATGGCAATAGGTTTGTTATCAAACCAGATCAAATTCTTCATTCTGGGCAATTCTTTCATAAAATAGAAGAATATGCAAATGATGGACGTACTATATTTGAAGGGATATTTTGACTCTTTGGTCTTCTTTAGGTTTTCCATCAACTATTGTCAGAGCAACTCACAGAGGTTGTAGTCAATGTTCTTCTTAACCATCTCATATGTAGTGTGGATGGTGGTACTAGAGATAGAGTTCTCCTAGTTGGTGAAATATATCTTATATCCTACCACCATAGATGCAAATCTCACTGCATGGTCTTCTATAGAGTTCATTGTCAATGCCCTTTTGTTGAATTAAGCACCAGTTTCCTCTATTATAGTGTTATTCTTCATAGCCTTCAGCATGGGCACATTTCCAGTGGAGTTTAATCTTGTTACAACCCTTATTGGTTCCTTTGTGATCATGAAGGGTGTTTCAAGCCACATAAATTCATCTTGAATCCTGCTAAGCACATACCAGATCTATTAATCCTCTACAAACGTTGTGAAGTCTAGATATTGTATAAATTTCTTCTCCACCAATGCCTTGTATTCTTCCTTCAATTCAAAATCATCACCGCTCAGATGCTTCAGATACAGATCCATAAGTTTGCAATCATTATGTTCTTCTAGGGCAACATGGATGTATGCCCTAATATCTTCTTCATGCATTACGCCATATGGCACTTCTGAGAATGACCACTAGGGTCAACTTCCATTGATTTGAAAGGATTTTTTTTAAAATTTTCATTGGGGCCTTTCTTTGATGTCTATTACTTGTGGGGTCAACATGATTCTACAATAATTTAAACAATTTCATAGAGAAGTTTCAACTGTAAATACCATCGAATTAGGGTTTCTTCACTTTGAATTGCTAGAAATCACTAAAGTTGCTTAGGGTTTAGCTCCTGATCTTCTTGAAAGATTGAAAAGTTGATTGCAAAATGATTATTCCTTTGAATGCGAGCCTTTTATCCTTTATTTGCCAAAACTTAATCACCATAAATGCCAATTTTCAAAAAGTTGTCAAACATAGTCGATGAAGATTGTTCCGCAATGCACCACAATAGACCTTTTTTCTGCCGGTAACTTCTTCAAAAGATTCATCAAATAGCTCATTAACTCATATCCTCGTGCTAGATCTCAACATAAACTATCTGGCTAGGGGATCAAAATTTTCAATGAAAGCTCCTCCTGAGCCAGAGTTCCCAATTTACTTCTCAGAGGAAGTATTTGCACTAGAGGCTAGTGCAGACCCAACCTTGACCTCATTTACATCCTTCTTAATCTAGATTTTTCTTATTTCATTCTTGGTTTCTAATGGATCAACCTTGTTCTTTCCTTTATCTTCCCTCTACTCTATTTTCCTCTTTTCTATAGGATTATTTATTTTCACATTCCTGCTTCTACATAATTTTGCAATGTGTCCAGCTTTATTGCAATTGTAGAAAACAACATTCCTCTGTTCTTGGTTCCTTCAATTGATTGGATTTATTCTTGATTTGCATTGGTTAGCCATAGGCCCAAATCTATTGCATGCAAAGCATTTTCCATTGAAAATTTGAGTATTCCTTCCATTGTTGAAACCATTCCTTATCTGACGTCTACATTCATTTACTCTATGACCAATTCTCTTTCAATTGAAACACTGACCAGAGAATGATGGGACATTTTGATTCATTCTTTTCCTACACTGGGTAGCCTTATCACCAAACTTATTACAATTAAAACAATAGCCATTAAAAGATGGGTACCTTTGAGCATTTGGTTGTCTGACCGGAGGTCTTCTAGGTCCGTTTCTCTAATTCTGAACCTGGTTGCCTTTGTCTCTCTTCATCTCAGTGTTAACTTGTCCTGATTTAGAACTTTCTCCTCTTTCAAATCTTAAACCTTTCTTATCATCTAGACTTTTTTAACTATCAATCAACTCATCAAGCTTTGCAGAGCTTACTTTGAACTTTTCTTTGTAACTATTAGCTATTTGCAGATCATGTTTTAGAATCACACAATCTTTTGCCAACTTTTCACATTCCTCATACTTGACTTTCACAACTTGATTTAAAAGCTCCTCAACATTTGCTTTCTCTTCAATCAATATTGATAAACTATTTAGGGTTTCATTTACTGCTTTCAATTGTTCACTTAGCTCTTTGTTCCTTTCCATGGATTTCTTGACTTTCTCTCTTAGCTTCAAGATACATTCATTAGCTTCCTTGACATTCTCCTTCAGATCCCGTATATCTACTTCAAACTTATCAAGATCTTCAAGAGTAATTTTTAGTTCTTCATTGCTGATATATATGCAATCATCAATTGTAACACTACCTGGATGAATTTATTCTAGAGGAGTAGGATATCTTCTAGCTGCCATGTGTTCACTTTCCTAGATCTTCCTCAAGCTATTAGACTTCTTCCAAGGAACCTTGCTTTGATAACAATTGTTGAACACAAGGAATACTGAGAGGGGGGGTGAATCAATATTCTATAAAACAATTCCTTCACAGACTCTTTAGCCCATTTACTAAATTCAATAACATGAAAGAAAAATAAACATACAAAAGAGCAACCATAAAGTCATAACACATAGACACCAAGATTTTTATGTGGAAAACCCAAAAAGGGAAAAACCATGGTGAGTGTTAGATCACAATATATTATAACCAGTTATAAGATATTCCACAGAAATGCTCACTGCAAGTGGACTCACTGCCCACTGAGAAAGAAAGATAGAAGAGAAGAGAGAATGGCTCACTGCCAATAAAGAACTATTATAAATGCATCTATTGAATGCTAGAATATAGTTCCATTGATATGTCAAAATATAGTTTCAAATCTCTTCATAATGACTTCTCTGTTTCTCTGCTTTGCTCACATATACTCTCTTCTATTGTCCTCTGCACTCTCACTACACTTTTTAGATCACAAAAATGGTGTTAGATAACATACACATGAACTCAATAATGCATCTCATCACTTAACATTGAAATACATCAAGTATTTATATCCGCAACAAGATCTAACTCAAAATTGGGTTGGCATGCCAGAAATGAAACATGTACATAAAAAGTTATACTCTGTCGGCTTGAATTCTTTTCATAGGAAGTTATGCGGACCAATGCAATCCTCCAAGAACCTTCATATAGGTATGGACTATTGAAATGCACTGGACAACTAAGAGGGGGGGTGAATCAATTGTCCCTAAAACTTTGAACAATTATGAACATCAACTCTTCAAACACTTATTTACTGTTCAAATTTAACAATGAAAGCATGAAACAAGAAGCTCAACACCAGAACATAATCAACACATGAGACACCTAATTTTTATGTGGAAAACCCTATAAGGGAAAAACCACGGTGGGTGTTAGCCCACAAGATATATAAGTTATAGCAATACCAAAAAACAAAGGCTCACTACCCGAATTGCTCACTGCAAATGTTGAGGTTCACTGCCAAGGATGGCTCATTGCCAAGAGGTGGCTCACTGCCAAAAGATGGTGAACTGATTTGGTAGCATCTACTCTATGCCTGGGTTCAGTTCCATTGAAGCACAACATAACTTCTCTACTCTTCTCTTCTACACCTTTGCACTTATCTCTTCATTTTTGCCCTCACTCTCTTTTTGTAATTACATTACAAGTATTTATACAAGTCTTCAACCTTGGAATGTACATCAAGGTCGGCAATACATTCATCAACCGTTGGAATAATCTCCAAGGTTAGCATTACAAAAACATACATAGAAATAGGTTTGGACCTAATACAAAAATTAGCTAAGGGAAAGATGTAAAGATGTATGTTGATCATGCCATGGCTTAGCTGGGACTCAAACACAATCCTTCATGCCATGACATGCTTCTACAATCTTCAAGGCATCTTTGCAAATAGTGAAATCAACCAAGTCGGCCAAGACTAGTGAGAACACTAGGTCTACTAAGAACATTCTTCATCCACGATCTAATTTTCTCTTTGTGGACCAATCCAAGGGTAGGAACATGATTATGAGACATCCACAAGCACATTGAGATCATCAGGAACAACCACACAAATTCTAACAAATCTATCAAGAAGATTCTTCAAAATGGAGCACATAAACACCACTACTAGCTACTGTCATAAGGAAAAGATCGCTTGTAGACCCCCAGATCACGAACCATTAGAATTGAAGGCACATAACATCATATTAGACTAAACTCTAGAATTGCAAACAAAAATACTTCAATGTGGAGGAATGTGGAGTATAACACTTTCTCCCTGTCACCATCAAACATACAGAAAAGCAATTTTCACTCTGGTGAACATAGCTCACTCAAATCTTCATAATAAAGGCTCAAACTTGGAATATAGCATCTTTAGACATGCCTCTAAAATTTCAATCCACAGTCAAAGATATTCATTCTACTGGAAATGCGGAGCAATCTACCAAACTATTCTTCAGTAAACAAAGATACTCTTCCATACACTGTTTCCACCAGAGGAGCAAATTTTCTCAATATCCTCAATATCAAGCTTTCCAGCACTTACTTAGGCATCTAACTCATTACAAGCAAGAAAAAAAACAAGAGCACAGTTGACATGGATGACAACACTGAATGTTGACATCAATGACAACACTGATTAGGCACATACTTGCAACAATCTCGCCCTTTGTCATTGATGGCAACATATGATGTGAAAAATTGAATAGACCATTAAGAGAAGATTCTCCCCCTTTCTCTTTACACATCTGCATTCCTTCTCCCCTTGAGTTTTTCACATGATTTGTCTCCCCCTTTGACATCAATGGAAAAGGGCACATACTTGCACTATTCTTAACTGTTATGAATAATCCCTCTTAGGAGTGTACTTCAAGCTATATCAATTCTTATTTCAGAGAACCTTAGTATTTACACTAATACTTCTAGAGTAACATATCTTGTCTTCTCAAAGCTTTAGACTGGATTTGGCACAAATTAAGGTATGACATCCAATCACATCTTTTTATCAACCTTCATGTCAGCTTATGAAAACAATGCATATTTTGACAGTATATCAATGAAAACATATAGATCTAATATTTTCCTTGGATCAGTATTCATTTGTATCTTTTCCTATCAATAGTTACTACTACCAGCTTCAGAGAGACATCTATTATTGGTCTGGGTGAAACAATACATTCTTATCTGCAGATATAGGGACATATTCCCAAGTCTAGTTTTATGTTCTACATAGTAGGCTTCTTGCTTTTGTACAAGCTCTTCCTTTATCCTTGACTTAGACCTTTGTTGCAAATCCTTGATCTTATCTTTTTGTGCTGAGGTATCAGTAGCAATCCTTTGGCAGGCGAAAAAGATTTTCAATAATACTCCCCTGAGCCAAAGCTTTAGTCTCAGTTTCTAGAGTGAAAATCTACACTAGATACATGTGCAAATACATCCTTAATCTTTGACACATCCTTCTTTACCCAAATCTTATCTATCTCCTTTCTGATGTCTGCTAGATTAATCTTTTCCACTAGATTATTTAACTCTGCTTGATTTGCCTTCTTCATGTTCTTGCTTCTGCAAGATTTAGCAACATGTCCAGGTCTGTTGCAATTGAAGCACACAATATTCCTCTACCCATCATTCATTATGGATCTGCATTGGTTGGCTCTATGTCCAATTCCATTATATGTATGACAGTACTCATTGAAGGAGTTTACCATTCCTTTCTTGCACCCATTTGTTCTATGACCAAACCTTTTGCATGCAAAGCACTTTCCATTAAGAGATTGAGTTTTTCTTATATTGTTGAAGCCATTCCTTGTCATACTCCTACATTCACTTGCTATGTGACCAATTCTTTTACAATTGAAACATTGACCAGAGAAAGATGGAACAACTTGATTCATTCTACTTCTACATTGAGTAGCTCTGTGGCCAAATTTACTACATGAATGACAATAACCATTGAAATATGGATACCTTTGTGCATTTGGTTGCCTGACTGGAGGTCTTTTTGATCTATTCCTTTGATCCTAAATCTGTTTGCCTTTATCCTCCTTGATCTTAGAATTCTTTTCTTGATCTGTTCAATAACTTTCATCTTTCTCAGGTCCTATACTGTTTCTGTCATCAGGATTTTTCTAACTTGCTTCAGTCATTAGTCTATCAAATCTGGCTGTACTTACACTAAATTTGTCTTGTTGAACCCATGCATGTTTCAGATCCACAACTTCTTCAAGCTTTATGCAATCATTTGTTTTGTTTTTCAAGCATTCTTCAATTTTTGTTTTATCTTCATTTGCTAATTTCAAATCTTCACCATTTTCTTCAAGTCTTTGCTTAAGATCCTTGATTTTCCTTTTTAACTATTTGATGTATTCATTTGCTTCTATTATATTGACTTTTAAGTCCATGTTTTCTTCTTCAAATTTCTCAAGATTTTGAAGAGAAATTTTGGATTCTTCACTATAAGTGGATAGATATTCATCTTGAGAGGAATTTATATTGTTGCGGGCTTTAGTCATCAATTTAGATTCAACATTGGCAATCAAACACCAATTCATTTGTCCTTTTACTTTATACTGGTGATTTTTCTTCATTTTCTTCTCCTTAGTATCATCTTCTTCTTTGGTAAATACCTTTTCCCTTTTTGTATTGTAAGGAATCATATTTGAATCTGATGCATGATTATTGATTTCTGAATACTTTTGTATGTCTTCATCAACATTGACATTTGCACTCTCAATGATTTTTTTAATCTTTTATTGTAACACTGGTAGACCTTACTCTCAGTAGAGTATCCAAGGAAAGTTCCTTCATCATACTTAGCATCAAAATTGCTTAGCTCTTCTTCTCTTTTGATATAATATTTTCTTCCAAAAACTTTGAAATATTTTATCAAAGGTATTCTTCCATACCACAATTCGTAAGGAGTTTTAGTATTGTTACCTTTGACTTGAACTCTATTTTGAATGTAGACAACAATATGTATAACTTGTTTCCAATATGCTTCTGGTAGGTGTTGATCATGATGTTGGTCATTCACAAACATAGAATAAAAGTTACACAACAACCTTTACTCATCTTGAAAGATACGATGAATTCAGAGAATTCATGATCCCAAGTCTCCGTTGATTAGGTCTTAATCTACTGACGTTACTCAGTGGTTGATGTGTGTTGCTATTTTCCATTCAGGGGCCTTACGTGTTTCTGCAAAGTTCATCATTGTTCCTCCAAATATCCTGCTCTGTATGTCTGCTCTGCATAAATCTTCAACAATTCTACCTCTGCACTTATGGATTTAGTCAAATAATGTGCCTACAGGCTGATATTTGCATGATTTCTACCATTATTTATGATTCTTTGCATGATATTTTCAATACTGCATGCATTTAACTCAAATATGCTAATGATTTTCAGTTACCTACGGGATTTCAGCATATTTCTCTGTTTCTGCTTGTTATTTGTCATGTTTTGCAGTTATGGTGATGAATTTATGAAATTAAAAAAGGAAAAGGGTTAAAGAATGAGATTCCCAAAACTACTTGACTTAGATCACTGATCCACATACAAGCTCCCATACATGCAATGAAAAGAAGGAAACTAGAATCATACTTCACCAGGACATTCCACAAATCCGCATGATCTAGTGCAAATCTTCAAAGGAAAAGTTGATAACAACATGCAATGAAATGAAAGCGCTTCCAGTTGAACACAGCATTCACCAGTACATATCCAGAAATCAACAAGAAGATTACGTAAAATTTACAATCAGGATGTAATCTGAAACTTCATATCCATTCAGTATGCTCAAGAACAGGTACATTTACAGTGATCTGAAGAAAGAACCTTGACATTTCAACAATTCTATCCTCATTAGTCTCAGTAATCCGATCTCCTAATTGATTCTATAGTAATCGGCTTTAATGCGCCAGATGCGTCTGTGTATATCCCTCTGTATATCAATCTATCTATTCATGTATCAGGATCTGGCCTTTATATAGAACAAATGCCAGAAAACAGTTACAACGATCCAAGGATCATGATCCTCTCATAATAATCAACGGTCCAGATGAAAAGCACATGCTTCGCCAGTTGGCAAATGTACAGCTGGCATAGAATATTCCAGCATCTTTGATTTGATTCGGTCTCTAGCTGGCAAACAGCATATTTGACAATATCCTCCTCATTTCTGGTTCATGTTGCCTCCATGTGCAACCATACAATGCTCAGCTTCAGCAGCAGCTCTAACAGCATCATGACTTCCTGCAAATAAACAGACAAACATTAAGTTCATCATCATGTGGATAAACAACAGGAATTTAAACATTTTATTAAACAAGCCTCCAAAATGTGCAGCTACAGGCAATCGGGCTTCAAATCAGTGGAAATTATGCACTAAATGCATAAACAGCATCAAAACACTCGGGTCAACCATCGTTGACTGGAAATCAGCAATCGGGTCTTCAAATTTCCATTGCTTCATTTTCCCGCCCATTTTCTTGTATATCGGGCTCCAAATATGATCATGTATCTCAAAATATACAAGGAAATAACCGCTTTTAACAAATTATTTCAAATCCGGCTTTACATGCTCTATTTGTATGTTTCAGGTCATCATCATATTCGCATCGGTGTGACCACATATGATCGGGGTGACAAAATAAGACTTGGCTGACGGCAATAGTTATACCGACGCCAAAAATCATGATGATGCCCAACTCTATGTCTTCTATCTAGCTGCAGGATATCATGAAATATGATGCTCCTCCCTTCCGAATGCTCTGATGAAAAGCACATCAGGATGTTTCACTTCTGCATATTGGGGAAAGAAAGACATCATCGTCATCATCATGTCGAAGGAAAATAGGAGGATTTGGAATATGATCCTGCTGCTGAGGAAAGGAATATGATGGTGACGTCATCGTCATATTCGGGCTTCATTAAAATGCAAAAGATGACGTCACCGTCATGTTTCGTTAAGATCAGGGGATAAATGTAATATCGGGTCACCTAAGGAAGATGATCGGGTGGTGCATGTAATATGACCCCTTTGCGGCCAAGGTAACCCTCTCGAAAGATCAGGATGATGATGATCATCATCATCATATCCGCACTAGGTGATTTAAAATATGATCCTGCTGAATGTCCAGATGACGTCATCAGGATATCTGGGGCTTTTGTTAATCTTAGAACATGACGTCATCGTCATATTGGCGAACAGGATCATGCCTTGGAAAATATCTTGCCGAAGGAGAAATGTGATGGTGATGTCATCCTGATATTTGCTTCTTCGTTTATCAGACCGGGATGACGTCATCAGGATATTTGTTAAGGGTTATATTTCTCGGCAGGAGGACATTACGAAATGTCAGGTAGACAAACAAGATCATGATGATCTTGACAACATGACTTAGGAATGGAATATCACCCTCCCTTCCGAAAGATAGGGTGATCATCATGATCATGTAAAAGGAGATCAGGAGGATATGAAATATGATCCTGCCTTGAAAGATCAGGATGATGATGATCACCAGGACTTTGACATGCGCATGCAAATTATGCAGATGGTGGATTTTCTAAGTAGGGTGATATTATAATATCAGCATGATATTATAATATCGGGTGATGTTAAAATATCATGATGCTCGCGATGTGCCCAAGGTCATTTGACGGGTAAAACACACTATCACTTAAGATTGACGTCCGGATATTGGGACTGCATGATTTTTATCGGGTGATAGACCAAGATCATGATGATGACCTTTCGCGATACAAAAGACCGCTCGACGGGGAAAACTTACTATGACTTAAAGTTGACGTCTGGATATTTTGACCTCAGGATATTATCGGGGGGCGTTTCAAATATGATGATGATGTTCTTCATACAGCAAAACCAAGTTTACAAAATATGACCCTCTTCTTGCGAATATCAGGTTTGACCAAAACTTTGACTGTG
Source organism: Cunninghamia lanceolata (assembly GCA_027924645.1). Classification (NCBI taxonomy): domain Eukaryota; kingdom Viridiplantae; phylum Streptophyta; class Pinopsida; order Cupressales; family Cupressaceae; genus Cunninghamia; species Cunninghamia lanceolata. The sequence goes on along the minus strand of BSBN01001040.1, from coordinate 650,969 downwards.
CATAACTCCCTCATATGGACGAATTTTCAAGTGATGTAAAAGGTAAACCTGCATGGAATTTCAAGCTCTTTCTAAATATGAGGTCATAGAAACAAAATATGAACTTTGACAAACTGACCTCATGATGATGACCAACCTCATCCTGACCTTCATGATGATGATGCACTTGACTCATTTTTACCAAACCGCCAGAAAGCAGACAACACAAACCAAGCCAAAAGTTGGGTCCCTATTTTGATAAGTTAAAATGGGGCGTGTTGTGTAACCACACAACAACTTGCCACCAAAGAAAACAACAAAATTCAAATGATTCAAGTGATATGATCATATTCATCTATAGTATTCTAATTCTCTCTAAGTAAAATCATCATGATCTTTGAATGATAAAGTTTCATCAAGGTAACAGTGCTAACAAAGGATCATGTGTGTGTGTATGATTAATTATCCTCATCTTGAAAGCAAGTTGAAAATATAAGTAACTGGTGTTAAACTACATAGTTGGAGATCATCCCTCATAGCCAACCTGGATAGAGCCTTGCTGCCAGCAGGCATTCATAGCCCCGGCAAAGTTATCTATACAATCTCCCTAAGTAGAGCCCCACTGCCAGCAGGCATCTATAGCCCCGGTAGAGTTACTTAGATGGCCTAAGTTTATTGTTCATATATATATATATATCTTTTTTTTTATTTATATATCTGATATCATCATGTCAGCTCATTTGTACAAGGTATGGTCACTTGCAGCTTTAGGTTGGAGATTGTATTGGTAGCAAGGGAGTCCCTTTAGATTTTTCACTTAACACCTATACTCATATCTTCAACAAGCCCAAGGCTGTTAGGTGTTTCATTGTGTTTGATTCACTTTGGACAAGAAAAGGCACCTGATGAAAAGATATTATAAAACCTGATCATGAGTATTTATCAGAATGAATTACAATCTATATCTAAATCTGATCTCATCACTTGAATCCTAACAATTTAGTTATTTTCCTAGGTGATGAAGTGCATCATCTTGACTTACCAAATCAAAAACTCAACCAAAACAACACAAAACAGAAGAAACACTATACAAACAACTAACCTACAAAAAGGAAACAACAGAAACAGAACAAGACAGCAAAACAAGCAGACTGTACAAACAACTAACCTACAAAATTAAATACAAACTACTACTAGGCAAACAAAAACCAGCAAAAGACCTAAGGACACCCGTATTTGCATACTTCTTTTGATTGTGCAGGAGCATCAGGGTATTAGTTATGGTTCTCAACCTAGCAAATTTATCTTTATATTCTGAAAAATATTCTGGTATTCTGAATTCACTGTATTCAACAGAACAACTCTTCATGATCAGCAACTGAGGCAGCTCATCATGTTCATGATTAATCCATATGCATGTCTTATCTCCTGAATTTCCATAATTAAAATAGTATTCAACATCATTTACTGTGGAAAGGAGAAATACAACCTGGTGTATTTCTGGCTTTGCTGGACATGCTTCTTCATTGGCAATTGGTCCTCCATTTAATTCTATATTTTCACTGCTTGGCTCAGTGCCTGGTCTCTCTTCAAATTGAAGGATGTATGACTCTTGATGTATTAATTCTTCATCTTTATCCAGCCTTATCCCTTCATTCTGGATGTTCAGTTTATCCTCCAGTTCAGGAAACTTCTCAGTATTTTCTTCAGTTTCCTGCACATCAGCATCTAAATAAGTATCTTTATCATCATAACCTGACATACAGAAATTTATCATTTCTAAATCATGTGACTGTAAAAGAGAAACAACTTTCACTTGATAAGGACACTCCCCTGTTTCATTTTCAAAATATTTCTGGAGTGACATCTGATTATGCACAACAACTCCAAAGTCTTCTACATCTTCATCTTTCAGGAATTTTTCATTAAATAATTCACATTTTCTATCTATTAGAGGATCTGGTTCCATTAACCTGCAACATTCTTGCATTTGATCATTTAATTCAAAGAAGTCAGGTAATAAATCAGCATTTATTTTCTTTTCTATGACTCCCTGAGTTACTACCATAGGAACTTCATCATCAGCAGTGAATTTAAATTGCTCTACTATCTGTTTACACTTCTCTTTACCATAGAATGACTCCAGGAAAGATGTTTCATCTTCTTTATCAAAAGTATTAGGATCAGAATCAAAAATATCATCCTGATGAGTGGTTTCTTCTCTAAAATTTTCACAAGATTCATACCTGCATACTAACTGATCCTTACTTGTATTAGGAAGTAGAGAACTCCTATCAATCTCATCATAAAATGAATCCAGGAAAGATGTTTCCTCTTCTTTATCTTCTGGAACTGACTCAGCTATTGTATTTTCTAGAATCTTTTTCAACATGATCAAGCAAGGGTAACAATCCCTTTCTGAATGCTCTTCATCATGTAATCTGCACCAGCTTTCAATCAAGACATCATCAGTGGATAAACCTAATAATTGACTACACTGTATATTTCTAGACAAGTATAATTCAAAATCTTCAGAACGATCCACTTCAGTGTCTGGACAATGAATAACTTCTGGTGCTGCATCTGCTTGTTGCTCCAGAATTTCCTCATTTTCCTGGAAAATTTCAACCCTGAACACATCCTGGGAGAATATTAATCCTTTCAAATATAAATCCAACCTTGTAAGGAAAGTTAAACAATTTATTTCACTGTGTTCCACAGTCTGGTGTATCCTGCAACAGGTAGATAAACCAAAGTTAGACAAACTGTGAGGGTAAAGCTGCCTATTCAAAGTTTCCTGAAATAAAGGAATGTTAATTTGACAATTGCCTTCATATACATCCATCAAAATGAGACTCTATTTTTCAATTTTTTAGTATTTTGAAATTTTAATGAGATCTATCATATCTCAGACTAAAACTTGAAAGTTTAGAAAATCAAACTAATCTTTGATGTTTCGAGCTAGATCTTTGCAAAGGTGCAACCAAAACATCTCAGATAAGAGATATTTGCAGACATTTAACTGAAATGCTGAAATATTTATGTAATATTTGCAGAAATCCCAAAATTCACAGCTCCGCCCTCCTTCTAGCGCCAATTTATGTTGCGTTAGAAGCGAGGGGCCTGCAGATTAATTGCAAGACGTAGGGCAAGCGGGGGATATCACTTCAACTAAAAAGAATTTATTTGCTGAGAAATAGCTCGGATCCCCTCCTTCTAGCACCAATTTATGTTGATCATGATGTTGGTCATTCACAAACATAGAATAAAAGTTACACAACAACCTTTACTCATCTTGAAAGATACGATGAATTCAGAGAATTCATGATCCCAAGTCTCCGTTGATTAGGTCTTAATCTACTGACGTTACTCAGTGGTTGATGTGTGTTGCTGTTTTCCATTCAGGGGCCTTACGTGTTTCTGCAAAGTTCATCATTGTTCCTCCAAATATCCTGCTCTGTATGTCTGCTCTGCATAAATCTTCAACAATTCTACCTCTGTACTTATGGATTTAGTCAAATAATGTGCCTACAGGCTGATATTTGCATGATTTCTACCATTATTTATGATTCTTTGCATGATATTTTCAATACTGCATGCATTTAACTCAAATATGCTAATGATTTTCAGTTACCTACGGGATTTCAGCATATTTCTCTGTTTCTGCTTGTTATTTGTCATGTTTTGCAGTTATGGTGATGAATTTATGAAATTAAAAAAGGAAAAGGGTTAAAGAATGAGATTCCCAAAACTACTTGACTTAGATCACTGATCCACATACAAGCTCCCATACATGCAATGAAAAGAAGGAAACTAGAATCATACTTCACCAGGACATTCCACAAATCCGCATGATCTAGTGCAAATCTTCAAAGGAAAAGTTGATAACAACATGCAATGAAATGAAAGCGCTTCCAGTTGAACACAGCATTCACCAGTACATATCCAGAAATCAACAAGAAGATTACGTAAAATTTACAATCAGGATGTAATCTGAAACTTCATATCCATTCAGTATGCTCAAGAACAGGTACATTTACAGTGATCTGAAGAAAGAACCTTGACATTTCAACAATTCTATCCTCATTAGTCTCAGTAATCCGATCTCCTAATTGATTCTACAGTAATCGGCTTTAATGCGCCAGATGCGTCTGTGTATATCCCTCTGTATATCAATCTATCTATTCATGTATCAGGATCTGGCCTTTATATAGAACAAATGCCAGAAAACAGTTACAACGATCCAAGGATCATGATCCTCTCATAATAATCAACAGTCCAGATGAAAAGCACATGCTTCGCCAGTTGGCAAATGTACAGCTGGCATAGAATATTCCAGCATCTTTGATTTGATTCGGTCTCTAGCTGGCGAACAGCATATTTGACAATATCCTCCTCATTTCTGGTTCATGTTGCCTCCATGTGCAACCATACAATGCTCAGCTTCAGCAGCAGCTCTAACAGCATCATGACTTCCTGCAAATAAACAGACAAACATTAAGTTCATCATCATGTGGATAAACAACAGGAATTTAAACATTTTATTAAACAAGCCTCCAAAATGTGCAGCTACAGGCAATCGGGCTTCAAATCAGTGGAAATTATGCACTAAATGCATAAACAGCATCAAAACACTCGGGTCAACCATCGTTGACTGGAAATCAGCAATCGGGTCTTCAAATTTCCATCGCTTCATTTTCCCGCCCATTTTCTTGTATATCGGGCTCCAAATATGATCATGTATCTCAAAATATACAAGGAAATAACCGCTTTTAACAAATTATTTCAAATCCGGCTTTGCATGCTCTATTTGTATGTTTCGGGTCATCATCATATTCGCATCGGTGTGACCACATATGATCGGGGTGACAAAATTAGACTTGGCCGACGGCAACAGTTATACCGACGCCAAAAATCATGATGATGCCCAACTCTATGTCTTCTATCTAGCTGCAGGATATCATGAAATATGATGCTCCTCCCTTCCGAATGCTCTGATGAAAAGCACATCAGGATGTTTTGCTTCTGCATATTGGGGAAAGAAAGACATCATCGTCATCATCATGTCGAAGGAAAATAGGAGGATTTGGAATATGATCCTGCTGCTGAGGAAAGGAATATGATGGTGACGTCATCGTCATATTCGGGCTTCATTAAAATGCAAAAGATGACGTCACCGTCATGTTTCGTTAAGATCAGGGGATAAATGTAATATCAGGTCACCTAAGGAAGATGATCGGGTGGTGCATGTAATATGACCCCTTTGCGGCCAAGGTAACCCTCTCGAAAGATCAGGATGATGATGATGATCATCATCATCATATCCGCACTAGGTGATTTAAAATATGATCCTGCTAAATGTCCAGATGACGTCATCAGGATATCCGAGGCTTTTGTTAATCTTAGAACATGACGTCATCGTCATATTGGCGAACAGGATCATGCCTTGGAAAATATCCTGCCGAAGGAGAAATGTGATGGTGATGTCATCTTGATATTTGCTTCTTCGTTTATCAGACCGGGATGACGTCATCAGGATATTTGTTAAGGGTTATATTTCTCGGCAGGAGGACATTACGAAATGTCGGGTAGACAAACAAGATCATGATGATCTTGACAACATGACTTAGGAATGGAATATCACCCTCCCTTCTGAAAGATAGGGTGATCATCATGATCATGTAAAAGGAGATCAGGAGGATATGAAATATGATCCTGCCTTGAAAGATCAGGATGATGATGATCACCAGGACTTTGACGTGCACATGCAAATTATGCAGATGGTGGATTTTCTAAGTAGGGTTATATTATAATATCAGCATGATATTATAATATCGGGTGATGTTAAAATATCATGATGCTCGCGATGTGCCCAAGGTCATTTGACGGGTAAAACACACTATCACTTAAGATTGACGTCTGGATATTGGGACTGCATGATTTTTATCGGGTGATAGACCAAGATCATGATGATGACCTTTCGCGATACAAAAGACCGCTCGACGGGGAAAACTTACTATGACTTAAAGTTGACGTCCGGATATTTCGACCTTAGGATATTATCGGGGGGCATTTCAAATATGATGATGATGTTCTTCATACAGCAAAACTGAGTTTTCAAAATATGACCCTCTTCTTGCGAATATCAGGTTTGACCAAAACTTTGATGTGCATAACTCCCTCATATGGACGAATTTTCAAGTGATGTAAAAGGCAAACCTGCATGGAATTTCAAGCTCTTTCTAAATATGAGGTCATAGAAACAAAATATGAACTTTGACAAACTGACCTCATGATGATGACCAACCTCATCCTGACCTTCATGATGATGATGCACCTGACTCATTTTTACCAAACTGCCAGAAAGCAGACAACACAAACCAAGCCAAAAGTTGGGTCCCTGTTTTGATAAGTTAAAATGGGGCGTGTTGTGTAACCACACAACAGTAGGTCAGCTTCCTCTATCATTGTCTTTGTAGCTTCTTAAATAGACCTACTCATTATTTCCATCACTCTATTCTCTCTAGATAGTTGTCTTTTTATTCCATGAGTCTGACACAACATATTGAATTTATCAGATGTAAACTATTCTCCTTTGTTAGACTTTAGAAATTTGATTTTCACATTTAATTCATCTTCAACCATTGTTTTGAAAACTTTAAATGCATCTAGAACTTCTGATCTTTCTTTGAGAAAACTAACCCGAGTCATTCCAGAATAATCATCAACAAAGAACATAAAGTACGTGTCATCTTGGAGACTTTTCACTCTTGTAGGTCTACAAAGGTTGTATGAACTAATTCCATCAGTCCAATTGAGGATCTTTCTTCATCATGTAAACTTCATCTTGCTTTCTTCTCAACTTGACACTTCTTGCAGGTGATGTTGCTAAAATGTATCCTCTCTGGCAGATCTTTCACAACTCAAGCTGAGGTTATCCTTACAAGATCATTAGGATTGATGTGACACAATTTCCTATGCCAAAGCCAACTTTCATGATTCTGAGTTATAGAGTAGATAATATTTCCTTCTCTAAGATGATAAAGATTTCCCTCTACATCTTTTTTCCATCAACTATTACAACTCTAGATTTATTTCTGATTTCAAAGGTATCATTCTGAAATATGAAACTATATCCTTCTCTGCACAATTTTCTAACACTCAAGAGATTTTGTCTTAGGCTTTCAACATAGAGAACATCATCTATATGTTGTCTTCCATCAAAACTAATTGAACCTTTTCCACATATTTTAGCAGTATGGTCATCTCCAAATCTAACGAACCCTTCTTCATTCTTTACAAGATTAACAAACTTACCTTTATCACCAGTCATTAGGATTGATGTGACACAATTTCCTATGCCAAAGCCAACTTTCATGATTCTGAGTTATAGAGTAGATAATATTTCCTTCTCTAAAATGATAAAGATTTCCCTCTACATCTTTTTTCCATCAACTATTACAACTCTAGATTTATTTCTGATTTCAAAGGTTTCACTCTGAAATATGAAACTATATCCTTCTCTGCACAATTTTCTAACACTCAAGAGATTTTATCTTAGGCTTTCAACATAGAGAACATCATCTATATGTTGTCTTCCATCAAAACTGATTGAACCTTTTCCACATATTTTAGCAGTATGGTCATCTCCAAATCTAACGAACCCTTCTTCATTCTTTACAAGATTAACAAACTTACCTTTATCACTAGTCATATGATTTGAGAAGCTATTATCAATAACCCAATAGTTCCTTATATATTCATTATCAGTACTTACCTCTGGATCAAAACTTTCATCATCTTTATAATTATCATCCTTTGAATGAAAGAAACACTCATCATCTTCATCATCTTTAACATCATAAAATGTTTTCTTGGTCTTTCTATTTTTACCTTTTTCATCATAATATTTTTTTAATTTTCTTTTTGAACATCTAGATGCATAATGACCAGCTTCACCACAATTGGAACAATTTGAAGATAGTTCATCCTTGTGTTACATCCCAAATCAACCTCAATCTATTAGGCTTTCTTCAGAGGAACCCTCACTCTGATACCATGGACCTATTATAGAACCACTTAGAATGATGATCCAAATTTATATCTTTAGCGCATATCAATCCAACTTGCATGTCAACTTCATCCTTAAGTATATACTTGTCCACATCTACTATCATACCAAAACTTCTAATGTGGACCACATGGGACTCTAAAATTCATATCAAACACTCATTATGCATCACCCAAGATACCTTTAGAACCACAAGTCATGATATTCTTATGTAGCAAAGTGCAGATCTTTGAACTACTGTCTCTATCACTGTGACATACTATCAACCTGAATGATGATACTTAGGATCTTTTGGAAGATCATATGGTGAACCTCATACTCTACAAATATGGAATTAGATATTCCTAACATGTGTTTACAACACCTCCAAACCATAAATCGAAATAACCAATAGTAGAGAAATGCAGAGTAAGATACTTAGGTATTCTGTACTGTTCATGACTGAACTCTATTAACCTGGCCTTAAAAGCAATTCAAAGTGTAGCTTTTGGAGATTGCTAGGAAATGAGACTTGGAATATAACATCATCAAACAACTATATGCAACATACTAGAACTGCATACCAGAGTCTACATCTGTGGAGGAATACCAACCAATTCTCTATCACTAACTTAGTAAGCTACCAATACTTAGTCAATTTGACTAAGTCATTCTTTCTGGACCAAAAATCCTATACACAACTTGTCTCAAGACCTATTCCCAAACCTATGTGACTATTTCCATCAATGAAAACACCATATCATAATCATACCAGCAGTGTCTCTTGACCATGTTACCAACAGAAACGTATAATAGATAATTTTATTTATGTGTGGCTATGAGGGATGTTATTGCTTTGTAGTTCTCAAAATGAAGAAATTCAAGCCTTCATCAAGTCAAATGTGTAGACATCCAAAATCAACCATGTCCTTACGAAACCTCCTAACCCCATTTTTGACACCTTTTGACGTCATTCATCCTAGGACCCCTTCATATCCCCTTCTAGTTAATTAAATAAATTATATTTATTTAATTAATTAGGATTATGTTTAATGAGGGGTTTGATCCTCTCACTAAGGAAAAATACGTAAATCTCATTGGTCATAGTCCCTTAGCACATCTCATCATTAAAGATTATCATGACCCTATCACATCAAAATCATCATTCCATATGTTCTCCCCATCAACCTCATACCAACCTTCATCCCCTTATGTGACAATGTCATCATATCAATCTAACCTACCAATAACTCAAAGTTATCCAACCTCCACCTATTCATATATCCCACCAATCCCTCCACCACAATATCCTTTCAACCCCCCTAATCCTAATCCATCAATCCCTATGGTCCCTCGATTACAATATCCCTCCAACCCTCCTAATCATAATCTATTAGTCCATCACTCATTACCTCCTCCATCAAACCTTCCAAACCCTAATCCATTAAGTCATTCCTTAACCCACTTAAATTCTATATGATCAAACCATCCATCTAATCCCAATATTAATCCAGCCCTCGAAGACAACCCTCAATATTCACCAAGATTTCAAGAGTTTTCTAAACATCCCAAAAAATGGAGTTGGTTAGCCATTACCTCAAAGCAAACCGAGATCATTTCTTCTTGTTCCTAACTAAAAAGGGTTCCAAGTTACCATCTGATTTTGACATTTCCCAACTCAAGAGACCAAATCCTTCACCATCCACCCATAAAGACCCTAATCTATTGACCCATGAAGATATGAAGGATGTGACCCAAGAACTATTAGCAAGGAATCAAACACCACCTTGTAATCCAATGCCTATCCTTGAGCCTATTAAAGAGCCTCCAAGTATCATGCCTATCCCTCCATTACCATCATCCAATCCATTGCTTATCACCTATTGAAGAATCTCCTACCATTAATGCAAGGAAAGATCCATCATGTGGACATGTTGTTGAACATCCAAAGCTTATTAAGCACATCCAAGAAACTTCCCCTCTTATGCAAACACAAGAGCTATGTCATGAACTTGTCCAAAATCATGATGAACCTTTCCCATCACCAAATCAAGATCAAAGCACTACCATTCATCCTATAAATAACCAATATCAAACTCCCCACATTAATCCTCTCTATGATCAAGATATTATCTATGACCTAGATCCTACCCACGAGAAAGAAATCCAAATTTATCCTATCCAACCTCAATATCACACTATCCATATTAATCCTCTCTATGATCAAGATATTATCTATGATCAAGATCCTATCCATGATCAAGAAACCCACACTACTCCTATCCAACATCCAACTAGTCCTATCCATCATTCACACCCCTTCCCAGGATGAGACACTTGGTCCCCAAGAAAGCATAGATAACCAAACAAATATCTTGGATCATATCACACCACATACTAATGAGCATAGTATTAATCAAGATCCAAGCATCCCAACTCATCCCTTTCTTGATCCCACACCATCTCCTATTGATCCCATCCTAAATCCATCTCCCATCATCCCCTTACCATCCTCTATCGACCCTATCCCAAATCCATCATCCTATCCCCTTGGTCCCACTACCTTTATCCATGGTGGTTCTCTTGTTAGAGAGGAATAACTTCTATCCACCACCCAACTTCCCTCATCTAATAATGGTTTTACATCTTGTTTCCAAAACAACAAACATCCCATCACACATTGCATTCTCCAAAACATGAATTACCAAGGCAAAGGCTTAGGCCTTCACGAATAAGGAATATTGGAGCCCATCCATGTCAAAATCCATCCATGCTCACATGTACTTGGATATACATCTCAATGCAAACAACCCACACATGTTGGTACCACCTGCATACCTCATAAGATATCTCCTTCCAATCCCAAGCTAGGTTCCCATCATCACACCTCCAAATCATACATTGCCATCCCCCCTCCTCCATATTATTTCATCCATCAATCAAAACATCCTCCTATCCCTAAATCTGCTCTTCCTCCACTCCTCCAAACTCCCAATATTCCCATCCTTAAATCCCATCATCCCTCCATCCACACATTTCTCTCCCTTAAATGCCTTAAAATCCCTAATCTTGGTCAACGAATGTGTTGGTTTTTCTTCTGAATCAGCATCAGGGTTTGCCAGTTCCTATGCACATGCAGATTCAGCCAACTAATATAGGAGGTTGCATGAGCTGCCTCCCCTTCACTTCTGGTTCTGCCACACCAAGGGGGTATCCCTATAACTCAAGATGTAACCTTGACTAGCTCAAAGATAGAAAGATCTAACTTGACAACAACAGGCAGAATACTCTCATGTATGGACCAAGATCTACATGATAGATCACAAGGTGGGCAACATTCTTGGACATATATGTCTAGTTGGGTATGAGAGCATGCAGGGGGTTCCTAATCCTACTCCTACAACTAACAGGTGGAAGTGATGAAATGGGTGGACATAATGTCCTAGATGCAAGACGAGGGGTTTTGGCTCATAACTACTGATCCAGGAGCAGACTGGTGCCTATCCATTGGGCAAGGAGTCAACTAGACGTATACAACAGATGGTTTGCAACTTTCACTCGAGTTTCAGGGGGTTGGACTGATGCTTGCCTTACAAACATCACCCAAGAATGGGTATCTAACTGCCTCTACTTATAGATATCCCTGCTAACATGCAACTAGATTCAAAAGAAGGAGAATAACATGCAGCAAATGGAGACAAGCAGATAGACACATGCAATAAGCATTTTTCATATAACATTAACACTGAAACTGAAAATATGTGCAAAATACATTCATGTTGCAACTCATAAACTCCAAAATGGGATAAAATAGCCAAGATCATGCCCTGTTCTTCATTATTTACACAAAAATGCCTCAGGCCTTCAACAACCAAAAAAATGGTAACACAGTCTACCTATATTGGCCAGAAAGTGTACCACAAGCAATTAATTACATGGTTGACCAAAAATCCTACCAAATACAGATCTCAGAAGGAATGGCACTCAGAAGTTATTGCTACAGCAGACAAGGGAGGCCTCGAGCCTTGCGCCGCCAACTGGGGTCTTCATTCATAATTAGATAGCTTCACCATTTGTACCATCGCCCATACGCCTGCTACAGTCGCCATTGATGGCTCAACCACCGGCGGCCTACCTAGAAACCATCGCAGCACTCAAAAAGGAATTTCTCGCCAAAATGCATTTTACTGAAGGTTCAAGTTATGCAGGAACATTAATCCCACATGCACGGTGAGAAGACCACCTCAGTAGTTTAAAAACATGGCCACATGCATAATAAGCATCGAGCACTTTTGCCACGCTCGACACACGCCTTTCTCTCCAAAAGCCCATCGGCCAAACTTCTACCATCGGCTCACCCCAAAAAACTCTCATTGATCTCAGTTGTCTCGCCGATGCCTACCTTACAATCCACTCCATCAGCCAGAGATAGACCATCGGGCCAGCACAAAACTCCTTTGCCGATGCCCATGGTCTCGCCGATGCCTTCAAAAATCTTGATGACATCATCATCATATCCTGCTGATGTCATCAGCATATCTGCCTACTACACACCTCCTCATATCTGGATGGCGTCATCATCATATTCACAACATTGGGGGATCTCCACAAGGTGACTAGTGTTAGAAATATGACCCCCCTTGGACCTTGATGACATCACCACATATCGGCATCAGGATGATATTCGGAAGATGACCGAATATTTGGAAATATCATCCTGATGCACAAATATCATGCTGCACTGCAGCTCCACGAAACATCAGGGTGATGTTAGATCATACCTGATATTTGGAAATATCACCCCGCACTAGACAATGCATGAAGCCGACAGGCGGATATCTCCCTTTGGAAATATCATGATGCAAACAGGTAGAAAAGCAGATATCACCCTGACATAAGAATGACGTCAGCATCATTAGGGTGATGTCTAGAAACATGATGATGATGACCTCCTCCTCGAAGAAAATATGATGCTGCAGTTGAAAAATGCTGAGGAGGCCCAGAGACTTAGAATATGTTTTGGATTTTTAGGGAAGGTGCCTGCATGTTTATATGCTTGAAAACTGACTGCTCATGCAGGCACCAATAGTGGCTCTGTCTGGGGACGTGCAGTTGCAAGACTGCAGCAAGAACTCCAGATCTCTGGGATGCAGACCAATCCCTTATCCATTGGGCACAGAGTCAAATACTACACTGACCTGCATCACCAAACACACTTGATGGCCTAAGGCCACCAAGAAAAGAAAAACCTGTATCTCCCTTTGTCAAACACTTTGTTTTCATCTGCATTCACTGGATCAAGCCTGGAGATACTGTCATGACTTACCCACAAATAAACCTTGCCATCTGCATATTTAACCCTCTGATCTAGCTTGTCACTGTCACCCTTATGCAGACAACCTTCAACATCATATGACATGTGGGTGTCAAAATTATCACGCAATGCATATTCATATGGCATATAGCACTTGTCATCTATATTAGCAATATGCATTGTAAAATGATCTCCTAACTGGACTAAAAACTGAAAACACTCAAAGTCCACCACACAGCTAGGAAGATCAGAGCTCATTTCATATGCTGGCCTCTCAAAAGAAAAGCTTTCAAATTCACAATTGTGCACATCATGCACACAATCATCTGGTACACCAAGATGGAAAAGATCAGGCTCTAGCACCTCTTTACAATCTGGCACATCTTTACAATCACTTACCTGATGTACGTTGCTTCCTCTTTCATCAGGATGAGAAACAGAATCCAAGTCAAAAACCATGTCAAGATCCTCACCATACTCAGATACATCCTCATCACCATATGTGTCAAAAATGGGTGATCCAGGTGTCTCAGCCTCATCATGGTATGCCATTGGTTCATGGGTAGCAGAACATGCATCTTCATCACCAATGGATTCATTTTGTGGAGGAGTATCAGCCTGTGTGTCATAAGCAAAACAGCCATCAAACAAAGAACAATCATGCTCTGCACTAGCACTTGTTTCAATCTCTGACTGCTCTTCATGATCCCCATGTGTTTGAAAAGAAGGCAATGGGTCACACATGGGACTATTTTTCTGATTGCTTATATCTTCTTTGTCTTGAGTACAATACTCACAATTATCTCCATAGGTCCATTCCAAAAGTTGTTCATTGCTGTCCACAACCATATCATTATTTTCATGGTCAGATGCCTCATCATTGCAATGGGAATCCTCACTAGTCCTTTCACTGGCACCTTCAATATTCATCTTTTCATCTTCACATGATGCCTTAATTACTTGGTCATTTACAGCTTCACAACTATTATTCACACCAAAGCCTGGGGACAGGGATATCAGCAGGTGCCCATTTCTAAATTTTTCTATATTTTCTACGAACTTGTATGCTACTTGCATATTTGTCACCTTGAAATCCCTCAGTATTGCACTAGAACCCTCCTCAAAAGCTTCAAAGAATATGCCAACATAGGCTGAAATATCAGGTCTGAAGACTTCTGGGATCTGTGAAAGGGCTACTGCAAACCTATGACTGAAATCAATACATAGCTCTTTATCTTGTTTTCTAATTTTCATCAATTCTGCAACAAGATCAGCAGGTTCTTTTGCAAATTCCTTTTTGAAACAGTCAGTAAGCTCATCCCAACAGGCAAAAAAATTTCTTTGGAAAGCTCAAATACCAGTCTTTTGCTTTTGCATCAAAGGACCTAACAAAAAACCTCATCCACATATCCTCATCTCTAAATGAATGTTTTCCCATGAACTCATGAAAATTTTGGATATGTGCATTCCCATCACACACACTGTGACCACTAAATCTAGGCATCTGACGGTATATCCTAGCAAGCATATTTTCTACTTTATAATCAACCCATGACAAATCCAGTTGGTCATACAAAGGATCAAAAGGGCTGACAAGAGTTTTAGCTTTCTGACTGGCAGACACAACAAAGTTATCATGATTTAATTGGGTCTACCTAGCCTCTAATAATATCAACCTATTTTTTATCTCTTCTATTCTTTTTGTCGACATATCATCCCCTTCTTGATTGAGTATGGGATAATACATATTTGGATTCATAAAAATCTTACTCTTAGACATCCTTTGTCTGCCTAAGACCTAAGGCTTCCCCCTGCATCTAACTTATGCAGTAAAACAACAAATATAAAGGGGAAGGAACAAGGTACCTTTTCTCATACAGATGCAGAAATCTGAACATCTTTCATCAAATAACATACATCCATCTTTCATGTGCATTCAAATCTTTTTGCAGAGTCACCACCTCTCCAGAGAGGACAAAATTTTAATAGCTGAAAGCTACTTTTCTAGGTTCATTCCACCAGCAGAGTATCATTTTGTTGGTGACTCGGATGGGTCACAAATATATGATTTTTTTTATCAGTCCATCCCCAGCAGAGTCGCCATTTTGTTGGTGACTCGGATGGGTCACAAATATATCACCAAGGATGACTAGATATTACTTTTGATCAATCACATCCCCAATAGAGTCGCCATTTTGTTAGTGACTCAGATGGGCCACAAGATATAACACTTTTTCATCAATTTTCTCCCCAATAGAGTCGCCATTTTGTTGGTTTTTCTTCTGAATCAGCATCAGGGTTTGCCAGTTCCTATGCACATGCAGATTCAGCCAACTAATACAGGAGGTTGCATGAGCTACCTCCCCTTCACTTCTGGTTCTGCCGCACCAAGGGGGGTATCCCTATAACTCAAGATGTAACCTTGACTAGCTCAAAGATAGAAAGATCTAACTTGACAACAACAGGCAGAATACTCTCATGTATGGACCAAGATCTGCATGATAGATCACAAGGTGGCCAACATTCTTGGACATATATGTCTGGTTGGGTATGAGAGCATGCAGGGGGTTCCTAATCCTACTCCTACAACTAATAGGTGGAAGTGATGAAATGGGTGGACATAATGTCCTGGATGCAAGACGAGGGGTTTTGGCTCATAACTACTGATCCAGGAGCAGACTGGTGCCTATCCATTGGGCAAGGAGTCAACTAGACGTATACAACAGATGGTTTGCAACTTTCACTCGAGTTTCAGGGGGTTGGACTGATGCTTGCCTTACAAACATCACCCAAGAATGGGTATCTAACTGCCTCTACTTACAGATATCCCTACTGACATGCAACTAGATTCAAAAGAAGGAGAATAACATGCAGCAAATGGAGACAAGTAGATAGACACATGCAATAAACATTTTCATATAACATTAACACTGAAACTAAAAATATGTGCAAAATACATTCATGTTGCAACTCATAAACTCCAAAATGGGATAAAATAGCCAAGATCATGCCCTATTCTTCATTATTTACACAAAAATGCCTCAGGCCTTCAACAACCAAAAAAATGGTAACACAGTCTGCCTATATCGGTCAGAAAGTGTACCACAAGCACTTAATTACATGGTTGACCAAAAATCCTACCAAATACAGATCTTAGAACGAATGGCGCTCAGAAGTTATTGCTGCAGCAGACAAGGGAGGCCTCGAGCCTTGCACTGCCAACTGGGGTCTTCATTCATAATTAGATAGCTTCACCGTTTGTACCATCGCCCATACGCCTGCTACAGTCGCCATTGATAGCTCAACCACCCGCAGCCTACCTGGAAACCATCGCAGCACTCAAAAAGGAATTTCCTGCCAAAACGTGTTTTACTGAAAGTTCAAGTTATGCAGGAACATTAATCCCACATGCACGGTGAGAAGACCACCTCAGTAGTTTAAAAACATGGCCACATGCATAATAAGTGTCGAGTGCTTTTGCCATGCTTGACACACACCTTTCTCTCCAAAAGCCCATCGGCCAAACTTCTACCATCGGCTCACCCCAAAAAACTCTCATCGATCTCAGTTGTCTCGCCGATGCCTACCTTACAATCCACTCCATCGGCCAGAGATAGACCATCGGGCCAGCACAAAACTCCTTTGCCGATGCCCATGGTCTCGCCGATGCCTTCAAAAATCCTGATGACGTCATCATCATATCCTGCTGACGTCATCAGCATATCTGCCTACTGCACACCTCCTCATATCTAGATGACGTCATCGTCATATTCGCAACATCGGGGGATCTCCACAAGGTGACTAGTGTTAGAAATATGACCCCCCTCAGACCTTGATGACGTCACCACATATCGGCATTAGGATGATATTCGGAAGATGACCGGATATTTGGAAATATCATCCTGATGCACAAATATCATGCTGCACTATAGCTCCATGAAACATCAGGGTGATGTTAGATCATACCTGATATTTGGAAATATCAGCCCGCACTAGACAATGCATGAAGCCAACAGGCGGATATCTCCCTTTGGAAATATCATGATGCAGACAGGCAAAAAAGCAGATATCACCCTGACATAAGAATGACGTTAGCATCATCAGGGTGATGTCTGGAAACATGATGATGATGACCTCCTCCTCGAAGAAAATATGATGCTGCAATTGAAAAATGTTGAGGAGGCCCAGAGACTTAGAATATGTTTTGGATTTTTAGGGAAGGTGCCTGCATGTTTATATGCTTGAAAACTGACTGCTCATGCAGGCACCAACAGAATGCACACATCATTCAAACATGAAGCTAACATCACACCCATAGGTTTCAAAAACAATCATTTGGATGCCTCCCCACATAAATCAAAGAATCCAAAAATCCAAAATATTATCATGTCGTAGGGCAATTATACACAACATCCAAGAAAAATAAAAAATCCAAAAGGCTATAAATGCCCACACCCCCATAGACAAAAACAAAAATGGTGTGGGTCCGTAAGCAAAAATAAGTCAATCCAAATGGAGCATCCAAATCCCACTCTATCAAAAATCCCAAATCTCAAAAATCCCAACAATCTCGTCCCTAGTACAAAAATCCTAAGAATCCTAAGTCCATTGGCATCCCTAAATCCCCAAATTGGCAATCCCAAAATCCCCCATCCCAATCCCATAATAAAAAATCCCCATTACTCCCCACTCCTCATCACAAATATAAGCTTCAAAACCCAATACAATGTGTGCAATTGTTGGTCTTGGTTCCCCTCCACCTCATGGCATTTCCTCATGCACCCATACCCCTATTTTACATCCCCTATCCCACATATCTCCCCCATCACACCCATATCATTCATGCTTTCACATAAGTCCACCCATTCTCCATCATTACCATCCATCCATAATCCATGTCATAATCTTCTATCTCTCATCCATCTATAATCCACATCATAATCCACTATCCCCTCTATCCATCTATAATTCACATCATAGTCCACTATCCCCCATCCACCTCATCCAATCATCTACCAACATCCATGTGCATGTCAGTACCACTCAATATGGTCCATGTGTGATAAACATCCAAAATGGGACACTATCACCTCCTCTTGGAAACAAATGCTTAAGTCCACATTCTCCATCCAAATCTCTCTCCCCCATCCACCCATCCCATCCCAATATCCAACAAAATAAAAAAAATAAAAAAAAATAAAAATAGTAAAGAGAAATCATTTGTCCAATGGTGAAAACCATTTCATGGTGCCTTGGATAAGTACCATGATGAAAACCAACTTATGGGCATCATTTATAGATCAATTATCTATGTACCTTACACTTAGGGCCAAGTTATTTCATCTATGCCATCCTATCATTTGTTATCCTATCATACCCATCAATTATATCCACATATCTAGCCCATTTCACCAACCTATCATTCCTTCCTACTTTTGATCTTGATAAGTATAGGGAAAAACATTGAGAAATTCTTTGGATGTCTCTTGATATACCCAATCTTGTTCATCTAATCCTATCACCCCTATCATTATTAGCATTGTCAAGAAAAGTCCTGAGTATACTCTCTAGAGTAGGGTATGTTATTCCTATGAGACATAGTCCTTAGAGATCACATCCTGAACCCCTCCATCCATCCCATCCACTAGTGCTAATCGCCAATCCTCTTATCCATCCATCCAATCTTCCTTTCATCCTTGCCCTTTAGATCTGGTTTTCCCTTGTCATTGTTATCCAACAAAAAGGCTTTCCCAAATGTCATCCAATGCAACCACTTATTTATCAAAAAATCCAAGAAATAAATCCAAGTTCAAGCCATCCTTAATCTATGCCAATCTAGCCAATCATCCAAAAGCATCCCTCATTTTTGTTCCTAGCCTTGCTGCAAACCTAATCAATCCAAATCCAATCAAGTCTTTCTTAAGAACATAAGCCTATCTTAAGTATAGAGATCTATCTATCAATCTTGGTGTTGATTCGGATGGCCAAAAACACTATCCAATCAATCAATCAACAACTTTCATCTTGACAAGGGTAACAACCTTGTTTGTTTTTCAAATCATTTGTGCATGCTTTCTTTCTTGTATGTGTTATCATTTTACTTGCATTTGTATCAATCTTTATAGTATGCTGTCTCAATGACATCATGGTAATCCATATCATGGTTCCCAATGGTATATGTTTTCTTGTGACCTTTATATTTTGAGTCAGTCCTTTACACATGAGACACTTCATCACCCTGGTCTTTATACCTTGGTGCATAATGTCTAGTGCTATATCAAACTATATGGTTGCTCACCGAATGCAGAATAACATATCATTCATCCATTTCATCCATCCCTTATCTTTCCTCCATCTCCTTAACCAAGCCATTTCACCCATTTTGATAGCATACCCATGTTCTTCTAACCTGCCTATCCTCTCAAGGGGCATCCCACATCCTGTCCTTACATTATTCCTCCTTGTCACTCCTTCAAGTGGCTAGGGCATCCATTTATCTATATCCTTATCTTCTTTGAAATGATGTTACTTCTATTAGTCACAACATCATATCAAAGAGGGGCAAAATGTAGACACCTAAAATTGACCATGTCCTAACATCACTTTCGATATCACCTTGTGTCACATTGCGACACCTTCATCCTAGGACCCCTTCATATTGCCTTCTGGTTAATTAAATAAATTATATTTATTTAATTAGTTAGGATTATCCCATTTTCCAAATTAATTAAATAAATTAATCCTTATTTAATTAATTTAAATCTATTTCCTCCATCACCCAATTAGTTAAATAAATCATATTTATTTAATTAATTTAATTCATTTTTCCCTCACATTGTCAACTTAATTAAATAAATCTTATTTATTTAATTAATTTATCCTCCCACATCAACCTTATCCAATAATTAATTAAATAATTATATTATTTGATTAATTATTGAGAAGTCACATGACTAGCTAAGAGCTTGTCTAGATTCATTGAACCTAGACACTTGTCACAAACAATAAACGAGAGGCACAAAAGTCAAATTGGCTTTGCATCTCAACCATCCATATCATACTACATCTCCAAATCTTAACTGTTCACATAAGAATATTTCCTAGAAGCTTCCATCTTTCCCTAATGTTGTCTCATCAAATCTCAACCATCCATTGCACCTCTTAATCCTAGCCATCCATCTTATCATCCAAGAATCTATAAATCAAACCTCTATCAAGCCATTATCAAGAGAGAATTTGAAAGTAAATTTATGCTGTCAAAGTGAGTAACCATCATATCAAAATAGCTTATCATTATCAATCATTATCAAGAGTATAGCCGTTGGCGCTTGGGTGCACTCCATTCCGCTCTATCCAAGGAGAAAGAAGGGTTTTAGGTGAAGGTAATTGTGTAAATTGCATTTATCTTCTCTATTATTGCCTTTAATCTTTTCTTGTCTTCAGAATGTATCATGTCAAGAATTGACACTTTTCACATTTACAAATGATGAATACTACTCTAGATGGTGGGTTGAATTTCCTACAGATACATGCACTTATGAGAAACTAGAAATTTGAATGGACACATGGAATTGGTACTGTAATGCAATTAACAGTGGCTTGGAGAGAATCAATTTAATTCTCCTTTACTGGCCGTATGGTTACCCATACCTAGTGGTTTCTTGTACATATAATGTAAGGTTCCATGGAAAATCATTTATTGACATTGTGAATGACTACATAATTGAATTTGTAACACAGACATTGCCTGCTAATAGGATGGTTATAGACTACAATGAAATATTCTAAGGAATAGGATAAAAGTTACAGAGTAATGTTAATTGAATGTCTTGGTGTCTTCTCCATGTTGTTTGGTTCGATGTTCATGTAATTCAAATTCCCCAATATTCTTTGTTAAGGGAAAATTGGAGTAAACATGAATAATCAATATATCATTATCAATAATACCCAAAACTCAATGAAAAGAGAAATAATCAAGATCAAACAAACAAAGATGAAACCTTTGCAAACCTTAATACTTCATAGCTTCTGTTGGTTGCCTATCTCAATCGATCTTGCAAGTATGAATAAGGCCCTCAGAGAGTGCACTTCCTTGCTATTCCAAGATTGTCAATGGAGAATGGCCATGATAGTGCTTTGTAATGAAGATGAGCTTCACAACAATGATAGTGATATGGTAACAAGTTGATCACAAGCAAATGGAATGACTTGGGTCCCAAAGGTGCACTGTAATTCCTATAGAGTAACAATACTGAAAGCTTGGATAATGAAATGGAAGAATAGGGTTCAATTTATAGACTTGTGAGAGAGAAGACCAATGGTATAGAAAGAATAAGAAGATCAACAGTTGAGAACAGTTGAGGAATGTACATGAATAAGAAGAAGACATGTGTCTTGCTATATTTTGCATGAGAGGAATTAATAAAATAGAAGAATAAGTTAACTGAAAAGATAAAATGAATTAAAAGAATAGATCAATCAGTTAAGAGAATAGAACTAGAGAATGGAAATTGCATGAGGATGAGAAGATATTTTAGCTCAATTAAATATTTAGAATATTCAATTGCATGTGCACAAGGATTGAATTATATTTAGAGATAACTCAATTTATAAGAAATAGACAACTTAAATAAATATTTGATTTATTTAAATTTAGAGAAGATACTATTGGAAGAAACAATTAAATAATTGATATCATTTATTTAGAATGAATTTGGAAGAACTAATTAAATAATTGGTATTATTTAATTTGTTGGAGGAATTAGAAGAATTTTAATTAAATAAATTGATTTTATTTAATTGTTGGGAGAATATGAATCAAATAAATAAATTTGTTTATTTATTTATTGATAGAGGAATTTGACTTAAAAAAATATCAAGAATATTTATTTGGGTAGAGTCATGCCATTTTTAGGCATATACGTTTTGCCCCTCTTTGACACAATGCAGTTTACGGTGTTGCTTCAAAGAATAAGAATTTTCTGATAATGATACACACCCTAGTTTGCCCCAGGTACAGGTTTAACAATGGTAGGATCCCCCCTCAGGAGATTGGAAGGGAAGAAGGCAGAAGTATGTGAGATGGACAATCTCATGAAGAAGAAAGGAAAACTAGGTTAGGGTTGAAGAAAGCAGGACGCGTTTCAGAGAAATAGGAAGAAATAGGCATGGGAAGTACTCATAATCACCACACAACTAGTTAGGGTTCCATTTTCTATATATAGGAGCTGGGTCCACAAGACAAGTCATTTGCACACTTGGCTTTAGTTGATTTGTCCTTGAGAGCTTATGAGAGCATAGGAGCATAGAGCAATCGGCATTGAGATGGATATTCCGTGTGAGGAGCACCGCTTTGAGCAAGTTCGTCGGTTTGATCGGCTAGCTGAGGCAGGACCACCGGTATGTACCTCAAAAAACTTCACCTAGAGTAATTTATTAGCGCAATAAATGCTAGGGAAAAATAGGTAAAGTAAATGCACAGGAAGGAAGTTCAGTGCATATGCCATGTGGAACTGTGTATTAGATTTCTTATGGTGCATTTAAGCTATGAAACTATGCATGCATGAGTTTTGCGCATGCATGTTATAAGTTAGTGCATGCATGAAGATCTTGCACATTCATGATGTCTTCTGGTGCATGTGTTTAGGCTGCGCATATACAAGGTATAGCTGCACTTTTGATATGGATCTGCGCATGTAATAAATGTTGTGATGCATCTGTCAGAAGTGGCATATTTGCTGAGAAATTGCACATTTACCTTCTGGTTTAGTGCATATGCATAGGATAGTCAGTTTACTTAACAAAATTGACTTGATTGGCATCTTGCTCAATGCGTCAATCGATAAGCCATCTCCATGATTGCAGGAATCTAGTCAAGAGATGTTGTATTTGTTTTTGATCAATTTAATATGCTAAGTTAGTTGATATGATTCCGTAGATATGTGAAGCGGGTTTTTAGCAGCTTTAGGTTGACGAATTGCCTTGTGTGTTTACAGGAGGACATTCGAGATATACTTATGTTGAGGGAGCAGTTTCCCTTACCGATGTTCCAATGCCACATGCTTACTCAGATAGATAGAGAGGCTCTCGGTGCTATGGGTCTTGATTATGTTTGCTTCATGTCTAAGGTTCATGTGAACCTTGGTTTGTTGACTGTAGCAGTAGAGAGATTCCATAGCAAGGATGGGATTTTTCACTTTCCAACTGGTGAGATGGCAGTTACTCTTAAGGATGTCTACAAGATTTTGCACTTGCCGATACAAGGTGAGCTTGTAGAGTATGATCCTCAGCAAGATACAGGACTTGTAGAGTGCAGGCAGGTGTTTGATGACCCTGAGCTAGATTGTCAGGTTATCTCTTGGCAAGACATATATGATTATTATGACTACTTCCCTGGTATAGTGGCAGGATTGATCAGAGGTGTTGTATGCCCCGATAGGAGATCGCATGGGTTCCCGATTGGATGGGGACGAATCATGGAGAGGATGATTATAGAGGACACCCTCTATGCATGGGGTGTCTATGTCTTGGTGCACCTATACCACGATATGCATCAGGTGGTGTGCCACAGGGGTGCCAGTCTATCGGCAGGTGTCTCACTATTGTAGTTTTGGCTGTGGGAGCATATTTCTATCACACAGCTGATATGCATCTTTTCTAGACAGAGGGGAGAGCCGTATAGCTATGGGTATGCAAGAGTGATTTTCCAGCACAAGCTGGGAAAGATAGAGTACTAGAGGCATGCGTTGGATAACGTGGATAGAGTTATCTAGCACCCCTACCTAGAGTGTGAGCACTAGGATGATGAGAATGATGAGCTACCCTACTGCTATCAGACGTGGTGGCTTATTGGTAGGACTTAGTTTATATTAGAGAGACAGGTTGTCAGCAAAGTGCAGAGGTAGTTTGGGAGGAGATAGGGCATGCCACAAGGGCAGCCCCAGTTTGCATGGACACACGCAGAGAGGTTTAGATGGGGTTAAGTGGCATCATACGAGGAGGCATTTGTAGAGTTCTGGAAAACTCATTATGTTGCTTGGCCTATGAGGAGAGAGGTGGTAGATGCAGGGATGACTCCAGATTTTGAGGAGTGGTTTGTAGAGCACCCTTTTCTGAGGTACTCAGGGCCTGGAGAGTTGGTTCCTCACATAGACGAGGAGGATTCGGATGACGAGGATGGGGCTGGCAGGAGGAGGAGGAGACGGAGGTGATGGAGGCGATGGGGGAGATGGGGGAGGTGGTGGAGGAGGTAGACAGAGGCAAAGGAGGAGAGCTAGGGAGGGATCCTCCCAGTAGCAGTAGGTAGTGCAGCCACAAGTTGCACAACAAGCTCAAACACTACCACCATAGCAGGTGGTTCAGCAGGTTGGTTAGCAGATACATATGCCACCACCATAGCAGGTGGTGCAGTAGTAGGTGTAGGGATAGGTTTCTCAGGATCCTTAGCCTGATTGGTAGCAGTAGGCCATTGTGACGCTTTAGGGTCAGATTAGACAGCTGAGGGCACAACTTAGGATGGTTGAGTCTCGGTGAGAGTCAGATGCAGGTGTCATCTCAGGGCTCACTAGAGAGCGAGATGAAGCTGAGGTGAGGGTGAAAGCCATCAGAGTGGAGAGAGACTCGGCAGTGGTAGCCCTAGGTACAGATGGCACTACCAACTTTTTGGTTGGACAGGTGCAGCAGGCACAGGCACAGCTTGCACAGGTATAGGCACAACTAGCACAGGTACAAGAGCAACTGACACAGGTACAACGTGAGCTTTCTAGAGTGTAGGCTCAGACGCAGTACTACTAAGGGCTATGTCATGGTGCCGTACCAGTAGAGCAGAGGGCACCTAGCTACAGGAGCAGTCTGTGGCCTCGTAGAGAGCAAGGGATTCACAGTCAGGATCCTATGTGATGGGTCCACAGTAGTCTGAGGCCAATAGAGGAGGGAACAGAGAGGATAGTGCTAGGAGTAGTGGCCTCACAGTAGCATGGCTAGCCTCTAGTTACACTCATACCAAATTTTGACTTTTATATATACACTTTTTATGGCGTAGATAGCCTGATATGTATATACTTGTATCATTTTTGTACCGAGACATGTATCACTATATATGCGATGTATTCATTTTATATGACCTAACTCAGAGATGGTCCTCGTAGACTTTGATATATTATACATTTGGACATGTTTTATTTGATATTTATATGATGATGCAGCTATTGATGATCTCTATATGCAGTTGTTTATACTATATGTTATGGATGCATTTCTTATTTTATGATGATACACATGTGATGCAGACTATGATTATGTCTATGCGATGTTTATCTAATATAGACTTAGATGATTATATGATGCTATGTGATGCTATCTAATGCAGACTTAGATGTTTACTTTGATGTTATGTGATGCTATCTAATGCAGACTTAGATGTTTACTTTGATGTTATGTGATGCTCTCTAAGGCAGACTTTGATGTTTACCTTGATGTTATGTGATGCTATCTAATGCAGACTTTGATGTTTAATTTGATGTTATGTGATGTTCTTTATGTCTTTGTCTATGTTTTTGATTTTTTCTGTGGATATTATGCTATGTATGATACAAATGGATATGGGTGATCTAAAACATTTATAATGTATGCAAATGATTTAATCATGTTAATGACTATCTCATGTGATATGATATGCAACCTATGCTATGTTTTTGTTATGTCTAAATGTACTCAATTGACACAGAGATGACACAATGATAGACGGAAGATTGATTGAAAACTAACTTGGTAGAGAGACTCACAAGCTTTTATTTGTATTGGTACTCTGCATTTTGTGGATCTTTTATTGCATGGGATATGGATGTTTTTATGGATGTATAATGGATGCGAATGGTGTTTGCTTTCTTGACATCTTGATGGTACAAGTATTTTGAATTGCTTATTTCATCATTGGGCAATTTTATTTGGTACTTTTTTTTAATGTTGTAAGTTAATACAAGCATCTAGGTATAATTGAACCGAGATGACCTGAGTATTGCTTACATGGATTTTGATTTAGCAAGTTAATACAAGCATCGAGGTATAATTGAACCGAGATGACCTGAGTATTTCTTGTGTATCAATAGACAAGGATTGCCTCCTTTCATGTTAGACCTTTGATGTCCTTGATGATCTTTTTCCGATCATGTCTTTAGACAAGGCGTGACATTACTAAAGTTTAATCTAGAAACAACAAACAAAGAAAATAATCAGGCCCCCATCATAGCATCTCTAGCTTTTGGCATCCTTGAGTAGCATAGAAATACATGATAACAAAAATCAAGATGTTGTAACCTAACCTAATCACAACCACAAAACATTTTTGCATTTAGATGTGTTTGTTTCTTTCCATAATTTAGGTAAAATCATTTTAGAGTGCTTTAGGTACTTGCTTGCTTTGTTTTGGATAGGTTGAGGTCTTGCATCAAAATTTCTATTTGAAAGTGGGTTTTGTTTGCACTTATTTGCCTTGTGAAAGGTTCCACAATCCTTATTGGTGAGACAGACCCTAAGGGACTGACCTAGTGCCTTGGGGGCTCATTGCTAAATGGCCTTGCCTATGTGACAATGTAGAGGAAATGTAGTTCAAGGTCCTGCACCATGGATGGACTAGAGGATAGACGATGGAAAGTGGTGTGGACTCAAATAGATACAAGGACTAGATATGGGATGGATGGGCAAGTGTAGCCTCGAGGACGCATTGAAAAATGGCCTTGCCTACGTGATGACGCAGAAACAACATAGTTCATGGACTTGGACCATGTGGATATTGACGACAAATGCTACGATAGGCTGACACTATGGATAGGATACTAGATAAGACCTTGGTTGACAAGGTGACAAAAGAGATAGAGTATCAAGCCATGATAGGTTATTGTTAGGTTTTTATTATGGAACAGATATGGATTGAATGGGACACGACTGAAGGAAGAATGGACACAAGGTGATTGGTTTCCCAAAGATGGAGGAAGCAGTTTATCACAAGTAACACCTATTTACCAGATTTTTCACCACTTGCTTTTATTTGCACGAAAGCTAAAAGTACACATGACGCCTATTTACCAAGTTTTCATCATGATACCTATCCAAGGCACCTGTTTGCTAGGTTTTCACCAAAGGATGATTTTTTTGTTGTTTTTTTTTCATTTTTTGTTTTTTTCTGATTTATTTTGATTTGTTTGATTTTTTTATTTTTTTAATTTTTTTGTATTTTATGCCCCCCTTACATTGGGGTTCTCTTAGGTATAGAACCGGTGAAGATGCATACTATTGATTGAGTCATCGAACAACTCACCTTCTAATGTTGCCAACTAATATGCCCCCGATCCATAGGCAACAATGATCACATAAGGCCCAAGCCAATTGGGTTCAAACTTGCCTTTCTTTTCCCAATCCTGTTGATTACAGGGACTTTCCTTAAGTACTAGATCTCCAACCTTAAAGACTCTTGGATGGATTCTGTGGTTGTAGCTTCATGACATCATTGGCTAATATGCCTTGAGATGATTGAAGGCTTTCTATCTCTTTTCCTCTAGTAGCTCTAGCTCTTGCAATCTGGAAACTCTGTACTCTTCATTAGTTATGAGACCTTTTAACGACACCCTTAGAGATGGTAGCTCGACCTTAATGGGCAAAATGGCTTCTAATCAATAGACGAGGGCATAAGGGGTAGCACCTATGGGAGTACGTATATTGGTTTGATAGGCCCACAAAGCGGGATTGAGTTGGATGTGCCAATCATGACCAACATCGTTAACTGTCTTCTTGAGGAGTTTCAAGATTGTTTTGTTGGATGCCTCTGCTTGGCCATTGCCTTGGGGGTAATAGGGTGTGGAGAAATGATGTTGGATTTTGAATCTGTCACAAACCTCTTATACATCCTGGTTCTTGAAAGGTCTTCCATTATCCGTGATAATGGATGAGGGAATTCTGCATCTATAGATGAGGTAATTGAGGATGAATGAGGAAATCTGTTTACCTATGACGGTGATGAGGGGAATGACTTTAATCCACTTGGTAAAGTATTCAGTGGCAGTTATTATGAACTTGTGGCCATTGGATGAGGGTGGGTGGATTTTTCCCATAAGGTCAAGTTCCCATTGACAAAAGGGTCAAGGTGTCGTTAAAGGTCTCAGCTCTTGAGCTGATGCATGTATCAGGTTTCTATGTATCTAGCACTACTTGTACTTCTTCACAAACTGATACGAAACTGCTCCCATGTTCAGCCAATAGTATCCCAAACACATGAGTTTCTTAGCTAAAGAAGGACCGCTAGAGTGTGTTCCGCAAATCCCTTCGTGCACGTCTCCTAATGTAGTTTGAATTCTTCTCATTCTAAACAATGGAGTAAAGTACCATATAGACCACATTGGTATAGGGTGTTAGCAATAATGGTATAATGAGAGGTTTGGCAGATGAAGGTTCGACGTTGGTTTGAAGACAAGTCAGGTGGGAGGGTGTTATCCTTGAGGTAAGTGTAAATCTTACCATACCAAGGTGATTCAGATCTGAGTAATAGGCATATGGAGTGTGTTTCAGGAAGATCATAAGCTAGTTGTTGAATTGACTCCACCAAGAACTTGTACCATGACTCATTCTTTGGGATCTCAAGGAGCAAGGCAATGGTTGCCACGGCATCTGTTGCTTTGTTTTCAATGCAAGGTATCTGCTCAAAGGAGATGATCACAAAGTACTCTTTGAAGTCATCAACCATGCTCTTGTATGGGAGAAGCTTCTCATCTTTGGTTTGATAGTCATCATTGACTTGATTGATTACCAGCTGGGAGTCGCCATAGACATGTAGCTCTTTGATTTTCCATTCTGTTGCCATTTTGAGACTAATGACCAAGGCCTCATACTCTGCTAGATTGTTTGTGTATGGGAATAATAGATGATAAGACTTAGGTATGGTGTCACCATGAGGAGTGACCAACAAGATTCCTGCCCCTAATCCATGGTTTGTATAGGATCCATCAAAGTAGAGTTTCCATGAGTGTGCTATGATATTGAATAAGGATTCATCTAGAAACTCTAATGTGATTGGTGTGGTATCTTGTAATGGTGCTTCTGTGAACTGATCAGCAATGATTTTTCCTTTGATAGCCTTTCTGTCTACATATTGAATGTCATATTCACTTAGGAGCATTACCCACTTGGCTAGGCAACCTATTAGAGTTGCTTTGCTTAATAGGTATTTCAGTGGATCTATCTTTGCAATAAGCTTGACTGGATGTGCTAGCATGTAATGTTATAGTTTTTGGGAAGCAAAAACCATAGCAAGACATGATCTTTCTATTTGAGAGTATTGTAGTTCATAGCCCACCAATGTACGACTGATGTAGTAGACAACTCTTTCTTTACATTCATAATCTTGTTGTGCTAGAAGGGCCCCAAGAACTGTTGGCATAGCAGATATGTAAATTAACAACAATTTTCCTTGGATAGGACGTATCAAGATAGGCGGGTTCGTAAGATATTCTTTTAGTTTTCCAAATGCCTCTTTGCATTTCTCATCCCACCTAAATGGAATGTTCTTATGTAGGAGATGACTGAAAGGTTGGCACTTGTCTACCAGTTATGATATGAATCGATGGATTGCTTGCAACTTGCCCTATAGAGACCGCAGTTGAGTAATATTCTTTGGTAGTGGCATTTCCATGGTGGCTTTGACTTTGGCAGGATCCACTTCAATCCCATTTGCTGATACAATGAAGCCTGAGAGCTTGCCTGAGGTGATTCCAAACACACATTTCTTTGGGTTCAACCTGACTTTGAATTGTTCTAGTCTCTGAAAGAACTTCTCCAACACATCTAGGTGTGATTCTCTTTTGAGTGACTTTGCAAGGATATCATCTACATAGTCCTCCATTGTGACGTACATCATATCATGGAAGACAGTGGTCATAGCACGTTGATATGTGGCTCTTGCGTTCTTTAGCCCAAATGGCATGACATTCTAGTAGAAAGTGCCCCATGGACAAGTGAAAGCTGTCTTATGTTGGTCTTCTGGTGCTATCCTGATTTGATTATATCCAGAGAAGCCATCCGTGAGAGATAACATGGTATGCCCTGCTATTAAGTCGACTATGATATCTATATTTGGCAAGGGAAAGTCATCCTTGCAACAAGCTTTGTTTAGATCTTGGAAATCATTGCATAATCTGACTTGACCATTAGGTTTTGATACTTGCACTATGTTGGAGACCCACTCTAGATCATCTATGGCTTTGATGAACCCTACATCTAGTAGTTTCTTGAGTTCTTCTTTCACTAGTAGTGCGATGTGTGGATGCATCTTTCTAAGTTTCTGTTTGACTAGTTTCACTCCCAAATCTAGTGGAAGATGATGCAGAATTAGATCTGGATCCAATCCTGGCATGTCTGCGTATGACCAAGAAAAATTGACTAGATTTTTCTTGAATAATGGTACAAATTTAGTCTTTTCTGGTGGAGTCAAAGTCTTAGCAAAGTGAATGATCTTAGGCTATTCCTCTGTTCCAATGTTAATAGGTTCTGTAGGTTCCATAACAATCTGAGACTTCTTCTGGTGCATGTTGTCGAGGAGAGTGTCAAGCCTTCCATGATCAGGTGCCACAGTTGGGTTTTCACCATCGGATGCATTTCTTTTTACTATTTTGGGATCTGATACTTCTGTGGAGCAGTTTTCACCATCAGATCCAGTTTTTATTTTGATATTTTTGTGACTAGAAGGCTTGGCACCCTCTCTGAAATAAGCCACGGTATTAAGATCAATGGAAAAGCTAGCTTTATGATCTCCTGTAGGTAGGTGGTCCCTAAGTTCCATGTAGTCAATGTAGGCATCATCATTTTGGAACATGTCTAGTTGTGGGGTTCCATGTAGATCCCAGTCAATAAGTTCAAGATGCACAAGGGGGAGGGAGTCAGAGGATAGATCTAATTCATTGATAGTTTGAATGGATATACGAGGGGTATTGGTAGGGATAGGGTTTGGGATGGTACTTTCCTCCAAATTTTTTATTGCGATAGAAATCGAACCTCCTCAAAAGTCGTATTCTCAGGAATTGGTGAATCACACTCTAATGGTCTATGCGTTAGTGTTTGTCCCTCAGGTAGGGGATATAAGTTTGAACAGTGTCAACTTCCTTGTCATCATAGGAGTGCTCTGTCAGCTCATCCCACTCATATTCATTGGAATCTATGTCACTGTCCTCTTGAAGGTTATGGATCATTTCCACAAGACAAGCATTTGCTTTTGCTTTGCCCTTGTCTTTGTATCCTAGACCTTTTGTATTTCTTGCCAATGAGGATGAAGAAGGTTGAATGGGTTCTATTATTCCTTCTTTTCTTAGGCCAATCGGACCTTGTCCTTCATAACCCATTCTGTGTAAGATAGACTCGCCTGGCCCATAGATTACCGTTGGGAGCTTAGGTGGTTCTTGTTGTGTGTTCTCTTCTTCTGTGTAGAGCCATTGTAAGATGTCTCTTTCCTCTATTTCATCTGATAGGGTCCCCCATTTTACAAAGGGATTTGTAGGAGGTGTAGGAGGAGTAGATGGCTTTGGAAAATGTTTGGGTCACCCAAAGGATCTAGGAGATAGAGGCATTTTGGCTAAATTGAGGCTATGCTTGATGGAGTATTCCCCTACTCCTGTTTCTTTAATGGTAATTTTCTGCTCTTTGGGGTTGGATGAGAAAGCTTCAAAGGTAGAATCATGCTACGAGGTAGGGGATGTAGATGCTCTATTGTTGGGTATGATGTAATCAAGCTTTGAGCGGATAGAGTTGCAATGCTGAAAGGGGTCGGGATCACCTTGGATGGTGACTTGTTTTCCATTATGAGGGAATTTTATCCATTGGTGGTAGGTAGAAGGCACAGGTTTCATGGTATGAATCCATGGTCTACCTAGGAGAATGTTATAGGCTAGCTCCCTGTCTAGGACCTAGCAAACGTCTTTATCACTAGTCCCACTTGTATTGGTAACATCATTGTTCCTTTAGTAGTTCTTTCCTCTTCATCATAGGCTTTAATAGTGATCTTTTTCCTTGGATCCGCTGCATTTTCAGAGAACCTCAATGTAAGGACTAGCTTGAGCGTGCAAATATTTAAACTAGCTCCCCCATCTATGAGAACCCTTTTGATACAGTGTTTATGAATGAAAGCAACGATATGCAAGGTGGTGTTATGAGGCTGAGATACTAAAAGGTCATCTTGCTCAGTGAACGATATGGTGCTAGACAAGGTTAGATTTCCTACCATGGCTTGAAACTTCTCTTGGGCCAAGTTTGTGGGTATAGTTGTTTCCACTAGGGTTTTATCGAGAATCTCTTTGTGGGAAGGAGACATATGCAACAACTCTAAGATAGATATGTGGGTAGGAGTTTTCTGCAGTTGGTCTATGACACTATATTGATGGGAGTTAGATTGAGAAGGTGACGACCTTGGAGGGAGGGTGTTCAATGTGACTTTACCACTGCAGGTGATGATGTTGCAATCTGTTTTGTTGGGTCCTATCTGTTGGTTGGACGTGACCACATTGATTTATGGGATGTGCTCTGATATGCAGTTGATGGTATAATTGAATGACACACTCGCATAGTTAGCATTATTATTCTCATTATTCTGATTATGCCTGCTGCTGTTGTTATTGTTATTACCGTTGTTGCTGTTGTACGGCCTGTCATGGTTGAGAACAGGATCCTTGTATGCCACATGCATCTCGTTAGAGGTATGTTGTTGAGAACTTACTTGATTTTGGTCAAGTATGTCTTGAATGACATGTTTGAGACAGATACAATTGTTGGTCGTATGGCCTCTTCCCCTATGATACTCACATAAATTGGTGTCTTTCCAATAGTGAGGTTTTATTTGTGGTTCATAGTCGCTAGTTGCTGGAAGAGTGATCTCATTGTTGGCCAATAGCTTTCTTAATGCAGATTCTTGGGACTCTCCCAGCAGTGTGAACTTTCACCTAGGGTTGGAGTTGAACCATGGCTTTGACTCCCGAGAGAATGTTTTGTTGGGCATAGCATTGCTTGTCTCTCCTTTGAGAGTGAAGATTGGTTGTTGTTCTGGAGCTGCCACTTTGGCATCAACCACTCCATCATTGATGACATTTTTATTCTTTGTCCAAAATTTTGACTTGTTCGTGGTGTAGTTAGAGTTAGGGGTGTCCTTGTACAACTTTATTTGCCCCTTGGCAATCATAGCTTTCTTGATAAATAATCCCATCTCAATGACTTTCAAAAATGAGGTAGGGCATTGAATTTGGATTTGGTAGCTTAAATTGGAGTTAAGGTTGTGGACAAACATCTCTATCAATTGCTTCTCAGGCACGTCATATGAGCATTTGCTCGTGAGTTGTCTCCACCTTTGTAATAAGGAGGCAAAGGATTCACCACTCTTTTGCTTTGTATTGCATAGGTCGAGCATGGAGACTTTGTGTTCAATGTTATATGAGAAGTGCGTGACGAACTTGTTTACTAACTCATCAAAAGTTTTGGTGCCCGGTGGAAGTCATGAGAACCACTCCATGGATTGACTACCTAGATATCTAGGGAATAGTCTCATTAAGAAAGTCTCATTGTGAGCTACTTCCATGCACGTGGCATTAAATTCCCTAATGTGATCTCTTGGGTCTCCTTTTCCTTTGTATTTGTCAAACTTAGGAACTTCAAATCGAAAGGGGAAGGGCAGCATGTTCAAACTTTTATCAAAGGGGTATGGTGCAATGTCTTCCAAGGAGTAAGTTTTAGTGTTCATTCCTATTTTGAGATCTCATTTTTTGCATTAGGCCCTCGATTTGTTTCCTCATTTCTTCCATAGATATGTTTGGCTCTACAACTTTCTTTCGTTTGTCCTCCTTAGTGTGGTTTTCATGAGTTTCCTCTATAATCTCCTTCAGTTTGTTGAGATCGAAGTCAGTGGGGAGTTTAAGTCCTAGATTTGCAAGATGAATAAAGTACTTGTGAGGGTCCTCGTGGAGCACTTTTTCTAGCAACCGTTGAAATTTTTGATCTTAGAGGGTTCCTTGGTACTCTTCATGAGAGATTTCCTCATCACTATCGTGAGGGGTGACAATACGGTTGGATGATCCATCCATTTCAAGTTGTTTTTTGTATTGAGATCTAGTTAAAACCATGCAAGGCAACATGGGAAGCGATGAGATGAAACTAGAGACTTTGGTGAGGTGTTGGCAGAGATTGTTGAGAAGAGGATACTTGTGACGAGATTTCAACAAGGGACTCTTTTGATCAATGATTCCAAGTAAGACAGCTGACACAAGACAATAGCCACAAGTAAGGGTACTCGATACCCTTATACCATGTAGAGACTAGTCATGCACCAAGACCACTAGCGAAGTTCTATGACCTACTAGGGTTACTTGAATTTGAAATGACCTAAAAAAGGTCTTGTGCTAATCTGATATAGAATACTTTGACTTTGCTTTAGGGAGACCTGGTAGAAGGTGGATGAGACGACCAACGAAAGAGAGGGTTTGATGCAAAACGGATGGGAAAGTGACTGCAAGGTAGAATCTGATCTCAGAATTTGGAATTAGGCTGAAATGGGTATCTAGAAAGGTGAACAATTTTTTCTCCAAATGTGTGGAAATACTCACTATCATGGATGCGCAGAAACAGACGCACAACAACAGAGGATATAAGCGCAAAAAGTTGATACAAATGTGCAGTACTGGTAAAAAGTAAATGTGTAGTAATAGGTGATAAAAGTGCAAGAAGTTGATACATATGTGCAATAGGTTAGTTTAAATGCACAACTTTGCAGGACAGATGCGCAGCTCTGGCTTTTCTGATTATTTTTGTAATTTTTGGAAAATTTCTTAATGTTTTTCATTTCTTGGTTGTAAGATGGTCTTTTTGATCTAATTTTCTTAATTATGGAAAGAAGACACATCAAACACAAAAAATGTTTTCATGGTTTTTGAATTTTTTTTTGTAATTTTCTTGGACTCTTTTTGACTTGAAAAGAAAGTACAAACCTAGGTTGGAAAAGGCAATATTTATCAAATCCCCTAGCTATACATATTCAAAGCGGATAGCTTTAGGATCTTGGTAGCACCAGCTCCTCTCCATAGCACACACTTCTTATGCATACCAAGATCTGAGTTTCCCAAGGCTCGTACCCCCACCGAACCTTAGGATTATCTCTGCTATCTCTACTAAGAACCACATGAATCAGGGTGGCTTCAAAGGTCCCACCTTTTGTGCCAACAAATAGAAGGATTTTGGTCTACTAAGACAAGGATGACTAGTAAGTGCAATAGTTCGAGTGGTTATACATGCGGTAGCACTACTATCTATTATGGAGTCTCCCAGCCTACAAGGGTTGTGCCTTAGAGGGTTTTGGGGGAGGTTGGTTGTCGGTATAACACAACTTCACTCATTGTTTGAATCTTTTGCTCCAAACATAATTTATTTATAGTGGCTTGGTAGAGATTGGCTTTAGCTTGTTACGTTCCCCAAGGACGGAAGGATATCCTAGGGCAGGGCTCTCTAAAGGTTAAACACATATGAAAATGATATGTCTGGCATTTTGGTCACCCAAGATAGGGGAGAGCATAGGCCTAGTATCATTCCCAAAAACACAAAAGACAATGGTTCTTTTCCCCTAATTAAAATGAAAAAGACTAAATGAGCTAGCTACTTGGGCACACACATAAGTTGTTAACTCTGAAAGCAAGATAGCAATGGTTCAATTTTATCCTCCTAGCATTGGGACTAGATTCAAGTTGTTGATGCAACAAGATTCAAGTTACTCCTTTCCTAGTTAGATCTAGATGTGAATTTGTATGAACATTCAATAACTATCCTTTAAAAAAAAAGATGATGTGTTAACAATGCAACTAGAATGACTAAACTAGCCCCTAATCCTGCAAGTAGATGAGAGAATATTCCTACAAAAAGGTGTCAGCATTAGCAAAAACCACAAGAAATACCCTAAAAACCACTGTTCAGAATAGATGCGTAGCTTCAGAGCCTGAATGTGCAGAAACATAGTTCAGAAGCGCAGAAAGTTTAAAATCATAGAAACAGAGTTTAAAAGTGCAAGAACATAGAGCATATGTGCAAGAACATAGAGCATATGTACAGGAATATTAGATGCACCGTGAAATAACATAGATGCGTAGCTTTAGAGGTCAGATATGCCAAAAGGGTATATGCGCTAGAATAGAGATCAGATGCATGATAGAATTTCTCAAATGTACCGAATATCTTTGTGTACAAAACCTTGGCACAAAAAAACTTAGTTTTTGGATTAAATCAGGGCAGGGCCACACGGTGGGCGCAAAAAATGTTAAGGGAAAATTGGAGTAAACATGAATAATCAATATATCAATAACAATAATACCCAAAACTCAACGAAAAGAGAAATAATCAAGATCAAACAAACAAAGATGAAACCTTTGCAAATCTCAATACTTCATAGCTTCTGTTGGTTGCCTATCTCAATCAATCTTGCATGTATGAATAAGGCCCTCAGAGAGTGCACTTCCTTGCTATTCCAAGATTGTCAATGGAGAATGGCCATGATAATGCTTTGTAATGAAGATGAGATTCACAACAATGATACTAATATGGTAACAAGTTGATCACAAGCAAATGGAATGACTTGGGTGCCAAAGTCATGCCGTAATTCCTGTAGAGTAACAATACTAAAATCTTAGATAATGAAATGGAAGAATAGGGTTTAATTTATAGACTTGTGAGAGAGAAGACCGATGGTATAGAAAGAATAAGAAGATCAATAGTTGAGAATGGTTGAGGAATGTGTGCGAATAAGAAGACATGTGTCTTGCTATATTTTGCATGAGATGAATTAATAAAATAGAAGAATGAGTTAACTAAAGAGATAAAATCAATTAAAAGAATAGATCAATCAGTTAAGAGAATAGAACTAGAGAATAGAAATTACATGAGCATGAGAAGATATTTTAGCTCAATTAAATATTTAGAATATTTAATTGCATGTGCATAAGGATTGAATTATATTTAGAGATAACTCAATTTAGAAGAAATAGACAACTTAAATAAATATTTGATTTATTTAAATTTAGAGAAGATACTATTGGAAGAAACAATTAAATATTTGATATCATTTCATTTAGAATTAATTTGGAAGAACTAATTAAATAATTGGTATTATTTAATTTGTTGGAGGAATTAGAAGAATTTTAATTAAATAAATTGATTTTATTTAATTGTTGGGAGAATATGAATCAACTCAATAAATTTGTTTATTTATTTATTGATAGAGGAGTTTGACTTAAATAAATATTAAGAATATTTATTTGGGCAAAGTCGTGTCATTTTTAGGCGTATACATTCTTGATAGTGATGTTAATAAAAAATAGAGAAATCTTTATGGTTTGACATGAGTTCAATGGTAATGTATAAAGATGGTTCAATAATAAATTAACAATATCTATTATGTGATTGTGTATAATGTTATGTTCTCTTAACTATTCCACAAGGCCATTTCATTTGTAAACATATTATTTTAATCTAATTAAAATATACTATTCATCTATGTTGTAACCTATTGCAATGGAAACTTTTAAACATTGGGGCCCATTGATTCCAACTTAGCATAATTTGACCAATAGCATAATGTTTAGTGTAGACACTAAAATTTGTCCATGTCTTGACCATCCCCTATTCGACATGACCTTGTAATGTTTTGCCCTAGGTCCTAGGTCATCCCACTTAACCACATTCCTAATTAATTAAATAAATCTCATTTATTTAGTTAATTCCCCCTTTCACATGTCTCACATAATTCAAATTAAAATTTTGAATTATTTCCTCACCTTTCACCTCATGCAAACGAGTGTCACATGCTACAACTTTCACTTAACCCCTTCACATGTCAACTAATTTAAATAATCT
Source organism: Cunninghamia lanceolata (assembly GCA_027924645.1). NCBI lineage: Eukaryota > Viridiplantae > Streptophyta > Pinopsida > Cupressales > Cupressaceae > Cunninghamia > Cunninghamia lanceolata. The sequence goes on along the minus strand of BSBN01001040.1, from coordinate 612,717 downwards.
TTTATTTAAATTAGGTCCCAGTTATCCTCCATCACACACTTGTCACATGACTACAATCCCTCTTAAAGTGGAAAACCCTAATCAACCCTAGTCGATCTCAACCGTTCATATCAACCAACATAACTCTCAATCATGTTCATCCATTCAAATCAGGCCTTTTCTATAAAGCTAGCCTCTCACAAGTCATTTTCATATGATCAAGCTTTCAATTACTATTATGCTACTAAAATCTCGAGCAACCAACAATTCCCCATTGATCAACCCTTCAAAATCTTGCATTCTCATGCGAGGTTGAGAAGAACTATGGATGTCAATCAACACTAGTTTGAATTTGGTTGGCATTTGAGTTGTTTATTTGCATTTTCATTCTAGTATGTGCTTCATGGTGCTAGTTAGGGTTTGATTACTTGCTGATTTAGTTTTCAGACTTTGATTTTTTCCCTAACACATTTTGGTGAACCTGACATACCATGATGGAAACTTGGTAAACAGGCACCTTAGATAAGTACCATAATGAAAACTTGGCAAACATGCATCATGTGTAGGCTGATCTTCTATGTCACTTACACTTGGGGGCACGTTGTCTCATCCAACCTATCATTTCTATCCTATCATACCCTTTCCATATCATCCTATCCATTACATATACTTAGCTTATCAAGTCCGTTCATCCTCCCTTCCTCTTTTGATCTTGATAAAGATTGAGGGCAACATGTTGACAAATGCTTTGGTTATCTCTTGGCATACCTCATCCTTCCCAATCCATCCTATCCTCCTCTTTTTCATAAGCTTTTCCATGTCAAATCCTAAGTATTCTACCTAGAATGGGGCATGTTATTCCTATGCAACATAGCCTTTGAGATCACATCCTTTCTCTCTCATGCATACATCCTACATTTGCCTATCGCCTATCCTTTTATCTATCCATCCTACATTATTCTTCCACCTAGATTTGGTTTTTCCCTTATCATTGGTATCTAGCATAAAGGCTACCTCAAGTTGTCATCCAATGCCATCCTAAAACATTCAAAAATCTAAAAAAATAACAACATTTTAAAAACTCCAAACAAAAAAATCAAATATTCTCCAAAAATCCAAAAAAATTAAAACATGTTAAAATCCAAAAAGGAAAATATTCCCAAAAGACAAAATAATCAAATATCCAACAAAACACAAGTAATAAAATCAATCCAAATCACTTCATCAAGTCATACCAAATCAATTCATCCAATCAAATCCCATCATTTCTTCAAATCAAATCATTCCAACTCAATCAATTCCTCAAAACAATCCAACTCATTAATTCAATCATTCAAATCAATCTAGTCAATCCAATTCCTCGATCCACTTATTCAATTCCTCATCTTCATCATTCAAATCATCTAATCAAATCACATCACTCAATTCAATTCTTCCAATCATCAAATCACTTCTTTCAATCAATTCTTCAAATCATTCCAATCAATTCATTCTAATCAAGTCAATCATCCAAATCAATCCAGTTTAATCACATTTATTTCAATCAATGCATCACATCATTCAATTCAATCACTTCTTTAAATCAATCATTCTAAGCAATAATCAAATGCAAATCAATCCTTAATCCATACCAATCAATTAATTAATCAAGTCAAATTATCCAATCACATTCAATGGTGTTGATCCTAATCTTGACATAAATCCAATCAATCATGAATCAAAACATGGTGTTGCTTGCATGGCCAACAACACTAATGTCATCCAATCAACTATCTTAGACAGGATGTTGCATTGTCGAAACCAGACCAGACATCTTAGATGACATGTTTTATTTCCTAAAACCAGACATCATCATCAATCAATTACTCATTGGTTTATAGCTTGACAGGGGCAATACCTTGTTTGTTTTTGTATCATGTGTGCATGCTTGCTTGTGTGTGTTATCATTTTTAACTTGCATATTGTTTCAAATCTGAATCCAACCTAGCTAATATTCATATCTTGTATCTAGAAAAGATTGTATTACACTGAAGCTCAAGACACATCATCACCTTGGTCCTTATACCTTGGTGCATAACATCTAGTGCTAAATCAAACATCATAGTTGCTCACTTTCATTGCAGCATAACACATCCTTCCTTTATTTCTATCCATACCCTTATCTTTCTTCCTTAACCAATCCCTTTCATTTTGAGATCCTACTCGTGTTTGTCCAACCCACCTATCCTCTCAAGGGGGTATCATCAGCCTATTCTTTCATTATCATAATCCTTTTTCATAGCTTCTTTGAAATGATGTTACTTGACATAAATCGCATCATCTCAAAGAGGGGCAAAATGTAGATACTAAAATTTGTCTATGTCTTGACCATCCCCTAGTTGACATGACCTCGTAATGTTTTGTCCTAGGTCTTAGGTCATGCCAGTTAATCACATTCCTAATTAATTAAATAAATCCCATTTATTTAGTTAATTCCCCCTTTCACATGTCTCACATAATTCAAATTAAAATTTTGAATTATTCCCTCACCTTTCACCTCATGCAAACAAGTGTCACATGCTACAACTTCCACTTAACCCCTTCACATGTCAACTAATTTAAATAATCTTTTATTTAAATTAAGTCCCATTTATTCTCCATTGCACACTTGTCACATGACTACAATCCCTCTTGAAGTGGAAAACCCTAATCAACCCTAATCGATCTCAACCATTCATATCACCCAACATAACTCTCAATCCTATCCATCCATTCAAATCAAGCCTTTTCTATAAAGCTAGTCTCTCACAAGTCATTTTCATATGATCAAGCTTCCAAGTACTGTTATGCTACTGAAATCTTGAGCAACCAACAATCCCCCATTGATCAACCTTTTGAAATCTTACATTCTCATGCAAGGTTGAGAAGAGCCATGGAGGTCAATCAACACTAATTTGAATATGGTTTGCATTTGAGTTGTTTATTCACATTTTCATTCTAGTTTGTGCTTCATGGTGCTAGTTAGGGTTTCATTTCTATTGTTTTGATTTATGCCCTAGATTTTGCCCTATCGAAAGAATTAAGAAAATTGAGCTTAGAGTTAAATCTATCTTTTAGAGAGATCTAATTGAATTGATCTAGGTCATTGATTCAAAGTTACCAACCTAGGCCCCTTGAACAAACAATCACATCGACCACTCAGCTGCTCCTAGACTATTGTGACCTAGCCAATGGGGACCCTAGAGGCAATTGATCCACAAGATAGTCACCTTTTAAAGACAAGTAGAGTGATCTTCATTATATTTGAGTTGTATGTGCTAAAACATTTGTCAATAGGAGTCTCTCATTGCTACCTTGCTCACAAAGGAAATGAGGAGAAATTCTATGGAGAATGGGTCAAAGAATGCATTGCATGTGTGAGGAAGATCTAAAGAGAAGGGTAGGGACAAGTAGGAAGGTGGTAAGGACAAGTTGGTAAGAGTAGATTGAGGTGTTGGAACTATGGCAAATGAGGGCATCTCAAAAAGGAATGCTAGAATAAGAAAAAAGAAAAATGAAGATTATTGTACTAATAAATCCTCTAATAATGAAGATACTAATGCTTTTATAATATTTTCTAACATGTCTTCTAATGACTCTTAGTTGATATATTCAAGTGTATCCTACCACATGACTCCTCACAAGGAGTGACTTTTAGTGTATACATCATATGATGGTGGGTAAGTTTTCCTAAAGGACAAAAACACACAAAATATTATGGGTTGAGGGGAGGTAAAATTAGTTTCTAGTGATGGAAGGCTGAAAGCCCTCATAAATGTATTTCATATCTCTAGTTTAGGTAGAAATTTAATTTTTGTATCTATGACTTGAATGATTCAAGGGTGCATGTGACTTTTGAAAATAGTGGTTGCAAGGGAATTTGGTGTTGGCTAGGGGCACTTAGTGTGGCACCCTATTTAGGCTAGAAGGGTCCACTTTTTGTAACTCTATGAATGTAACTGATAACTTTTCTCTTGTAAACTATGGCACCATAGATGGGTCACATTGGTGAGAAGGGTATTAAAACCCTCATTAATAAAAAGAAGGTCAATGGTTTATCTAGTTAGCCTACTAACTTTGATTTTTGTGAACACTATGTGTATGGAAAACAACATAGAGTTACATTTAAATTTGGTAGTACTAGAGCTAAACATGTTTTGGAAGTTATTTGTAGTGATGTATCTGATCTTTTGGATGTTCCTTCCATTGGAAAATCTCACTACTATGTTACATTTATCAATGATTTCTATTGAAATGGTGAGCCAATTACATTCACAGATTACATCATTGCACAACAAATAATATGTAATATTTATTGTATTTGACTGGTTTAAACATTGTATTACATTGGCTTATGAGTCCATACATATTTCCATAAATGTAACTAAAACAACCTATGGGAATGTATCTTCCCAAAAACTAACATTTATTAATTACTAATAAGAAACTAACCTATATGTATAAATTAACATTTACATGTTAATTTATTTATTTATGTTTATTCTAAATATTTACTAAACTATATCAAAAGATGTAATACTCCAACATTCCCCCCCTTATTACATCAATCTGAAAAAGAGACAGAACACTGCAAAGATTGAACACAATAGCCCTTCTGGAGACTTTGATGAAGCATCTTCACCAATTCTCCTTGCTCACCCAGGAAAAACCAAACTGAATGCATAAGCAAATCTCCTAACTATCAAACCTAAACAACCTCTGTACAACATGAGAGAACATAAATATTCCCATCCTCCATGCACAATGTAATGTCCCCATTTTAGCCAAACAAACAAATGACGAGTTAGTCTATCATTGAGTTCCCGTAGACTAACCAACCTAGTTAGGGAACCATTGTTGGCATTATCTTGGATGATTTGATCAGATGAGTGGATGTTGGCTTGGGTTTAGTTTGGTCTTCAGTTTGGCATTTTCTGAGGCAGCTTTGATTGTTTAGGCCTGGACTTGCTATTTTTGGAAAATTAGGGTTTTGGTTCATTTCAGGATTTTCAATGTTGGAGATGTTGGAGATGCAGTGTCTCATTGAGACCTTTCTGATGAGCTATAGATCACTAAATTCTGAATTCATTTGGGCCTCCATTTTAAAGTTTGTAAATTAATATTATTATTTAAATATTGGACTTTAGGATTTAATGGTTAAGTGATGAAAAATAAAATATATAAAAGTCACTTAAGACATTTTATGGAGCACTCACCTTGGGAAATATTAAAAGTGAAATTAAAAGAAATATTTCTCTTCAAAAGTGTATCGACCCCTCTTGGAGAATTATAAAAGAGGAAAAGTACCTCATTTGTGGGGATGCTTAGATTATTATTCACTCATATAATTTTGATGTTGTTGTGCATTCTTGGAGCTTGAAGAACTTTGAGGGTTTGAACCAGACTTTGTTGAGATGAAAACCTCTATAAAGTCCCCTTCTTCGTGTGTGAAAGACCACATCAGGAAGGATTCTTGGAGGCCTCATACAGGGGTTTCAGTTATGCTTTAGTTGGAGGTATTTTGATGAAGATTTGGGATTACTTGAGCATATTTCATGGAGTTATTTTTTGCACATGTTAACAGAGAAGAGGAAGGTAGATTTTATATATTTTTGAAGAGTTTCCAGGTAGTTTTTCCTTTTGCTAAGTAGGTCGTACATGTCCCATTGCTGGCTGTACATGGCACAGTAGTCCATACCTTCTTTAGGGTGACTTTGAGTAGATTTCTTGCATTTATCAAGCCATGGTCGCCACACCATAGAAAAGGTATTCAGTACAGAATAGAGGTTTAGGAGTTTGAGATTTATTTATTTGCTATTGTTATATGTACCCAGCCTGGCCATATAGCCAAGAGGAAAATGTGGGTACTTTGGGAACTGAAACTACATTCATCCTAAGCTCCAATCTTGCCCATCATGGACGTTTAGAGTCCAATCTATTGCGTCTACACATTTAATGTGAGAATATGTTCATTGGTGAGATCTAGGAGGTATTTTTGGTGTTCATATTGTTGGCCTAGATTCGACAGTTGTACAAAGTTGCAAAATTCACAATGGGTATGTCATTGTAATTCATATTCTGGTATAATACAATCTGGGTCTTCGATATTTTGTTGATATATGATTTATTTTTTCTGTGTTTTGTTTATATACACTCTATTATATGTTTTTGATGCAAAAACCAAACATGCAAAAATACACATAAAACCCTAAAACAAAACAATAGTCATATCATTCAGAAAGGGAAAAAAAATCTTGGCACAAAAAACCATATCCGATGGTGTATGTTATAGTGGTATCAGAGTTGGTGATCTTGCCAGCCTACTTGGGAAGCTATCCTTTTGTAGATCTTCAAGTTGAGTAATAGAGTTTTCAACCTTGCATGTTGGTGATCAACACTTGCATGTGTGTTCAGTGGTTGGCAGTTGAAAGGTTTTGATCAGTGAATGTGAGATCATGGCATCTCTCTTGGATAACAATCTGTGGAAGACTTTTTGATGTAAGTTTGAAGCTAAAATATTTGCATTGGTCAGATAAGAGTCTTTTCAGCACTGAGGAAGAAGTTGAGAAATGTTTATCTAAAATTCCCCAATCACCTTCTTAGATAATGTCGGTGGCTTTAATTATTTCAAAAACTTTTTTGTGTAAGCCTAATTTGTTGAAGCATCCATAAAAGAATGTAAGATTGGTGTTTATCACATGCATCAGTGAAGTCATGAGAATTTTGTCTCCTGAACCACCGTATAATGATGACTTAATGAGGGAGATGTTACAGCTGATTATTGAAAGCTTTCATGGGTTGGGTGACACTAGAAGCTTATCTTTTAAAAAGATTGCTAAAATTTTAGAAATTATGGCTCAGGTCAGGTCATATGTCTTTTTTCTTGATCTCAAGTGTGATGATTTAATTCTCAAAATGTTCCATTGTTTCTTTGACAAAAATTAGAAAATATCATGCGGATAATGTTAAAACAGAAATACAAACTATCTTGTCTCTGATTTTAGATGAAAATGATGATATCTCCAAGTTGTTGTTATCTAACTTGTTGATAATTTGGAGAAAAGAACAACATGTTTCACCTGCAGAACATGAGTTGTCAAGGACATTGGTTGAGCAAAAAATTGAGAAAATTAAAAATCATTTAACAGAAAATGAATTTATTGCTTGTGGTTTATAGGTTACAAGGATTCCTAAAATGAGCAAGAACCAGTTGAGAAGAGAGCAACGTTGTTTCACATGCCAGGAAGATTGGACATCTAATCACATATGTAGGAACAACAAAGAATGTGAAATAGGAACTCCTACCACTTGTTTATTGCAACCAAGTCATGATAAGAACAAAGAAGATGAAGACCTGATAGATGAAAGAAATGAGTTTGAGCCTCGATATGATGAATACATGATCACAAAGTAGGAGGCATGCATAGAGGAGCTAGCTAATTTGGGGAAGACTACCATAGAAATTAGTAATGTTGAGCCTACTCATGAGATAGGAGCAATTCCATGTCAGGATGATGGATGTGTGGAGTTCCCTAATGTTGACACTCAAGATTTGGGTGTTAAAAATGAATTATGTGATGCATATTCAAGCCACAACAAGTCTAATTTTGCAAATCAGACCTTAGAAGATGTGAACAAATTAGAAAATTTACTTGTTGGTGAGGGGTCCCAAGATAGCTCTTTGGATGAACATGCATCTACTTTGGAGGAAGTAGTGTGCAATGATTATGTCCAATCAGCCACTTCTATTATGTCATTGGAGCCATCCCATGAGGTACATAATAGTAGTACCTTTGTTGAGGAAGTGTGCAGAGCTGATTGCATGCATGATGATGCTTATCAAACAGTGAGTGGTGATGATTCAACCTCTTACCATAGTGCAAATTACAAATCCAAAATTTTGCATGTGGAGATGATTTATCACAGGGGTCTCATCATTTGGCAAGGCAATTGAAGGTGAACGAATGCATGATTGCTTCATCCTTAGAACACTTTGATGTTGTTCAGCAGTTGGTAGCACACTGTTGTTGGACTATATATGAGCACCTTGATAGTGGACTTGCCAAATTTTAGGCACTTAGAGATGTAGTTGGGGTAATGAAGAATAATTACCTACAACTATTATCAGATAGAGATCATCTTCTCATGCTCAATGGTATCTATTATGATTCTCTAAAGGGAAAGGAAGAGGAGGTTGATGAGCTCACCTATGAGCTTGAGGTCACCACGAACTCCTTGAAGATCACTCAAATAGCCCTTCAAGAGTCAAAGTTATGGATAGATGAGCTTACCGTGGAGTTGAGCTTAGCGTAGTCATCATCACATACAGATACAATTCAAATATCTATGGCAGTGTTTGGTGATGAGAATACATCCACAGATTATGGTAATGAGTATGTGGAGGATGTGGCAATATCCATTTCATTTATTGGTGCAAGTGACACAGATGGGATGAGTGTATTGGATGAGTTTAGTAGGGTACAATATGTTGCACTAAGGGTTCCTAAGGATAGTCCCATTTCAAGTGATGTAGAGCAGATTATTGATAGCTCTTGTGGTGAAGTAGTGGATTCTCTAAAGAGTTGTGTGATAGATCACTACGCTACTTCATCTTCTTCACAAGAGGCATGCATGGTATCATCTGGTTGGGAGATTGGTTCTCGTGTTGATTTGTTTCCCTCTCCTGGAAGAAAATCAAAGATTACATCCCATGCAGTTGATTTTGATCGACAACTTATTGAGCCACAGAGATGGAGAGATCAGCTGAAGGTTACAAGAGAGAAGGTTGATTCAACCTTATCTCATTTTGATTGCACTCATAAGTATGTTGAGTACTGTTATGTCAGAAAATATCCCCTTGGAGGCTTTTCCCTCTTAAGGTTTAGCTCTCGAGGCCTCTTTATATTACAGTGAAAATAATGGAAATACCTATGGATGGAACACTCATAGACCCTAATTGCATTACTAATGTGGTTACAGAAGATTTCCTTCTTAAATATGATTTGGCACAAAACTATTATGACTCGTCAAATTTGAGAATTAAAACACATAATGGATCTTTGATGAAAACATTTGGATTGATACAATTATTAGTCTCAGTTTATGATAAAGTTGTGGATCAGTTATTTGAAGTTATGCCCTTATCCGACCTCTTCCGTATAAAACTAGGACATCCCTGGCTTAAAGACGTGAATGTCATTCCTTCAACTATTCACAAATACCCAAAATTCCCTTTGCATGGAGAGATCTGAACTATCCATTGAAATACATACCACCCTTCGGCCAAGAGCAATAATTTCACCCTTGATTACTTTTGGTCACAACCTGAAATAGAACCCGAGCCATGAAGAGACCAATCCTTCCTAAGTTACAAATGATACAAAGCAAAACAACTAGTTAGAGTGGCCAAACCTCCTTTACAAACAAAGAGGGAAGAACAACATGTGTTTGAAGATCCTCTTAGAGCAAAAGGAAAATGACAAGATGACATAAGAATTACACAAGACTACTATGAATATGATGACATAATTGGCATGATAGATGTGGATAAGGAAAAGTTTCATAACTCACCTCGTCCATAGAGAGATGGTATCTATGTTGAGGTCCCTCCCCCATCATCCTTACAAAGATTCATAGGTTTTCATCGACAACAAAACATTCCATCGAGACCAATGAAATTTGAACATGGTGCTTCCTCCTCTAATGTGCAAAATCCTATGGAAAAAAATGACAATGCCTTTGAAGAGATAAGTGGTAAGACAAGAAGGAATAAACAAGCAAAAGAAAGGAGGAGGAGAAGACAAGCTTTTTCCCAATGACTTGCCACTCAAAAAGAAAACATTCAACCTAACATTGAATCAAACATAGAAAACCTCAACACTAAACAATTAAAAGATAAGAAAAATAGTTGGGCTATGGTACCTTACACACCTCTTTCCTCTAGCATCTGAGATTGGGAAGAGGATGATTTTCTTGATGACAACCCTTAGTTTGGTTACCCCTGTAGGTAAGTATTTCTAACCCTTTACCTCCATGATGTGTTATGTGTTGTTTAGGTCTCCTAGGATGACCCTTGATACTCTTGTAAGGTCAGGGATACTGGGAGACCGCCTCTGTTGTGACCCTTCTTCTATTTGTATCATCATTCATCTATATTGCTTCTCCTCTATTTTCATTGTTGTATGTTGTGTCTTACGAACATAGTGTTGCGGTTGGTGACTTGGTGGCACCATCCTATGTGACTGTCCCTAAGGCACTTGTTTCTCCTCTCTTGATTTATTGTTTTCCTTCCTCTAGTGGTTCTACCTAGTGAGAAGATGATGAAAAACATACTATACTGATGTGGACCTGGTGTCCCTTCAACGAGAAATCAAAAAATAGACCTAGTCCATACATGAGGATGGGGTTGTTATATTTTATCCAATGCTTGTCTAGTAGAATCACTCTGTGTGATCTTGATGTTGTCTTATTGCACTTACAAAACATAACAATACTTTTGCTCTGTGCACTTTGTCTATCTTGAATCTTGCATTCCTTGGTTCTTTATGTGAATGATCATACGCATTGTTGTTTAGCATGATTATATGGATGCTAACACCTTTTCTTCTATGAAATTTTGTGTTTGTGGGAACATTTGGTGATCGTAAAGTACATGTCACCTCTAGGGGGCATGTTCTTTGTGAGAGCTTGTGTTCCCTTGTGTGTTTTATTCCTACCTTAATGTGCTTGATATCAGTGCATGATATCAACCACCTTAAGGTGGGGACATATATAAGGTAAGTTATCTATTCTAGGTGCTAGTAAAGTGTGTTTGAACAATCTTGTAATCTACTTCATATTCCTCCTTTGCATCGTAAGGTGTCTCCATGATGTAGGTGGGGTTGTATACTCATAACTCCTTTTCACTATAAGGCATCTTCGTGATGTAGGTGGGGTTGTATTCCATGCTTCCTTTTCACTATAAGGCATCTCTGTGATGCAGGTGGGGTTGCATTTTCAAAAGTCCTCTGAGTAGGCGGGGAGCGGATCTGAGACTATCCTAACCCTTAAGCATGTCTTCGGTGATTGTTGTGACGAAGCCCAATTGTTGGTGTGTGCCTATAATGTGCCTGAGATGTCTGTGAACCTAGAAATAGGTTTCTTCCATTTCTTGTCTATCATGTTTTCTCCGTGTCCTCTATATGTGTGTGTATTGTGTGTTTGTTCCCAAGCATAGTCTTAAAGACTAGTGGCGATTAGTCCCTCCTATGCTTTGGGATTTATATGGCATGTTTATTCTCAAGTAAAATCTTAAAGACTAGTGGCAATGAGTCCCTCCTGCACTCTAAGATTTGTTTTGTGTGGTCATTTCCCCATATGCAGTCTTAAAGACTGGTGGCAATGAGTCCCTCCTACATTTTGGGTTGTGTGTTTACTTTCCTTGTACTTGCATCTGCATTTCATATATGAGAAAAGAAAAATAAAATAATCACTATAGTCATTGTATTCATTATGTTTTGTGTGTCTTCAATGTTGTCCTCTCTGTGTTTTGTGTGACTGTAATTGTCTTCTCTGTGTTTTGCATGCATGTTACTGTCTTTAATGTGCTTGGCATGTCTTCACCATGCTTGGCGTGTTTGTTGTGTTTGTTGACCGCACTTTGATGCATGTATTGGCCTTACATTTATACATACACTAAAGTGGGGGCTAAATGTTATGTCAAAAAATGTCCCCTTGGAGGCTTTTCCCTCTTAAGGTTTAGCTCTCGAGTCCTATTATTGCATTTAGAGCATCTTGTGTGATATTTTTGACTCCCGATGAGAAAACCCATGAAGTCTTATGGCAAATAGGACCTAGGGGATTACATTTTGATGAAGCCCAAACAAAAATGATAGCCTACCCTATTTTGGGTTTGCCTAAAATTTCAAATGTTGGTTTAGTGACCATTATTTAGGTCCTATGTCAACATCTAAAGTTTAAATTATGAAATTCTTAGTGGGAATCTTTGTAGTTGCATATATAAGCATGATTAGGTTTCATTTGCAAACTAGATGGACATTTTGATTGACAAGCTTATGTGAAAGTGATTCAAGGTATTCATTGTGTTGTAAAGTAGTACTTTGTTGTTATTGTATTTGTGTTTACAGATTTGACATCCATCTCCTCATGGTATGAAGAGCATCTTCCTTCCATGAGATCTACACTTCAATGTGATATCTATTGTGTTTTCAATCATTTATCATTTGGATTTTTTGCCTCTATCCCACCGAGATACACACTCTTATCTGAAAACAGTGTTTAGAAGACTTGAATGTCTCTCCAAGGCTTGACCGGGGCAAGCCTCTAAACACTACAAATCCCTCCCACACTTCTTTTGATTACAAGTTACAAGTGTCTCATCCAGAAGAAGTGGAGTTGAAGGGAGGATTGGAAGACAACAAGGATTCAAGATCTAAAAAGAAACCAAACATTGGAGCTTTTCCTGGACTAGGGTGCTAGTCCCCATGTCCTCTGGTTTTCTCGAGGAAAAAGAGAAGTTGCGGTGCAAATTAGTGTCAAGAGAAGTTCCAGATTCTGTGATAAAAAGTACACCTTGGACTTGGGCGCTAGTCCCCATGTCCCCGAGTTTTCCACCTTCTAAACTTCAAAAAATAGTGAGTTAAATATCTCTGCCCCTCATCTTAGTCTGAAAGGATTTGCCGTGATTTGATAATTTGCTTACTATTTTGCATATTTAGGGTTTTAAGTGAAATTGAGCATTAAATTGAGATATTGTTTGACACATCCAATTTTCTGCATCTTCCTAAGTGGTAGCCCAACCTGATAGGTGAATCCTCTTGCACAAATTGGAGGTTCAACTTGGTAAATATGCCCTTAGAATGTTTGGTGTGAAAGGAGGATTCCACATAAACCCTTGATATCAACTCGCCTCTTTTTACCACTAAACAAGTACCTTCTTTGGACAACAAAGTTTGAGGAGAGATGGTATGGGGTTTTGGTGGGTACTCACATTCATGATTTGCAGTTCATCAGGAGTGGTTTGGAGGAGATTAAATTAGAATATCTCCAATCATTTCATGATAGGGAGTATGCTATTGGGTATGCAGAGAGGGTTGCCAAAGTATCTACCTAGTTACCTATTCAGGATCAGAGATAGGATCCATCATTTGATTCAAGTGATTCGAGTGATGAGGAGTGTATTCCCCCCGACTATGATGGTGAATTGTTGACACAGGCAAGTATTTTTTTATCTTGACTACATAGTGAGGAGTGCTCATCATTTCTCGTTTAGTCCACACACAGATGACCTGATGATGTGTAAGTGTGGATTGGCTCAGGATTTATACCATCCATTATGGGATGAAGGGTTGCCATCTACAGAAGATGGAACTAGAGATTGTAGGTGTCCGACTCATATATATTTAGAGGATTACTTGCAGGGTCAGAGATCAGATCACCATCATGCTGATATGTACTAGATAGAGTTTGTAACTTCTTTGTCTCAAAAATTTCCATTGGAGACATGGCTTTAGAGAGGTTGTAGTGTCAGTAGGCATGATGGCATGTTTAGTCTTTACAGTGGTGATGGAAGAGAATTTAATCATTCCCTCAATTTGGGAGGATCCGTTACATATCTTCCAGCACCCATGAGGGATAGACAACACATCTATAGGAGATTTACAGAGGATGAAAGGGGATGTTGTGGTGCAGACATGACTGGATATTCTTAGCTCCTCTTGACTGATGGATGTGAGTTTTGATTGTATTGGGATCTAGGTGGTGACAGGATTGGCACTATAGTTCAAATGGGTCCCATTGGGTTACTTCACCACTCCCTGCATGGTGAAGAATATATCAGAGTAGTGCAATGGAAGTCAACGGGTGATGTGTTTAGCAAACTTCCATTTTGGATTTGGGAACCATGGTTTACTATGTTTTGTAGATTTCTCTACATTGGGGTAGTTGTTTACAGTGATGCTGAGAATGGATTTATTTCTACCCAGTGGATGCAGGGGATATGCTGTTGGATAGTCTACAAAATGATTTGGGATTCTGGAGTTCAACTTAGGCATGCAGGTGCAGATTGCTTGAGGGCAAGCAATCTTTGGGAAGGGAGGACTGTAATGTCCCCTTTTTAGCTAGATAGATAATTGAGGAGTTAGTCTATTGTTGAGTTCCCATAGACTAACCAGCCTGGTTAGGGAACAATTGTTGGTAGTATCTTGGATGAATTGATCAGATGAGCAGATGTTGGCTTGGGTTCAGTTTGGAATTTTCTGAGGTGGTTTTGATTGTTTAGGCCCAGACTTACTATTTTTGGCAAATTAGGGTTTGGATTCATTTTAGGATTTTTAGTGCTGGAGTTGGAGCATCTCGTCGAGACCTTTCTGGCGAGCTATAGATCACTAAATTCTGAGTTCATTTGGGCTTTTGTTTTAAAGTCCATAAATTAATATTATTATTTAAATATTGGACTTTGGGATTTAATAGTTAAGTGATGAAAAAAAAATATTTAAAAGTCACCTAAGACATTTTATGGAGTGCTCACCTTGGGAAATATTAAAAGTGAAATTAAAACAAATATTTTCCTTCAAAAGTGCATCGACCCCCTCTTGGAGAATTATAAAAGAGGAAAAGTGCCTCATTTGTGGGGATGCTTAGATTATTATTCACTCATATGATTTTGATGTTGTTGTGCATTCTTAGAGCTTGAAGAGCTTTGAGGGTTTGAACCAGACTTTGCTGAGACAAACACCTCTACCAAGTCCCCTTCTTCGTGTGTGAAAGACTACATGAGGAAGGATTCTTGGAGGCCTCACATAGGGGTTTCAGTTGTGCTTCATTCAGAGGTATTTTGATGAAGATTTGGGATTACTTGAGCATATTTCATGGAGTTATTTGTTGCAGCTATTAACAGAGAAGAGGAAGGAAGAATTATATGTTTTTGAAGAGTTTCTAGGTAGCTTTTCCCTTTGCTAAGTAGGTTGTACATGTCCCATTGCTGGTCATACCTGGCACAATAGTCCATATCTTCTTTGGGGTGACTTTGAGTGGGTTTCTTGCATTTATCAGGCCTATCATGGTCACCACACCATAGCAAAGATATTCAGTACATAATAGAGGTTTAGGAGTCTAAGATTTATTTCTTTATTGTTGTTATATGTACCCAGCCTGACCGTATAGCCAAGAGGAAAACATGGGTACTTTGGGAACTGAAACTACATTCCTCTTAAGCTCTAATCTTGTCCATCATGGACGTTTAGAGTCCAATCTAATGTTGCTACACATTTCATGCAAGAATCTATTCATTGGTGAGATCTAGGTGTTTTTGGTGTTCATATTGTTGGCCTAGATTCGACAGTTGTATGAAGTTGAAAAAATTACAATGGATATGTCATTGTAATTCATATTTTGGTATAATACAATATGGGTCTTTGATATTTTGTTGATATATGCTTTACTTTTTCTGGGTTTTGTTTATATGCACTCTATTATATGTTTTCGATGCAAAAACCAAACATGCAAAAATACACATAAAACCCTAAAACAAAATAGCAGTCATATCATTCAGAAAGGGAAAAAAAATCTTGGCACAAAAAACCATATCCGACGGTGTATGTTACACATAATGAGAAACAACTCTCCTCTGAGACTCCACATCTCCTTCAAGTGTGTCAAGATCCCTCCTCAATGCTGCATATGAGAGAACAACTCTCCTCCAAGAGTCCACTTCTCCTCTAAGTGTTTCAATAGCCCTCGTCCAATGTGATGAGAATCAAATCCCTCCTCTAGTGTACAAAAAGAATTGAACCACTATGAATACACTAATCCCACTCTATTTCACAAATTACACTATTGATAGACTGAGCAAGTGCAGATACACTAACCCCACCCTTTTTTTAGAAGTTACATTATCCACACATACTGCCAAGAACTGCCAAGCCCCCTTGCTCCATGAAGGGACATAAATTGACAGTACTTCTCATGTAGTGGATCATCTCTAAGCAAGAAGCTAGCTCGAGATGAGAAAAACCTCCATCCTCCAATGCCTCCAATCTCCAATGTGATGTGCTTAGTTTTTAGGCTTGATACATTTTGTACTTTTTCACTTCCCCATTATCTTCAACATCTACTTCATAACCCTTTTTAATTTTATGTTTTTCATGTTGCATATGACATTTAGCGTCAAATAAAATAAAATCTAGAACATCACGCTCCACTAGGTAGTCAAATTTTAAGGGTCGTGTCTCCTTAAGAATCACATGTAAAGTAAAATAGAAGCCATAGTGAGACATTAGGTGTCGAGCCCAACTGAAAATGTACTTTTTACAATATGACCTTATTTCGCCAATTAAAAACTTATCAAAAAACCTTATAACTCAAAAAATTATTCAAAATTACAACAATAAAAACCTTATGCCTCCAAGTACAAAATTTTTCAAAAACTTATTATGAGGCATAATCAAGTTTTGAACTCATAACCTCCTTATAGTCTATGCTTAGACTTCCACAAATTTCAACAACTCACCTATCCAAAATAAATAATTAATTCTCTATATCTCATGCCCCAAAAATAAACATTAAAAAGAGTTATTAATGTTATGAAAGCCAACTCACAACATTGTTTCTTCCATGATTTGTGGCATGCTCCTTCAAACTCCAATTCTCCAAACCATTTATCACTCTTATTTCAGACACAAACCTTCACCTATAAAACCATATAAATATACCCTTATTTCTTCAAATAGTAAAATATTTGACATTCTTTACTCACATTCTTACGCTCAACTAGAAAATAAATATTTATCAACCCTTATATTGCATATTTACCCATGAGAAATAACATGATAGATTCTCACAGCTTCTCATAGAATATGATTATTGCATCGTACTAGAAACTAGATATTCATGTGGTAATCACATTGCTTCACATGTAGAGACTGAGAGCTAAAGTTTATTTTTAAATGGGTTTCTAAAACCTTATCGATCCTTGCCAAAGTTCCTCACACACCATAATTCTCAAGAGGCTATTAAAATAGTTCTCATATACCATAAAAGAAACAATTTTCTTTCTCTGTGTTTAAAGCCACTAACATCAATGTAATTACCTTAAAATTTTGTATACAAAAACCAACATTCCTTTGATAAATAAATGAAGATAATAAATGTCAATTCCACACTTTAGTATATAAGTACCATACCTAAAGTACTACACATCTTTTCCCATCTTGGTTGTATTGAGAATGCCCAACAACAAAGTTCAAATGCTTGGAAAAAATTCAAAATGCCTTTCACGAGCATCTACAACCACTTCACACTCTTCATCGAAACACCCAACAATCTTCTTCTTACATTCAATGCCCAGTGCCTCCCTATTATCATCTCTAGTGCATTTCTATTTGATGAACAACAACCACCTTACTCCCTAATCTAAACTTCCATTTCAGCATAGCATAAGAAATGAAACAAGAATATTAAACACCTTTATTGATAATGCCTCAATCAAATCTTCAAAAATATCTAGTGCATATTTAAGCTTTCAAACTTTAATGAAGCGGCATTCTCCAAATTTTGGTGCCTTCCACACCCAACAAATTGTTAGAAATGAAGGTAAAAATCTATCAATGAAAATTTGATTACAACTATAATATAGAGATTTAGTTATGCAGAACCAAAATGGAGATAGTACGAAATCAACACAAAGAAAAAATAAAACAAAAGATCAAACACATAACACATTTTTTATGTGGAGAAACCCTTTTGAGAAAAAAATCCACACAAGAAGAGATGCAGTAGTCTATATTAACTTCAATAGAGTTTAAAATACAACATTATCAATCTCCTCTTCATTATTCAATCTAGTAGTGCCTATTTTTGAATCTCAACTCTCAACTCTTCTCATAAACAGTCGTAATATCATATCATCATAAGGGGGTTGCCTTCTAGGGCAAGAAAATCTAACATAACCTCTACCGTTAGATCTATGACCTACTGATGAACGGTCCAAATTTACAATGAATATATATATAATGTGGCTTTTAGGGGCGCTTCCCCCGAACCCCCACTGAGGCACACAACCGCTGGACCCCGTGTCAGAGGGATGGTTCCCCTGGACCCCACAAGAGGGTACCCCCCTACATGCCCCGAAACTAAATGTGCTTTATAACCAACATCAGTTAGGTACCAAGATCAAACATGCATTTGAAACAAGATCGCTACTTGGTGAAACCTTCACTAATACATAAACAACAATATATGATGTTAAAAACTACTAATAATTGCATATAAATGACTAAACATGGTCACATGACCATTAGTAGTTTATTGCCAGTCATTTATAACACGACCAAATTGATGACTAAACCATTTTTAGTTATTTATTGATTGTTTTGATTGATCAATTTGGTTTAATCATTAATTTAGTCTCTGATTGTTGTAAACTGGCCACTTATTTAGTTATTTTTTATTCACTTATATATATATATAATGTGGCTTTTAGGGGCGCTTCCCCCGAACCCCCACCGAGGCACACAACCCCTGGACCCCGTGTCGGAGGGATGGTTCCCCTGGATCCCGCAAGGGGGTACCCCCCTACACGCCCCGAAACTAAATGTGCTTTATAACCAACATTTGTTAGGTACCAAGATCAAACATGCATTTGAAACAAGATCGCTACTTGGTGAAACCTTCACTAATACAGAAACAACAATATATGATTTAAAAAACTACAAATAATTGCATATAAATGACTAAACATGGTCACATGACCATTAGTAGTTTATTGCCAGTCATTTATAATGTGACCAAATTGATGACTAAACCATTTTTAGTTATTTATTGATTGTTTTGATTGATCAATTTGGTTTAATCATTAATTTAGTCTCTGATTGTTGTAAACTGGCCACTTATTTAGTTATTTTTTATTCACTTATATATATATAATGTGGCTTTTAGAGGCGCTACCCCTGAACCCTCTCCGAGGCGCACAACCCCTGGACCCCGTAAGGGGGTACCCCATTGCACCCCCTGAAACTAAATGTGCTCTATAACCAACATCCGTTAGGTACCAAGATCAAACATGCATTTGAAACAAGATCGCTACTTGGTAAAACCTTCACTAATACAGAAACAACAATATATGATTTAAAAAACTACTAAAAACTGCATATAAATGACTAAACATGGTCACGTGACCATTAGTAGTTTATTACCAGTCATTTATAACATGACCGAATTGATGACTAAACCATTTTTAGTCATTTATTGATTGTTTTAATTGATCGATTTGGTTTAGTTGTTAATTTAGTCATTGATTGTTGTAAACTGGTCACTTATTTAGTCATTTTTTATTCACTGATATATTTAGTCATTAATTTAGTAATTGATTGTTGTTAACTAGTCACTTATTTAGTCATTTTTATTCACTGATTTCCGTCCATTGGTAGTGTATTTAGTCATTAATTGTAATTATCATTTTGATCAATTTGGTAGTTTATTTAATTGTTTTTGTTCACTGATTTATGTCAACTGGTAGTATATTGATACATTGTTTATTAATTGCATAATCATTATATTTAGTCATATTTATTCAATGATTTCTATCAATTGGTAGTATATTTAGTCAATTGGTAGTTTATTTAATTATTTTTGTTCACTAATTTCTGCCTAAACGTGTTGGAAATGAGACAATGCTTTTGAGGTTTAAACATAAAACATAGAAAAACATAATCAATCATTCATTTGCACATAATGAAATGACTATTAAGGAGCAAAATACTAAAATTTTATTGAGAAAAGGTGTTCTTATACAGCAGATACAAGATAGAAATATTGGTCTTTACTTTGAAACTGTATTACAAAGTGTGTTTCTCAGTGTTGTGACTGAGAAACCTGAGTTACAATGCCTTTTTTTTCTTATACAACTCCAAAACAGACAAAAAATAATAAGATACCTGAACAACACATTCAAACTATTGCATAAAGCAGTGGGCCAAGCTGTCTAACAACTAGTACATGATAAACATCAACTATGTCATTTTTTTCAAATATTTTAGTGGCCACAGTGTGAAGGTCCCTTTTTTCTCTTTCAGATGGATAGCTCCATCTATTTTTTCTTCATAAACAAAGGGTATGTTACTTGTGACCTTTAAAATATTTACATGTGCATCTCTTGTTCCTTTCAATTTGACTCCATGTACAATAGATAGTGAGTGAATCCGCCCAATGCCCAGAGCAACACCATCAAATGGATCCAATACCCCAACTTTATCCCCTTCTTGGAGTTTATCAATAAATGTCTGCAAAATCAAAAAAAATTATATTGAGATATAAAACACACATTATATTATTTTTGACAGTTGTATGTAATGTCTTATGTCTTGGAACAAATCAGTTTTTGTATGTTCTTTTTTTATTCTGTTGAATAACAAAGAGGCAACTTTTTACTCTGAAAAAAAACTAACCCATTGCGAGGTACAAACAAATGGAGGGCAAGACTACAATAGTGCTAGACTGTACGAGTACTCCAGAAAGAGACATGGACTGACAATGAAGGCCCCCCAACTGAGGACCATGACATCCCTAAACACAATGCACTAATGCATTGTCAAAATCTATGTATGCACTCTATTACAACTAAGCTCTAAGCTTTCATATGTAAGTTATATGTTCTCCCTTATTTCCATAATCTATGTATACTAGCTAATTACACTTCACTACTATTCTAACCAACTTCTATCACATAATAAAACAACCATTACTTACTTAAATAGTACTTGAATAGTACTTACTTGCATGTGGTTTCATAGCACTCACCTCAAGTTTAGCATGACTACTACTATGAATATCATGCACATGCTCATCGAGTTCATCATCATAATCACTATCAACATTGACATGAAGTTGTATAGTTTTGTAGAGAGCTCTATTGACAAGGCCTTTTTCTTTTCGTTCTTCTTTCATATAATTGTTCTACATGTGGTTTAATCATCATGCAAAAATTAATATAAGTCAAGTAAAGAATGCAAAAGATATAAATTTTTGTCCAAAAGAACATTTTAAGCATGAAGAATGAGAAAACATTGGGACAGATTAACTTACAACTTAAAGAATACAAAAGCTATAATTTTTTGTCCAAAACAACATTTTAAGCATGAAGAATTACAAAACATTGGGATAGATAATTGACAACTATTATATTACCTCAACTAATTCAGCACAACTATGATGACTATGCTGCACATTCTTGTCAAGTTCATCATGATCACTATCAATATCGGCAAATATGTTGACATCATGAAGGCATTTTTGTTTTCATGTTTCTTTGATAAAATTGCTTTGCATGTGGTTTAACCATCATGCAAAAAAAATATACAAAGCATTCAATAGTCAAGTAAAGACTGCAAGCTATAAATTTGTCCAAAAGAATATTTTCTGGATCACTCCAACAATAAAGAAATGGGTTGGATTCTCCTACGCTTATATTTCAATAATCTACATATTAAGAGGCATTTGTATACAGAATTGCCAAACAAGAAGAAATGAGATCAATAGAGCCTCGTACCTCATCTGAATCCATGGGTTTATGCTCATTCCATGCAGAAACTATAGGGTTAACGGAGGAAACCAACTGTGAAACTTGCTGAGTGAGATCGAATATGCAACTTATTACCTGTTGGTACCCTTCATTTGAGTTGACATGATCTAGATAGGCTCCTAATGGGCATTTAACAAATGGCTGTGAAATCTCTATTGATGAACTAGATTTCCACTTCATCCTACTCTTAGATTTACTAGGTCAATCTAGCGCTGTCATATGATTGACAATATCTTTTGCACCTACTTCTCTATTACTGTTTTCCACCAAAAATACAATGTCAGTTTCAACATATAGTCATTTCAATAAAAATTTGAAATAAATAACACAATGTAAATTGAACCAAAAAGCCATACACTTACTGCAAATTTGTCCATTTTGGCTTGCAGCCCAACTCGGCCAAATGTATATCCAACCCTCACATTATCTCTTTCTATCTTGCCTTTGTTACTCTTTGCCAAATATTCTTCAAAATGCATACTTTCTTTCAATGCCTCCCATTGTTTGGGAGATAGAGTGGAGTCTAACCTCTCTTTTCGCTCCATGATTGTTTTTTTGCAATTGTATCTAAAATTGTTCATCAAAATTCTCATTATTTGCTTGTAATATTTTCTAGAGATTTGTCCACGAGTAGTCTCAAAAGCATTTTCTATTTTTTGTATAACATTTTCTACAATTTGTGGATCTTTCTTTGTAAAACTTGATTTGCAAATATCCAAATGGGCCCTACATCTTACACCCAACTCAGAGGCCCACTTTGCAGCATTTAGCCCAATAGGCTCACCATCTCTCAATACCTCAACCAAGAATGGCTTCTTGCTTTCTAATTTTCTTTCTTTTGCATTCCTCTATGTAGATCTGTACAAATCTTGACTCAATCTTTATCTTTTGACAAAAGAAGACATATCTTCTATTAAACCACTACCAATATTTATGGCTGATCTACTAGTTCCATCAAAAGTTCTAGATGCAACAGGTGCACTCTGAGGCACAGCAGATGCAAGTGGTCTCTCTTCATGACTTTCATTAATCATAAATTCATACCCCTTGACCACATCAGGTGTGGCCTGAGTAGGTAGATCAGTACCGGTCTCCATAGATTTCACTTCAAACACATCCTTTAATGTTGAATAAATCATCTCTAGACCTGTTGTTCCTTTTCTCTAATGTTTTTCAATAATCTATCTTAGACTTTATGCTAAGAGATCATCACGACATTGTACATCACCATGTGCTATATTAGGCTACACATCACCATGTGCTATATCAGGTTGTACATCATCACAACTATTGTTTTCACCAACTACATATTTTGAATCACAAATGTGTTGGCTTCTACGAGATGGCGGCACTGTATCTTTTCTTTCATTTTGTTTTTTCTCCGCATTTTCTTTGCACTCTTTCTTTTCTATAAAACAAAAAAATATCATATTATGTCTTATATATATATAAAGCTCTTGCCTATAAAATTTCATTAAACACTATTAAACAAATAATATACTAATTAGTGGACTTACAACTTGCCTATTTGTCAAACCATGACGCAATAAATATTCATTATTCTTGGCCACTTTTTATCTACAAAAGAACTCATTATTTGTCACTAAAATTTCAGCATTATGATCACTATCATCTAATTTTTTCCTTACAATCATTTTCCTCATTTCCTGAAGTCCAAATAAAAATAATGTATAAATCAGCAACTTGAATCAGTAAAACTTTATTGAGTTCATAAGTTGATAATTGTTGACTTTCCAATCCGCTGATAACTACAAATAGAAACTTAAAATAGAATTCAGTTTACAGATTAAAAAGAATTTGCAGTCAAAACCAGGAAGATGTTTACAATTACGAGTATCAAACAAACTTTCCTTAAGGATATATTCACAATAAAAGAACTCAAAAATATAACACAAGCAGGATGAAGGAAAAACATACTCTAGTAAGGTTATGTCTGATTTGTCTCCAATTATCCTAGCAGTTGAACCAACACAAATATATATCTATATTAACATATATGATGATATTTTGACACAAATAAATAGTTTCTAATTGTAAACCACATATCTCCTTGTTGGTTCAATTTACTTATTCTCCCCAGGTTACTGTGATTTACTTAAAGGAATTTAATCCTTGAAGGAACCAGTAAATTAACCACATAAAGACAACAAATGTGTTTTGATAAACCATATATACCCTTGATATATTGATTTGAATAACAAAGAAAGATCAAATTGGAGATAGAAAGGTAACATTCATTAATTCACTTCAACAAAGAATTGAAGAATTCAACCACCAACTATAACTTCATTCTATTGACCTTCAAAAAGATTTTACAATACATTTCAAAATTTTGTCCTGACTGACATGTCAAAAAGTGTCTTTTCAGTTACCCACTTTTAATATAAATCAAAAAATATTAATTATCATTGTTTACATAGGATTACATAAAAGCAATGAAAGATGAGACATGAAGAGAAATGATTAGATGTTAAAAGTCCAGAGCACCCACAAGATACGAAAGTTTGTTACTCATCGTAAGGTACCCGTGATCATTCAAATCTAGCAAGGTCACCTCTCCATGATAGTAGTTGCAAGGCTTGGTACTTCACTACAAGGCCTATTCTTCTGGGGGAGTTAGATATGTCTTCTCCCATTGGTACACTATGTAATCATGAGGCCATTTGTATTCCTAATTTTTTTGTGTGTTGGCCAAGTGACTCTTCCATTTGTTGTCTAATAACCCTTTGGCATCTGTGATGAATTTTGAGTATCCAACATCCAGTGCAATTATTCCATCCAAGGTTAAATTGAGGCTATGAAGATTTATTCCATCCTTCTGTAAATTAGTGAGGCAGTTGAGAACAATTTGGCTAAACTCATCTATCCAATCCTTAGAGCCTTTCAGTTGATCATCATCCCTTAGTATCTTAGGCACAAACCACTACTCTAGTGTGTGAAATAAATCCATTCTTGCCTTGATCTTTTGGTCTTTTGCAGATATGTATTGAAATTCATCTATGACCATTCAGACCATTTTCTCAATAGGCTTTAAAGTTGCTGGGGCCTCAATACTCCTTTGTAAAATTCTGCACAAAGTTATTAAGGTGTGATGTACAGGTTGCCATTTCTTGAATAAGGGGTCCAATATAGGTACATGGGCCTTCATCTGATCAACTACTTGTGACAAGGAGACATAACATTCATACACATTTTTCCAATTTGTCCAAAATTAGTTTAACCCTATGCTCCAAGATCTTTACCAATACTCTGAGCATTTGTCTCTTTGCTCCTTCCTTTGTTTCTTCATTAGTCTTTTTCAACTTCTCAATTTCTTATTTTAGCACATTTACTTGTTCAACAGTGATTGCACCTATATCAATCTAGATGGCAGGGGGCTAGTATTGTCTCTTTGTGCTTTAGGAAGGACCTTCTCCCTTCAACTGCTCTTTCAATTTCACATTTTCTATGAATAACCTATTCACTTCATCATTCAAATCAGTCTGTGCTTTCTCATATTCTACCAATCTAAGCTCCATACATTTAACCACAGCCCTAGTAAACATTGTTGAGTGCATTGTTAGAGTAGCTGCCTCTAATGCTAATGTGTCTTGAAGTGTCTTTACCATGGCAGCCCCTCTCATTTCTTGTACAACATCAAGCAATCTTGGTTTTTCTATTCTTTTTTTCTTTTTCCAAAACGCTAGGGTTTCAATTCTTGGATTATAACATGTGCCACTCATTCCCTCATTTGAATTGAATTCAAAAACCAACATGGAATCTTCTTGGCTTCTTACTTGATCCAATAAGAATATCTTTTTTAACTCCATCCCAGGAATAATTAGTATATTACTTTCTAAGACCAATTTTCTTGCTTCTTGGGGGCTAACAGTAATTTCATTAATCCTGAGCTCTTGAAAAGTCTGGGCAACAATCTGGTCATGTTGTGACTCCTCAGTGCCCATCTTATTAATTTGTAATCTCTCCTCAGATTCTTTCATTTTCATCTTAATCCAAAAATCCTTAATCTCAGGAGTTTGAATAAAGTCATCATCTTCAATAAATCTAAGGACAACAATCACCCTTTCATCATCATGCACTTCTTGATCATTATGCCCATGTACATCCACTCTTTCTTCTGGTTTGTGAGCATCAGTTGCAAGCTTAGGTGGTGGCTGATCAACTTCATCATCTTTAAAATTCACAAGTACATTGGCTACCTCTTCAGTATCCCCTATTTCTTCACTTATTTCATATGCCATTAAGGGGGCCACTCCATGTGTCTTCTGCCTTTTAGGACTTGGTTGCTCAGGGGATGCTTCTAATTGTATTGTGGCAGTGTCTGGTAGGAGTTCTATGATTACAATACCACTTGGTTTGATGGGAAGCTTGGAGGGTTTTGAAGACTGACCCTCAGGTTTCTCTTTTGGTTTAGCATATAATCTTTCAAAGTTGTCAATTATTAAGTTTATCCTTTTGATAGGATCCCCTCCTTCAACATAGAATCCTTGGAATCTAGTGTCCCTTTTCTTTTTCTCCTCCTCAAGCCTCTTTATGATTTCCCACTTCCTCTTCCTCTAAAAAACTTCATGAGTACACTCTCGCCATTAATTTCTTGAAATATTTTTTTAAAATTTTGTCTAATTTGTATTTGTGCGACAAACTATTTAGTCATTTTTATTTGTATGACTAAATAATTTAGTTGATGACCAAATTAGTCATTTATTTACTTATTTATAGATGAGTTGCAAAAAATTAGTAGAATTTAGTCATTTTAAACTTTGTTGTGACTAAAAGTTTTAGTCACGTAATCATTTATTTGCCAAATTCTACTAGTGCTTTCATCCCTTATGGGCGATTTACAAACAATAGTAGGAATAATAAATTACATAGGACTTACAAGGTTGATGGCACCTTAATCCTAACATTCTCCCACTTGGCATCATACATTTTAAATACACCCATAGAAAACTTAAAGCAACTAAGTATTAGGAACAATGCCCATGGCCTTCCTACACCACGTAAAGTTTTCTATGCTCAAAGGTTTAGTAAGTGAATCTACAACATTCTTTTAAGTTTCAACCTTCTTCAGCTCAATCTAACCATTAGAAATCATTTCATGAACAAAATAGTATTGAACATCCACATTCTTAGTTTGTACATGATACATGGGGTTCTTAGCCAAACATATTGCACTTTGGCTATCACAACCAATCTGACTAATCCTACAATCAAAACCAATACATGTACACAATCTCTATAACCAAACTAACTCCTTAGAAACATGAGTAGAAACCATATACTTTGCTTTGTTGGTGGATAAAGCAATTGTGGGCTGCCTTTTACTCATCTAACTCACAGCTCCTCCAAAAAAAGTAAACACATAGCCACTAGTGGAGCTTTGACTATCAAAGTCACCCACCCAATCTACATCAACAAAACCCTATATGTCTAATGGCAACAAAGTCTATCCCACACATCCACAGCACATAATATGCCTATACTGGAAGTTAGATAGAAGAGTGTTTTGGTCTAATGAACAAGAACAGAGCGTGCAGCAAGGTCCAACAATCAGTTCCAGATCTCTTAGATGGTGTAACTCAGCAAGTTACAAACTTGGACAAGTTAATAGGAGTACCATGACTACTACATTTCAGAGATTGAGCCTCTGGTGATGAAAGAGTGAAAAGATATGAGCACCTAAGTGTTGGGTTCCTGATAGGCAGAGTAGATTGAGGAAGAACTGACCAACAAAGCATCAGACTTTAATCCGGATTAGAAATTGTTGGTGGTCAAGCTATTTGAGAGATCATACATGGTTGGCCAACATGAATGATGACTTCTATGTCTATGTCTTTGATACACATCACATATTAAGCATGGATTCAGCCGATAGATTAGTGTTTTGTAAATATCTTAACTATTCCAATTGCCGACTGGGAAGATGTTGAAATCCTTGTTGCGGATATATATACGAAATGGATTTTGGTATGAAGTGTGGAGTTGTGTGTGTAAATGTGAGAAGAAAGGAAGAGAAAAGTGTGGAAGCAGCAATACAAGTCTAGTATGTGACTAAACAATAGCATTAGAGTAGAGGAAGAATGAAGTGCATAAGATCAGTCTATTGAGCCTAACCAGAATTGAACCTTAGCATATGTGGATGCCTCTCATCAGTTCAAACACCTGGTTACTTTCTATATTCCTTATAGACAGTGAGTCTCTTGTAGGCAGTGTGCCTCTTGTGAGCAGTGTGCTCAGGCAGTGAGCCCTAATTGGCAAGTGCCATTTTGTACTTCTTATTCTTTTAACAAAGAATACAATCTTGGGTTAGTCACCCCATGGCTTTTCCCTTAACAGGATTTTCCACGTAAAAATCCTTGTGTTATGTGTGTTGATTTTATTTCTGCTCTCATGATTATGTATGCTCTTATGTTTTGATGGTGCATTAATATTAAAAAAGAAAATAAAGTTAAGATATTTAAGATAACTAATTCACCCCCCCTCTTAGTTATCTTTGTTGTTTCCAAAAATTGGTATCAGAGCCAAGTTCCTCTAAATAGAGCCTAACAGCTTGAGGAAGATCTAGGAATCTCAATGGATATGTATGGTATGAAGGAACAACTTCAGTCTACCCTATATAATCTTGAGCAATCTCACTCTGAAGTCAATAACTTGAGAGAAAGACTCAAACAAGCTAATGATTTCATAAATGAGCTAAAAGAAAAACTGAGTATCTCTGTGAAAAAGAGAAAGGAACTACTTCAACAATTAGCAAGTCAAAGTGAAGCCAATAATATTAGTGAAGATCTAAATGAGAAAAACAAGCTATGTGAGAAGCTATCAAAAGAGGTCATTATGGTAAGACATGAAATGGAATTAGGGGTTATGAGATTCACCCAAGAAATTGAAGAGAAAAGTACAATTGAAGATAATCTAAAACAATCTCTCAAGGAGAAGTCAGAAAACTACCACAAAATGGATAGAATAATCAGGCATCTGGAATCTGATCTTGAAGAAGCTAGAGATAATGAAGAACAACTTGAGAATCAAATAGACACTTTTAAAAGGGATCTTCACACAAAAAATGAATACAAAGAGAAATTCCAGATAATCTCTGCTCAACTTGAAGTTCTTCTTGAAAGCCAAAAGAGGGTAGATGACAAGCATGGCTTGGGATATGAGAAAGGTAAAAACTCTGGATCCAGTCAGAAGAACTCTGGATTAGGAAATCTAAGGAACGGGCCTAGAAGACCTCCGGTAAGGCAACCAAATGCTCAAATATATCCATCCTTCAATGGATACTGCTACAACTGCAACAATTTTGGTCATAAAGCAACTTAGTGCAGAAGAAGAATGAATTAGACTAATTCATCCTTCTCCGGACAGTGTTTCAACTGCAAAAGGTATGGTCACAAATCTCATGAATGCAGAAATATGCAAATAAACAATTCATTCAATGGTAGATGCTTTGTATACAATAGAATGGGACATATGGCTAATCAATGCAGATCTAGAGGATATCAGTCACATATGCAAAGAAATGTTGTTTTCTACAATTGCAATAGATCCGGTCATATTGCCAAATTCTGTAGAAGTAAGAATCAAGATAAAAGGGGTCCGGTGCATCATAATCAAAATCAAGACAAAGGAAAAGGTAAAATGAATGCGGATGAAGTTCAAAGGGACATGAACAAGATTTGGGTGAAGAGAAGTACAAAAAATGTTGGGGATGGATCTGCACCAGAATCTGGTGCTGATATTCCTTCCAAAAACTAAATAGATGAGCTCTGGCTTAGGGGGAGTCACAAAAGAAAATAAATTCCCCAAGCCAGTCAATTGGTGCCTAAGTTTGGCACATGGAATGTTGCAGATTAAAGGGTTCTTAGAGAAATGTCCAAATAACCCTCAGTAAAAATATGAATGATCCGCAAGAAGTTTTAAAGAGTTTAATCAGCCAAGATTGATCTGGTTTGATAGCCATATGGTAAAAGTAGGATTCTCACAGTTAGATCCGGTATGATTCAAAATTAAAATATCTTGATCTATGGATAAATGGCATGATTGGAGGAAGGGAGATACATTGTCAATTATCACTAAAAACAATCCTAAGTGTAATCAGAAAGATCTCTCTCAAAGCAAGGCAACTGGAATAACTTAAATTGTGCATTTATTGCAATAAGAAATTAGGGTTTGCGTAGAGATAAAAGGGTTCTTTTATTCATCATTTGCACAATTGCATTCGAGAAAAGAAAAGGAAGAGCTCTGCATCAAGATTGTTACAACCCTCTCAGAGATCAACCGCAGAATCTGATTCAACCAGTGATCTTGTCCGGTGCATATTGTGAACCCTAGAAGCGTAAAAAAGTATTTTGATTTATGAATATCTCTCTTTAAATCTTTTGCAAAGATGGCTACTCCTATGGTTGTCAAGATCACTAATAGGCCGTGCCCAAAGTTTAAGAAGCACCCCTACAAATCCCTAGAAGTTGATCCATTAGGCACCTTTTCTAGCATTCTGCATGGGGTTCTACATGTAGAAGATGTTAGGGTATACATCCATGACAATATTGAGGAATTCAAAGAATCAAATCTGATGGATATCTACCACAAACAACTAATAGATGAAACTTTTGAACTCAAACTCCAATACAAGGCCATTCGGGATAAGCATTTTGGACATTGCATCCACTTTCCTTGTTTTGCAGAAGATGAATGGGTCCGGTATGTTCTTAGCAGAATTCATGACAACTTCATGTGGTTGATGAAGCCCTTCAAAATAACAAAAGATGCAATTAGGGCAGTATCTGGGTTGCACTCATCCGGTGGGTTGCCAGCACTCAAATCTGTCAAGAACCAGATAATAAGTGAGGCTACCAGATCAAAGTTTGACAAAAGAGCAATGACAATAGAAGATATCACAAATCCAGATATCAAATTTGCCTCTATGATAATTGGCTATAAAATATATCATTCCAGCAGGGAGAACTCTGTGTCTAGAATTGCAATTTATACTGCATATCAGATGCTAAGGGAAAATGTAGATTATGATCTATGTGAGCTTCTCCTGAGTCAACTGTTAGAAAACTTGCAAAAGATCAAGAAGGACAAGAAGAACTCATTCAAGTATGGTGGTTTAATATTGTGTTTATTCTTTTACTATATGAATGAGCTACTCAGATCAAGTGGTTGGGTATGGCAAAATGATAGACCGGTTGCCATACAAATCAGAGATTATATGTATGGGCTTGGTGATGCCAAGGCTCAAAGTACAGCACTCTGGGGTTACTTCAAAAACTTCCAAAGTTTGATGCAGGCCAGAGAAAGAATTCTACAAACAATAGTTGAAAAATACAAGGATATAGTATGTTTCATGGTAGACACTCATCAATGCCTAATGGAGGCAGTGGAGCCCAGAACAGTCTAGATTATGCCAATGGGATATGAGGTAGATGAGAAAATCTTAGAGCTGCATGTCCAACACCTGCTAAGTCAGCCTAAGGACCCTGAGGCAGAAAGGTTTGGAACCTTTCAAGAACTAAGTGTAAAAATACATGTTGAATTGAGACAACTAGAGATGAAAAGAAAAGTGAGAAGGGAAGTAGAAGAAGTTGCCAAAAGATATGGCATTTCAAAAGAGGCAGTTGATGCAAATAGAGAAAAAATAGAAAGAGCTAAGAAAGAGAAACAAGAAGTAGAAAAGGAAAGTGTTCCAGTACAAGCCTCCTCCCAGACTAGATCCTCCAAGAGCTTAAGATCCTCCAAACCAGAAGCCAAGACATCTGGTAAGGGAGAAAAGAGAACAAAAACCAAGGCCACAAGGTCCTATATAAGCTAAAAGGATGATGAAGAAACAAAGACCGATGAGGAATTTAAGAAAATAAGGAAGAAGAAGAAAACATTAGGTGAATCCTCTGCCGGTACAAACAAAGAAGAAGAAGCAGAAGAATTTGTTGAAAGGCCTACTCTCTCTATTGATGATATCATCAAGGCAGTCACAGTGCATGGGAACCTACAACCAGTCACTGAATTTTATGATGATTACAGTGATTCTAACAAAAGAATTTTGGAGGAAGCTACAGTTAAGTACCTTAACATTTATAATAAAGCATTCATTGAAATCATTTCTCTAATTCCCAAAAGTCTAGAGAAGGTACTTGAACTTAGAAAAGAGAATGCCAAGGAAAAGGATTTAGAGATTCGAGAACAGATTGCAATTCAGCTCTATCCTTCCATTACTCCAAAACAAATGACCATGATCTTTAAGGACTGCAAGGATGAGTTCCAGAGTAAAGCCAGAATGAACAAACTTATGATTGGAGAGACTGATTAGGTAGCCAAAAAAATAGAGGACATCCTCTAGAATGCATTTAAAAGATTCAATCTTCTTGTTATAGAGGACATAGATGATGAACCTTCTTCCATGGATGACGAAGGATTAAGTACATCAAAAGAAGAATCCAATGAGAAAAATGTAGAAGATTCAAAGGAGATAGGTGAAGAAAAGTCTAAGGACTTAGATTCCTCTATTCCGGAAGAGGAAGTCCATGAAGAAGTTAACATCTCTCTTTTGAATCCCCTAGCAAACTCAGGAACTGAAGGAGAAGGAAGAAAAGAGGAGAAATTGAGTCAAGTAGAGGAGGAAAAGGGAAGACAAGAAGAACACACAGAGAAGATCTCTGATGACAGTTCTGAGGCTGCAAAAGAAAAGAAGACTCTGTCTCTGGTAAGAGACACTGAAGAAGCAATGAAATACTTCTTGACCAAGGAGATGATGGAAATAGATGAACCAGAACTATTTCAAGGACCACTCAATTTTGACTCCCTCTCTCCGGTCCAGACAATGAAGGTAGCATCTTTTGCTCAAGCTAAAGCAAAAGAAAAGCTTCTAAAGCCTCACATGGAAGACTGTGAGCTGATAGAAATTACATCCGGTGTACTAGAGAAGATCATGTTATCCTTCTAAAAGGATCTTTTGGCCTTTTCATCTGGTAACTTGAAATCTCTGGTTAACTTTGTTAGCACCCATTTTGATTCTTTGGAGAATTCGGCAGAAGAGAAAGTCTGGAAAGAATTTTGGGAAAGAGATTCACTGAGGTGTAGGGACTCATAATTAATGATAGAAGGACCCTGGATATTGGGATAAAGAGCCTAGAAAATGCTCTTAAGATGGCAGAGAAATATACAAATTTTGTCTATCCTGGTCTAAAGTGACAGAGGGTATTAAAAAGAAGGTAAAAGAACAAGAAGATAAACTATCAAGTTTATCTCAGAATTTTGATCCCCTCACCACATCTATAATGAATCAAGAGTGCCAGGCCATAACCATTTTAAATGAAATAAAGAGGCTTGAAAAGGAGAGGAAGAATATAATAAGTAGGATGAGTGAACTAAGAGGGATAATTATCCCCAAGTTAGAGGCCATGTATGAGGCCTTAACTGATGCTCAAACCACACCCGAACCAGTGATCCGTCAGACCTAAAAAGGGGAGAAGATTTTGCATTTTTGTTGAGTGCCACATTTCAATTTTGGATAGGATGAAGTAGAGTTGGGCGACAGAAGTTGTACAGTTGAAGACCACCTTTG
Organism: Cunninghamia lanceolata; assembly: GCA_027924645.1. Taxonomy (NCBI): domain Eukaryota; kingdom Viridiplantae; phylum Streptophyta; class Pinopsida; order Cupressales; family Cupressaceae; genus Cunninghamia; species Cunninghamia lanceolata. Next base: position 579,562 of record BSBN01001040.1, on the reverse strand, counting down.
CCGATATACTTAAGTATATGTAAGTATAACATGTATATATACTTATGCGGCTATGTATAAGTTAATTTTTGCAAATTTTGGTGTGCCGATTCCACCCTTTTCCATTGATGTCAAAGGGGGAGTGAGGAGTAGTGAAAAATGTGGAATATAGCTAAGGGGGAGCTCTGGTAAAATAGTGCACAAGATAGAGCATCAACCAAGGGGGAGTTTGCTATGACACTTAGTCATTTTTCACTAAGTGTTGCCATCAATGCCAAAGGGGGAGATTGTTGGCAAGAGACACTGTGTGGCTTCATTATTGTTGTCATTAATGGCAACAAAGTCTATCCCACACATCTGCAGCACATAATATGCCTATACCGGAAGTCATATTGAAGAGTGTTTTGGTCTGGGGAACAAGAATAAAGCATGCAGCAAGGTCCAACAATCAGGTCTGGATCTCTCAGATGGTGTAACTCAGTAAGTTACAGAATTGGACAAGTCAAGAGGAGTACCATGACTACTACATTCCAAAGATTGAGCCTCTGGTGATGAAAGAGTGAAAAGATATGAGCACCTAAGTATTGGGTTCCTGACAGGCAGACTAGACTAAGGAAGAACTGACCGGCAGAGCATCAGACTTTCATCCGAATTAGAAATTGTTGGTGGTCAAGATATTTGAGAGATCATACATGGTTGGCCAACATGAATGATAACTTCTCTATCTATGTCTTTGATACGCATCACATATTAAGCATGGATTCAGCCAACAGATCAGTGTTTTGTAAATATCTTAAGTATTCCAATTACTGACTGGGAAGATGTTGAAATCCTTGTTACAGATATATATACCAAATGGATTTTGGTATGAAGTATGGAGTTGAGTGTAAGTGTGCGAAGAAAGGCAGAGAAAAGTGTGGAAGCAAAAATACAAGTCTGGTATTTGACTGAACAACAACATTAGAGCAAAGGAAGAATGAAGTGCATAAGATCAGTCTATTGAGCCTAACCAGAACTGAACCTCAGCATATGCAGATGCCTCTCATCAGTTTAAACACCTGGTTACTTTCTATACTCCTTGTAGACAGTGAGTCTCTTGTAGGTAGTGTGCCTCTTGTGAGTAGTGTGCTCAGGCAGTGAGCCCTAATTGGCAAGTGCCATTTTGTACTTCTTATTCTTTTAACAGAGAATACAATCTTGGGTTAGTCACCCCGTGGTTTTTCCCTTAACAGGGTTTTCCACATAAAAATTGTGTTATATGTGTTGATTTTATTTCTTCTCTCATGATTATGTATGCTCTTATGTTTTGATGGTGCATTAATATTAAAGAAGAAAAGAAAGTTAAGATATTTAAGATAACTGATTCACCCCCCATCTCAGTTATCTGCCTTGTTTCCAACATATGTCTAATGTCTTATCCACAATATTAGTACCAGAATAAACCAAATAGTAATCAAAAGTACCATGCAAATATCTTAATGCCCTCTTTGCATAATTGCAATGTTGTCTACCAGGGTTATACATAAACCTACTCAAAACTCCCACTGCTTGGCCAATATCTGGGTGCTTGTAAACTATTGCATACATCAAACTTCCTACAACACTAGAATATGGCACATCAAACATGTCCTCTAAATCATCTTCATTCATAGGACACATATCTAATGAAATCTTATTACCAACTAGTAAAGGAATTCTAACTGGATTGCAATCCTACATGCTAAATTTGTGTAAAATAGTATTTAGATACTTACTTTATGATAACCAAAGCTTTCTATTACCTTGATCCCTTTTGACCTCCATTCCCAGAATATACCTAGCTACCCCTAGATCCTTCATGTCAAATGCACCTAAAAGTTGAGATTTCAACTCACTTATCATACCCTTGGTGTTACTAAAAAATAACATACCATCCACATACAAGGCAATAATCTGTATCATAATCATCAATACATTGAATGTATACATAGTGATCCTCTTCACTTCTAACAAAGCCCAATTTCAAAACAAATGAAGAAAACTTCTAGTACCAGATTTTGGGGGACTATTTTAAACCATAAAGAGATCGTTTTAACTTGCATACCCAGTATTCTTTCCCTTTTACTTCAAAACTTGTAGGTTGTTGCCTATAAATTTTTTCTTCTAGATCTCCATGCAAAAATGTAGCCTTAACATCCACTTTCTCGATTTCAAAATCATAAGCTGTAGTCATGGATAAAAGAAATATAATAGAATATAATTTAGCAATAGGAGAGAAAATTTCACTGAAACTAACTCCCTCTCTCTGGGAGTAGCCCTTGGCTACCAATCTAGCCTTGTACTTTTGTAATGAACCATCTGCTCCAAACTTCTTCTTGAAGACCCACTTACATCCTATGGCCTTTCTTCCTTTTCAAAAATATACAAGATCTTAGGTGTCACACAAGTCTAAATCCATCATCTCCTCCTACATGGCTAGCTACCAAGATTCACTATCATCTACATGAACAACTTCCCAATAGGATCTAGGTTCATTGTTGGTACTCAATAAAATAAATACACAACAAAAATATAGTGGGCTATACCTATCAAATGGGTTCCATTGTCTTGTGGATCTTCTCAATGGTGGAGTAAGAGATTCCTCCTCATGTTCTTTTGTATGCTCAACTTCTTCTGTAACAAGAGTCTTCCTCATCTAAACTTTTACTTAAATCTTCTTCTTCTCCATCCCCTAATCCATCATTTTTTCTTCCTAATGTGCATTTTCTTGTTGTAAATCAAAATGCATTATCCTCTTCCTTTCTTTTTCTTCTGGTTGTATAGGATCCGAAATAGCTCTAAGTTCCCTAAAAATAACATCTCTAGAAAAGATAACTTTTTTGATAAAAGGATCCCAAATCTTATAACCATTTACATTCTCACCATATCCAATGAAGATGCATTTTTGTGTGTTTGGATCCAACTTAGATCGCTTTTCCTTATGCACATGAACAAAGGCCTCATAGTCAAAAACTCTTAAATGTGAAACAAAAGGGTTCTTAACTATCCACACTTCATAAGGTGTTGAATCAAGAGCCTTACAAGGAGATCTATTTAACAAGTAACAAGCGGTACTCACGACTTCTTCCTGTATATGCCTAAAAATGACACGACTCAGTCTAAATAAATATTCTTAATATTTATTTCATTATAATTCCTCTATCAATAAATAAATAAACAGATTTATTTATTCGATTCACATTCTTCTAAATTAATTAAATATCAACATATTTAATTACTTCTACTAAGGTCAAAATTGAATAAAATCCTTTATCTAATTAAATTCTTCCAAACAATTAAATAATTCTCAATTATTTAATTAAAGTCAATTCTTCTTCCAAATTTATATAAATCAAATCAAATTTATTTAAATCCTCTCAATCTCCAAAAATAAAATACAATCAAATATTTTATTTATTCTTCCAAATCATACACAACAATTAAATAAAATTATTTATTTAATTTACTTTTCTAATTCTTCAAATATCTTCGAAATTTTCTAAAAATAAGTCTTCTTCTCCATGCACACAAAATTAAATAATATATTATTTAATTTCTCTCAAATCATGCAAAAGCAAATCTCAAGTTGAGTTAACTATCTCAATCAACCTTGTTTTTATCATTATCTCTTAAATTAGAAAAAAGATTTCTAATTTATGAAAAGCATGTCTTATCTTTAGAAAAGAAAGCAAAAACAAAACAACTTTTGTGTGACACTTGTCTTCTTCCTATTCACGCACGTTCTCTCAAGGTTTCTCAACCGTTGATCTTCTCATTCTTTCTATATTATTGATCTTCTCTCTCTCTAGTCTATAAATTGAACCCTGTTCTTCCATTTCATTCATCCAAGCTTTTAAGTAAACTTACTCTGCAGGAATTACAGCACACCTTTGGCACCAATTCCTTCATTGCTTCCGATCAAACTTGTTACTACACACTACTATCATTGTTGTGAAGCTCATCTTTATGGTGAAACTATCATAGTCGTTCCCATTTGAACATATTGGAATCATAGCAAGGAAGTGCACCTTCTAAGGGCCATATTCATAAACCAAATCATTTGTGATAGGTGATCAATGGAAGCTACGAATTAAATGAGGTTTGCTTTGTATTGTTCATTGTTTGATTGATCTCTTTTTGTTCATCATTTCATTGAGTTTTGGGTATTATTGACATATTAATATTGATTATTCATGTTTACTCCAATTTTCCCTTAACATTTTTGGTGCCCACCATGGGGCCTAGCCCCAATTTAATCTAAAAACTAAGTTTTTGTGTTTTAGAAAGCCGTACACAGGAGGAAACTATGCATTTGACATATCCTAACATGCATCTGCTATATGTTCCAGTGCATACAGTCTTTGATTTGGTGTATCTGTTGTCTGTTCCAGCACATATATCCTTTCGGCGCATCTATCCTTTAATATGGCACACCTGTCAGTTCGGTGCATATATACTATTTTCCTATGCTTTTGACCTCTGTCTTAGTGCATATGTACTCCGGCACTTCTGAGCTCTATTTTTGCGCATTCAATCTCTGAAGCTACACATCTGATCTAGACAGTGATTTTTAGAGTTTCCTTGAAATTTTTGCTAATGCTAACGTCTTTCTGTAGGAACACTCTTGATCTTTTTTGTAGGCTAGGTACTAGTTTAAAATCATATAGTTGTACTTGTTAACTCACACTTTGATTTCTAATGGGAAAGTAAATGGATGCTCATGCAAATCTCACATAGTCTTAACTAGGAATGCAGTAATTGAATCATTGCTATCTTGTATATCATTGAATCATTGCTATATTTTTATCCTTCAAAGTTAACAAATCACTACTATCTAGGTAAAATTGAACACATCATTGATATCTGGGTAAAATTGGACCATTGCTATCTTGTTATCACTTCAAAGTTAACAAATTTATGTGCTTGCCCAAGTAGATAGCTCATCTAGTTTTTCTCATTTTAACTAGGGAAAAAGAACCACTGTCCTCTTTGTTTTGGGAATGGTACCAGGCCTATGATCTCCCCTATCTTAGGTGACCAAAATGCCAGACATATCATTTTCGCATGTGTTTTTCCTTTAGAGGGGCCTGCTCTTGGATACCGTTCATCCAAGTAGGGATGACCCTAAGTGGTAACAGGCTAAACGCCAAGCCCTACCAATCCACTATAAATAAATTGTGTTTAGAGTAAAAGCTTCAAACAATGAGTGAAGTTATGTTATACCGATAGCCAACCTCCAAAAGCCTCCAAGGTGCAACCCTTGTAGGCTGGGAGACTCCATAATGGAGAGTAGTGCTACCACATGTATAACCACTCGAATGGTTTCCTTTATTAAACACCTTTGTCTTAGTGGCCAAAAAACCCTATAAGCTAGTGTAGGGAAGGGTGATTATCACCTCCCAGAGATGCTTCACTAGAGATAGTGAGAATTCAGTTTATACTGTCCTTTGAAACGTAGGATTGTACTTGCTTTCTTTTTGTCCAAAAAGAGTCAAAAAAATAAAAACATTCTTTGTGTTTTTTGTGTCTTCTTGCCATAATTATAGAAAATTAGATCAAAGAGACCATCTTGCAACAAAAGAAACCAAAAACATCAGAAAAATTGCCAAAAATTTGCAAAAACATTAAAAAACCAAAACTATGCATTTGTTATCTGAATCTGTGTATCTGTCTCGACTTGCTGCTCATTTGTACCAACTTGCTGCACTTATATCACCTATTACTGTGCATCTACTTTTTACTAGTATTGTGCATCTATACCGACTTTTCACGCATTTACCAATTTGTGCGGTGCATCTATTCTGACACATGCATGACAATGAGTACTTCCACATATTTTCAGAGAAAACTTTTAGGTTTTCTAGGTACCCATTTCAGTCTTGTGTCAGTTTCTATTGAAATGAAAAACCAATTAGAAGTAATTGCTCAAGAACTCCAATACCTACGAGAGCAATTAGACTTCGATGTCTTTCACCAAGATCGTATAGCAATTGCTCAAGAACTCCAAGTGATACAATAAGAAATGACAATCTTACAAGCTGAACATGCCAATACTAGCTACGCCTTGCCCCAAAAGCATACATGCTTTTCTCATCTTCATGATACTCTTGACAAGGCAAGCACCACCTCAAGTTGGAAAACATATACCACTCCATCTACTAGTCCTCCTTCACCATCTCCTAGAACATTTGGCCCAAAGCATACTAATCCTACCATGGAGAACTCCAAATCCACCCATCCATTACCTCACTCCTCTACCCATACACCTACCAATGATGTGATCCAAGGGATGCTAGTAGAGAGTCAACCATGTCCCCAAATTTTGGTCCTTGACCTTATCAAAGAGTCTTCAAACATGTCAAATCCTACAACCCCTTCATGTAACCTGCAACCCCTTGAGCATATTAAAGAACCTCCTACCATACACCAAAGTCAAGGTCCATCGCACCTTCATGTTGTTGACTAAGAGCCTATCTAAGAGTCTTCTACCTCAACTTCAATTCAAGCACATCAAGAGTTATGTCAAGAGCACACTTTAGAACATGTGGAAACATCAACCCCTTCTCTAAATCAAGATCAAAGCACTCCCATCTGGCCCTTGCATAACCTTTATCTTTTTGATGATCCTATACCTATACATGAGTAAGAAGTCCAATTTCAAACCATTCATAACCTATATCTTTTCCATGATCAAGGTATTACCTTTGATGAAGAAGCTATCCATGAGCAACTTGATCCTATACATGAGCAATAGATCCAATTCCAACCTCTCCATAACCTCTATCTTTTCTGTGATTAAGATATTATCATTGATGAGGAACCTATACAAGAACACATTAATCCCATCACACTAAATCCTATCTATGATCAAGATCCCATCTACGATCAAGATTCTATCTATGATCAAGCAGACCATGATGATCCTCTTAGCCAACTTTATGTGTTCCATGGTCCTGAGCCAATAACCCCATCTAATCCCATCCAAGATTCAACAACTTCCACTTCCTTTGATGAGACACTTGCCTCCCAAGCAAGCGTTGAAGATCAAACCAATAATACTCCTCTGCCATCCATTATCGACCATGCTGTAAATCCCCCACTGTATATCCTTGGTCTTACCGCTTTCATTCATGAGTGTTCCTCCTTAGAACACTAGAAACCATTATCCTCTATCTCACATTCTCCATCCAATAAGGGATTCGTGTCTAGTGTTCCACCTACACATAATCCTATGGTCCACTGCATACTCCAACATATGAACTATCAAGGTAAAGGCTTTGGCCTTCAAGAACAAGGTATTTTGGAGCCCATCCATGTCAATGTTCCTCCTCCTTCATATGGCCTAGGATACACACCCCAAGGTGAACAATCTTGAGATGTTGGTACTTCCTCCACTCCTCCTAAATCCCCTACTTTTCATCACAAACCCTATCATATTCCCAAAACATATGTCGCCATTCTACCTCCATCATCCTATAATCGTCAAAAGTATGTGACCATACACCTTCCACCATCTGATCTACCTCTGCTACTTCCAACTCCTAATATCCCTCCATACATTTTACCACCACTTCTTCCAACACCTTATTCATCCATCTATGAATCTTCTAACAATCCCAATCATGGCCACCAAATGCACATGTTGTCTAAACAAAGGGCTTCCTCCAACCCCACTTCCACCATCTCAAGAGAATTCAACAATAAAAATCTGGATGCCTCTACCTATAAAGTCAAAAATCCTAAGAGTCCTCATGACCTAGGATACAAAAGCCAAGAATCAGAGAAACATCCTTCTCACAAGCTGCATACACCCACACACCTATATGCCAAACTTAAAAAGGTGTGGGTCCGCATCCAACAAACGATTACCTCTGAAGCTGCACAAAAGCTACATACACCCAAACCCATACCTTCATAGGTACTATCTAAAAACAAAAAGGCTTCGGTACCTAAGCAAAAAGCTATCAAGTTACATGAGGCATCTACCTCTCAAGAATCTCAACCATCCACTTTCTCCCTTTCCATCCAAAAGTCTCAAATTCTTCTATCCCACATGGCAAACAAAAATCAGAAAAATACTTAGTCTATGTGGATCCCTACATGCCTAAGTCATTCATCCACAAGAAAAAGTCTCCATTGCTTCCTACACTACTTTCCCATCACCAGCTTCAATGTTTATCATGGTATGTGCAACCGTTGGTCATGATTCCCTTCCATCTCACAAACGTTTCCATATACCTCCTACATATCTTCCCCATCCTACTCCTGTGGTCCATGCTTTTGCATAAGATTTCCCTCCATAATCTGCATCATCATCCACTATCACACCCTTCCATAAACCGTTATCTACCATTCTCCATCTCCCTTTCATGCAATCTCCTACCAACATCTATGAGAACACTTGACATGGTCCATGCGATGACATCCTTCTAGCGGGACTATCAGCTTTCAAGGAACTAGATACTTGAGTCTCTCCCTTCCATATTCACCTTCGCCTATTCAAAAAAAAAAAATTAAAAGAGTAAAAAAAAATCCCTTCATCTAATGGTGAAAATATGGCAAACAGGCACCTTGGATAAGTACCATGATGAAAACCTGGCAAACAGGCGTCGTGTGTAAGTTGATCATTCTATGTCACCTACACTTGGGGGCACCATGTCTCATTGGCATATCACTTTCTCCTATCAGTTTCCTTCCATACCATTTCCTATCATATCCTTCTAGCCATTACCTACCTATACTGTCCAATCTATCTATCCTAATCTTCCTTTCCTCTATCTTTCTTTGGTCTTGATAAAGATTGGGGGCACAATGTTAACAAATGTTTTAGATGTCTCTTGACTCACCTTGTCCCTAGAGTAGCATGCCAATCCTTAATTATGCTCTCATCCTCCTATCGTCATAAGCATTGCCATGAAAAATCCTAAATATTCTACCTACAATGGGGCACATTATTCTTATGTGACGTAGTCCTTGGAGATCACATCCTTGTTTCCTTCTACCTAATCATCTGTATCTACTATCGCCCATCCATCTACCTATCCATGGTGTTTCCTTGTCATCAGTACCATCTGATCCATATCTGATCCATGTCTGATCCATACCCATTCCATATTTGTTCCATATCTAACCCATTTCTATTTCATTTCGTGTCTCATCTGATCCATATTTGTCCCATAACTGACCCATTTCTATTTCATATCATGTCTCATCTGATCCATATCTGTTACATATCGTGTCTCATCCGATCCATATCTCAGTACCATGGGGTCAACCATGAACTATGTCGCCTCTGTGTCGTCACATAGGCAAGGCCATTTTCAATGCACCCACAAGGCTTCCCTATCCATCCCATATCTTGTCATCTATCCTCTAGTCCATCCATGTTCAAAGTCCATGACCTACGTTGCCTCTGCGTCGTCATGTAGGCAAGGCCATTTAGCAATGCGCCCCCAAGGCACTAGGTCAGTCCCTTAGGGTCCGTCTCACCAATAAGGATTGTGGAACTTTTCTCAAAGGCAAGGAAGCACAAGAAAAACCCACTTTTCAAGCAGAAATCCTGACGCAAGACCTCAACCTATCCAAGGCAAAGCAAGTAAATACCTAAAGCACTCTAAATGATTTTACTTAAATTATGGCAAGAAACAAACACATCTAAAATGCAAAAATGTTTTGTGGTTGGGATCATGGTTAAGTTACAATGTCTTAATTTTTGTTATCATGTCTTTCTACACTACTCAAGGATGCCAAAAGCTAGAGATGCTATGATGGGGGCATGATTATTTTCTTTGTTTGTTGTTTGTGGATTAATCTTTAGTAATGTGAAGCCTTGTCTAATGCCATAATCAGAAAAAGATCATTGAGGACATTAAAGGTCTAACATGAAAAGGGGCAATCCTTGTCTATTAATACACAAGAAATACTCAAGTCATCTCAGTTCAATCACACCTCGATGGTTGTATTAACTTGCTAAATTAAAATCCATGTAAGCAATACTCAAGTCATCTCAGTTCAATTATACCTAGATGCTTGTATTAACTTACAACATTTGGAAAAAGTACCCAAAAAATTGCCCAATGATGAAATAAGCACTTCAAAATACTTTCACTATGAAGATGTCAAAAGCAAACACCATTCGCATCCATTATACATCCACAAAAGCATCCATACCGTACCCCATGCAATAAAGATCCAACAATGCAGAGTATCAATACAAATAAAAGCTTGTGAGTTCTTCTGTTGATTCATTCTTCTGTCAAATCAACTTTTCGTCTATCATCATATCTCTCATCCCAATCTAGTCAATCTGAGCAATGATCCAAATGTAAGTCCATCCTTAATCCATACCAATCAAGTCAAGTCAATCTTGTTAGATGATCCAATCACAATCAGTGGTCTTGATCCTTGTCTGGTCATAAACCAACTCAATCAGTTAATCAATCAATTCTCTTATATAGGATGTGGCATTGTCGAAATCAGACCAACACACACATCTTACACAACATGCTCCATTTTCCTAAAACTAGACACTATCCTTCGTGTTTCTCTAGGGATCCATCGTTCCCTACCATGACAACATGACTGCCATGTTGGTCTAGGGATCTATCGTTCCCCGCCATGACTGTCGTATATCGTTATCAGTATATCGTTGGTTTACCATTTGACAGGGGCAATACCTTGTTTGTTCTTGTATCATTTGTGCATACTTGCTTGCTTGCGTGTTTGTGTTATCATTCTATCTTGCATATCATATCATTCGGCTCTTTCTTTATCCTAACCTATTTTTCACCTTCTTCATCATCATGAGATTGTCCGTCTCACATCCCTCGAAGCTCTCTCCTTGTCCAATCTCCTGAGGGGGCATCCTCTTTATCTTTCCATTGCTATCTTTTTCTTCTATCTATACCTTAGCTTCTTTGAAATGATGTTACTCGACACAAATCTCATCATCTTGAACATCACATCAAAGAGGGGAAAAATGTATACGCCTAAAAATGACACGACTCGGTCTAAATAAATATTCTTAATATTTATTTCATTCTAATTCTTCTATCAATAAATAAATAAACAATTTTATTTATTCGATTCACATTCTTCTAAATTAATTAAATATCAAAATATTTAATTACTTCTTCTAAGGTCAAAATTGAATAAATTTTTTTATTTAATTAAATTCTTCCAAACAATTAAATAATTCTCAATTATTTAATTAAAGTCAATTCTTCTTCCAAATTTAAATAAATCAAATCAAATTTTTTTAAATCCTCTTAATCTCCAAAAATAAAGTACAATCAAATATTTTATTTATTCTTCCAAATAATGCACAACAATTAAATAAAATTATTTATTTAATTTTCTTTTCTAATTCTTCAAATATCTTCCAAATTTTCTAAAAATAAGTCTTCTTCTCCATGCACACAAAATTAAATAATATATTATTTAATTTCTCTCAAATCATGCAAAAACAAATCTCAAGTTGAGTTAACTATCTCAATCAACCTTGTTTTTATCAATATCTCTTAAATTAGAAAAAAGCTTTCTAATTTATGAAAAGCATGTCTTATCTTTAGAAAAGAAAGCAGTTAACTCAAACAAAACAACTTTTGTGTGACACTTGTCTTCTTCCTATTCGCGCACATTCTCTCAAGGTTTCTCAACCATTGATCTTCTCATTCTTTCTATACCATTGATATTCTCTCTCTCAAGTCTATAGATTGAACCTTGTTCTTCCATTTCATTCATCCAAACTTTTAAGTAAACTTACTCTGTAGGAATTACAACGCGTCTTTGGCACCAATTCCTTCATTGCTTGTGATCAAACTTGTTTCTACACACTACTATCATTGTTGTGAAGCTCATCTTCATGGTGAAACTATCATAGCCATTCCCATTTGAACATCTTGGAATCATAGCAAGGAAGTGCACCTTCTGAGGGCCATATTCATAGACAAGATCATTTGTGATAGGTGATCAATGGAAGCTGCGAATTAAAGGAGGTTTGCTTTGTATTGTTCATTGTTTGATTGATCTCTTTTGTTCATCATTTCATTGAGTTTTGGGTATTATTGATATATTAATATTAATTATTCATGTTTACTCCAATTTTCCCATAACACTTCCCAAAAGCATTTATCCAACTATGCATCACTTAACATACTTCTGGCTCTTTCCATTATTGTTTGGTTCACCCTTTCTGCAACACCATTTGGTTTTGGTATATATGGAGTTATCTTTTTTCTTATGATACATGCATGCTTACAATTCTCATCAAATTCCTTAGAGCAATATTCCCCTCCATTGTCAAATCTTAATATCTTTTATTTGATTGGTTCTCTACTAAGACTTTAAACTCCTTAAACTTAGTGAAAACTTCATATTTATTCTTCATAAAATGGATCCATGTAAATTTGGATACATCATCAATGAAGGTAACAAAATAATGAGATTTTCCAATAGAATCATTATCCACATGTCTAAACACATCTGAATGAATAATTTCTAACTTCTCTTTTGCTCTATTGCTTCCTGAAGAAAAAGATGTTATGTTCTATTTTCTAAACACATAATGCTCATAGAAATCAAAGTGCTCATCAAAATATGCAAAATTGTTCAACAAATTTTTATTCATAATTATTTTCACTTATGTGGCCCAATCTGTAGTGCCACAAGATACATGTATTTTTAGTAGTTTCAGTTACATAAGTGGAATTACAAACTATAGTGGCATCAAGACTAAACAATGTTCCCATCCTCGTTCCTTTGGCTACTACCAAGCTTCCTCTCACCATTCTACAACCATGCTTATTAAATGTTACATGCATTCATGATTCATTCAACTTTGAAACAAAAATAAGATTTCTAGCTAATCCAAGAATATGTAAAACACCAAGGAGGGTTTTAATTATCCCATCATTGAAACACAACAATATCTTTCCTCATCTAACAATCGGATATGTAGTGTTGTCTCCAAGGTAGACAATACCTCCATCATATTGCTCATATATCCTGAGTCAATCAACCATTGTTTGTTAGACATAACATTACATGTAGAAAGTAAAACCTCATCACCTACATCTGAGGAATTTTCTCTAGAGGAATCCCATTGTTTCTTGTTTTTGCATTCCTTCTTAACATTACCTCTTTTTTTGCAGTTTCAACACTTAACTCTATTCTTTTTTCCAAGAGTCTTAGATATGCTTTTAGATTTGTCCTTAGGGCCTTTCTGATCTCCCTTTGGTCCTCCTTCCTTAGACCTTCAACTGACATTAAGAGCATCAACCAAACTATCCATAGCCTTCTTCCTCATTTCATGTGCCAAAAAAGTTGCAACAAGGGCATCCATCTTTAGATCTTCGAGATTAGTAGTGATAGAAAGAATGAAATTCTCCCAAGACTTAGGTAAAGAAAAGAAGCATAATGCATTTATCTTCTTCCTCAACCTTAAAATCTATAGAGGCTAGTTGACTCACAATCAAATTAAATGAATATAAATGCTTTACAATAGATTTACCTTTCTTCATTTTCAAAGAAAATAGCTTCCACTTTAAATAAAGTTTGTGTACCAGAATTTTGGCTTGATATATTTCACCCAACCATTTCCATAAAGCTTATACAATCTTTTCTGTAGTGACATTCAATAGTACAAAATCTACAAGACACAACTAGATTGTACCCCTGCCCTTTTGTCCAATCTATCCCACTCATCTTGACTAACAGCTTCAGGTTTCTTTTACCTTGATGCCGCTAACCATTGACCCCTCTCCTTAAGGAGATCCTCCATTTTTAGCTTCCACAACTCATAACCCATTCCATTAAATATTTTATGTCTAATCAGGATGCAAATGTAGCCATGGTTTCTACAAAAAATCTGCAAAACAAATTCAACCAAAACTCACAAGAGCTTTTATGTGGGTTCACTCAGAAAAGAACTTTTTCTCCTACTACAAACTGTCTGGGAACATGTTGTGCTACAACTCAAAAATCTCTCACTTCCACCCAAGACACAGAACTAGCCAGGCTCTGATACTAAATGTTATAAATGAAGGTAAACAACTATCAATGAAAATCTGATTACAACTATAATATAGATATTTAAGTGTGCAGAACCAAAATGAAGATAGTACCGAATCAACACAAAGAAGCAATGAAACATAAGATCAAACATATAACATAGTGTTTACATGGATAAATCCTTTCAGGAAAAAAACTCCATACAAGAAGAGATGCACCAGTCTATATTAACTTCAATACAGTTTACAATACAACATTATCAATCTACTCTTCATCCTTCAATCCAACAGTGTCTATTTTTCTAGTCTCAACTCTCAACTCTTCTCATACATCTATAGTTCTAATACCATATCCTCATAAAGGGGTTGCCTTCTAGGGTAATAAAATCCAACATAACCTCTACCATAAGATCTATGACCTAATGATGATTGGTCCAAATTTACAATGAAATATATATATATATAATGTAGATTTTGGGGGCACTTACCCTGAACCCTCATCGAGGTGTGTAGCCCCTAGACCCCCGTCGGGGGAATGGTCCCCCCAAACCCCATAGGGAGGGTACCCCATATGCCCCTTGAAATAAAATGTTCTCTATAACCAACTTTTGTCAGGTACTAGGATCAAACATGTGGTTGAAACAAGATTGCTACTTGGTGAAACCTTTCATCCCTTATGGGGGATTTACAAACAATAATAGGAATAATAAATTCCATAGGATTTACAAGGTTGATGGCACCTTAATCCTAAGACAAATTCCACATGCACAATTTCTTCAATCACAAGCACACAAAAATCCTCAACACTCTGATACCATATTGAAATGGTGAGCCAACTACATTCACAGATTATATCATTGCACAATATATAATATGTAATATTTTATTGTATTTGAATGGTTTAAACATTGTACTACATTGGATTATAAAGCCATACATATTTTCATAAATGTAACTAAAACAACCTATAGGAATGTAACTTCCCAAAAACTAACATTTATTAATTACTAACAAGAAACTAACCTATATGTATAAATTAACATTTACATGTTAATTTATTTATTTATGTTTATTCTAAACATATACTTGTTGAAATAAGGGCAGACAACTAAGAGTGGGGGCGAATCAGTTGTCACAAAAACTTTTATCCTTGTTGTAGTTAAACTTCTTTACCACTTATTAATAGATGAATGATATAACCATGAAAGCATGAATCAACAACACATGAGTAGAAACAAAATCAACACACATAACACCAGGATTTTTACGTGGAAACCTGGTTAAGGGAAAAAACATGGTGGGGGTTAACCCACAAGATTTATTCTCTATTAAAAGAATAGAAAAATGGGAAGGCACTTGCCTTTGGGCGCACTACCCAGAGATCACTGCTCAAAGAGGCTCACTGCCTATAGAAATATTTATAAGTTTATCACAGAAAGATTGAACTGGAAAAAAACATCTTCTTCATGCCAAGGTTAGTTCCACTGATGCGCACAATACTTTTTCTCTTCCCCCAAACACCTTTTTGGTATCTCCTCATTCTTTACTTCTCTTCCTCTTCTGCTCTTCCTCTTCTCTGCTCTACTTTTCTTCCTTTCTTAGGATCGTGTCATTTTCACACAAGGATACATTTCCACAACTTAACCACACATATTTATATGCTTCATCAACCTTGGAATAAACATCAAGGTCAGCACTACAAACATCTGACTTAATGCGAATCACTATACTGTCAGCCAAACATAGCTGGGACCCAAATCTTCCTCGAACACCACGCCACACTTCATAGAACCTTTCTTAGATCATCCGTAACATAGACAAAGCATCTAGTCAGCCAAGATTGGAAAGAACAACAACATCCAAAGAAAAATCTTCAATAACGAGCTCAAACTTCAATGTGGATCACCAACACAATAGGCACGCATCCAGAGATCTCCACAAGCACAATGAAATCAACAGGAACAACTGCACCACCTCAAATCACCAGAATCACTTGCATCTTCATACCGGAACATAAGAACACCAACTGCCATGACTGTCACACTAGAAAGATTGCTTCTAGACCTCCAAACCATGAACCATTTGAGTTGAGGATACACATTGACATCCCATACACACCTCAAGATCCACAGATCATAATATTTCAATGCGGATCAATCTAGACCAAATTCCTATCACTCTTTCACCTCTGAACACCTGCAAAACCCGGTTCTACTCAGATGGCCATAACTTCCCAAATTCTTCATGCGGATCCCTCAAATCTTAACTGGAGCAACTTCAAACAATCCTTTACAACATCCTTTGGTCTGCATACTCTAATCTTCATCTTACTAGGAATATAGAGCAATCTACCTCACTAAATTGCATTGTCTTCACTGTCTCTTACAGAGAGGTATGTAACTCACTTGTTTCTTCCAGAGAGGCTAATTTTATCAATATCCTCAACATATAATTCTTCTAGAATGGGATATAGTTGACACCAATGACAACAAGAATATGTTGACATCAATGACAACACCGATTAGGCACACATTTGCAACAATACTAAACTATATCAAATTATGTAATACTCCAACAATTTCTCTAGATATACATGGGTTTACTTTCTAAAGCATAAGTCTTTTGTATTTTATATGTTTAAAGATTTTAAAGCACTTTTTGAGAAATAGAAAAATAGGAAATTAAAGGTTTTGAGAATGGATAATGGTGGTGAGTATTTCTCTCGAGATTTTGATGATTATTGCAAGCATGCAAGGATTGTTAGACACAATTTACAACTCTTTATACTCCACAACAAAATGGAGTCGAAAAACAAATGAATAGGACTTTGATGGATAGAGTTAGAATCATGCTAAGTAATGCTAAGATTGAACAACATCTCTAGGTTGAAGCTATATGCACTACTTGTTACCTAGTTAATAGGTCTCCCACTTCTTCTCTAGTTGAAAAAAATTCCTATGAAATATGGATAGGTAAAAGACCATTGGTTTCTCACTTTAGATATTTTTGCAATGAGGCATATGTTCATGTTCCTAAAGAGAAACATTATAAGTTGATTTCAAGGCTAACAAGTGTGTTTTTGTGGGTTATGTTGATAATATTAAGGGTTATAAGCTTTGTGATCATGTAGCATTGAAAATTTTCTAAGGATGTTATTTTAAGGGAGCTTAGGTCTTTTACAAATGATGAAAAATCTCATGAAAAGCCTAACAAAATAGTGCATTTTTGTATTAAGAGTGATCAGTAGGAAGATACATGTACACAACATAATTAGGATAGATAAATGAGGAAGGAGAAGGTGAACAAATTTGATTTTTGATGAGGGACAATAGGAGCCTCTTGATACACCTCTCAGAAGGTCCACTAGACAACATAATTGGGTTCAAACCTGTATAGTACTAGACAACATAATTGGGTTCAAACCTGTATAGTCCTGATTACATAATTACAAGTATTTGTTTTATCATGTACTAACAACAAACCTAGATTTGTGAAGGAAGCTTTGTCTTTAGATGAGCATGAGTCTTGGTTAGAGGCCACAAATGATGAAATAAAGGCTTTGAACAAATGTGATACATGGAATCTAGTTGATCTTCCTAAGGGGAGGAAAGCTATTAGATGTAAATGGGTATTTAAAAGGACATTTAGAGAAGATGTTAAATTGGAGTGCTACAAGGCCCATTTAGTGGCTAAGGGTTACTCCTAGGTTGAAGGAGTGGATTTGGGTGAGATATTTTCTCCTATGGCTAAGTTAACCTCTATTAGATGCCTTTTATCTATTACTACTGCTTTTTATTTAGAGGCAGAGAAAATGGATGTACAAATATCATTTCTACATGGGGATCTTAATGAGGAAATATTCATGGAACAACCTAACAATTTTGTGGTGAAGGGATAGGAGCACTTGGTTTGCAGGTTAAATAAATCTTTGTATGGTTTGAAGTAGTCATCAAGAATGTGGTATCAAAAATTTGATTCTTTTTCATTAGATGATGACTTTGTTAGAACTAAGGTAGATCGCTATGTTTATTTTAAATTAATTGATGATTGACTACTAACCAGCGTCCTATATATTGATGATATGTTATTTATTAGGAATGATAAGGGAATGATTAGGAAACTTAAGGTTTATTTATCTAGTACATTTGATATGAAGGATTTAGGGGCTCCAAAATATATTTTGGGTATGGAAATCTATAAATATCGACCAATAGAAAAGTTCGGTTAAAAGAAGAAGTTGTATTGACACTATTTGTAGCATGTTTCCATGCAGGATTGCAAACTAGTTAGCATTCCCTTACCAGTTGGAACTAGGATCTCTCTAGAACAATGTCCTAAAATAGATTATTAACTTGAAGAAACATAGAAGGTTCTATAGCCAATATTATTAGAAGCCTTATGTATGTCATGGTTTGTACAAGACCTAATATTGCCCAAGAAGTGGGAGTTCTGAGTAGGTTTATATTGAACCCTAGAAAAGAATATTGGACTTATGTTAAAATGGTTTTTAGATATTTAAATGTAACTTATAACCATTGCAATTGTTATCATTGTACTGATGATATGGGAAAGATGGTTGATTTGTAGGACTTTATTGATTCTTATTGGGCTAGTGATCCAGATTGTAGGAGATCTATGAGTGGTTGTGTCTTTACTTTGTTTGCAGGTATAGTTACTTAGATGAGCAAATGACAACCTACAATTGTGTTTTCCACTATAAAGTTAGAGTACATGGTTGCAACACATTCCTGTAAGGAGGCGGTGTGATTATAGAGGTGTTTAGGTAATGACTTTTAGTGTAGATAGGTGAGAATTGGATACAACAGTCAAAGTGCCATCTATTTGGCTAAAATCCCAATGTAGATCATGCCCACAAAAAGCAAATTGATGATTAGTATCACCTTGTTCAAGAAATGGTTAAGGGTGGTAGATTCATGTTATAGAAAGTAGACACCTCAGAGAATGTTGAAAATTTCTTACTAAGCCAATGAGCATGGAGAAGTTCAGTTGGTGTAGGGAGTGCATGGAACTCGTATCCTCTAGAGCTTGATTTTCTATTTGTTATCAATTTTTAGTGTTAAAGGTTCCCTTTTGCTCTTCTGATATGTTTGACAAGTGGGAGAATGTTGGAAAAGGGTTCTTAACCTTGCATTCCTAAAATTCATATCTAATAACTTGTTTATATTTACTATTTCATCTTTACTTTTTTTATCCTCACATGGGATAGTTGGCATCCAATTTTGAGCTAGCACTATTTTCATTTTTAGTGATTTTTTCCTCACATGAGAAAGTAGGCATCCCACATTGAGGTGAGATGTTTTGCCAAGTGTTAATATCTTGGACAGTGTGTGAGAGAATATTTAGTCATCATGAAAGGAATTACTTATGATAGGTTATTATGCCACATAAGAGCATGTAATATGGAGGTTACATTGGAATCTAAGATTAGGATTACAATAGGTTTGGACACTTATCATGAAGAATCTTTGAATGGGTTGAATAAAGACAAAGTGGGGTGCTCAAGTATGTGTGGTCAAATATTCTTATTTATGACATATGACATGTA
The DNA here is from genome assembly GCA_027924645.1 of Cunninghamia lanceolata. Classification (NCBI taxonomy): domain Eukaryota; kingdom Viridiplantae; phylum Streptophyta; class Pinopsida; order Cupressales; family Cupressaceae; genus Cunninghamia; species Cunninghamia lanceolata. The sequence goes on along the minus strand of BSBN01001040.1, from coordinate 559,990 downwards.
AGGAATATGCTAAAAATAGCCTATAAGACCAAGAGCAAGGGGGTGTTGGGATTTGTGTCTTGACCATTTTGGCACCACACCTCCTTTGGCCTTGCAAATGGTTTTCCAAAAATATGTGATGGTTTTTAGTTTGTACTTCTCTATGAATTGGTTCTTGGAGTTTGAAGATCCAATGGGTTGTTTTGTAGGATATATGAGTATTGTTATACTATTTAAATTTAGAGGGATAAGTTGATGTAATGGTGTAACTATTATTATGATTAATACAATCTTGGGTCTCTTTGGGTGTGAGGTTTTTCCTGCAAGGTTTTCTACATGTAAACATTGTGTTATAGTTTGCATTTTATTTCATGGTTGATTTCCATTTTCATATGATCTATCATTGTTTATGAATTTGGATGCATTAAATTTTAACATATCTTGTTGTGTTGTTTCACCCTATTTTCAACATTTATGAAAAAAAAATCTACTACAACAAGATCTTACTAACTAGAAAATCACTAAAAACCTACAAATTGAAGCACAATTTGAAATAAACTATTTTTTTGGGTGATGCAAGTTTACTTGATACTTGACATGCTCCAACACCATTTTATCTCTCACACAACTAGCATTATCACCAACTCAACTATCTTAGAATCAAGGTATGGCTCTAGAAAGTACAAAACTCTATTCTTCCAACCAACTAACCAAATCAAGGAACCCCTAGTTGTAAGGCTTCCTAGACCATATAATAGATTGATTCTTCCTTCTTCCCCAATTGTTTCATCTTACTCTCTATCTCTTTCTCTCCTACCTCTTTATATTCTTATGCTACTTTATCCTTCCTATGCTACCCTCTCCAACCATCATTACCATCTCTATAATAGTTGTAGCTCTATAAATGGGGACACCTTCTACCCAATAAGGGAAACACACATGAGTTCAAGTAGATAAATAACCTACCAACATCCAAATGGTCACATTTCAAGAAAGAAACACATACCATCCAAATCTAGAATAGAATTGTTGCATACCTAGGAAGAATAATGGTTAGTAAAATAACCACTCATAGAAGATGCATCTACCAACCAAAATAGGCATACATAGAAAGGTAATGCAAATATTCACCTAGCAATGAATTGCCTAGAAAGGGAAAATTAATAATTATCACCTAGCTAGAAAATAGTCACTGCTAGTGCACATGACAACCACATGCCCAAAGGGAATCACCCTATCATAATAGAGAAGATATGCCACCTATTAACCTCCTTTCTTCTTCTACCACCTCATACATTGCTACCACCAACTACACCCTCACACATGCCACTCCATTCTCTTGCAAATATTGGATAGTACTATTCTTGTTCAATCAATGTGACATTTCTATTTTCCATGCCTATAATACTTGCTACAAGCTTCAACAAATTTACATGTAGCATTTCTATAGGAATATCAACAAGCTACTATGGGTGTTCTTGTCTATAGTCAAAAGCATAGATGACTCCTAGGGTGGATCCTATCACTTCTATTACTACTATAGCTAACTTCTATAATAGTCTAAACACCTATGACATCTATTATAGGTGAACATTTAGCCCCACAAAGCTTAGAAAGCTACTACAAGTGACTTGTAGCTTTATTTTGACTATTAGTTATGTTGCTATAGGCATATTTTTTCCTAACTATGGATGATCTACAATTTATTATAGGTGTCATGTAGGTTGACCTCACTTGTCCACCTAGAATTGATCCACTTATGGATCACACCTCTCAAACTAGGAATCTTTTGGTGCCCAAAATCTTTAAAGATAAAAAAGGGGTTTTGTTGCATTAATCCCATGGACTTAATATGCAAATCTACTTGAATCTAAGTTCCATCCCTCTCATGTAGACAAATAAAATATGTAGGCCCAACAACCTCCTATAGTTTCTTCAACACTTTTTCAATTGGTATCATTCTAGTACTTGCTTTAGCTCTAGCTCTTGGCTCATGATTTGAATTTTGGCTCTCGGGTCTAGTACTTTGTGTTACACATATGGTTCCTAGGGTTGTCATTGATGTCAACACTATCACTAGGTTGTCATTGATGTCAACACTATCATGGAGGTGTGATGATGTTCATGGTTGGATGTCATGTCCCATCCAACAAGAGAAGAGATAATCTATGTAGTTCATGGTTGGATGTCATGTCCCATTCAACAAGAGAAGAGAGAAGATATAGTTCATATTAATATGGGAATTAGAAGAACAAAGATGATCAAATGTGTTTCTGATGTTACTAATAGCCTAAAGCATGTGTGTTCCAAGTTTCATGATGACTAGATTACCAAAAGAGTGTTTTGTTGTTGATCGTTTAAAGATAGTGTTGTTTTTGTGAAGGTGTTCTATGTAGGATAGTGGAATGCTCTGCATTCCTCTACATTTGTAGATATGACCATGTGATTTTAGAAATATATTTAGGTTGAAGTGAAGGTGATAATTCCAAAGTTTTAGATCATTTGTCCTTCTGTTGTGAAAGTTATGCATGATAGAGTACCGATATGTGTTATGGCAGAGTAAGCTAGTGTTGAAGGCCTATTGGAATGCTCCACATTCCTCTAGAAATGAATGGTTTCCTTTATGGTTTTGTGGACATGTTTATGGATGTGCATTACATTATTTATTTCAATTTCAAGGTTCTTGGTGGTTTGCAGCTCATTTTCTCAATGACAGTATGTTGCAGTGTGTTTCGGAAGACAAATTGTTCTTAGATTTCATGATTGAAGTTGTGCCACACAAATCTTTGATGTGAGGAGGTAAAGGAATGTTTGCAAATGTTGTATGAGTCATGTGGACTCATCTAGAAGAGTTTCATGAATATCCTTCTTGTTTCCAGTACCACACAAGGTTTTCAAGTTTTTGTGGCCATTTTGCTTCAAGTCTTCATATGTTTTGCTTAAAGCTATCCTATTTCCAAGTGAGCGGAGTGTGCGGGTGTAATTTATTTGTGTTTGAAGCTATGAATGATGTTTTAGACCTAGTTAAGCAAGTGTTGGTGTCCACAAGGCATGGGTCTTCTGTTGGTGTAACATGTTGTTTTACTTAGGACCTATCTTCTACACATTTCATGTTGTGTGTTGTCTGGATGACTTGTAAATGTATTTTTCATGTTATATCTAGCCAATAAGCAATGTAAATTGAGTCAGACAAGGTGTGATTGCAAGTTGATTGATAAGGTTCGCAAGCAAGATAAGGAGCAGAATGAATGCATTTTTGATGTGCGACTAAAGGAGAAATAGTAGAAGTTGTAGATGCTATCCTAATTCATCTTGAAGACATATTTGTGATAGTGATCAAGTGTAGAGTGTGCCTAACTAGTCTGATCATCAGAAGAAAGTGTGAAGAGGCAAAATTGCAATCATCAAAGTGTGAATTTCAATGTCATCTTTCAAACAGTAGAAGGATTGTCATATTGTAATCTTTTGTAAGTATGTTCTCAATTTGGGGAGTGTGCTAGGGAAAAATTAGGTTTACAGTCAAAAACAACAAACTATTCAAACCCTAACTATAATGAAGTGCAATCTAACTTAGAAATCAAGCAAACAAGCATGAAAAACAACCAAAATCTAAGCTAATATTGTCTTATCTCCATTGTTCTCCTAAATCTTCCATTATTGTTCTTAGACTTGTAGATTTTTGCACAATCGTGAGAAGCTCAAATGGGAATGGCAAGATGTTGGAGAGTTGTAGCAAATTTTGAGTCTCTAAGAGAATAAGAGATTGAACATAAGGGGGAAAAATGAGGCTGAATGAGGTGTTTTAAAGAAGAGTATATTTGAATGGACTCTTGTGATGAAGAGTTGACTTAGGGGCAAGATCAAGGGTGGAGGTTGATTAGGGCTTCTCCCACCACTATAGGACAAAATTGAATTTTAAATTCACAAATATGATGAGGTGGGGGATGCTTAAATTAAATAAACTAGGTTAGTTTATTTAATTGATTTGAAGTGGACATGTGAACCTTAGTTAAACAAATGAGATTTATTTAACTAAGTGAGGGGTAGGATTTATTTATTTGAACAAATTGAATGAAGGGGACATTAGGAAAGTGAATGATTAAATAATTAGTTAATTAAAATCAATTATTTAACCATAGAGGCAAATTAGGGAAAATCAATAGAACATGGAAGTGATTAGGGTTTTACAATTCGAGGACACTTTTAGGTGTCTACATTTTGCCCCTCTTTGAGATGATGTTCGAGATGATGAGATATATGTCGAGTAACATCATTTCAAAGAAGCTAAGGAAATGGATAGAGGAAAAAAAGATGATGATGGAAAGATAGGATGATGATGCCCCCTCGAGAGGATAGGCAAGTTGGACAAACATAGGTAGACTCTTGAAATGAAAGGGATTGGTCAAGGAAGAAAGATAGGGGAATGGATAGAAGAAATGAATGATATGTTAAGCTACAATGAAGGTGGAGGAATGAAGATGCGAGAGAGAGATGGTGGAGGAATGAAAGATTGGCTAGAAGAATGGAAATGAGATTTTGCTTTAATATATTTTTGAGCTTCTCACTTGCAATTTTTTCTGCTTATCATCATAGAAATTATTATGTCAAAGGACGATAATCACCATGGCATGTCAAAGGCCAAGGTGGAAAGTGTAGTCCCTTGTGAAACAGGCACATGACAAACAAAGAATGCCTAATTTAGACTAGCAACCGTGGTACCTTGTTGGAACATGCAATGAGATAACTGTGAGGTGTGCAAGTCCTTATTCAAGGAAGCAGTTATTCTTTCCAATGCATAGGATGTCTTTGATTCACACCCAATGGAATCCCAATCACATGCAAGACACCAAGTTGCCCTAGTCATTTTGCCAAGACATTCTGCAAGTAATAATCAAAGAAAAAGGTCTTGCCCTATCCTCGCTTCTCTTCATCACTTAGGGACTGCCTTGAGAAGCATAAGAATGAGATTGCAAAACAATCCAATAAAAGAAGACAAACTAGACCCACAACCATTTGGACCTTTTGCCAAGTGATATGTGCTTGATTGAATATGAGAATAGATGAGGGATTCCTGGTTTCAGGATAGGAATCATGTTGTATAAGACACTTGGTCTGGTTTCGACAATGCCCCTACCTATCTAAGGCAAGTGATTGATTGATTGACACTAGTGTTGTTGGCCATGTGAGCAACACCAAGGTTTTATTAATGATTGATTTTAGAAATGACGCATGTCATATAAGGTGTAGAGTCCTAGTTTCAACAATGCCCCATTCCGTATAGGAATGTGATGATTGATGAGGATAGTTGATAATGACATATGATTATCACAAGGTGATTGATTGATTTGATTGATTGGATAGCTTGTCTTTGTTGATTTTGGGATTGGTTTGAAGTGCAAAAGACTGATTGCTTTAGCTTGATCGAAGTGTCCATCTCATGAAGGGATGACTTATTATGATAGTTGACAAGACAGGCCCTAAGGGAATGACCTAATGCCTTAGGGGTGCATCAATGATGGCCTTGCCTATGTGAAAGCTCAGAGATGGCATAGTTCGACCATGTGGATTGTGGATGATTTGAAGAAATAATTTGAATGATATGATGATGTGATGGACTAAGATGTTTGAATGGATCAATCAAGAGATTTGATTGAGTGATTTGATTGAGGAATTGAATGATTTGAAGAATTGATTTGGTTGGAATGATGTGATGAATTGAATTGGTTTTACTGCTTGGATTTTTGTAGGATATTTGATTTTTTTGAATTTTGGGGAATATTTTAATTTTTTGGGTTTTGACATGTTTTGATTTTTTTGGATTATTGATATGTTTTAATTTTTTTGGACTTTTGATATGTTGTGATTTTTTGTGTTTTTTGGGAATATTTGATTTTTTCTATTTTTGCAATGTTTTAATTTTTTTGGAGTTTGATATGTTTCAATTTTTTTTGGATTTTTGGGATGTGTTGATTTTTTTTTTGGAATTTTGGATGTTGTGATTTTTTTTGGATTTTTGGGAATATTTGGATGTTTTTGGATTTTGATATGTTTTGTTTTTTTGTATTTTTGGAATGTTGTGATTTGTTTGTATTTTGGGAATATGTTTTTATTTTTTTGGTTTTTTATATGTTTTGATTTTTTTGGATTTTTTTATATGTTTTGATTTTTTTGGACTTTTGATATGTTGTGGTTTTTTTGGATTTTGAAATGTTTTTGATTTTTTTGGTGTTTTTGGAAATGTTATGATTTTTTTGGATTTTTGGAAATATTTGATTTTTTCTGAGTTTTTGAATGTTTTGATTTTTTGGGGTTTTGGATGTGATCTTCAAGGACTATGTCACATAGGAATAACATGTCCCATTCTAGGTGCAATGTTTAGTATTTGTCATGACAACGCTTATGACAGAGGATGATGAGAGGATCATTTGGAATGGATGAGGTATATCAAAAGATAACCAACATATGTGCCAACATTTGTGCCCCCAATCTTTATCAAGATCAAAAGAGGAAAGGAGGATGGATGGACTCAATAGGATAGGTATGTGTATGGAAATGGCATGATAAGATAGGATGGGAAATGGTAGGATGAAAATGATATGTTGGATGAGACACTGTGCCCCCCAAGTGTAAGCTACATAGAAGATCAATCTACACATGATGCATGTTTGCTAGGATTTCATCATGGTACTTATCCAAGGTGCCACCAAGGGTGGTTTTCACTATTGGATGAAGGGATTTCTCTTTACTTTTTTGATTTTTTTTTTACTTTCTTTTTTTTTGTTTTCTTTTGGACTTTTTTTACTTTTGATAGGAGAAGAGGAAAGGTGGATATGAATAGGAGGGACTCAAGTGTCTAGTGCCATGAAAGGTGATAGTCCCGTTGGAGAAAGATGTCATCGCATGGACCATGTTTAATGTCATTATGCTCATTGATGTTGGTAAAGAGATGACATGAAAGTGAGGTGGATAAGGTAGATAGTGGATTATGATGGTAATGATAGTGGATTATGATGTGGAATATGTAGGAAACGAAAGTGGATTATGATGTGAATTATGTAGGACTTATGCAAAAGCATGGACCATAGGGAGGTGATGGGGAAGATCTGTAGGATAATAGTTGAATGATGGGGTGATGGAGGTGTGTGGGAATGTTGCGGAATGGAATGTAATCATGACCAACGGTTGTACACACTGTGATAAACATTGAAGATTGTGATTGGATGGTGGTGTAGGAAGCAATGGAGATGTTTGCTTAAGAGATGGGTGATTTAGGCATTTAGTGTACTTATGATTTTTTCTTTTCATGTGGGATGGAGGAATTTGATAGTTTTGAATGGCATGGATGGAAGAGGATGGTTGGGATTTTTGAGAGGTGGATGCCTCATTTGACTTGTTTGCTTTTTGTTTAGGGACCCATACCATTTTAGTTTTTGACTTTGCTTTTGGACGTATGGGTTTGGATGGACTTTTTAATGTACCTTTCTTTGATTTGTTACATTTGTACCCTAAGGCATTAAGACCCTTAGGATTTTTTGATTTATGTAAGGAGGCATCCAAATTTTTGTTTTTGAATCCCATGGGATGGATGGAATGAGTGGAAGCTTTATGTTTAGACAATGTGTGCATTTGTTGGTCATGACTAGGATATTTAGGGGGGTAAGTGCAAGAAGATGGGGGGCCAAAAAGGGGTCTTAAGTGGCCACTTTTTTTCTTCTGAAATCAGGAAATACTGGCCTTGGATGAGAAATTGAGCATAGTTACACTCAAAATTTGGAGATGCAACCAAAACAATGTTCGTAGTGCTCTGAGTCTACTTTCTAAACTACTATTTTTTTTTTAAATGGCATAGATTAAGGGGTTCAAAAGAGGGAGCCATAGAAATTGGTGTTGTTTCTATCAAAAAAACATAACATAGCATGTTTTGTGGCTCCCTCAAAAGGTCAACTTTTTTTTGGTATTTTTAAAATTGCTTTAGTGAGAAATTAGCTAATAGCATGTAGTTTATGCCCGATTTTTCTAATAATTTTTTGATGAATATTTGATTTTTTACTAATTTTCAAAGTGGACACATCCTAAAAAATAGAATTTTGGCCGTGCTACCCCTATAAATTTTGAAAACTAATTGAAAATCATTTTTTTCTTTTTTTAATATTTGTAGAATGGAGTCTAGTTTCTAAATATGTAATTTTTTTAAAATTTCAATGAATAGTTAATTTACAATGAAAAAAAGACCGAACAGTGGTTTTTACCCAAAAACAGACACACAAACAAAAGAAATTAAAGATGAAAGGCTTAACATTGTTAAAAAGTGAAAAAAATCACATCGTCAAATAGCTAAGAGAAAGCCTAACATTACCCAGGTGTTTGATTTGTTTGACATTGAGACACGTGCAAATCTGAGGGTTAGCATGAATGAAATTATGTGAAATCTTGAAGAATCTGGAAAAACACGTCTGTGACTATTCAAAAGGCACTCCAAGCCTTTGGGTTGGAAATCCAAAGCAAATCCCAAGCCCAAGGCTTGGGATTCCCAAAGCAAGACATAACGCGCTTGCGTTATGTTTTGCTTTGCATTTTTCCTTTTCCGCAAGTCTGTTGTTTGTCATGTTTGACATAACGCGAGCGCGTTATAACGCACTCACGTTATGTTCCCCTTAAATTTTTTTTATCTTCAAGGCTATTAATCATGTATGTATGTATGTATGAATGCCTATATGTATGTATGTATCTATATATGCCTATATGTATGTATGTATGTATGTATGTATCTATATATGCCTATATGTATGCATGTATGTATGTATGTATGCCAATATGTATGTATGTATGTATGTATGTATGCCTATATGTATGTATGTATAGTGTCAAGGGCAGAGGAGGGTAGAGATGGGAGTGAGCCAAATAGGGGAGGAGAGGGGTGGATAAGGATTGAGTGATTAAGGTTTAAGGTTGAGGGTTAAGCATTTAGGGATATGATTTAGAGTTTAGGGATAAGGGATTAGAGTTTAGGACCTTGAGGGATTAGGGTTTAGGGGTGAGGCTTTAGGGATAGCATTTAGGGTTAAGGGTCGAGGGATTAGGTTTAAGGTAGAGTGTTGAGGGTAGAGGGATTAGGGATTAGGGTTTAGGGTTGAGGCTTTAGGGATAGCATTTAGGGTTAAGGGTCGAGGGATTAGGTTTAAGGTAGAGTGTCAAGGGTAGAGGGATTAGGGATAGGGTTTAGGGTTGAAGGTTTAATGATTTAGGGTTGAGGCTTTAGGGATGAGGGTTAAGGGATTAGGGTTTAAGATATAGTGTCGAGTGTCAAGCATGTAGGGATAGGTTTTAGGGTTCAAGTTTTAAGGGTTAAGGGTTGAGGGATTAGAGTTAAGGGTTGAGGGATTAGGGTTTGATGTTGAGGGTTGAGTACATTGAGGTTCGAGGGTTAAGGGTTTCAGGATAGGGTTGAGGCTAGAGGGATTAGGGTTAAGGGATAGGGTTAGAGGGTTTAGGGATAAGGGATTAGGGTTTAAGGTATAGTATCGAGCCTGTTGAGGGTCTAGGAATAGGGATAGCATTTAGGGTTTAGGGATGAGGGATTAGAGTTGAGGAATGACGGATTAGGGTTGAGGGATTAGGGTTTAGGGATAAGGTTTAGGGTTAGGGTTGAGGGATTAGGGTTTAAGGTATAGTGTTGAGGGTTTAGGGATAGGGTTTAGGGTTGAGGGATTAGAGTGAAGGGTTGAGGGATTAAGATTTGACATTGAGGGCTTAGGGTTTAGGGTTTAGGGTTTAGGGATAGGGTTAAGGGTTGAGGGATCAGAGTTAATGGTTGAGGGATTAGGGTTTGACGTTGAGGGTTGAGGGTTAAGGTTCGAGGGTCAAGGGTTTAGGGATAGGGTTGAGGGTCGAGGGATTAGGGTTAAAGTAGAGTGTGGAGGGTGTAAGGATTAGGGATAGGGTTGGAGGGTTTAGGGATTAGGGATTAGGGTTTAAGGTATAGTATCGAGTCTATTGAGGGTTTAGGAATAGGGATAGCATTTAGGGTTTAGGGATGAGGGATTAGAGTTGAGGGATGATGGATTAGGGTTGAGGGTTGAGGGATTAGGGTTTAGGGATAAGGTTTAGGGTTAAGGGTTGAGGGATTAGTGTTTAAGGTATAGAATTGAGGGTTGAGGATTTAGGGTTGATGGATTAGCATTTAATGTTGAGGTTAGGGTTAGAGTGTCGAGGGTAGAGGGATTAGGGATAGGGTTTAGGGTTGAAGGTTTAACGATTGAGGGTTGAGTCTTTAGGGATGAGGGTTTAAGGCTTAAGATATAGTGTCAAGTGTTGAGGGTGTAGGGATAGGGTTTAAGTTTTAAGGGTTAAGGGTTGAAGTATAGGGATTAGGGTTTAAGGTATAGTGTTGAGGGTTGATGGTTTAGGGATAGGGTTTAGGTTTGAGGGATTAGGGTGTAGGGTTGATGAATTAGGGTTTAATGTTGAGGGTTGACGGTTGAGGGTTGAGGGTTGAGGGTTGAGGGTTTGTGAGGCCTACCTTTTTCACTTCTGTTCATGAGACTATTTGCAGTGCTATTGCTATTACTTTTATGTTAAAGGACTACTGATCCTGGAATTTTGTTTATTAAACCTAATTGATTTTTAAGAAAACAATTGTGCAATGATAATTAGATGTTGCTTTTAAGAGAATGATGAATGGATAATATTAGAAATGGAACTTTAAGGTGATTTCAGTATGATTATATGGTACAATGTTTAGGTATGCATGTATTTAAATTGCTTCGGCTATTATATCTTTATGTGTTATTGACTTCGAGTTTGAGTGTGTAGGTATTGCTAACGAAACCACAAATACAGGAGATCATTCCACACCCTATGTTGTATCCCTTGTGAGCTGATCTAGTTCCATAAGGAACTAAGATCAACCTCGTGTATGGTGAAATGTTGTAATGTTGTAATGTTGTAATGTTGCATGGGGTCAAGGGAATTAGGTCTACCTTCTGATTTACTTATTTTGTGATATGTGTTGTAAGAAATGTTGTTATGAATCTTGTTTTAACTTTATTTCTTTTAGACCCTCTTCTTGTGTTTTTACTTGACTCTGGTAGTTCTAACTAGGTAAAAATCAACCCTAGGTTATACCCCATGGGTCTAGGGACCCTTTTTACTAGGATAACCTTGGGATAACCTCCATATGGTCACTTTAACTTCACAATGAAGTTAAGTGACAAATTTGGGAGCATGGGGATAATGGGATGAGTGCAATCCACACTCAGGCCCACTTCCAAGTCATGGAATGACTCCATGATCCACCAATAATGGAGTGCTTGTCTCTTTGTGTCTCTCTTTTGGTGGGAGACCCCCATAAAAAGGGTGGTGTGTCATCCATTTACTTTTTATTTCTATTTTTATTATTATATTTTATTCCTCCATGTGTTGGAAAAGGGCTATAGTGGAGAACCTCTTGAGTGGGGTTAATTGTTTTAAGACCACTAGGGATAATGGAGAAGGAGTGGGTTTAGTTTTTTAATGCCACTTGGGAATAAGGGATAATGGAGGGAATTTGTTTTTAAGAGGAGAGGAGGGAGAAGGTAAGGGGGTTGGATTATTGTGGAAAGAAGGAGAACTTGGAGGAAGAGACTAAGGGTGGAGCTCTTCTTCAACTACATTCCATAATTGGGCTTGAAAAGGTTAGTGAGCCAGTTTACTCACCTATGTATGCTTTGTTCTTGTTTGATGAATGTGGAATTACAATGGTTGTCTATGTGTTATTTTTGCTATTTTGGGTTTGTGTTGGGTGTATGAAAGAGCTTCTTCCAGTTGGAAGATAATGCTCATCATGTATGGGGAAGGGAAGGTGTGAACCTCCTCGGGTATATTCTTATTTTGGTATATGGAAGCCTTGAGGGCATGTTGGTAATTTTGAGCCTAGAGGGCTATAAGGCTTGAGAGCCTATTTGGGATATCCCTATGATTTTTATTATTTGGATGGCTTGAGGCCATGAGAAAGAATAATTTTGTTGGCTTGAGGCCATGAGACAAGATATGATAATTGTTTGAGAAGAATGATACCTTGGAGTAGAGAGAGTCTACTTCCCTACCCCCTTTGAACTCACCTCAGCTGAGTCTTTGTATTGTGTGTAAAACCATGGGAGTTTGAATGTTGTTTGCTTTGATTGTTGTTATTCAATGTTGTGAAGTGTACTGGACTATTCTTCCTGGGTGTGTGGATGATCTCCCTTGCTCGGGGGTGACCCTCTTGCAGGTCTATGGTAGGGAGGAGAGCTAGTTGGTTGGTATTTTCTTCTTTGTTTGTTATGTAGGTTTCTCTTGGAGCATGTAGTAAGGATTGGAGGAGTTTATCTTGTTTAGAGAAAATGTCCTTTTCCCTTGCTTGTAAAGAGAGCTTGGTCTCTTAAAGTTTCATCCTGTAAGAGTTTTAGAGGAGAGATCTCCTCTCTCTGAAATTGTTGTAAAAATTGTTATTTTGGGAGTGGCGAGAAAGTCCTCCCTTATTATGTTGTTAGTGGTGATTTTATTGCTTATTTCATTATATCATTTGTGTGGGCAGAAAGAAGAGAAAGTTATTTTATCCAAGGAATAGATGTGACTATTTTCTTGCAAATATATATTTATAATATTGTGAAAATTTAGTTGTGGATGTATGCCAAGTTGTTAAGATTTATCTATTGTATTATTTAGTGGAAATGATACATTCATTTAATTTTATAAGAAGAAAATTTGTCTTTAGAAAAGAAATAAGATTTGATTTAGTTGTGCAATAGAATTTCATTGAAAATGATTTTACTTGTCTGTTATATTGAATTTTTGAAGTGAAGAATTTAATAATTATTATGTATATTATTCTTAGTGTTTTTTTTTCTACATTGCATTGGAAAGTACATGTGAAAAGATGAAATTAAATTGACAAATGTAAATTTGGAACTAGATTTATTTCTGTTTTATTTCAAGTATTTGTTAAATTTGTAAACTGAAATACCGCAGAAAATTATGAATTTGTATAGTTCCTATGACATATATATAAGAATATATATATATAAATATATATATGTATATATATATAAATATATATATAGCTAAATTATAGATATATATAATTAAAACTGAGAATCTGTGAAATACACACATTGTGAATATCTTATGCTAAATATATATATATATATATATATATATATATATATATATATAATTATTTAATTGTGATTAAAATTAAGATCTTATTGTATATATATAAATACATATACATATATATATATTATTTAAAAATCATGAAATAACAAATGAAATGGAGAAAGAAGTTCACAGTTTACATCGCATACAGAGTCGAAGAATATATGGTAAGGTGGGGGTTAAACCCCCACCGAAGCTTATTAACAAGAGGGTGTGGGGAGGGGCGGAGCCCCACCCACACCCTACGAAGTGGGATGTGGGTGGGCCTCCACCCCTCCCCACACCCCCGCCATGCCTTAACCCACCGTGGCCTACGCACAGGCCTTAACACCTGTGAGCCACAGCTCGCCCCTCCACCGCCAACAAACCCCCTCACCTCCACCGCGGCCGTGTCCCCGTCCTCCGCCAAGCCTCCTCACCTCCCTGCCGACTGTGTACCTGCCACCTCCTACGTGGAACCAAACCCCCTCTGTGCCCTTCAACTGCTGCTTCCTACACGGCCATCCTCCCCTGCGACCAGCACTGCCCTCCACCGCCATCGCTACCTTGCCTCCATTACCCTGCAAGACATATCCCTCACAAGCCATAAAATTAGGGGTATCTCTATTACACTACTATGAGTTGGAACTTAAAAAAAAATACTCTAATAAAATTAAGAGTCGAGTTCCCACTATCATGATAAAATAAACAATTATATATATATAACTATATATATGTATATTTATATATATTAATTGTTAAAAAAAATAATAATAATAAGGTTGCTCTAAAGTGATATTTCATAAGTAAATATATGTGCACATATATATATACTCTTCCTAAATACATGGGAATACTATGAGTTGGATTTTATAAATACTCTAGTAAAAGTATGAGTGGAGTTTCCACTATTATGATTTTAAAAAAATAATTTATATATATAAATGAATATATATATATATAATTGGGCAATATTAATGGGGCAATTGTTATTACACCAATAAATATTTACATTAATTCGTTTGTAAAGGAATCGTGACTTCGGGATTAGTAATTTTTCCAAATGAATTACCAGGGTAACAAAATTAAATTAACGTATTAAATTTAAATAAAAATACAATAAAGTAAATAGAGAAAAACGTAAATGAGTGAACCAGAAAACTATTTGAATCAAATTGATAGAGGAGTAAACAAATAATGCGAGGCAGTATTAAATAGACTGAGGAAACCAATAGAGGCCAACTAAATAACATACGTAGAGAACACCATTCAAGCAAATTGTAGGTCCAGTATAGTAAATGTTCACGTATGTGAAATCCTTCCAATAATAAGAGTAACAATGACGACTTAAAACATATGCACTCGAGCACGCTTACACGTGCAAGGAGGAAATACATATTAGTAAGGGAAAAATTTTGATAGTTCGTATCATGACCACATGTCGCATGTGGACATGACACGCGTGTTTGCATGTTGTGACCGCATGGGAAATGTGGGCATGACAGGGTTGAGGGTTGAGGGTTAAGGTTGAGGTATAGGGTTAATGGTCAAGGGATTAGGGTTAAATAAGAGTGTTGAGGGTAGAGGGATTAGGGTTTAAGGTATAGTATCGAGCCCATTGAGGATCTAGGAATAGGGATAGCATTTAGGGTTTAGGGATGAGGGACTAGAGTTGAGGGATGATGGATTAGGGTTGAGGGTTGAGGGATTAGGGTTTAGGGATAAGGTTTAGGGTTGAGGGTTGAGGGATTAGGGTTTAAGGTATAGTGTTGAGGGTTTAGGGATAGGGTTTAGGGTTGAGGGATTAGAGTGAAGGGTTGAGGGATTAGGATTTGACGTTGAGGGTTGAGGGTTGAGGGTTTAGAGTTTAGGGTTTAGGGATAGGGTTGAGGGTTGAGGAATCAGAGTTAAGGGTTGAGGGATTAGGGTTTGACGTTGAGGGTTGAGGGTTGAGGTTCGAGGGTCAAGGGTTTAGGGATAGGGTTGAGGGTCGAGGGATTAGGGTTAAAGTAGAGTGTGGAGGGTGTAAGGATTAGGGATAGGGTTAGAGAGTTTAGGGATAAGGGATTAGGGTTTAAGGTATAGTATCGAGTCTGTTGAGGGTTTAGGAATAGGGATAGCATTTAGGGTTTAGGGATGAGGGATTAGAGTTGAGGGATGACGGATTAGGGTTGAGGGTTGAGGGATTAGGGTTTAGGGATAAGGTTTAGGGTTGAGGGTTGAGGGATTAGGGTTTAAGGTATAGTGTTGAGGGTTTAGGGATAAGGTTTAGGGTTGAGGGATTAGAGTGAAGGGTTGAGGGATTAGGATTTGACGTTGAGGGTTGAGGGTTTAGGGTTTAGGGTTTAGGGATAGGGTTGAGGGTCGAGGGATCAGAGTTAAGGGTTGAGGGATTAGGGTTTGATGTTGAGGGTTGAGGGTTGAGGTTTGAGGGTCAAGGGTTTAGGGATAGGGTTGAGGGTCGAGGGATTAGGGTTAAAGTAGAGTGTGGAGGGTGTAAGGATTAGGGATAGGGTTAGAGGGTTTAGGGATTAGGGATTAGGGTTTAAGGTATAGTATCAAGTCTGTTGAGGGTTTAGGAATAGGGATAGCATTTAGGGTTTAGGGATGAGGGATTTGAGTTGAGGGATGATGGATTAGGGTTGAGGGTTGAGGGATTAGGGTTTAGGGATAAGGTTTAGGGTTGAGGGTTGAGGGATTAGGGTTTAAGGTATAGTGTTGAGGGTTGAGGGTTTAGGGTTGATGGATTAGGGTTTAGGGTTGACAGATTAGAATTTAATGTTGAGGTTAGGGTTAGAGTGTCGAGGGTAGAGGGATTAGGGATAGGGTTTAGGGTTGAAGGTTTAACGATTGA
Organism: Cunninghamia lanceolata; assembly: GCA_027924645.1. NCBI lineage: Eukaryota > Viridiplantae > Streptophyta > Pinopsida > Cupressales > Cupressaceae > Cunninghamia > Cunninghamia lanceolata. Next base: position 544,005 of record BSBN01001040.1, on the reverse strand, counting down.
GGGTTGAGGCTTTAGGGATGAGGGTTTAAGGCTTAAGATATAGTGTCAAGTGTTGAGGGTGTAGGGATAGGGTTTAAGTTTTAAGGGTTAAGGGTTGAGGTATAGGGATTAGGGTTTAAGGTATAGTGTTGAGGGTTGATGGTTTAGGGATAGGGTTTAGGTTTGAGGGATTAGGGTGTAGGGTTGATGAATTAGGGTTTAATGTTGAGGGTTGAGGGTTGAGGGTTGAGGGATAGGGTTAATGGTCAAGGGATTAGGGTTAAATAAGAGTGTCGAGGGTAGAGGGATTAGGGTTTAAGGTATAGTATCGAGCCCGTTGAGGGTCTAGGAATAGGGATAGCATTTAGGGTTTAGGGATGAGGGATTAGAGTTGAGGGATGACAGATTAGGGTTGAGGGTTGAGGGATTAGGGTTTAGGGATAAGGTTTAGGGTTGAGGGTTGAGGGATTAGGGTTTAAGGTATAGTGTTGAGGGTTTAGGGATAGGGTTTAGAGTTGAGGGATTAGAGTGAAGGGTTGAGGGATTAGGATTTGACGTTGACGGTTGAGGGTCGAGGGATTAGGGTTAAAGTAGAGTGTGGAGGGTATAAGGATTAGGGATAGGGTTGGAGGGTTTAGGGATAAGGGATTAGGGTTTAAGGTATAGTATCAAGTCTGTTGAGGGTTTAGGAATAGGGATAGCATTTAGGGTTTAGGGATGAGGGATTAGAGTTGAGGGATGACGGATTAGGGTTGAGGGTTGAGGGATTAGGGTTTAGGGATAAGGTTTAGGGTTAGGGATGAGGGATTAGGGTTTAAGGTATAGTGTTGAGGGTTTAGGGATAGGGTTTAGGGTTGAGGGATTAGAGTGAAGGGTTAAGGGATTAGGATTTGATGTTGAGGGTTGAGGGTCGAGGGATCAGAGTTAAGGGTTAAGGGATTAGGGTTTGACATTGAGGGTTGAGGGTTGAGGTTCGAGGGTCAAGGGTTTAGGGATAGGGTTGAGGGTTGAGGGATTAGGGTTAAAGTAGAGTGTGGAGGGTATAAGGATTAGGGATAGGGTTGGAGGGTTTAGGGATAAGGGATTAGGGTTTAAGGTATAATATCAAGTCTATTGAGGGTTTAGGAATAGGGATAGCATTTAGGGTTTAGGGATGAGGGATTAGAGTTGAGGGATGACGAATTAGGGTTGAGGGATTAGGGTTTAAGGTATAATGTTGAGGGTTTCTTTCGTCAAATGTAGATTTATGGGTTTGATTATATTGATTTCCTCTCCAGTTTTGGGGTGTGGATGTTTTGGAATCAATCAGGAAGTCTTCAAGAGACTTTGTGGAAGTGGATTGGAAATCGCTTGATAGAACCCCTGCTATTTATGCTTGGATAAGGATTTGTCACAAACTAGAACTTCTGCTTCCAAAGAAGATCTGTCTTTCTTCCTCGATGGGCATTTTCTATCAAGAACTTGATTATGAGGGCTTGCCCCTTCATTGTTATGCCTATCATATGGCGGAGCATCTGGCAAGCTCTTGCAGGAAACAGGTAAAGTTCTCCCTCAAAAACCTTGTGGTCATTCAAGTATGAAGGGGAAGGTTTGGAAAGAGATGTGATCAATGCAAAGGATGTGATCAATCTATAGCAGGACAAAACATGAGCACGTTATAACGCACTCGCATTTTTTCTTGCTATTGAAATGGTAAAAAAGTGTTGACCCCCGTGATCCAGGCCCACATGCTCTATTTTCTTACTGATTCTGCATGTGCTCTGACAAAAAAGAAGTACTTTCATGCTATTGGGAAGTTCACATGCACATTTGACACATTGTACCACCTTTGCATGATCTTTCCACCACCTTTTCTACTTTGCCAACTTGAGAAGGAGGAAATAACATAGTTTTCACACCATGTTTGATATATATCTATTAAAATTTCAGTTTTTGTAATATTGTAATGTTAATTATGATTCAATTTTAGGAATTTAACATTATAGATTGGTTAATAGTATTGTTGTTAGTAATTATATTTGAGTGTTATTCAATTTAACATTGAAAAGGAAGTAAGTGGTGAAAAAACTCAAATTGTTGAGGAGTTTGATGCAAGAAGAAAAAAACACTACATAATTGGGTACTCTCTCCATTCGAATCTTCATTTTTTAGGTATGTCAAGTCTTTACATGCATGTTCTTTACATTTTCCTTATTTCGGATTGAATTACTTTATCGTGCTTTATCATACATGTTTAAAATAGACACATTCCCAATCAAGAAAGCAGCCTACAATCTCACATGATGCCATGTGTATTTTCTACACTTGGGCTCTTAAATAATTATGTGTAATAAACAGACCTTAACATACCATGATGTCAAACTATACAAGAATAAATCCTTACAACATAATAAAAATGCAATCCCACTATTATCATGTATTCATTTCTTAGGAACTAATATTGGTCTCTTTATCATGCTACAGACAAATTCTCCATCATGTCGAGGAAATGATCAAGAATTAAACCAACACAGGAACAGATAGAAGCTAAGAATGCAAAGAAAGTAGTGGCTATGAGGGAACTTCGTGAGAAGAGGAAATTGGACATGATAAATGAAGACATACCAATTGAAGAGGAACCACAACCATCACAGAGAGATATGGTATTGGTGGCACAAAGAGAACGAATACAAAAACTTCGTGGTACGAGAGATTTGAATACCATAGTTGGAGACACATCCTCTACCGCAAGTCAACATGTAGGGACACCATCTACCACATCTCAAGTTGAGAGTACATCATCACTCACATGTGATGAAGGAGGTACGCCATCGTTCCCACCTCAACCTCAAGGTATGTCATCTATTCCATCTTCGATCGAAGGTATGCCATCTAACCCATCTCATTTAAATATTGATGAAATTCCTAATGTTGAGATGAATTTACCTAACTTAACACCACCTAGAATTTTGCATAGAAAGCCAAAGTATTTGATTGATATTGATGAGAATATTTTGCAGCCAATGGAAGGTAAGATTCCAAAATGCACTTGTAGAAGATATGCTAATAAGATTTAGAGATTGTTCTTTGAAAAGTTAAATGAGACTGCAAGATGTCAACTATTTGTTGAAATGATGCCAAGTATAAAGTATAGGTCTATCATGAAGATTCTTGGGTTGAGAACATCAGAGGCTTCAAGTGAAAAATCTATTGTTAAGAATCTAATGAGTGCATATGAGAGTGTGGGTAACACCCCACGCACAAAAGATAGTAATGCAACACGGCATGTGATTACATCGACTATAGTAAGTAGTCAAACGAGGAAATCTCGTCTCATTAGAAATACGAGTCAACAATTGAGAATTAATAGGAAAACTTTATCAAGAGACGTTGGAAGATGCCAAAGAATTGAGGACACTAATGCCAATGAATTATGGGCATTCTCAGGGAGACTACCATGAAAAGATAAACCAATTGTTGAAGCATTGACATCACTAATTGAAGACTTTTGGAAGAATTACACAAGAGTATCTCTGAATCAAAGGGATGTGGTAAGAAGGAGAATTGGTAGTCAGAATCGTGAGCCACATCCAAAGCATTTTTTGGATGAGACTCAAACACAGTTTTATGGTAAATTTCTACAGAAGTATCCTTAAATTAAAATTTGTTAAAGATATTTTGAAATGCTAAAACCTTTCTATGTTAAGATAAATCACACACGCACTACTTGTTGTTGTAGATTACATATTGAATTTTCTAACCATTTTGATGCTTATAGGTCTATATGTTTAGATATGTATACTAACAATGATTTGCAGGGTTGTGCCATATGTGCCCCACCAACATCTTCAAGAGACTTCATATCAAGAATTTTATGTGAAAGAGAGGAAGGTCAAATATTCTACAAGAAATTATGCTTGGATGGCACATGTCATCGTTACGGTGGCTTGCAACATTTGCCAATATGTGAACATATGGAAAGAACACATGCGGTTGGAAATGAACTAATAGAGTTTGGCAAGTATAAAACAGTGGCATACAATACAAAAGATGGTAAAGAAGCAAAGAGGTGTGAATTGGTTATTGAAAAGATTCCAGTGTATCAGTTTATGCCTATATTTCATGACAGCATAGTGTATGAGTATGCAAGACATGCCCATAGAGCTCGATGGTTGGACTTGCAATTCAAGTTATGCAAGGACACATTTCCGGTTGGTAGCATTGTTTCAGTCATCAACTTTGCAGAGAACTACAGTCTACAGCCACAACGTGAGGTGCAATCACAATATTACAACTCCACACAAGTTTCTATATTTGTGCACATCGCATTCATTCATGCGAATGATAGTACAGAGGATGACAAGAAGATCATAAGAGAGTATAATTTCTATATTTGTGATGATCGTACGCATTCTACGGAGTTCGTGCAAGGTTTCTTTCAGGTGTTCTACAATGATTTGGCTAGAAGGCACATATCATCAGTCAACATATCATATGGTTGAATAACTGTGCGTCACAATTCAAGAACTCGCGAAATTTCTATTGGCTGAGTAGTAGGCATAATTTTACAGGTATTTAGCATATGTGGAACTTTTGTGAGGCCAGGCATGGAAAGGGGGAGCATGTATCAAAAGAGCCATAGCATGAGAAGAGTTAAAGTATAAAGACAATGCAAAGTTGACAGATGCAAAATTGATTGTCAAGTGGTGTAATGCTTCCATGGGTCTAGGTAATGAAGGTAAGTCTTCAGTTTGTAGATTTTTTTGGTTGATAGATGATACTAACATTGCACCATATGAGGACTGTTGTACACTGACAGGATCAAATGAGATGCACTCTTTCAGAAGCTCAATTGCAGGTTCATGGAGTATCCATACACGAAAGATGTCATGCTTTTGTTCTTCCTGTACAATTCAAGTCTGGGATGAGTGCGAGTCAAAGGAGTGGGTTGATGAATGGCAGTTAAGTTATCTTAGCCCACTTGACACGTATCGACCCCTGACGGCACTAGAACTAACACAGATGGAATCATCAGTTGACTTTGACCACATATCATATTTAGTTCAACCAAGTAATATAGGGCATGTATATGCATCTAATTTCATCTAGTTCAACCAGGTAATGTCATCTTACTTTGTAGTGTTTTTGTAATGTTGATTAATTTCATCTAATTTGCTACACATATCAATGTAGGGCATGTATATGTAGTTATTGCAGATGAAGATAATGAAGAGGGAACCGATTATTACTTATGTCATTGTGTTGAGGCCAAAAATAAATTGGAGGCCCCTATTACGGATGGAGAAAACATCAAATATCCTACAGGCTCAATGGTTATTACTGGAACATGGCTTAGAAGGTACCCACATAAGAGTGTTAATATTTGGCTATTTCAGGACTTTAACATGCATCGGAAGATTCTTCATTACTCGAACCTTGTCGTGGCATCCAATGTTCATTTGATAAAGTATCGGGGTAGACCTTTGAACAAAATCTTGTGGAAGGTGCGTGAGTCTGACCATGAAGCAATACTTGACACAATAAAGAGTAGAGCAGACCCAGATGGTTCATTGGATTAATTTGTAAGTATTCACATTGATTTTGTAAAGTCATGTTACATTGAGTTGTAAGTATGCACATTAATTTGTAAGGTTTGTCTTTTTTTATTTCCTCCTGCATTTTTACACATATACACATTTTTACATCATCATGTTATAAATTTTTGGTGTCCTGCTCCTAATGCGACCAAACTCATAACTCACCCTACTTCCTCTAGACACCATTTGATGATCTCTCCAACACTTTGGATCCAGGGCACCCAATCATGATGATGACCTATATACCATTCTCCCAAGGTGCTCATAATGAATGAAAAGAAGATCAAGGTCACCCAAGCTTAATAGACTTATTTATTTTAATTTTGATGATCCAAACTCTTACAAAATGACATCCACTTTCATGCCTTTAGATCTTCCTTCACATACAGGGCACCAAATCAAGGTTCGAGCCATTAAAGTCTCTTGATATTAGGCACTCATGATGATGAAACTTAGAGCTTTTTCCTTTCATATGCACTCATCTAAGATGTTTGAATGATAAGGAGTGCCTCGACCTCTATAATGTACATTGGGCACCAAAATCAAGGTGATTTTAAGTCACTTTGAGTCATTTGGGGTCAGTTTGAGTCTTTGAGTCATGTTGCAAAAAAGTGTCAATGTTGTCAAGTTGCACAAAGCAACTTTTGCATTTTGGTGTCCTGATCGTGATGCGACCAAACTGACTATTCCAACACATCTGGATGGGTACATTTACTCTAGGCATGGTCCAGTTTTTCACCCAAACATGTCGAAACAATCCGAGCTACATTGTACCGACGATATCCCTAAAGAGTCCAAAGTGCAAAAAGGCAGCAATCTTTGACGAGATGTCACTCGAAAACTGTGCCACTTAGAAACATTATGTCTAAGGCAATGCGATCATGTAGAGTGCTTCTACAATAACCTCTCTCAGTTTTTTTTATCTCTAAGGCATTTGCCCGTGGTGAAATATTTTCTGCTGCCCCAAAAATCGTCAGAAGGAGGCAGTGTAAAGTTGTAAAGGGGTGTAACTTTCGTCCTGCTCCTGATGCGACCAAACTGACTATTCCAATGCATCCAGATGGGTACATTTATGCTAGGCATGGTCCTATTTTTCACCCAAACATGTCAAAACAGTCTGAGCTACATTGTATCGACGATATCCCTAAAGAGTCCAAAGTGCAAAAAGGTAGCAATCTTTGACGAGATGTTACTTGAAAACCGTGTCACTTAGAAACATTCTGTCTAAGGCAACATGATCATGTAGAGTGCCTCTACAATAATCTCTCTCATTTTTTTATATCTCTGAGACATTTGCCCGTGGTGAAAGGTTTTCTGCTACCCCAAAAATCGTCAGAAGGAGGCAATGTAAAGTTGCAAAGGGGTGTAACTTTCATCCTGCTCCTAATGCGACCAAACTGACTATTCCAATGCGTCTGTATGGGTACATTTATGCTAGGCATGGTCTTGTTTTTCACCCAAACATGTCAAAAAAGTCTGAGCTACATTGTACCGACGATATCCCTAAAGAGTCCAAAGTGTAAAAAGGCAGCAATCTTTGACGAGATGTTACTCGAAAACCATAATTAGAAACATTTTATCTAAGGCAACGTGATCATGTGGAGTGCCTCTACAATAACCTCTCTCAATTTTTTATATCTCTGAGACATTTGCCTGTGGTGAAAGGTTTTCTGCTGCCCCAAAAATCGTCAGAAGGAGGCAGTGTAAAGTTGCAAAGGGGTGTAACTTTCATCCTGCTCCTGATGCGACCAAACTACCTATTCCAACACGTCCAGATGGGTACATTTACGCTAGGCATGGTCCTATTTTTCACCCAAACATGTTGAAACAGTCCGAGTTACATTATACCGACGATATCCCTAAAGAGTCCAAAGTGCAAAAAGGCACCAATCTTTGATGAGATGTTACTCAAAAATCATGTCACTTAGAAGCATTCTGTCTGAGGAAACGCGATCACGTAGAGTGTCTCTACAATAACCTCTCTCAATTTTTTATATCTCTGAGACATTTGCCCGTGGTGAAAGGTTTTCCGCTGCCTAAAAAATCGTCAGAAGGAGGCAGTGTATTAAGTCAGGATGAAAGCCTATTCACTCTAGGCGCCAATCTCAAGTTGCACAATCATGAATGGGCGCCTAGAGCAATAAGGTGCTACATCATGGTTCCAGGACCTTGAAATGGCACCCAAGCATGTAGGAGGAATTTTCAAGGAGCCAGAATGTTTTTGAAACTCTAAGGAACTAGTCCAAAGACTATGGCACCATCTTGATACCATTGAGTAAACTTTGGAACTCAAACATATTGAAACAAGGTCTAGGAAGCTAGGCACCATCTCTTGCCAGTTCAACCTCTCAGATGCGCCAACATTGGAAAGACTCTTAATGAGTGCCTAAGTTTGAATTGATCTTGTGATTAAAATTTTGGTGATGTATTGGTGCAAGATGATCTTCAGTTGAAGCAATCTAAGTTCCAGGAAGGGTTTAGAAGTTATCAACCTCTTCACTAAGTTAGGCACACTTTACAAGCTTTCTTACCCAAGAGTTGCACCTCATTAAGACAAGGCGCATATTAACCTCCGGGACTTTTCCAAAGAAGCGCTTCAGTTTATCAGCACCTTTGGACCTTGTTTTGCATTTTGAAATAGAAGGTGCACTTTGGAGGCATTTCTAACCCAGATTGACGCCTAGGTATAGTCATCTCTCTGGAGCATTACAATGTGTTTTAAAATGAAGGAGAACATTTCATAAGTTGGGGAATTGATCACTGAAGACCTTGGAGTGTTTGAATTACTCTAAGCAAGAAGGCGCATTTCCATGGAGTAGCATACTCTAGATAGTGCCTAATGCCATCAAGGCGCAATTCCACCCTAACTTTGGTGCCTATCATCAAGAAGGGGCATTGGGCATTCCTGAACAGTTCTGAGTGTTTGAAGTTTGTGAAATCACCAAGGAATGTTGGGTGCCATGTGTATCCTCAACAAGCTTGAGTTTGTGCCTAGACAAGTTGGTGCTTATTCATGTTTTAACTTCCCTCTTGAAGCGCCTAACTTGGGAAAAAGTTATCTTGTTGTTAGTCAAGTGTTTGATGTGTTTTGGAGACTCTAAAAGACTTCCTCTTGCTAGGCACTCTTCTTGGCAACTACAACCTTCAACTGGTGCCTAGATCCTGAAGAAAAACACTTGCAAGTGTGGGTGCACTTTCCTTGTGATGGAGCATCAAACTGATGCCTAGAAATTATAATGCATGAAGTGAGCACCTAGGATCCTATTGGTCCAATAGGTGGTTTTGGGATCCGTGTCAAGTCACTCCGATACGAGACTCTAAGTCCCTCGCCTATCGGTAGGACTTAATACCATCGGCACACTCAAAAACTCTTCTGTCGACACACCGATCTCACCAATGACAACCTTCAGACCACACCCGTTGGTGAGACTCAAACATCGGTGAACTCTAATCTCGTTGGGCCAATACAGCGATGGATTTTGACTGTCAGTGTGATCCCCTTCATTGGCGAATCTCTCAACTACTCTTCTGATGCACCGATGGGATTATCTTCCGATACACTGATGTCTTCGACTTCGAACCACACTCGTCGGTAAGTCAGACCACTATCGGCGAAGCCTAACCAAGGTCTGTCGAACGCCGATACGACCAACTCATGATGTCGATACAAGGTTCTTTTGAAGGCAAAGGGTGCCTAGGCTTATGGGGCTCAATTTGATGTATTTATTGAAAGCTCAAGGTGAATTGATGCTTATTGAAAATGCCACTTAGTCCTTCATTTGCATTCTAGGCACCATTTCCTATTGACTTATATACTCCTCCTCATGCTAGGGTGCCATAATGAAGTGGTTTAGACAATAGGTGCGCTTCACTTACTAGAGGCTTGTTCTCCTTCCACCTTAGGCGCACTTTTATGGTGGAACAGGTGTCAATGGGCACCTTGTCTTAAATGAATGCTCTCTCTAAGTTGGGCGCCCTTTTGAGGCTTTATGAGTAAATTGCGCCTTAGCCCTTCATGCTTGTTGCTCAATGTTTGAATGTCTAAGAAAGTCTCCTTTAGGCGCTCATCTTAATGACTTTTTCTCAAGGCGCAATCATCCTAATGACTTGGATATTCATCCTAGTGTTTCAGGATATCAGGCTATGAGACTTAGTCATTTTCAGGATCTCAAACATAAAGAATAACATGATGATTCATTTTTTTGTATTGCATATAGTTGACATTCTATGCTACTCATAAAGAATATTAATATTTTCTGTTCAACATGATGATTCATTTTTTTTTTAAATACAACTTTTATCTTTTAGTTCCAAAATGAGGTTTAGGTGATACTTGAATAACAATAGCTAGCTTATTGGATCATCAAACATCCTATGTAATACAATTGGACTTTAAATATTTGAAGTAGCCATCTACAAATATCCATTCAAACATGGATTTATAATGCAAGTATGGACGCCATCAATAAAAAAGATTTGTATTAACCAAATATCCATATAGGCATACATCAATATCTATTGATATAAGTATAACATATATACAAAATAGCCATATAGGCTTACAAGAATGCCATATAGGCATACAATGTCAACTATATACAATACAAAATATATGTCCACAAATGCCATAGAGGCATACAACAAAGGAACACAATAAAAATTCATTCCCCTCTGGCTGGTGAAGAGAATAGATCACGGGCAGCCTTTGATCTTCTAGGGGATGGAGACGCGCATGTGGGTGGTCTACTACGAACCTGAGGGCTGCTCCTCCTATTTAGTTCTTCCTGCATCTTTACCTGTTACAATAAAAAGTATAGACATTAATATATAGAAATTACATGTTATAAAAAATGAAACATTTAACAAAATAATCACTTACCGCTAACATATAATTTGTCTCCTCACTTGCCTCAGTAGCAGGAATAGGCCCTGGTGATGTCATGTCCTATAGAAACCATCCAGATAGAAATTAAACTTCAAATCAATAATCTTTTGATTTTTCAAAAATAGACAACTATAACAATGAATGTAAATTGAAATTTACTAATCTGCCTCATACCCCTGTCAATGCCATGGAGCTATGAATCGCAGAGGCCACACCCTGCTTCATTGCCCTATGAACATGGGGAGGTGTCTCTGCAGCCTGCATCATCTAGAAATAAAACAACATTATTCAATTACAAAAACTATAATAGTGATGCAAATCATGGCTCCTAACATACACACACGTTCATCTAAACATGGAAGTACACACAATAAAGCACACAAATCACATACAAAAATCTAGTAAATACAATTCATTCATTAAACTATTTATTTTACTACCTCTGTAAAGCTTTGAAGTCCACCACCACTAGCAGGTGTTGCTATGAAATCTACAATATTAACCTATTCAACATCCAAAATCAGATATTAGAATACCATTCATATAACGATGCTATTCACATGTAATATTTATAATTGTTTACTAGTTACATACCCCAACAGTAGATGATCTAGTGTAAAATGCAGGTGGAGAACCACTGAAAACTGCATCGACGCTATGACCCTGAAATTTCATTAAAATCATCAATTTAAATTAGTTAATCTTGCATTTCAAAAATAAAATTTAATAAATTAAATTCAATAAACTTGCTAATATTTACCTGAGTATCAAGGCTGAAAGTCTCACTTAGGAGGGTATCTGTCATCACCATCTGCTCAGCTACAGATGTAGCCTGTGCATCTGCATCCTGACTGTCCATGGGGTCATAACCACAGACTGACCCGCAAGCCTAACAAGTATGGGGTGGGACCCTACTCCTCACACTATCTCCCAACCCACTCTGTTGCAGGACCGGCATGTTCTATGATGCTCTGGATCAAGGCACTAATGGACTGAAGTGTATCGACCTCAACACTCTCCTTCACAATGGAAGGGATAGAAACATGCTTGTGGGTTGGTCTGTTGATTACTCATCTCACTACCCGCTGTGGGTCAAGACGTGCCCCTAGTCTATCTTGTGCTGACCCCCCACCTCTACCCTAGAAGTCCCACATATCAAAATAGTTTGGCACTTTATTGAGGACAAACTCACAGTAGAGTTTCCTCAAAAAGTATTGTGGGACCTCATTATTATTGCATGGAGGATGATCAAAAACCATCCACCACCTCTGCCCAAAATTGTCCCTTATCACTTGGTTGTTGCACCAATGGATAGGGAACCTCTTGCATGTAATGGGTGGAGGTTGATTTATTTGTGGGTTTGTGAAAATGGAACACAAGTCTAATTTTGTGATTTGTAGTTTTTTCACATCTTGGTATGACAGCTTGTCTGCATAATAATCTCTAAACTCTCTCCTCTTATCCGTCCAACTAGTTATTTGCTTGCTAATTGAATCTACATTTGATAACATAGATTCAAGAGATTCAGCAAGCGTGGACCTATGCAAGGTTGAAGTGGAAGGATCTTTCAACCTTGCAATTATATTTTCAATTTTTTTTTGTTGTTTTCAATTTGCCCCATTATATTTTCTTGTGTTCTAGGGGCATGGCGAGAAATGGATGGAGGAGGTTGTTGTTCTGCAGGTATTTCCTCCTCAGGATTTTATCAATTTTGAGGAGGAGGAGGAGGAGGTGCATTAACATTTCCTGACAATTGATGAAATATACATCAAAAATCAACTAAAACCTACCTCTTTAGAAACAAATTCAAACAAAAAAATAAATATAACTCACTCCTTTGGCATACTCGACATCGTGGCGGCATTTTGGCGATGAATTGATAAGGTTTTTGTGTTGAATGGAGTTTTGCAAAACGCGAGCGTGCTTTCTAGGGTCTACAAGCCATGGGCATAGAGGAGAAGAAGAAATGAAATGAGATTAGAAACCCTTTTTTTTAATTTATAGACAGTCATAACACGCTCGCGTTATGACTTAATTTTTTTTTAAATTCATTTGGCCACTTTTTGGCCCCCCATATTTTTGCACTTACCCAGGGTAGGTGTGGATGATAGGGATGTTAGGCGTTGGAAGCAATTGTGGTAAAGTGGATGGAGGTATGTTAGGAGTTGGAAGTAGCGGAGGCAAAGTGGATGGTGGAAGGTGTATGGTCACATACTTTGAGATTTATAGAATGTGGAGGTGTAATGGCCACATATGCTTTTGGAATATGATAGGATTTGTGATGGAAAGTGGTGTACTTAAGGGGGATGGAGGAATTACCAACATCATTAGATTTTTGACCTTGAGGTGTGTATCCAAGGCCATATGAGTGAGGGGGTACATTGACATGGACGGGCTCCAAAATACCTTGTTCGTGAAGGCCTAGGCCTTTGCCTTGGTAATTCATGTTTTGGAGCATGCAGTGGACAATGGGACTAGGTGTAAATTGGGAACTAGAGATGAGTTCCTTAGTGGATGGAGAAGGCAAAATGGTGGACAAAGGTTGTTGTTGTCCTAAGTAAGAATGCTCATGAATGAAGGTGGTAAGACCAAGTGGATATGATGGTAGACTTGAAGTAGGATCGATGGTGGATGTGGAAGGATCATTAGGATCTTTATTATGTTCATGTAGATCCAAGTTATTTTTGTGATCATCTATGTGTACTTGGGAGGCACGTGTCTCATCATGGGGAGTGCATGTTTGTGCAATAGGGATAGATGGAGGATAGATGGATGGGGTGACAAGCTCTCAACCATGGAATGCATAGAGTAGACTAAGTGGATCATCATGGTCTTCTTGATCATAAGAAGGATCTTGATCATAGATGGGAGCTCGATCATGTAAAGGATACAGTGTGCTATGGATGGGTGGAATGGAAAGGGTTTGATCTTGATTAGAATTAAGGGCTAATGTTTCCTCATGCTTAGGATTTTTCTCCTGACATAGCTGGTGACTTAGAATGGAAGTGGATGTGGAGGATTCTTGGAGAAGTTTGATATGTGCTTGATGGTCAATGACATAAGGGTGTGATGGGTCTTGAATAGGACATGTAGGCTCAACAGGTTGTGGATCACATGATGGAGGTGGAAAATTAGGCATGATACTCAAAGGTTGTTTGATAGGCTCATGAATGGGTGTTTGACATGGGGAGGGTTGATTCCTTACTTCTATCCCTTGGATCACATCTTTGGTAGGTAGGTGAGTGATGGAAGTTGAAGGCTTAGGAGTAGGTGGATTGGAAATTTCCCATGGTGGAGCAATAAGAGGGATGGATGGTGTTGGCGTAGGGTTAGGGTTCAGACTTTGATTAGGTGGAGGATCAAATGGATTTAATGGGTTGGTGGATTTGGATGACTCCACATGTTTACTTGTGTAATGTTTGATTCTAGGACGTGGAGTTGATGGGGGGTTAGAGGATGGTGGTATAATGTACTTATAGGATGGATGAGATAGACTTATGTTCCCCTTGTCAAAGGTAGAATGAGGATGAGGATGGTGTGTAATGACTAGGAATGATGACTAGGATGATTGGGATATGACAATGATGTGATGACTTGGGATGAATGGATGGATAAAATGTTTAAGGGTGAAATTGATTGGATTGAATGAAGAGGTTGATATGTTTATGATGACTTAGGATTGGATTGGGAATGATTAGGATGTGTTTAAGATGTGGTAGATTGGATTAGAATGAAGATGATTACATGTAGTGATAAGATTAGAGGACTTGGATATGATTAGGGTATGGTATGGAATGATTAGGGATGTTAGGATGACGATGTTTAAATGAAAGAGGTGATTAGGGTTTGATAAGGATGAATCGGGTATGATGTGGAATGAAAAGATGAAATTGATTGGTGTAATTATGATGAATGGGGTAGGATTAGGATGAAGTGTATGATGAGGATATGATGAATAGGATATGATTGGAATGTGGTGTGATGATTAGAATGATGTTGATTGGATAATGTAGAATGACAACGATATGATTAGGATTGGATTCAATTAGGAAGAAGGTAACAAGGCATTACTAGGGTTTGAATAATGATGACTTGGATATACTTAGGGTAGGATATGGAATGATTAGGGATGATAGAATGATGATTAGGATAATGTGATTAGGGTAATGTGATTAGGATATGATGAGGAATGTTTAGGATGAAATGGGTTGGATTAGGAGGGTGATTAGGATATGATGACTTGGAATGAATGTTTAGGATGAAGCTTAGGCAAGCACACACATCAATCATAGAAGACACTTGGAAATAAGAATGGCTATTTTTTATGACTCTTGATGTTTTGCAAACACTTGGAAGACATACACAATCCTAGGCTAGGCAAGGACAATACTTGTTGAGTTCCCACTTGGATTTCTCCAGCCGCACTTATTCAAAGTGGATAGCTCCAGAAACTTGGTGGTACGGGCTCCCCCTTACAGTACACTCACTTCTCAGGCACACCAAGTTCCAAGTCCTCAAGATGCACAGATCTTAAGGTACTTTTCTATCTCTGCTAAGAACTGCGAGAGTGTGGGATGACTCCAGAGGTCTATCTTTTGACACCCTACATCAAACAAGTAGAGGGTTTTTGGCCACTAAACAAGGGTTTGTAGTGAATATTTGGGGGACTGGCACCTTATGAGCATCCAGCAAGCCACTTAAGGCTTTGACTAACCCTACTAGGAGTTTTAATATACACAAAGGTATGCCTCCTTTTGAGCTAGTGTTGTATGGTAAATGCTCATACCAGTTTGGACTTGGCTTTCGCCTTATCCTAATTTATATAGCAGACTAAATGAAAGTACCACTTGGGATCACAAATGAGTTCTCATTGCGGATGTGTCTCAAGAGTAGGCCCACTCTAAAGGGTAACACAAAAGCAAGAGAAGTACATGTTTTAATCTCCAGGCTCGTACTAAGGTGCAAGGAGAGAGCATACACATGCACTTTGGTCACACTCACACATGTTCATTGATCCTAGAATTTGAATGTGTGGTGTGACAAATGCAAGTGTTCAAGAAGTGTTTTTGATTCCCAAGATCGCTTAGTGCACAAGGGAAGAGCATACACACTTCAAAAATAAAAAACACAAACACTAAGCAAAGTGGGCAATGATTCATTTTAAACCCCCAAAAGACAAGTGTGAGAACAACAATACATGTTCATTTTATTGCCCAAATCGAAGTATTCCTATGATAAGAAAACACATGCACATGAAAGAAGGCACCCATTCATCAAATGTGTTAGTAGTTTTGGTTTTGAGTGTCTTTGACCAAAAAATGCCACATGTTGCAAATCAGACATTAGTGACATAAACAAATCTTATGAAAATGTGAAAAACATGAAAGCACATGCATTTACCCCTTTTTTTGGAAGCCCACAAGACAAAGAGGTCAAAAAGTGGAATCTATAAAATCTTAGAAAATTTTGATCAGTAATAGTAAAACTAATGGCATAATCAAAAAATTTAGAAAATTCTAAGCAGTTTTAAAAAAATTGCACTTTGAAATCTGATAAAATCTGCTCAAGTTATGCTCGGTCAAAGTTTAAAATGAGGTCTGATTTTGACCAGTAATTTACCTGATAAAATTGTACCATTACCTATCAAAACTAGCATCATTCTGAAGTTTGCAAAGTCCTCTTTCCAACGCCACCAAATTTGCAAAATTTCCTTACTATACGCAAAAGTTATGAAAATTTGAAAAAAACTGCCTATTTTGGCATGTGGGGGCAAAAAGGGGTCCTGACAAACAGTTAATGTTAACTATTAGCAATTTTGCCTCCAATGGTCACATTAGGTAGTTACCTCTAGCAGTTTAGCTTAAGCAGTTAAGGTCTTTGTTTAGCCCTTGGTTGCCCATATGACTAGGGGCAAACAGGATGCAAAAAAAGAAGGTGGGACTAGCAGCGCCGGCCCTCAGGTCACAAATGTGACCCTGCCAACCCCAGCAAAAGCCTAATAAACAACATTAAGTTTTAGGTAGCGGCCAATGTTTTAAAGCTACTAGTCAAATTCTATATAGCCCTCTGGTCACCCATGTGACCAAGGGGTAGGGTCAATCAAAAAAGTAAAAAAAAAAGATAAAGGAGAGGGCACGAATGTTTAGCCCCTCTCCATATGCCCAAGATCGAGGGTTCATGCCCTAAGCCCTAAAAATGATTACCCTACCATGTGGTTTATGTGGCAGTTTAGGGTTTCAGTGTTGACTGTGGAGGCATTTTCAGACAGTGATGGGGATTGGGAGCATTGACTAGTGAGGGTTTAGGTTTAGGCGAGTGAGGAATGGCAGATGGAGAGAACGACCTGCAACTAATGTCTAAAGGGGTCGACTAGAGACCGATGGTGCCAAGCATAAGATTTACAGAGGGGACAACTATGGGATGTTGAGGGTTTTATGGAGGTGACTAAAACACTTAATAGGCGGTCTGCAACTTTTAAGATGGCAGCGTCAATCAGTATAGGTGTCGACATGGCAAACTGGAGGTGGCGACTAGCGATTAAGCAATGGTCGGGGAGAATAAAAGTGGAACAGAGGGTTGTAGAAGTGGTGATAGGGTTGGAGCAATTTCTAGGGTTTTCGACGAGTGGCAACAGTCTACAGGGGTGGCAGAAGAGCCAAATGGTGGTGGCGACAAGATTTTAATGGTGGCGACAGAGGGTCCTTAAGGTGGCAACCGCTGGTGAAGGAGGCGGAGACAGCATTTAAGGGGAGGTGACCTAGATTTTAATAGGTGATAGTGAGTGCATAGGTGGTAACTATCTAACAGGGGGTTAGGGTTTGATTTATTTAAAACCTGCAACCAAAACCAGAGATTTAAAATGTTAACCTACAACCTGAATATCCAACATGCAATAGCATTAAACTTGCAACACGAAAACTTCAAGCACAAAACACTATACCGTACTGTACGTCTAGTCCATACCATACAGATCTGTATGGTACGGATTGGCTGCATAAATTTTTTTTCAAAAAAATACAAAAATTTTCCTGTCACTAAAATATAGCAAATTTACTGTCATTTTTTGCGGAAAGGGCATCTGAGACTCAAGGGTGAGGTCCGTTTGGGACCAGGAATCCACCTACACAAGTCAACCACCAAAACTCAACAAAAATGGTGGATTGGAAATCGTTTCATGTCAAGTTCACCATTTTGTGCTAGGGAAAAATTAGGTTTACAATAAAAAACAACAAACTATTCAAACCCTAACTATGATGAAGAGTAATCTAACTTAGAAATCAAGCAAACAAGCATGAAAAACAACTAAAATCTAAGCTAATATTGTCTTATCTCCATTGTTCTCCTAAATCTTTCATTATTGTTCTCAGACTTACAGATTTTTGCACAATCGTGAGAAGCTCAAATGGGAATGGCAAGATGTTGGAGAGTTGTAGCAGATTTTGAGTCTCTAAGAGCATAAGAGATTGAACATAAAGGGGAAAAATGAGGCTGAATGAGGTGTTTTATAGAAGAGTAGATTTGAATGGATAGTTGTGATGAAGAGTTGACTTAGGGGCAAGATCAAGGGTAGAGGTTGATTAGGGTTTCTCCCACCATTAGAGGACAAAGGTGAATTTTAAATTCACAAATATGATGAGGTGGAGGATGTTTAAATTAAATAAACTTCATTAGTTTATTTAATTGATTTAAAGTGGATATGTGAACCTTAGTTAAATAAATGAGATTTATTTAACTAAGTGAGGGGTAGGATTTATTTGTTTGAATAAATTGAGTGAAGGGGACATTAGGAAAGTGAATAATTAAATAATTAGTTAATTAAAATCAATTATTTAACCATAGAGGCAAATTAGGGAAAATCAATAGAACATGGAAGTGATTAGGGTTTTGCGATCCGAGGACACTTTTATTTGTCTATAGGGAATAGTAGCTTCCTTGGGAGTGACTCTAAAACAAAGTCTTTACCTAAAACAAAGTTCTTCAGGGAGTAGTAGCTTCCTTGGGTTGTAGCCCTAAAACAAAGTTGTTATTTGAGCTTCATATATTGTGAGTTAATCCTCATTGTGGTTTTTCCCTTCTTAGGTTTTCTACACATATCTGATGTTATGTGTTGATGTGCATTGTGTTAATCTTTCATGCTTATGTTAATACTGTGATTCTTAAGTTTCAATCTTCTCCAGATAAGTTGAAGTTGTTAAAATTGATGATTGTTTAAAGATATTGATTCACCCCCCCCTCTTAGTATCTTGGTGTGTTCAACACTCTAAGCCTTTGTACATACTTCTTCTTATTCTCTACCTACACCTTACAATCAATTAGAAAATCTTTGCATACCACTGAATGTTAGCTAATCAGGCACAACGGAAAAAAACTTGCTTGGTACCACTTTCGTCAAGTCTCAAAGAAGGAATAACTTTGATACCACTTCCCTCCTATAAGAAAGTTTGGCTTTGATAACATTTCTCTCCAATGAGAGAGTTTGGCTTTGATAGCACTTCTCTCCAACAAGAAAGTTTAGGATTTAATACCCTTGATCCATATACTTAAGGTAGTTATGTTGCACTATGATACATCACTTTTGGATTCTAAAATGAGATGCATTTAACCACCTATAATGGTTGTTTATGACATGGATTAAAGGATTAAAACAAAAACATCTCAAAGTGGAAAACAAACTTGCATCACACACAATGTATGTAACATAAGTAACTCTAAATAAATTCCCTCTAAGTGGGCAAAAAACTCTTGGAATAATGAGCTATGCATTCCTCATGTCACTAATCCATAGTCATAGATGTCTATACATGACCTCATGGGATTTATAAAATCTTTACATTTTGTATTGAGATCTCCATCACATCTATAGACTATCATGAAAATGAACGTGAACTACAACTGTTCTTATGGCTATGGAGAATGAGGGACTCCCCTTCATGCACAAGTTTTGTTGTTCACATGCAATAATCCAAATCTTGTTTCCTTAATGCCAATGGCTCATAATGTAACCTCTACCAAATTTGGGATGCCTATAGCAGCTACCATGCACTTGCAACAACATGCTCCTCTACTCTCAACACCTTCTTCCTCTACCTACTGATCTCATCTCTCTAGTTAGCTATGATGGTAATGGTTATCTTAGCCATTTTTCATTTTTTTGCCTCCAACATACATGGTTTTGGTTCTCACATAGCTAGCATACTCACCAACTCTACCAAGTCAAGATAAAGGTATGGCTCCAAAGGTTACCAACACTGTCATGCCTTTAGTCTAACCAATAGAAATGAGGAAACCCTACTCATATGGCTTCCTAGACCATATAATAGATGTTGGCAAGAGACACTGCTCTAATGAAGGATTGCATGTTGTCATTGATTGCAACAAGGCAAAGGGATTCCACTAGCATGACAAAGAGACTTCACTCTGGAAGATAAATCTGGTTTGGCAACAAGGCACAAAAGGATTAAGGTCTGAAAGGCCAAAATGACTAAGTACATGAGCAGTACACAAAGTAAGTGACTAAGATTGGGTCAGTATGCATTCGCATTAGAAGATTATCATATGTGGTTCAAATATGTTGTTCATAGCTATTTGATGATGATATGTTCTATTGCTCAAGATCTGACTTCCTCCAGAAGTCATACTATGAAATGTCTAAGTCCGGGTGAACACAACTAAGACAAGAACAATGCACAATCCCAGAGTAAAAGGGTCCGCATTCCTCCGCAGTTGCATATTTTCTCTTGCGGTTCTAAAGATATAATAAAAAGTCCAAAATGAATTTTGGTTATGAATCCTTGAGTCTCATATGGTTCGCAGTGAGAGTTTTGATGTGACAGATGAATTGGGCAAGCATGTTCTTAAGAGACAAGCCAACATGCATGTTAGATCTTTATGCGGAGAAGATATATTGCTTAAACAAGCAATCTAAGTGGCTGAATGATTGGTGCCAACCTATATGAAGATTATTAATTGATTGTTTGGGTCTGCATTGCAGATTATGCACAAGTTCAAGCTGACAAGGTAAAATACATTGTATACATGCTTCATGTCTGGCTTGCCGACCTAATTATGAGATAAACCTTGTAACAGATATATGTACTCAATGGATTTCAGTGTTGAAGGTGTGTGTAGTGTGTGTGGTGTGTGTGAATTCAATATATGTGTGATCTATAGCAAAGTTGTGACCAGAAAAAGATAGTAAGGGTAGAAGAGCAGAGTTTATGTAGAGGAGAGCAGACATTATGAAAACT
The DNA here is from genome assembly GCA_027924645.1 of Cunninghamia lanceolata. Classification (NCBI taxonomy): domain Eukaryota; kingdom Viridiplantae; phylum Streptophyta; class Pinopsida; order Cupressales; family Cupressaceae; genus Cunninghamia; species Cunninghamia lanceolata. The sequence continues at coordinate 523,318 of BSBN01001040.1, read as the reverse complement.
TTTGAGTATGTATACTGAGCTATAAATGGGACTGCACCCTAGCATTCTGTAGATGCATTTGTAGCAGTTATCTCCTGGTAGTGAGCCAACCCTTCTTCTATCTTATTTTCTCTTGGTAGTGAGCCTTTGTGCAGTGAGCACTTCTTCATAGGGTAATGAGCCTTCTTGTAATCCGGTATTGAGCTATCATAATATATTGTGAGCTAACACTCACCGTGGTTTTTTCCTCTTTGGATTTTCCACGTAAAAATTCTGGTGTCCATGTGTTATGTCTTTATGGTTTCTATTCTTATGTTTATTCTCCTTTCATGTTATTAATTTTAGAAATTGGATTAATAAACTTGTTAAGAAGTGGTTTTGTGGAATATTGATTCACCCCCCCTCTTAGTATTCCTTATATTCAACAATTGGTATCAGAGCAAGGGTCCTTGGAAGAAGCCTAGCTTCTTGAGGAAGATCTGGGAGAGATCAATCATGGCAGCCAGAAGGTGTGGAAACTTTTCATATGAAAACAATGTTGAACTAGAAGTAGCTCTTATTGATCTTGAAAAATTTGAAGCAAAAATCAGGGATCTAAAGGATAACATTGAAGAAGCTAATGATTGTATTCTAAAGCTAAAAGAACAAGTCAAGAAAATTAAAGAAAAATACAAAGATGTTAGTGAACAACTGATATCAGCAAATGAAACCCTAGATGATTTGAAAGTGGATCTAAATTTGATGGTAAACAACAAGATAGAAGAATGTGTCAAATTGGAAGAAGAAGTTGTGAGCCTGAAAATAGACATGGAAAAAGTCAAGAGCTATGAAGAAAAGTTCAAGATAAGTTCTGAAAAACTTGATGAGATGATTACTAGTGAAAAGAGTTTAGATGATAAGAAAGGCTTAGGATTTGAGAAAGGAGAAAGTTCAAAATCAAGTCAAGGAAACTTTCAGTTGAAGCAAAACAAAGACAACCAATTCAGGAATCAAAGAAGAAGACCTAGAAGGCCTTCAGTCAAATGGCCAAATGCTCAAAGGTACCCATCTTTCAATGGCCATGTTGTTTTAATTGCAAAAAGTTTGGTCATAAAGCTACTCAGTGTAGGAGTAGAATAAATCAAAATATTCCATCATTCTTTGGTCAATGTTTCAATTGCAAGAAAATTAGTCATAGATCAAATGAATGCAGAAGTCTGGTAAGAAATGGCTTTCACAATTCAAGGAATACTCAATCATTCAATGGGAGATGTTTTTCTTGCAATAGATTTGGACACATGGCTAATCAATGCAGATCAAGGATGAATTCATTTAGAGGAAGGAATCAAGGATAGGAAAACATTGTGTGCTACAATTGCAACAAGTTTGGACATGTTGCAAGACTTTGCAAAAGCAAGAATGTGAAAAGAAACTACTATGCTGAAGAAAAGAAAACAGAGCAGAGGAATGATAAGGGAAAATAAAAAGTTGATCCAGTTGAAACTAAGAAAGAAATGGACAAGATCTGAATAAATAAAGAAGTACAATTTGAAGTCAAGGATGGATCTGTACCAGCATCTAGTGCAGATACTTCCACTGGGAAGTAAATTGGGAGCTCTGGCTCAGGGGGAGCTGTGTTGAAAATCTAAAACCCCTAGCCAAAAAGTTATTGCTGAAATCTAGCACTAAGGTATGTTGTGAAGAACTCTATGGCAAAGCCTTTGAAATAAATTCCAGTAGAGAAAGATCTAATGCGGAGCAATTTGGATTGACTATGACTGATAGAGAAGTGTTTGGCAGTTTTTTGAAAGACCGCATTTATGAAGATTAAGTTAAGACTTCAAGGGGTTTAAAGACTTGGATTTGTAAAAGATTAATCACTTTGCATTCAATCTTTCAAGTGTTCAAGGGGATCTAAAGCTAAAATCCAAACAACTCAGAGTTTTCCAAAATGATTCAAGTCAAAATCGACCTCAGATGAAGGAAACCCTAATTTGGCAGAAAAGGTATTTATAACTTGAAAACCCTTTTGTGTAGTCTAAAATATTTCAAAAAATGTTTACTCCCCAATTAATCAAGATTTCAGAAAAGCCTCACCCCAAGTTCAAGAAATATTTCTTCAAACCACCAGAAAATGATTCAATAGGAGCATTCTCAATTTCTCCTCATGGAACTATACATATGGAAGATATTAGGGCATACATGCATACCAACCTAGAGGAATATAATCACTTGAATCTTGGCAAATTATACTTGGATGAGCTGACTACTATTGATGTTGAGTTGAAGAATGAATATAAAGTTCTGGGAGAAAAGAAATTGGACACCTGGTTAGATTTTCTTGCGATCCCAAATGATACATGGTTAGGTTCATTCTCAGTAGGATTCATGATGAGTTTTTGTGGCTCGATGGACCATGTATGATAACCAAAGAAGCTATTAAAGTTGTGACTGGTATGAGTTCCTCTGGAAGGATTCCAAGTGAAAAGAAAATAAAGAACAATTTAGTAATGCAACTAACAGGGGCCAAATTTGATAAGAAAGCTCTCACAATAAATGATATCAAGGATCCAACCGTCAGATTTGCATCAATGATGGTTGGATACAAAATATACTTCTCTCATTCAGAAAATTTTATGTCTGCATCAACTATATACTCAACTTATGATATGGTCAAAAATAATACTAATTATAATCTATGTGAATTGCTCCGGAGTGAATTAATGGAGAAGATGAAAAGAACAAAAGAGACAAATTATCCCTTCAAATATGGAACTTTGATTACCTGTTTACTCTTCTACTTCCTGAGAGAGCTAGCCGGCTTGGGGAGCATTGTCTAGCTTGATCATACACTAGTAGCAACTCAAATAAGAAATCACCTACAAAGTTTGGGAAATTCAGACAAATAGAATGAAATTTTGGGGGAATACTTTATGAACTTCCAAAAGAGAATGATATCTAAGGTCCAGATACCTGAAAAGGTAGTGATGAAATATGAAAATGACATTGTATTCATGGTGAATAAAGACAAATGCTTCATGGAAGTTGTGGAACCAAGAATTGCATGGGTCCCTCCATTAGGATATGAAGTTGCAGAAGATATCCTGACTGAATTAGCTGATGAACTACTGAAGAAACCAAAAGATCTCAAACAAGACATATTTAGAACATTCAAAGAATTGTCTATGGAATATGAGCACTCAAAGAAAATTTCTAATGAACAAACAAGCAAGGAAAAAACCAAAGATGGGGAGTCAAGACCCTTAAATGCTCCAGTGAAATGGAAGTCAAACACTCCAAAAAGAAAAGATAAGAAAGCTGAAAAGGAAGAACATGCATCCAGCCCCCAAAAAAGAACAAGCATCTCATCTAGTACAAAAGTAGAGAAAGTCAATCCAATATAAGAAAAGAAAAGAAAGAAAGTTACACTTAGTGATGAATATTCGGCAAGTGACACTGTTGTAGACCAAATCTCAATTGACTATGCTAGAAAGTTTTTGGAAAAATAGGAAAATGTACAGATTCCATAATCATCCAAGACTCTGCAAGGACCAATAAATCTGGCTTCTATGTCTCCTATAGAAAAGTTCAAACTAGTATCAATAGTGCAAGCTAAGGCTTAGGAAGAAATGTTGAGAACATATTTACATGACAATGAACTCATTAATGAGACATCAAGCATTCTGGAGGAGTTAATTCCCTCATACTAGAAGGATATATCAGCATCATCAATTTCTCATCTCAAAGGTCTTATAAATTTTGTAAGTACTCATTTTGAATCCTTTGAAAAGTCTATTGATATAAGGTTAAAAAGGAATATGAAGACAAAATATTAGCAATATCAAAAACCAAGTTAGATAGTCACAAAATTCTGTTAGAGAGCAGCATCAAAAACATGATAAATGCAATCAAGGAAGCCTATGAAAAATATCAATTTTGTCTGTCTTGGCCTGAAACTACTAAGGAAATGGATGAGAAAATCAAAAGCATGGAGCTTCAACTCACAAATATTTTTGAGACCTTTAATCCAGCAGTTGACTCAATCAGCTACATAGAAACACAAGTTGAAAATATTCAGAACAACATAAGGAATTTGCTCAGCAAACAGGAAGAAATTAAAAACAAAATGTGTTTGTTGAGAAGGGTATTAAACTTAAAAATTGAGATCCTGACAAATCTTGCAATAGAAGCACAAGCAGCTTCATAGATTGACACACCCTCAAATGTGCAAAAGGCAAAAAAAGATCAGTCTTTTTGATAAACTATCACATTCAAATTTTGGAAAGGGTAAATAATCAATGGGATGAAGAGATTACACAATTGAGGATTGTGTATAAGGATATTCTTTCACCAACAACAAATTGAATTGAAGTTTGTATGTGTACATATGTGGTAGAGTATGAAGATTTTTGTAGTTTTGGTCCCATTTTGACTCTTGTACATACACCTTTGCCATTGATGTCAAAGGGGGAGAAGAAGACCAGTGAAAAATAGAAAAAACATCTTAGGGGGAGAAGAAATACAGAGTAAGGGGGAGCAGATACACATTTTTCACTAAGTGTTGCCATCAATGCCAAAGGGGGAGATTGTTGGCAACATTTTCAAGAGACACTATTGATTAGGTAATGTTGTCAATGATGGAAACAAGGAAAACAAAGCATGATGGACCTAAGGATGATTGGGAACTCAACTTGGAACATCCTGCATACAAGGATCTGGTCCAGACACAAAAGACTAAGGCAGAATGGCTAAGTACTGATAACACAGAGTTAGTAGCAGAGACTCAAGTGGTATTCCTCTGCAGTTGATGGTCAAGGTATGTAGTTCAAGTATGTTATTCAAGATTGTTGGGAGATACTATGTTCAGGATTACAAGTCTTGATGACTTCTGGAAGACAAGTTGTGATTGGTTTAAGTCTGGGTGAACATAGTTAAGACAGGAACAGTGTAGAGTACATAAGTATTTTAGTCTGCATCTCTCCGCAAGTAATTGTATTAGTATGCGGTTTTGAGGCAGTATGGATAAGTGTCAGAAGCATACAATTGATGAGTTACAGAGTTTGAAGTGATCTAGAAGATTGTCTACAAAACTCCAAGATCTAGCAGTTGATTTGCCAGTACCTCACCTAGGTAGAAGAGTTAGTTTTAAGTTTCACATTTCACCACATAAGGACATCATGACCTGCGGCTAGTAAGATATGATCTGTAAGGTATGAGAAATGATTGATGTGATTCCTTGAGTTTCTTTTGGTCCGCAGTAAGAATTTTTGATGTGACAGTTGGGTAGGTCAAGCATGTTCTGAAGAGACAAGCCGACAGGCAGTTAGATTCTTATGCAGAGAAGTTATATTATTTGATTAGTAAATCTAAGTGATGGTATGATTGAAGTCGACCTATGTGAAGGCTTTTGTATGTTTGTTTAAGTCCGCATTGCAGATTGTACACTAGTTCAAGTCGACGAGACATAGTATTTGTGTACACAGTTTATGTTTTTCTTGCTAACCTAATTATGAGATAGATCTTGTAGTGAATATATATACCCAATGGAATTTGATGATAGTGTGTTGTTATTTTAGGATGTGTTGTGTTTGAATTCGAAGGGTGAAGGATTATGAGCATAATGTAGAGCAGTAAGAGTTGAACAAGGATAGAAAACAGAGTATATGTAGTTAAGTTGAGAAGCAGGGAAGAATAAATGAAGACCTTTGAATCTATATATTGAACCTTCAATGGAACTATGATCTAGCATGTGGTAGATGCATTTACTGCAGTTCATCTTATGGCAATGAGCTAATCTTTTTCTTTCTTTCTTTTCTCTTGGCAGTGAGCCTTTGTGCAGTGAGCACTTCTTCATAGGGCAGTGAACCCTAAGGCAATGAGCCTTCTTATAATCCAGTATTGAGCTATCATAATATATTGTGAGCTAACACTCACCATGGTTTTTCTCTCTTTGAGTTTTCCATGCAAAAATTCTGGTGTCCATGTGTTGTCTTTATGGTTGCTATTCTTATGCTTATTCTGCTTTCATGTTATTGATTTTGGAAATTGGATTAATAAACATGTTAAGAAGTGGTTTTGTGGAATACTGATTCACCCCCCTCTCAGTATTCCTTATATTCAATATTCCCTCTCTAACTATCACTACTAACTCTATGATAGTTGCAACCAACAATGGGGAATCCTTGATAATGCTTTTAACGGAATCCTTTTTTTGATTTTTAATCTAATCCAATGATAGCTAGTGTCTTAGAACTTGTTAAATAAACAACCCTAGGCAGTCAATTTGAATTATTTGGTGTGCAAGTTGAAAGACAATAGGGTAAAAGCACAAAGCTATGTTACACTTTCAGCTGACTTATCAACACAAGTGAATTTAAGTATTTCTAACTAAAAATTAATTTTGGTCAAACATATGATTTTGTAAGATTCATTCTAGCTAAGTTAGATTTGTCCACAATTTTTTCAACTGAAATAGTTGTCTAAATGCATATATGTAGCACCACTATGAGGCCAATTTACCAAAAAAATAAAATTATTTGAAAAACTTGATATTTCAACAACTTCTAGTTGTCTAAATAAATTTTTTTTTTAAATATAAAAATACCCTTTTGTAGATCTATAAGTTTAGTTTTCAAAAATATATATATTTTAATAGTTTAATTATTATTTATATTCTCCTTTCTATTTTTACTAAAAGTAGATTATTAGGACAAAACATTAGGTCAATTACCATGTCAAGGAAAAATAGTAAAACTTATTAAAAAAATTGAAAAAAATGTGATGCACTAGATAAAAGAATCTATATCAAGATGGTATAATTTTTTTCCTATTTTAGATAAATAGTTAATATGAAAGTTGACCTCGAATGGAAACAACTACGTTTTAATACACACATATTTTATTATTTATTTAAAAATATATATTTATCAAAATTAGAAAAAATATATATACATTCACTAAAGTTTCAAGTTATAAATACACACAAAAAATTTGAAGAAAATAAAATAAAATTTACTATATAAAGATTGACGTATCATGTAACTTCATTTTTCAGCACTTTATCAAAAATTAAATTATAGTGTCAATTTATTAAAAACTATATTCAAATGATTTTTAAAATTTTTTCAAAAAATACAAACATAAAATATACTAAAAAATAAATATTTTATTAGTTTACATCATTTCAAAATTCAAAACATATATGTCACTTTTTAGTGATTCAAGTTTAAAAGTTGGATCAGCGTTGGTCGTTTCCTTTATAAAAGTGTAACACAGCTTTGTGCTTTTACCCAACAATAGGAATTTTTGAAAAGGTTAGCTCAAGAAGGCGGGAAAAGATATTTGCACTTAGATCTAACAAGACAATGAGCATGATTTTGACTAAGGGACATACTAACATTGTGATCTAATTGAGTATGTAGAAATGGTTGAAGTGACATTTGATCTAGACCATATGAGATTGAGGTAGGTTAAAGGAGAGTAGGCCTAGAAGGATTGGTGTCATCTTATGTGCAAAATAACTCAAGTACCAAGATAGTAGACTTACAACAAACTCCAAAGTGAATGTAGAACAAGTGGAATAAAGGGAAAAGTATACACTTTTTTCCTTTATAAATACTTTTTTTTTTAAATTGTTTATAATATAATTACCCATGTTAGATTTGTCTTGATAATATTAAGTGTTACAAACCACAAAAAACAAAGCTACATATATTCTCATGCATCCACTTACACAAACACAAAGCAAAATATGATTTGTAATTGTTTAAAAAATAATAATATGATTTGCATGCTCTGTGGGTTTGGCCCTTTTATTTGTTCATCTTTGTTTAGGACTTTGTTCTATTAGACTTTGTGGGTGTTTCTTTTTACAACCCTCCACTTTTTTGTGAATATTGTACTATTTTTATATTATTAATATAATGTTTAATAGGGAATATTCATCAACAACAATAATAATAAATTTACTATTAAAAAAAAAAAGTTTACAAGGAAGATGTAAATTGTATACAATTGAATTGTGTAAATAAAATTATATATATGAAAACACCTAGATTACGTACATATCAACATCTTTGCCTTTGTATATAGAGGATTACAATATTATGAGGGAGCATGCATCTATCAACATCTTTCCCTTTGTATATAGAGGATTACAATATTATGAGGGAGCATGCATCTAAACTAGAATTCATCTTTTGATTAAGCTACTACAAGGGGATAAGACCATCAAAGCCCATCAGAGGTTGAACCTGACCCAATTGCACATCAAGGAGATTTGAATCTTATAGATGGTGTAATCAAAGAACATATCGTTATCCTCATTAAATTACAACACTTTAATACTACTCATAAAACAATTTTTTAAATTAATAACTCATCAAACTTGTCCTAAGTTAGATTATGATGCACACCAATTGATAATCTCAAGAATTTGATGTGTAGAGATGGACAGAAACATATATATAATATAAGGGAAAGGTCAAGGGATCCAATCCATCAAAGTCATTTAGAGGTTACTCCTTAGGGAGATTTGAACCTTAGTAGATGGCGTAATCAAAGAACATACCATCATCCTCACTAATTAAACTCAATCAATTGAATTACAACACTTTACTACTACTTATAAGACAACTTTTTGAATTAATAACTCACCAAACTTATCCTGAATTAGATTATGAAACAATTTTTAAATTAATAACTCACCAAACTTATCCTAAGTTAGATTATGAAACAGACCGATGGATAATCACAAGAATTTGCCGTGTAGAAATAGACTAGATAGAAACATATATATAATATTATAAGGGAAAGGCCACGAAATATCATAATTATTGGCCAGATTAAAACAACAATAAAACAAAACCAGATCCTTACAACAATGGGAAACGCAATAAATTATTGGAGAAGAGCTTTCCCGTTTTGGTAATCTCTAGCTTGTGGGCGACATCAACAACGAATACTGAGCCACTCACCATAATTAGAGGAAGCAGCGCCATAATTAGCGCTTCCTTGCTAAAACGACGGAGTTTATAACCTCATCGGTGGGGTGCACAACAGAGAGGACCTGGAATCCCTCCACCTCCACCTCCTCCTCCTCCACGACGGGATACAGAAATCCTCTAGCCCCGTGGGCGCTACGCAGGAGCAGGAAAGCGCCAGGCGCCATATGTTTCCCAAGATGGCGGAGCACCGCCACCTTATCCTTTTTCTCCACCCCAACCAGCGCCGCCAAAAACACCACCTCGTACTCCGCCAACCGCCCCGTCACGTGCATTACGTTACAGCTGTGAAACGCCATGCGCCGCCCCATGTCAGCACGGCCGGCCACGAGCCGCCGCGCAAGGTCATTGGCCAGGGGATCCAAGTCATAGTTATCGAAACACGTGGCGGGCATGTGATTGGTGGCGAGAACCAGAGACGTGAGCGGCAGGGGTCCCGAGCCGAGGAAAGCGAGGCGGCGCGGCGGCGGAACGGCATGAGTGGCCAGCATGGAGAACTCCAGCAAGGCAAGCTTTTCGTAGTTGTGGTAGTAAGGGAAGAGTGCCACGTGGCACATCGGGTCGGCGAAACGGCCGAGGAGTTCGGCGTAGTGGCGCTCCAGTAAACCCTCGGCTTCGCCGCAGAGGCCGATGAGATTCGACCTCATGACCTGCTGTTCTTCGCTCAGAAGTCGAACGTCTACAGAACTTGGCGGCGTGCAAAGGCGCACGAGACGCGTGAAAAGGCTGTTCACTACGGCTGAGGGGTTCAGGCTTTCTAATTTCTTCAGCCGCTCGTAAATTTCCAGTATGTCGTTTACCAGCGCCTGTTCTGCGCTCACTGCCTCTGCTCGCGAATTATCTCCGCCTTTCCCCATTGACGACACTTTGAGTGATTTTCTTTGAGCTTGCGACGCTGCTTTTAAAACCGCTCGTTGGGCGGCGGGCGTGGTGGGACTGGCTGGCCCGCTCCTTGACTCTTCCTTCGGTTGAAATGCTTCTTCCACTTCCTCGATTCAAGTCGTAGCTTTTATGCTAACGGAACATACTATATTTAATAATGCAACAAAATGAAGGTTTACTGTGTAGTTTTTGACGTCAGGGTTGTAACAATTTTTCTCTCCGGCCCTCAATACTACAGTACGACTGTATTACTGTGTACAACCTGATTTAGATATCTTAACTGTCGTAGGTAAGGGTCAGATTTCATGGCGTCTTTGCCCTTCGCTTTTTTCTCTGTAATCTCCGATCCGGTACATTTCCACGCTGTCTGAGTTGGAACCCCACATTTTGACGGCAAATTTCCAGACGTGAAAGGTGCAGATTCAATCCAGAGAGCTTGGAGTGCATGTAAACCGTCCCGTATAATATTTCTGACAGGAAATTTTCGCAATTCGACGCAGACCGTCGCCACGTCCAAATCATCACAGAAATTTTCTGTTTGGCATTTGATTGTTGCGGCATCTTCTCAAGTGCAATGATGGTGAATGGATAACCGTCGTGAAAAGAAATTATTTGACAGGTAGGACTGACCGTCAAATTTTACACCCACGTCGTAGAGGCCGAGCGCACGCGCAATAGAACGGTCCAAATCTTGTTGTCGGGTGTGTAGAGCGAGGCTAAGGGCCTTTTCAGTGAATTTGCCTACGTCTACCAATCCAATTGAAGGATAAACTTTTCGGTGATTTTTTAATAAAATTATATTGATATTGGAGTGGATTATAATATAATAAGTATATATTTAAACGAGAAGTTGTCTTTGGTTATGTTGTCACGAGTCAAGGGAACCTGTCCATCAAAGTTATTTACGAGTTGAACCTTTGGTTATGTTGTCACGAGTCAAGGGATCCCGTCCATCAAAATTATTTAGAAGTTGATCCTAGCCTAGTTGTACCTCCAAGGGTTTGAACTTTGGTAAATATCCTAATGAAAGGAATATATCATCATCCTCACCAATTGATCTATAACCCTTCAATTTTTCGGTGAGTGCTCATGAGTCATGATGTGGAAACTTTTATATTGGATTGGATAACTTTATGAATGTAAATTCAAAATATCTTAACTAGCACTTGCACTATGAGGAGGTACCTCCAAGGGTTTGAACTTTGGTAAATAGCGTAATGAAAGGAATATATCGTCACCAATTGATCTATAACCCTTCAATTTTTCGGTGAGTGTTCATGAGTCATGATGTGAAAACTTTTTATTTGGATTGGATAACTTTATGAATGCAAATTCAAAATATCTTAACTAGCACTTGCACTATGAGAAGGTGTAATGTTTGTAATTGGAAAATGACTGTATTATTGACATAAACATACCTATATAGATAGAGATATAACACAACATTCTTGTCATTTTTCATTTTTTTTCATTTTCTAGCATGAGATAACATTTATGAGACTAAGTTTTCTAGGCTTGAAAGCCCATTAAAAAAAAGCCTATCGACTAATAGACGTTAAATTTAATATGCTTACTACAATAGTATTTTTGAAAAGTGATTAAATGAGACTTAACCTTACACTTATTGTGTTTCTAACAATTTTAGAAAGTGGTAAAATGAGACTTGAACCTTGGCTAATAAACATTAAATTAAAAATGTTTATTAAAATGGTGATTTTGAAATGTGGTAAAATGAAGCTTGAACCTAACACTTCATGTGTTGACAACAATTTTAGAAAGTGGTAAACTAAGACTTGAACCTAGTACTAATATGTAACAATTTATGTCCCAATTTTAAAAGGTAAAATGAAACTTGACCCTAACACAGTTTAACATGTCAACAACCTGGCACCCCTTACTTCCAAGATCACAACTCTACCAATCATCCTCTTACCTCATCCATTCACAAAAATGATAAATAACCATTCTATTTTTAAAACTTGGAAAAATTGTATTTGACCATTAAACTAAATAAATATTAAAAATAGTTATCTTTTAATCATTTAATAATTAAAAAAACATAATAGCTAGTTTAAAAAAACATGGATAATATTACATCCACCAAAGTCTTTGGCTTGCACTTCAAATATAATCAATTAATTTTAAAATAAAAAAATATAATTTTAAAAGAAATTTATTAAATAATAAATAGAAAATGCTTATAAGTAATAATTCTATAGAATTATTTAAACATAAATCATAAAATATATTTAAAGTCATAAGACCACTAACGTATGAGCATTTGGCTTGTCTGTTTGACTACTTTTAATAATGACTTCATATAGATAAGGTATAAAATCTCAACCAGTAAGAATATTTTTTTTTTTAATGTCTTGTTGAATTAACAAAATTACTAAAACTAAAGTAATTTTTTTCTAAGAGCCATCCAAATACTTAACCTATATGACTCTAGCCAAAGCCACCACTAAACCTTTTAAATATATAATTTAAAATTTTCATTTAATAAAATAAATGGTAACTATTATCCTAAAGATCAATCCAATTAATATAAAACAAGAAAATTACACTATGCAGATCACATTTAACCTTTTTAATCCCTCAAAATCAAAAGTATATTAATTGAAGTTCCTACCTATCACCTTCCTCCAAAATAAAACCAGATAAGCACAGTGCATAATTTTTTAAATAACCATCACAGTATGTTAATTGTTTATCTTATAGTCAGATCGTGACAACTTCAAATCTTATATCTTGTTTTTTAAACATCCAACATGACAATACATCGACTCTTAAATAGTCAACACTCGTTTTTGTGATGACCTTTCATGTTGGGTGTTTCAATGATAGCTAAGATGACAATGCACTGATTGGTTATGTGATAATTATGTTGTATGACTTCAATCAACATATCTAATTATTTAAATAATTATTATGATAATTTATTAGTTTTTATATGATGTGTTTAATTGTTTAAATCGTTGATAAGAAAATATATTATTTATATGTATGTGGAAGCTGTCAACAGAAGAATGAGATGAGAGGGTATGCATCTTTGTCCAGTTGAGACAGCTGATTCATAGAAACATTTAACTTTAGAGTGTGAAGCTTATAGTAACACTCAAACCAAATACACGAATACTTTAACAACAATATATTTATAAGATTCATTCAAAGAGAAGAAGGTTGAAAAAAAAAATCGTTCATCATCAAAAATAAATAACAAAAAATCAACGATACATAAATCTAAAATACCTAAAGTGACTAAATCAACTATCCTATACCTTCTATTCTATTATATGATAACCTGCTTTAGAATGAAACGGGTAAATAATAACCCTGAGAACATAACTATTCTCCTCTTGCTCTATCTTGTAGATCATGGGACGGTGAATACCAATTCATGGGACAGCACCAACAGCATGCTTAGTCTTCTTTCACCCTATCATCTAGACCAGGTTGAGCAACTTGAGTATATTTGTCTATTAACTCCAATTCAATCTTATTTGTTACACATGCCTCCAATATCAGTGTCACTTCAAATACAATCAGCATTTTACTGTGTCACTTTTTATTTGCAAATAATTTTTTGTGGCAAAATTTGTGATTAGGCAAACGTCAATCAAATTTAACATATCCCCCACGCTTGAATGAACTGAGCAGCTGAGGCAACGTCATGCTAGATTCATTATCTTCTTGTACTTGTCTTGAGCAACCGAGACATCCTGAAAAGCAATTCTACAGTTTGTTTTCTGCAATGCTGCAAGTTATGTTAAATCCTTGGAATAGTAGTAAAGATCTTTCGTTCCATAGATTTCAACACATCAACTGTTGAAATTTCTTGTCCTTGTGTGAATTGATGTCCATAATCGAGATGCTGCAATTTGTTTGCCAACATCCAAATTCTAGAAGTAAAGTTTCAACACATTTACTGTTGAAGTTTCTTGTCCTTTTGTTAATGAATGTCCACAGTTTAGACGCTACAATTTGTTTGCCAAGATCCAAATTCTAAAAGGGAAGACATTGATCTTTATCTAGTGGTGTTGGAGGGACATCATAAAAGCAATGGCTATCATGGACTAGTGGGCCTTTTATCTTCTTGCCACCATATCACTGTTTTGCACTTCCAAGGATTGCCCCTTCAAAAGCTAGGGGCCTCATTAAATTGTCTCACATTATTTGTACAAAATGCAAACGCACAAAGGGCCTCATTAAATTGTCTCATTATTTGTACAAAATGCAAACGCACAAGGAATCTAGATGAATAGGCATATGTATTTGTAAGGGAATAAAATCCCTTTTACACCCAAAAAAAAAAAAAAAAAAAAAAACAAACATTATAAGCATTCAATTAACCTAGAGAGTTTTGGGTCAATAAATAAACAATAAGTGTGATAATTAAATGGGAAGATAGATGTATTTAATTTTAGGAATAATGATGAATAATAAATGTTGATGCTATACAAAATTTAGTTTTTAAGGTATAAAAAATTAATGTTCGCAGTCTTCTAAATATTTTAGATTCTATGTAGTTTAGAAATCTTTATGAATTGAATCTAAGTCCCTTGAGACTAAACTCAAGTGCTACGAGATTTATTTAATGTGTGGGAGTGAAATGTGATTCACAAGAATGATTTGACAAAAAGTTGTAGTAGAGATCTCTTTGCCTTCACCTTACTTTAGTCTAAATATGTTAAGGAAATGTTTATAAATGCCATAGGGAAGATTTCCAAATCCCTAGGGTCAAGTACTCGTAGGTTAAATCCCCTAGATGTAGACCAAACAATTGACCCATTGAAAGGCATGGACAATGGTCTTAGGTTTGAAACCCAATTTACCCAATGTATACGTTAGGGGTAGCATGTACAACCTAGAGCTAATAGGGGGCTCACCCTATGGATCACTGGGCTATCAATTCCTCTATGGTTAAAAAAGTACTCCTAGGCCTATCTCATGCTTAGATCAACTTTATGGTTCTAAGAAATGATTGAAGACAACATGCATAGACTTGCAGTTTGCCTATATGATTCAAATGCATATTAAGATTCTTTGTCCTTTAGAAATGAAATATGCTCTATTGCTTTGTACCTTATTCTTCTATTTTTATGTTATCTCTAGCATATGAATTAACTGCACAAATGAATGTCTTTAAATTCCAATACATTAAAACAATTCACAAAAACATGTGTCATGTAAACTCATAACAATGAGTGAAAAGGGTGGGAACTTTGGAATTCAAATTTAAAAATTTAAATCTTGGGGTCAATTTTGAGCCACTTGGGATTGACCCAAGACACAAAGCTATTAGTTTTGAGGCAATGATGAATGTGTGCACAAGGGTACAAATATAAACTAATTTAAATGATGTGTAATTGGCAAATATATAGGAATGTGCATAAGTAGGGATGGGATAAGATTGAATGCATGGAAATAAGTGTAAATAAATGGGAAATAGATAGGGATAAGCATTGGGTCATGAGTCAAAATTACTACAAAAGTGTTGTACCCAATTTTTGGTTATCTTTTTGAAATATATAAAGTGTGCGAATTTAATATTTATTAATACATTTTGAACTGCACTGTAATGTGATAATTGATACTTTATTTATCTTGACAAAATATTTATGATATGAAAGTTAATTTTATGTGCAATTGATATCTATTTAGATTGTGATTATGATTTTTCCTAACAGACTAACTACTATTTGGTTGGATATGAAGTGGATGCAAGATAACATTTCCCCCACCTACACATCAAGGGAGAGTATCATCTAGGAGAGGATGATAGATGGTGACAAGTCAACAGTCAAACCAAACTAAAGTTTTGAGAATCCCACACACACCTACACAAGTCGATAATATAATTGTATGTTAATGCATGGTAGATGCATATGAGCATATTAGGTGTCATCAAAATATAGTTACAATAGTTTATTTTATTAGTCAATTTAATATTTTACAATTGATTATTATTTCAATAGCATTATATAGTTATGATTTTTAGTTCCTTACCATAATAAGGACTAAGAATATTTATATGTGTAGTTGCACATAAGTTTAGCATCATTCTTGTCAATCAAACTATTTAATATGAGTTTTATAACATGATTTTATTGCAAATTTATTATTAACATTTGTGTGCTTATAGTTTTATTATATTTTTATTTTATCCTCTACGTATTGTAACCTTTACTGGGGATATGAGTGTAGAGCCATTATGGTGCATTTCCTATAGTGGAGAGGCTAAAAATAGGTGATAGGAGTGGGGGGAAGAATTAAGGGGAAAAGAATAGTGGTGTTTTAAATGAGACTATTCCTCTTCTTATGGGTACGACCTAGTGGAAAATGTATTCTCTTGCAAACTGTTGACTCCAAATAAAAACAATAAGGATGGCATAGTTTTCAGAAGGCCATATGCTAGAGGATTTACTTAGGGTATAAGGGAGAGAGTAGCGATTGCTATTAGTGATACGAAGATTGGCGTGAAGGGAAGAGCCCACAGTTGAGAGAGAGAGAGAGACACCATATAGGTATGTAGATGATAGTCCCTTTTTTTAAGAAATCCTAGATTATCAGGATATATCAATAAGTAATCATTTTTTGCTTTGGTCTGTAGCCTCTTAGCGATCAGACTTAGATGTATATATGTTTTAGGGCATATGATCCGGTTGTGTCAATCTTTGTAGATCACCACCTCTAGCCTTATGAGGATTAAATGATCTTCTTAATTGCAGTTGCTATCACTGTCTATCGTAGATCATTCGATCTTCTTAATCATCATTGTTATCGCAATATATTAAGACATATTGGTAACTAAATATAAATCTAGTGTATTGTCTATTGTAACTAGATCACTCTTGATAAGATTTAGACCCAAAATCAAGGTTGAATACCTCTGTTATCTCTGTGTAACCAAATACATGTCACTCTTACGACTATGTTTTAAGTTAGAGTGCCAACTAAATATAAATCTAGTGTATTGTCTATTGTAACTAGATCACTCTTGATAAGATTTAGACCCAAAATCAAGGTTGAATACCTCTGTTATCTATGTGTAACCAGATACATGTCACTCTTACGACTATGTTTTAAGTTAGAGTGCCATCTAGGCATTTAAAGGTTGTATGAGTCCAAACTGTTGGATAATCTCTAATCCGACTGGATAGGAACTAATGGATTTTTGTAAGATTAGTATCATTGTTGTGATCTGTGAATGGGATTTTTAATAGAAATTTCTTCTTATTACCATTCTTAAATGATGGTTTAATCAACACCGTTTCACAAATGTCTCTTTTATTACACTATAAGTTCATAGATAGGTTGTATGTGACAAGATATGTCAACAACCTTACACTGATCATTAATGGTCAAGTGAACCATGATATTAGATTGCATTTCTCATGCAACAATATAGGTATAAATCAACATTAATTAAGAGTACATGTATTATTGTTAACATCAAATATTAGTATATGAATGTATTTGCTTGGTTAGAAAAATAGTTATTCTAATATTTTGTATTATTGTATTCATTGAACCAACTCAAGCGTAAAGGAATACTAAGAAATTGGAAATAATAGCTATTCTTATACTTTGCAATATTGTATTCATTGAACCAACTCAAGGGTAAGGGCATACCAAGAGATTAAAAGTAATAGTTATTATTATACTTTTTATAAATAGAACCAACTCTAGAGTAAAGGATATCAAGAGATTTGAGATTAATAATTATTCATATATCTTGTAGTATTGATCAAATTATATACCCTATGCAGGTGAGACCATCTTAAGGTAGGAGTATCGAGAGATTGGGACTTGATAGCTATATTTCAATCTAAGACCATCTATTATAGCATAAAACTAGTAGGACCATCTCAGGCTAGGGTATACTAAGAGATTGGTAACTGAAGGATAACCTATATTTTTCCCTATACTTGCATTTCACTAGTTAATAGTCATTGGGAAGAGTCAAGAAAGAGATAGTAGTGTTGTAAATGGATGACCAACATTTATGTGATTGATAAGTGAATGTTTTGGCTAAAGTGATGCAATAGTTGTAAGCAATGTTAGTTCACTATACCCATATGTTTCATGTTAGTCAAAACTCATGGTAGCTAGAGGGTATTTACGGACTGCATGATTGACTACATGTAATTAGTATTCATATTTACACTTGGTTCTCATATTTGGTTCTATTGTAGACATCCCTATATATTACCCTCGTTGTAGGGTGAAGCCTCTTCCAGTGAGAAGATGAGTTGGTGACTGAGGTTTTTGGTTGGAGGTAAAGTGCTTAGATGATGCTCTCCCTCCTATAACTAGACAACCATATTTCTTGCTATCAGATGGGATGATTATGGCTGATGGTCAATCAAATTGAAATAAAAAGTCAAAATATGTACAATTTATGCACTCAAGTGAATTTGTAGGATAGTATCCCTAATCTAAATTTGTATATTATTATTTTGTTAATTACATACATGTATCATGTAGATCTATGTAATGATGTAATGTTGGCATCTTTATTTTGAAATGTGGAATCTACATGTTTTTGATTAAAAAATTAATTTAAAAATTGGTAGCATTTATGAGTTACTTAATTTCAAATCATTCATTAAATTTATTATTATTTTTTAGGTGGCTCATTACATGTGGTATCAGAGCCTAGGTTCAAATGCTTGGGCCTATGGGCCTGTTATGTTTGAATGCAAAAATATTTGAAACAAGAAAATCTAGGCTAATTCAAAGTGCTTTTCTTTCTCTAAGCACAAAGATGGGAGGATCTAGATCAAGGAAGTGATCTGAAAAGAAGAGCAAGATTTAAACTAAGTTAATGGGGAAGTCCACCCAACCACCTCTCAAGGAAGAAGATTTATGGTCATCTAACACTAAGACCTTACTGTCAACCATGGGTCTATAATGTTGAACAAAGAGAAACAAGTAAAACCCAAGGTTAAGACTAAGCCAAAACCAAAGAAATTAGTGGCGGTGCATGACATGCCTTTTGGTTGTGGATGCTATGCCCCTATCATAAGAAAGGAGGTATTAGAGGAGTACTTACACATACATACCACCTTCAAAAGTGTGGAAGTAAACTTAAAGGATGAAGATCCTGAGGAGTTTGAAATGTTTGAATAGTATTTTGGAAAATTGTAACCAAGAGACCTTATTATAAATAAGGATGTGTAATATGATCTTGTATTAATAAAATTTTGTTCTTTCTTTTAAAAACTTGTGTGATGACTTTTTGCCTTGAACATCAAACTTAATGAGTGGATTACTTGCACTAATGCAGGATAACTAGCCTATACCAAGTTAATATGGTATGAACTAGGATGAACATGGGAAGTGACCTTGGCAACTCAAACCAAGCTACAAATTTGATCCTACATCTAAACTAGATCAAAAAATTATTGCCCTAAATGAGACTACAAAGAGTACAGTTGCTTTCGAACATCAAGTTAGAGGGCCTATAGATCAAGAAGATGAAGTAGGTCAAGAGAAAGACCTTAGCATCAAAGAAAGGTAAGATGTACCATGACCTAACTACCTGAGGAAATTGAAAGATAGGTAGAAGTAAGAGACCATCTATAAAATGAGCTAGCTTGAGATATGAAAAAGTCAACCCACCTAAATTTGATGGCATAGTTATGGGAGATGTCCTAGAAGCTTGGCTTAGTGAAATGGAAAATATTTTGAGATTCATAATTATTCTCAGATAATTAAAGTAGTCTAGGGAGTGTATCAGCTTTCAAGGGAAGCCTCTACCTGGTGGGATAATTAGAAATTAGAAATGGGAATAGATTCCACCAATTTCACTTGGGATCAAATTGTGACCTTGTTTAGACAAAGATAGTTACCCCAACTCTACTTTGATCAGAAAATAATTGATTTTCAAAACCTAAGGTAAGGATATATGATAGTAACTAAATATTAGGAGAAATTCACTTGGATCCTCAAGTATACATTCCTTAGTATTAGTGAAATGAGCAGTTTCACATACAAAAATTCATCATGGGACTGAACCCCCAAATTCGAGGAGAAGTAGATGTTTATAGACCCTCATCCATGGATCAAGTGTTTGAAAAGGCCATAAAACAAAAAACAAAAGATTAAGTCCATTGCTGCTTCAAGGGACAAGTATTGCAAAAGGTTTGGAAACTCAAAATCTTCATAATTCAGAAAGAAGTGGGACATAAACTAGACTTCCAAATAGAAGTCAAATGGTGCAAAGAATAACAATTATTTAGGATTTAAGGGAAATAATAATGAGCCCAAGGGAAAGAATGGAAATAGAGAGGAATATAAAGGCCTGACAAGAGAGGACTGCCTAGGGATGTTTTTCTTTTTCAGGTGATTATTATGCCAATAGTTGCTCGAACAAGAATCAAGGAAACAATTTCAAAAATCCTCCTCTACCATCTCAACAAAAAAAAATTAGAAGAGAATCCATGAAATAGTTGATAACCACCAAGATGAGTTCCAGATTTCTCTGATTGAAACATTAGGTACACATTTTGGTTGTCTCATTTCTATATTGATTGATACTAGAGCTACTAAGTGTTTTGTAGCACCTAGAGTGCTTAGTAAGATTCCTAGAAGAGAAAAATTTATGGCTAATTCATGGTCTGTGCAATATACAAATCAAGCTAAGGAAAGGGTAGAGAAATACCTATTTGAAGCTAAGTTAAAACTTCCTACCTTTTCCACTGAAGTGAACCTTTATGTAGCAAGTCCTTAGGTTCTTACATTTTTATGCTAGGGATGAATTATCTTAGTCGCCATAGGGAAAGAGTAGATTACTTTACAAAATAGTTGACTACCTAGATGATTTGGGAAATCATGTTCAAATCCAAAGGGTTAAGTGAGAAGCTCAGATGAGATAGATTTTAGCTATGCAAATTAAAAGAGATGGAAGAAAGGGGTGTGAAATGTATACCATTAGTCTGTATGAGTTAGAATATATCAAGGAACCCACGTGGAAAGATTATCCTTTTCTTTAAGAGTTTTAGGATGTTTTTCCTGAAGAGTTACCTAGACTACCTCCTCAAAGGAATTTGATTTTTCAATGAATATAATTCCAAGATTAGAGCCCTAGTCCAAAGCTCCATATAGAATGACCACAACAAAGCCCATGGAGTTAAAGGCTTAGTTACAAGAACCAATTTCTAAATGATTGATCTAACCTACTGTGTCTACTTGGGTGCACCCGTGGTTTTTGTTAAAAAGAAGGATGGAACCCTATGTCTATGCATAGATTATAGGATTCTTAATAAGAAAACATTCAAAAATAGATATCCCTTGCCACACATTGATGATCTCTTTGATCAAATGCATGGTGCAGCTATTTTCTCCAAGATTGATCTTAAAGCAAGATATCATCAATTAAGAATAAAGGATGAAGATATTCCTAAAATAGATTTTAGAACAAGATATGGTCATTATCAAAAGGAAGCAAGGTATGTGGAAAACACTTCCTACACTGATCTACTGAGGAAAGATTTATGCAAATTCTAACTTTTACAGTTATAGATTAAGATGCACATTAATAAAAAGATAATAACAACTTCCAAATGCAAAAATCACAACACAAGATATATGTGGGGAAAACCATTTCAGGTAAAAAACCCCACACTCTAAAGCAACCCAGTATATTATTTAGGAATCAAGAAGAATGCAATATACTTGCAAAGAAAGCTTTCACAAGAGTATAACCAACCATAGACCCGGGAGGGAACTCAACATCTATAAGACTCTTACACACAACCTCCATCTCCAGCTCCTGATATATAGGAGATACAATACAGTAAACTGTCAATGGTAATTACAAAACCATGAGCCAAAACCACCCAAAAGTGGCGCCCAACTTATCTCCGACCAAAGATGCCTTATGATGTGCCAAATCACACACCAACATGTGTAAGTCTCCCCTTTACAACTCTTTTAAGTGTCCAACACATTTTTACATTTCCCAAAAATAGGAGGTCCAACTTCTGAAGGTCATGACTTTTGATCCGGGTGTCCGATTGACGAACCGTTTAATGCGTCAAAAAGCTCGTGAAGAGATCTATCAAGTTATAACCCACTTCACTTGTTACAACAACTTTTAGGGCATTTAGGGATGTCTAAGTGCCTCAAAACTAAGTTTGAAACTTTTTTCAGTAGTTTCAAAAAATAGAAACTTTAATATATCACAATCCAGGTATGATCTTGAGTCAAAACTCACCCAAGATGTTTACTTAGAAGTTCCACACCTTTTGGGAAAGTTTTGGGTCCATCTGAGGTCAAATGTAGAGTTAGCAAAAATAGTAAGTCCCACCATTTTTAGGCTTTTTGGAAACTTTGAAAGTTCTAGACCATTCTTCAAGATAAAAGGGTATTCGAAAAGACCAAAACTGGGAAGAATAGTAACTTTTTGTAGTTGCAAGGTTGAGACACTTTTCCTAACAATTATGAGTTTATAGTGTTACCTTTTGGAGTAACAAATGTACCAACAACATTCTTGAGTCTAGGGTGAGTGCAAGATCATGATAGGCCAAACAGTACCTCTAAGTGGCAATGAAAATACTAAAAATAGACTTAATCAAGTTCATGTGAAAATTTAATGGATTATCTACACAATTTGAAAAATATGTAAGAACAAAATTTGTAGAGAATTGAATCTAGTTTATGGGCTACTATTTTTTCCAGAAAAAAACTAAATTTACTTGGTGAAAAATGAATATTTCAATGAACAACTATTAATTTTTTTACAAAAAAATAAAAAGTAGGTGTCATTACAGCCAACCTAAGTATGAACAAAAAAATTGAATCTTTAAAAATAAGTAAAGGACTCATGCTCGGATGTGACGCATATTTTTTTATTTTTTTCCAAGAAATAATTAGATATGATTTTCTTACTGTGACTTTTTTAAAAACTAAAAGGTAATTTTCCAACCAACCTAACTCAATCAAAAAAATTGGAATTCAATATTTTTTAAACCTATATAGCAAGAAAAGCATAGAGTGTGACACATCTTTCAGATTTGAAAAAGGTGAAATAGTTTGAAAGTAATTGATGTTTTTCAATCAGTGTGTCCATCAGGATTTCAGACACACTCTATATAGAAAATTATTAATAATTATTTAATAATATGATAATCAAGCAAATCTTATATTTTTAGAAAGATGACAATTTCTTCATGTTGGGTGAATATTTTGTTATCAACTAACAAATGACAAAATGCTTATATCAACCACAGTATGATGAGATTAATCTCTCCTCTCAGAAAGGGGAGGCTCCCTTCTTATTGCTAACTAAAATCAACTAGTAATTAACTAGACTTATTTACACTAAAAACTATCCATGGGGTGTTTCCATATCATCTTATTCTCTTATTTCAAAATAGATGTTTACAACTCACAACAGCAATCCCACAAAGCATATAACATGTAATGAACTACAAACTACCAACTGGAGAAATAATGGCCAATATCCAATTAAGTTACACAAAAGAATAACTGAAAGGATACCAACAAGTGTTAACACCAAGAAACCCACAAAAGCACAATCTTTTGTTGCAAGTCTTACACCAATTGTAAATGAAGGAATATGGAATAAGGTGCAACCCAAAGTCTTCACCATATACCATGATAAGATCAAATAATCATAGACAATAACTTGTAGCCCAAATTCTTTGAGTTACTTTCCAATCACGAACATAAACACAATTCCAAAGATGATATCACAGCTCAAAGTCTACAAAATCAGATTTGGAGCACCTTCTAAGATATTTGATTCCATGCTACAATTCAATCACGTACACAAGATAATGTAATAGAATAGACATAAGAATAATTCTAACACATCACAAACTTGATCCAAGACAAAGATTGGATGCTGACTTGCTTTCTTTGTATTGATTGAAAAATGATTTACAATATGAACTCAAAGTTTCAATTTGCTCTTCAAAATCGCAGTGCTTCGCTTCAATAGATGAAAGATAATATTTACAAAAGAGCCCCTCTTTATTTATAGGGAGAGGCTTTGAGAAAAAATAGGGAATTTACAACTAATTTGACTTATTCAAAAATAGAGTTTGATTTGACTTGGGACTCTGTACTTCAACTAGATGTAATTTCATATTACAAAAAGACATGTAGTTTGTCATCTACAAATTACAAATTACATAATAAAAGTATAGAAAAAAAAATGACTTAAGTGTCCAAAGACACATTCTCTTCTTCTCTATCCTTTTCCAAGAAATCTTCATATCTTTTCATGGCGGCCTGGACTTTATCATTCCCTGGTCCCAGTGTTTGCTCAGAGATGGTTAGCACTCTAGTGATGGAGTCTGTTAGGGTGATAGGCCCATTGTTGCATGCTTATTCAACATCTTTTGCAGTCTATCCAGAATTACCTGAAACTTCACCAACTTGTTAATAGAAGCCAATAAAAAAGCTCATGTTCCCACCTCTGTAAGTATCAGTGTGGTGAATTCTTGGATGACGCTATCAACAGGGAGTGTTTGTTGATCATCATCTAACATATGACAAGGAAGTTCCGCAAGCTCATGTCTGAAATATCAAGACCTTTGTTCATGCCCTTCTTCCAATAATCCTCTAAATCTTTGATCAGGTTCTCGATGACATCCTTCTTATTTATCATTGCCTCCCTATACTGAACATATATTTTCCTATTGGGGATGACCCCATGTTTGACCAGTAATTCCATCTTGAAATCTCACAACTTGTTCCATGCTGCGAGATCTTGTTCTATCAACTGCATCTCTTGAGAAAGTATCTCAAGTGTCTGGTCAACTTATTTCTTCACTTCACCTAGATTGTTGTAAATTTTAATTGAAGACTTTATCAATTGAGTTCCTTGGGTCAATATTCTTTCAATCCAGGCACTGACTGCCTGACCTTGAGCCCCAAACCTTTCATCCTTCTGAATGACTACATCATTTACACTTACCTCAACAGGTTCTACCTGCTCTGATGATTGGGCTATCTTGAGTAACACAGATGTTAGTTGCTCCACCTGTGTCTTGAGTTGATATTTGATCAACTTGTCTCTATCATACCTCTCGAGCAACACAACCAATTGTGCTAGCAAATCTTCTTTGACACTTTCATGCATTTGCTTTCCTAGTTCAATTCTTGAGACAGTGTAATCTGAAGCTTGAACTTCACTGATACTTTTGTCTGGTGGAGGCACAACTACCTTAGCATATGTGTTACCTAATCGGTCAACAAGCACTCTAGACAAGGGTAAGTGCAAGAAGATGGGGGGCCAAAAAGGGGTCTTAAGTGGCCACATTTTTTCTGAAATTAGGAAATGCTGGCCTTGGATGAGAAATTGAGCATAGTTACACTCAAAATTTGGAGATGCAACCAAAACAATGTTCATAGTGCTCTGAGTCTACTTTCTAAACTACTAATTTTTTTTTAAAATGGTATAGATTAAGGGGTTCAAAAGAGGGAGCCACATAAATTGGTGTTGTTTCTATCAAAAAAATATAACATAGCATGTTTTGTGGCTCCCTCAAAAGGTTAAATTTTTTTTAGTATTTTTAAAATCACTTTAGTGAAAAATTGGCTAACAGCATGTAGTTTATGCCTATTTTTTTGATAATTTTTTGATGAATATTTGATTTTTTACTAATTTTCAAAGTGGACACATCATAAAAAATAGAATTTTGGTCGTGCTACCCCTATAAATTTTGAAAACTAATTGAAAATCGTTTTTTTAATATGTGTATAATGGAGTCTAGTTTCTAAATATGTAATTTTTTTAAAATTTCAATGAATGGTTAATTTACAATGAAAAAAAGACCAAACAGTGGTTTTTGCCCAAAAACAAACACACAAACAAAAGAAATTAAAGATGAAAGGCTTAACATTATCAAAATGTGAAAAAAATTACATCGTTAAATAGCTAAGAGAAAGCCTAACATTACCCAGGTTTTTGATTTGTTTGACCTTGAAACACGTGCAAATCTAAGGGTTAGCACAAACAAAATCATGTGAAATCTTGTAGAATTTGCAAAAACACGTATGTGGATGTTGAAAAGGCACTCCAAGCCTTTGGGTTGGAAATCCCAAGCCTAAGGCTTGGGATTATAACGCACTCGCGTTATATTGTGCTTTTTTCCTTTTTTGCATGTTCATCAGTGTTTTCCCAATTCAACATAACGCGAGTGCGTTATAACGTGCTCACATTATGTCTTCCTTTGAATGAGTTATGTTCAAGTTTCATAAGTATGTTTCATGGATGTATATATGTATGCTTGTAGGTATGTATGCATACTTGTATGTATGTACATGTATGCATGCTTGTATGTATGTATGTATGTATGTATGTATGCAAGTATGCATGCATGTATGTATGTATGTAAGTGTTTTGGATTTAGGGTATATAAGGACCTGAGCCTATATAGTTTTGAGGGTTGAGGGTTGAGGGATTAGGGCTTAAGTAATAGGTAGAGGGTAGAGGGTAGATATTAGAGCGTTGAGGGTTACAGTTGAGGGTTAATATTCAGGTTGTTGAGTGTATAAGATTAAGTGTGTAAGGCGCGAGGATTAGGGTTTAGGATATTGGGTTTAGGGTTTACAATATGCATTGAGGGTGTATAAGGCATAGGGTGACTTGGGTTGAGAGCACGTATGGTTTAGGTTTAATTTAAGTATAGGGCTGAGGCACAATATTCAGGGTTTAGGATATAAGGGTGAGGTTATATGGTCTAGGGATGAGGGTTTGTGGGTGTAGGCTTCAGGGTTTAAGGTATAGGGTTGATGATTGAGGGATTAGGGCTTAAGTCTATGGTTGAGGGTATAGGGTTGAGGGTTTAGGGATAGGTTTTAGCGTTTAAGGTTTAAGGGTTAAGGGTTGAGGGATAGGGTTTAAGGTTTAGGGATAAGGGATTAGGGTTTAAGGTATAGTGTCTTGGGTTGAGGGTTTAGGAATAGGGATAGCATTTAGGGTTTAGGGATGAGGGATTAGGGTTGAGGGTTGAGGGATTAAGGTTTAAGTTTTAGTGCTGAGGGTTGAGTGTTTAGGGATAGGGTTTAGGGTTGAGGGATTAGGGTTTAGAGTTGAGGGATTAGGGTTTAAGGAATAGTGTTAAGGGTTGAGGGTTTAGGGATAGGGTTTAGGTTTGAGGGATTAGGGTTTAGGGTTGATGGATTAGAGTTTAAGGAATAGTGTTGAGGGTTGAGGGTTTAGGAATAGGGTTTAGGGTTGAGGGATTAGGGTTTAGGGTTGAGGGATTAGGGTTTAATGTTGAGAGTTAAGGGTTGAGGGTTGAGGGATAGGGTTGATGGTCAAGGGATTAGGGTTAAAGTAGAGTGTCAAGGGTAGAGGGATTAGGGATAGGGTTTAGGGTTGAAGGTTTAATGATTGAGGGTTGAGGCTTTAGGGCTGAGGGTTAAGGGATTGGGGTTTAAGATATAGTGTTAAGCATCGAGGGTTTAGGGATAGGTCTTAGGGTTTAAGTTTTAAAGGTTAAGGGTTGAGGGATAGGGTTTAGGGCTTAGGGATAAGGGATTAGGGTTTAAGGTATAGTGTCGAGGGTTGAGGGTTTAGGAATAGGGATAGCATTAAGGGTTTAGGGATGAGGGATTAGGGTTGAGGGTTGAGGGTTGAGGGTTGAGGGATTAGGGTTGAGGGTTGAGGGATTAGGGTTTAAGGTATAGTGTCAAGGGTTGAGGGTTTAGTGATAGGGTTTAGGGTTGAGGGTTGAGGGATTAGGTTTTAGGGTTGATGGATTAGGGCTTAAGGTATAGTGTTGAGGGTTGAGGGTTTAGAGATAGGGTTTAGGGTTGAGGGATTAGGGTTTAGGGTTAACGGATTAGGGTTTAATGTTGAGAGTTAAGGGTTGAGGGTTGAGGGTTGAGGGTTGAGGGTTTACGAATAAGGTTGATGGTCAAGGGATTAGGGTTAGAGTGTCGGGGTAGATGGATTAGGGATAGGGTTTAGGGTTGAAGGTTTAAGGATTGAGGGTTGATGCTTTAGGGATGACGGTTTAAGGCTTAAGTTATAGTGTCGAGTGTTGAGGGTGTAGGGATAGGTTTA
Source organism: Cunninghamia lanceolata (assembly GCA_027924645.1). NCBI lineage: Eukaryota > Viridiplantae > Streptophyta > Pinopsida > Cupressales > Cupressaceae > Cunninghamia > Cunninghamia lanceolata. The sequence continues at coordinate 495,424 of BSBN01001040.1, read as the reverse complement.
AGGGTTAAGGGTTGAGGGATAGGAATTAGGGTTTAAGGTATAGTGTTGAGGGTTGAGGTTTTAGGGATAGGGTTTAGGGTTGAGGGATTATGGTTTAGGGTTGAGGGATTAGGGTTTAGGGTTGATATATTAGGGTTTAATGTTGAGAGTTGAGGGTTGAGGGATAGGGTTAATGGTCAAGGGATTAGGGTTAAAGTAGAGTGTCAAGGGTAGAGGGATTAGGGATAGGGTTTAGGGTTGAAGGTTTAAGGATTTAGGGTTGAGGCTTTAGGGATGAGGGTTAAGGGATTAGGGTTTAAGATATAGTGTCAAGTGTCGAGGGTGTAGGGATATGTTTTAGGGTTCAAGTTTTAAGGGTTAAGGGTTGAGGGATAGGGATTAGGGTTTAGGGATAAGGGATTAGGGTCTAAGGTATAGTGTCGAGGGTTGAGGGTTTAGGAATAGGGATAGTGTTTAGGGTGGAGGCATTAGGGATAGGGTTTAGGATTTAAGGTTTAAGTGTTGAGGGTTGAGGATTTAAGGATAGGGTTTATGGTTTAGGGATAAGGGATTAGGGTTTAGGGATTAGGGATTAGGGATTATGGTTAAGGTATTAGGGTTTAGGGTTTAGGGATGTACAATTAAGGGGTACCATAAATAAACTAGAATTTAGGCAGGGTTGGGAAAATTTTGTTAATCATCATGGGCTGGAGATTGGAGATTTTGTTGTGTTCAAGTACATATCCAAGTCATATTTTAAGGTTAAGATATTTCAAAGAACAGGGCATGTGCAAAATATCAATGCTCTTCAGCTTATGAATACCAACATTGATACAGATAAAAAATACCCTTCTTCTAATAGAGGATGCAGTTTAAGTCAACCAATGGGTAGCAAGTTGCTAATTGAATTGGTTTCTTATGAAGAAAATGATGATGTTGTTAAAGCAATGGAAGAAAATCAAAATTGTAAGTCTAATTTAATTTATTTCAACTTTCAAAGCAGACATTTGAATTATAGCTTTACCAGGAGGATTGGTATAACAAAAACTTAATTCTATTACAGGCCTTTCTTTGAAGAACCCTAGACATTATGGACCCTATCATCTAGAAAAGCACATGACAGTGAACTCTGCCCCACCTTTCAAATCAGATAAACCTTTTTATTTAATGAAAATTTTGTAAATCATCATGGGCTGGAGATTGGAGATTTTGTTGTGTTCAAGTACATATCCAAGTCATATTTTAAGGTTAAGATATTTCAAAGAACAAGGTGTGTGAAAAATATCAATGCTCTTTAGCTTATGAATATCAACATTGATACAGATAAAAAATGCCCTTCTTCTAACAGAGGATGCAGTTCAAGTCAACCAATGGGCAGAAAGTTGCTGATTGAATTGGTTTCTGATGAAGAAAACAACGATGTTGTTGAAGCAATGGAAGAAAATCAAAATTGTAAGTCTAATTTAATTTATTTCAACTTTCAAAAAAGGCATTTGAATTGTAGCTTTAATAGGAGGATTGGTATAACAAAAATTAATTCTGTTACTGGCCTTTCTTTGAAGAACCTTGGACATTATGGATTCTATCATCTAGAAAAGCACATGACAGTGAACTCTGCCCCACCTTTCAAATCACATAAACCTTTTTATTCAATGAAAATGAAGTCACAGAATGTAAACCGACCATGCATACTAGTAAGACCAAATTCGCTACCTTCTATTCTTATTACTCTTAATTTATTAAGAGAAGAGTGTCAAAAAGAATTGGTTTAATTGTAAGCTAACATAAGGCAAAGCAGTTTTGTTATTACATTTTTCTGAGGGATCTCTAATAGTCTAATATAATGCAGTCTTCTATAATATGAACATGTCTGCATTTGTGTGAATGCTAATCTTTAATAGTAGAGTATTAAATCAATGCATTAGTAGAGTATTAAATCTAAAGTAGAGTTGGTTTAGGGATAGGGTTGATGGTCAAGGGATTAGGGTTAAAGTAGAGTATCGAGGGTAGAGGGATTAGGGATAGGGTTTAGGGTTGAAGGTTTAACGATTGAGGGTTGAGGCTTTAGGGCTGAGGGTTAAGGGATTGGGGTTTAAGATATAGTGTTGAGTGTCGAGGGTTTAGGGATAGGTTTTAGGGTTTAAGTTTTAAGGGTTAAGGGTTGACGGATAGGGTTTAGGGTTTAGGGATAAGGGATTAGGGTTTAAGGTATAGTGTCGAGGGTTGAGGGTTTAGGAATAGGGATAGAGTTTAGGGTAGAGGCATTAGGGATAGGGTTTAGGGTTGAAGGTTTAAAGATTGAGGGTTGAGGCTTTAGTTCCAAGGGTTAAGGGATTATGGTTTAACGTATAGTGTCAAGGGTAGAGGGTTCATGGATAGGGTTTAGGGTTTAAAGATAGGTAGAGAGGTGAGGGGAAACAAAGGTGAGAGATAGAGAGGTGAGGGAAAAGATATAAGAAAATGAGAGAGGCTTTAGGGATAGGGTTTAGGGTTGAGGGATTAGGGTTTAGGGTATAGTGTTGAGGGTTTAGGGATAGGGTTTAGGATTGAGGGATTAGGGTTAAGGGTTAAGGGTTAAGGGATGAGGTTCGAGGGTTGAGGGTTTAGGGATAGGGTTGAGGGTCAAGGGATTAGGGTTAAAGTAGAGTGTCGAGGGTATATGAATTAAGGATAGGGTTGGAGGGTTTAGGGATAAGGGATTAGGGTTTAAGGTATAGTATCGAGCCCATTGAGGGTTTAGGAATAGGGATAGCATTTAGGGTTTAGGGATGAGGGATTAGGGTTGAAGGTTGAGGGATTAGGGTTGAGGTTTGAGGGATTAGGGTTTAAGGATAGGGTTTAGGCTTGAGGGATTAGGGTTTAAGGTATAGTGTTGAGGGTTTAGGGATATGGTTTAGGGTTGAGGGATTAGAGTTAAGGGTTGAGGGATTAGGGTTTGACATTGAGGGTTAAGGGTTGAGGTTTTAGGGTTGAGGTTTTAGGGATAGGGTCGAGGGTCGAGGGATTAGGGTTAAAGTAGAGTGTCAGGGGTATAGGGATTAGGGATAAGGTTTGAGGGTTTAGGGATAAGGGATTAGGATTTAAGGTATAGCATCAAGCTTGTTGAGGGTTTAGGAATAGGGATAGAGTTTAGGGTTTAGGGATGAGGGATTAGGGTTGAGGGTTGAGGGATTAGGGTTGAGGGTTGAGGGATTAGGGTTTAGGGTTTAGGGGTGAGGGATTAGGGTTTAAGGTATAGTGTTGAGGGTTAGGGATTGGGTTTAGAGTTGAGGATTAGAGTTAAGGGTTGAGGGATTAGGGTTTGACGTTGAGGGTTGAGGGTTGAGGTTTTAGGGTTGAGGGTTTAGGGATAGGGTTGAGGGTTGAGGGATTAGAGTTAAGGGTTAAGGGATTAGGGTTTGACATTAAGGGTTGATGGTTGAGGTTTTAGGGTTGAGGGTTTAGGGATAGGGTTTAGGGTTGAGGGATTAGAGTTAAGGGTTGAGGGACTAGGGTTTGACATTGAGGGATGAGGTTTTAGGGTTGAGGGTTTAAGGATAGGGTTGAGGGTCGAGGGATTAGGGTTAAAGTAGGGTGTCGAGGGTATAGGGATTAGTAATAGGGTTGGAGGGTTTAGGGATAAGGGATTAGGGTTTAAGGTATAGTATCAAGCCCATTGAGGGTTTAGGAATAGGGATTGCATTTAGGGTTTAGGGATGAGGGACTAGGGTTGAGGGTTGAGGGATTAGGGTTGAGGTTTGAGGGATTAGGGTTTAGGGTTGAGGGTTGAGGGTTTAAGGTATAGTGTTGAGTGTTTAGGGATAGGGTTTAGGGTTGAGGGATTAGAGTTAAGGGTTGAGGGATTAGGGTTTGACATTGAGGATTGAGGGTTGAGGTTTTAGGATTGAGGGTTTAGGGATAGGGTTGAGGGTCGAGGGATTAGAGTTAAGGGTTGAGGGATTAGGGTTTGACGTTGAGGGGTGAGGGTTGAGGTTTTAGGGTTGAGGGTTTAGGGATAGGGTTTAGGGTTGAGGGATTAGAGTTAAGGGTTGAGGGATTAGGGTTTGACGTTGAGGGTTGAGGTTTTAGGGTTGAGTGTTTAGGGATAGGGTTAAGGGTTGAGGGATTAGGGTTAAAGTACAGTGTCGAAGGTATAGGGATTAGGGATAGAGTTGGAGGGTTTAGGGATAAGGGATTAGGGTTTAAGGTATAGTATCGATCCCATTGAGGGTTTAGGAATAGGGATAGTGTTTAGGGTTTAGGGATGAGGGATTAGGGTTGAGGGTTGAGGGATTAGGGTTTAGGGATAGGGTTTAGGGTTTAGGGTTGAGGGATTAGAGTTAAGGGTTGAGGGATTAGGGTTTGACGTTAAGGGTTGAAGGTTAAGGTTTTAGGGTTGAAGGTTTAGGGATAGGGTTGAGGGTCAAGGGATTAGAGTTAAGGGTTGAGGGTTGAGGGTTTGGGGTTGAGGGTTTAGGGATAGGGTTGAGGGTCGATGGATTAGGGTTGAAGTAGAGTGTCGAGGGTATAGGGATTACGGATAGGGTTAGAGGGTTTAGGGATAAGGGATTAGGGTTTAAGGTTTAGGGATAGGTTTTAGGGTTTAGGGTTGAGGGATTAGGGTTTAAGGTATAGTGTTGAGGGTTTAGGGATAGGGTTTAGGGTTGAGGGATTAGAGTTAAGGGTTGAGGGATTAGGGATTGACATTTAGGGTTGAGGGTTGAGGGTTTAGGGATAGTGTTGAGGGTCGAGGGATTAGGGTTAAAGTAGAGTGTCGAGGGTATAAGGATTAGGGATAGGGTTTAGGGTTGAAGGTTTAAGGATTGAGGGTTGAGGCTTTAGGGCTAAGGGTTAAGGGATTAGGGCTAGTGATAGGGTGTAGGGTTTAGTGATAGGGTGTAGGGTTTAGCTTTGAGGGATTAGGGTTTATGGTTGAGGGAATAGGGTTTAAGGTAAATTGTTGAGGGTTTAGGGATAGGGTTTAGGATTTAAGGTTTAAGGGTTGAGGGTTGAGGCTTTAGGGTTTAGGATTAAGTGAGACCTAGATGGCTAAGGATGGATGGAGAGGTAGACAAGGAGTGACTGAGAGACATAGAGAGGGGAGAGGTAGAGGTGAGGGGGAGAGATAAGTGAGATATAAAGAGGTGAGAGATAGAACATGAGCTAATGGAACTAGAGGTGAGATATTGTAAAGGTGCTATCAAAGGTGAGATAGGCACAAATATTTATGGATCAATCTATAGCAGGACAAAATGCGAGCATGTTATAATGCGCTCACGTTTTGTCCTACTATAGAAACGGTAAAAAGGCCTGGACCCCCATGATCTAGGCCCACATGCTCTATTTTCATGCTGATTATGCGTGTGTTCTGACAAAAAAGAAGTGTTTTCATGTTGTTGGGAAGTTCACATGCACATTTTACACATTCTACCATGTTTGCATGATCTTTCCACCACCTTTTCTGCTTTGCCAACTTGAGGAGGAAATAACATAGTTTTCACATCAAATTTGATATATATCTATTTAAGTTTCAATTTTTGTAGTGTTGCAATGTTAATTGTGATTCAATTTTAGGAATTTAAAACTATAGATTGGTTAATAGTATTGTTGTTACTAATTATATTTGAGTGTTATTCAATTTAACATTGAAAAGGAAGCAAGTGGTGAAAAACTCAAATTGTTGATGAGTTTGATGTAAGAAGAAAAAAACACTACATAATTGGGTACTCTCTCCATTCGAATCTCCATTTTTTAGGTATGTCAAGTCTTTACATGCATGTTCTTTACATTTTCCTTAATTCTATTTGAATTACTTTATCATGCGTTATCATACATGTTTATATCGCTTGTATCCAATATGCATAATAAAAGACTATGTATACATATCTTGTGTTTATATAATAGACTATGTTTTAAATTAGTTCATGGTATGCATAATAAAAGATATCTCAAAGGTCAACATTAATTAAAATAGAAACATTCCTAATCAAGAAAGTAGCCTACAATCTCACATGATGCCATGTATATTTTCTAGACTTGGGCTCTTTAATAGTTATGTGTAATAAACAGACCTTAACATACCATGATGTCAAACTATACAAGAATAAATCCTTACAACATAATAAAAATACAATCCCACTATTATCTTGTCATATTAACAAGTTAAAATACAAATGAATAGGTGCCAAGATCATACAAGTATGCACATGACATGATGATTTATATGCACATATCTTGGGCTAGGACATTCCTTATGCACCTATTCATGATGATTCATATGCACATGACACAACAATATTTCAAAATGTCCTAATTGTCCTTTGTTAGCACATGATGGTAGTTACCTTGATCGACTATATACCGTTCAATACCCCAAATTACAGAGATTAGTCTAATGATTATGAGAATCCTAGGTATGTGATGCAAAGGTAGGGTTCAACTCAATCCAATGGGCTCATACCAACAGTTTCTTGTTATTTTAGTTATTTGTATGGATTCATTTCTTAGGAACTAATATTGGTCTCTTTATCATGCTACAGACAAATTCTCTGTCATGCCGAGGAAACGATCAAGAATTAAACCAACACAGGAAGAGATAGAAGCTAAGAATTCAAAGAAAGCAGTGGCTATGAGGGAACTTCATGAGAAGAGGAAATTACACACGATAAATGAAGACATGCCAATTGAAGAGGAACCACAACCATCACAAAGAGATACGGTATTGGCGGCACAAAGAGAACGAATGCAAAAATTTCGTGCTATGAGAGATTTGAATACCATAGTTGGAGACACATCCTCTACCTCAAGTCAACATGTAGGGTCGCCATCTACCGCATCTCAAGTTGAGAGGACATTAACACTCACATGTGATGAAGGAGGTATGCCATCGTTCCCACCTCAACCTCAAGGTATGTCATCTATTGCATCTTCGATCAAAGGTATGCCATCTAGCCCATCTCATTTAAATATTGATGAAATTCCTAATGTTGAGATGAATTTACCTAACTTAACACCACCTAGAATTTTTCATAGAAAGCTAAAGTATTTGATTGATATTGATGAGAATATTTTGCAGCCAATGGAAAGTAAGATTCCAAAATGCACTTGTAGAAGATATGCTCATAAGATTTGGAGATTGTTCTTTGAAAAGTTAGATGAGACTGCAAGATGTCAACTATTCATTGAAATGATGCGAAGTATAAAGTATAGGTCCATCATGAAGATTCTTGGGTTGAGAACATTAGAGGCTTCAAGTGAAAAATCTATTGTGAAGAATCTAATGAGTTCGTATGAGAGTGTGGGTAACACCTTACGCACAAAAGATAGTAATGCAACACGGTGTGTGATTACATCGACTATAGTAAGTAGTCAAATGAGGAAAGCTCATCTCATTAGAAAGATGAGTCAAGCATTGAGAATTAATAGGAAAACTTTATCAAGAGCCGTTGGAAGATGCCAAAGAATTGAGGACACTAATGCCAATGAATTATGGGCATTCTCGGGGAGACTACCATGAAAAGATAAACCAATTGTTGAAGCATTGAGATCACTAATTGAAGAATTTTGGAATAATTACACAAGGGTATCTCTGAATCAAAGGGATGTGGTAAGAAGGAGAATCGGTAGTCGGAACCGTGAGCCACATCCAAAGCATTTTTTGGATATGACTCAAACATATTTTTTTGGTAAATTTCTAGAGAAGTATCCTCAAATTAAAATTTGTCAAAGATATTTTGAAATGTTAAAACCTTTCTATATCAAGATAAATCACACATGCACTACTTGTTGTAGATTACATGTTGAATTTTCTAACCATTTTGATGTTTATCGGTCTATATGTTTAGATTTGCATACTAACAATGTTTTGCAGGGTTGTGGCATACATGCCCCACCAACATCTTCAAGAGACTTCATATCAAGAATTTTATGTGAAAGAAAGGAAGGTCAAATATTCTACAAGAAATTATGCTTGGATGGCACATGTCAGCATTGCGGTGGCTTGCAACGTATGCCAATATGTGAACATATGGAAAGAACACATGCAGTTGGAAATGAACTAGTAGAGTTTGGAAAGTATAAAATAGTGGCATACAATACAAAAGATGGTAAACAAGGAAAGAGGTGGGAATTGGTTATTGAAAATATTCCAGTGTATCAGTTTATGCCTATATTTCGTGATAACATAGTGTATGAGTATGCAAGACATGCCCATAGAGCTCGATGGTTCGACTTGCAATTCAAGTTATGCAAGGACATATTTCTAGTTGGTATCATTGTTTCAGTCATCGACTTTGCAGAGAACTACAGTCTACAGCCACAGCATGAGGTACAATCACAATATTACAACTCCACATAGGTTTCTATATTTGTGCACATCAAATTCATTCATGCGAATGATAATACAGAGGATGACAAAAGGATCATAAGGGAGTATCATTTCTATATCAGTTATGATCGTACACATTCTACAGAGTTCATGCAAGGTTGCTTTCAGGTGTTCTACAATGATTTGGCTAGAAGGGGCATGTCATTCAGTCAGCATATCATATGGTCAGATAACTGTGTGTAACAATTTAAGAACTCACAGAATTTCTATTGGCTAAGTAGGAGGCATAACTTTATAGGTATTCAGGATATGTGGAACATTTATGAGGCCGGGCATGGAAAGGGGGAGCATAATGGTGCAGGAGCATGTATCAAAAGAGCCATAGCATGAGAAGAGTTAAAGTATAAATACAATGCAAAGTTAACAGATGCAAAATCAATCATCGAGTGGTGTAATGCTTCCATGGGTCTAGGTAATGAAGGTAAGTCTTTAGTTCATAGATTTTTTTGGTTGATAGATGATACTAACATTCCACCATATGAGGACTATTTTACACTTACAGGATCAAGTGAGATGCACTCTTTCAGAAGCTCAATTGCAGGTTCATGGAGTATCCATACATGAAAGATGTCATGCTTTTGTTCTTCCTATACAATTCAAGCCTAGGATGAGTGCGAGTCAAAGGAGTGGGTTGACAAATGGCAGTTAAGTTATCTTAACCCACTTGACACATATCAACGCCTGACAGCACTGGAACTAACACAGATGGAATCATCAGTTGACTTTGACCACATATCAGATCTAGTTCAACCAGGTAATATATCTATTTGCATAGTTTTTGAAATTCCTAATGTCATCTTACTTTGTAGTGTTTTTGTAATGTTGACTAATTTCATCTAATTTGCTACACATATCAATGTAGGGCATGTATATGTAGTTATTGCAGATGAAGATAACGAAGAGGGAACAGATTATTACTTGTGTCATTTTGTTGAGGCCAAAAAGAAATTGGAGGCGCCAATTATAGATGGAGAAAACATTGAATACCCTACAGGCTCAGTGGTTGTTATTGGAACATGCATCGGAAGATTCTTCATTACTCGAACCTTGTCGTGGCATCCAATGTTCATTTGATACAATATCGGGGTAGACCTTTGAACAAGACCTTGTGGAAGGTGCGTGAGTTTGACCATGAGGCAATACTTGACACAATAAAGAGTAGAGCAGACCCAGATGGTTCATTGGATTAATTTGTAAGTATTCACATTGATTTTGTAAAGTCATGTTACATTGAGTTGTAAGTATGCACATTAATTTGTAAGTTTTGTCCTTTTTTATTTGTTGCTGCATTTTTACACATATACACATTTTTACATCATCATGTTATACTTTATGGGGTTAGACCTAAGTGATGGATGAAGTTGATCCTAAGAGTAATGTATAAAATCTAGGTAATGTATAAAATATAGGTGTCTCTAGGTGTCTTGGTTTCTAACTAGATAATAGGTGTCTCTAATTGTGTCTTAGGTATATACAATATGTCAACTAGGTAGAAAAAAGGTATTTAATCTAATCTAGGTGTCTTAGGTAGATACTATATATCAACGACCTGTCTAGAGACTAGAATAAGGTATAATCTAGAATGATCTAGGTGTCTTCTATAATTTAATCTAGGTGTCTTAGGTAGGTACTATATGTCAATTAGGTCTACCATAATAGGTATCTTAGGTAGAAGTATAATCTAGGTGTCTAGTTGACTTAGGTCTAGACTATGATAAGGTATAAAGACTAGGTGTCTTAGGTCTACTATGTCTATAAACTCTAGATACATACTATACAATAGGTGTCTTAAGTGTCCTACGTCTACTAGAATACATGTGTCTTAGGTTTTAGGTGAGGCCACATGAGCTTCCACCTTCACATAGTTGGCCTTGTCAGAATAGAATATTTATATTTCTTGAAGCTAAGGGAAGCTCTTTTTCTTAATAGGAAAACTTTATCGACTTTAATTGCACTAATGGTACAGGGGCACCTAGGTTGTCATGCCTCCAAGAGGGGTCAAAAAGTGAGATTTTATTTTGATTGAGTCAATTGTATGTAATAAGGTCTTCTAAGACCATTTCATAGGTTTTTGAGTCAGTTTGAGTCATTTGGGGTCAGTTTGAGTCTTTGAGTCTTGCTACAAAAAAGTGTCAATGTTGTCAAGTTGCACAAAGTAACTTTTGCATTTTTGGTGTCCTGCTCCTGATGCGACCAAACTGACAGTTCCAATGCATCTGGATGGGTACATTTAGGCTAGGCATGGTCTTGTTTTTCACCCAAACATGCCGAAATAGTCTGAGCTACATTGTATTGATTATATCTCTAAAGAGTCCAAAGTGCAAAAAGACGATAATTTTTTATGAGTTGTTACTCAGAAAACGTGTCACTTAGAAACATTTTGTTTGAGGAAATGCAATCATGTAGGGTTTCTCTACAATAACCTCTCTCAGTTTTTTATATCTCTGAGATGTTTTCCCGTGGTGAAAGGCTTTATGCTGCCCCAAAAATCGTCAGAAGGAGGTAGTGTAAAGTTGCAAAGGGGTATAACTTTCATCCTGCTCCTGATGCAACCTAAATGACTATTCTAACACATCCAAATGGGTACGTTTAGGCTAGGAATGGTCTTATTTTTCACCCAAACATGCCGAAACAGTCCGAGCTACATTGTACCGATGATATCCCTGAAGAGTCCAAAGTGCAAAAAGGCAGCAATCTTTGACAAGATGTTACTCAGAAACCGTGTCACTTAGAGACATTCTGTCTAAGGCAACATGATCACATAGGGTCCCTCCACAATAACCTCTCTCAATTTTTATATCTTTGAGGCATTGCCCATGGTGAAAGGTTTTCTGCTGCCCCAAAAATTGTTAGAAGGAGGCAGTGTAAAGTTGCAAAGGGGTGTAACTTTCATCCTTCTCTTTATGCGACCAAACTGACTATTCCAACATGTCTAGATGGGTACATTTAGGCTAGGCATGGTCCTTTTTTTCACCCAAACATGCCGAAACGGTCCGAGCTACATTGTACTAACGATATCCCTGAAGAGTCCAAAGTGCAAAAATGTAGCAATCTTTGATGAGATGCTACTTGAAAACTGTGTCACTTAGAGACATTTTGTTTGAAGAAACATGATCATGTAGGGTCCCTCTACAATAACCTCTCTTAGTTTTTTATATCTCTAAGACGTTTGCCCATGGTGAAAGGTTTTATGCTGCCCCAAAAATTGTCAGAAGGAGGCAGTGTAAAGTTGCAAAGGGGTGTAACTTTCATCCTGCTCCTGATGTGACCAAACTAACTATTCCAACATATCCAGATGGGTACATTTAGGCTAGGCATGGTCCTTTTTTCACCCAAACATGTCGAAGTAGTCTGAGCTACATTGTACCGATGATATCCCTAAAGAGTCCAAAGTGCAAAAATGTAGCAATCTTTGATGAGATGTTATTTGAAAACTATGTCACTTAGAGATATTCTGTTTGAAGAAACATGATCATGTAGGGTCCCTCTACAATAACCTCTCTCAGTTTTTTATATCTCTAAGACGTTTACCCGTGGTGAAAGGTTTTCTGCTGCCTCAAAAATTGTCAGAAGGAGGCAGTGTAAAGTTGCAAAGGGGTGTAAATTTTGTTCTTCTCCTCGTGTGGCCAAACTGATAGTTCCAACGCATCTGGATGGGTACATTTAGGCTAGGAATGGTCCTATTTTGCATCTAAACATGCTGAAACAGTCCGAGCTACATTGTACTGGTGATATCCCTAAAGAGTCCAAAGTGCAAAAAGGTAGCAATCTTTGACGAGCTGTTACTCAGAAACCATGTCACTTAGATACATTTCGTCTAAGGAAACACAATCATGTAGGGTCCCTCTACAATAACCTCTATCAATTTTTTATATCTCTGAGGTGTTTGCCCGTGGTGAAAGGTTTTCTGATGCCCTAAAAATTGTCAAAAGGAGGCAGTGTAAAGTTGCAAAGGGGTGTAACTTTTATTCTTCTCCTCATGCGGCCAAACCAACAATTCCAAAACGTATTGATGGGTACATTTAGGCTAGGCATGGTCCTATTTCATACCCAAACATGCCAAAATAGTCTGAGCTACAAACACTAACTAGTCTTCAATCTTCAAACACTACAAATACCATGATATCCTACATAAAGTTGTCTGTTAGCCTTTTATAAAGGCATGTCCATCAAATTCAACCAAATAGAGATGATTGTTTGTATTCCAAATTCCTTTCAAATACTGACCTTCCAATCCTTTGTCGTGCCCTCATATCAATTAAATATGACCTTTGATTATGATATGGCACTCGAGCTTATGAGAGTTTACCAGAGAGTCCGGTTCAATTAGGTTGAAGGGCCAGTGAACTAATGACTTAAAGACCCTTTAGTAGGTTGACTTAAGTGATAGTAACCTATGATTATAAGTCAATATTAAATTAAAACAAAAGTGCACTTTACACACGACAGGCAATTGAGGGTTTTAAAGTCTTAAGAAAAGTAGATTCTTTTTAGGGTTTAATGGCCAATATGCAAACCCTAACTATCAATAAGAAAGACTTAAACATTCTAACTTTCATCAAGAGATATCTAGGACATTTCACAGACCTTAGGGACATCAGAAGAAAGACATTAGAGTATGACACTTATCATAGGCTTAGGGTTCTAAGACATGAACAACTTCATATTTGAATCAAACTCATGACACCCCTTGATAAATATAACTCTCCTTGATGAGGACATTGAATTATGATTATGAAAGCTTGTGTCTTCTCTGACTTCTTATTGCATGAACAAAACCACATCCACCATGAACATGAACCTTGCATCATATGAACCATGTTTGTCTTGTACAACATCAACATGAACTGAGAGACCTTATCATGAAAACCATATTCACAACATCATGCACCTCATGCACCTCATGACCATCACCTACCTTGAATCACTGTATCACCTTATCAACATCATGGCATCAACCTTGACATCAATGACAAACAACCTTGACCCTTTGACTTTAATGACAACCTTGAACCTTGATTGTTGATGACTTATGGAAGCCTATAGCCCCAATGTTATGATGCATACTAAAATTAGGTAAGACTCAATGTACTCTCATAACCTCACCTTATATGCAAGAGGAATTACATTTAATAACCACAATGATCATCAGGTGCTCATAAGCATATGATTTTGACTATCTTATTCAAAACAACAAACATACTCTTTGCATCCCAATATGGTATAATAACAAGAAATTAAGAAATATTTTCAATTGACCAACTCATAAAGAATATGGATCAGCATACTCATTTGAATATTTTCAATTGAGCAACTCATAAAGAATATGAATATTTTCTATTCAACATGATGATTCATTTTTATTTTAAATACAAATTTTATCTTTTAGTTCTAGAATGAGGTTTAGGTTATACTTAAATAACAATAGCTGGCTTATTGGATCAACAAACATCCTATGTAATACAATTGGACTTTAAATATTTTAAGTAACCATCTACAAATATCCATTCAAACGTGGATTTATAATGCAAATATGGATGCCATCAATAAAAAAGATTTGTATTAACCAAATATCCATATAGGCATACATCAATATCTGTCGATATAAGTATAACATATATACAAAATAGCCATATAGGCTTACAAGAATTCCATATAGGCATACAATGTCAACTATATGCAATACAAAATATATGTCCACAAATTCCATATAGGCATACAACAAAGGAACACAATAAAAAGTCATTCCCCTCTATCCGGTGAAGAGAATAGATCAAGGGAAGCCTTTGATCTTATAGGGGATGGAGATGTGTATGTGGGTGGTCTACTACGAACCTGAGGGCTCCTCCTCCTATTTAGTTGTTCATAGATCTGTAGCTGTTACAATAAAAAGTATAGACATTAATATATAGAAATTACATGTTATAAAAAATGAAACATTTAACAAAATAATCACTTACCACTACCATATAATATGTCTCCTCATTTTCCTTAGTAGAAGGATTAGGCTATGGTGATGTCATGTCCTATAGAAACCATCTAGATAGAAATTAAACTTCAAATCAATAATACTTTTAATTTTTTTAAAATAAACAACTATAACAATGAATGTAAATTGAAATTTATTAATCTGCCTCATACTCCCATCAATGGCATGGAGCTATGAATCACAGAAGACACACCATGCTCCATTTCCCTATGAACATAGGGATGTGTCTCTGTAGCCTGCATCATCTAGAAATAAAACAACAGTATTCAATTACGAAAACTATAATAGTGATGCAAATCATGGCTCCTAACATACACACACGTTCACCTAAACATGGAAGTACACATAATAAAGCACACAAGTCACATACAAAAATCTAGTAAGTATAATTCATTCATTAAACTATTTATTTTATTACCTCCGTGAAGCTTTGAAGTCCACCACCGCTGGCAAGTGTTGCCATGAAATCTCTAATATTAACCTATTCAACATCCAAAATCAGATATTAGAATACCATTCATATAACGATGCTATTCACATGTAATATTTATAATTGTTTACTAGTTACATAGCTCGACAGTAGATGATGTAGGGTAATATGCAGGTGGAGAACCACTAAAAATTGCATCAATGCTATGACCCTAAAATTTTATTAAAATCATCAAACTAAATTAGTTAATCTTGCATTTCAAAAATGAAATTTAATAAATTAAATTCAATGAACTTGCTAAAATTTACCTGAGTATCAAGCCCGAAAGTCTCACTCTGGAGGGCATCTATCATCACCATCTGCTCAATTGCAGATGTAGCCTGCGCACCTGCATCATGACTATCTGCCATGGAGTCATAACCACATGCTGACCCGCAAGCCCGACAAGTATGGGGTGGAACCGTACTCAAACTCTCCGTCGGCCCATGCTGTGCTACAAGACTAGCATGCTGTATGATGCTCTGGGTCAAGGCACTAATGGACTGAAGTGTCTCAACCTCAACACTCTCCTTCACAATAGAAGGGATAGAAACGTACTCATGGGCTGGTCTGGCGAGTGCTCGTCTTGCTAGCTACTGTGGATCAACACGTGCCCCTGGTCTATCTTGTACTGACCCCTCACCTCTACCCTCGAACTCCCGCATATCAAAATAATTTGGCACTTTATTTTTGACAAACTCACAATAGAGTTTCCTTAAAAAATATTGTGGGACCTCATTATTGTTGCATGGAGGATGGTCAAAAACCATCCACCACCTCTATGCAAAATTGTCCCTTATCACTTGGTTGTTGCACCAATGGATAAGGAACCTCTTGCATGTAAGGGGTAGAGTTTCATTTGTTTGTGGGTTTGTGAAAATAGAACACAAGTCTAGTTTTGTAATTTGTTCATTTTTAACTTGTTCATATGACAACTTGTCTACATAATACTCTCTAAATTCTCTCCTCTTTTTTGTCCAACTAGTGATTTTCTTGCTAATTGAATCTACATTTGATAACATAGATTCAAGGGATTGAGCAAGCATGGATCTATGCAAGGTTGAAGTTGCGGGTTCTTTCAACCTTGCAATTATGTCCTCAATTTGTTTCTTATTGTTTTCAGTTTACCCCATTATATTTTCTTGTGTTCCAAGGGCATATTTAGGAATAAATGGAGGTGTTTGTGGTTGGGGTTCTTCTTCAGCAGGTATTTATTGTTCAGGTGATGGAGGATTTTGTGGATTTTCATGAGGAGGAGGAGGTGCATTATCAACTCCTATAAATTTAAGATATTTACATCAAAAACTATTTTAACCTACCTATTTAGCAACAAATGCACACAAGAAAGCAAATAAAACTTACTTCTTCGATTTCCCTGATGTCATGGCGGCATTTTGATGATGAATTGGCAAGAAATAGCTGACGATTAGATGTTAGATAACGCGAGCGTGCTCTTTTCTCTCTTCAAGCCACAGGTTTCTTGCAAATTACTATCAAATAATGAAATGGAACGCTACTTTTTTTTATATATAACAGAACATAACGCGCTCACGTTATGGCTTGGTGTAGGCTCGGCAACACCAAGCCATAACGTGCTTATGTTATGTCTAATTTTTTTTTAAAAAGTTGGCCACTTTTGGCCCCCTAATTTTTTGCATCCACCCACAAGGTTTTGGCCTTCTTAGTTGTCTTGGGCTTTGATGGGACCAATTGGCCAAAATCAAAGTCATCAGGAGATACAACTTGCTTCTTTCTTTTTGGATTTTACGACATTAGCCAAGGGGGAAGAACAAAAGAATCACCTCCCATTTTTGTTTCTAGGGTTTGGGGTATAAAATGAAGGTCCTTGTGAAATAGGTGGGATGGAAGAATTGTTCACTAGTGTAGATACAAGTGGAGTGAAAGTGATAATGGGTGGAGTTAAAGTTTGGATAGCAGTAGGATTAACATCAATTGACACTTTATATGTATCTAGGAAGACAAAAACTTATCAAAATTTGATTGTACAATTGAGTCAATCATGGATGCAGGTACATCTAATAAACTTGGAAAAGAGGAAAGGGTTCCAAAAACATCTTCCATGTTGCCCTGAGGAATACCAAACAATGGTTCATTTGTAGGTGTAGATGGAGATGAATGAACGAAAAGCATAGATATAGATGATGTGGCATAAATAGTGGAAATAGTGGGCAAAGCTTTAGCACTTGAAGACACGGGAGGAACTTTAGAAATTACAGGAGGAGAAGGGGGAGGTCTTACCTGTGTTGACTCAGGTTGAGAAGTAACAGGAGGTTCATGTGACTTCTCAGCAACAAACTCTTCTTGTTCAACAATTGACTGAGTAGATGTTCCCTCTTTTTCTTTCCTCTTGCCTTTATCTCCCTTTGTCCTAAAGATAATCCTCAGCTTGCTACTGGTGCTAGGAGTATCATCCTTCAGTTTGTTCTTCCTCTGGTCCAATTTTGAAGAACTTCAACTTTATTCCTTTCTTCTCTAACTAGACATTGGTGTTCACAAGAATAGGTTGAAACCTTTCTCTTATTGAGGTCATCTCCTTCTATGACCATTGAATGGGTGGAAGAGGAGTGTCAACAATCTTGTTTCCTACATATGTGGCACCAACTATGTCATTTTCTTCTTGCATATCTTCAGGAATTTCTGCAAGCCCCAAGTTCCTAACTTGTTCCAAGGTAAGCTGACTGAAATCTAGCTTCCTTATATCTTCCTCATTCCTGCATTCTGCCCATATGTCCTCAACCTTATGAACATGAGTATAATTACCTTTCAATTTATCATTCATTCCTTGGTAATCAAAATCAAGCATTTGTTGGATTAGGTCTGGACAACTAAGAGGGGGGCAGTGAATCAGTTGTTACTTATTAAACAATTTTACTTCTTTAATCAATCTTATAAACAAGTTAATGAAATAAGTATTTCTGCATTACATAAGTAGAAACATACATAGCACATTTGACACCAAGATTTTGACATGGAAACCTGGTTAAGGGAAAAACCACGGTGGGGGTTAACCCACAAAATTAATACTATGTTAAAAGTATTTTACAAGTGGGAATGCACATGCATTCGGGCTCACTTCCCAAAGCTCACTGCTCAAAATGGAGACTCACTGCCTAAGAAAATATTACAAGAGAATTACAGA
Source organism: Cunninghamia lanceolata (assembly GCA_027924645.1). Lineage (NCBI taxonomy): Eukaryota > Viridiplantae > Streptophyta > Pinopsida > Cupressales > Cupressaceae > Cunninghamia > Cunninghamia lanceolata. The sequence continues at coordinate 477,462 of BSBN01001040.1, read as the reverse complement.
GATTTGAACTAATTAATAGCATCTGCCTATGCATGAATTTCAGTTCCAGTTAATTATAAAAACTGATCTTACACATTTCATCTTGCTCTGCTCTTCTTACTGATCTGCCTTCATTTCCTTCTTGAATTTCTTCTCTTTTCCATATATACCTTATTCGTACACATCCCAAAATATCCACAATCATCAGCTATATATATCCTTATCTTGAATTGCAATCACTTTCCAGTCGACAACACTTTGAACTCTTCAAGAAAGGTCTATTCTGTCAGCTAGATCCAGACACCAATATTAATGCATACCAAAAATAACACATGTAGATCACCATACATGTTAGCCACTAACATTCTATCTCATACACAGTTCATCAAAACACTTCTATTGGGTCCACACAAGAATTAACATAAGTCTGCTTGTTCTTCATTAACTATTATGTCATAATAGGACCCTGTATTCAGATGCTTATAACTTCTGATCTCATTATCACCGGAGACTAAAAAATTGGATTTAGATTGTCCTGGTGTCCCTCTACACTCCTTCAGATACGTAACAGATAATGATTAACTAGAGAGATCCGCTGACCAAAATAATGGTCTCTGCTATATGCTCTGTTTCAGGCTCCTAGACTTAGATAGATTATCATTCTAACTTCTACTATGGTCAGATACTGCACTGTGGATGTGTGGAACAATCTTAGTTTCCATCAATGACAAGACCTGTCAATGCTGTGCATTGTCTCTTGCCAACAATCTTCCCCTTTGGCATTGATGGCAACACTTAGTGAAAAATGACTGTCTTTGTGCAACTCCCCCTTTGTTTGTACATTTGTGTACTTCACTTATTCTAGTGCTCCCCCTTTGCTAAATACATCATTTTTAACTATCCTTCACTCCCCCTTTGACATCAATGGCAAAGGGTGGGATCCACAAAATTCTCCAAAATTTCTATATACATTGCCGCATATGTACAAGTGACCATTAAGTTCCATTCACATGAACTTGAGGACAACTGTAAAACTAGTTTTTAATTGGACAAGTTTGAAGGCCCAAGCATTCTTTATTCCATCCAAAATGGAAATGTGTCCACTCAGCAAAAATGCATATGCTTCCACCTTTGCCAGATCCAGAGGATCACTTGTCTGAAATACATTCCGAGCTTCGAATAAGGCATTGTGTATGTATTCCAATTTGGGAGCAATCAATCCCCTGAGTTCACACATCCTCTTGATAGAGTTGCTTTTCTCTTTTACAAGTGCCTTTATTTCGTCTATCAAGCTAATAACTTGACATTCCTGGCTTATAGGAGAGGCAGTTAAAGGATCAAAATTTTGAGACAGAACTGATATTTCCTATTCTTTTTCTTTTATCTTCTTCTCAATATCTTTATTTACTTTAGACCAAGATAGACAAAACTTATATATATCTCCTCCATCATTTAGGGCATTCTAAATTCTCTTTATGCTAATGCCTAAGATCAATCTATCATTTCATATCAGTTTCTTGACTTGGTTGAACTTCTTATTCAAGAACTCTTTTTGAACTTTTGTCTCTGCAGACTTTTCAAAAGATTCAAAATGTGAACTAACTGAACTTACAAGATTTTTTAGATGACCGGAGGGGGAATCACTTTGATTCTTCTGATAGGTCGGCATTACTTTCTCTAAAACTCTGGTTGCTAGCTCCAGCAGCTCATTATCCTCTAAGTGTGATTTTATCAACTTTTCTCTGGTTTTCACTTGGGTGAAGGATGCTATTTTTATCAATTGAAATGGAGAGAGCGCATCTGGATTGGTTAGTCCTTAGAGTAGTTTGAGCTCATCAAGCTCAATCACTTCCTTTTCAAGAGAGCCTTTTACTGCATCTGTAGTGTCTCTTGCTACATTTTCTGAACCATTCTTTTGATCATCAAATTTTTCTACATTTGCTTTAGGTGCTTCAACATTTGCACCATCTTATTTTGCTTTGTCTTCCTTTCCTTTTTCCTCCTCTCTCTCTGTATTATTCTTCTCTCCGTTTTCTTCTGAGGGACTCATTTCAACTTGTTCACCACTTGCTACTTGATTTAGAGGACTCTGTATGGTAGCAACATCCTTTTCCTTCCCAAAGTGATCAGGTGGAGGAGTTATCTCTGAATTAATTATTTTGTCTATCATTTCTATGTCCTCCTGATTGACTTGTTCCTCTTCCTGAACTTCTCCAATAATTAGATTTGATGAATCAAGTTCTGGAGGATCTAGAGTAATACTTTGGTCATTAATTCTTTTGTTAGTTTCTTCTTTTGGAGCTTTTTGTTCTAGAGCAAAAGGATTGTCTTCTTCAACTTGCTTTTCTAAAACAATGTAGTATTTATTTTTGTCTAAAGCCTTTCTCAGAATTTCCTTTGTTTCCTTTGCAATTTCTTCAGTCTCACCAAGCATTAGTTTGTTCATCCAGACTTTGCTTCTGAATTTATCTTTGACTTCTCTGAGGATTTCATTTGCTTATTTTCTGGTTATCACAGGGCACAAAGAGGAGAGAACATAATCTCTGAGTTCTATATCTTTTTCCTTGGCTGCTTCTTTCCTCATTTCCATTACTTTCCTTAAATTTTTAGGAAGTTCTTGTAAATTTTCCAACAAGTCTCTATTGAATTTATTCAGATATATGATAATGGCATCTTATAGAGTTTTCTTATTTTCTTGATCAAGGTTATCATAGTAAACTCTGATAGGTTTTAAATTTCCATGAACAGTGACTGTTTTTACAATTTCATCAATAGTCATGGTAACCTTACTAGATACTTTCTTTGTACTAACCCTTATGCTTCTGGATGGTTGATCTTTAGAAGCCTTTGAAGTTTTGACCTTCTTGGATCTTATTTCTTTCACTTCTTCATCTGTTTCTATCTCCTCATCACATTGAGTGCTTAAAGGGGGTTTTGTTGCCTTGGTTTTCTTTCTTTTCCCTCCTTCACTAGATGGAGTAGCTTCTGGCTTCTTAGTGGAAGTGGTCTTGAGAGGCTCAGTAGGAGTTGCAGAACTCCTTCTCTTCCTTGGGGCTTCTGGGGGAACTACAAGCTCACTTTTTGCCTGCTCCATGCTCTTCTTTATCTTTTCAACCTTTGTCTATTTTCTTTCACTGCTTCTTTTGAAATTCCAATGTTTTCTGCATACATCTCCACTAGCTTGTGTACCTTTCTTTTTGTTTCCAACTATCTAAGTTCCACATGCAACTTTAAGCCTATTTCCTTGTATGTTTCAAACCTTTCAACAATGGTGTCTTTAGGTTTTCTCAGGAGATGTTGAGTATACATGTCCAAAATTTCCTCATCCACTTCATAGCCCATTGGCATTATCCACATTGTCCTTGGTTCTACAGCTTCCATCAAGCATTGATCTGTGTCTACCATAAAACATATTTCATTTTCATACTTTTCAACAACTGAACTAGGATTTCTTTCCCTTGCATGCATCAAGTTCTGGAAGTTTTTGAAGTAACCCCAGAAAGCAGTCTTTTGTGTCTAGGTATCGCCAAGACTATGTAGATGATCCCTAATTTGCCATGCCACTAGCTTGTCTGAAGTTCATTGTATAACCAGAACTCCCGACACTTCATTCATGAAGTATAAGAATATACATATCACCAAGGAACCATACTTGAAGGAATTTTTCTTGTCCTTTTTTATTTTGTTTAGGTTTTCAATTAGTTGGCTTTGTAGTAGCTCACACAAATCATAATCCACATTTTCTTTTATCATCTGATATGTGACATAAATAGTTGTTCCAGAAACTGAGTTCTCCCTGCTGGAGTGGTAAATCTTATACCCAACTACCATCGAAGCAAACTTGACATCTAGATCAGTGATGTCATTGATAGTCATAGCTCTTCTGTCAAACTTTGCTCTGCTTGCATCAGTTATTGTTTGATTTTTCACAGCCTTAAGCATGGGTTTCCCATCAGTTGCATTTAGTCTAGTCACAATTTAGATTACATCTTTTGTGATCTTGAACGGCTTCAATAGCCACATAAACTTATTATGTATCTGACTCAATACATACCTAACCCATTTGCTTTCATCAAAAGACAGAAATTCAATAACTTGTATGAATTGTTTTCTCTCTAGGGTTTTATATTCTGGTCTCAATTGGTGACTATCATTCTTCAAATGGTTTTCAAATAAATCTAGTAGTTTCAAATTTCCAAATTCCTCTATATTGCAGTAAATGTAAGCCCTAATATCTTCAACATTTACGGAACTCCAGAAAAGGCACCTAGCGACTCAACCTCTACAGATTTGAATGGATGCTTCTTGAACTTGGGATGAGGCCTCTTAGTAACATCTACCATTAAAGGTGTAGCCATTTGCAAAAATTGATAACTCAAGATTTTGCAGAAAATAGAAAATACCTTGCTACGCAGATTAGGGTTTTGGTTGGAAATCCTTTTCTTGCTTCCAACTCTTGAGAATTCTTCGCTCTAAGCTTGTCCACTTCTTTCTTCTTGATTTCTCTTGATACAAAGTGTTTGAAATGAGGAGTGAATGATCCTTTTAAGCTTCGCATCACCTAATTTGCCTTTGTAATAAATGCCCTCACCTAGCACATCCGGTTGCTCTGTTTTGAATAGTTTTTCACGTATGCTCTACAATTTGCCATATCCATTTCTTTCTTTTGGAAAACCTTCCACATGGTTTAAAAACAATCCAAGATCTCTTTTCTTACTATGCCAAATCTAGGCACTTACTTACTGGCTGGGGGGAATTTGATTTGTAATGTCGCTCCCCTTGAGCCAAGACTTCCAACTTAATTCCTAGAGGAATTATCAGCATCAGATTGTGGTATAGATCCATTGCTGTCATTTGTAATGGTTTTCCTAACCCATATCTTGTTTGATTCATCCTGAGTCTCATTCGTATCAATTTTCTCTTTGCCTTTGTCTTGTCTTTGTTCTTCTAGTTTTATATTCACCAGACCTCTTCTTCTATTGTCTTTACTTCTGCAGAGTCTTGCAATATGACTAGATTTATTATTGTTAAAGCATACAATATTTCTTTTCTTATAAACCAGATTTTCTCTTGATCTACACTAATTAGCCATATGTCCAAACCTATTGTAAACAAAGCAATAACCATTGAAAGAATTGCTAATTCTTCTGTTATTGGGATTATTCATTGTCATACTTCTACATTCATTTGATCTATGACCATACATGTTACAATTGAAGCATTGACTAGAGAAGGATGGACCATTTTGATTTACTTTGTTTCTGCACTGAGTAGCTCTATGACCAAATTTGTTGCAATTAAAATAGTTTCCATTGAATGATGGATATCTTTGATCATTAGGCTATCTTACCAGAGGTTTTCTAGGTCTGTTTCTCCCATTCTTAGATTGAAAATTTCTCTGTCCGGATCCAGAGCTTTCACCTTTCTCATATCCAAGACCATGCTTGTCATCAACCCTTTTCTGTCCTTCAAGTAGTGCTTCAAGTTTTGCTGAACTTATTTTGAACTTCTCCTTATATTCATTTGCAATATCTAGGTCATGTCTGAGAGTGATTATTTGCCTTTCAAGTTCTTTCTCATTATCTCTGCTTTCTTGTAGATCAAACTCTAGATGGCTAGCTATTCCATCCAATTTGCAACATTCTTCAGATCTTTCTTTTAGTTTTTGTTTCAGATCTTCTTCAATTTTCTTCCTATCTTCACTTTCTTTGGTTTGCCTCATCACCCTAGATCCATTTCAATTTTCAGAATAGTGACTTCTTTTGAGAGCTTCTCACATTCCTTTGTTTTTTTCTTTCAAAGCTTCATTCAAGCCATTTCTTTAGGTAGACTGGATAGTTGCAGAAGTAGCTCCTTTTTTTTATTTTGTAGAGATTTTATTAATTTATCTTTTAACATTTCAATGATATCATCAGCATCTTTAAGTTCACCTCTCAAATTACTAATTTCTATTCTAGATTGAGTAAGTTCTTCTAGGGCTGACTGAAGATCTCTTAATGAACCCATTTAAAACTTTTTCAAGAGCTTTTTCCTTAAACTGTTAGGCTTCTCTAAGGATCCTTTCTCTAATACCAATTGGTGGATTAGGTCCAGACAACTGAGAGGGGGGGGTGAATCAGTTGTTACTTATTCAACAATTTTACTCCTTTAATAAATCTTATAAACAAGTTAATGAAATAAGTATTTCAGAATTACATAAGCAGAAACATAAATAGCACATTTGACACCAAGATTTTGATGCGGAAACTCGGTTAAGGGAAAAACCACGGTGGGGGTTAACCCACAAAATTAATACTCTGTTAAAACTACTTTACAAGTGGGAATACACATGCATTCAGGCTCACTACCTAGAGCTCACTTCTCAAAATGGAGGCTCACTATCTAAGAAAATATTACAAGAGAGTTACAGAGATTTGAACTGATTAATAGCATCTGCCTATGCATGAATTTCAGTTCAAGTTAATTATAAAAATTGATCTTACACATTTCATCTTGCTCTGCTCTTCTTATTGATCTACCTTCATTTCCTTCTTGAATTTCTACTCTTTTCCATATATACGTTATTCACATACATCCCAAAATATCCATAATCATCAGCTATATATATATCCTTATCTTCAATTGCAATCACTTACCAGTCGGCAAAAACACTTTGAACTCTTCCAGAAAGGTCTATTCGATCCATACACCAATATTTATGCATACCAAAAATAACACATGTAGATCATCATACATGTCGGCCACTAACATTCTATCTCATACATAGTTCATCAAAATACTTCTATTGGGTCCGCACAAGAATTAACATAAGTCTGCCTGTTCTTCATTAACTATTCTGTCATAATAGGACCCGGTATTTAGATGCTCATAACTTTTGATCTCATTATCACTGGAGGCTAAAAACTTGGATTTAGATTGTCCTAGTGTCTGTCTACACTCCTTCAGATCCGCAACACATAATGATTAACTGGAGAGATCCGCTGACCAAAATAATGGGCTCTGCTATATGCTCTATTTTAGGCTCCCGGACTTAGATAGATTATCATTCTGACTTTCAGTATGATCAAATACTCCACTGTGGATGTGTGGAACAATCTTAGTTTCCATCAATGACAACACCTATCAATGTTGTGCAGTGTCTCTTGACAACAACATTTTCTTGTACCTTTTCATTGTCACCCACTGCATTTCTATCTCCATTGCCTTAGCCTTTGGAGTCATGGAAATGTAATACCTACCAATTTCAACTTGAAATTTGAATCCATCTCTATGAGCTCATGCTTTCTTGTTATGCACATCCATGATTTGTCTATACAACTCCATCCAAATCAACTTATCACCTAGATACCTTGGTAGCATATACGGCTGCCCACTGAAGAAACCAACTCTTTTCTTCTCAAGCTCATTTTTAAACATACAAATGTAGTTATATAAAAATGTATCGGTTACTCTCCTGAAGTGTTTGATGCTTTCCTTCAAGGTCAAATGGGGGTAGTATTCATATATAATAATATTTCTCCTATCACCTTCTGAAATGAGACCTGGAAAGTGCTTCATGGAATCTACACCATAAACAAAATATGAAGTCATATAGAACTTCAGTGATGTAGACACCCTAGATAGTTGTTCACAGAATGAGTTGCTGATTTGTTGTCCCCACCATATCTTTTGATTACCTTTCCTGATGACATGAATGTACTAATACATCCACTCTTGAAAAGTGTTGGATGTTGGAAGACATTTTACTCTACTTAGGAGGGTTATGAGATCACTAACCTCCTTTATGAACTCACTCCAGTAAATGGTTTTAGGCCACCCTAAAATTGTACGCCTAGCAGTCTTAAGCCACCGAGTATTGATGATTTTCTTGCACTTATTTGAATGTGTATCATAGTGATCATATGCATTTTCTATTGTGAGATCAACATAGTCATCAATATCTGAACACATAAAAACTTTGTCAAAAAATTCTTCATTCAACTTTAGTATAACTTTCCCCTCTACATTTGATATGCTTCTGTTGTCCTTATCAAATTTCGCTACCATTGCCAATACAAACTCTAGATTTTGAGTAGATACTAGGAAGGTGGAGACCAAATGAATGTCATTGTTGAGGATGCATTGCATGTGTGTAGGAATGGGTTGCTGATTTACCCTCTCTAGAAATTCTGACATGTCAACATGCCCAATTTTTGTATCCTTGATATCATTTATGTTGGACTCCACAGAGGTCACTGGAAAGACACCTTGATACATGTACTTCATATTCTTCTTCTTTGGAGAAGGCTCAGACATCTGGCAGTCAACTGCAAAAAAATGAGTTTTAGAAATTTTCCCAGAGTTAGAAAAATTTCACACATTCATCTTCATGCAGTTGTGGAAAAAATCTGCACTTCCGCACTTTAAATAGCTTTAGGTGTAAAGTAGGAGAAAATCTCCACTTTTGCATTTGATAGTTCTTATGGATGTAGTTCGGATAAATTTTTTTGAACTACATTGCTTTGAGATCAAAAAACCAAAGGGGTGCACTTTGGAGAAAATTCTCTGAAGTGCACTTAGGAAAAAATAGTGTGGTGCACTTCGAAGAATTTTCTTCGAAGTACACCAAAAAATACATTCTTAGAAATTTTGGGGACTACAGGATAGAGTGTTATGCGGGGTTTATTCTCCTCACAACACTTAGATGTAACAGTGTTGTGTGGAGAATAAACTTCACACACTACTTAGGAAAGCGTTAAGTCAAATGGGTGTTATGTGGGGTTTATTATCCACACAACACTTAAGATATCAGTGTTATGTGGAGAATAAACTCTGCACAACACCTTAGTCTTAGGTAGTGCATTAGGTAATGAGTGTTCCAGGACTTATTCTCCGTACAACATCTAATACAAGGTGTTGTGTAGAGAATAAATCCCACACAACACCTTGCAATGGGTAAAATAAACAGATGATGTTGTTCAAAGTTTTATCTCTGAACAACATCAGATGTTAATATCATGTTGTCCGGAGATAAAAGTTTGAACAACATCATTTAGATGGTAAGGCCACAAGTAAAAATGAAGGCAAAAACAATACAAGGTTTAAATAGGTAGAACAAGGGTTTTGACATAAAACGACCATAAAAGAAACAAAAATGACACAAAAGAACCAAGAAACGAAAAGAAAACCTAAAATTTAAAAGATCTAGGGTTTTGTGATAAAAAATGTAGAAGAAAACAATCCTTCAAGAATTAAAAAAACACAGAGCAAAAAAGGAATGCAAAGGATGTCATACCCGGTGATTGTGAAGTCGAAATCCCAAAGGTGAAATCCAATAGCAATGGCTTGATTCATGCAAGTTAGCAAGGGAAAACAAGAGACACAACAACGAAGATGAAAAGATGAAGAAATAAAACAAAAATGAAAAGAAATAGGGGATAAAAGATTTCAAAAATCATTCATAATAATAGCCATTAATGGCCAAACATGTTGGCTCATGAGTGTAGTTGCAGAGAATTTCTCCGCAACTATATGATAGGTGTAGTTACAGAGAAATTCTCCACAACTACACTTACATGAAACAAAAAATGCATAAGTATAGATTTTCTGCACTTTTACACCTTGAGGAAAAAGACTAAATTTAAAAAGCAAACACTTATAATAACTCAAAATATGAACAATGACCCAAATTGAAAAGATTTCTCTAGAGGTCAAACCATGCCTAAGATGACCTAAATTCATCTCGAATTGCATGCTTAGAGGACGTGGGCTACGAAACAAACAAGTTTCATAGGGGTTATCCCACAAATTGAGCAAGATGAAATTTGAGGATAACACCTGGCTCTAACTAGGGAGCTTCCTTCGGTCATCCTTGGAAAGGATCAAGGGGAGAAGAATCCTAGAACTCTAAGTGCCTTCATCCAACCATTGGACTATAAAGTCAGGTGGCAAACACAATGCAAGAAAACAAGAAAGAAAAGACCACAAAACTATACAAATTGTACAAACTTATCTGTCACTTCACTGAGTGAACAACTTCAAATGTTGTCTACTATGAGGCAGCAGAAAAGGTGTTCCATCTTGATACTCCAGAGAAAAACTATTTTCACCACAGAACTGATGAATCATGAAAGGACCTCTCCACAAAGAGTCAAACTTTCCATGCATCCTTTTTGTCTCTCTTCTCCTATCCCATAATAGAACTTGATCTCCAATTTGGAAATTATGGGACTTTACTTTCTTGTCAAAGAGATTTTTCACTTGACTTGGTGCTCTGCAATGTGATCCACCACCTTCACACATTATTCTTCAAGTTCAGCAAGAAACATAAAATGCTAGTCAATGGAACTATCAAAAGTTCCATCCTCAATTGCCTTAGCCAACTTTAGAGTGGGCAACTCCAAGGTGGTGGGTATTTCAGCATTCAAGCCATATAGAAGCTGAAATGGAGACATGCCAATTGCCCATTTGGGGGTGATATGATCTACCCACAACGTATCATACAATGCCTTGTGCTAGGTTCTCTGATTTTCGTCAACTAACTTCTTGATTATGGTAACCAAATTCGTATTGCTTGATTTAGCTTGACCTTTTCCTTGGGGGTAATAATCTGTTGGGTGAATATTTTGTCGTCAACTCACTGATGGAAAAATGGTTATATCAACCACAGTGTGATGAGATAAATCTCTCCTCTCAACAAGGGGAGGTTCCCTTCTTACTGTTTATTGAAACAAAACAAAACTGTACTTATTTACACTAGCTCTAACCATGTAGGGGGTGTGTTACATTCATCCTTTTCTCTTCTTTCAAAAAGATGTTTACAATGTTTCACGGTAATATTCAATAATGCTTCTACAATTCTAATATTAACCTAAATAGTAATCACCAATATTCTTGTAAGTTGAAGCACAAAGTCTTTCAACTCACTTCACAAAAAAATATTCACGAACCAAGTGAATAATCTCAAGTACAAAGTCTTCAAATTATCCCTAGAAAGATTTTAAAAGTAACCATATTACCAGTTGGAACACCAAGTATGTCAACTAACAATACCACTGATACACGCGAATGTGATTGAAAATCACAGCACAAAGTCTACAAATTCTCCACACGATTCATATACAAAGTGAACAACTACAAGCTCAAAGTTTTTATAATCCTCCACTGAAAAACGCTTTCAACACGCACAGATTCAAGGAAATAATATAACACAAAGTTTATATAACTTATCTTGAATGTCTTCCGATCGTGACACCACTTCTTTATTGATTGGAATCGATCATACAATTTGAACTCAAAGTCTCAAAGTTGAGTCTCAATTTAAGCAGTACTTCGTTGCATAAGATTAAAGATAGAAATTACAATAGAGGCCCTCTTTATTTATAGGGAGGAGCCTAGAGCAAAAATAGGAAATCTACAACTACTTTGACTTATTCAACAAAAGAGTCCTATTTGACTTAGGAATTCCTTTGTTCCACATGTAATTACATTTTGGAAAAATACATATGGATATGTCTGGAACTAATTACAAATTACATATGCAAAAACTATGAAAAATAAACTAAGGCATGATCACTTTCATCAACTCTCATTCCCATCCTTCTTCAAAAAATCCTCAAACATTGTCAACACTATTTGCATCTCAAGGTTATCTAGTCCAAAAGTGTTCTTGGAAATGACATGAGTCCTTGCTACTGAATCTTTCATGGAGGTAGTAGCCTTCTCATGTTTATCCAAAACTACCTTGAGAATGTCCAAGGTCAACTGTATATTCGACAACTTATCTATAGAAGCCACTGAGAAAGCTTGATCTTTGAACTCCTTTGGGTCATGTTATTGAATGCCTGTATCATTTCATCTGTGGAAAGAAAATTTTGTTCTCTTTGACTGGAAATTATAGTAGCGAGGGAGAACTGAGCAGCTGCATGGGCTTTGAGGGGCTAAAGTGAGATGAAAGTGAGAAATGGACTGAAAGTGGGCAATGGTTAACAAATGCAAAAAATTCCCCAGAGTTAGAGAATTTTTGGAGGATAATGCACGGGCAGCAAAAATCACCACCCCTACATGTAAAGGGAATTGCATTTGTGCATGGGCAACAAAAATTGCCAACCTTACATGTTACAAAGGGACCAACATGCACAAGCAGCAAAAATCCCCGCCACTGCATGTAACAAAGAGACTAACATGCATGGGCAGAAAAAATCCCTGCCACTGCATGTAAATATGCACGGGCGGCAAAAATCCCTACCACTGCATGTAAATATGCACAGGTGGCAAAAATCCCTGCCACTGCATGTACAAATAATTTACTAACTCCCAAAAAGTGAAATTTCCAATTTAGACTTGTTTTGCAAAATATAAGAAACCCATGCACGGGTGGAAAAAATTGCCACCCTTGCATGTGACAAAGGACCAACATGCACAGGCAGAAAAAATCACCGCCCTTGCATGTTACAAAGGGATCAACATGCATGGGAGGCAAAAATCCCTGCCACTGCATGTAAATATACATAGGCAGAAAAAATCCCTGCCACTACATGTAACAAAGACACTAACATGCATGGGCGGCAAAAATCCCCGCCACTGCATGTAAATATGCACAGGCAGAAAAAGTCTCTGCCACTGCATGTAAATATGCACGGGCGGCAAAAATCGCTACCACTGCATATACAAAAAAATTACTAACTCCTAAAAAGTGAAATATGTAATTAGACTTGTTTTACAAAATTCAAAAAACTGACACAAGTTGACGCTCGAAAGTACATTCCCATGCTAGGAGACCATGTACAAGGGTAAATGCGATTCACCTCATTTTACGTGTTCAGGGTTGTAGGCTACAAAATAGACAAGTTTCATAGGGGTCATCCTACAAATTGAGTGCAACTAAATTTGAGGATAACAGTTGGCTTTGACTGGGGAGCTTCCTTTGATCATCCTTTGAAATGATCGAAGGGAGAAGAACTCCAGTCTCTAAGTGCCTTCATCCATCCATTGGGCTATAGAGTCAGGAGACACAACAAAAAGACAAAAGAAAAAGACTCAAAACTATAAAAATATTTACAAACTTATCTGTTGCTTCACTGTGATAAAAGCTTCAGATGTTGTCCACTGTAGGGCAACAGAAAAGTTGTTCCATCCTTCTTTTTGTTTATTTTACTATTGAAAGAGTAACATTTCCCATTATTTGCCATATGGGATCTTCTTCTACATCTAGAATGAATTGCCCCACTTTTGCTGATGAATTTAGTTCTAATTGTCATCACCATTTGACAAAGCGATCATGCTTATCAAAAAGCTTCTCTGGAGAAACTAATCCTTTGGAAATCCTATTTCCTTTCATCTACAAAATCTCTTCACTTGAAGAGGATGATTCATCTATGTCTTGACCCTCATTTGAAGCATTATCTAATGACTTAGGATCTTCATTAGTGGCCAAGGAATAAGTACCCATTCTATAAGACTCAAAAAGAATCTGAGCTTTTGAACCCTCAGATTTTGTCACTATGTACTTGGCCTCCCTTTCAGGATGAAGTTTCTGCATAATACCCTTAACAGGTATTCTTACCTCCGACACTTGAATCCTTGTCTCCTCAACTTGATCTATGATATCATAAAGTTTATATGGACTAGCTACAAGAGACGGAGAACTCTCATCTTGAGGTTTTACATTGGGGGTACTGGCCTTAGGAATAGAGGATGAAGTAAGAGTATCTGATGTACTTACTTGTTTGTCACCAACCACATCTTTATGATTTGATTGATTATGTGACCATGTGAGAACAACATAGGATTCACCAAAAGTAACTTCTTCTTGCCCCATCTCATCTTCCAAGTTTAGGAACCCAATGGTAGAGTCGCCAGCTAATTGCTCTTCAACTTCTGTGAAAAGATTAGCATCATCTTCTCCTTGATCATATTCTAATTGAAGAAGATTGTCTTGCTCCGATTCATAATAGAAGACTGCTACATTCATAGGTGGTGCTTCCAAAGCAAGTATTCCTCGTTGTCGAGGAAACCTATTTTGATTCTGATCCATTGAAGCATTGCCTTGGTAATTTGGAGCATTTGGCAATGTCTTCCTCAGAATGTCCTTGTAGAGGGGAATGGAAAAACTCTGCGACAACTATTTTTTCAGAGCTAACAACTCATTGGCCAACTCTTGCACCATAGGATCCGTGGTGCTGATAGAAGGTAAAACCAAAGGGGACTACCCACTAAGCCTAATAGAATCCTTCTTCAACTTTCCCGCCAAGATCAAATCATCCTCCACTTCAACTGCCAAACTTTGAGCAATTGCAAGATCAGTTGGCGCTACTCTTCGTAAAAGAAAACTTACTTCTGGCAACTGTGAATTGATGAAGAAGCATTTTAGGTTCTTAATTGTAGGTTGAGAAACAGTTGGGATTCTGTTATTTAGATTATTGAACTTTGCCACAAACTCACGCATGGGCTCATGCGGTTCCTTTTTCATTTGAGTAAGTTGGGTGAACAAGGCATAAGCATCTTCTGCTGGCTTGAATCTCACTTCGAAATAGGTTTGAAGTGTATTCCATCTAGTGATAACTCCAGGTGCAAGGTGATAGAACCAATCAGCTACAACACCTTGGAGTGTTTCTACAAATAGTCTCACAGAAACATCTTCATATTCAACTCTGAGAACACCGCATGCAATGTAGAATGTTGCAATGTGCTCATCTGGATGTTGTTTACCATCCCCGTAGAACTTAGGAAAGTTCTTACATGAACCCCGAGGTAGTTCATGTAGAGGTTGAGTCAAAGTTAAAGGACCAAAAGCATTTCCCCATGGACCTGGGGCAGCCATACTCCTTGATAAAACTTTAGAGAAGATATAACAAAAATATATTACAAAAGATGAGACCGATATGCTTCAACCAAAGGCGAGAGGCTTTTGATTGCGCATTCGATCCCCAGTAGAGTCGCCAAAAACTATTGAGTGAATATTTTTTCATCAATTCACTGACGGCAAAATGGTTATATCAACCACAGTGTGATGAGATAAATCTTTCCTCTCAACAAGGGGAGGTTCCCTTCTTACTGTTTATTGAAACAAAACTAAACTACTTATTTACACTAGCTCTAACCATGTAGGGGTGTGTTACATTCATCCTTTTCTCTTCTTTCAGAAAAGATGTTTACAATGTTTCATGGTAATATTTAATAATGCTTCTACAATTCTAATATTAACCTAAACAGTAATCACCAATATTCTTGTAAGTTGAAGCACAAAGTCTTTCAACTCACTTCACAAAAAAGATTCACGAACCAAGTGAATAATCTCAAGCACAAAGTCTTAAAATTATCCCTAGAAAGATTTTAAAAGTAACCGTATCACTAGTTGGAGAACAAAGTCTGTCAACTAACAATACCACTGATACACATGAATGTGATTGAAAATCATAGCACAAAGTCTACAAATTCTCAACACGATTCATATACAAAGTGAACAAGTACAAGCTCAAAATCTTTATAATCCTCCACTGAGAAACACTTTCAACACACATAGATTCAAGGAAATAATATAACACAAAGTTTATATAACTTATCTTGAATGTCCTCCAATCGTGACAACCAAACACCACTTCTTTATTGATTGGAATTGATCATACAATTTGAACTCAAAGTCTCAAAGTTTAGTCTCAATTTAGGCAGCACTTCATTGCATAAGATTAAAGATAGAAATTACAATAGAGACCCTCTTTATTTATAGGGAGGAGCCTAGAGCAAAAATAGGAAATCTACAACTACTTTGACTTATTCAACAAAAGAGTCTTATTTGACTTAGGACTTCCTTTGTTCCACATGTAATTACATTTTGAAAAAATACATATGGATATGTCCGGAACTAATTACAAATTACATATGCAAAAACTATGAAAAATAAACTAAGGCATGATCACTTTCATCAACTCTCATTCCCATCCTTCAAAAAATCCTCAAACATTGTCAACACTGTTTGCATCTCAAGGTTATCCGGTCTAGAAGTGTTCTTGGAAATGACATGAGTCCTTGCTACTAAATCTTTCACGGAGGTAGTAGGCTTCTCATGTTTATCCAAAACTACCTAGAGAATATCCAAGGTCAACTATATATTCGACAACTTAATTATAGAAGCCACTGAGAAAGCTTGATCTTCAAACTCCTTTGGGTCATGTTATTGAATGCCTGTATCATTTCATCTATGGAAAGAAACTTTTGGTCTATTTGACTGGAAATTACAATAGCGAGGGAGAACTAAGCAGCTGCATGGACTTTGAGGGGCTAAAGTACGATGAAAGCGAGAAATGGACCAAAAGCGGGCAATGGTTAACAAATGCAAAAAATTCCCCAGAGTTAGAGAATTTTTTGAGGATAATGCAGGGGCAGCAAAAATCACCACCCCTACATGTAAAGGGAATTGCATTTGTACATGGGCAGCAAAAATTGCCACCCTTGCATGTTACAAAGGGACCAACATGCATGGGTAGCAAAATCCCTGCCACTATATGTAAATATGCACGGGTGGAAAAAATCCACACCACTGCATGTAACAAAGAGACTAACTGGTGCAGGAGCACCTACCTGACAGCTGGCCTCCATGAGGCAGTTAGTTTGTTTTGAGTCTTGTTAATGTTTCCAAGAAGGTCTTATAAGACCAATGCATGTAATAAGGTCATGTTGACCATACTTTACTATTTTTAGCTAGTTTGTTAAGACAGCTGTTATGCTGTAGGTCTGGTTGGATCTCCCAGCCGCCTGGAGAGATTTCCCAGCCGCTTGGAGTCGGGTCAGTAGTACTCGCAGGAAATCCTATTTATGCATGAGGATTGGTTGGTTTTAGACATAGATGTTGAGAAGCTAGGTTGGAGAGAGTGAGACAGAGTACTGTATTGTATCTTTTGAAATCAATAAAGATCCTGTTTGTGTTCATTTTCTGTTTGATCTCCATTGTGAAATCGATTTGCTATTTTGGTGGTTACATGGATTCGCTGATCCATTCCACCGGTTGATTCGTCGAATCGGTGGAATGGCTATGTACAGTAGTTTAGGGTTTAGTCTGCATTTTGTGTTTATTGGCATGCAAGTGTGCAGGATCATCGTCGAAAGGTGTTGAGAACCCTAGCATGGGTATGTGCTAGGTCGTGCTGGTAGTTAGAGTCTGGAAGATCACCCTGAAAGCAGATCGGGTCATCCCAGGAGGTTCGACAGATCGAAAATTCGCTAAGGTTGGAAAATCCGTCACAACGGCATCATCAGGATATTTCTGGGTATATCCTGCAGTTACTTCGGGCGTCATCCGAGTAAGTGGAGATGAGCATGATGCAGTCGATTGCATAAAGTGAATGTGCATTGGGGTGATCATCATCAGGTGTTGCCGAGGAGGAGCGTATCGGCATAAGGTAGAAGATCGGGTTGACAATTCCTTCGCGGGCCGATAATGTTAAGTTTGGCTGACAGCAGGATATTGAAGGAACTGCATGTGACGTCATCGTCATCAGGATAATCATCATCAGGATATGGGGCAGCAGGATATTGAAGGAGCTGCATGTGACGTCATCGTCATCAGGATAATCGTCATCAGGATATCGGGGTGACGTAAGCATCGAAAGAAAGGTGCATGAGGTTGTCATCATCAGGATATATGAGAGGAACCGGATGTTTTATATCCTGCTGATGAACATGATGTTGAACATCATGATGATGAAGATAGAGGTTGGCGGTAAGATGAACAGTGAACATCGGGAGGATGTTTGCGCTCGCCGAATATGATGATGCTGCCGATAGCTGGATATGATGATGCTGCTGACAGGTGAAGGGTCGAAGGTTTGTCTACAGGAGGATATCGGTCGGCAAAGAAAATATGATGATGCTGACAGTGTTAAGGAAAATATGATGATGATGAAGGGTTACGAACATACATGCTGTATGTCAAGGTTTTAGTGTGGATGCCTCTGCATCATAGTGGTATCAGAGCTCAGCAAAAGGTCTGGGCTGTTGTGTGTTGATTCTGTCACCGAAAGGGCAGAGGTAGAGTTGATTCTGTCACTGAAAGGACAGAGGTAGAGGAGTGAGAGGTTGACAAAATGCCTCCGAAAGGTAGTGGTAGTGCAAGGGAATTGCAGGAGATGAAGGAAAAACATGCCAGAGAGATGAGGAAGATGAAGGAGCTTGCTGAAGCACTTCAAGCCAGGCTTGTAGCCCTGGAAAAGAACAAAAAGAGGGAAGTGGAAGACAGTGAGTCTGAAGAAGATGAAGATGCTGTTGAAGAGTATGAAGAGGTAGCTGAAGATCTGGATGCTGAAGACCAGAGATTTGCAAAACTGTTAAAGGCAGTGCAGAGTGATAAACCTAAGGTAAAGGTTGATGTTTCCAAGTATAATGGAAGTTTGAATGAAGATGAGTTGCTGGATTGGATTGCTGCACTTGATAATCACTTTGAATGTGAAGATGTTGCTGAGGATCAGAGGGTAAAGATTGCAAAGACCAAGTTAGGAGGTCATGCTTTGGTATGGTGGGATTATGTACAATCCGAGAGAAGGAAACAAGGGAAGTCAAAGATCACTTCATGGGATAAGATGGTAGCAAGGATCAAAGGTAAATTCTT
This sequence comes from Cunninghamia lanceolata, assembly GCA_027924645.1. Classification (NCBI taxonomy): domain Eukaryota; kingdom Viridiplantae; phylum Streptophyta; class Pinopsida; order Cupressales; family Cupressaceae; genus Cunninghamia; species Cunninghamia lanceolata. The sequence continues at coordinate 458,903 of BSBN01001040.1, read as the reverse complement.
GCCTAAGGATTATGAAATTCAGATGTTTAAGAAGCTGCAATTTTTAAGGCAGAAGGAAATAGATGTGAAGGCATATACTGAGGAGTTTTATAAGTTGAGTATGAGATCTGGTCATCATGAGAATGAGGTAGAAAAGGTGGCTAGGTACTTGGCTGGTTTGAGATTGAACATACAGGATGAGTTAGTTTTAGCTAACCCTAAGAATGTGGAGGATTGTTACCAAATGGCAATCAGGATTGAAGAAAAGATGAATAGAGGACAAGATAAGTCCATGAGAGGAAGAGGCAGCAATATGAGGGGAAGAGGATTAGCCCCTACAACAAGGCAAACCAATGAGGGTCAAGAAGACACTGGTAAAGGACAGGGACAGTCTGATTTCAGAGGTGGATGGAAAGGTAATAGAGGCAGATTTGGAGGTGGTAGAGGTTCTACTACATTTTCAGGAAAGTGTTACACCTGTGGTGAGTTTGGTCATCCATTTTTCAAATGTCCAGAAAGCAAAGGTTCATCATCCAGAAATGATAGAACGAATGACAAGAAAGTACAACTTGTGCAAGAAGAGAAAGTAGAGCAAACAGATAGAGTTCCTGAAAGTTATGGATATCCTGAGGAGGGAGAAGCATTGATGCTAAGGAGAATTAGTTTGCAGACATCAAAGGATATGATGCAAAGGAGAGCTCTTTTCAAGACTACATGCAAGAGCAAAGGTAAAGTATGTAAGGTTGTCATTGATACTGGTTCAACAGACAACATGGTATCTCAGGAAATGGTGGATAAACTAAATTTGGAAAGGATTCCACACCAACACCCTTACAAAGCATCTTGGGTGAGTGATAGTCAATCACTTTTTGTCTATGAACAGGCATATGTGGATTTTTAGATTGGAGCATATCATGATAGAGTTTTGTGTGACATTTTGCCCATGGAATGTTGTCACCTATTGTTGGGTAGACCATGGCAATTTGATAGAAGGGTACTGTATGATGGGTATGCTAATACCTACACCATCAAGAAAGATGGGAAGACTATTAGGTTGATGCCATTGCAGGAAGATGCTGCAGCACAGGGGGCAGCCAAAATCATTTTAGTGGGAAAGAAGGAATTTGTGCAGATGCCTATAGGAGCAGGCATAAAGGCAGTTGAGGACACTGCAGGGAAAGAAGTTGTTAAGGACAACAGGTTGAAGAAAGTTTCAGTTTTGACTGACAGAGGTCAGCAGCAGGTGCAGAAACAGGTTTGCAAACAGCAACCAGTTGAGAGGAATGACAAGGATGTTGTCATAGTTGGGACTATTGTTTGTCCTATAAAGGTTGAAAGGAAGATAGAGTTGAACATTACAGAAGTTCCAGAGACAGTTCAGACAGAGGTTCTGGTCAGACAACCTGACAAACACAAGGTATGTGAGAGAAGGGCCTACATTGATAGGCATGAGGATTTACTTGCAAGAAAGCAAGTTACAGTTCAGAAGTCTTGGAGCAGCCAAGAGCCAGCAGAGGACAAAGCTGGAACAGGTCAAGACACTGCAAAGGCAAAGTGTAAAGGTGGAGGACTTCCACAACCAAACTCATGGGACATGAGTTCTTTTCTGTTGGGGAGTATGGTGCAGGAGCACCTACCTGACAGCTGGCCTCCATGAGGCAGTTAGTTTGTTTTGAGTCTTGTTAATGTTTCCAAGAAGGTCTTATAAGACCAATGCATGTAATAAGGTCATGTTGACCATACTTTACTATTTTTAGCTAGTTTGTTAAGACAGCTGTTATGCTGTAGGTTTGGTTGGATCTCCCAGCCACCTGGAGAGATTTCCTAGCCGCTTGGAGTCGGGTCAGTAGTACTCGCAGGAAATCCTATTTATGCATGAGGATCGGTTGGTTTTAGACATAGATGTTGAGAAGCTAGGTTGGAGAGAGTGAGACAGAGTACTGTATTGTATCTTTTGAAATCAATAAAGATCCTGTTTGTGTTCATTTTCTGTTTGATCTCCATTGTGAAATTGATTTGCTGTTTTGGTGGTTACATGGATTCGCTGATCCATTCCACCGGTTGATTCATCGAATCGGTGGAATGGCTATGTACAGTAGTTTAGGGTTTAGTCTGCATTTTGTGTTTGTTGGCATGCAGGTGTGCAGGATCGTCGTCGAAAGGTGTTGAGAACCCTAGCATGGGTATGTGCTAGGTCGTGCTGGTAGTTAGAGTCTGGAAGATCACCCTGAAAGCAGATCGGGTCATCCCAGGAGGTTCGGCGGATCAAAAATTCGCTAAGGTTGGAAAATCCGTCACAACGGCATCATCAGGATATTTCTGGGTATATCCTGCAGTTACTTCGGGCGTCATCCGAGTAAGTGGAGATGAGCATGATGCAGTCGATTGCATAAAGTGAATGTGCATTGGGGTGATCATCATCAGGTGTTGCCGAGGAGGAGCGTATCGGCATAAGGTAGAAGATCGGGTTGACAATTCCTTCGCGGGCCGATAATGTTAAGTTTGGCCGATAGCAGGATATTGAAGGAACTGCATGTGACGCCATCGTCATCAGGATAATCGTCATCAGGATATGGGGCAGCAGGATATTGAAGGAGCTGCATGTGACGTCATCGTCATCAGGATATCAGGGTGACGTAAGCATCAAAAGAAAGGTGCATGAGGTTGTCATCATCAGGATATATGAGAGGAACCGGATGTTTTATATCCTGCTGATGAACATGATGTTGAACATCATGATGATGAAGATAGAGGTTGGCGGTAAGATGAACAGTGAACATCAGGAGGATGTTTGCGCTTGCCGAATATGATGATGCTGCCGATAGCCAGATATGATGATGCTGCTGACAGGCGAAGGGTCGAAGGTTTGTCTGCAGGAGGATATCGGTCGGCAGAGAAAATATGATGATACTGACAGTGTTAAGGAAAATATGATGATGATGAAGGGTTGCGGACATACATGCTGTATGTCAAGGTTTTAGTGTGGATGCCTCTGCATCACTAACATGCATGGGTGGCAAAAATCCCCGTAACTGCATGTAAATATGCACAGGTAGCAAAAATCCTCACCATTGCATGTAAATATGCACGGGCGGCAAAAATCCCTGCCACTGCATGTAACAAAGAGACTAACATGCACAGGTGGTAAAAATCCCTGCCACTGCATGTAAATATGCATAGGCGGCAAAAATCCCCGCCACTTCATGTACAAAATATTTACTAACTCCCAAAAAGTGAAATTTGCAATTTAGACTTGTTTTGTAAAATTCAAGAAACCCATGCACAGGTGGCAAAAATTGTCGCCCTTGCATGTGACAAAGGACCAACATGCACGGGTGGAAAAAATCACCGCCCTTGCATGTTACAAAGGGATCAACATGCACGGGTGGCAAAAATCCCCGCCACTATATGTAAATATGCACGGGCGGTAAAAATCCCCGCCACTGCATGTAACAAAGAGACTAACATACACAGGTGGCAAAAATCCTCGCCACTACATGTAAATATGCATAGGCAGTAAAAATCCCCGCCACTACATGTAAATATGTGCAGGTGGAAAAAATCCCCACCACTGCATGTAAATATGCATAGGCAGCAAAAATCCCCGCCACTGCATATACAAAAAACTTACTAACTCCCAAAAAGTGAAATTTGTAATTAGACTTGTTTTGGAAAATTCAAAAAACTGACACAAGTTGACACTTGAAAGTACATTCCCAAGCTAGGAGACCATGCACAAGGGCAAACGCGATTCACCTCATTTTGCGTGTTTAGGGTTGTAGGCTACAAAATAGACAAGTTTCATAGGGCTCATCCTATAAATTGAACGCAGCTAAATTTGAGGATAACATAATTAGAAGAATGAGCAAGAATGATTCCATACTCAAAACAAAATTCTATTATCTTAAGAGATGAAAAAAAAGTAGCATTATTTGCTACTATCTTGTTAGGCACCCCAAACTTTGAGATAATATTTTCTTTGAGAAACTTGCAAACCACTTTTGAAGTAGCATGCTTCACAAGAATGGATTCCACCCACTTGATGAAATAATCAATAGTTGTGAGAATATAACTATGTCCTGCACTTGATTGTGTATTCACTGCTTTGATGAATTCAATACCCCATTTTTGAAAGGGTTCCTCAATCACTACCAACTTGAGAGGTAGAGTAGCCAACTTGGGTTTCCCCACAAACTGCTGACATAATTCACACTTATGCACCCAGCTGTATGCATCCTGAAAAAGTGTGGGCCAGTAGTGCCTTCCTATCAAATTTTGGTCAGTTGTAACTAGAGATGGAAAATGTCCTCCACATGCTAAGTTGTGAAAAGATTCCAACAACTTACCTTGTTGTGCTTTGTCAACACATCACAAAAAAATCCCATGAACGCTCCTTTTGTACAAGCCATTGTCCCATAGAACAAAGTTTGCAGCCTTGAGTTTGACTGTCATTTGCTCCTTATATGACAAATGCTCAAGACACTCTCCATATGTGAGGAAGTACATGCATTGTTTGAATACCATTCGTCCGTTGTACTCACAAACATGATTGTGGGAAGTACCTTGATATTCTCTTCCTCATCATTAGATATCTCTTCTAGTATGCTGTTAGTAATCAAATTACACAAACCTTTCCCACAAACTAACTTGGTTGGCCTAATCTCCATGTCGTACACTTGGATCTTAGCAATCGAATTACCTCTTTTACTCTTAAATTATTCCTAGGTCAAGATGGACTTGACCATTAAATCAGGCACCAATGCAATAGTATGAGAGTTAAGAATATAATACCTGAAATGCTTAACTGTTTTTACCACAGCATAAGCATGTTTCTCCATTGGTGAGTATTTAAGCTCATGAGTCTTCAAAAGACAACTCATGAAGGCTATTGGAGACTCAATCCCTTCCTTGTTATGTTGTACCAGGATGGCGGATAGGGTATGCTTGGAAGCATAGTTGTACATGATAAAATCTTTAGTATAGTCTAGATAGACTAAGACCGGCGCATGCACAATTGCCTCTTTTATATCATTGAAAGCATCTTTTCCTTCTACACTCCAACGGAAAGTGGATTTTCCCTTCATCATATCCATGATATGACGAGTCTTCTTTGAAAAATCTAGAACAAATCTTTGCAGAAAATTTACCTTCCCAAAGATGGAATGTACTTTTGTCTTACTTGAAGGCAAGGTAAGACTTTGGATGGATTTGACCCGTCCAGGATCAATCTTGGTACCTTAGACACAATGTGCCCAAGAAGCTTACGTTCTATAACCCCAAAGATGGATTTCTTGGGATTGAGTGAAATACCATGCTGGCGGCACCTTTCTAGCACTTGCTGCAAATGATGACAATGATCTTGATGATTCTTGGAAAAGATAGTCAAATCATCTAGGTAAACTACAATGAACTTACCCATCTCATCATCAAAAGCTAGGTCTATCGCCCTTTGAAAAGTGGCACTGGCATTGATCAGTCCAAAAGGCATTTTGTGATATGCAAAAGTACCCCATGGAGTGGTGAAGGCATTATTGTGTTGATCTTCTTCACTTACTTCCACTTGATTGTATCCCAAGAAACCATCTAACATAGACAACATTTTTGAACCTGTCACTATTTGTAGAACTTGATCCATTACCAGCAAAGGGTAATTATCTTTCAATGACGACTGATTTAGATTATGGAAATCCACATAAATATGAATTTCTTCATTCTTCTCTCTTACTGGAATAGTATTAGCTATCCATGTGCAATGATGGATAGGAAAGATAATTCTAGCATTTAGCATTTTTTGAATCTCAACAAGAATGGTACTTGAGATTTTCAGGTTGTATTGCCTTTGCTTTTACTTGTGTGGCAAGGAGCCTGACTTGAGAGGAATATCATGTTGAACTTCTTTCATATGAATAAGCTAGCACATCAATGTACTGTCGTAAAAGTGTCACAAAATTTTTATTTTCCTCCAACGTGCAACATTTCCCAATATTGACCATTTTGGGATCACCTTTTGTACCTAGATTAATTTGTTCAACCTCTGTTGATGAATCTGATCCAAACTGTTGTTATTGTTTGATATAGCGATCATGCTTATCAAAAAAATTCTAGAGAGACTAATCCCAGACACAATTGTGGTAATACCTCAATCTTTCGTTCTTTGTCTGGTATAGATTTCTTACCTGACAAACAATTAGCTCGACATCACCTTATGCATGAAGATTCTTTATTCCTTTCTTGTGTGCGATATCCATTCCTAATAGCAAAGCTTCATACTTAGCGGTGTTGTTAGTATTGTCAAACTGCAACTTGAAAGAAAAGGGAAATATATTTATTTCTGGGGATATGAGAACTATCCCTGCTCCAGATCTGATGGAAGAACAACTACCATCAAATTCCAAAGTACATACATCATTCAAATTTCCTACCTTGGTAGTTTTGAAATTTGGAACCTCTTCGCTTGAAGAGGATGAAATCGGTTACATGACCTTCACTTGAATCATCATCTGATGACTCTGAAACCTCATCGATATCAAGAAATAAGTACCCATACTAGAAGACTCAAAAAGAATCTGAGCTTTTGGATCTTCAAATTTTGTCATAGTATACTTAGCCTCTCTTTTTGGAAGAAGCTTCTACATAACACCTTTGACAGGTATCCTAGCTTCTAACTAATCCATGTTGATCTCACCACCAACATCCTTGAAAAATTCTGCCCCAACAATATGTCATATGAAGCTGGGACATCAGCTACCAAAACCGTCATCTTGATCCTCTTCTCAAGAAAAGCAACAAATGCAAACTGAGCATCTTTGATTTTCCCTATGAGGGGCACTTGCTTGGTTTCCATAGAGAAAAATGACCAAAAGTCTTTGTCAAAGTTAATCCCAAAGCATTAGCTACTTTGGCAGGCATCACATTATCAGAGGCACCCGAATCAATGACACAGTTACTCAGTTTATGACCATTGACAAGTAAGAAAATATAGAAAGACTCTATTTTTATAGGGGTATATGAAGGAGTTGCAATGAGGTTGCTTTGCTTAGGCCTTGGTTTAGGAGAAACGGGTAGATTTTTGGGAGAGTCTTGACCACGATGGGTTCCTTTATTTTTGACAAACTTGGCCAATCTCTCAAATTATTTAGGGTTAGCTTGGAGATACTCAACCTCAAACATTTGGATTTTAGTCTTCTTAGCATGATCAATAATATCAAAAGCTTGGTAAGGATTCACTAAGGAAGACAAGGGACTTTCATTTTGGGGTTTTGGATTTATTGCACTGGGTCTAGATGAAGAAGAAGAAATAGGAGGGTTTGGTGTACTTGTTTATTTCCCACTATGTCTTTTGGTTGAACTAGTAAAGGGGTCCCCCTTTTAGAAATTGTGATAATTGGACCCAAGTCATCCTTTAACTTTGTTCTATCAACTTCTCATTAATGGTTCAACTAATTTTGTGAGCGAGTGAAAACAACATAAGACTCATCGTAATCATTCTCATCTTGTTTAGCCTCTTCTTTGTAATTTAGAAACCTGATGTTAGAGTCACCAGCTATCTCTTCTTCATCTTCTATGAAGAGATTAGCATCATCTTCAGGGGCACATTCTAATTGTGGAAGATTATCCTGTTTAGATTCATAAAAACTCACTGCTGCATTTGTTGGTGGTGCCTCCAACGTGAGCCTTCCTTGTGGTGGGGGAAGTCTATTCTAGTTTTGATTCCTTGCAACATTGTTTGGATAATTAGAAGCATTTGGGTAGGTTCTCCTCGGAATGTCCTTGTAGGAAGGAATAGACAAACTTTGAGACATCTGCTTCTTGAGAGCCAATAATTCATTGGCTAGCTTCTGCACCATAGGATCCATGGTGCTAGTAGAAGGTGAGGTCAAAGAGGGTTGTCCTCTAGACCTATTTGAATCTTTCCTTAATTTCCCAGCAAGGATTAAATCATCCTCTATTTCGGTAGCCAGACTTTGAGCAGCTACAAGATCAGCTGGGGCTGCCCTTTGTAGAAGAAAATTCACCTCTGGCAATTGAGTGTTAATAAAGAAACACTTCAAGTTTTTAGTTGTGGGTTCAACAACAATTGGAATTTTGTTTTTCAACTTATTAAAATTGGCCACGAACTCATGCATGGGCTCATGTGGTTCCTCTTTTATTTGAGTAAGCTGAGCCAAGAAAGCATGACCATCCTCTGTTGGTTTGAATCTCTCTTCAAAGTTGTCTCGAAGTGCATCCCAACTAGTGATACTTCCTGCTGAGAGGTAATAAAAACAATCAGCAGCCACTCCTTTGAGCGTTTCTACAAACAACCTCACAGACACATCTTCATGCTCTACTCCAAGAACATCGAATACAATGTAAAATGAGGCAATGTGCTCATATGGGTGTTGTTTTCCATCTTCGTAGAACTTGGGAAAGTTCTTATATGAACCTTGATGAAGATTCGATGGCGGTGCCTAATTTAATGGCCCAAAAGTATTTCCCATGGACCCTGAGAAGCCATTCTACCAGGGTTGAAAGGTGGAATAGCAAACCTTTGAAGTTGTGTGATAGGTAGGACTCTATGAGCACTTGAGGCTTCATGTGGTATAGGAGACCTCGCATTTGTGGGAGGAAAACGCCTTGTACATTGAAGAGGTGTCCTTGATCGTGTAGGCAAAAAATCAAAGTTATGTTTTTGCAACAACTCAAAAGAAGGATCTATGAGTCCTAGGGCCCTTCTACCACGTGTATAAATTTGTTCTGCCAGATTGTAAACTTGATAGAAAAATAGATCAGAAACAACAACAAAATAATTACATACAATGAGGTATTGGTGTACTTCAACCAAATGTGTGAGTCTCTTAGTTGCATGTTCAGTAATCCCTAGTAGAGTCACCAAAAACTGTTGGGTAGATATTTTGTTATCAACTAACTGATGACAAAATGGTTATATCAACCACAATATGATGAGATAAATCTCTCCTCTCAGAAAGGGGAGGTTCCCTTCTTATTGCTAACTAAAATCAACCAATAATTAACTAGACTTATTTACACTAAAAACTATCCATGGGGTGTTTCCATATCATCTTATTCCCTTATTTTAGAATAGATGTTTACAACTCACAACAACAATCCCGCGAAGCTTATAACATGTAATGAACTACAAACTACTAACTAGAGCAATAATGGCCAATATCCAATTAAGCTACACAAAAATAACTGAAACGATACCAACAAGTGTTAAAACCAAGAAACCCACAAAAGCACAAAGTCTTTTGTTGCTTCTTACACCAATTGGAAATGAAGAAATATGGAATAAGGTGCAGCCCAAAGTCTTCACTGTATACCACGATAAGGTCAAGCAATCATAGACAATAACTCACAGCCCAAAGTCTTCAAGTTACTTTCCAATCACAAACATAAACACAATTCCAAAGATGATATCACAACTCAAAGTCTACAAAATCAAATTTGGAGCACCTTCTAAGATATTTGAATACACGCTACGATTCAATCATGTACACAAGATAATGTAATAGAATATACGTAATAACAATTCTAACACATCACAAACTTGATCCAAGACAAAGATTGGATGCCAACTTGCTTTCTTTGTATTGATTGAAAAATGATTTACAATATGAACTTAAAGTTTCAAATTTCTCTTCAAAATGGCAGCACTTCACTTCAATAGATAAAAGATAATATTTACAAAAGAGCCCCTCTTTATTTATAGGGAGAGGCTACAAGCAAAAATAGGGAATTTGCAACTAATTTGACTTATTCAAAAATAGAGTTCGATTTGACTTGGGACTCTATACTTCAACTACATGTAATTTAATATTACAAAAAGACATGTAGTTTGTCATCTACAAATAGCAAATTACATAACAAAAGCATAGAAAAAAAAAGACTAAGTGTCTGAAGACACATTCTCTTCTTCTTTATCCATCTCCAATAAATCTTCATATCTTTTCATGGCAGCCTCTACTTCATTATTGTTAGGTCCTAGTGTATGCTTGGAGATGGTTAGCACTATAGTGATGGAGTTTGTTAGGGTGACAGGCCCATTTTTGTGCTTATTCAGCATCTTTTGCAGTCTATCCAAAATTACCTAAAACTTCACCAACTTGTCAATAGAAGCTAATGAAAAATATCTTGTTCCCACCTCTATAAGTATCAGTGTGCTGAATTCTTCGATGACTATATCAACATGGAGTGTTTTTTGATCATCATCTAACATATGACAAGGAAGTTCAGAAAGCTCATCTGAAATATCAAGACCTTTGTTCATGCCCTTCTTCCAATCATCCTCTAAATCTTTGATTAGGTTCTCTATGACATCCTTATTTATCATTGCCTCCCTATAGTGAACATATCTTTTCCTATTGGACATGACCCCATGTTTGACCAGTAATTCCATCTTGAAATCTCACAGCTTGTTTCATGCTTTGAGATCTTGTTCCATTAGATGCATATCTTGAGAAAGTATCTCAAGTGTCTGGTCAATTTCTTTCTTCACTTCACCCAGATTGTTGTAAAGTTCAATTGAAGACTTTATCAACTAAGTTCCTTGGGCCAATATTCTTTCAATCTAGGCACTAACCGCCTGACCTTGAGCCCTAATCCTTTTAGCCTTCTGAATGGTTGCATCATTTACACTTACCTCAATAGGTTCTAACTGGTCTAATGATTGGGCTATCTTGAGTAGCATAGATGTTAGTTGCTCCACCTATGCCTTGAGTTGATCCTTGATCACCTTATCTCTATCATACCTCTCAAGCAATACAACCAATTGTGCTAGCAAATCTTCTTTGGCACTTTCATGCATTTTCTTTCCAAGTTCAATTCTTGAGACAGTGTAGTCAGAAGCTTGAATTTCACTGATACTTTTGTCCGGTGGAGACACAGCTACCTAAGCATATTTGTTACCTGATCAGTCAACAAGCACTCTGGACAAGGTTTTGGATTTCTTGGTTGTCTTGGGCTTTGATGGGACCAATTAACCAAAATCAAAGTCATCAGGAGATACAACTTGCTTCTTTCTTTTTAGATTTTGTGACATTAGCCAAGGGGGAAGAACAAAAGAATCACCTCCCATTTCTATTTCTAGGGTTTGAGAGGATGGGGTATAAAATGAAGGTCCTTGTGAAATAGGTGGGATGGAAGAATCTTTCACTAGTGTAGATACAAGTGGAGTGAAAGTGATAATGGGTGGAATCTAAGTTTGGACAACAGTAGGATTAACATCAATTGACAATTTAGATGTAGAGAAAGACAAAAACTTATCAAAATCTGATTGTGCAGTTGAGTCAATCATAGATGTAGGTACATCTAATAAGCTTGGAAAAAAGTAAAGGGTTCTAAACACATCTTCCATGTTGCCCTGAGGAATATCAAACAGTGGTTCACTTGTAGGTGTAGATGGAGATGAATGAATGGAAAGCACAAATATAGATGGTGTGGCAGAAACAGTGGGCAAAGGTTGAGCACTTGAAGACATAGGAGGAAATTTAGAAATTGCAGGAGGAGAAGGGGGAGGTATTACCTATGTTGACTCAGGTTGAGAAGTAATAGGAGGTTCTTGCGACTTCTCAGCAGCAATCTCTTCTTGTTCAACATTTGGTTGAGAATATGTTCCCTCTTTTTCTTTCCTTTTGCCTTTATCTCCCTTTGTCCTGATGATAATCCTCACACTCTTGTTGGTTCTAGAAGTATCTTCCTTGTTTTTGTCTTCAACTCTTCCCTCTTACCAGTAGGTCCTTCAGTCTATTCTTCCTCTAGTCCAGTTTTGAAGAACTTCAACTTTATTCCTTTCTTCTCTAACCAGACATTGGTGTTCACAAGAATAGATTGAAACCTTTCTCTTATTGAGGTCATGTCCTTTTGTGACCACTGAAAGGGTAGAAGAGGAGTCTCAGCAATCTTGTTTCCTGCATATGCGGCACCAACTATGTCATTTTCTTCCTTGCATATCTTCAGGAATTTCTGCAAGCCCCAAGTTCCTAACTTGTTCTAAGGTAAGCCGACTGAAATCTAGCTTCCTCATTTATACGTTCTACCCATATGTTCTCAACCTTATAAACATGAGTATAATTACCTTTCAATTTATCTTTCATTCCTTGGTAATCAAAATCAAGCCTTTTCTTGTACCTTTTCATTTTCACCCACTGCATTTCCATCTCCATTGCCTTAGCCTTTGGAGTAATGGAAATGGAATACCTACCAATTTCAACTTGAAATTTTAATCCAGCTCTATGAGTTCCTTTTTCCTTGTTATGCACATCCATGACTTGTCTGTACAACTCCATCAAAATCAACTTATCACCTGGATACCTTGGTAGCATATACAGCTAACCACTAAAGCAACCAACTCTGATGTAGGTGAAAGTGGGAAATTGTAGAAATATACATCCAAACCTTTTGACTTGTTCCCAAGCCTCATCAGAGACTCTTTTCTTCTCAAGATCCTTTTCAAACATACAAATGTAGTTATAGAAAAATGTATCATTTACTCTCCTGAAGTGTTTAATGCTTTCCTTCAAGGTCAACTAGGGGTAGTATTCATACATAGGAATATTTCTCCTGTCACCTTCTAAAGTGAGACATGGAAAGTGCTTTATGGAAGTTGTAGCATACACCAAATATGAAGTCACATAGAACTTCAGTGATGTAGACACCCTAGATAGTTGTTCACAGATTGAGTCACTGATTTGTTGTCCCCACCATATCTTTTAATTACCTTTCCTGATGACATGAATGTACTGATACATCCACTCTTGAAAAGTGTTGGATGTTGGAAGACCTTTTACTCTACTCAGGTGGGTTATGAGATCACTAACCCCCTCTATAAACTCACTCTGGTAAATGGTTTTATGCCACCTTGAAATTATAGGCCTAGCAGTCTTAAGCTACTGGGTGTTGATGATTTTCTTGCACTTCTCTGAATGTGTATCATAGTGATCCTGTGCATTTTCTATTGTGAAAAAGCATAGTCATCAATATCTAGACACATAAAAACTTTGTCAAAGAATTCTTCATTCAACTTTATTATGACTTTCCCCTCTGCATCTGATATGCTTCTGCTGTCCTTATCAAATTTTGTTGTCATTGCCAATACAAACTTCGTATTCTAAGCAGATATTGGGAAGGTGGAGACCAAATGAATGTCGCCATTGAGGATGTGTTGCATATTTGTAGGAACGGGTTGCTAATTTACCCTCTCTAGAAATTCTGACATGTCAACATGCCCAATTTCTATATCCTTGATGCCATCTATGTTGGACTCCACAAAGGTTACTGGGATGACACCTTGATACTTGTACTTCGTATTCTTCTTCTTTGGAGAAGGATAGAACATCTGGCAGTCAACTACAAAAAAATGATTTTTTAGAAATTTTCCTAGAGTTAGAAAAAAATCATACATTCATCTTCATACAGTTGTCAAAAAAAATCTGCACTTCTATACTTTAAACAGCTTCAGGTGTAAAGTAGGAGAAAATCTCCACTTTTACATTTGATAGTTCTTCTAGATGTAGTTTGGAGAAAAATCTCTGAATTACATTGCTTTGAGATCAGAAAACCAAAGGGGTGCACTTCGAAGAAAATTCTCCAAAGTGCACTTAGGAAAAAATAGTGTGGTGCACTTTAGAGAATTTTCTCTGAAGTACACCAGAAAAGACATACTTAGGAATTTCGAGGACCGTGGATAGAGTGGTGTGCAGGTTTTATTCTCCGCACAACACTTACACGTAACAATGTTGTGTGAAGAATAAACTTCGCACAACACTTAGGAATGTGTTAATTCAAATAGGTGTTATGCGGGGTTTATTCTCTACACAACACTTAAGATATCAGTGTTGTGTAGAGAAAAAACTTCGCACAACACCTTAGTCTTAGGTAGTGCATTAGGTAATGGGTGTTGTGTGGGATTTATTCTCTGCACAATACCTAACACGGGGTGTTGTGCGGAGAATAAATCCCACACAACACCCTACAATGGGTAAAGAAAATAGATGATGTTGTTTGGAGTTTTATCTCTGAACAACATCCGATGTTAAGATCATGTTGTTCGGAAATAAAACTCTGAACAACATCATTTAGATGGTAAGGCCATAGGTAAAAATGAAGGAAAAAACAATATAAGGTTTTAATAGGTAGAATGAGGGTTTCGACATAAAACAACCACAAAAGAAACAAAAATGGCACAGAAGACCCAAGAAACATAAAGAAAACCTAAACTTTAAAAGATCTTTGGTTTCATGATAAAAACATAGAAGAAAACAATTCTTCAAGCATAAAAAAAACACAGAGCATTTAAGAGGAATGTAGAGGACGTCATACCTAGTGATTGTGAAGTTGAAATCCTGAAGATGAAATCCAGTAGCAATGGCTTGATTTGTGTAGGTTAGTGGGGGAAAATAGGAGATGCAACAACGAAGATGAAAAGATGAAGAAATAAAAGGAAAATTAAAAGAAATAGGGAACAAAAGATTTTGAAAATCATTCATAATAATGGCCCTTAATGGCCAAATGTGTTGGCTTAGGAGTGTAGTTGCAGAAAGTTTCTCTGCAACTACATGACAGGTGTAGTTGTGGAGAAATTCTCCACAACTACACTCACATGACACAAAAAATGCATAAGTGCAGATGTTCTACACTTTTACACCTTGAGGAAAAAAACTTAACTTTAAAAAGAAAACACTTATAATAACTCAAAATATGAACAATGACCCAAATCAAAAAGATTCCTCGAGGGGTCAAACCATGCCTAAGACAACCTAAATTCATCTCGAATTGCATGCTTAGAGGATGTGGGCTACAGAACAAACAAGTTTTGTAGGGGTTATCCCATGAATTGAACAAGCTGAAATTTGAGGATAACACTTCAATAAACCCTTTTTGTAGTGCCCACCCTAGTTTGTGCCTTGTGTGCTTTTTGATTCATGAGTTATATGTTGTTTTTAGTGTCTATTAGCTTATTATATGATTATTATGCTTTGATGCATTGCACCGAACTTGTCAATGAGGTCTATGGTGCCATCGATGGGTTTTGAGGGGTATTCTACATGACCATCAAGGTGTTTCTGATGGGGTTGTGCTTTGTTATTTGGTTTCCAAATATGCAATATGGGATGCATAAGTTGTGATTGTGCATGTTAGATTATTCTAGTGCTTTAGCTTCACTATTTTCACTATACTTGTTATAGTTGTGATTGTCATATTATTCCCACATTGTGAAATGTTTCCATTTATGCATCATGTTCCTGGATCATGCTAGTCGTGGATGATTATAGTGGATGTGATTATTTTATATCATGTGTGATTATACCACGTTGGAGTGGATTATGTTGCTTCAAGTATTATATGTGGAGCAAATATGTCTGATGGTTGACTTGAGTGTGTAGGTAATTACAGGTGTTAACTAATGTGGGAAATGTGGAGAAGGTTGACATGGCACGCTAAGCCATCTCACCCTTATCCGTGTATTGTAGAAACTTGTGATGTGTGTTTGGAATCATTTGTGTGTGTTTCCTTAGCATTCTTGCACTTTATTTTAAAATGGTTTGAAAAGCGTGGTTTCCATGTTTTTGAATTAAATTAATGATTTTAATTTGGAAATTGCTATTTCTTCTTTAGCAAAAATGTGTGTTGCATCATTATATGCTTGTGGAACACATTTGAGTGATTTCGGTTTAATTCCAAAATTTGATATTTTTCCATAAAAAGGTAGAAATTGCATTAAATGAGAAAATTGAATGCCTAGTATGGCGTGTTTGTACTTTTTGGAATGAGATTGAGTTATATGGTAATAACCTGTTTGGAATAGTTTAGTTTGTTTGACTAACTATTTCCCTATTGCTTTGAGTGAATTAATTAGATGATTTTAGTGAAATTGAATTATTAATGTGTTATTTTAAATGCCTATTTGATTTGCAAAAGAGACATTCAATAATTTAATTGTGCAAATTATATAATTGTGAATTGATTGATTAAATCACTTAAAGGATTATTTTATTATCAAAAAGGAATAGTGTCTTTGGAGGCATAGAAGGAAAAAGACATGTATTTTGCATTATTCTTTTTCTCTCCAAAATTTGCTCTCTTCTTTGTTTGAAACCCTCTTTCTTGAAAAATAGATATTTGATTGCTTGGAAGTGTTGATATGCGTCGAACAACTGAGAGGGGGGGTGAATTAGTTGTCACAAAAACTTAAACACTTTCTGCAATTAAACATTCATCACTTATCCGCAATTATTATGATTTAACAATGAGTACATGAAATCAGAAACTTAACAACATCAAACACAAGAGACACCATATTTATATGGAAAACCCCAAGGTGAGGAAAAACATGGAGAGGATTAACTCTCAATATATATTGCAATCTTGAAATAGTGATGTTTAGGCTTGGTCACCCCATGGGCCTAAACATACTGGCTTACTGCCATGAAGAACAACTAGGTCTAGCAGGCTCACTGCCACAACCCTAAACCTAGCAAGATTACAATAAGGGTTGTTAAACCCTACTGGTGGCTTACTTCCAGATTCACTACCATGATCAACACCTTTCTTTATTGTGAATAAAACAATTCCTCAGCTCTACTCTTCCTCTACTCTGATCTTCCTCTTCTTTATTCTGCCTTTGGACCTTTCTTAATATATTCTCATTTTTGCTTAAGGACACCTTTTCCATGACTCAACTACAAGTATTTATACACTACATCAACCTTGGAATGATCATCAAGGTCGGCATCAACCATTGGAACAATCTTCAAGGTCGGTATTACAAACATTTACAAAATAGGTCCTAACCTATTGCAACATCATGCAAAGGGAATGAAATGTGGATCATGTCATGCCTTAGCTGGGACTCAAACACGATCTTCCACGCCACAACATGCTTCCACAATTTTCTAGAGATCTCTGCAATCACTGGGATCAACCAGGTCGGCCAAGACTGGTTACACGCTACGTTATCTGGGAATAATATTCACACACCATCTCAATTTCTTAACGTGGACTAAAGTCTAGATAGGAACATGATTAGGAGACATCCACAAGCACTCTATAATCATCAGAAGCAACCACACAAACCTTAACCACTTTATTCATAGGAATCTTCTCACTAGAGTACATGAACTTTACCATCTTCAACTATCATAAAAGAAAGATAGCTTGTGAACCACCAAACCATGAACCATTGCAACTGTAGGAACTTATCATCATCCCAGACTTCCCTCTAGAACCGCATAGCAAAATACTTTCTAGTGGAGGAATGCGGAGCCAAATACTGTCTTCCTGTCTCAACTGAACTTACAGAAAAAGCAAGCTTCACTCTTGGTGAATACAACTCACTCAGATATTCATGCAGATGGCTCAGACCTGAAATGTAGCATCCTCAGACATGCCTCTAACTTACTTCCAATCTCCAGACCATGATCTTCAAGCAGGAACAAATGTGGAGCAGTTTACCGGACTGTTCTTCAACATACAACTCAGTCTCTACTACACTTCTCTATGGCTTACTTATTTCTTCTGGAGAGGCTAATTTTCTCAATATCCTCAACATACAAGTCTTCTAAACAAGTAATGGAATAGGATACAGTTGACACCAATGACAACAAGAATATGTTGACATCAATGACAACACCGATTAGGCACATACTTGCAACAATCTCCCCCTTTGTCATTAATGGCAACATATGATGTGAAAAACTGCAACAACCATCAAGACAATATTCTCCCCCTTTCCCTTTACACACCTGCACTCTTTCTTTCTCCAAAATTCTCCCCCTTTCTCTTACATATCTGCACTCTAAGTTTTTCACATGACTTCTCTCCCCCTTTCACATCAATGGCAAAGGGAACATACTTGCACTCTTCTGCTCTAATCTAATCTCTCCTCTAAACTTTTTGACTACTCCCCCTTAGAAGTAGCCCTAAAAAGTATCAATCCAGACCTTTGAAGACCTCTAGATTGATGTACCATTATGCATCTTAGTTTAGAGCAGGAGGGGAGATGACCCCTAACTTTTCTCTGAGATACTCAAAAGTATCCTTGGGCAAAGGCTTGGTAAAAATGTATGCAATCTGATCCTTGGTTGAAACATACTCCAACTTCACTTCATTCTTTGTCACCTTTTCTCTTAAAAAATGATACCTAATGGATATGTGCTTTGTCCTTGAATGCATCACTGGATTCTTTGATATATTGATGGCACTTGTATTTTCAAAAAAGATTGTAATTGGATCTTCATACAGAACTCTGACGTCCTTCAAAGTCTGCTTCATCCATAACACTTGAGTGCAATTACATGCTACTGCAATGTATTCTGCCTCTACAGTAGACAGGGATATTGAATCCTATTTCTTGGTCAACCAAGATACTAATCTTTTTCCCAAGAAGAATGCACCTCCACTTGTACTTTTTCTGTCATCCACATCTCTGGCCCAATCTGCATCAGTATATGCACTGAGAACAAAGTCATTGTCCCTGGGGTATCACAAACCATAATCTATTGTACCTTTTAAATCTCTCAGAATTCTCTTGACTGCCATCACATGTGATTCCTTGGGTTCTGTCTAAAATCTTGCCACAAGACACACTGCATGCATTATGTCAAGTCTGGTTTGAGTCAGATAAAGTAATCCTCCAATCATAGATCTATACTTTTTTTGGTCTGCCAAGGGTGAGTTATCAACTTTGCTCAATTTACAACTAGTTGTCATAGGTGTGCATACTGGTTTAGATTTTTTCATCCCAAATTTCTTTAATAACTCTTTCACATACTTAGATTGAGAAATGAAGATACCCTTATTTGATTGACTTATTTGCAGACCTAAAAAGAAATTCATCTCTCCAAACATAGACATTTCAAATTCACTTTGCGTTTCTCCAGCAAAAATTGAGCACATAGCTTCATTGCCTCCAAAATAATATCAACCAAAACTGCAACAATTAGAGTTTGTTCATCATTGATCTTGAAGTAAAGGTTACTATCTATCGTACCTTTACTGAACCCTATATTTATCAGGTACCTGTCCAACCATGCATACCATGCCCTTGAAGCTTGCTTCAATCTACATACCATGTCCCCTTGTTTTGATGACTGAAATCCTTCCGGTTGTTCAATATAGACTTCCTCTTCCAACTCTCCATTTAGGAAGGCAGACTTCACATCCATTTGATAAACCTTGAAATCTTTGTATGTTGCAAAAGCTAGAAACATCCTTATTGCTTCAATCCTTGCTACTAGAGCAAAAGTTTCTTCAAAGTCTATTCCTTCAACCTGAGTGTATCCTTTGCATACCAATCTTGCTTTGTTTCTTACCACTTCACCATTCTCATTCATTTTGTTTCTGAAGACCCACTTTGTACCAATTACATTCTTGTCTGCTGGTTTGGGAACAAGATCCCAAGTATGATTCTTCTCTATCTGCATTAATTCTTCTTCCATGGCCTTTATCCAATTCTCATCTTTGCATGCCTCATCCACAATTTCAGGTTTAATCTTAGAGATCAGACAAAAATTTACTTGTTCTTCTGTAACTTTTCTTCTAGTTAAGATCCCTTTGTTCTTATCTCCTATGATTTGATTTTCAGAACAACTAATTCTTACATATATTAGAGTTTTGGTAGCACTTACCAGAGCTTGTTCTTCTTCATCTGTGTTGTCTTCATGCTGCACCACTTCTAAAACATCTGGATCATCTGACTCATATCCACTTGGTTCTGAAGACCTTTCTTTACACTCATCAACTTTGAAATTTGTACTTTCAATGATTTTATTCAGCCTCTTATTATAGCACCAGTAGGCCTTACTCTTGGTGGAGTAACCAAGAAATATTCCTTCATCACATCTAGCATCAAACTTGCCTAAATCTTCTTCTCTTTTGATATAATATCTGCTACCAAAGACTTTGAAATATTTCACAGTAGGAACTCTACCATACCACAATTCATAAGGAGTTTTTGAACTGTTACCTTTTACTTGAACTCTGTTTAGGATATATACTATGGTGTGAATTGCCTCTCTCCAATATTCTTCCAGAAGATGAGCTTCCTTCATCATGGTTCTAGGAGCTTCTTGAACTATTCTATTTTTCCTTTCAACAACTCCATTTTGTTGTAGAGTTCTGGGCGCAGATAGCTGTCTCTTTATTCCATGCTCTTCACAAAAGAAATTGAACTCATTTGATGTGAACTCTCCTCCTCTATCAGATCTCAAACATTTGATTTTCAAATCCATCTCATTTTCAACCATTGCCTTAAATGCCTTGAATTTATCTAGAGCTTCATCTTTCTCTTTCAAAAAGGTGACCCAAGTCATTCTAGAATAATCATCAATGAGAAGCATGAAATACTTGTCTCCTTGCAAACTTCTTACTCTAGTAGGTCAACACAAATCTGTATGCACTAGCTCAAGTAGTCCTCCAACTGATTGATCCTTTCTTTTGAAACTTGTTCTTGTCTGTTTCCCAAATTGACACTCCTTGCAAACTGGATTAGCAAGCTTCACAAGCTTAGGCAAATCTCTAACAAACTGTGCAATACTTATCTTCATAATATTATCAAAATTTATGTGACACAACCTTCTATGCCATAACCCACTTTCATCATTCTAAGTCAACAAGCAATAGTTCTCAGTTCCTTTCAAGTGATAGATATTACCTCTAGTCTTCTTACCAATTGTAATGACTGTTATGGAGCTTTCCCTAATCTTGTATCCATTGTCCTTGAAGCTTAAGTCATTGCCCTTGTCACACATCTGACCCACACTCAGAAGATTGTGCTTTAATCCTTTCAGATACAAGACATCTTTAGTATTATGCTTGCCATCAAAAGAAATAGATCCTTTTCCACAAATCCTACCAGCTGTGTCATCTCCAAACCTAACCAGTCCACCATCATATCTTTCCAAACTTACAAACTTACTTTTTCACCAGTCATGTGGTGAGAGCAACCACTATCAATAACCCATTCATCTTTGTCCTTGATGACCTAAGTAGCCAAAGCACTTTCCACTAGTTTTTCTTCCTTCATACAGCTAGAAGAATTAGTAGACACAAGATCTTCCTTAATAGCAATGAACAAGCATTCATTTATAGAGGAATTAGCATTATTTGGTTCACCATTATCTGATACTCCATCATCATCAAAATCTTCAACATAATAACACTTCTTTTGGGTCCTAGGCCCTTTCTCATATCTTCTTCTATTTCTTTCAATTCTTTCAGGACATCTAGAAGCAAAATGACCTACTTTACCATAGGAAAAACATTTGAAAGGTAATTTGCCTTTATACTTATCAGATCCTCTTTGTAGCCTGTCCACAAAGTTGGCTTCAACTTCATCTATCTCATCATCGGATTCTACCTTATACTTTTCTAATCTGGAAGTACTTCCCGGAGTACTGGCTTTGAAGGCAGTCTCAACTTTTGATAGAGCATCATCTAACTCCCTAATCTCAAAAGAAGTAAGCTTACCATGCAACTGATCCCTATTAATTGCTTTTACTTGCATGAATTCTTCAATCGTGGCCACCTTGTGACAGTAGGACTTGGGCAGGGATCTGAGTATTTTTGTGACAATTTCCTTTCATCGAGAGTTCCACCTATGGCTTTTATCCTTGTAACAAGTTGATCAACTCTTTGCATAAATGTTGATATGTTTTCATCATTTTTCATCATCAAGATTTCATATTTCACTTTCAGACTTTGTAACTTAGCTTCCTTCACAAAGTCATCTCCTTCATACATATTTTCCAAATTTTCCCATACCTTATTTGTAGTTTCAAGATCTACCACTTTCATCAGTATCGAGTCGGTTAATGAGCTTAGCAGAGCATCCCTTGCCTTGATATCTATCTCATATTGTTTGATTTCATTTTCAGTCATCAAACCATTTTGAGGTATGGTGTATTATGTTTCTATAGCTTTCTAAACTTTGATACCAAGAGAAAGAAGATGGTTTTTCATTTGAGCTTTCCAGAGAACATAATTAGTTCCATCAAAATATGGCACTTCCTTCTTGTAAGACATTTTGGATCTTCCTCAAGCTGTTAAACTTTCTTCAAAGGAACTTGGCTCTGATACCAATTGTTGATATGTACCAGACAACTGAGAGGGGGGTGAATCAGTTGTCACAAAAACTTAAACACATTCTGCAATTAAACATTCATCACTTATCCACAATTATTATGATTTAACAATGAGTGCATGAAATCAAAAACATAACAACATCAAACACAAGAGACATCAGATTACATGGAAAATCCTAAGGTCAGGAAAAACCATGGAGAGGATTAACTCTCAATATATATTTCAATCTTGAAATAGTGATGTTCAGGCTTGGTCACCCCACGTGCCTAAACATACTGGCTTACTATCATGAAGAACAACTAGATCTAGCAGGCTCACTGCCACAACCCTAAACCTAGCAAGATTACAATAAGGGCTATTAAACCTTGAGGGTTGTTAAACCCTACTGGTGGCTTACTGCCAGATTCACTACCATGATCAACACCTTTCTTTATTATGAATAAAACAATTCCTCAGCTCTGCTCTTCATCTGCTCTGCTCTTCCTCTGCTCTGTTCTTTCTATTCTTTCCTCTGCCTCTTCTCTACTCTGCCTTTGGACCTTTCTTAATATATTCTCATTGTTTCTCAAGGACACTTTTTCCATGACTTAACTACAAAAATTTATACACTACATCAACCTTGGAATGATCATCAAGGTCGGCATCAACCATTGGAACAATCTCCAAGGTCAGTATTACAAAGATTTACAAAATAGGTCCTGACCTATTGCAACATCATGAAAAGGGAATGAAATGTGGATCATGCCATGCCTTATCTAGGACTCAAACACAATCTTCCACCCCACAACACGCTTCCACAATCTTCTAGAGATCTCCGTAATCACTGGGATCGACCAGGTCAGCCAAGATTGGTTACACGCTACATTATCTAGGAACAATCTTCATACACCATCTCAATTTCTTAACGTGGACCAAAGTCCAGATAGGAACATGATTAGGAGACATCCACAAGCATGCTATAATCATCAGGAGCAACCGCACGAACCTTAACCACTTTATTCATAGGAATCTTCTCACCAGAGTACATGAACTTTACTGTCTTCAACTATCATAAAAGAAAGTTTACGGACCACCAAACCACAAACCATTGCAACTGTAGGCACTTATCATCATCCTAGACTTCCCTCTAGAACTATATAGAAAAATGCTTTCTTACGGAGGAATGCAGAGCCAAATACTATCTTCCTGTCTCAACTAAACTTACAGAAAAAGAAGGCTTCACTCTTGTTGAACACAACTCACTCAGATCTTCATGCGGATAGCTCAGACCCAAAATGTAGCATCCTTAGACATACCTCTAACTTACTTTCAATCTGCAAACCACGATCTTCAAGCAGGAACAAATGCAGAGCAGTTTACTGGACTATTCTTCAGCATACAACTCACTATCTGTACTCCACTTCTCTGTGGCTTACTTGTTTCTTCCGGAGAGTCTCAATATCCTCAACATACAAGTCTTATAAACAAGTAATGGAATAGGATATAGTTGACACCAATGACAACAAGAATATGTTGACATCAATGACAACACTGATTAGGCACATACTTGCAACAGGAAGAGAGTTTTGCTTTGAATTTCTTGGAGTTTGGATTGGATTCAGGAGCTTGGTGTTTTATTGCTGTGTGGATCAAAACTAACATTCAACCTTGTTCTTTTCCTTGGATTTTTCTTGTATTGGACTTGGTAAGTTTCTCCAATCTTCTCATTTAAATTGTTTTGTTATGTTTCCTTCATGCCACACCATCTAGAATGGTTGAAGATGGCTTTTCTTAGTTGTAGGAAACTTAGAAAATTTATTTGAGCTGGTTATTTACTTATTTCATGTATTTTCCATTTTGGAAACATAGAAATATAGACATAGCCCTAGAAAAATTTTCCTGGAAATCCCCAACGCATTTTTATTGCATATAATCAGTGATTTTTTAGTGGCTAATATTCGCCAATTGGCTAATAGTTGAAATTGGGGATTCAAATTTTAGCTAATACTATAAGCTATAAGGTAACCTGAATTGCCACATTTTTACAAAATTTTATTTTACTCCTAGTTAAATTGCCAGAATATTTATTTTATTAAAAATTTAAACTCAAACATTCGCCACAATATTCGATACCTAATTAGATCATATTCACCTAAATTTTATAAGTTTTAGTAGAAAATGAAATTAATTCACCAATAATATTATATAATTATTGGTTACTTTAGGGCCATATCACAAATTTTTAATCACCATCATTGATTTTATTTATAATCTAACAGGTGCGGTTGTATTCCATGGGTTAAAGTGTATCCATGGAGCTCCAATGACCATCAAGCCTGAAATTGTATTTGGGCTATTGATCTCAATTTATAATCTAATGGCAAGGGTTAAATTCCATGGGCCAAAATGTACCCAAGGAGCTCCAATGCCCATGGGGCCCAAAATTACATTTGGGTCATTGATCTCCATTAAGATCAACGTCCCAAATGCAATTTCGGGCCCCATGGGCATTGGAGCTCTGTAGATACATTTTGGTTCGTGGAATAGAACCCAAACCATTAGATTATAAATAAAATCAATGGTGGTGAAAAATAATTTAGGGCCAATTTAATATATTCAATGTTTGATTTAAAATATTAAGGAATTAAGGAATTATAAACACGAGCACTACACCTTAAACTAGTCAATCACTACCACCTTCAGGCCTTTACTTTTCTATAGGAATTTAATTTGTTTTTTAGGAAGGATTTTCCATGTTAATTAATGCATTTTTCTATTTTTTGTCAAGATTCACCAATATTTTCTACAATTTTCTAGTGATTTAGAAAATTTGCCAATAAAATTAAATATTTTTTTCAAAAAAAGGAAAGATTCGCCAATATAAATTAATATTTTTTTCCAAAAAAATGAAAGATTTGCCAGGATTTTATATCATTTTTTAGGAGGGGTTTCTTAAAGTTATCACTGCATATAATGGTTGTTGGGCATGTTATCTATGATGGGTAGTTGTCAAATCATCCATAGCTATTGAAAAACAAAAGTTAGAAAATTGATCAAACTTTGGTCAAGGTGCCAAAGAGAGCTCCAATGGAGTTTTTAGGGCCTTATGGTTATTCTGTACTTTTAGAAAACATGAAAACTAAATTATATGCATTTCATTTATGATTTTCTTTGAGGGATCAGTTGACTCCTTCATATTATGTGATTCTACATCTTGTGAGACTATACATCATGTTTTGGGACATTTTGGTGCATTGAAATCCGTGCCACTTATTTCTCCATTTTTGAAAACATAAAAAATGCTTTGTATGCATTTCATTGATGTTTTAGTTTGTGGGATGAGTTGTATCCCAATTAAAATGTAAATCTTCATCTTTTGAGACTATGTTGTGTTTTGTCAAATATTGGGATTTTGTCACCTCGAAATCTATGCCATGCCCAATTGGTCAAATTGGTGCAATGGGTGTTTAGGAAGAGGTCTAGGGGTAGGAAAGGAGTGTCTTCCATCATGCACCATGACCCAAAGAGGTCGTTGAAATTAAGTGAATGGAAGTTTTAATCAAGAATAACATTTAAACACATTGGATAATAAAATTTAATAATGAGATCATCTACACCAAACTACATGTCCTGGTGAAGTGTCCAGCTTGCTTGGGTTTGGGTGTAAAGATCAATCTTTGGTGTATTGTCCAATTGCTATGAGGAGGTTATGCCCTCATGTTCTTCCGTGAGGTGAGTATTACCCTCGTTTGACACTCCTTGTCCTAACTACCTAGGTGTCTCTTCCTTCTTCCACCATCAAAGTTTGACTCGATGTATGATGTTTACCATGTGATTGCATGTACATTGTGATGTCTGATTCATGCTTGTATGTACCTATGATGGACTATTATTTATGCCTCATTTGGCATGCATTCATGGTGTGATTATTTCCCTTATATTTTAACATTTTAATGTCATTCTATTATGCTTTGGCAAGTGTGACATAGGTTACATGAATGCAATTGGATGGTAATTGTACCATGTGTAGTTTATATGCATTGTATTGGTAGTTGTGCCATGTGTGTTGTGTGCATTGATTGGTGTGTATGCCACATGTTATGCATACTCTAGATTGAGTGAGATGATGCTAGCGGGTTTTCCATGATCACCTTCTCTGTAGCTCAAGGGTTGCCTAGAGTTGTGTAGGCAACTATTACACTCAATGATGACAATATAGTTGGGAGGTGAGCAACATTTACCCATTGGTCCTTTATGATGATCTTTAGGTGTTGTATGGTTCCTTTATCTCCTTGTAGGTTGATTATGTCATGCTTCATGTCTTGTTGCACCTTGGATAGCATGTTGGTTTTTGGGTGGTTTATGCACTTGTATATTATCATTATTGATTATTGTAACCTTTGTAATGTAGGTCTTTTGAGACCCTTGCAATAAGATGTAATTAATGCTATGAGTTGATTTATGGTGTTGGCTATGATTCATCTATGTTTAGGATGAATCCCTTCAAATATTGTAATTATTGGATATATTCGTCTTGTATTTTTCCATGCCTTGGTTTGTGTGGAAGTTGGCATGTTTTGATAGATTTCACATGTTAGAATCTAGTTATGTTAGCATGTTTAGACTCAGTTATTTGATGTTGTATTTGATGTTTATGGATATTTTTGTGTTGGATCATATTCATCCCACATAGGTGGTGAGGATCCTATCTTTTCTTTTAGCATGTGTCGATGTTGGTGTCGAACATGCATAGCCTTTTGTATCGATTTTGTCCTGTTTTGTCTGTTCAACCCTTTTGTGAAGTTTGTTGTCGTAAGGTTCTCTTTTGACCACCTTAGTGTATCCATGATGTTATATGCACTCTTTGATTATTCCCTCTTTTGCTTTGGGAAGCATACCTTTGCACGAGTTCAACTAGTGACCATTCCAATTAGTTTAGGAATCGTACCTCCTAATTAGATCATCCTGTGGCTGAGTGTTACCCTTGTGTTTGGGATTTCTTGTGTAGTCATGGAATGGATTGAGGTGGATGTCACCCTCATCCTACTCCATGTGTTTGTGAGGGAGCAAGGTCATGGACGTGTATCTGATCCTTGTCATGGAGTGAGCTCCACCTCTCGCTTGGTCATCGTGGTGAGTTGTCACATGATGGGTGAAGTCTTCCGCTTGTGCCACCTTGCTTAGTGCAATGGTGATGTCATTTTAGGTGTTTTTGTGCTTTTTTCAACACCTTGTGTGTTCATGAGTGCAATGCGACATGTAAATGTCACACTTGCAAATGCAAAAAAATTGTTGGTCTGGTGTTTGTTTGGCTAATGTTTTGGGTGAAAACCTGGGGCATTACACTTTTCATTTTATCAAATTTGAATAAAAAAGACATCAGCATGGAGGGTGAATTTAGAAGAAGAATATGAAACCTGTAAACATGTTAGAGTTGAGAGAAAGTCAACTATGACAGTCTGAAGCCTAAATCCCAGGCATTCCTGAGGTGTAACAGATATCCATTTCTGAAAGCTAAATTTTACATCCTCTTCCTCTTCTATCAATCTTCCTCTCTCTATATATCTCTATATCTCCCTCTACGTGTCTCTTTATATCTTCTTCTCTCTCTCTCTCTCTATATATATATATACTACGTGCTCTCTTTCTCTATTCTTCTTTCTCTGTCAATCTCTCTCTCTCTATCTCTATTTTTTATCTCTCTATGCATCTTTCTCTTTACTCCCACCATAATATGCATGTTCACTCCTCAATATATGTTAACCATGGCACAATAACTTAGTATCTTCACTTGAGATGACACCCTATGACAACTCATGTAACTCTCCTACTATTTTGAAAAGCATATATCTACAATCCTAGAATCACCACTCAACTCTTATCGCATTCTCACAAATGTGTTTTCAACTATGGATTTAGAACTACTGCCTTCCTAAGGATATGGCAATCCATAGACACATTCCATGGAAAGTTGTTCCTTCAACTTAGTTTCTCCTTCTATGGGAACAATCTAGAGATCACAATCCTCCAATGTATCTCCTTCAAGTATCACTTTTAAAGTTCCTAATCCTTAATGAAGATCGCATCCTCTTCTTTCAACCACACATAAGTCCTTTGGTTTTGTTGACCACCTTATTTCTTATTGATCCTTGAGCCTTATAATCTAAACCCTATTAGGTCATTATTCTCTTGAGCATCATTGATCTACTCAAAAAATTATTTTCAATTTTTCCACATCAACATCAAACCAATATCTTTCCTTAATCAATGGCATTCTGTTCATGGCATCTCACTCTCCAACTATTCAAAGTCGATTATCTAGCCACAACTCCATTGTTCCATGGAACAATCACCCATTTCTTGTAGGGAAACTATTCCTCCTCTTTACCTAATGTTGGTTGTGTCACCAAAAATCTATAAGAAAAAAATATGGCATTATTCCCTTCAATCTACATCTTCTTCTTATGGTCATATTTGTTACCTCTCTTGCCTTCCTACCCTTACTATTCCATCCTTTGATGGGTTTATGTCCATTGTGTGTTGACCACAACCGCATACATTTTATTTTTTATTGGTTCATACATCTTTTATCCTTTCAAGTGTCATCATAGACTATGTCAATATCCTCTAATATAGAATTTCTAGTCCATCTACACCTTTCTAAAATTCCTCTTCTTTCCTACACTTGGCCTCTTCCAACCAAGCAACTCTACTAGTCACACATACCCATACCAAGTATCATTATGCATTCCTTGATATGTATATTGTACGTGATATTATTTATGATCCCTATAAAAATTTCATACATTACACTAGTGCCTTTTCCACTTGAAATCTCTAGTGTGCCATCAACACCCTTAACAATGTCTCCAATAGTCATCTGGAATGGTATTCTTCTTCTAGATCCATCCTCTGGATTTTTAGATTGCACCAAGCTACTACCACAATATGCATGTTCACTCCTCAATTTATATGTTAATCATGGCACAAGAATTTCATATCTTCACTTGAGATGACACCCTATGACAACTCATGTAACTTGTCTACTTTTTTGAAAAGCATATATCTAAAATCCTAGAGTCACCACTCAACTCTTATCACATTCTACCAAATGTGTTTTCAACTATGAAATTAGAACTATTGACTTCCTAAGGCTATGGAAATCCATAGATACATTCCATGGAAAGTTGTTCCTTCAACTTAGCTGCTCCTTCTATGGGAACAATCTAGAGATCACAATCCTCCAATGTATCTCCTTCTTCAGGTATCACTTCTAAAGTTCCTAATCCTTAATGAAGATTACATCCTCTTCTTTCAACCACATATAAGTCCTTTGGTTTTGTTACCACCTTATTTCTTATTGATCCTTGAGCCTTATAGTCTAAACCCTATTAGTTCATTATTCTCTTGAGCATCATTGATCTACTCAAAAAATTATTTTCAAATTTCCACATCAACATCAAACCAATATCTTTCCTAAATCATTGACACTCTATTCACGACATCCCACTCGCCAACTATTCAAAGTCAATTATCTAACCACAAATCCATTGTTCCATGGAACAATCACTTGTTTCTTTTAGAGAAACTATT
Organism: Cunninghamia lanceolata; assembly: GCA_027924645.1. NCBI lineage: Eukaryota > Viridiplantae > Streptophyta > Pinopsida > Cupressales > Cupressaceae > Cunninghamia > Cunninghamia lanceolata. The sequence continues at coordinate 429,272 of BSBN01001040.1, read as the reverse complement.
CCTCCTCTTTACCTAATGTTGGTTGTGTCACCAAAAATCACCTTACTCTTAATTGGCAGGTCTCTTTCTACTAAATACACTTATTGCAAATGGATTTCTAATCCATGTGAACTCCCATTTTCTTTACTAAGTGATTAATTCAAAGGGCCATGCCTCCTAATGACTTCATCAACTCCTCCATTCTCATCATTTTTTCCTCTAGTTTCTCCCAAAATCTCTCTAAAGTCTAATCTAGGAACTATAACTATACCTTTGGCAATCAATCCTTTAGTCCTCATCTTGTCAACAAGGCCCACCAAGTTACTTCTTAATTTAGATCTCTTTCACCATTTATACTTTGCCTCAATTTAATAACATAGGCAAAATGGATATCTATTTTGTAGAACAAAAATCTATTACCTAGATATCTGTTGCTCAAAGAATTGGCATTTAAGTAAGGGATATCTATTTTGGGAACATATATCCATTTTAAGAATGGATATCCTTTACGTAAAAGCCAAAAAAGGAAAAAAGAATATTGTTGGGCCTAAGAATGATGCCCACATACCCTTTGTTGTCGAGAAACCCATGATCTTTGCATGTTACAATAAAAAAACACTTTTCTACACTTTTGGACAAAAAAATTGCTTGTTTCAATCATTAGGGTGAGATTTTATTCCCCTAATGGGGAGCAATAGTCATCGTAAAGCAAAAAAGAGGAGGAAAGTTACATTGGAGGAAATTGAAGCAATTAGGAAAAAGGATAGAGCAAGGAAGAGGATTGGAAGATTAGGTTTGGTGGATGTTCATCAAGGTGAAGCTTCATCTTTACCATCTAATGACATACAAATTGAAGGTGTTGATGTTGAAAATAATAAAATGTTAGATAAGAATGAAATTGACCATGATATTGCAAATTAAAATGTTGCAAAATGTTATGAAACACCTATTGACAAGAGCAATATCATGGATAAAGAAGAACAAAAACATAGACATTTGCTTGAAGATTGTGGATATAAACCTCATGATGTTGAATTTGCATTCTATAATCCATTTGTTGATAACATTGATGAGGTTGATAACATGGATGAACTAATGAAAATCAATATATCTCCAAATTAGATAAGAAGAGAGGATGTTTGTCAAGAAGAGAATGAGCGTGATTAAATTGTAAAACATCCAAGAACCCCAAAATGTTAACTAGAAATTGATGAGAACATAATTGAAAAACTTGAAGGCAATAGGTCGTCACTAATGGTTTGGTTGTGGGATTCAAAACTTTTCAATGAATACTTTGAGAATAAAACATTAACTGAACAATGCCAACTTTTTGTGCACTTACTAAAGATGTACAAAATGAGACCTTTACTAAAGAAATTAAATATTCAGGTAAAAAAAGTGTCCGATCGGAAATAAATTATTGTTAGAAGCTTTTTCAATGCACACAATTCTATTGGAAAGACTAGCAAGGAGAAAGACAAAAGAGTTGCTCATAGAGTAATAACAACCTCAATAGTGAAATGCCAATGAACAACTAGGATTTTCTAATTGCTTTCTCTGCAACATCCCCACCCAAAATAGCTTTTTGAATTTGAATCTGAGTGGAAATGATAGTCAATTACCCAAGGGGCGGGGGGAGTTCCCTGTGGGCCACTCGCCCCTCCTTGAGCAATGTGTACCCGGTATTGTCATGGGTAGCAACAATGAACATGTGATTTCAGCCTTGGGTTTAGGGACCAAGGGTTAGAAAACTGCCCTTGTGGGAAATGACCATGCTGGTCAAGCTAGTGGATGGTGATCCCTTTATTGTCTAATTCAGAGAAATGAACAACTTTGAAGTTGCTAGACTTGACTATCCAACGGGTGGTGTCAACAATGGAAACTACGTTGGTGGGTAAGTTCTTTGCCTATCGTCCCAACATTGGCCTTGTCAGAAGGTGGATTATAGCTCAATGGTAGCTTAAGGGCAGCATCTTAGCTAGCGCCATGGTAGGTGGTATCTTTCTCTTTAAATTTACTTCCAATGAAGATCTCCTCCATGTTTTATTGGGTGGTTCCATGTTTTATTGGGTGGTCCATGGCTATATGGGAAGCATTCTCTTTCTATGTGTAAGTAGAGACCTAGGTTTGACCCTAAGGTAGATCTGAACCAGTCAACTCTAGTATGGGTAAGGCTACCTTAGTTACCCCTCAAATACTGGGACAAAGAAATTTTTGCCTAGATTGTTAATTCTTTTGGAGATTATGTGACAGTGGATAAGGTCACCAAGGCAAAATCTAAGCTTGTTTACAGTATATTTTGTATTAATGTGGACATCCTTAAGACCCTCCCAACCTCCATTATCCTAGAGTCTAAATTTGGGAGATGGACCCAGAGTATTCTCTATTAGAACTCTCAGGTCTTCTTCTAGAACTGCATGAAGCCGAGCCATGTCATAACCCAGTGTTGTGCCCCCAAAAAACATATTCCTAAGCCTAAGGAATATGTGAAAAAAATGAAGGAGGTTGTGGAAGAATATTCTTTTAAGGAGGATATCTTGAATCATATCAATTCTCCTCCAGCTTCCCCAGAGATGACCTCAAAAGGAGAAACATTGCATGGCCCTATTTAGATTGAGGGGGATAAAGTTGAGGAGATTCGAACTCTACTAGACAAACATCACACAGACATTAGAAATGAAGAGAAATAATTGGGTATCCCAAATGCTGTGAAACATAAGTTAGACAATAATCCCCAGAAGATGGAATCTACTATCCTAGATATGCAGGGGACAACCTCTGAAAGAGAAGAGGGTGAGATCCTTCCACCATTGGGAGACTCGGGCTCTGCAGTGGAAAGGGAAGCAGCACAATGCCCCTCGGAGCATATAATGGAACAGGCACAAGTCCTTAGTCCCCCTCAGAATTTAGGAGGTTCCTCATTAGGAAAAAGCACATTGGGGATAACTTTTTCCCCATCCCCAGGGGCTGGAACTAGTAAACAATCAATGACTCTGAGGGTTGGTCTACAATTAAAAGGAAGGGTAAAGGGTAGAGTAGGAAGATCGTGGATGTTGGGGTCGACCTGAAGTCTGGAAGATCTTCACATATCCAAACTAGACAATATGAGGTTGCTAAGGAGATAGCAAATGTAAGACATATCACTTTGCAGTTTTCTTCCAAGAAGTTGAAGAAATGAAGATTCTCTTTTGGAATATTAGAGGACCAAATAGTCCTCACAAATAGTTTTTGGTCAAAAACTATATTTTTTAAAACAAGATTAATATTTTATTATTACAAGAAGTCAAGATGTCTGAAGGTAATTTGAAACTGGTTGCTAACAACATTTAGCCTAATGCTAATTTTGTTGTCAGTGAAGCTCAGGGGGTGTTCAATGACATTGTTACTATAATGTAGAAAAAGAGGGGGAAGATGGGATTGATAGATAGTTTAGCTAGACCATCCTTTCACTACACACATTCAAGGACAGTTAACCGAGTTGAATCTCAACTTTTGCTAGAAGATTCACCTACAAGTTAGTTATCACTTGTAATGATAATGATATTTGGAAATTAATGACTATTGTGTTAATTTAAGCCCAATTATGCTCAAAACCCTAATTATTGCAAAATCATAAACAAATAGATGAATTTTGAAAAATGCTCACACACAGATATACTAGATGAAGATTAGATCCATACTAGATTTTGAGGTTTGAGATTTGAAAATGTCAAGGACAAAGGGACTCCCATCAAAGTCTAAGGTAGTATTTTTATCGAGGGTTTCCAAACCTTTTCTGATGCTGATTATCATTGTTTCGTTAATTTTTGGCTCTGCAAACTTGGAGCACACAGGGACTAGCATCCTTGTCCTAATTGTGCTCTTTTTTGCTCTTTCCTTTAGATCTGGGATCCTTATGCTCTACAACACTCCTCTGCAACTCCACTCCACAAAATATGACACCTGTCATTTGTAATCACAAGATAGGGGTTGGAGGGTTGTGGTGTTTAGAAGTTTACCTCGGTCAAGCCCTAGAATGGCATTCAAACCTTCCAACACCATTATTAGATAGAGAGTGCGTATCCTTGCAAGACAAAGGCGAAAACAAATTAATAAATGATTGATTGAGAGCACAAATAGACATCACCTCAAAGGTGTAGCTCTCACATAGATGAAGATCCTTCACAACATGAGAAGATGAAGCTAAATCTGCAATAACAAACATAACAACAATATTCTGCTCTGCAACACAATGAATGCCTTGAATGCTCTAAAATCAGAAGTTCACCAAAATCTCAAAATCATCTTCTAGTTCACAAATGAAACCATAAACATGCTTATATATGCATTCCCACTACAAATTTCATAATTCAAACTTAAGATGTCGGCAAGGAAGGCCTTTAACAGTCACTTTACTGATATTAAAATTTGGGACCCCAAAATAGGGCAGGACAAGGGCGTGAGTGCCCTTGTCTCAGGGCTTATTTTGGGTTAGGGTTTAGGCATAACAATGTCCCTCAAGCCGCATTTGATATGGGTTTTAGGCAGGCCATTTTGTCTTAGGAGTTAATTCTAACGTGCATGATGAAAAACAAGGGACCCGAGAGCTAAACTTAGGAGGTAAAAGTCCTAGGGGGACATTTTACGACATAACATTTAGCCCCCACTTTAATGTATGTATGATCTTATGATCCATACATGCATTAAAGTACAGTCAAAACACAACAAACACGCCAGGCACTTCAAGCTAATGCATACACAAAGATTGAAGAACTATTTCTAGCCCCCCAGTCTCAACTAGACATTAGAGAAGACACATCACAGACATACCAAACATAGTGAAGATAGTAACATGCATGCAAAATGTGGAGAAGACACTAACAAGCATGCAAGACACAGAGAAGACACAAGAGCAGTCACAGAGAATACACTTGATATTTTCTTTCTCATTTTCACATATATATGAATGCAAATACATGGAAAGTAAAAATGCAACACACAACCCCAAAATTTAGGAGGGGCATTTTGCCATACCCTTGAAACTACATATGGGGGAGAAGACACACCATACAAATCCCAAAGTGTAGGAGGGGCATTTCGCCACACCCTTGAGACTACACTTGAGAGAAAGCACGCCATACAAAACCCATAAGAGGGGCATTTCACCACACCCTTGAGCCTATGCTTGGGAGAAAACACATCATACAAACCCTGAGTGTAGGAGGGGCATTTCGTCACATCCTTGAAACTACACATGGGGGAAAACACACGGAAGACACATGGAAAACATGAGCACCGTATAGCATGCCAAAGACATACTATACATCTAAAACATGACAAACAAGGCGATGGAAGGAGCTTATTGCTAAGTTCCCACCATCTCAAACATGCTATAGGCACACCTGACGATTGGGCTTATGCCACAACAACTACCAAAGACACGCTTAAGGGAGGATAGTATAAGATCCAACCTCGCTTGCTCGGAGGACTTTTGAAATAAAAAGGATGTGCACTAGCTCAAGAGGTACACCATCCCCGCCTCCACATAGGGCTTTTGAATGAAAGGATATGCACGATATCCTACCTCCATAGAGGGATTTTTTATTGCAATATAGATAAATATGTGCACTTGCGCTGAAGATACAACATCCCACCTCCATAGAGGGATTACAAACATGCTTTGTTAGTACCAAAATCATCAGACAACTTACCTTATATGCCCCCACCTTAAGGTGGTTGATATCATGTACTGATATCAAGCACGTTAAGGTAGAGAGAAAACACATGAGGGAACAAGAGCTTTCACAAAGTCCATACCCCCAAAGGTGACATGTGCTCACGATCACCGAATGTTCCTGAAGATGAAAGAAAAACTAGAAGATAGAAAAACATGAAAGAAACACAAAATAAAGTGGATTATACCTTCACAAATCTTCAAGTCTTCTTCACTCCTTGATAAGGTGGAGGAGCTTGCACCCAAAAGAGCTCCTAGCTTTACCCAAGTAGATGATTTGTGTGTATGTAGATTGCTCTATTGAATTTAAACACAATGATGATGAAGCTTTGAGAGGGATTTGATAAGAATTTGGATGGATATTGGATATGGATAGAGAGGCTAGAATGATTTTGTCATGATGAGAAGATTTGATTGAAATTTGGACATAGTTATTATAGGTTGAGGAAGTTGTTAAAATGGCTTGGGTGAGGGCTCTATTTATAGGCCAATTGAGGGGGATTTGAATCCAATGGCTAGGATTCAAAGTCAGAATCAATGGTTGAGATGAAAGGATGGGATCAAGGGTTGAGATCTCATCAACAAAAATCAAGGGTTGGAATTAAATGTGAATTTTAAATTCACATTGGGAAGGATGAGAAATGAGTCAAAAATTCATTTCCATGGGATAGTGTGAGGATGGTGTGGACTTGTCAATGAAATAAAAATTCATTTTTGTGGGGGTGTTGGAATAAAAAATTAAGTTTTATTGAGTGTGAGGACATGTGACACATGCACATTTTGGGGGCCTTACATTTGTAAGCTAATTTCATGGAGAATGTTTTAACATGAAAATAGAAAGATAAGTTGGAAGGGTCACGTGACCCTTTTGAATAAAAATTGATTTTTATTCAAAGTGTGTGGGAGGATGGGTTAAACAAAGTTTGACCAAGTTAATCAAGGGATTAACTTAATTAATGTGGCTGGAAAAAATTAGTTAGTGGGCTAATTGAGGATTAAAATTAATTAAATGATGATTTATTTAATTAATTTAGGTCTAGGGGTCATGTAGGCTAGGGTAGCTAATTAAATAATTTTTATTTAATCAACTAGGCTAGGTTTAGGTTGATTAGTAGGGTAGATTAATCAAATAAGTATGATTTACCTAATTAATTAGGATTAGGAGATGAAGAAACTAACTAAATAAATATTGAGAATATTTATTTAATCAATGAGGATATAGTTATAAGGTATAGTGATAAATTTAATGAATTAATTAATCATAAAGGATGGATAAATGGCAAAAGGTAGATGATTAGGGATAAATTAATTGAATAAATTAAATTTATTTAATTAATAGGAGGGATAATTAGTAGTGTAGAGATACGAGAAATTGGCTTGCAGAGTAAGTCAATTTTAGGTGTCTACAACTCCCACAAACACATTTTAATCTAAGAAAAACATGAAAGCTATGCATGAAAACAAAGAAGCCAAGGCTACACAAATGGGTTCAAACCTGAGTATAGGTATTGGGGTTATATTGCAAGCATCATAGAATTGATTGTAATAGTAAGACGAGACACCAAAACAATCAAAGTGCACAGAGCAGATGTATTGTTATGATTTGTTAGCAAAGATAAGACAACATCAAATATCACACGAAGTGATTCTACTAGCCAAGCGTCAGATATTTAAATCAACCCCATCTTCATATATAGACTAGGTCCATTTTTGCTTTGCTTGCTGAAGGGACATGTGGTCCATATCGGTTAGTTGTTTGTTTTTCGTCATTCGCTGACTAGGTAGAACCACTAGAAGAAGGAAAAGAATAAAATGAGAGAGGAGAACAAGTGCCTTAGGGTCATCATGTAGGAAGATGCCCCCTAGGTCATCAAACGCAATGTTATGCCCCCAAGGAATGACATACAATAGTGATGTAGGAGCATCCCTAGTTGCAGATAAATCTTGCATTGACCAAAAATATTTGCATTCATTTTGTTTTCTTTCATTTTCCCAATTCATTCTAGTTCAGACAATCAAAAGCGGTTTTCAGCATTTTGTACCGCATTCTACTGTAGTTACATTTTAGACCTTATGGAAATAGACTTAGTATCTAGACATCTTCATGCACATCATATCTAAAATTCAGGTCATTTGGATTAGTTACCGGAAAGTTATCGCTCTCATAAGATCAACTGTTTTCTCAAAACAGAGCATTCAAATAGTCTCAGATAGTCAACTGAAGGAGAAGACTTGTGGAGCACTTCCATGACATGTGGAGCTAAATGACACATCATTCAAGGTAGTTTGGGACATGGCCAGCCTTCCTTGAAGTCTGCACCTTGTTTCATCCACTTGAAGAGGAATACAAGTTACTTAAGGCTGAACTATCCATGTACACACGTTACATCTCTTTCATTGGAGTTTGTAAATTTTCTAGGCTAACACAGAGGATTCTTGTGATCTGGAGATGATATATAAACATGTAATAGATGCATAAGAAAGCAGTTAGTTGATGTTATTTAGCTGATAAGTTAGATTTTCTCTGTAAGATGCTTCAAAGCCATATCTTGTGCATGTATTATAACTGGAGAATCAGGCCTATGAGCCCTAATTTGTAAGCTTGCATGTTGCCAGCATGTTAGCATTTGAATCTTTGATATACTCAATATCTAAATCTACATTTGTAGTCTATATTTGAGCTTCCATTATGTTTACTCTTGCTTCACGATCTGGATTGTTCACTTTGTGGACCCTCCTAACCATGACTGCACCAAGTGGTATCAGAGAAAAGTTTGAATCCATTGGGAGTGAAGTGAGTGAAGTTGGTGAAGGCATTATATAAGATCTTGTTGTGAATAGATCACCGGATCAAGGCAGACTACCTGTGTTGTCAACCAATCACCGATTGTGAGGCAGTTGTCACCTTGTAGCTCGATCATCAAATTTGAGGCAGTTACACTTGATCCTAGAAAGAGATGCCACTGAGGAGAATACCTACTATTGGTACTATGGCTGGAAGAATGGATGAGATGATGGAGATGATGAAAACAATGTGAGTTCAATTAGATGCTATTGAAGAAGATCGAAGAAGAGGGCTAACACCTCGACCTAATGTTGAAAGTGATGATGAATAATTTCAATCTGTTGATCAAAATAAAGAAACCCTAGAAGCAGAAGAAGAAATAGATCAAGTGAAGGTGTTGAGAGCTATTTCAAAGATTGGGAAAAGACTTAGAGTGGAAGTACCAAACTATACTAGCAATTTGAATCCAGAGGAATTGATTGATTGTATAAATGACCTAGAAGAATACTTTGAATATGAAGAAATTGAAGATCTAGAGAAGGTGAGATTTGCAAAGACTAAGTTAAAAGGACATGTTGATATTTGGTGGAAAGAAGTTTAGTTGGATAGAAATAGAAGAGGAAAAGAAAAGATCACAAAATGGGATAGAATGGTGACAAAGTTGAAAAATCAATTTATACCTACTAACTATGAGTTGGAATTGTTGAAGAGATTGTAGAACTTGAGACAAAAGGAGAAATCTGTGAAGGAGTACATTGAAGAATTCTATAAGATGATCATAAGGACAAGACATAGTGAAGCAAGCAAGGAGAAAGTGGCAAGATTCATCAATGGACTGAGATTGAACATTCAAGAGGAATTAAGTTTGGTAAGGATGACAACACTAGAAGAATCATATCAGTTTTCCCTGAAAGTTGAAGTTCAAAGTTGAACAAGAAGCATGAGTAGAGACAAAGAGGCAGAGGAGGTAAATTTTACAGAGGCAGACCATTTTCCAGAGGAGAAAGATCATATGCAGAGAAAAGTAGACAAGATAGCACATTCAAGAAAGAAAATAGAGATAACAGTTCATACCGGAGGGATGATAAAACCTTCTACTATAGAGGAAACCCTAATTCTTACCGGAGTGAAGGATATAGAAGATATGGAAGAGGACTTGATAGGAAAACATTCAGAGGAACTTGTTTTAAGTGTGGAGGTGAAGGAAACAGAACATATGAATGTCATCAAGGAAGTACAATCAAGAAGACTAAGAACAATACAAGAATAACTTATGTGGAAGAAGAACCTGTTGGATCACTTAAATCAGTTGGTAAACCTAAGAAAGGAGAATCATTATTCATGAGGAGAGAACTATTTCAAGCAGAGACAAATGAGGAACCACCGTAGAGGAAAAGTTTGTTTTGGACCAGATGCAAATCAGGAGGTAAATGTTGTAAGGTTGTAATTGATAGTGGTGGTTCTGATAATTTGGTTTTAGAGGAGATGGTGACTAAGTTGAACTTGGAGATATTGAAACACCCTAAGCCATATCAAATAGCATGGATTCAGGATGATCATAAGGTACTGGTGAGTGAACAATGTTTGGTAAAATTTCATATTGGATCTTATCATGATGAAGTATTGTGTGATATTATGCCTATGGATGTATGTCATATATTGTTAGGTAGACCATGGAAGTATGATAAAAAAAACTATACATGATGGAAGAAAGAATACCTATACTATAACATCAAATGGAAAGATAATTACCTTGATTCCTTTGGAAGATGAACCTAAGGGTGAAGTATGTGGGAATGCTAGAATCTATTTGGTTGATGGAAGGAAATTTCTGGATGGTTTGAGACATGAGAATATGTGTTATTCTTTGATTCCTAAGAGACCTGAAACCCTAAAGAAAGAGACTGAAGAGTCACAACCAAAGGAGATAATTGAATTGTTGATAGAGTATGAAGACATCATATCAGATAATGTACTTGAAGGATTGCCACCAATCAGGAGTATCAGTCATTACATAGACCTTATATCTGAAGCTAGTTTGCCTAATAAAGAAGCACACAAAATGACACTAGCAGAGAATGAAGAATTGAATAGACAGTTACAAGAGTTGCTAAGGAAAGGTTTGATTAGAGAAAGCTTGATCCCTTGTGTAGTACCTATAGTGTTAGCATCGAAGAAGGATGGAGAACGGAGAATGTGAATAGACTCTAGAGCAATCAACAAGAACATAGTTAAGTATAGATTTCCCTTGCCTAGGATGGATGACATTATGGATTGATTGAGTTGAGAAAAATATTTCACAAAGATAGACTTGAAGAGTAGATACCATCAGATCATAATCAGAGAAGGAGATGAATGGAAGATTACTTTTAAGATAAATGATGGATTGTGTGAATGGTTAGTGATGCCTTTTGGATTGACAAATGCATTGAGTACTTTCATGAGATTGATGAATAAAGTTTTGAATAAATTCTTGGGTAATTTTGTTATTCTATATTTGGATGATATTTTGATTTTTAGTATGACAAAAGAAGAATATCTGTGGCACCTGAGACAAGTATTGCAGAGGTTGAGAGAAGAGAAATTATTGATAAACATCAAGAAGTGTAGTTTCATGAAGGAATAATTGGCATACTTGGGATTTGTGATTTCTACAGAAGGATTGAATGATGTAGGAGCATCCCCAGTTCAAAACTAATCTTGTATCAACCAAAAATATTTGCATCTTAGTTTGTTTCTTTTCATTTTCTAGTTTAGTTCAGTCAGTAGCAGTTTCAATATTTTGGTCTGCATTCTGCCGCAGTTTCAATTCAGACCTTGCGGAGATAGACTTAGCATCTAGACCTTCATGCACATCATATCCAAAATTTAGAACATTTGGATCAAGTACTAGAAAGATATATCTATTAGAAGATTGACTATTCTCTCAGAGTAGAACACCCTGACAGTCTCAGACTATCAACTAAAGGAGAAGACTTGCAGAGCATTTCATGACTTGTGGAGCTAAACAACACATCATTCAAGGAACTTTGGATCATGGCTGACCTTCCCTGAGATCCGCATGCTATTCCATTCACTTGTAGAGGATTAGCATCTATTTAGGTCTGACCTATCCATGTACACACATTACATCTCTTTCATCGGAGTTTGTAAACATCCTTGGCCAACACGGAGCAATCTTGTGTTTTGGAGATGCTATATATTCATGTAATAGATGCATTAGAAAGTAGTGAATCATATAGAGATAGTTTGATAGCTTGACTTCTTTTGTAAGGCGCTTCAAAGTCATATCTTGTGCATATACTGTAACTGAGGAATCAGGCCTATGAGCCCTAATTGTAAGCCCACATGTTGCTGACCTGTTTGTATCTTGAATCTATGATCTACTAAATGACTGAATCTACATTTGCATCCTATCTTTGAGTTGTTTCTGTTGTGTTTACTCTTGCTACATGGTCTAGACTATTCACTTTGTGGACCCTCCTAGTTGTGACTACACCAAGCAGTATCAAAGCGAAGTTCAAATCTTTTGGGAGCGAAGTGAGTGAATTGAGTGAAGTTTGTGAAGGCATTCCATAAGATCTTATTGTGAATAGATTTCTGAATCTGAGGCAAACAACTTGTGTTGTCAACCGATCATCGATTGTGAGGCAGTTGTCACCTTGTAGCCTGCTTGTCGAATTTGAGGTAGTTACACTTTATCTGAGGAAGAGATGCTACTGAGGAGAATACTTTTTGTTGGTACTATGGTTGAAAGAATGGATGAGATGATGGAAATGATGAAAATGATGTGAGTTCACTTGGATCCTGTTGAAGAAGATCAAAGAAGAGGACTTACACCTTGAACTAATGTTGAAAGTGATGATGATGAAGAATTTTAATCCACTGATCAAAAGGAAGTAACCCTAGATGAAGAAGAAGAATTAGATCAAGTGAAGATGTTGCGAGCTATTTCGAAGATTGGAAAAAGACCTAGAGTTGATGTACCAAACTATACTAGCAATTTGAATCCTGAGGAATTGATTGATTGGATAAATGACCAAGAAGAATACTTTGAATATGAAGAAATTGAAGATCCAAAGAAGGTGAAATTTGTAAAGACAAAGTTGAAAGGACATGCTACTATATGGTGGAAAGAAGTTCAGTTGGATAGAAACTAGAGAGGAAAAGAGAAGATTACAAAGTGGGATAGAATGGTGACAAAGTTAAGGAATCAGTTTATACCTATTGACTATGAGTTGGAACTATTGAAGAGATTGCAAAACTTGAGACAAAAGGAGAAATCTGTGAAGGAGTACACTGAAGAATTTCATAAGATGATCATAAGGACAGGACATAGTGAAGCAAACAAGGAGAAAGTGGCTAGATACATCAATGGACTGAGATTGAACATTCAAGAAGAACTGAGTCTAGTGAGGATGACAACATTGGAAGAAGCATATCAAAGACAGAGAGGTAGAGGAGGTAAATTTTAGAGAGGTAGAAAATTTTTCAGAGGAGAGAAATCATATGTGGAGTAGAACAGACAAGAGAGCACATTCAAGGAGGATAGAGATAATAGTGCATACTAGAGAGATGACAGAACTTTCTACCACACTGGAAACCCTAATTCATACCAGAGTGAAGGATACATAAGAGATGGAAGAGGACCCAACAAGAGAACATTCAAAGGAACCTATTTTAAGTGTGGATGTGAATGACATAGAACATTTAAATGTAATCAAGGAAGTACAAGAAAGAGGATAGAGAATAGTGGAAGAGAAACCTATGTAGAAGAAGAACCTATTGGATCACCCAGTTTAGTTGGTAAAACTAAGAAAGGAGAATCACTTGTCATGAGGAGAGCACTATTTCAAGCATAGACAAATGAAGAACCACCACAGAGGAAAAGTTTGTTCAAAACCAAATGCAAATCAGGAGGTAAATGTTGTAAAGTTGTGATTGATAGTGGTAGTTCAGATAATTTAGTTTCAGAGGAGATGGTGACTAAGCTGAAGTTGGAAAGATTGAAACACCCTAAGCCATATCAGATAGCATGGATTCAGGATGATCATAAGGTACTGGTGAGTGAACAATGTTTGGTAACATTTCATATTGGATCTTATCATGATGAAGTATTGTGTGGTATTATGCCTATGGATGTATGTCATATATTGTTGGGTAGACAATGGTAGTATGATAGGAAAGCTATACATGATGGAAGGAAGAATACATATACTATAACATCAAATGGAAAGAGAATTACTTTGATTCCTTTGGAAGATGATCCTAAGAGTGAAGTGTGTGGAAATGCTAGAATCTGTCTAGTAGATGGAAGAAAATTTATGGATGGTTGAAGACATGAGAATATGTGTTATGCTTTGATCCCTAAGAAGCCTAAAAAATATAAAAACTGAAGAATCACAACCGGAGGAGATAAGTGAGTTGCTAACAGAGTGTGAAGACATCATATCAGATAATGTACTTGAAGGATTGCCACCAATTAGGAGTATCAGTCATCACATGGATCTTATATCTGGAGCTAGTTTTCCTAACAAAGAAGCACACAAAATGACACTGGCAGAGAATGAAGAATTGAATAGATAGATACATGAGTTGTTGAGGAAAGGTTTGATCAGAGAATGTTTGAGCCCTTGTGTAGTGCCTGCAGTATTAGCACTGAAGAAGGATGGAGAATGGAGAATGTGTACGGACTCTAGAGCAATAAACAAGATCACAGTTAAGTACAGATTCCCTTTACCTAGGATGGATGAAATTATGGATTGTTTGAGTGGAGAAAAATATTTTACAAAGATAGATTTGAAGAGTCGATACCATCAGATCAGAATCAGAGAAGGAGATGAATGGAAGACTACTTTAAAGACAAATGAAGGACTATATGAATGGTTAGTGATGTCTTTTGGATTGACAAATGCACCAAGTACTTTCATGAGATTAATGAATGAATTTTTGAATAAATTCTTGGGTAAGTTTTTTATTGTATATTTGAATGATATTCTGATTTTCAATAAGACAAAGGAAGAACATTTGTGGCACCTGAGACAAGTATTATAGAGACTAAGAGAAGAGAAATTATTGATAAACATCAAGAAGTGTAGTTTCATGAAGGAAGAATTGGTATACTTGGGATTTGTGATTTATGTGGAAGGATTGAAGATGCAACCTAAGAAAGTGAGAGCAATTGTTGAGTGGCCTACACCTTAGAGCATTGGAGAAGTAAATCATTTCATGGATTGGCTAGTTTCTACTGGAAGTTCATCAGAAATTTTAGTTTAGTATGTAACCCTATGACAAAGACAATGAGAGGTGACAGAAAAGACTTTAAGTGGACATCAGGAGCAGATAAAAGTTTTGAAATGTTGAAACAAAAAGTGATAGAACAGCCTATGTTGGCATTACTAGATTTCAATAAGGTATTTCAAGTAGATTGGGATGCAATTGGAAATGCAATTAGAGCAATGTTAAGTCAAGAAGGTAGACCTGTAGCATATTTAAGTGAGAAGTTGAATGATGCAAGGAGAAGATATTCAGTTTATGATCAGGAGTTCTATCACTAGTAGAATTTGGCAAATAAATGACTACGTGACTAAAACTTTTAGTCACAACAACTAAAAATGACTAAATTCTACTAATTTTTTGCAACTCAGCTATAAATGAGTAAATAAATGACTAATTTGGTCATTGACTAAAAAATTATTTAGTCACACAAATAAAAATGACTAAATAGTTAGTCATTTATTTAGTCACAATCCATTTGAATAGATCATTTAAGGAATCAAGAATCAATAGTGTTATTCCTAATTTTCATTTTAATAAACATACTCTAAAACTTTCGTCGAAACCTTATTTTCAGGTGTAGTCCGCCAAAATAGAGAATTGAAATGACATAATTTTCATTTCAATAAACATACTCTAAAACCTTTGTCAAAACCTTATTTCAGGTGTAGCCCGCCAAAATGGAGAAGTGAAATGACATGCTTATGTTCTCCCTGTAAATAGTTGAAGCAGGTTGGGTTCAAGCTTTTTAGTAAATAATGACAGAGAATGGTAAGGAGATGTGTGTGACAGGAGGCATAGGATTCATTGCTTCTTATCTCATTCCTGCTCTGCTTAACAAGGGTTACATTGTTCATGCTACTGTTTGTAATCCAGGTATTTAATTGACATATATTTGCATAATTTCAAATTCCTTCGGATGCTTTTGAAGAATCAATGTATCCTATATAGGGTTTAGAATGATTTCTTTTAATTTTAAAAAATAAATAAATGATGTATTTGCATGTGATTAGATAATGTCGAGAAGATAGGGTATCTATGGGATCTTCCTGGTGCAAAGCAGATGCTTAAAATAATGAAAGCAGACCTATTAGAAGAAGGCAACTTTGATGAAGCAATAAATGGAGTGGATGGCGTGTTTCATATTGCTTGCCCTATCGCAGTACCAAATGATCACAACATCATGGTAGGTTGTCCTCCACTAGATTTTTTGCTTTTTTTTTCTTTTTTTTGTTCTGATGACATAAATTGGTTTAGTTTTATTCTCTGTGAAATTTATTGCCAAGCAAGAGGCCTTCATTGATCCTAGTGTGAATGGGACTCTCAATGTCCTCAATTCTTGTTCAAGATAACCCTCTGTAAAGAGAGTCATGCTTACATCCTCCTGCTCAGTTATCATATATAACTCCAATACTCAAGAGCTTTCTCTTTTAGATGAGTCCCATTGGACCAATCCAGAATACTACGAATAGTATAATGTAAGTGTAAATACCCTCCTTTGAAGATTATATTTCACCGATTAGAGGCATTGAATTGCTTGTAAAAGAGTAATTAATAGGCACTGCTTGCTATGAGTATAAGAGTAAACTTGATCATCTTACTAAGCAAAAAGCCCCAAAATGTCTCCATAAACTTATCCCTAAAAGCTTTTACTTCTTAGGTTCAATTCACATCTACATAATTCTAAATTTAGGGTATGTTTTTCCTACAACTTTGGTATGCATATGCAAAAACTCTTGCTGAGAAAGAGGCCTAGAAGTATGTAGAGGGGTAGGGCCTTGATCTGGTTGTGGTAAACCCATCATTTGTTGCTAGGCCACTTCTTGCACCTGAACCTACCAACACTCTTGCCTCAGTCTTGAGCATAATGAAAGGTTGGGGCTACGGTTAAAAACTTTGCAAGTTGTGAGTATTTAAATGATTATTAAGTCATAGATTTTTTAAAATGCACATTTTATAAAAGGGTTGTAGGCTCTCTCATGAGCATGTTCCAAACATAACATGAGCATGTTCATAATGGAACCTAATTATCTTCCTTATTCAAAGGTTTTGTTTCAGACATTTTTCAAACCCTATAAGTGGATTATAGTTGATCTGAAGCTATCACTGTTATAACTTATAAGCCATAAATGTTAATGAATTGCTAATGGTGCAGTGGTTCACTAGTGAATTGCCAACAAATGATGAAAATGAATGCAGTGTAAACTAGACGAATAAAATGTATCATGCATTTGTATGGAACTTGAATTGGTCATTTTCAAAATGAAAAATTGTAAATATATTGTGCAATATATGTTTGTGAAGGCAGAATTTGAAATGATTTTGGAAGCTGTTAGCTTCTAAATAGCAACTGCAAGCATGAATTCCATTTAGTCTTATTGCTTTTCTTGTATGTGGGATGCTACATTGTTGTATGTGGGTAGATTATTGACAGGCTTTGGTGTGGGAGTGATATCATTCACAGTAAGCTTATCAACTTTTCTGCATGCCTATACTTTTATGAAAGGTTTGTCAAGGTGAGCAATTTATTTATGTTTTCATGAATCTAATTCTCTCCATATGCTATGGTAAATTCAGGTACCTATATATATTATTGAAATAGCTTTGAAGTAACTGTGGGGTTCTCTTGGCACTGTAAATCAAGTAAGCTTCTTCCATCAATTGATTTCCTCTTAAAATTACTATCTTCCTCTGTTGCTTTGGGTGAAGTTGTGGATGACCAACTTAAATAATATGCAAGTAAATGAAGAATAAAATGAAGCAAATTTTTCCATTGGTGGGTTGCTATTTGTGTAAAACACACCCCATTATAATTTTGAGCCTCACAATTATCAGTGTTTCTAGAATGATTTATGGCAGTGTGAGTTTCAAAGCTCAGATAATCAATGCCATATCTAAATTTTTTGGTCATTTGGCATCCATATAGTTTGTTTTATATAGTCGTCGTTGTCTAACACTGATTTTTCCTTATTTTCTTTTGAATTATGGATTCAAAAAAATGCACTTAAAAGCAATTAAAGTTTTACCACTTACTGGATCGAGGCTGGCTTTTTGAGAATTCTACAGGTAGCATCATAGCAGATCTGGGGCAATGCAACATGGAGATTGGTATACCATAATCCATGATGTTAGGCTGGAAACTTGCATGTGGTGGGAAATTATTTCAATCCTTTTATGACTAAATTCTTTCCCAGTATCATCCATGGCATGGATTAACCTTTGTAATTATTTTCTTTGTATTAAGGACATGAGTTAATGCTCACATATTGGAAGGTATACATACGCCATAGGTTGCATGTTTGAATCTAGAATAGTATATATGGTAAATGAAAAACAATCTCCAACAATAAATAAGGTAAATGGAAAGCAATCTCCTTGTGGAATTTGATGTCTCTCTTGGCAGTGACCTAATAAGTTATCTTTACCTTTACCTATATTGAGGAGGAAATTTATCTAGGCAGAGGGATATAACATAAATGAAACTTTGGTAGTGATCCAGTAAAAAGTAGAAAAGTTACACAAGTCTATATATGTATATAAGCCTTACTTAAAACTTTCTAATAATCTTGGTTTTTGGTAGGAGAATCGAATGGTGCTTGCTAGGAAGGGTTTTCTCAAACAGTATATGTTTATTCTTGTTTTAGTCTTGATTTTATTTACAATGCTCATCTAAGAATCACTATATCTCATTGGTGCATTATAGACTCTTCGTGGGTATGAAACTAATGTAATAGTTGAAGAAGCTTAAATTAAGGTAATGCTCTGATATGGATACAATATTTTCAAAGATTTTAGTTCCATATGCATCTTTTTTCACCTTTTCCATCTATTTTCCAAACAGAGAATTCTCTTTAATCCATTCCTTTTAGAGATCATACAACATTCTAAATCTTCCACTCTACTACTAGTGCTAAGTGTTCCCTATGTTTCTCCCTTATCTATTGGTTTTTAAGTCTGCTTAATTGTTGATATTGTAACATTGTTAGTAGACTAATTATTCATGAAACCCTTTGTGGACTTTGGCTGAGTTCCAATACTCTTTATCTTTGTAAAGTTTAAATCAGAGTAAGGGAACTACAACTTTTTTCCAAAAGGCACTATGCTTGTAATTGTAACTAATGCAAAATGTTGCCACATTATAGAGAACAATGGAGACAAACAATCAAGAAATTCAAATTACCAGTTACTAATGCTTAAGCATGCTTAATGTTGAAATTGTGGATCTAACATTTCATGTGTTATGAATGGCAGCACAAATACCTGGCACCACTCAGGATCATCTACAAATATTTAACATTGAGATGAAGGAGATGTTGGCAAGAGACACTACTAGGCATGTCAGGTGTTGTCATTTATGGCAACTGAATCTATCTTACACAAACGCATTATATCATTTGCTCATACCGGAAGTCAGATTGTAGATTTGTCTAAGTCCGAATAGACAGGAACAGAGCATATGATAGGGTTTAGCATTTTGGTCCACATTTCTCCACAAGTAATCATATTGTGTCGTGGATCTGAGGGAATGTTAAGGGATGTCAGGGCTACCTAAATCCAAAGTTTTAGCCTCCGGTGATGAAGGGATTGAAAGTTACAAGCATCTGAGTATCAGGCTTTGGTTAGACAGTTCATTCCGGTGAAGAACAGGCTGACTTGGTGTTTGATCCTTGTGCAGATTAAGAGAAGTGGTTGTTTGAGTACTTTATGAGATCGAGTGGTATTGGCTGACATGTGTGGTGACTTGAACACATAAGTTTTGGTCCGCATTGATATTTGTGCATGGATTCAGCCAACAAAAGATTGTTCTTGAAAAAGCCTCTAAGTTTTCTTGAGGCCCACTGCAGTTGATGAAATTTCATGTAGCGGATATATATGATCGATGGGTTCGAGCATTTTGAGGTATGGAGGTATGAATATGAAGTGAGGAGTGCAAAGTGTGGCAGTGTCAAGTGCAAAGCAAAGAGATCTAAGCTCCAGATCATGGTAGAAAAGTGAAACATGGTAGTGAGAGATGAAGTGTATGAAGTCAGTATATTGAGCCTAACCGAAATTGTAATCTTGCATTGTTAGATACTATTCTTCAGTTCAAATATTTCAACAAACTCTTTGTAATTGATCTTGTAGGCAGTGAGCCTCCTTTGAGTAGTGAGCTCTGGGCAGTGTGCCTGAAGGCATGTGCCTTCCCATTCGTAATACTTTTAATAGAGTATAAAATCTTGTGGGGTAACCCCCACCGTGGTTTTTCCCTTAACCGGGTTTCCGCGTAAAAATCTTGGTGTTCATGTGTGATGATCTTGTTGTTGCCTTTCTTAAGTTCATGCTTATTTCTCTTGAATGTATGTGGTAAATTAATAAAGAAACATAATAATAAGTTTTTATAGAACACTGATTCACCCCCCCTCTCAGTGTTCCTTAATTTCAACAATTGGTATTAGAGTAAGGTTCCTTGGAAGAAGTTTAATAGCTTGAGGAAGATCTAGGAAGGTGTTTCAATGGGTTCATCCAGGTATTCTAATGGAATCAATGAACAACTTCAAGTTGCTTTAGAATATCTTGATCAGTCCAAAGCAGAAGTTAAAGAACTGCAAGAGAACCTTAAGGATGCTAATGATTTCATTTAGACTTTAAAAGGGCAACTAAGCAAATCTATGGAAAAGAGGAAGGAGCTACTTCAGTAATTAGCAAATCAAAAGGAAGACAATGGCATGGATGAGGCTCTAAAGGAAAAGACAAAGGACTGTGAGAAGCTGGCAAAAGAAGTTGTTGTCCTAAAACATGAGATGGAATCTGGGGTGATGAGGCTAACCAAGGAAAATGAGGAAAGGAAGAAGACTAAAGAAAACCTGAATCAGTCCCTGAAAGAAAGAATAGAAGAGTGTTGTAGATTGGACAGAATAATTGGCCATCTAGATTTTGATCTACAAGAAACCAGGTATAATGAGGAACAACTTGAAAGGCAAATTGTCATTCTCAAACATGACCTAGAAGCTACAAATGAATACAAAGAGAAGTTCAAGATAAGCTCAGCTAAACTTGAGGTGCTACTTGATAGTCAAAAGAAGGAAGATGATAATCATAGTCTAGGATATGAGAAAGGTGAAAGCTCTAGATCCAGTCAAAGAAATTCTAAACCAAGGAATTAGAGAAACAGACCTAGAAGACCTCCGGTCAAACAACCTAATGTTCAAAGGTATCCATCCTTCAATGGAAATTATTTCAATTGCAATAAATTTGGTCATAGAGCTACTTAGTGCAAAAGTAGAGTGAATCAAAGTGGTTCGTCCTTCTCCAGTCAATGCTTCAACTATAAAAGGTATGGTCATAGATCCAATGAATGCAGAAGTATGATGATGAATAACTCTAACAACATAGGAAATGTCTATTCTTTCAATGGCAAATGTTTTGCATGCAATAGATTTCGACACATGGCTAATCAGTACAGATCAAGAGGAAATCAAGTAAATGAGAAAAGAAATGTTGCTTTAATTGCAATAGATCCAGTCATATTACAAGATTCTGCAGAAGTAGGATTCATGATAGAAAAGGTCCAGTAAACAGAAACTAGAATGTGCAGAGACCAGATAAAGGCAAGCACAAAGTAAATGTGAATGAGATCCAAAATGAAATGAACAAAACATGGGTGAGGAAATGTGAAATGAATGATGGTGATGGGTTCGCACCAGAATCCGGTGTTGATAATTCCTTCAGGAATTAAAATAGGAGCTTTGGCTTAGGGGGAGCTGCATTGAAAAACTAATTCCCCCTGCCAATAAATGGGTGCCTGAATCTAGCATGATGAATGAAGATAAAGAAGCCTATTGCAGATCTGTTGAAGCAAATTCTAGAAGAAAAGAAGCTAATGTGATTGATTGCGAAGTAATTGAAGATTGACTGTATTCAGAAACAGAGTAACCGAATGAATTAGGGAAAAGCATTTATTACAATGGTGAATTAGGTTTTGCGAAGCATAAAAGGTCATTCATTCAACATTTGAATTGCTTTGTATTCAAAGAGAACAAGGAGAAGAGCGCCTGAGCTGAGATCTCAAAGATTTGGAGTGTGAAAAGTGAATTTGACAGCTAACCCTAATCTCGTGGAGAAAAAGGTATTTTTTCTGTGAAGCTTTGAACTTGTAATCTTTTTGATATGGCTACTCCGTTGGTTATTGACATCATCAAAAGGCCCCGACCTAAATTTAAAAAGCATCCACACAAATCTGTAGAGGTTGATCCGTTAGGTGCCCTTTCTAATGTTCTGCATGGTGTGTTGCACGTAGAAGATATTAGGGTTTACATTCATGCTAGCATAGATGAGTTTGGGGATTTGAAGTTACTAGATTTGTTTAAGAATCACCTGAGGGATGAGATTCATAATCTTAAACCTAAGTACAAGGCGCTGGAAGATAAACATTTCATTTAGGTTATTGGCTTCCCGTCCTTCGATGAGGACGAGTGGGTCCGGTATGTACTGAGTCAGATGCATGTTGAATTTATGTGGTTGATGAAACCCTTTAAGATCACTAAGGATGCCATCAAGGCCATAATAGGATTGAACTCATCCGGTGGACTGTTGATGCTAAAATTAGTGAAGAATTAGACTATAACTGAAGCTACTGGGTCAAGGTTTGATAAGAGGGCAATGACAATAAATGATATAACTGATCCAGATGTCAAATTTACATCTATGGTGATTGGGTATAAGATATACCACTCCAGCAGGGAAAACTCAATGTCTGGTATAGCCATTTATGCTGCTTATTAGATGTTAAGAGAAAATGTTGACTATGACTTGTGTGAGCTGCTGCAAAACTAGCTAATGGAGAATCTAAACAAGATCAAGAAGGATAAGAAGAGTACATTCAAGTATGGTACATTGGTCTTGTGCTTGTTTTTTTATTTCATGAATGAGTTGCCCAGGATGAAAAGCATGTATTGGACTAGTGACAAGCCTGTTGCCATACAAATAAGAGAGCACTTGCACAATATTGGTGACTCTAATGCCCAAAGGACTACTCTTTGGGGATATTTCAAGAATTTCCAGACTATGATGCAATCAAGGGAAAGAATCCCAAAGTCTGTGGTGGAAAAGTATAAGGATACAATTTGTTTCATGGTGGAAACAGATCAATGCTTGATGGAAGCAGTTGAACCAAGGACTATATGGATCATGCCCATGGGGTATGAAGTTGATGAACAAATACTGGAAAAGTATGCTCAACACCTTCTGAGAAAATCAAAAGACACCTCAATTGAGAGATTTGGTACATATGGTGAACTTAATCTGAAACTGCATGTTGAGCTCTAGAGACCTGAAATTAAGAAAAAGGTCCAAAGGCAAGTTGAAGTGTATGCAGAAAGTATTGGAATAACTAAGGAAGTTGTGAGACAACATAGGGAAAGGACAGAGAAAGTTGAGAAGGAGAAGCAGGACAGGGAATAGGGAAGTGTTCCAGTAGAATCCCCTTCTAAGTCAAGGACTATTAGGAGTTATGGTTCAACCCTTGGTACATCACCTTCTCCTACTATAGAGAAATTCAAAGAAAAAACTACCGATAAGGAAGGAAAAAGGACAAAAGTAATGGGAAAAAGGTCATATGTCAGTGTGGAGAAGGAGGATGAAGAAGAGACTAAGTCAAATGGTGAGGTTAAAGAGTTGAAGGCCTCGGGCACTAAGGTTGCTAAAGTGTCTAAGGAGAAGCCCTTCGGAAGCAAAAAGTCAAGTAAAAGGCATAAGTCAGAGGCTTATGTTGAGAAGCCTACTCCTTCTATGGAAGACATCATAAATTCAATCACTGTAGATGGAAACTTAAAGCCAATGACTAAATATTATGACAACTTTGATTATGCCAACAAGAAAAATTTAGAGGATGCTACTGTTAAGTACTTGAATACAATCAACAGAGCACTTGTGGAAATTTTGTCAGAAATTCCTAAGAGTCTAAGAGACATTTTGGAGATGAGAAAAGAAGCTGCTAAAGCAAAGGATTTGGAGCTAAGAGAACATGTGTTGTCCAGTCTATGTCTGGTAATCTCTAGGAAGGAAGCAAATCAAATTTTCAAAGAAGTTAAAGATGAATTCAGAAGCAAGAAAAGGATGAATAAGCTAATGATTGGAGACATTGATGAAGTGGTCAAAGAAACAGAACAAATTCTGAAGAAAGCCCTAGACAAGAATAGGTTTTATGTGGTCACTGAAAAACATGTTGATGTTGATGATACATTCATTCCGAATGATGAAGAGTTGAAGAAAAATGAGCAACAAGCTAAGGTAGATGATTTCTCTTTTCTGGAAGAGGAAATATTAAATAAAGGAGATGAAGAGATGGTGAAGGAAGATACTAATATTGTTGCTGAGGATACACAAAATCCTCTAGAAAAGAATATAGAAGACATTTCTAATAAAGATAAAAAGAAGAATGCCTTTGTTGATGATGCAGAGAAAGCAGAAGCAGAGAAAAAGAATGAAAATGATAAGCAAGACAATGTAGTTGACTCCAGAAAGGGAAGAGATGCAGGCCCTAAAGAACATAAAACTAAAACATCATATTGGGCAAGAGACACTACAAAAATAGTGAAATAAATTTTGGAGAAAGATAAACAAGTTGCAGAAGATCCGGATATAATACAAGGTCCAATCAATTTCGATACTCTATCACCGGTACAAAAGATGAAGTTGGCCTCTTTTGCACAAGCTAAGGCCAAAGAGGAAATCTTGAAGTTCCATATAGAAGATAGTGAGTTGCTTGATCTTGCATCTGGCATTTTGGAGAAAATCATGCCTTCATTTCAGAAGGATTCATCAGCATCCCCCTCTGGTCAGTTGAAGAGTCTGATAAATTATGTAAGTACTCACTTTGAGTCTTTTGAAAAGTCAGCGGAAGTCAAAGTCTGGAATGAATTTAATGTAAAAGATTTAGTAAATTGAAAGGAATGATTGACAATGAGAGAATTGTGCTGGATACTAGTGTAAAGAGTATTCAAAATGCCCTCGCTGAAGGAGGAGATGTGTACAAATTTTGTTTATCTTGGCCAAAAGTTGTAGAGGATATTGAGAAGAAAATAAAAGAGTCCGAGCAAAAATTGTCAAATATATCTCAATCATTTGATCCTTTGACAGTATCTCTAGTGAGTCAAGAATGTCAATTAATTAGCTTGATTAATGAAATAAATAAATTGGTGAAAGAAAAAGAAAATATTGTGGAAAGGATGTGTGAACTCTGGGGACTGATTTCCCCTAAGTTATAAACAATGTTCAATGCATTGACAGAAGCTCAAGCTGCTGCTCTGACAAGTGATCCCACTAATCTACAGAAGACAGAACCACATGTATTTTTATTTAGTGGTCATATTTTAGTTTTGGATAGCATGAAGAAAAGTTGGGACAATGAATTGGCATTGTTGAAAAACATTTTTGGTGATGTGTTTAAGTTCATGTAGACAAGACATAAGGATTGTTTGTATATATCCGCCCATGTACATAGAGTTTTTGTGTGAGTTTTGGTATGCGGATCTCAGCCTTTGCCATTGATGTCAAAGGGGGAGTGGAAAGTAGTGAAAAATGAAGAATTCATCTAAGGGGGAGCATTGTAAATCACAAGTGTACATAGTAAGGGGGAGTTGTTCTAACACTTAGTCATTTTTCACTAAGTGTTGCCATCAATGCCAAAGGGGGAGATTGTTGGCAAGAGACACTACTAGGCATGTCAAGTGTTGTCATTGATGGCAACTAAATCTATCTTACACATCTGCATTGTATCATTTGATCATATCAGAAGTCAGATTGCAGATTTGTCTAAGTCTGGATAGATAGGAACAGAGCATATGACAGGGTTCAGCATTTTGGTCTGTATTTCTCCATAGGTAATCATATTGTGCTGTGGATCTGAGGGAATGTTAAGGGATGTCAGGGCTAACTAAATCCAAATTTTTAGCCTCTGGTGATGAAGGGATTGAAAGTTACAAGCATCTAAATATTGGGTTTTGGTTAGACAGTTTAGTCCGGTGAAGAACAGGCCAACTTGGTGTTTGATCCTTGTGTGGATTAAGAGAAGTGGTTGGTTGAGTAATTTATGAGATCCAGTGGTATTGGATGACATGTGTGGTGACTTGAATACATAATTTTTGGTCTACATTGATATTTGTGCATGGATTCAGTTGACAAAACATTGTTCTTGAAAAAGCCTCTAAGTTTTCTTGAGGCCGACTGCAGTTGATGAAATTTCATGTAGCGGATATATATGATCAATGGGTTCGAGCATTTTGAGGTATGGAGGTATGAATATGAAGTGAGAGGTACGAAGTGTGGCAGTGTCAAGTGCGAAGCAAAGAGATCTAAGCTCCAGATCATGGCAGAACAGTGAAACATGGCAGTGAGAGATGAAATGTAGGAAGTCAGTATATTGAGCCTAACCAGAACTGTAATCTTGCATTGTTAGATGCTATTCTTCAGTTCAAGTATTTCAGCAAATTCTTTGTAATTGATTTTGTAGAAAGTGAGCCTCCTTTGAGTAGTGAGCTCTGGGCAGTGTGCCTGAAGGCATGTGCCTTCCCATTTGTAATACTTTTAATAGAGTATAAAATCTTGTGGTTTAACCCCCACCGTGGTTTTTGCCTTAACCGGGTTTCCATGTAAAAATCCTAGTGTTCATGTGTGATGATATTGTTGTTTCCATTCTTAAGTTCATGCTTCTTTCTCTTGAATGTATGTGGTAAATTAATAAAGGAACATAATAATAAGTTTTTGCAGAACACTAATTCACCCCCCTCTCAGTGTTCCTTAATTTCAACAGGAGAAAGTAAAATTGTATCAGATGCCTAAATAGGTATTGGCATTTTGCCAACTTCGATTATTTCTTGGCTCAGTTTGTATCTACTAGTATTTTTTTATTAACACACAAAGATAGTGCATGATATCTCATATATTACATACTTGTAATTCATAGGTTGTGTTTTGGAAGTGGATCACACCAAAGATGTTGGGACTTGTTACACAGAGTTTCGTGTATCATTGGTCATTGGAAGGTAATGAAAAGCTCTAGAAAATTCAAAAAAACTTCTACTTTTTATGTGCTCTTTATGTTATAATATTCCTAAAGCAAAGCAAGGTGTAATATTGAATTTGACTGAAATTCTATTTTTGTGTACTCATGCAAAGCTTGTTTTTTGTTGCCAATGTGCTTTCTTCTATTTTTTCTTTCTTTTAACATGTCAAATTATTGGGGCATATAAGGGATTCTAAACCTATCTAAATG
The DNA here is from genome assembly GCA_027924645.1 of Cunninghamia lanceolata. Lineage (NCBI taxonomy): Eukaryota > Viridiplantae > Streptophyta > Pinopsida > Cupressales > Cupressaceae > Cunninghamia > Cunninghamia lanceolata. Next base: position 402,269 of record BSBN01001040.1, on the reverse strand, counting down.
TTTGAGCGAACGGCCAATTTAATAGGTAACCAAATAATAAATTATCGATGTGATCCTACTGAAAAGTGTCTTTTTTTTATTGGAATTGCTCCAAAAGCACCTGAGGTGTGTACTATCTAATGGCTGTGATATTATTATATTCCTTAATTGATGTGGTTTATGATTATTATTGACAGTAACAAAATTCTATGGACAGAGGCCACAACTTGTCAAGGGGAACATGCAGTTGTTTTCTATAGAGTAGCAATGAAGTCAAGCTCTAGAAGCCCATGCAGCTGCATTTGCATCATTTAAGGTAAAACTCTCTTCCACTCTTTGAGATTATTTTCTCTACCATATCAAATGCTTCTTTCTTGTTGTGCTTCCATTTTCATCTTGTCTCTAAAATCTGTGGAGTGTTTCCTAATGTTGATTTTGTTTTTTTGTAGGTTGCAGGCAATGAAAATCCTTCCATCTTTATTTCCTTTGCTTCAAAAATAATCTCTGGAGGGAATCTCACTTCAAATTTACATGTGATTGAGCTGGGTGCACAACCAGGTATGGTATTTTGTTGCTTCTTGATTTGCAATTTGAACTAGCTTAAAGTTTGTAGAGTTGTTGGTTTTTCTGTAAAATAAGCCCTCTTTTAATATTGTAGATGAACTATAGGAACTGCAATCCTATATGCATTGCATAAACTTGCCTAGGGTTTGATTTTCTTGCACATTCACTATTTTTGCTAAATGCCCTCTTGAATAAATGAAGACCTCCTTCCTAGCCCACTATCCCCTCTCCTTGTGAATGATGAATGCCTTGTGAGAAGAAGGTTGCCTTAGACTGGTGATTGTTTTGCTCTCTAAGTGATTGATGATTGCCACCTTTTAAACTCTTTACACCATTATTTACTATGACAATCAACCTTTGTAAAAATCACATACAATCCTCAATCTTTATTGTAAACAAAAGGGGAAATGTTGGTCTGCTTTTACCCATATTGCATTATGCTCCTTTTGACTGACCATGGCAATATTTTCTCCTTAACCTACGATCTGACTACCTTAAAATCAAGGCTTCATTACAAAGTCAAAACCCTAACGTTTCTCCTTAATGTTGTCTCAGGCCTGCTATCCTTCAACCTTATTGTCACTACTTCATAGTCTACATGGTATTATTCACTATCACTCATGAAGCTCAAAGACCTTATTGCACTGGGGTTTAATGATCAACATTCACATATTTGCCTTCTATCAAAAATTAACTCTATATGACTGTCCCTCTACTACCTATTTGACTTGCATTTTGTTGCCCTCCATTGTAGTGACCATATTGAAGTGTACTCCTCAACAATTGTCTCATTTATGATAGACCCTACCTCCATAATATAGTGAAAACAATGGAATTACTACCATTACTCATACATTGTCACCTTTAGCAATGATATCCTAATGATATGGTTATTAAGTCCAAAACATGAGCTTGTTGTTCCTGCATTTACACCCTGCACAGTCACTACTTTGCAATCATCCTATCACTGCTTCTATTAGTGACAATCCTTAGACTGTTTCCTCAATGTCAAAACTCTGATGGATGATAAAGGCACTATATCTCTTTGCAAACTACATGTAATGTGATAAGAACCTCTAACTATACAATGGCAATGAATATGCCAAGGGATTTACTATAATATATCACACAATTTTGAATTATGACCTGGATTTTATGCTTGTCCTCACATCATTGCTTAGTTTGAAAAGATTGTTGATGGGCTGGCTACATGAGGTAAATATTGTAATCAATGTGCTTGCCATTCTCTAATAGACATAAGGCTTTTTTATTCTCTTGTAAGTTTGAATGTCAATTCCATTCTATGACTACATCTATGTAATCATTGAAGGAAGTTCTCTAATGCATAATTGCCAAGAATGTGAGGGTCTCCATGAATGTAGAGAATGGTGCTGTGTAGAAGACCACCACAACACCATACGGTGGTTGTTGGGCCTTTGCAGTGATGCGGGGAAAGCTTTCCCCACATCACCGCGAAGGCCCAACAACCACCGTGTGGTGTTGCGGTGACAAGCCTGCTATTTATTATAACTTAACTGAATAAGAATGTGTGTTCCCTAACTCGGTTGATTCATGAGTGTGTCACCGTGTTTCAGAGCCCAATTCTTTGGTTTCTAGATTACCCTCATGTTTAAGTTATATTGGACTATGGATGGTAATATCAGCGGACTGATCTTTCTATAATTTGGTCGAAGGCACCATCACGCTTTATTTGCTTTCCCCACATCACCGCGAAGGCCCAACAACCACCGTGTGGTGTTGCGGTGACAAGCCTGCTATTTATTATAACTTAACTGAATAAGAATGTGTGTTCCCTAACTCGGTTGATTCATGAGTGTGTCACCGTGTTTCAGAGCCCAATTCTTTGGTTTCTAGATTACCCTCATGTTTAAGTTATATTGGACTATGGATGGTAATATCAGCGGACTGATCTTTCTATAATTTGGTCGAAGGCACCATCACGCTTTATTCAAAAACATTTGCATCATTACTATTTATAGGGGATATGCGGGGCTGAATGTTATTGGGGGAAAACTACATACCTATGCCCTTCTCCCTTAGTCATCCATTTAGATTAGAGTGTTTTAGGTCACCAAAACACTGCATGATGGTTGTTGGGCCTTCAAGGTGATGCGGGGAAAGCCCCCGCATCACCGCAAAGGCCCAACAACCACTATGCGATGTTGTAGTGGTCCATTTTGCATACATGTCTATTTGACAAAAATCCCCCTTCAATTATGTTATGATGGATGTCCATACCCTATTCCAAAGCTCCCATTTTGGCATAGGCAGGGAGTATGCTGGCAAAGGTTGTCAAATTTGGCTATACACCTACTAATTGCATTTGCTTGAAAGTTTCTAAATCTTTTTCAACAAATCCATTTTGTGCATATCCCTCAACCATTGCATTCCATTAGATGACATCTCTTTGAGGCATTCTACCAAACAGTTCACATGCCTTGTCAATGCTTCCACATTTTGCATACATGTCTACCAGGGCAATTGAAACTACAACATCTAACAAAATTCCTCTATCCATTACTTTTTTATGGATGTCCATACCTTGTTCCAATGCTCCCATTTTGGTGCAGGCAGGAAGGATGTTGGCAAAGGTTGTGGAATTTGTCTTTACACCTGCCAATTGCATTTTCTTGAAAGTTTGTAAAGCCTTTCCAACAAATCCATTTTGTGCATATTCATCAATAATTGCATTCCAAGAGATGACATCTCTTTGAGGTATTCTATCCAACTATAATATCTAACAAAAATCTCCCGTCCATTATGCTTTGATGGATGCCCATTCCCTATTCCAAAGCTTCCATTTTGGAACAGGTAGGGAAGATGCTAGCAAAGGTTGTCTAGTCTATCTTTACACCTACCAATTGCATTTGCTTGAAAGTTTCTAGAGCTTTTTCAAAAAATCTAATTTGTGTGTATCCTGCAATCATTGCAATCCATGAGACCACATTTTTTTGAGGCATTCTATCAAACAATTCATTTGCCTTGTCCATGGTTCCACATTTTGCATACATGTCTACCAGGGTAGTTGCAACTACACCATTTGACAAAATTCCTCTATCATTTATGCTTTGATGGATGTCCATACCCTGTTCCAAAGCTCCCATTTTGGCACAGGTAGGGAGGATGTTGGCAAAGGTTTTGGAGTCTAGCTTTACACCTGCTAATTGTATTTTCTTGAAAGTTTCTAAAGTCTTCTCAAAAAGTTCAATTTGTGCATATCTTGCAATCATTGTAGTCCATGAGACCACATTTCTTTGAGGCATTTTGTCAAACAGTTCACATGTTTTGTCTATGTTTCCATATTTTGCATTCATGTCTACCAAGGTAGTTGCCACTACAACATCTGACAAAATTTCTCTATCCTTTATGCTTTGATGGATTTCTATACCCGGTTGCAAAGCTCCCATTTTATCATACGCTGGGAGGATGCTGGCAAAGGTTGTAGGTATACTTGTCTAGGGTTTAAAGTAGTGTTAGGTAGTCATGAGCACTATCAAAGAATCTAAGGTTTGGTAGGTGTTCTAGAAGTTTTTTAGGTGTTTAAAAGTATGGATAAGAGTGGAAAATCAACTGTCAAATAGTGAATGGTTGCTGCCAACTATTATAGGCTTGTACAGTCTTAGAGACACTATGTTGATCATGGAAGCCTAGAGAGTAAGGAGGTTTTCATAGGTTGGTATAAGTAGACATTTTTAGACACTAAAAGGGCTTTGATATGCTTGAATTTGTGCTTCTAATTTCCACTTGCAGTTATCTTGCTCTTTTGCACAAATATCCCTGACACTGAAATTCACTTCATGACTTTATGTAATATCATCCCAGAGCAAAAAATGGTTTGAAAGCTTTTAAAGACTCAACACAATTGTCTGTCTCAATGTTCACCTTAAGAATCTTTTCTTCAAACTGAATTTCAGAGGCACAGATGAGCTCATTGTGATTTATAATTTATTTTTCTTTTGCTTACTAACTTTTAATGTAAAATGTGTTTTTCGTGCAGTTCCATTAACCTGATTTGGTTACTAGTGGACAATAATATATAAATTTTCAAATTCCAAATTTGTACACTCAATACATGTCACATTGTTACCACTGCAACATGGCCTTGATTTAATCTTTACACATTTCTTTACATTTTTTTTCCTTGAAGGAATCAAGGCTTCCATATACTTCAAAGGAAATTTTATTGAATGCATATCTTTTTTTATGATCTTGTTTATCAAGTCCAGCAATTGTTAGTTTTTTATTGATAATGTTCAATAGATTTTTCATTATGGTCCAACTGGGAAAACTTAAAAAAAATCATTGATCGAGTACTGAAAACTGTATTTTTACTTTGTAGGTCCTCTCTTTGTTGTTTGCAATAATCCTCTGTATCATGGTTTCACCCACAAGGAATGATTATGACAGTGATATGACTATAAAAGAATAAGAGGACCTTCTCAAAAGGTAGTGATAGTCATTTGAGGTTGAGAAGCACTTAAAGACCCATGGATGATAGGGTTACACTGAGAGCCATAAGTAGAAGACATAGGGATGTTTGAAACAATATAGTGAGAAGAGTGTGAAGAGATTGGATAGTTTCAATCTAACCTAGAAACACAAAGTGAAGGACTTGATCAAATGGCATCATAGCAATGACAATGTTTCCAAAACAATTATGACCATGGTATAAGCACTCCTCAAACTTGAGTGGATATGTTTGCAAATGAGGATGTATGACAGTGAGGATTGAAAGGAAAGTTTATGAAAGAGCTTCCAGCTATGCATGTTGAAAACCTACAAGTGACTATCAAGGGGCAGAGATTCATGCCAAAGTCAGTGATCATGCAAACATTAAAAGATAATCTTAGAGTCAATGAGAAGAACTATGCAAAGGTTACAATCTTGTCAGTGTCTCAAGAGGCATTTAAAGGGGTAAGGAGACAGCCTTCTAGTATGCATTTGATAGTGCCAAATCTCATGATAGTCAAGAGTCCTCATGTTAGATTCATGAACACCTAGGTTAGTACCATAGAGTTGGTACAAGTGAGCAGCAACAAGGTTAAGGGTTATCATGAGCTATCTGCCAAGACATGGATTTTTTGCAACAACAGTATCATAATGGGGTGTTGATTTCTATATTAGAAGTGATGATATGATATGACAGTTGTTGATGATAGTGATGTGATAAGTGATAGGACCAATGATGGATTGTGTGAACTTGTAACAGTCTGGTAGATGACATAGAGTGCATACCTAGGTAACAGTAGTAGTGATGAACTATTTTCAAGGAATTTAAAAAAGATACAGTGATGTCAAAGGTAGTCAAGGCATTCAATAGAGGGGTAGTGTTCTACATTGATGGGAGGCAAAGTACAAATGAAAGCATGCCAGAATAATGAGCTAGGTAGTGGTAGTCATGAGGCATTATTATTTTATAAAGGGAAAATGCATGACAGTGATTGGACAATGCATTTCAAGAAGCTACAAGTTTGATTAGGACAATGCATAGCCTAGTCATAAGGCAATGTTGAATAAGAGTCCATGACAATTGAGGCATCCTACCAAAGATGACAATCATCAGAGGCATAATCATCAGAGATAAGGATAGTTTATTGATACAAGTAACAATTCACAGTGGCATCTTATGAACTAGAGCAAGTTGGGTGCATGAGACAGGATCTCTACAGAGATGACAGTGTGATCTTGAACTAGGACAGTGAGCTTCATGGGACAATCATGGATTTGTGAAGAAGACATCTATGAATATCTTTGTGGTTCTATGCTTAGTGATACTCAGAAAATTAGTTTCTTGCTCATTCTTTGAGCTATGTATTGTAACCATGAAGGTTTTTTTAGCAAAGAGAAAGCATTGTAACTTATTTTCAGATCTGTATGTTATTTGTAAGCATTTTTTATCAATAAAACAAGCTATTTTTACCTTCTCAAATATGTTTCATTGTGCAAGCTTCAAAATGGTTGATGTGATTTTATGGTGATGCTTCTTCCCCTTGATTAAACTGACTAAATATACTACTAATTGACGTCAATTAATAATTAAATTGACTAAATATACTACCAATTGACATAAACCAGTGAACAATGAATAAATATGACTAAATATATGAATAGTGAAATTAGTGAATAAAAATGACTAAATATACTACCAAATTGATCAAAATGATGATTAAAATTAATAACTAAATACACTACCAATGGACAAAAATTGGTGAATAAAAATGACTAAATAAGTGACCAGTAACAACAATCAATGACTAAATTAACGACTAAATATATCAGTGAATAAAAAATGACTAAATAAGTGACCAGATTATAGCAATCAATGACTAAATATAGTACCAAATTGATCAATCAAAACAACCAATAATGACAAAATATTTTAGTCATTAATTTGGTCGTGTTATAAATGATTGGTAATAAACTACTAATGGTCACGTGATCATGTTTGGTCAGTTATATGCAATTTTTAGTAGTTTTTTTAATCATATATTGTTGTTTCTGTACTAGTGTATGTCATAATTCAAGCCTTGAAGAAGTGGAGACATTACTTGTTTCCTAAGGAGTTTGTGTTGTATACAGATCATCAAGCTTTGTAGTATGAGATGGGTAGAGTTCATGTAGAGTTATACTTTTATGTTGAAGCATAGGAGTGGAAAATCAAACAAAGTTGCAGATGCCTTGAGTAGAAGAAGGAATTTGCTGACAGAGACGAGAGTTGAAGTATTAGGTTTTGAGGAGTTGAAGAACATGTATGAAGAAGATCTTGATTTTGCATAACCTTGGAAAGCATGTAAGGAGCCTGTTGTGATAGATAGGAGTAAGTGTTGGATTATTTCATTCAAGAGGACATGTTGTTCAAAGGAATTCAGTTAGGTATACCTAGGAGTTCAATGAGAGATAATCTGATAAAGGAAAAACATAGTGGTGGATTGGCAGGACATTTTGGCATTGATAAGACAGTGGCTTTGGTAAGTAAAAATTACTTTTGGCCTCAGATATATAAGGATGTAAGGAAATTTGTGCAGAGTTGTAGAATATGTCAAGTTGCAAAAGGGAGTAGTCAAAATACTGGATTCTACAAATCTTTGATAGTACTAGAGATACCTTGGGAAGACATAAGCATGGATTTCATAATGGGTTTGTCAAAGACACAAAGAGGACATGATTCAATATTTGTAGTGGTGGACAAATTTTCAAAGATGACACATTGCATACCTAGTAAGACAATTGATGCAGTTCATGTAGCTGACCTATTTTTCAGGGAGATTGTGAGATTGCATGGATTACCTAAGAGCATAATTTCATACAGAGATACAAGATTTTTTGGATACTTTTGGAAGACACTTTGGAAGAAGATGAAGATAGACTTGAAGTTCAATTCAGCATTTCATCCATAGACTAATGGATAGATAGAGGTAGTAAATAGGAGTTTGGGAAACTTGTTGAGATGTTTGGTTGGAGAAAAGGTAGGAAATTAGGATTTGATTCTATCACAAGCATAGTTTGCATATAATAATTTAGTGAATAGGAGTACTGAAAGAACACCATTTGAGATTGTGACAAGAACTAACCCTAGAGGAGTAGCAGAGTTGAGAGATATCAATATGGAAGACAAAAGGAGTGCAGAAGCAGAAGAATTTGTAGGACACATGAAGATAGTGCATAATCAAGTTAAGAAGCATTTGGAGGAGATGAACAGTAAGTATAAAGAGCAAATAGATGAGAAGAGGAGACACAAAGAATTTTTAGTGGGAGATAAAGTGATGGTATAACTGAGAAAAGAAAGATTTCCAGTTGGGACATATAACGAGTTGAAGATGAAGAAGTTTGGACCATGTAGGATACTAAGAAAGTTTGATTCAAGAAATGCATATGAAGTGGTTACTGGAGACATTGGGTATATCACCTATTTTCAATGTTGCAGACCTATATCAGTATCATGAAGCAGAGTTCAATGATAGCATTGAAGAAGATTTGAAGAAGTAATTACCACAACAAGCACCAGAGCAGATTGAGGACATCTTGGACAACAGAGTTGGATGCAGCACCAAAGGCAAGCAATACAAAGAATATCTTGTGAAGTGGAAAGGTAGACCAGAAGAAGACTCATCTTGGAGATCTCAGGCTGAGGTGGACAGTCTTGGTTTTCCTCTAGCCCCAACAAAGAGAGGAACTCACTTTTTTTCAACAACCCCATATGTCTAAAGCAAGAGCATCCCTGGTTCAAGAGAAATCTTGCATCAACCAAAAACATTTGCATCTTAGTTTGTTTCTTTTCATTTTCTAGTTCATTTCAGTCAATTCAGTCATTAGCAATTTTAGTAGTTTGGTCTGCATTCTATTGTAGTTTCAATTTAGACCTTGTGGAGCTAGACTTAGCATCTAGACACCTTCATGCACATCATATCCAAAATTTAGATCATTTGGATTAGGTACCGGAAAGATATCGCTATCAGAAGATCGACTGTTCTCTCAGAGCAAAGCACCCTGACAGTCTCAGACAATCAACTAAAGGAGAAGACTTGTGGAGCATTTCATGACTCGCAGAGCTAAATGACACATCATTCAAGGAACTTTGGATCGTGGCCAACCTTCCCTGAGATCCCCACGCTATTTCATTCACTTGCAGAGGATTCCCATCTATTTAGGTCTGACCTATCCATGTACACATGTTACATATCTTTCATTGAAGTTTGTAATCATCCTTTGTCGACACAAAGGAATCTTGTGTTCCAGAGATGTGATATATTCATGTAATAGATGCATAGGAAAGTAGTGAATCATATAGAGATAGTTTGATAGTTTGAATTCTTTTGTAAGGCACTTCAAAGTCATATCTTTGGCATATACTGTAACTGAGGAATCAAGCCTGTGATCCCTAATTGTAAGCCCACATTTTGAATCTATGATATATTGAATAACTAAATCTGCATTTGCATCCTATCATTGAGTTGTTTCCGTTGTGTTTACTCTTGCTGCACAGTTTGGACTGTTCACTTTGTGGACCCTCCTAGATGTGACTACACCATTAAAGATGGACCCTAAGAAAGTTAGAGCAATTATTGAGTGGCCTACACCTGAGAGCATTGGAGAAGTCAGATCATTTCATGGATTGGCTAGTTTCTACTAGAAGTTCAGAAGCAATTTTAGTTCAGTATGCACACCAATGACAAAGACAATGAGAGGTGATAGAAAGGACTTTAAGTGGACATCAGGAGCAAATAAAAGTTTTGAGTTGTTGAAGTAGAAAGAGACAGAGCAACCAGTGTTAGCATTACTGGATTTCAACAAGGTATTTCTAGTAGATTGTGATGCAAGAGGAAATGCAATAGGAGCAGTGTTAAGTCAAGAAGGTAGACCAGTAGCATATTTTAGTGAGAATTTGAATGATGCAAGGAGAATATATTCAGTTTATGATCAAGAGTTCTATGCCATAATTCAAGCCTTGAAGAAGTGGAGACATTACTTGTTGCCTAAGGAATTTGTGTTGTATACCGATCATCAAGATTTGCAAAATCTGAATAGTCAAGGAAAGTTGAATCAAAGACATGAGATAGGTAGAGTTCATGCAGAGTTACACCTTTGTACTAAAGCATAGGAGTGGAAAATCAAACAAAGTTGCAGATGCATTGAGTAGAAGAAAAAATTTAATGACAGAGATGAGATTTGAAGTGATAGGATTTGAGTAGTTGAAGAACATGTATGAAGAAGATCTTGATTTTGGAGAACCTTGGAAAGCATGTAAGGAACCTGTTGTGACAAATTGAAGTAAGCGGTTAGATTATTTCATTTAGGAGGATATGGTGTTCAAATGGAATTAGTTGTGTATACCTAGTAGTTCAATGAGAGACAATTTGATCAAAGAGAAACACAGTGGTGGATTGGTAGGACATTTTGGAATTGACAATATAGTGGCTTTGGTGAGTGAAAATTACTTTTGGCCTTAGATATATAAGGATGTAAGAAAGTTTGTTTAGAGTTGTAGAGTATGTCAAGTTGCAAAAGAAAGTAGTGAGAATACTGGGTTGTATAAATCTTTGACAGTATCGGAGAAACCTTGGGAAGACATAAGCATGGATTTCATATTGGGATTGCTAAAGACACAGAGAGGACATGATTCTATATTTGTAGTGGTGGATAGATTTTCAAAGATGGCACATTTCATACCTTGCAAGAAGACAACTGATGCAGTGCATGTGGCTGGCCTATTTTTCAAGGAGATTGTGAGTTTGCATGGATTACCTAAGAGCATAGTTTTAGATAGAGATACAAGATTCCTTGGATACTTTTGGAGGAAACGTTGGAAGAAGATGAAGATAGACTTGAATTTGAGTTTAGCATTTCATCCACAGACTAATGGATAGACAGAGGTGGTGAATAGGAGTTTGGGAAAGTTGTTGAGATGTTTGGTTGGAGAGAAGATATGAAATTGGGATTTGATTCTATCACAAGCAGAGTTTGCATACAATAATTCAGTGAATAGGAGCACAAGAAAGACACCTTTTGAGATTGTGACAGGAGCTAACCTTAGAGGAGTAGCAGAGTTTAGAGATATTAGTATGGAGGATAAGAGGAGTGTAGAGGCAGAAGAATTTGTAGGACACATGGAGACAATGCATAATTAGGTTAAGAAACATTTGGAGGAGATGAATAGAAAGTACAAAGAGCAAGCAGATGAGAAGAGGAGACACAAAGAATTTTTAGTGGGAGATTAGGTAATGGTATATCTGAGAAAAGAGGGATTTCTAGTAGGGACATATAACAAGTTGAAGATGAAGAAGTTTGGGCCTTGTAGGATACTCTGAAAGTTTGATTCAGGAAATGCATATGAAGTGGAGCTACCAGAGATATTAGGCATATCACCTATTTTCAACATTGTAGATCAATATCAGTATCATGAAGGGGAGTCTAGTGACAACATTGAAGAAGACTTGAAGAAGCAGTTACCGCAGCAAGCACCAGAGCAGATTGAAGACATCTTGGACAATAGAGTTGGATGCAACACCAGAGGAAGAGAATACAAGGAATATTTGGTGAAATGGAAAGGCAGACTGAAAGAAGATTCATCATAGATTTTTTAGGCTGAGGTAGACTGTTTTGGTTTTCCTCTAGCCCCAGAAAAGTGAGGGACTCACTTTTTCAACAACCCTGGATGTCTGATGCAGGAGTATCCCTAGATGCAAAGCAATCTTACATCAGCCAAAAATATTTGCATTCATTTTGTCTTCTTTCATTTTCCCAGTTCATTCTAGTTTAGACAGTCAAAAGGAGTTTTCAGCATTTTATACCACATTTTGCCATAGTTTCATTTTAGACCTTGCAGAGCTAGACTTAGCATCTAGACATCTTCATGCATATCATATCCAAAATTTAGATCATTTGGATCAGTTACCGGAAAGTTATCACTCTCAGAAGATCAATGGTTTTCTCAAAACAAAGCATTTAGACAGTCTCAGATAGTCAGCTGAAGGAGAAGACTTATGGAGCTAAATGACACATCATTAAAGATAGTTTGGGACATGGCTAACCTTACTTGAAGTCCACACCTTGTTTCATCGACTTGCGGAGGAATACAAGTTGCTTAATACTAACCTATCCGTGTACACACATTACATCTCTTTTGTTGGAGTTTGTAATCTTTCTAGGCTGACCCAGAGGATTCTTGTGATCTGGAGATGATATATAAACATGTAATAGATGCATAGGAAAGTAGTTAGTTGATGTTAGTTATCTGATAAGTTAGATTTTCTCTGTAAGATGCTTCAAAGCCATATCTTGTGCATGTATTGTAACTAGAGAATCAGGCTTGTGAACCCTAATTTGTAAGCCCGCATGCTGCCAACATGTTAGCATTTGAATCTTTGATATATTAAGTATTTGAATCTGCATTGGCAGTCTATATTTGAGTTGTTTCCGCTATGTTTACTCTTGCTACATGGTCTAGACTCTTCACTTTGTGGACCCTCCTAACCGTGACTGCACCAAACAGTAAAATAGAAGAGAAGGAAACAATAGAAGAATGATGATACAAATAGAATAATGGTCACAATAGAGGCAGTCTCCCATTATCCTCGACCTTACAAGAGTATCAAGGGTTATCCAAGGAGACTTAAATAACACATAACACATCACGGGGGAACACAACACAAGAGGGGAGGTCACATAAATGAGAAAATAATGCTATGACATAGGTGACCACCAGGGTTAGAAATACTTACCTATTGCTAAGAAAGGCTCGAACTCATGAGCATCTTAGAAAGGTGCTCCAAGTTTTGTAAAAAGTGTGAATAGTTTGCATTTGTTTGATTTGTATTTTCAATATGACCAATCAGTGTTTGTTTGTTAAATCATTGTACATTCTAAATCTTCTATTGCTTGCGAGGAGGAGAATCATTACTAATTCCCATTGATGATAACTACCTTGTTCTTTTCTGATCCTTTGATTTCTTATTCTAGTGAGTTAGTCTTTCACAGTGAAATGGATTATCTTCCATTGTAGCAACCTTTTCCTGTATCATAATCTCTTGTTTTGGTTGTTCAATTTGTCTTTCCAATGCATTTTGGTTAGCTCCCAATCCTTGAAGGGATAACGATAGAGGAACCTTAGCATAAATACCATTTCCTTGTGGACAAGGTGAATTTGCAACTTTCTCCTTATCCACTTCTATCATACCCACTATTTCATCATAATCCAAATAGTCATCTTCCACTTCTACTATATTTTGTTCCATCGTATTGTTCTGGTTATGTCTAGGAAATGGATTAGTAAATATTTGTAAATTATGATTTGTAGGAACAACCGACTTATTTCCATTGTCATTCACACCAGTTACTTGTATAATATTTGAGTCGATGAGGTCTTGAATTTCATGTTTAAGATGCATACATTGTTCAGTATCATGCCCTTGTTGCCGATGGTAATAACAAAAAGTATTAGCATCAAAGTGAGGTCCTTGAATTCTACTACTATCTAATGGTTTGATCGGAGGGAGATTCAAGAGATTATTACTCACTACTTGATTCATGATAGAATGTAAAGAGTCAGATATCAAAGTGAACCGTCTTTGTTGTTGTCAATACTAAAATGGTGCCCTCTTCAGATTAGTGATAGTGGACACTTGTGAAAAGTTGTTTGAATTATGTCCATTAACCTTGAATGAAACTCTTATTATTCCTCTTAAAGTTGTTTTGTGAAGGTCCACTCGTGTATTAACCAACTTGAGCCAATGAGTTTTGGTTTTCATACTGACTAGACGAATGTTGGTAATCATGAAGGGCTATGCATAAATGTTGAAAAGAGTTGTACTTCATAAAGAGGATCTTATCATGGATATTAGGTTGTAGATTTGTAATAAATGCCTTCTAAACATCCTCATCATTCATCTGGCATTGAATTTGTGCATAAAGAGCTTGATACCGACTGATAAACTCAATTAACTTCTCTTTCGGACCTTGCTTGGAATGAACTAAATCAATTAATGAGACTTGAGGTCCAATGTTTGCTTGAAAATGTTGTAAGAATTGATCAACTAGTTGAGAGAAATAGTGTATTGAATTCAGAGGTAAAGAGCAAAACCATTCTAAAGCAATATCTTTGAGAGATCTTGGAAAAAGTTTTGCGAATAGGTCCTCTTCAAAGTATAAATCACTACACATAGCCGTGAATGTTGCCACATGAGTATTAGGATCACCTTTTCCACCATATTTTTCAAAGCGAGGAGTTTCAAACTTCTTAGGCATAGGAGTTCTCAAGATTGCATAAGATAGAGGATTACAGGTATGATAAGTTAGTATATTAGGTTGTGAAGAATTTACCAAGCTCATCACCTTTTGTTGTAAATAAGTCATGCCTTGCAAGAGTTGGTTTAGGAGGGCATCATTAGGAGATGTGGTTTGAGAATTTGAATCCGTGGTCATGAAATTTTGAGTAGATTGATTGTGAGTGGTAATGAAAGGTGGTTGAGAGTAATTGTGAGTGGAAGGTGGATGAGAATAGTTGTAGGTGAAAGGTGGTTGAGAATATGTGGGATTGAGTGGTGATTGAGAGTGATTATTCATAAAAGAAGTCACCCTAGCTGGTTGGTTTTGATAGTTGAATCCCATAGCTTTGTAATTTTGTGAATTAGTGTCATTAGATACTCTAATACTAGTGGTAGCATTACTACAAGCATGTGCATTAGTAGTGAGAATTGTTGATGTAAACATAGGCATTCTAGTAGTTGGTATAGGTGCAGATACTTGTGTATGAGATGATGATGACATGTTATTAATAACATTAGCAACCAAAATAACATTATGATGCACTATATGCACTAAGCCTTGAAGCATGTTAACACCATCTTGTCCTTCTTTAATAACTCTCTTATGTTATGAACCACAAGTACAGCTTCTTCTGCTATCCTTTCATTTTCCATAAATGCTTGAAACTCAGCTAGTTCTTTATCAAGTTTGTTTATTTGCTCATCAGGTACATGTGTTATCACATCAATAGGTTCCTCAACATCATGAAATACTTGTTCTTCCATTGTAGTTGTAGGAGGTATAATATCTTGCAAAGTTTGTGTTTCTCCTTTTGTAAAGAAGGTGTTCAATGGATTTTCTGATGTAGGAACAACATTGCTATCGGGAGCACTAGAACCCATTAGTCTAATACTTCTCCTTAAAGGGCTATTTCTATTAGGGCAGCGGGTTATAAGACTCATGTAAAAGCACATAACACTCAATGCACAAACTAATAGAACCAATCCTAGGATGAAGATATACTTGTTGGATTACACAATGTGTAGATGCAAAGATTGAAATATAAATACAAAAACACACTATGATGAAACACTACAATCTGAAATCCAATTTAAAGGAGTGTTTAAAAGAGTAGTAAAATCTGAAACAAGATATTAACCACAAACCCTAGCTATTGCAAAGACTAGGTTATATGAAAAGTGCACAATTTCAAGCAAATGAAGCATGAAAATGCAATGCAAATGATTATGTAATGATGTACTTCTATAATTTATATCAGATCTAATATATAAATTAGAGATTAGATGAAATGTAATGAAATTTATGCAAACTATGCCCTAATGCAAGCCTAGGATGCCAATTTTTTTCAATTTCTTGTAGATTTTCAAATGTAATAGGATGAGAATGAAATGAATGAATGCAAATCTAAAGTACGACACTCAACAAGATGAAAAATTTATTTAAAACATGGGTTCACCAAAATGTAATGTAGGAAAAAGAGGGGGAAGATGGGATTGATAGATAGTTTAGCTAGATCCTCCTTTCACTACACACATTCAAGGACAGTTAACCGAGTTGAATCTCAAATTTTACAAGAGGATTCATCTACAGGTTGGTTGTAACTTGTAATGATAGGGAAATTTGGAAATTAATGACTATTGTGTTAATTTAAGCCCAATTAAGCTCAAAACCCTAATTATTGCAAAATCGTAAACAAAAAGATGAATTCTGACAAATGCTCGCACACAGATATACTAGATGAAGATTAGATTCAAACTAGATTTTGAAGTTCAAGATTCAAAAATGTCAAGGATGGATGGACTCCCACCGAAGTCCAAGGTAGTATTTTTATTGGGGATTTTTGGACCTTTTCTGATGTTGATTATCATTGTTCCGTTAATTTCTAGCTCTACAAACTTGGAGGACACAGGGACTAGCACCCTTGTCCTAATCATGCTCTTTTCCACTCTTTCCTTTAGATCTAGGATCCTTACGCTCTGCAACACTCTTTTACAACTCCACTTTGTAGAATATGACACCTGTCACCTACAATCACAAGAGAGGGGTTGGGGGGTTGTAGTGTTTAGGAGCTTGCCTCAGTCAAGCCCCAGAATGGCATTCAAGCCTTCCAACACCATTGTTAGATAGAGAGTGTGTATCCTTGCAGAATAGAGGTAAAAATAAATTGATAAATGATTGATTGAAAGCACAAATAGACATCACCTCAAATGTGTATCTCTCACATAGATGAAGATCCTTCACAAGATGAGAAGATGAAGCCAAATCTGCAATAACAAACACAACAACAATATTCTACTCTGCAACACAATGAATGCCTTGAATTCTCTAAAATCATAAGTTCACCCAAAATCTCATAATCATCTTCTAGTTTACAAATGAAACCCTAAACATGCTTATATATGCATTCTCGCTACAAATTTTGTAATTCAAACTTAAGATGTCAGCAAGGAAGGCCTTTAACAGTTACTATACCAACATTGAAATTTGGGACCTTGCCAAAATAGGGTAGGACAAGGGCACAAGCACCCTTGTCTCAGGACCTATTTTGGGTCAGGGTTTAGGCTTAACAATGTCCCTCAAGCCACATTTGACATGGGTTTCAGGCCATTTTGTCTCAGGAGTTAATTCTAACATGCATGATGAAAAACAAGGGACCTAAGAGCTAAACTTAGGAGGTAAAAGTCCTAGGGGACATTTTATGACATAACAGTTACTATGTGGGGACACAATGTGAAGGGCTCTACTATTACCCACACCAAGCACTTTCTAGAAGTCTCTTTCTCCTTTCAGGATAGTGATTGGTTTGTGGTCAATGTCTATGCCCCTAATTCTAGAGTGGGCTAAAAGGAGGTTTGGGATTATTTGTCTTCTAGAATTAGCCATTTCAAAATGCTCCATTGGATGGTTGTGGGAGACTACAATACCCCTCTTTTTCCTTCAAAAAAATTGCGTGGTATCATGGACTATTTTGATAGCATGGGTGACTTCACGGACTTTCTAAATAATGTCAGCCTTATAGACATTGAACCCTCTGGCCAATCTTTCACTTGGTCCAATAGATGGCAAGGAGACCATCTCATACAAGTTAAGCTAGATAGGGTCCTTATTTCCTCAAACTGGAATATTATTAACCTCCTTAAGATGGAGGCCCTCCGTTGAATTGGTTCGGATCACAATCCTCTTTTGTTGAAATGGAAGGAAAGAACTCACAGAGGACCTTATCCTTTCAGGTTTGAAATGATGTGGGTTGTTCACCCAGACTTCAAGTGCTTCTTATCCAACTAGTGAAAATTCCAATCCAAGGGTTGGCTATGTTTAAATTGGCCCAAAAACTCATTAATGTCAAAAACTATGTGAAAGGTTGGAATCAGTTGTCCTCTAGGAATGTTTTGGAGAGAAAAAAGTCCTTGGCCAATAGACTGTTTGACTTTTAGACCATAATGGAGTAAGGTGATAATTCAGAGGGGATTTTTGTCTGACAAATCCTTATCTAAGGACTAGTTTTTGGTTCTTCGAAAGGAGGATCTCTTCCTAAAGCAAAAATCTTGTATCCAATGGTTGAAGGAAGAAGATAGAAATACTTCCTTCGTCCATCAATCTACTTTGAGACACAGGAAAAGAAGCACTATATATAGGCTACTGGATGAGGAAAGTATAGAAGCTACTTCAAATGAACAACTAGGGGAGTTGCCATCTAGGTATCTTCAATCACTACTGGTAGCCTAACCTGTTAACTTCACCCCCTTGAAGAAGAAATGTTGCTGAGTCCTATCCCAACTCTTCTGTCTGAGGAGGATAACTATCTTTTGACCAAACCGGTCATGGAGGAAGAAGTTAGGGCTATGGTTTTCTCTATGGAGGTGTTCAAGGCTCTTGAGCCAGATGGTTTCCCCCCACTCTTTTCCAAGGGTGATGGGATATTGTTGGAAAGGATTTTATTGATGTTGCTAAAGATTTCTTTATTACTGGGAAACTTCTACGACAGTTGAACAACACTTTCATAGCTCTTGTCCCTAAAAGGTTGATCCTACTTCCATGACTGATTTTAGACCCATAAGCCTCTGTAATATAGTCTATAAGATATTTATGAAGATCATGGTGTTCAGACTGCAACTCTATTGGACAAAATTATTGTTGTTAATCAGAAAGGTTTTGTTTTGGATAGACAAATTCTAGATGCAGGTATTTCTACCCATGAAGTTATCCAATCAATATCCAAGAGTAATATCCTAGGTATGGCTTTTAAACTTGATATTTCTAATGCTTATGACAGAGTTAGTTGAGATTTCATGTTCAAAGTTCTTAGGAGATTTGGTTTTCAAGATAGAGTCATTAGCCCGATGAAAGAGTGTGTCTCCACTACTAGATTATTTGTTCTTGTCAATGGAATCCCTTGTGGTTTCTTTCCTACTAGTAGGGGATTTAGACAAGGGGAACCCTTATCTCCCTACCTTTTCATCATTATGGTAGAATTCTTGGGAAGAAATGTCTATAATATGTTAAGGGATGGCTCCCTTCAAGGGGTCAATCTAGCTTCCACAGCCTAACCTTCAGTCATACAATAGTTTGTTAATGATATGATCTTGTTTGGAACTGCCTCTGTAGTTGAGGCTAGAAGATGGAAATATATTTTGAATGACTATGAGATTGCTTTAGGTCAATTTATCAACTTTGAAAAAATCTAAATGTACTTCCTTAACACCCCTAATGATTTGCAACTCAAAATTAAGGGTATTCTGGGATGCTCTAGTGAACTTCTATCATCTACATATCTTTGACTCGCCCCCACTATTAAAAAAGTTATCCCTGACTATTGGAATTTAGTCCTTGAAAGAATTCAGAAGAAATTGGCAGGATGGAAAGGTAGGCTTCTTAACCAAGTTGGGAAGTTCCAACTTCTAAAGGCTTCTCTCTAGGGTTGTAGACACCCTAAAATGACCGTGTCGTCGAATCACTTGCATTTCGTTATCTGTCTCATCACCTGCATTACAAAGTTAATTAAATAATCTAATTATTTAATTAATTATCATCAAATTCTTCTAAATCTCCTAAATTCAACATTAATTAAATAAATCCTCTTTATTTAATTAATTAAATTAAATTCCTCTATTATTCTTCCACAATTAAATAATTTTTAATTATTTAATTGGATCATTATCCTCTTTCCAAAAATCAAATCTACAATTAAATAAACCCAATTATTTAATTAATTCATCACAAATTCCCTCTTACCTAAAATTAAATAATTCTTAAATTATTTAATTAAATCAAATTTATTCTTCCAAAATCATGCACAACAATTAAATAAATTTATTTATTTAATTTGCTTTCAAATCTTCTAAATTAAATAATCCCAATTATTTAATTATTTCTTCCAAAATATCTTCTCTAAATTTAAATAAATCAATTATTTATTTAAATTGCTTTTTCTTCTAATTTGAGTTATCTCTAAAAAACTCAAGCTTTCTTGCTCATCAATTAAATATTTCTATATTTAATAAAGCAAAATATCTTCTTTTCTCATGCAAATCCCTTCTTCTTGTTTTAAATCACTTAACTGATTGCTTTATTCTTTTAATTGATTTATCTCTTCAGTTAACTTATTCTTCTATTCTTGACAATTCCTCTTATGCAAAAGCAAGCAAGACACATGTCTTCTTCTTATTCATTGCACATTCCTCAACTTATCTCCTCCATTGATTCTTCTGAATTATCTGGACCATTGATCGATCTTTGATGAAACCTATATAAACCCCCCTCATCTCCTTCATTGAGCCTCTCTCTTCGATCGTATTCTCAGGCATACTTAACAGAGCTTCGAGCATACACAACGCGTCGATTGAGCACTATAACGATCTTTTGACATTGATCTCTTGAGCACATACTTGCTTGTTGCAGCCATGGCTTTGCAACTACATTGAGCAATCCACATTCAATCCAAAGGAAACAACACAGATTTCGGTAAAAGTCTTTATTGCATTGAGTGATTATTTATGGCTTTTATTTAAATTGGTTTCCTTTATGTTATTGGGTTCTTTGGTTTTATTTAGTTTAGATTTAATCCATTTTTCCATATACACAAGGGTATTCCCACCTATTTTCTCAGTCTCTTTAAAATCCCTAAATACTTAGTTGAGAAGTTTGAACATATCTAGAAAAAATTCCTATGGTCGAGTGTGGAGGAAAAAAGAAGATTAACCTTGGTCAGTTGGGACAAGGTTTGTTTGCCCAAAACCTAGGGTGGTTTGGGTATAAGAAAAATCCACCTTATGAATAAGGCCCTTTTGTCTAAGGTTGGATGGAACTTGATCAACGACAACAAAGATTGGGGGGACATCATGAGAGCCAAATACTTTAAGGGGGGTAGGCTATAAATTTCCTCTCAGAACAAAACATCCCCAAGGGATCAGTCATTTGGAATGGTACTCTAAAATCTAGAGGGTTCTTGCATAGAGGTATCAAATGGAAGGTGGGTAATGGTAGGAATATCAGCTTTTGGGGGGACATATGGTTAGGGGAGTAGCCTCTCAGGGAGCTGAGTTTTGGTAGGTTGGCTGACAGAGCTAGCTACTTCTTTGGTTCTACTTTTTTTTCTTACATTTGTCACAATGGTTACTCCATATGTTGGAAATGTCTACTAGATTGTTGTCCTGATTAAAATGAGGCTAGACAACTTGATTTATATCTCCAAAGGGAATTAGATAACTATAGACTCTCTTTGTTCCCTAGAGAGGATCAAATTGTCTAGGAGAAAGACAATAGAGGTCTTTTTACTGTGAAAAGAACATATGGTCTACTATTAGACCTTGCTGAGGATAGATTTTAGCATAAATTTTGGAATTTTAAACTCATCCTTAAAATAAATTTCTTCTCGTGGACTGTTAATCATAGCAAAATCCTCACTTTGGATAACCTAAAGAAAAGGGGATTTCAACTCCCTAATAGGTGTGCTCTTTGTCTTAAGGATGAAGAGACTATTCTCCATATGATGTTTTCTTGTGAATTTTCTAGGGAAGTTTGGGGTTTAATGTTGCATAGGATGGGTGTAGAGTGGGTGTTCCATGCAAACTTGAATGCTTTTATCAGGGAATGTGTATCCCCCTTTTCCTTCCCTATGGCCAAGGAGCTATGGAGACAAATCGTCCCTCACCTTGGGTGGAATATCTAGAAGGAGAGGAATAATAAGATATTCAGGGACACCTCTAGAACTCCCCTTGAAGTCTTCTAGGCCTTCTCTAGACTCCTAACTAAAAATTTGAACACTTGCAATTTTGAATCTGTTGAGTCCCCCCTAGCTAGGCTGAAGTGGGTCTTCTGAATTCTTGGGATGTTGTAAAGGGTCTCTATCAAGTGGAAAACTCCAAGAAGCTTGCATGAGCTAAGACTAATTGGAAACCCCCTTAGAAGGATTGGTACAAATTAAACTTTGATGGGGTAGCCAAAGGCAACCCAGGATAGGCTAGTGGAGGAGGTAGTATTAGATCCGACATGGGTGTCTATATGGATGCTTATGCTGGAGTTTTAGGCATTAGAAGTAATAATGATGTTGAGGCTCTCACTATGTTATGGGGAGTTAAACTAGTTCATTCTTTGGGTATCAAAAAACTCCATGTTGAAGGAGATTCCAAACTTCTTGTTAATGTTGTTCTTGGCATAGCTAACCTTGGTTGACAACTTATAAATGTGATTAGGGACATAAAAATGCTTCTAAGTGGCTTTGAGGAATTTTTCATCTCCCATAGATACAGGGAGGGCAATGTTGTTGTGGATGCTATGACCAATGTTGGTATTAACAAATCCTCTTAGAGATGCTGGAGAAAGGCTACTAATCTTCCTAGTAGAGTTCAGGCCCTCATCATCAAAGATTGTAGTAGGGCTTGATAATATTTTGGATCTTGAGCCTAATGGTGGGAGGATTGATAGCTGGGAGAATTCTAGTTGGGCTATCTGGACCATGTTCCTCTACATGGGTGTTGGGAGAAATGTGGTGTCTTGAAAGGGTGGGTTGTTAATAGGACCATGGAGAGGAAAAATGTCTTTAGGGATAAAATTCAAATGAAAAATGGAGTCGTTGGGATTCAAATCGTTAAAAGTGAGAAGGCTAATGTGGAATGGAAAGTCACAAGTTTGTTGAACACAAAGAATACTGAGAGGGGGGATGAATTATGTAAAACCTTTCTTTCACATATTCATTAATCCATTTACTAAATTCAATAACATGAAAGCAAAACAAACATAAGAAGGGCAACCATAAAGTCATAACACATAGACACCAGGATTTTTACATGGAAAACCCAAAAAGGGAAAAACCACAATGAGTGTTAGCTCACAATATATTATGATATCAAAACTGAATTACATGAAGGCTCACTACCCAAAGACTCACTATCCAAAGAAGTGCTCACTACAATAGGCTCACTACCAAGAAAAGAGAAGAGAAGATAGAAGAAAGATTGGTTCATTGCCAAGAGAGGACTACTATAAATGTATCTACAGAATGCTGAAATACATTCCATTAATAGCTCAATATACTAACTCAAAAGTCTTCATTATATCTGCCCTGCTTTTCTACTCTGCTTCACATATACTCTGTTCTTCTACCCTTACTGCTCCTTTTTTATCACAAAATTGCCTTAGATCACATACACATCAAATTCACACTCCATTCGCACAACACCATCTATCCAATACCAAAATCCATCAAGTATATATATCTACAATTAGATCTAACCCAAAATTTGGTCAGCTTGCCAAGCGATGAAATGTGTACACAAAAGGCTCATACTCTGTCAGCTTGAATTCTTTATATGAAGTTATGCAAACCAATGAGAACCTTTGAGGATCTTCATATAGGTATGGACCTATTTTAGATTCACTTAGAATAATGATTTAAGCAATATATCTTTACCGCACAAGGATCTAACTGAGTGTCAGCCTTATCCCAAAATACAGACTTAAACCTTATTGTCTGTCATAACATAACTTCTAATGTAGACCATATGAAACCTCAAAGTTCACATCAAGTATTCATTAGACATCATCAATGATACCTTCAAAACCACAGATCATAATATTCTTGTGGAGATGTGTGCACCTCAGAACTGTTACCTCTGTCTTAATTAAACACAGTCAAAGTATCTACCGATACTGAAGAAATTGTAGATGATGATCTGATACACTTCAATCTCTACAAATTAGGAATTAGATAGTTATCATATGTGTTTACAACACCTTCAAACTGCAAATCAAAACAATCATCAGCGGAGGAATGCAGACCAGATTACTCAAGTACTTTGTATTATTTCTGACTTAACTTTGTTCACCCAGACTTAAACAAATCATAACATAACTTTCAGAGATTATCAGGACTTGAAAACTGGAACATAACATCATCAAAGGATTGTGTTCAACATACTAGAACTGCATATCATGATCTTTAACTACGGAGGAGCACCAACTGAATCACTATCACTGTCTTGGTAACCTACCAATACTTAGTCAATTTTGGCTAAGTTAGTCTTTCCAGACCAAAAGGCTACACACAACTTTGTCTCAGGAATAGTTCCAAATCATGTCTGGTTGTTTCCATCAATGACAACATCAAGTCTTCACCATATCAACAGTATCTCTTGACCATGTTGCCAACAATCTCCCCCTTTGGCATTGATGGCAACGCTTACTGAAAAATGCTTATCTACTCCCCCTTACTATGTACACCCTATTTTTCTTCTTCCCTTAAGATGTTTGGCCATTTTTCACTGGATCTTCTTCTCCCCCTTTGACATCAATGGCAAAGGTGTATATACATGTAATAAAATGGTGTCAAAATTGCAAAAATGATCTACTTGTCCACATATGTATAGGTGCAATCTTTCAATTTAGTTAGTTGTGTGTGACAGGATATCATTGTAAAGAATCTTTAATTGTGTTAGTTCTCCATCCCACCTATTCTTAGTACTGTTCAAAATTTGAATGTTACCATTAATCTAAAAAACTAAGTCTTCTGCCTTCTGCACATTTGTAGGTGTATCAGTTATTGCCTTGACCTTTAAGGCTTCAGCAGCTAGACTTGACATTGAACCAATTTTAGGGATTATTAACGCTCTCAATTGGCACATCCTCTTTTTCATGTCTTCCTTTTTGCTCAGCAGACTACTTATGCTATTATGAATATTTACAACTTGTATTTCCTAACTGCTTATGGAATCAACTGTCAGATCATAAGACTTAGAAATATTCACTAGTTGAAGTTCCATAGCTTTGATCTTGTCATCCATTTCCTTAGTGGTCTTAGGCCATGATAAGAAAAATTTGTATATGTCACAAGCTTCCTTAATAGCATACTCTATATTCTTGATGCTATTATCTAACAAAATTTTGTCACTATCTAGTTTAGTCTTCAACTCTGTAAGTCTTTTGTCATAAAATTCCTTCCTAACCTTTATATCAGCAAACTTTTCAAAAGATTCTAAATGAGTACTTACAAAGTTTATCAAGCCTTTGAACTGATTAGTTGATGACAATGATGTATCCTTTTGGTATGTAGGCATCAACTTTTCTAAAATACCAGAAGCTTCTTCGATGAACTCATTGTCCTGGATGTGAGACCTTAGAATTTCTTCCTAAGTTTTTGCTTGAACAATTGATACCAGTTTAAATTTCTACACAGGAGACATTGAAGCCAAATTTATTGGTCCTTGCAGAAACTCAAGTGCATCCAACACTTGTGTTTCCTATTGCTTTTCCAAAAATTCCTTGAGAGAATTCACTGGATCCTGTAAGACAGCAGTGTCTCTTGCCATATTAGACACTTCTTGATTCTTCTTTGGTGCTTCTAGGTCCATAGCCTCTTTTTCACTAATGTTTTCTTCTGGTGGAGGGCTCTTCTTAGCTTGTTCATTTTCTTGATCGTTATCTTTATTTTTCACAGTAGTCTTGTTTTCTTGATCATCAATTTGCTTATCAGGAGGAGGACTTGTCCATGTTTGGTCCTTGTCATCTTTGTCTTGACCATCAGTAGCAGGGGCTTGATCAGATGTGTCATCTCCAACACCAGTATCTTCTTTATCATAAATGTTTGGGATGTTGAGATCTCTTAGGATGTCAAGTATTTCTTATTCAATATCCTTCACAATTTTTTTTGTATCCTCAAACATTAGAGTGTTGATCCTCTTCTTTATTTCAAATTTATCTCCAAGAATCTTGAATACTTTGGATC
The DNA here is from genome assembly GCA_027924645.1 of Cunninghamia lanceolata. Classification (NCBI taxonomy): domain Eukaryota; kingdom Viridiplantae; phylum Streptophyta; class Pinopsida; order Cupressales; family Cupressaceae; genus Cunninghamia; species Cunninghamia lanceolata. The sequence continues at coordinate 376,726 of BSBN01001040.1, read as the reverse complement.
TCTCCTCAGGAGTCACATATGGACATAGTTTCAACAATGTATTTTCTCTTGTCTCCAAGTCTTTTACCATTGTTGCTTCCTTCTTGGCAGACATTATGCTTGCAAGGGTGTTAGGGAGATCTGCAATTATTTCAATAAGAGCTCTATTGTACATCTCCAAATATCTGATTATAGTAGTTTCATTGATTTCTTTATCTGGATCATCATAATCATCATATAGTTGGGCTATATGTTGTAGATTTCCATCACTTGTTATAGCCTTCAAGACATCATCCAAGTTTATTGTTGCTTCTCCTTTCTCAATCTTATCTTTCCTTATCTTTTTCTTGATTCTATCCTTACCAGAGGGCTTCTCCTTTTTGCTCCTAGAGGCTTTTGTAGCCTCAACTTTCATTTTCTTCACTTCCTCATCTGTCTCAATTTCTTCATTATCAACACTTATACTTACATGCATCCTTTTGGCTTTGGTTTTCATTCTTTAGTGCCTTTTATTAACAGGTTTCTTTGTAGGTGCTTCCATAGAGGGTGTGGGACCAGAGGATGCAGATGTAGTTTGTGAAGTAGTTGCTCTTGTTCTCTTCTTTGTTACTACATGCTCCTTCTCTTTCCTCTCAGATTCTTCTGGAGCCTTTTCAGGCTCACCTTCCTTCATTCTTTCATTTGCCCTAACTGCTTTGGTCCTTGCCCTTGTTTTGGCAATCTCTTTTTTAGTAAGTCCTATGCTCTGGGGATATTCCTCTACTAATGTCTTAATCTTTTTTTTAGTTTCTAGCTTTCTCAATTCAACATGTACTTTCATAGATAACTCCTCATAGGTACCAAATCTTGGCTCATTAGTATCCCTGGGTTTCTTCAACATAAGGTTAGCATAGCCATCCAGTATGTTTTCTACCACTTCATAGCCCATTGGAAGGACCTAGACTGTCCTAGGCTCAACAGCCTCCATCATGCATTGATCTTTGTTGACAATGAAACATGTATCATTTTTGTATTTTTCAACAATTGATTTAGGTATCCTTTGCCTAGAATGCATAGCCTTTTAAAAATTCTTGAGATAGCCCTACAGGGTTGCATTCTGTGCATCTCAGCTACCTATTCTATTCATGTGGTTTCTAATTTGAATAGCAACTGGTTGACTGCTAGACCAAATCAACTTCATTTCTAGTCATTCTTGCATGAAATAGAAAAATAAGCACATGATCAACATACCAAACTTGAAGGGATACTTGCTTTCTTTTGTCTTCTTCAGATTCTCCATTAATTGTTGCCAGAGTAACTCACACAGGTCATACTCTATATTCTTCTTCACCATCTCATATGATGTGTATATGGTAGTATCAGAGACAGAGTTCTCTTAGTTTATGAAGTAAATCATGTAGCCGATTATCATGGATGCAAACCTAACTGCATGAACTTCAATGTCGTTGATTGTCAATGCCCTTTTATCAAATTTGAATCTGGTGGCTTCCGTCACTGTATTATTTTTCACAGCCTTTAATATAGGCATTGTACCAGTAGAGTTTAACCATGTGACCACCCTTATGGTATCTTTTGTGATCATGAATGGAGTGTTAAGCCGCATAAACTTATCATGAATTCAGCTTAGTACATACCAAACCCATTTATCCTCTGCAAAAGTTGGGAAATCTATATACTGAATGAATTTCTTCTCTTCCAATGCCTTATATTCTTCCTTCAGATTAAAATTATCACCACTTAGATGTTTTAGATACAAATCTGTAAGTTGGCTATTACCATGTTCTTCTAGGGCAATATGGATGTAAGCCCTAATATCCTCTGCATGCATCACTCTATTTAGATCGACTTCCGTTGACTTGAAAGGGTGTTTCTTGAATTTTGGTCATGCCCTCTTAGTGATATCAATAACTTGCAGTGTTGCCATTTCAACAAGAATTCAAACAGGTTCACGGTAGGGTTTCAAACAGTAAATACCTCTTTTGTTAAATTAGGGTTTTCTCCACTTGAAATTACTCTGAGTTGCTTTGAATCATTGGAAATCGATGAAGTCACTTAGAATTCTACTTTAGTTCTCCTTGGATACTTGGTAGTTTGAATGTAAAGTGATTAGTCTTTGAATGCAACCCTTTTTATCCCTTGTTACACAAAAACCTAGCTGTCATAAATGTTGTTCTCAAAAATTTGTCAAATACTTCACTGTTAGACACAGTCGATTAAGATTGCTTTGCAATGTGCCGCATCAGGTCTTTTTCTATCAGTTTCTTCTCCAAATGATCCATTCAATATTGCTTTAGCTTATACCTTAGTGCTAGATCTCAGCACCCACTATTTGGCTAGGGGATCAAAATATTCATTAAAAGCTCCCCTTGAGCCAAAGCTCTCAATTTACTTCCCAGAGGAAGTAGCTGCACCAAAAGTTGGTGCGGATCTATCCTTGACCTCATTTACATCCTTCTTAATCTAGACCTTGCTCATTTCCTTTTTGATTTCCACTGGATCAACCTTGTTCTTACCTTTATCTTCTCTCTGCTCTGTTTTCCTCTTCTCTGTAGGATAGTCTCTTTTCTCATTCTTGCTTCTGTAGAATCTTGCAACATGTCCAAACCTATTGCAATTGTAGCATACCACATTCCTTTTTCCTTCATTCCTTCCATTTGTTTGTTTTATTCTTGATCTGCATTGGTTATCCATATGTCCAAATTTATTGCGAGCAAAGCACTTTCCATTGAAAGATTGAGTATTTTTTGCATTGTTGGGACCATTCCTTATCATACTTCTACACTCATTTTCTTTATGATCAATTTTCTTGCAATTAAAACACTAACCAGAAAAGGATGAAACATTTTCATTCATTCTACTCCTGCACTGAGTAGCCTTATGACCATACTTATTGCATTTAAAACAATAGCCATTGAAAGATGGGTACCTTTGAGCATTTGGTTGCCTAACTGGAGGTCTTCTAGGTCTGTTTCTCTGATTCCAAAACTGGTTGCCTTTGTTTTTCTTCATCTCAATGTTTGCTTGACCTGATTTAGAACTCTCTCCTCTTTCAAATCCCAAACCTTTCTTGTCATCTAGATTTTTCTAACTGCCAAGGAACTCGTCAAGCTTTGTAGAGCTTATTTTGAATTTTTCTTTGTAATTGTTTGCTACCTCCAAATCAAACTTTAGAAGCACAACATCTTTTGCCAACTTTTCACATTCTTCAGACTTGTCTTTCAAAACTTGATTCAAATGTTCCTCAGCCTTTTCTTTCTCTTCAACCAACCTTCATAAATCATTTAGGGTTTGATGTGTTGCAAACAACTGTTCACTTAGCTCTCTACTCCTATCCTTTGATCTCTTGACTTGCTCTCTTAGCTTCAGGATGCAGTCATCAACTTCTTTGACATTTTCCTTCAAATCCTGGATATCTTCTTCATACTTATCAACATCTTCAAGATCATTTTTTAATTATTGATTACTAACATATGTGCAATCATCAATTGTGACACTGCCTAGAGCAGGATACCTTCTAGCTGCCATGTGCATACTTTCTTAGATCTTCCTCAAGCTGTTAAACTTCTTCCAAGGAACCTTGCTCTGATACCAATTGTTGAACACAAAGAATACTGAGAGGGGGGGTGAATAAGTATTCTGTAAAACCCTTCTTTCACATATTTATTAATCCATTTACCAAATTCAATAACATGAAAGCAAAACAAACATAAGAAGGGTAGCCACAAAGTCATAACACATAGACACTAGGATTTTTACGTAGAAAACCCAAAAAGGGAAAAACCATGGTGAGTGTTAGCTCATAATATATTATGATATCAAAACCAAAGTACATGAAGGCTCACTACCTTAGGTCTCACTACCCAAGGACTCACTATCCAAAGAAGTGCTCACTACAATAGGCTCAATGCCAAGAAAAGAGAAGAGAAGATAGAAGAAAGATTGGCTCACTGCCAGGAGAGGACTGCTACAAATGCATCTATAGAATGTTGAAATGCAGTTCCATTAATAGATCAATATACTTACTCAAAAGTATTCATTGTATCTACCCTACTTTTCAACTCTGGTTCACATATACTATGTTCTTCTGCCCTTACTACTCCTTTCTTATCATAAAATTACCTTATATCACATACACATCGAATTTGTACTCTATTCACACAACACCATCTCTCCAATACTGAAATCCATCAAGTATATATATCCACAATCAGATCTAACCCAAAATCTAGTCGGCTTTCCAGTGATGAAACGTGTACACAAAAGGCTCATACTATGTCAGCTTGAATTCTTTATATGAAGTTGTACGAAGCAGTGAGAACCTTCGAGGATCTTCATATAGGTATGAAGTTATTTTATATTCACTTAGAATAATGATTTAAGAAATATATCTTTACTGCACAAGGGTCTAACTGAGTGTCAGCCTTATCCCAAAATACATACTTAAACCTTATTGTATGTCATAACATAACTTCTAATGCGGACCATATGAAACCTTAAAGTTCACATCAAGTATTCATTAGACATCATCAATGATACCTTCAAAATTGCAAATCATAATATTCTTGTGTGGAGACATGTGGACCTCAGAACTGTTACCTCTGTCTTAATTAAACACAATCAAACTGTCTGTCAATACTGAAGAACTTGTAGATGATGATCTGATACACTTCAAGCTCTACAAATCAGGAATTAGATAGTTATAATATGTGTTTACATCACCTTCAAACTGCAAATCAAAACAATCATCAGCAGAGGAATGCAGACCAGATTACTCAAGTACTCTATACTATTTCTAACTTAACTTTATTCACCCAGACTTAGACAAATCATAACATAAGTTCCAAACATTATCATGACTTGAAAACTAGAACATAACATCATTAAAGGATTGTGTTCAACATACTAGAACCACATATCATGATCTTCAACTGCGGAGGAGTACCAACTGAATCACTATCACTGTCTTGGTAGACTACCAATACTTAGTCAATTTTGGCTAAGTTAGTCTTTCCGGACCAAAAGGCTACACACAACTTTGTCTCAGGAATAATTCTAAATCATGTCTGGTTGTTGCCATCAATTACAACATCAAGTCTTCACCATATCACCAGTGTCTCTTGACCATGTTGCCAACAAAGTTAGCAGTTTGTTGTTGACTGGACTACTAGCATGGAAGATGGCCCACCTGCTGGGAATGACTAGTGGACATGCTGGCATTATAGAAATCATTATGATTTTATCTTTGATCATCTTTACATTGATTTTGACATGAGGTGGTGGGCATACGTTCTTCCCCTAGTAGTAGAGTAAGGTGGTAGGAGCTCCTTGTGTCTGATCTCTCATTACAACTCCATCAAATCTAGCAAGACACTCATTAGAGTGATACGGGGTGCACGAAAGGATCGAGAATCCATTGTGCCATTTATCACTTAGCTTGGCAGAATTCCTACAAAAAAGACAAATGTATTTCCACAAAGTATCTATTACTGCGTGTTATTAACTAGAGTGGTGCCATGGGAGGAGATATTGTGAGAATGAAACCCTCTTCCCTTGATGAATTTAAGAACGACCCTACTATTTGGTATATCCTCTAGGAAGGGGGTGACTTCCTTTCTTGAAATTAGTAAAGGGAAAAATTGGAACCTCTCTCATCAGTTTACAGATTCCTAGGACAATAGGCATGTTCAACTAGCTTGTATATGCTTCCAGGTAACCAAAGAGGTCATAGGCTAGGCAACAGGGATGTCTACTAAAGGGAGGAAGCATTGCCACCAGAGCAGGATCCCAGACTTGGAAAGTATGGTAGCCTTCTTCAGAGAGGGGGAATATGTGACTAAAATGTAGGAGGTTTTGAACTGGAGAAGCTTACGAATTCATGGGACCAGGTGTGTTTGATGGTTATGAAATATTTTACATTAGAAGGATGATATATGATTTACTTTCATTATCACTTCGCTTTGCTTAGCAACTTTCATCACAGTTCTGCGATTATCTTTCCTTTTTTCCTTTTATCTTCCCTAGAGAATTCCATTATGCTGGTGAGGGAAGTTCATGCTAGGAATCCCAATACCCCAGTCATCCCCCTCCACCAGGGCCTTATTTTTTTCCTCTACCATTTTCATTTAGCTTTGTGTCCCCCTAAGACCTTTAAGGTTAGTGTTCTCCATGACTCCCCTCTGAACCCTGTTGCTGCTAGCCCTAGTGTTAAGGGTAAAGGGAAAAATTCTGTGGTATTCCAAAAAGAGGTGTTTTCCCCTGCTGAGGTCCCTAGGGATCGACCTCGAATTGAGGAAATCCAAGATTCCCCATCGGCTGAAACTCCTAATCCTAAATCTGGTTCTAAAACCCCCAAAGGAAAAACCACCCCGAAGAAGCTAGGAAAGAGCCCCAAATCTTAGACTACTGATGTTAAGAAGGGGGACGTCTCCTCTGCTAAGAGACTGATGGAAATAGAAGAATAAGGAAGGTCCCACCCCCATAAAAAATTAAAGGAGGGGAAGGATGCTATTCAATATGAAGTGGCTATGTCTAAATTTATGGATTTGGATGTTGTTGCTAAGCAAGGTGGACGTGGTGACATGTTGGGAAGTGCCGGTAAAACAACCCAACATGTTAGAAGGTCCAACCACATTGCGGGTATTCCTTCTGCAAATCCTCAAGGGATTGAGATTTTGGGTGAGTTTGAATTTGTAGAAGACACTCTGGGAGAAGATGAAGCGGGTACCCCTGAGGGGTCTGTGTAGGAGGAAGAAGGCACCGGTCACTTCCCAAAAATGAACACCCCCTACTCAGAAGATGAGGAGGATACCCATGATTAGGAGGAGGACAAGAGGAAATGTACCCTATGTGAAAAGACTGCGGAGGAGGTTTTTGATCTCAGGTCTAAGGTTAAGGAACTACAGAAGAATTGGAGAGTGATGGCAGGGTTTGCTGCCAAAGTTCTGCACTGATTTGCTACTACCTTCTCTGCTATGAAGGAGTTTGATGACAAGATCCAAGGCATTGGGGTTGACATCCTAGGGGATTATGAGGAGATGTTCAAGTTCCTCACTAAGCATGGGATTTATGGGAGTCCTTAGTTGTTTCTCTAGTGTTTTCTGTTGTTATTTTTTCTTAAGGTTGGTTTGGCTGGTTTGCAGGTTACTCTGTGTTATGTTGTTAGTCCGTTGTTAATACATTGTGTTTTTCCCATGTGAGGCTTTTGCTCTTCCCTCTGGGTTGTTTTATATAGGGTTTTGGACCCTTTTTTCCAACTGACTTTATCAAAAACAACCTCAATAGTGAGAAAACAATTAAGAAAGGCTCGATTAATGAGGCAAACTTGTGTTGACTTAAGCTTGAATCATAAAACATTGTCAAAACACTAGATTAGGATCAAGACTAGATAGTCCTCTTGGAAATGATACTTGGGCTTTCAGTGGTAGGCTTTCATGAGTTGATAAGAAGCTAATCAATAGCACAAAGGATGAAATTGAATGATTTTGGCACACTAACTCTACCCAATGTAAAACATGTTTTAAAGTTAAGAATTGGTGATAAAGACCACTCATCACATCCTAAACATTACTTGAAATGTAGCCAAACAACATTGTACAAACAATATTGTGAGACACACCTAGGTATGATAATATCACAAAGAGAATTTGAATCTTGTAAGCCATTTTATTGTGTGCCTCTTAAAATTTGTAATACATGTTGTTGCAAATACCATGTAAATTTTTCTATGTATCATCATATATTATGCAATATTCATTCTACTTTACACACTAATGAAATGTTACACAAGTGTGGTGCAATTCAACTACCAAAGTCATCTAGGGAATTATTATGTATTAAAGATGATGGTTGCATTTTATACAAGAATGATTATTTAAATGAAAAGTGTTTATAATGTGGTGAGTAATCAAAGTTTATATCATGTATTCATGAGGGTAGTGAGCATGATTTTGGAAAGAAAATGGTTGGGAAAAAGAGATATGAGACAATGAAATACAATTTAAAAACTAGAGGTGAAGGTTCTAGAGGTGAGTTGATTGCAAGAGAAGTAAATATTGTTTATTTTATTGTTGGTTTTAAGAAAATGTTTTTTTACAAGTATTCCAAACACACCCATAGGTCTCGATGGTTAGATCAATAGTTTGGGATGTGTAAGGACTTTTTCCCAATTGAAACTATTGTCTTTGTAGTTGATTTTGTAGAAAACTACACGTTGCAACCACAAAATGAAGTTCAATCCCAGTACTACAATTCTATTCAGATTGTTATTTTTGTTCACATCACATATAGACATGCCCTTGAGAGTATAGAAGAGAACAGGAAGATTGTCAAAGAATACCATTTTTACATGAGTGATGATTGATTTCATTCATCAGAGTATGTACAATATTATTTTCAACAATTTTATGGGTTCTTGCAAGAAAAAGATATTAGAATGGATCAACATCTCATTTGGTCCTGAGATAATTGCACTAGTCAATTCAAGAATGCTCATATGTTCTATTGGTTGAGAAGAATGCATGAAGAGAAAGGTATACCTCATATATAGAATTTTTTGAAGTTGGGCATGGAAAAGGGGAACATGATGAAGCGAGTACATGCGTGAAGAGAGCTCTTTTTAAAGAACAACTAAATATTAGAGGTGGTACTACATTCAATGATGCAGATTCTATTGTTAAGTGTGTAGCTATGTATTGTCACAAGGAGTGGCTTTTGATTCAGAAGTGTGTAGGTCCTTTTGGTTGGTTGATGAGGGGATAGCGAGAGAGAAATTGGATTGTTAGAGAATCAATGAATCTTCAAAAATGAATTCATTTCAAAGCTCAGATGTAAGTGCATGGACTATTTGGACACGAGAATTAGCTTGTTTTTGTTAGAGTTGTATTAAATGTGATTAGGGTAATTGTGAGTCAAGTGAGTGGGTAAATGCATTGATTCCATGATATTTAACCCCTTTATCTCAAGGTCATTCATCTTTACTCAATGACATGGAGAGACCTCATTTGACTATGAACATCTTTCAGACCTTATACAACCAGGTCATGTTTATGCAGTTGTTGCACCACATGGAAATGAAGAAAGATCAAACTATTGGTTGGCACGATGTGTACAAGAAAACAAAAGCTAACGTGAGCTACGACAAATGATGATGGGTTCACATATCCTACAGGATCAATTTTTATTGCTGGGACTTGGTCGCGAACATATATGATTAGAATGAATGGTATACCTGCATTTGAAGACTTTGAGAAGCACAAAACCATATTTGTGTATTTGTACCTAGTTGTAGCAACAAATGTTAAGTTACTAAAGCATCATGAAAAACCAAAAAACAAAACAACTATGGACAATTAGTAATGTTGATCATGAAGCAATATTGGATACTCTGAAGGTAAGAGATGACCCCTCAGGTACACTTGACTAGCATGTAAACTTCCAGATGGGACAGGTATGTCAATTTTTATCTTAGTGTTCTTGTTTTTTCTATTTTTTTGAATTGTTTTATTAAAAATCTTGTTTCCTTAATTATAATGCATGCTTTTGACTATACAGGACTGTGAATGAGGTTATCTACCTATTGTCTGTCAGATTTGCACCCTTGCTAAGTTGCAGAACTTAGCAATCTGGAGAAACATGGGATCTTTCCAGACCTATGGATCACCTATGATGGAAAGAACCTCTGGAGAAGGCCAGCTTCCTAGCTGGTTATCACCTAGAAACTACTGGATTTGCAGAGGAAAAGAGAAAAAGAATGCTTCAAAAATGAAAAGTAAAACTGTAAAATGAGAACAAGGGTGATACACCAAACTTGATATGATTTATGGAACTCAGATTTCCATACACTTGGCCATAGACATTAGAAACTAAACCTGCACAACTTATTATTGTATGCTTTGCAAAAACACTTCACAAAGAGGCCTAAATGCATTAACCTTTTAAAAGGAAGCTAACTTCACAGTTAAAAAGCATATACAGTTTTAAGACACAATTTGCAACTTGCACAAACACACTTTTTACAGAAAGGTATTTGAAACATGAGACAAAATCACAAGGAGATAAAACTAACCTCACAAATGACTCAATCAAATACTTGGTAATACACAGTACTACATAAATAAGAAGGCAAAACCTGACTATCAATGGTATCCAAGGTTTGTTATGTATTTCATATCTCAAAGGGGTTACAAAAACATGCTCAAACTAAGTAAGGATTGCAGAAAAAATCACTAACTCCAGAATTTACATGAAAAGAACTCTTTTACAAAGAGTCAAATGAATGACTATATACTCTCCAAGTTGATGTAGCAAGATAAGCATGAGAAACCTCCATGGTCGTGCATCTCATAAAGCCTTCAAAACATTTGTCTAAAGTCCTCCAAAGTGGGTTCCCAATGAAGAAAAAGTCAAGGCATGTCATCACTAAACATAAAGCACCGGAAAATGCCTTTAAATGCTCTTTAAGGCCATAAAAATCAAGTCAAATATATCAATAGCCCCTCCACCTGTTTGCCAACCTCTCCTGTAGCATCCATAAATGTTTGATATTTGCACATAAATACTTAACTACCCTCACTGACCACATCATTAATGCATCCTCATCTTGCAGTTACAATTTTGCTCTATTTTGACTTTACAACTTTGTGACCAAAATAATAAAGTAATTTATAATTATATTACTTTATCATTTTGTTTACATTGTTGTAAGTTGTAAGGTCATGCAAAATGGATGTATTTGTCTTTAAAAGATTTAAAACAATTAGTAACTCCTTATATCTCCCTTGCATACATACATGCATTACATATTAGTCCTCTCCATGCATAGGTCAAGGTACAAACATCATGCCGTATTACATTAGTCATATATCGCATTGCATCCTTATGACTCCATATGCAATATTGCAATGTCTTATACTCCCATGCATATGTAATTACTATTGACCTATTTTCCTCTGTCCAGAGTTAAATGTTTCACCTTGTATATTCCTTGAATATCCTTTAGAAAATGACCGAAAAAAGCTTAAATCCTTCAATTATCCATGCTCTGCCTTGCCAAAAATCCCAAAATCTTTTCTAGAGAATCCTTGCAGAAAACCCAAAAAAACCCATAAATCTTTTGTCTTCAAGTGCCTTCCATCGCAGAGATTTCTCAGTTTTATACTTAGCCATTTTTCATGTATATGATGATTACATCATCCTTGTGTTGGGTTTTTCTGTCATTTGGTTGAATTGCATCTCAGATACATTTTTTCCTTGTATCTTGGTCATGTACAATGTTTTATTGTACATCAGGTTCTTTGTATGCATTAATTGTATGTATATTCACGTTGTATGTTTGAAATATACAAAGCGCACATGCAAGGAAACATACAAGGAGGAGATACAAAGGTTGGGGCCCACCAATTGTATGTATATGTGATTGTATCTTTACACATACAATCGCATATACAATGGCATATACATTCCTGACATACAAGTCTCGAACCCGAAAGGATTATGCAATTTGGTTGATAAAGGCACAAGTGATTATATGCATCTTTTGTATTGTATGATCGCATTGTATGTAGGTAATATACAAAGGCAATATGCAAGGTCGCATACAAAGGGCAGATGCATGTTTATATGTATAGGTTTGTATATAGTTTTTGTTTGTATATTTTGCATTGTATATGCAATATACAAAGGTTAGATACAACGGCGATATACAAGGCGGACCTGACTGGGAAATCAAATTTGGCAAATTCAGCGTTGAGTTTCGCAGTTGTATGTGGAGGTGCTTGTATGTGCCGATATGCGAAAAAGGAAAGGATGCAAGGCCAGACCTATTGCAAAGTTTCAATATGGCCAATAATCCTTTGAGTTCTGCATTGTATGTATATGCGATTATATCTCATATACAAAGAATTTTGGCGAGCCTTAGCCCATCGGCGACTCAATATAAGGTCTTTCCGATGGCCAATAAAGCATGCAAATGCGCAGCGATGTTTCTCAGTTTTAGTGTAACGACCAATGGAGTGATGACACGTGGCAAGGGCAGAAGATGCAAAAGGTGATACAAAGGCAAAAGTATATGCAAAGGGAGATTCAAAGCACATACAACGGGCACATACAATCGCATTTGCAAGGCAATTTGAATATGCAAAAGGAAGAAAGTTGCATAAATGCATAAAGTGAACCCAGCAGTCAAAATGCATGTGCGGTTGTATATACAAGTGTAGATATATAGAGTGATATACATTTACAGGATGCAGTTGACCGTAACTTTGACTGCCCATATCTCCCTCATTCTGGCGAATTTCAACATGCTTCAAAAGGCAAAAGTGCTTGTTTTTGCCTCCTCTTTCATCTGGCGGGCTTTGAGCAAGATATTTTCACTTTCAAAATTTGATGCCCATCTGTAGGTTTGATCGACTGGACGTTTCAGCGACCAAAAGGCATATGCATATGCAGATATTTGTTGCATTTATGAGTGCAGATCGATGATTCAGTATCTCACATTGAAGATTCAAAATATCTTCCATCTGCCCCTACTCCAGATATTTTTATGCCATGAATTCTTGCAGGTGGACGTCCCTTCTGGCAATGATATTTTCTTACAGGCCTGTGTGACAGCAGTTTCTAGAAATCATTGTAACTGACTTAGGTCAAGTAAGAAATGCTATATATGCATAAGATGAGATGTAAAAAAGGTTGGGAATTTTTTAGTAATCTATGCTTCTGATTCCAAACAAAGCATTCCTCTACTGTAACTATGCCTTCTTATTGAATATATGCAAGTTATTTTTACCTCTTTTACTGATTTTTAGTTTAGTGTGAATCTGCATATGATTGTCTGTGAACATTTTTGTTCTTCTCAACCATTTTGTTTCTCACCTCTGCTAGAATCATCTCAATCTATGTATGTCTACTTGTTGTATCTGGTTGTGTTGTGCATTTTCTCAGTTATGTGAGGGTTCTTTTATTCAACTTGGTGAATCACCCTTACTTTCAAGTTTTTCTTGTTTCATCTTTCATTTTTTAAAGCATTCCTTCTCCCTTTTCCTCTACAAATCTAGTAGATTTTAGGTTAAAACCAGTTAAGGAAGGTGGCCTTCTCCAGAGGTTTGATCTCATTTCACAAGGTCCCACACTTTGAGATCATTCCCATGTTTCTCCAAATTGCCAAGTTTTACAACTGGGCAAGGGTGCAAATCTGGGTGATAACAGTTTTTGGCACACCCGGTGGACATAAGAATTAGAAACAGTTCAAATACTACCTTTTATTACTAGTTTTGATGTGCAGCTAGTGATTTTCAAACCTGTAAGAGGTTAAGACCTGCATATCTGGTGACTTTGAGCTTTGGTTTAGCAAAATCAATATATTTTTGCTTATGAGAAGAATATAAACCAGAAGCAGTTCTTCATCTTTTGAATATTTGCAATTATCCCCGTCTAGGAGAAGAGGAATAACAGCTGAGAAACCCAAGAATACTCGTGTCCATTCTAGGAGAGCCAAGTCTACTCCTCCCGCTATTGGAACTCATACTCTCCCAAGAGTCCCAGTTATAATGATTCCTGCAGTCAGAAATCAGCCATTTGTTGCATTTAACCAAGGCAACCCACTGAATTTAGCCCAGCATGATGATATTCCTATCGCTGCCTTGAAAAGTTTGTCATATTTTAATGGTGAAGATCAGACTACTCTAGCTAAACACATAAAAGACATTGCAAACCTATGTGTTGTCCATCATGTGACAGAAGAGAATGTTGCAATCAGGTTATTAGCAGCTTCTCTCAAAGGGAAGGCTTTGTAGTGGTTCAGAAGCCTATCGGTGAACTCCATAGATTCATGGGATCATTTGGGAGAGGAGTTATGCAGCTTCTTTGAAGACAAATCAGATCATCTATCATTAGTTGAACAGTTGACTACAATAAAGAGAGCTCCCCAGGAGCAAATGAGGGATTTCAATTTCTAGTTTCAGAAGACATGGAACAGAATTCCTACCATGGTAAGGCCTTCATCAGAATATGCATTTCTATATTTTTTGAAAGCTCTTAATAGTGACATTTCAGTAATGATACAATCAATGGGAGGTATAAATTTACCTGATGCATATGAAATAGTTATTAGAGCATAAAATAGCCTGATTCAAGTTGGGAAAATAGTACCCAGACCACCAATGCCCATTTTTTCTGAGATTCAAGCTTCAACGCCTTCACTGATCCCCTATTTTGCCCCTTTACCTGCTGCAACAGCATTGCCAAGTACTACCAATCCTGAGACTGCTGTGTCTAGCTCATCGTAGGAGTTAAGAGATTAAAAACAACCAACAAAAAATAGAGAGCATCCTACAAACTTTTGGGAATGAGCTAGTGAATATCAAAAAATAGCAGTCCCAGAACAGACAACCTTATCAGCCATATAGTCAAGGCCAAAATTAGCCTTATCAGGGGCAAAACTAGCCATCCAAGCTAATAGGCCACCTTATCAAAGCAATTACCAGGGTGCTAGGTAGAATGTGAACCAGAGGCCTTTCCAGCCTTACAATCTTACACCCATTAATGCAGTTAGCGACCTTGTCCCTGTTCAAAACAACCTTGCAGCTGAGTATGAATGGTGTCTTCCATGTAATCAGCGACATAGTCAGGCAACCTGTCCAAATGGAGTGTTAAATTAGGCTCTAATGGTGTAAAATGTGGTAGTTTCACAGCCAATCACACCTAATGATGGGACTTAAAATTAGAAAGGACAGCCTCAGAATGATACTGCCTTCCTAAATTGGCAGGAAGATGAGTTATGTGGCGTAAACAGATATAATACTTCAGTTGCAGCAAATACAAGAGATAAAAAGAGGGGTTATGAGATAGATCAAGTAGCAAACAAAGAAAAAGGACTTGCCGATCCTTCTACATCCCAGTTTCCCCATATTTTGCAAAGAAATATTCAAGCAACTGCTAGGGAACAGCGTCATTTGCAGGCTGATATTGTTGCGACAAGGTCACACCAGAAGGTAAATGTCACTCCACCTCTTAATATCATTGAAAATATGAAGAAAATGAATGTGACAATATCTATGTGGGATTCCTTAGCTATTCCAGGTCAAAAGGACATGTTACAATCTACCTTGTCTGATTTAAAAGTGTCAAATGATGCAACTGCTGACCCAGCTAGGGATGTCCTTACCAATTCATCCCAGGATGACAGCAAATAGCGAAATAAGAGTGCTAAACCACTTCCATTTTATGTGTCATTAATAATAGGAGACAAGTTGGTACATAACTGCATGGTGGATAGTGGTGCAAGTAGTTATGTAATGCCAAAACATATTGCAAACCAATTAGGATTGAAATACCAGCCCCTTACAAAAGGTGTACTCCAGCTAAATGGCACATCTGTTAACATTGTAGGTGTGATAAAAGATCTAGGTCTCACTTTGCACACCTACCCAAATGTTTCCATTTCCCATGAGGTGTTCATCATAGACCTACCTCCTTATTTTGCTATGTGTTTGTCAAGAGAGTTCACAGCCAAGATAGGAGGATATTTATCCTCGGACTGGTCCCACATGTTTTTTAGGACTCGATATGGCACAAAAGTGACCTTGAAATCTGAATTGCTTGCCAAATATCACATAGAGCCTTATTTCCCAAGTGTTGTTAATGCAAATTGCGTTATATCTGATGATCATGAGCTTGTTACTGCTCAAGAACTGCAAGTTGAAATTATACCATAAGTGCTGCTAAAGGAGTGGGCCTTAAAAAATATTGTAGATGATCTTGAGGGACACATTTAAGAAACTGGTATGGAGGTTTACATGTTGCACGAACCTGAAACAACAATTCTAAACTTTGTAAAGAATGCAGAACAATAGGTAGAATAGCAAGATGAGGTATGGAAAATGTACTTTGATGGCTCTAGGAATAGGAATGGATCTGGTGGTGGTGCAATGCTTGTGTCTCCGCAAGGTGACAGTTATTATTCTGCTTTCTATTTTTCTTTTTCATGTACAAATAACACTGTTGAGTATGAAGGGTTGATTCAAGGTTTGCAGTGGGCAAGGAAGAGGAAAATTGGTTGTTTACAGGTGTATGGGGACAGTGAACTTATTGTAAATCAAGTGAGGAGACTGCATGTTACAAAGAATGATGCTTTGAAATGCAATTAACATAGGGTATGGGATATGATTGAGGAGTTTGACGCTTTCAATCTAATCTCTATTCCAAGAAATCAGAACTATCGTGCAGATAGGTTAGCCGCGATTGGGGCTCAGTTTGATATCCCCAGTGATATTCAAAGAGAAAAGGTATAGCCTCATGTGAAAATAGTTGATAGGCCCTCTATTCCTAACAATAACATTCATTGGCAGGTTTTTTAGAGCGATGAGCAGGTTCTACATTTTCTATTAGAAGAGGATGAGTTCTCTATGATGAATCAGAACAAGCTCAAAGAGCAATATGGTGATCATCAAATTGTTCAGTTAAGGACTAATAAGCTGCCCAGAGGATTGGTAACCTTGGAATCCATTTTTGGTACTGTTGATCAGCTGAAAAGAGCAAAGCCAGCATGCAGGTCAAAGAGGAACATTACGAGGAGCTTGAAATTTTTAAAGGTAAGCTTCTCAAAATTGGTAAAATCTATTCACTTGAGGATAGGAAAGCTTTTATTGCTCTTTGTCAAGAATTTGAAGATGTGTTTGCTTGGGAATACTCAGACTTAAAAGGGTTTGACCCTCATATTGCCCAGCATACTATAGAGTTAGGGCCAAGTGCAAAACCTGTAAGGCAAAAACAAAGACCTTTAAATCCAAAACTTGAGCCTTTGATGATTAAGGAATTAAGCAAGTTGATCGATGGAAATATCATTTTTCTGATCAAGCATACTTCTTGGGTCTCGAATCTTGTTCCTGTGAGGAAAAAGAATGGAGAGATCAGGCTATGCGTTGATTTTAGAGACCTTAATAGAACCTCTCTGAAGGACCACTACCCGCTTCCCTCAATGGAGCAAATTCTGCAAGTAGTGGCTGGTTCAGAAAGATTATCCTTGCTTGATGGATATTCTAGTTATAATCAAGTATTAGTCAAGGAGGAAGATCAATTTAAAACTACTTTTACCACCAAATGGGGTTCCATGGCCTACAAAAGGATGTCTTTTGGTCTGTCAAATGTTGGCTCTACTTTTCAGAGAGCTATGGATATGGCTTTTAAAGATTTGCTTTATAAATTGGTGCTGGTGTACTTGGATGACATCACGGTTTTTTCTAAGGATGCATCTAAACATTTATGCTACCTGAAACAAGTATTTGAAAGATGTAAAGAGTTTGGGATATCTCTCAATCCCAAGAAAAACATCTTTGTTGTGCATGAAGGCAAGCTTTTAGGACACATTGTGTCAAAAGAGGGAGTTATCATTGATACAGAAAGGGTAAGAGCTATTTTGGAGCTGCCTTTACCCAGTCACAAGAAAGGGCTGCAACGTTTTATTGGCAGAATTAATTTTCTGTGAAGATTTATACCTGATATTGCAAATTTATTGAAGCCATTGACCTCTATGTTAAAGAAAAATATAGTTTTCAGTTGGACAAAAGAGGGCAAACTTAGCTTTGAGTCTATAAAAGAAGCGTTATCAGGTGCACCAACTCTGGTAAATCCAAATTTTTCAAAAGATTTTATTTTGTATGCTTATGGCAGTTTAGATACGATTTCTGCAATTCTGGTACAACAGCAAAGTGACAGCTTTGAGCAGCCAATTGCTTTCTTTAGTCAAGGACTGGAGGAGTATGAACAGAGGTATAGTTTCATCGAAAAACATGTCCTTGCAGTGGTAAAGAGTCTCAAGAAGTTTAGGTATCTTATTTCTAACAATAAGGTATATTTGATGGTTGCTCACCCTGGCATGAAAGAGTTTCTGTTAGGTAAAGATGATAATGAGAAAAGGGCTAGTTGGATTACCAAAGTCATGGAGTATGACGTAGTTATCAAGATAACCAAGCTCATCAGAGGAAGAGGACTCAGCGAATAGCTTGCTACTGGGTCTGAAAATGAAACAGAGAAGGAAGAAGAGGTGCTTCTGACCATTGAAAATGAACATCAGGATGATACACCAACAGTTGGAACAGGTTGGGTTAATGACATGACTCATTTTTTGCAAACTGGTTAATGTCCAGCAGGTTTAGATAGAACCAAGAGAAGGTATTTTAGACTACAGTCTATTCCATATGTTTTAATAAATGATATCCTTTTCAGAAAAGATTTTTATGGTGTGTTGTTAAGATGCATTGATAAAGATCAAACTGACAAGGTGTTGCATGAGTTTCATGATGGAACAACAGGGGGTCATTTTGCCCCAAAGACTACTCCTTAGAAAATAATGAGAGCTGGATATTACTAGCCCAGCCTATTCAAGGATGCCCATGCATGGGCTAGAAAATGTGTAAAATGTGCCATTTTTGCAGGCAAAGAAAGGCTGCCAGCTTTACCTCTGCAGCCAATTCAAGTAGAACAACCCTTCATGAGATGGGGCTTAGTTTTATAGGTCCCATTAACCCACCGTCAAGTGCAGGCCACAAGTGGATACTTACAGCAACAGACTATTTCACAAGGTGGACTAAAGCAGTGGCTTTGAAGGAATCCAATGAGAATACTGTTTTGAACTTTTATCATGATCTGGTATCCAGATTTGGAGTACCTAAGTCAATTATCTCAGACAATGCTTTAGCCTTTGTGGGATTGAAAATAACTGACTGGGCTGTGAAGAATGGAATATATTTGAACACTTCATCAAATTATTACCCACAAGGTAATGGTTTGGTTGAACCCACAAATAAGAGTCTCATAAGGATTATTAAAAGATCAATGGAGGACAACCAGAGGACCTGGCACACCAATCTAAAATCTACTTTATGGGTAGATAGAATAGCTCCCAAGAGGTCTATTAGAAACTCCCCATATATGTTAGTTTATGGAAAGGAGGCAAGATTGTCTGTGTCTATAGAGCTGCCAACACTTGATATCATGAATCAACTCGAGATGTTTGAAGAAGAAGATCTCATGGCTGTCAGATATGCTCAACTTATGGAGCTTGAAGAAATGAGAGATAAAGCAATGAAAGCTATGGAGTATCATCAGCTTTAGACAAAAAGAAATTTTGATAAGAAGGCCACTCCCAAAAATTTTAGGGAGGGTGATATGGTACTCAAATGGGATGAGTTGAAAAGCAGGCTAGGGAAACACTCCAAGTTTGACAGCATGTGGGGTGGCCCGTTTATCATTACTGAATGTAAGGAGCACAATGCATTTCAGTTATCAAACATGGATGGAGAAAATTTGCCTATCCCAGTCAATGGGATACACCTGAAGAGGTGTTTCTGAGGTATAAGTTGCCTTGTAAAGTAGTAGATTAGGTCTCTTGCTTTCAATAAGTGCTTCTGCACAATAGTTTAGATCCCTTTTGTTTTCCCTAAGTGTTTTCTAGCACTGTTAGAGGAGTTGCTTTTAGCTTTTGTTTTGTTTCTGGTCTTCCAAGTGTTCTTCATTGCTGATATGCTGAGTTTCTGAGGTCAAGATTGATTGTCAAGGGTTTATTTTTAAGTCTATGTGTGACTCCATGCCCAATGGATGTATAAGGCCACTGATCTATTTGTTTAGCAGGCAAACATCCCTGAGAAGTCACCAATTGTTGACCTATTTTCCTTTGTCCAGAGTTAAATATTTCACCTTGTATATTCCTTGAATATCCTTTAGAAAATGACCCAAAAAAGCTTAAATCCTTCAATTATCCATGCTTTGCCTTGCCAAAAATCCCAAAATCTTGCCTAGAGAATCCTTGCAGAAAACCCAGAAAAACCTAGAAATCTTTTGTCTTCAAGTGCCTTCCATCGCAGAGATTTCTCAGTTTTATACTTAGCCATTTTTCATGTATTTGATGATGATGTCATCCTTGTGTTGGGTTTTTCTATCATTTGGTCGAATTACATCTCAGATACATTTTTTCCTTGTATCTTGGTCATGTACAATGTTTTACTATACATCAGGTTCTTTGTATGCATTAATTATATGTATATTCGCGTTGTATGTTTGAAATATACAAAGCGCACATGCAAGGAAACATACAAGGAGGAGATACAAAGGTTGGGGCCCACCAATTGTATGTATATGTGATTGTATCTTTACACATACAATCGCATATACAATGGCATAAACATTCTTGACATTTAAGTCCCGGACCCGAAAGGATTATGCAATTTGGTTGATAAAGGCACAAGTGATTGTATGCATCTTTTGTATTGTATGATCACATTGTATGTATGTAATATACAAAGGCAATATGCAAGGTCGCATTCAAAGGGCAGATACATGTTTGTATGTACAGGTTTGTATGCAATTTTGGTTTGTATATTTCGCATTGTATATGTGATATACAAAGGCTAGATACAATGACGATATACAAGGCAGACCCGACTAGGAAATCAAATTTGGCAAATTCAGCATTGAGTTCCGCAGTTGTATGTGGAGGTGCTTGTATGTGCTGATATGCGAAAAAGGAAAGGATACAAGGCCGGACCTGTTGCAAAGTTCCAATATGGCCGATAATCCTTTGAGTTCCGTATTGTATGTATATGCGATTGTATCTCATATACAAAGGTCATATACAAAGGATTTCGGCAAGACTTAGCGCATCGGCGACTTAGTTTAAGGTCTTTCTGACGGCCGATAAAGCATGCAAATGTGCAGCGATGTTTCTCAGTTTCAACATAATGCCCAATGGAGTGATGACACGTGGCACGGGTAGAAGATGCAAAAGGTGATACAAAGGCAAAAATATATGCAAAGTGAGATTCAAAGCACATACAAAGGGCACATACAATCGCATATGCAAGGCAATTTGAATATGCAAAAGGAAGAAAGTTGCATAAATGCATAAAGTGAACCCAACAGTCAAAATGCATGTGCGGTTGTATATACAAGTGTAGATATACAAAGCGATATACATTTGCAGGATGCACTTGACCGTAACTTTGACTGCCCATATCTCCCTCATTCTGGCGAATTTCAACATGCTTCAAAAGTCAAAAGTGCTTGTTTTTTCCTCCTCTTTCACCTGGCAGGCTTTGAACAGGATATTTTCACTTTCAAAATTTGATGCCCATCTGCAGGTTCGATCGACTGGGCATTTCAGTGACCAAAAGGCATATGCATATGCAGATATTTGTTGCATTTATGAGTGCAGATCGATGATTTAGCAGCTCACATTAAAGATTCAAAATATCTTCCATCTACCCCTACTCCAAATATTTTTATGCCATGAATTCTTGCAGGTGGACGTCCCTTCTGGTAATGATATTTTCTGACGGGCCTGTGTGATAGTAGTTTCTAGAAATCATTGTAACTGACTTAGGTCAAGTAAGAAATGCTATATATGCAAAAGATGAGATGTAAAAAAGGTTGGGAATTTTTTAGTAATCTATGCTTCTGATTCTAAACAGAGCATTCCTCTACTGTAACTATGCCTTCTTATTGAATATATGCAAGTTATTTTTACCTCTTTTACTAATTTTTAGTTTAGTGTGAATCTGCGTATGATTGTCTGTGAACATTTTTGTTCCTCTCAACCATTTTGTTTCTCACCTCTACTAGAATCATCTGAATCTGTGTATGTCTACTTGTTGTATCTAATTGTGCTGTGCATTTTCTCAGTTATGTGAGGGT
The DNA here is from genome assembly GCA_027924645.1 of Cunninghamia lanceolata. Taxonomy (NCBI): domain Eukaryota; kingdom Viridiplantae; phylum Streptophyta; class Pinopsida; order Cupressales; family Cupressaceae; genus Cunninghamia; species Cunninghamia lanceolata. Next base: position 355,069 of record BSBN01001040.1, on the reverse strand, counting down.
TCTTTTATTCAACTTGGTGAATCACTCTTACTTTCAAGTTTTTTCTGTTTCATCTTTCATTTTTAAAAGCATTCTTTCTCCCTTTTCGTCCACAAATCTAGTAGATTTTAGGTGATCACCAGTTAAGGAAGGCGGCCTTCTCCAGAGGTTTGATCTCATTTTGCTAGGTCCCACACTTCGAGATCATTCCCATGTTTCTCCAGATTGCCAAGTTTTACAACTGGGCAAGGGTGCAAATCTGGGTGATAACAATTACAACATTATGCATTGTGCATCATATGCTTTGAAGGTCTAATGCAATATATTTTAAAGTGACCCTTATGCCTCCCTAGCATTACAATGCCTTACATATACCATCACACCCACCTTATGACTTCAAAAATCCACATACCTTAGCAAAATAAGGCATTCGACCTTATGTTTTCATAATGTTTTTTACTTTGAAAAAGAACAAAAGGCAGAAATGCATTGTCACGGGCCCATGTGCACTATCATTTGGTTCTTAAAGACTTAAAAGTCTTTACCATGGGCACGAATAGATAGCAATGATTTTTTAAAATCAAAAGTCAAAAAACACCATCAATGCAATTAGGTCGATAAAAAAAAGGAAAACCTAAAACTTTTCATTTTGCATTTTACTCTTCTCTATTGTCTCTGCTCCACCGCCATGCCTTTGGAGTTTGAAGGCAAAATACTTGATTCTAGTCGATTCTAAGAGGCAACTTGGGGATTTCCTAAGCAAAATGTATGGTAAGTGGTTTTTTACTGAGATTTTGACCTCTTGTTTGTCAATTTTGGGCCTCCAAAACCGTGAATCTGACTAATCTTTTGAATGCATCCTTCTATTTTTTGATGGCCGACCAACATATGCACTTGTTTTTACTGCTTGAGGTTGTTCTGGGAAGTCGTTTGAGGAAGAAATCTATGGTTGACACAACAAACGAAAAAAAAAAAGGTAATTCATTTTTAGTTGTAGATCCTTCTTCATTTTCTAAAATTTTCACCTTGCATTTCACTGTCAAAGGCATGATTTGATGGCATTCTGAGTATTCTTGCTCTGAAATGAGTTAAAAACTTCAGATTCTTCCTCTATATCTACATTCTTCTAGCTCAAAATGAGCCCCGTCTATGACAAAAACTTGCAAAAGAAACATTCCAGTGCATAAACATACTCAAAAATCTACATTTCTCTATTTTTTTGTGACTTTTTGCTCAAAAACCCCAAATGGGTTTAACTCCGTTGTGAGAAAAATGAAGAAAAACTTGCTTTGGCCACTCCATATTTGATACAACACACATCTTCTGAGTGTTTTCACAACTCGAAAGCTCCATTTTTTCTCTGTATATGACCCTGTTACTTTAAAAACTAGTAAAGGTTTTGTCGTTTGTCTTGTAAAAGAAGCTCGGCCTGAGCTCTATTTTTTGTTTATATGAGCTTTTCCTCATCACTCTTGAGCAATTTCCTCTGTCAACTCAAATTTTTAATAGCTGATTATGCAAAGGAAAAAAGGTTTTGATATTTTATGAAGTAAACACATCATCTTTGCACCAGATTACAACTCATTTATGTTGTTCTCATTGCATTCTGTAATAGCTGTAACTTATCATTTGTTTCCTTTACTTCTGTAGATGGAAATGAACATTTGAAACCTGTGTATACATCTCTTCATATGGCATTTTATTCACCTGCATATCATGGATTCTTCCTTCTGTAGCTTCATGATATATACACTTTAAGATCCCTTTTATGAAAGAAGTTAATGCTGATGACTTCAAGCATTGTTGAGTTTTTGACAAAATCTTTACAGCTTTCTGACTTTACTATCTCAAATGCATAATACAAAAGACACAATCCTCATTTGTATATCCTATATCTTTGATTGCATCTGTTCTATCTATGATGAATATTGGGATAGCACAAATGATACTTCAATCATAACAGAAAGATGGAAGAAATACCTTCTAAGGCTACTCCAATTGGTTTGATGATTGTACCTCCTATCCTTGCATGTTGACATCTCTTGAATAGAATCATTGCTCATTCCTTTTTGTCTTTGAAAATAGTCTTTACCTTGCTGCTCTATCACCTGAACATGTTGCTTTATGATGTAGCTGCATGTATCTTCTATGGCACTTAGATCATATCCTTCTGGTGGCTATCCCACTTAGGCATTTGGCATTTGGCACTGATATCTTTATTACTGTGTATTGTTTGCTACCTTTTAGACCTTTTACCAGTCATTAATACTTGGTTGTTCCTATGAGACTCATAATACAGTTTTAGCTTACTTTATGTCTTATAAATTGATGACATCAATAACTCACTTTTCTTAGGATCACTGACTGCATTACCTATCATTTGCATCATTTACATGATCTGATTCAACTCCCAAGGCATAAAACATAAGCACAACTGGAACTGTAATCGATGAAAAACCAATGGTAATCACTTCTCTTCCAGCAAACCATTTGTTATCTTTGGATGTCTTGATCACTTTGATAGAAACTTTGCTCTTGTTTCAGGTAAATCCACTTGAAAAGTAATGAAATACTAGTTGTTCTTTGTTTACTTCTCTCGTATATGGACAAGATATATAAGCCTCTGTTATTTCATTTGACTCCTCTTTGAAGACTCCATTGTTTATTCAATTAATTGTTAATGCACAAGGTGAACTCCCTTGCTCCCTATAAGATGTTCCATGATGTGTCTTTGGTTGCCATTATCTTGATATTGCATTATGCAGTTCATTGTTTCAGTTTTATCTCTGTAGAAACATGAATGTTTCTATTTCCTGTAGCAACACTTTTCCTATAGCAAAACTGATCACTCTCTTTGCTCTTCATAATATGGCTAATCATGTGGGTGAGATATGGCAGTAATAAGAATACAATGTGACATATAACAGTTGTCATTTGTAACTATGGTATTTGGTGTTCATGATGCAAGTCACTCTACTACTATACTTTATATCCTTCAATGTACTTGACTCACATGGACTATCCTGAACTGTTTAATAATATCACACATCACTCATGTCAAAGAATGGAAAAGTACTTGTCATCTTTAAATGCCTTGTCTATTTTTCATAACATGACTATTCTATTTGCTATTCCACTATGATTGATCGTTCATTATGGCTGAAAAAGTCACACATCTTCGATATTTCTGCATTAATGTCATTTCTCTGAGCATGTTGGGCTCGACCCTTATGGGAGCCCATTTTCTCCACATTCTTAGATGAATCAACAAACTGATTTCTTATATACCTACACAAGAAGCAAACATGTTAGCATACAAAACATATATTTGATTCATGATGTAGGGTTACTTGTATGGATCTATCTCTTTTTGATGTAGCACTTATGTCTGCTCATTCTGACTTCTCTTATACTGATATCTGATGACTAATGTTGTTTCTACATAAAAGTAGATGGTACTTTTGGGTAAGTACAAGAAGATGGGGGGCCAAAAAGGGGGTCTTAACTGGCCACTTTTTTTCTAAAATCAGGAAATGCTAGCCTTGGATGAGAAATTGAGCATAGTTACACTTAAAATTTAGAGATGCAACCAAAACAATGTTCGTAGTGCTTTGAGTCTACTTTCTAAACTACTATTTTTTTAAAAATGGTATAGATTAAGGGGTTCAAAAGAGGGAGCCACATAAATTGGTGTTGTTTCTGTCAAAAAAAATAACATAGCATGTTTTGTGGCTCCCTCAAAAGGTTAACTTTTTTTGGTATTTTTAAAATCGCTTCAGTGAGAAATTAGCTAACAACATGTAGTTTATGCCCAATTTTTTTTATAATTTTTTGATGAATATTTGATTTTTAACTAATTTTCAAAGTGGACACATCCTAAAAAATAGAATTTTGGCCATGCTACCCTTATAAATTTTGAAAACTAATTGAAAATCATTTTTTCTTTTTTTTAATATGTGTAGAATGGAGTCTAGTTTCTAAATACGTAATTTTTTTGAAATTTCAATGAATGGTTAATTTACAATGAAAAAAAGACCAAATAGTGGTTTTTGCCCAAAACCAGACACACAAACAAAAGAAATTAAAGATGAAAGGCTTAACATTGTCAAAATGTGAAAAAAATTACATCATTAAATAGCTAAGAGAAAGCCTAACATTACCCAGGTGTTCGATTTGTTTAACATTGAAACACGTGCAAATCTGAGGGTTAACACGAACAAATTATGTGAAATCTTGAAGAATCTGCAAAAACACATATGTGGATGTTGGAAAGGCACTCCAAGCCTTTGGGTTGGAAATCCAAAGAAAATCTCAAGCCCAAGTCTTGGGATTCCCAAAGCACAACATAACGCGAGCACGTTATGTTGTGCTTTTTTGCTTTTTTGCATGTTTGTCGATGTTTTCCCAGTTCGACATAACGCAAGCGCGTTATAACGCGCTCATGTTATGTCTTCCTTTGAATGAGATATGTTCAAATTTCATATGTATGTTTCATGGATGTTTATATCTATTCTTGTAGGTATGTATGCATGTACATGTATGCATGCTTGTATGTATGTACATGTATGCCTGCTTGTATGTATGCATCTTTGTATGTATGTATGTATGTTTGTATGTATGCATGTATGTATGTAAGTGTTTTGGGTTTAGTGTATGTAAGGACCTGAGCCTGTATAGTTTTGAGGGTTGAGGGTTGAGGGATAATATTCAGGTTGTTGAGTGTGAGGCCGATTATTTTTCCTCCCTTATTTTGATCGTTATGCATTTTAGTTGGTGACATTCTCAGACTTTTAGAGACTATGTTTTCATTATGCAGATTTCATTATATCTCCTGATTTTGATATGACATTGATTACACATATGGTGATTTGATTTGATCCTATTTCGATGCTATTTTTGTGATTAGACATGCAAGATATATTAGATGATGTTGTGTGATGTGATTTCTAGTTATTTATGTGAAGATGATTATGTGACATTTGATAGAAAAATGCAATTTAATTCAGAGTTATGTTATAGATGATTATTGTTGTATTCAATGGCACAAATTTAATTCCAGTTGCTTCGGCTATGATTATTCATGATATGATTGACACTTGATCAAGATGTGCAAGATTACATTCCCAGGCCACAGAAAATTAGAGGTAGAATTCACACATATGTTATTCCCTGTGAAACCAATCCATTCCCAAGAGGGATGAGGATCACGTTTGAATTGAGTGTTGATTTAAGTTCTTGTTTAATTTTATCATTTTGGCCCAGTACCCCTTGGTTTAATTTAATTATATCATGTGTTGTATAATTTTTATTGATTTATACCACTTAGTATTGTTTTTATTTTTTAGGCCATTTAAAGTGGATTTATGACTCCCTAGGTGAACCTTAGTATCCCAAAATTTACCCTAGGTGGTTACCCATGGGTCTAGGGTCAATTTTGACTAACTAAACCTTGGGATAACTCACTTGTGGTCACTCTAAACTAAAGTTTAGTCAAAGTGACGAAATTTGAATTTAGATAAGGGTGGGAGATAAGTCATGCTTTGGGAAACACTCATCTCCCTTCCCAAAGTTTGGGAATCCCTTCCCTAGGAAGACTTGGGAGGTCTCCAAGACTCCCAAGTGTGTGGGATCTTCCTCCAAGACTCTCACACACGTGTGAGAGCATCTTGGAGGGAGATGGCTCTCTTAGAGAATAAGTGGAAGCCATATGGCATCCCTTATCCTCATGGAGGCTTGAAGGGGAATGCCACCTCATGGATAAGGTGAGGATTGAGATGGAATTGGAGGATGACACTTGTCACCCTCACACTTCCTCTCCCTTGCAAGTGGCATAGGAGGAAGGAGAAGGTGACAAGTGTCACCTTCTCATTCCTCAAAGCTAAATTTGAAGGCCTATATTGCCTCCTCTTGTTGAGGAGTGTGGGGTTCTTGCATTTTGGGAGATTTCTTTCTATTTTGAGCAATTTTTGGAAAAGTTAGAGAGATTTTAGAGATTGGAAGGTTTGGAGAAGCTTGGAGCTCATCACCAAACATGCTTCCATTATAGGGATTTTGAAGGTAAGCCTCATGACTATGTTCTTTATCCTTGCATATTTTTATTATGATGTGTTTGTAGATTTGTTGTTTGTTGTTTCATTTTTGTGTGGGATGGGAGTTTGGTGAGAGCACCTCCATTTGGAGGTAAGGCTCAACTTGTTTGGGGTAGGGGAAAGGAACCTCCTTGAGGTCACTCCCATATTTTGTGTTATTTATGGTCTTGATGGATTTTTACTTGTTGTGGAGATTATTTGAATGACAAGAGTGCCATGGAAGTTTATTTTGAGATATTTGGAGAGTTGTGGTTTTGGAGGTTTTGGTTTGAGGCCATGAGACTTGGTATTTCGTGTTTTTGGTGTGGCCTTTGAGTAGAGGGGTCCATTTCCTACCCCCATCAAACTCATTCTCATGAGTTGTGTTATGTGTTTATCCCTGGGGTTGATTTTTGTATTGTTGTTGCCTTGATGCTTATTGTGGTGTGTTTGCAACCGTGTGAATCCCTACCTCCCTAGCTCGGGGGTGACCCACTTGCGGGACTACGATAGGGAGGAGGGCATTTCAAAGTAGCTGGGTTTTCCTTTCTTGTTGTGCATTTATTGCAGGTGTTATTGAAGAAATGGAGCTTTGGAGAAGTCCATTTTTGTGTTGCCTTAGTAGTATATTGTTGGTTGTTTGAGCCATGACCTTTGTGGCCCTATTGTAAATTATTTTGACAAGTTATTCTTCCCATCATGTTTAATGTTATAGAGAAATGTGAATGTGAAGTATTATTTAATGAAACATTGGTTAAATTTATTTATCATCTTTTGAGCTTGTGGATGTAAGAAGATACATGTTATATTTTTTGCCATTTATTCTCTATGTTGTGGAGTTTATGGTTGAGCTGCATGAGAAATTATCTTTTTTTTTTTTGTCATGTTTTTTTTTCCTTACAATATATATATATATATATATATATATATATATATATATATGATTGTTGTTAAATAAATCTTAGTGTATGTAAAAGAAAGAAAGGGAAATTTTAAGATTAGTTTTATGTTTTGTTGCATTGAAAGTTTCATAGTATTAGTTGCTGTGAGAAAATTAAATGAGAGTGCATATTCTACCATATAGATTCTTTTAAAAAAAAAATTAAGGTTAACTATGTATATTCATACTTTACAAAAAAAAAAGAGAAGAGAAATGTTACTGGGTTTATAATTATGGGATAGAGCAAAAAATTAGAATTTCCATGTAGCCCAGAATAGTGTTATTAAGAAGTAGCAATTTAATGTGTATATATATATAATTATACATCTATATATGGGAATATATATATATATTTGTTTGGTAAGTGCCATCAAGGGGCTGGCTCCCATTATAAATAATGAGTAAACTCAAAAGATCATTCAAAGCATGCCCTTTCCACAAGGGGTGCAACAACACAACATGAAGTCGTGTTTCCCAGATCTATTCATTAAACATGATTGAGGGCCAATCCATTGCAACTCAAAATTTACTTCTTACTTGAGGACCTTAATGACATTGTGTGCTTCTGTCTTGGAGGAGTTTTCTTCCTCCTTACCTCTGTCCAGGCATGTTCGGCTTTAGGGGAAAGCAAACCGTCGCTTAGATCCCCCAGAGTAGAATCTCCCACTCTGTTGTCTGCTGAAGTGCCCAAAGAGACAGTTGACATCGCGGGTTTGGATTCCTCCATGGAGGGTGGAGAGGAGTCAATGCAATCAGCTATAGCCTTCGGATCAACCTTGAACACCTGAGCTTGGCCGAGCTCCAAGATCGTAGAAGAGGGGGACACAGCTGGAACAGGTTCTTCTAGAGTGGAAGAAAGTGGAATTACATTCTTCTCAGAAGGAGAGATAGCGTAATGACAGGATTTGGTGTAATGTCCCCTTCTAGGAGCAATACTAATTTTACCCTAAATTATCAATTTTGAAATCTTCCCTTCTAGATTTACCCTAGGTTCAACCTTACAATCACAATTACAATAGACTAGGGTTAGGGAGACGACTTACAAGTAGTTGTCTTTGTTATGCTCTTGAATATAAATCCTGCACTCATCACATAGAAAACACAAGTGCATATATATATACATATAAACTAATGCCATTGTTAGGGTTAGCTAATACAACTCCAATATTAAACATATTTAAAGCATAGGAATAGGGACATGATAGGTTTGACCAAGCCAACCCATACTAAGCCCAAGAGCAGAACTTTGGCCCTCCTGGCTTTGGTGGTCTTGACTTAGACATCCACCAAAGTGAGGTACTTAGTAGAGTGCTTGTCTTGCTTCCCTATCCCTTACAATTAATCAATTATCATGGTAGAAATGGTATGGGAAGCATAGTGGGGTTCTTAGTTTATCCAATCTAAGCCCAAGAGCGGGACTTTGACCCTCTTGGCCTTGACAGCAGGGCTTTGACATCCATCCAAGGTGGGGTACTTAGATGGGAACCTTATACCCTCTTATCTATGTCTCCTTCCTTTCCTCCATGATGAGGTTTAATATTTATTAAAGATGATTATTCATTAATTCATAATAAGTACTAACATTATCATATATGATGTATTAGTACTAGCATTCCATATTCTATTTGTTCATATTTGTCCACTCTACATAAGTAATGCAATTGAAAGAAATATCAGTACTTTGACTACATCTATATTATCATGATCACATGACTTAAATGCTTATAATTATCTATTGTTTCAAATGCATACCTGTCATCTTCTCTTTGTTGAATTACTGTAGACTTATGCCTTCCAATTATGGACTGAATCCTTCCCAATTCCTTCTTGCTGTTGTCTCTATTGTATAATTTACTCACTTAGGTATTATTCCTTATTTCCGCCCCACTTCCTATATGTATGTATTCAGATATATATATTCTATTCTGACCTTTTGCCTTTTTGTCTTACTGCTGCAACTTGAAGATTTAGAGCAGATGTATATTTTTTCTTCTCTGTTGTACTCCTTTTCTTTCTTCTCCATCTTCACATTTATATCATTGTGTCTCTATGAAGAGATACGTCTTCTTGAGAAGAATCATCACCTTTATGAAGGAATCATCGCACCTTTTCAAACTATATTACCATCCCTTTTATGATGCCTCTAATTATTATTTTCTAATCGTTGTTCACTATTTACTGCTGCTAATACATTATAATAGTATCGCTGCTACCTTTCAATAAGGTATTTGATGACTTAGTCATCGCTGCCTTCTAGTTTCTTATTTAATATTTGTTGCCCCTTAGACTTCTATAATCGTTGATTATAGATATTTATAATATTTAGTATTTATTGTTATATTAATAATTATAACTTATATTATTATCATATAATAATAATATATAATATTTATATTTGTATTATCAATATTTATATTTATTTTTATATAATCTAATAATATATATTATATATTAGATTAGATTATTTATATAATAATATTATTTAATATTGTTTATATTTAATAAATACGCCATATTTTACAAAAGCGACTTTGTCGTCTTTTATCATGATGTTTAAATCTTTAATTTAAACAATGCCTTAACATCAGGACATCAGATTTGGCCCCATCCCACCATGAGGGCTTGTAGTGCAGAACAACCTTGGAATTCACACCAATACTTCTTCTCCCACACTGAGCGGTGACATGATCTGTATCAAAACAAATTCTGCATCTAAAAGCTATTTTCTCATAATCAATTGGTTGCCACCAATGCCTATTTCCAACTTTGAGTGAAATTTCTGCTAGAATACCTCTTGATACATCCATCTCTACGCACAAGCGAGCAAAAGTTGTATTTTCTAAGTTGATTGTTTCTTTTGAGATGCTACGTAATTTCCCTAAACCATTTCCAATAGCCGTCAGACACTCCATTTCCCAGAACTGTAATAGGAGGTATGGTAATCGAACCCACAAGAAAGCTATAGAAAATGTCTCTATTCATGGATCGAATGAGGGGAACCAAGGTTTCATGCATAAAAGATCACCTTGGAGAGACCACGGCTCGGAGTTGAGCACTAGCTCTTTATCTTCCAAAGATTCAAATTCTAGAATAAAGAAACCTTTCGCGCATGGGTAGATGCAAATTTCATCCTTTAGATTCTCCTTCCAAGTTGCATCTATCCATGAATGTAGATCGCAAAGTTTAGGCCATAACTTCATAAACCTACAAATCAGGGCATGCTCCTTCAGATATTCCTCTCTATCATAGATGACTCTATCCAGACAATTTTTTGGGGCTGAAGAAGCGGGTCTAACAGCAAAGGGGGGGCTTAGTGAGACACCACCAAAGTTTGCAAATAGTTTGGAGCCACCATATTTGTCTGACCATGCCACTGAGCGCACCCCCAAAGGCTCACATGCTTCCTGATTAACAGCTGCTTTGAAATTCAAAGCTGGAGGCCGGCCGAAAATGTTTAGACCAAAACCACAGAGGCTGGAATTCGCTCCTTTGACCCTGCCAATCAAAACCCTATTCGCTAATCCTGGACACGGATCCGATTCGAGGCTAGGATCCACAGCATCTTTGCATGGAGAAGAATGCACCTCAGAATGACCAACCTTGCTCCTATCAATGGGCGGATCCCACAGCAATCCACTGGAACTGAAACCCTTGCGCGAGGAAGCGAGCAACTGATTTGGAGACATTGCAGATTCCTGGGGAATATATATACATCTTTCTTTTATTTTAAAATCTAGTTTGTTGTTCATTTCCTCTTTTATTATTTACTGTGCATTACAAAAATCTGAATATAAAAAAAAACTAAGCCATATATAAGTTCTGTATATATTAAAATATATATATATGTGCATATATATAAATATATATACATTAATAGAAGAAAGTATTTAAACTGTGTTATAATGAAAAGATAGCATGTATATATATCTGAGTATATATATACATATATATATGTGTATATATATATATAGATGCCAATAAACATTTAGTATACAACAGAATAGAGTTTAGATTTTACAAAAATGTACAGTGAAATGGACTGTGGGCGGACTGCCTTACACCGCAGGTTTTGAGTTATTAAAAATGTTAAGTGTGGGGCTATGGTGGGCGGCGCCCACCACAGACCCCATAGCTGCCTTCATTGCTACAAAGGGTGTGGGGAGGGGGTCGAAACCCCCACCCACACCCAAGGGTGTGGATGGGGGTTTCGACCCCCTCCCCACCATTATCTTCCAAACAAAATAGCACCCACATCACCTATGTTCCCAACCACTGCAGATCCCTAACAATGGACTTCCCCCCTCCGTTGACTCTCAATGCCTCGGGTGTGGGTGGGGGTTTTGACCCCCTCCCCACCATTATCTTCCAAACAAAACAGTGCCCACATCACCTTTGTTCCCAACCACTGTAGATCCCTAACAGCGGACTTCCCCCCTTTGCTGACTCTCAACGCCTCCCCTCCGCCGACTCTCATCGCCTCCCCTCCAGTCCTTCAAACTCTGCGGCGGCGGTGCTCTGGGGTTTTACCCAGCTCTGCAAAAAAATAAATTGTATAATATACGTTATATATATTTATTGATATATATATAAATATATATATCAATAAATAGATAAAGAAAACTCTTAGAAATTTGAATGCAAACCTCCGTGAGGTATTTTAATGGCTGCCAAGCCATTGTGAAAGAGATTTTCAAACCTACAACAAGATGGAAGTAGGGAAACCAAAACAAAACAAAGAAAACTATTGGAGACAAAACAAAATGAGAGAATGAAGAGTTAGGGTTTCCTTAAGGAAACAATAAAAAAATAACTTAGGGCTTTCTATTAGAAAACTAATTTTAAAATGGAATTAGGGCTTTTCAAATTTGGAAACCAATATTTTAATGAGAGGAGAATGTGAGGGAGTTGTTTTATTCTTTTTTTTTAATTTTCTATTTTTGCCTTTGTCTTTTTATTTCTTGTGCTTCATTTATTTTGTTTAAAATTTTAATTTGGAGTTTGAATTTTTGAATTATTGCCTTGTAAATGGTATTTGTATGGGGAGGGATTAAATTTTGTTGCTATGTGAAGTGCATTCCCTTCGTTTTTAATTCATTTTAATTAAGGCATTTATTTTATTTCCTAGCATGCTTTAATTATTTTATTTGTTTATCTATTTCATTATTATATTACGGGAAACAGTATTTTAATCTTTCCCCCTTCTCTATTAATTTTTCGAGTTAGTCAATAAATATAATGCCAAAATTATATTTATTAACAGACTCCATTTTGAGATTTAATTGGGTGTAACTTAATTATTTTATTTTTTTTTAAATTTGAATTTTAATATTTTATTGCGAGTCGATTTATTTGGGCTTGGTGAAGTATTTAAATTTTAGATTGTTTCTTAAGTTTAATTTTTATTCTTAAATTTTTTTGTTTAAATTCTTATTGGAGTTTTATTTTAAACATTTTAAGTTGATTATTGAAAATGCATTATGCTGTCGAATTTTTCCTAGATTCTAGGGTTTTAATTTTACAATATTTTATTAACTTTTATTTTACCATTCTACTTTATCATGCATCCATCATGCCATAATTTTGATTTCATTTTGTTCTGAGTTAGGGTTAGGTTTCGAATATGATGAAATCACCTTCACACCTAGGAAGCTTAGGGTTCGGATTAAAATCATTCTAACCCTAAAAGCAACACGCTTCGTGTCGCATACCCCCTAGACGGCTAACATCACGCAGGGGAATGCGAAGGACAATGCACTTCCCCAAATTATGTTGACATGTTTACGCCTTATGCGTATTTCCACTGAGCACGCAGATGCATGCGAGGGGGTTCCTAGGGATAAGTAGAAAAGTTTTTCACAATTCATGTCATGACCACATGGCAAATGTGGACATGACATGAGTGTTGTGTGTTGTGACCGCATGGGAAATGTGGGCATGACATTTGGTATCAGAGCTAGGTTTAAACACTGGGCTTGCTTAGGGCACATTATTATTTCTGCAACTTTGATTAATTTGCGGTTACCTCATTTTTGTAGGATGCCTCTCCGACGAGTTCGGCAAGCGTAGTCCTGCCACACTGCATCCGTCAAGGTGCATAGTGACTCTTCAGATGAGGGATAGGCACCACCAGCCCCACAGTTACCACAAGCACCACTGGCCCCACCTATACCAGATATTGGGCCACAGGTATTACAAGCAGTATTAGATAGGCTTCCACCGGCCGTAGTTGAGCCACGCATCAAGCAACGTTTTGAGCCCCGTGAGGATCTGTGAGACGAGCCATGCATGGAACCACGAGCAGAGTCCCATGTTGAGCCATGTGTGGAGCCCCGTGTTGAGCCGCGAGGGGCACCACATGTGGAGCCATATGTTGAGGTGCCAAAGACGATGGCAGAGGAGGTTGGATCAGCCGACAGGGCCCATAGTAGGAGCCCTCCACGTCATGCTAGGTGTGATGAGGCAGTTTGAGTGGAGCATATTGTTCATAGGCCTTATGATTATTACGCAGATGAGCCTATCAGAGGGCACAAAGACCGAGGAGATCCCATCAGGGATTTGTTGAGGCTGAATCCTCCTACGTTCATCAGGACCACATAGGGAGCTGAGGCAGAGGCCTGGCTCATCAGCTTAGACAGATGCTTCACATTGTGTCCTTACAAGGGCAACATGAAGGCTCGTGTGGCAGTCCACCTATTGCGAGATGCAACAGCTACCTAGTGGCGCACTGAGGAGTGCAAGCGCCATCTATCATTGGACACACTCACATGGGAGACCTTCATTGAGTGCTTCAATGCACGATACTTATCAGATCACTACAGGTAGTGTTGCATAGATGATTTTCATGACCTTCAGTAGAGAGGACTTACGGTTGCTCAGTATGAGGGTAGATTTACCGAGTTGTCTCGATATGCAGAGTATCTCCATGATGAGAAACTCCTGGTTCATAAGTTTATTAGAGGATTGAACCACAGCATAGCAGGGCCTGTTCGCATGGCAAACCCCCAGACTTTGAGTAATGTTGTCGAGAAGGCATACATGGCGGAGGAGATACAGGGACGAGGGCAGTGTTCATGCCCTTAGTTTCAAGATCGTGGGCAGCAGCAGCATCAACAGAGTTTCTGCAGACCATCACAGCCACCTCATAGGGGAGGATTTAGTTTCGCACCCTTACCTCCTAGGCCCCCACAATAGCAGCAGCTACAACAGCAGTAGAGAGCTAGGACACATCAGAGGGCACATGGGGGGCATAATAGAGGTTGGCAGCAGCAAGGCCCCTGCAGAGATCAGAGGCAGTAGGGACCACCTGCAGGACCCGTGAGGTCGCAGCAGTAATACAAGGGCTCACAGGGGTCCACAGGTAGATCAGGACAGCAGCAGTCGAGTAGGACTCAAACTAGACAGGTATAGGCTAGGGGCTGATGTTATGTGTGTAGTGGAGCAGGACATCTAGCCAGAGAGTGTCCACAGGGCTTTACAACAAGGGGCAGCCTCAAGCAGGAGGATCAGAGCAGACAGTTGGAGATGTGGGTAGGTCCCACCGTATGTTTGCAGTGGTTGATAACTGCTAGGCTAATTTTCAGGCATCAGTGATTGAGACGTTAGGTATGATAGGGGGTATCCCCATTTTTATTCTCTTTGCTTCTGGTGCTACTGACTCTTTCATATCTCCATCGTTAGTGGAGTGTTGCAGGCTGGTGGCCTCTAGGCAGGGTGATAGGTGGGTGGTTGAGTTGGCCTTAGGGGCCAAGATGATAGTAGATGCCTTAGTCCATGACTGTAAGATTTCTTTGGGACCCTTTGCCACAGTATGTGACCTTAGAGTTATGACATTAGGATCCTACAATGTGGTTTTGGGTATGGACAGGCTTGCGGCTCATTGAGCCAAGCTAGATTATCATTGAAAGGCGATTAGCTGCTTAGACGATCACGATACATCAGTTGAGATAATGGGCATGTAGAAGCCCACAGCAGTGCGTATGATATTTGCTTAGCAGCTTAAGCGCTGCATGCGGAAGGGATGTCAGATGTTCGCTATCACAGTGAGTGACAGATCAGATGACGAGCCTGACGCATCTTTGGATGATCATCCCATCCTTAGAGAGTTTACCGATGTGTTTCCAGTAGAGTTATCAGGGACGCCACCCTGTCGTGAGGTAGACTTTCATATTGACTTAGTGCCAGGTGTCGAGCCAGTGTCTCGTGCACCCTACAGGATGACTACTCATGAGCTCATAGAGCAAGTTACAACTTGAGGACTTGCTCGAGAAGGGGCACATCTGACTGAGTGTTTCACCTTGGGGCGCTCCTGTCATCTTCGTGAAGAAGAAGGATGGGTCTCTTTGATTATGTATAGATTATAGGTAGTTGAATAAGGTGACGGTGAAGAAACATTATCCTCTGCCTAGGATTGACGATCTTTTCGATTAGATGTAGGGAGCCAAGGTGTTCTCTAAGATTGACCTGAAATCTGGTTACCATCAGTTACGTATCACAGAGGCGGACATCCATAAGACCACCTTCTGGACTCAATATAGCCACTATGAGTTCACTATGGTCCCCTTTGGTTTGACGAACGCCCCTGCAGTATTCATGAGTCTCATGAATGGGGTGTTTTGTACCTACTAAGATCAGTTTGTGATTATTTTATTCGATGATATTTTGATCTATTCACGGATCGAGGAAGAGCACGAGGAGCACCTACGTCAGGTTCTACAGTGTTTGAGGGAGCAGAATCTTTATGGGAACTTGGTAAAGTGTGCATTTTTCAGGATAGAGGTACAGTATCTGGGGCATATCTTATCTAGCGATGGAATCTTAGTAGATCCATCGAAGATCAGGGCTATCATAGATTGGCCAACACCCACCAGTGTGACAGAGGTCAGGAGTTTTATGGGGTTAGCTAGTTATTACCGTCGCTTTGTTGAGGGTTTTTCTCAGATAGCACACTCCATGACTTCCCTTCAACGGAAAGGGAAGAGCTTTTTATGGACTGAGCAATGTGAGAGGGCCTTTGGGATCCTCAAGGAGTGTCTCACCAGTGCTCCCATTTTAGCAGTTCTTGATCCTGTAGTAGATTTTATGGTTTGCACAGATGCATCACTTGAGGGTTTGGGAGCCATACTTATGCAGGGTGGTAGAGCGATCATGTATAAATCGCGAAAGCTCAAGACCCATGAGCTGAACTACCCCACTCATGACTTGGAGTTAGAGGTAGTGGTTCATGCTCTAGTTCGTTGGAGACATTTCTTATTGGGTCATCACTTTGAGCTTCATTTAGATCAGCACAGTCTTCAGTATATCTTTACACAACTGAATCTGAACACCCGTCAGTGGCGTTGGATGGAGTTTCTCTGTGAGTATGACTTTGATGTCCACTACATCAAAGGGAAGGAGAACATGGTTGCTGACGCATAGAGTTGGAGGTGGCATGAGCTCTTGACCTTGACTCTGAGTGTGGACTTGAGGCAATGCATTATTCAGCATCTGCCTGAGGATGAGTGGTTTCTTGAGGTGCAGTAGGAGATCAGTTCACAGAGGCCCATGTGGGCAAGTTTGCAGGGTATTCACTTGAGGCAGATGGGTTAGTTCATCATCAATAGCGCATCTATGTACCCCGCGCAGGTAACCTACGTACTGTAGTATTATTAGAGGCTCACAGAGCACCATATGCGGCACATCCAGGTGTGAAGAAGATGCATGCTGACCTGTGACAGTTGTACCATTGGGCGGGTATGAGACGGGATATTGCAGAGTTTGTTGTTGCATGCCTTGAGTGCCAGAGGGTCAAGGCCGAGCATTAGCATCCAGCGGGTCTTTTATACCCACATGAGATACCTAAGTGGAAATGAGACACCATTTTCATGGATTTTATTGTTGGTCTTCCTATGTCTTCGCGTCGCCATGATGCCATCATGGTGACAGTCGACAAGTTGACCAAGGTAGCGCATTTCTCACCTATATGCACGACGTACAATGTGTCAGCAGTGGCGAGAGTATTCTTAGATGATATTGTGAGATTACATGGAGTACCTGGCTGCATCATTTCTAACAGAGATTCTATGTTCACTTCAGCATTTTGGAGAGCCTTGCAGCAGGTGTTGGGCACACAGCTCAACTTTAGCTTCGCTTATCATCCCAAGACAGATGGACAGATAGAGCGAGTGAATTAGGTGTTGGAGGACATGCTTTGTATGTATGTTATGAACCATTAGTCTAGATAGAAGGAGTATTTGTATCTGGTTGAGTTTTCCTACAATAATGGGCATCACAGCTCGTTGGGTAGGCCTCCTTTTCAGGCTTTATACGACAGACCATGCAGGACACCATTGAGTTGGGATCAGATAGAGGACAGGGTTGCCATTGGTCCAAAGTTAGTTCAAGATATGGAGCAGCATGTCACACTGATTAGGCAGAGACTTCAGGAGGCATAGGATAGACATAAGAAGTATGTCGATGCTAAGAGGACTGATCGGAGCTTCTCAATGGGTGACAAAGTATTCCTTAGAGTGCGGCCACATAAGAGTCCAATCCGTTATGGAAAGGGCTCTAATCTTACACCACGGTTTGTAGGACCCTTTGAGATCTTGGAATGGATAGGACCTATTGCCTAACGTCTAGCATTACCACCTAGCCTGTCACATATCCACGATGTCTTTCATATTTCTGTATTGAGGTGATATATTTTTGATTTATCTCATGTACTGGATTGGAGTGCTCTATAGTTAGAGGCAGACGGGCAGTTGGCTTTGGAGCCAATTCACATATTGGCTCGTCGGACGCTGGGCCTTCGAGGTCAAGAGATGGACTAGGTTAGGGTCCAGTGGGATCGTTATGATGAGGTCACAGTGACTTGGGAGGATGCAGCTAGTTTGAGGGCACTCTATCCTCACCTTTTTGACAACTTCCAGGAGGAAGTTTAGTCTTAGGGGGGAGGATGTGAGGCCGATTATTTTTCCTCCCTTATTTTGATCATTATGCATTTCAGTTGGTGACATTCTCAGACTTTTAGAGACTATGGTTTCATTATGCAGATTTGATTATATCTCCTGATTTTGATATGACATTGATTACACATATGGTGATTTGATTTGATCATATTTTGACACTATTTTTGTGATTAGACATGCGAGATATATTAGATGATGTTGTGTGATGTGATTTCTAGTTATTTATGTGAAGATGATTATGTGACATTTGATAGAAAAATGCAGTTTAATTCAGAATTATGTTATAGATGATTATTGTTGTATTCAATGGCACAAATTTAATTCTAGTTGCTTTGGCTATAATTATTCAAGATATGATTGACACTTGATCGAGATGTGCAGGATTACATTCCCAAGCCACAGGAAATTAGGGGTAGAATTCACACATATGTTATTCCCTGTGAAATTGATCCATTCCCAAGAGGGATGAGGATCACGTTTTAATTGAGTGTTGATTTAAGTGCTTGTTTAATTTTATCATTTTGTCCTAGTACCCCTTCGTTTAATTTAATTATATCATGTGTTGTATAAATTTTATTGATTTATACCACTTGGTATTATTTTTTATTTTTGAGGCCATTTAAAGTGGATTTATGACTCCCTAGGTGAACCTTAGTGTCCCAAAATTTACCCTAGGTGGTTACCCATGGATCTAAGGTCAATTTTGACTAACTAAACCTTGGGATAACTCACTTGTGGTCACTCTAAACTGAGGTTTAGTCAAAGTGACAAAATTTGAATTTAGATAAGGGTGGGAGATGAGTCATGCTTTGGGAAACACTCATCTCCCTTCCCAAAGTTTGGGAATCCCTTCCTTAGGAAGACTTGGGAGGTCTCCAAGACTCCCAAGTGTGTGGGATCTTCCTCCAAGACTCTCACACACGTGTGAGAGCATCTTGGAGGGAGATGACTCTCTTAGAGAATAAGAGGATGCCATATGACATCCCTTATCCTCATGGAGGCTTGAAGGGGAATGCCACCTCACCACTTGTTCTCTCACACATGTGTGAGAGCACAAGTGGATAAGGTGAGGATTGAGATGGAATTGGAGGATGACACTTGTCACCCTCACACTTCCTCTCCCTTGCAAGTGGCACAGGAGGAGGAAGGAGAAGGTGACAAGTGTCACCTTCTCATTCCTCAAGGCCAAATTTGAAAGCCTATATTACCTCCTCTTGTTGAGGAGTGTGGGGTTCTTGCATTTTGGGAGATTTTTTTCTATTTTGAGCAATTTTTAGAAAAGTTAAAGAGATTTTAGAGATTGGAAGGTTTGGATAAGCTTGGAGCTCATCACCAAATGTGCTTCCATTATAGGGCTTTTGAAAGTAAGCCTCATCACTATATTCTTTATCCTTGCATATTTTTATTATGATGTGTTTGTAGATTTGTTGCTTGTTGTTTTATTTTTGTGTGGGATGGGAGTTTGGTGAGAGCACCTCCATTTGGAGGTAAGGCTCAACTTGTTTGGGGTAGGGGAAAGGAACCTCCTTGAGATCACTCCCATATTTTGTGCTATTTATGGCCTTGAGGGCTTTTTACTTGTTGTGGAGATTATTTGAATGGCAAGAGTGCCATGGAAGTTTATTTTGAGATATTTGGAGAGTTGTGGTTTTGGAGGTTTTGCTTGAGGCCATGAGACTTGGTATTTGGTGTGTTTGGTGTGGCCTTTGAGTAGAGGGGTCCATTCCCTACCCCCATCAAACTCATTCTCATGAGTTGTGTTATGTGTTTATCCTTGGGGTTGATTTTTGTATTATTGTTGCTTTGATGCTTGTTGTGGTGTGTTTGCAATCGTGTGAATCCCTACCTCCCTAGCTCGGGTGTGACCCACTTGCAGTTCTACGGTAGGGAGGAGGGAATTTTGAAGTGGCTAGGTTTTTCCTTTCTTGTTGTGCATTTATTGCAGGTGTTATTGAAGAAATGGAGCTTTGGAGAAGTCCAATTTTGTGTTGCCTTACTAGTATATTGTTGGTTGTTTGAGCCATGGCCTTTGTGGCCCTATTGTAAATTATTTTGACAAGTTATTCTTCCCATCGTGTTTGTTGTTATAGAGAAATGTGAATGTGAAGTATTATTTAATGAAACATTGGTTAAATTTATTTATCATCTTTTGAGCTTGTGGATGTAAGAAGATACATGTTATATTTTTTGCTGTTTATTCTCTATGTTGTGGAGTTTATTGTTGAGATGCATGAGAAATTATCTTTTTGTTTTGTTGTCATGTTTTTATTTTCTTTATAAATATATATATATATATGAGTGTTGTTAAATAAATCTTAGTGTATGCAAAAGAAAGAAAGAGAAATTTTAAGATTAGTTTTTTGTTTTGTTGCATTGAAAGTTTCATAGTATTAGTTGCTGTTAGAAAATTAAATGAGAGTGCATATTCTACCATATAGGTTCTTTTAAAATAAAAATTAAGGTTAACTATATATATTCATACTTTACAAAAAAAAAGAAGAAGAGAAATGTTACTGGGTTTATAATTATGGGATAGAGCAGAAAATTAGAATTTCTATGTAGCCTAGAATAGTGTTATTAAGAAGTAGCAATTTAATGTGTCTATATATATAATTATACATATATATATACATGGGAATATATATATATATATTCCCATGTATATATATATATATATATATATATATATATATATATATATATATGTATAATTATATATAAATATATTTATATACATCTTTCTTTTATTTTAAAATCTAGTTTGTTGTTCATTTCCTCTTTTATTATTTACTGTGCATTATAGAAATCTGAATATAAAAATTAAAAAAAAAGAAACTAAGCCATATATAAGTTCTGTATATATTAAAAAATATATATATATACATATATATGTGTGTGTGCATATATATAAATATATATACATTAATAGAAGAAAGTATTTAAACTATGTTATAATGAAAAGACATGTATATATATCTGAGTATATAAATATATACATATATATATGGATGCCAATATACATTTAGTATACAATAGAATAGAGTTTAGATTTTACAAAAAAAAGTACAGTGAAATGGACTGCCTTACACTGCAAGTTTTGAGTTATTAAAAATGTTAAGTGTGGGGCTATGGTGGGCGGCGTCCACCACAAACCCCATAGCTGCCTTCATTGCTACAAAGGGTGTGGGTGGGGGTTTCGACCCCCTCCCCACCATTATCTTCCAAACAAAATAGCACCCACATCACCTTTGTTCCCAACCACCACAGATCCCTAACAACGGACTTCCCCCCTCCGCCAACTCTCAATGCCTGCCCTCCGGTCCTTCGAACTCTGCGGCGGTGGCGCTCTGGGGTTTTACCCAACTCTGCAAAAAAATAAATTGTATAATATACGTTATATATATTTATTGATATATATATATATATATTTATATATATCAATCAATCTCTTTGTAATTTTTTTTTTTTTTAAAATTATATACAGAATAAATAAACAAATAAAGAAAACTCTTAGAAATTTGAATGCAAACCTCCGTGAGGTATTTTAATGGCTGCCAAGCCATTGTGAAAGAGATTTTCAAACCTGCAACAAGATGGAAGTAGGGAAACCAAAACAAAACAAAGAAAACTATTGGAGACAAAACAAAATGAGAGAATGAAGAGTTAGGGTTTCCTTAAGGAAACAATAAAAAAATAACTTAGGGCTTTATACTAGAAAACCAATTTTAAAATGGAATTAGGGCTTTTCAAATTTGGAAACCAATATTTTAATGAGAGGAGAATGTGAGGGAGTTGTTTTATTCTTTTTTTTTAATTTTCTATTTTTGCCTTTGTCTTTTTATTTCTTGTGCTTCATTTATTTTGTTTAAAATTTTAATTGGGAGTTTGAATTTTTGAATTATTGCCTTGTAAATGGTATTTCTATGGGGAGGGATTAAATTTTGTTGTTATGTGAAGTGCATTCCCTTCGTTTTTAATTCATTTTAATTAAGGCATTTATTTTATTTCCTAGCGTGCTTTAATTATTTTATTTGTTTGTCTATTTCATTATTATTTTACAGAAAAGAGTATTTTAATCTTTCCCCCTTCTCTATTAATTTTTGAGTTAGTTGATAAATATAATGCCAAAATTATATTTATTAATGGACTCCATTTTGAGATTTAATTGGGTGTAACTTTTTTTTTTTTTTAAATTCAAATTTTAATATTTTATTGCGAGTCGATTTATTTAGCCTTGGTGAAGTATTTAAATTTTAGATTGTTCTTAATTTTAATTTTTATTCTTAAATTTTTTTGTTTAAATTCTTATTGGAGTTTTATTTTAAAATTTTTAAGTTGATTATTGAAAACATGTTATGCTGTCGAATTTTTCCTAGATTCTAGGGTTTTAATTTTATGATATTTTATTAACTTTTATTTTACCATTCAACTTTGTCATGAGTCCATCATGCCATTATTTCTTAATCATTATTTCAATTTCATTTTGTTCTGAGTTAGGGTTAGGTTTCGAATATGACGAAATCACCTTCACACCTAGGAAGCTTAGGGTTCAGATTAAAATTGTTCTAACCCTAAAAGTAACTTGCTTCATGTCGCATACCCCCTAGATGACTAACATCACTCAAGGGATTGCATAGGACAATGCACTTCCCTAAATTATGTTGACATGTTTACGCGTTATGTGTATTGCCACTGAGCATGCAGACACGTGCGAGGGGGTTCCTAGGGATAGGTAGAAAAGTTTTTCGCAATTCATGTCATGACCACATGGTAAATGTGGACATGACACATGTGTTGTGTGTTGTGACCGCATGGGAAATGTGGGCATGACATTGAGTGTATAAGATTAAGTGTGTAAGGTGCGGGGATTAGGGTTTAGGGTTTACGATATGGATTAAGGGTATATAAGGCATAGGGTGACTTGGGTTGAGAGCACATATGGTTTAGGTTTAATTTAAGTATAGGGTAGAGGCACAATATTTGAGGTTTAGGATATAAGGGTGAGGTTATATGGTCTAGGGATGAGGGTTTGAGGGTGCAGGCTTCAGGTTTAAGGTATAGGGTTGGTGATTGACGTATTAGGGCTTAAGTATATTATTGAGGGTTTAGGTTTTAGGATAGGTTTTAGGGTTTAAAGTTTAAAGGTTAAGGGTTGAGGGATAGGGTTTAAGGTTTAGGGGTAAGGGATTAGGGTTTAAGGTATAGTGTCTTGGGTTGAGGGTTTAGGAATAGGGATAGCATTTAGGGTTTAGCGATGAGGGATTAGGGTTGAGGGTTGAGGGTTGAGGGATTAAGGTTTAAGGTATAACTTGCTGAGGGTTGAGTGTTTAAGGATAGGGTTTAGGGTTTAGGGTTGAGGGATTAGGGTTTAAGGAATAGTGTTGAGGGTTTAGGGTTTAGGGTTGAGGGATTATGGTTTAGGGTTGATGGATTAGGGTTTAAGGAATATTGTTGAGGGATTAGGGTTTAGGGTTGATGGATTAGGGTTTAGGGTTGACGAATTATGGTTTAATGTTGAGAGTTGAGGGTTGAGGGTTTAGGGTTTAGGGATAGGGTTAATGGTCAAGGGATTAGGGTTAAAGTAGAGTGTTGAGGGTAGAGGGATTAGAGATAGGGTTTAGGGTTGAAGGTTTAACGATTGAGGGTTGAGGCTTTAGGGCTAAGGGTTAAGGGATTGGGGTTTAAGATATAGTGTTGAGCGTCGAGGATTTATGGATAGGTTTTAGGGTTTAAGTTTTAAGGGTTAAGGGTTGAGGGATAGGGTTTAGGGTTTAGGGATAAGGGATTAGGGTTTAAGGTATAGTGTCAAGAGTTGAGGGTTTAGGAATAGGGATAGCATTTAGGGTTTAGGGATGAGGGATTAGGGTTGAGAGTTGAGGGATTAGGGTTTAAGGAATAGTGTTGAGGGTTGAGGGTTTATTGATAGTGTTTAGGGTTGAGGGATTGGGTTTTAGGCTTGATGGATTAGGGTTTAAGGTATAGTGTTTAGGGTTGAGGGTTTAGGGATAGGGTTTAGGGTTGACAGATTAGGGTTTAGGGTTGACAGATTAGCATTTAATGTCGAGGTTAGGGTTAGAGTGTCGAGGGTAGAGGGATTAGGGATAGGGTTTAGGGTTGAAGGTTTAAGGATTGAGGGTTGACACTTTAGGGATGAGGGTTTAAGGCTTAAGATATAGTGGCAAGTGTTGAGGGTGTAGCGATAGGGTTTAAGTTTTAAGGGTTAAGGGTTGAGGGATAGGGATTAGGGTATAAGGTATAGTGTTGAGGGTTGATGGTTTAGGGATAGGGTTTAGGTTTGAGGGATTAGGGTTTAGGGTTAATGAATTAGGGTTTAATGTTGAGAGTTGAGGGTTGAGGGTTGAGGGTTGAGGGTTTAGGAATAGGGTTGATGGTTAAGGGATTAGGGTTAAAGTAGAGTGTCGAGGGTAGAGGGATTAGGGATAGGGTTTAGGGTTGAAGGTTTAAGGATTTAGGGTGGAGGCTTTAAGGATGAGGGTTAAAGGATTAGGGTTTAAGATATAGTGTGGAGTGTCGAGGGTGTAGGGATAGGTTTTAGGGTTCAATTTTTAGGAGTTAAGGGTTGAGGGATAGTATCGAGCATGTTGAGGGTTTAGGAATAGGGATAGTGTTTAGGGTTTAGGGATGAGGGATTAGGGTTGAGGGTTGATGGATTAAGGTTGAGGGTTGACGGGTTAGGGCTTAGGGATAGGCTTTAGGGTTGAGGGATTAGGATTTAAGGTATAGTGTTGAGGGTTTAGGGATAGGGTTTAGGGTTGAGGGATTAGAGTTAAGGGTTGAGGGATTAGGGTTTGACATTGAGTGTTGAGGGTTGAGGTTTTAGGGTTGAGGGTTTAGGGATAGGGTTGCGGGTCGAGGGATTAGAGTTAAAGGTTGAGGGATTAGGGTTTGACGTTGAGGGTTGAGTACATTGAGGTTCAAGGGTTAAGGGTTTAGGGATAGGGTTGAGGGTTGAGGGATTAGGGTTAAAGTAGAGTGTCAAGGGTATAAGGATTAGGGATAGGGTTAGAGGGTTTAGGGATAAGGGATTAGGGTTTAAGGTATAATATTGAGCCTGTTGAGGGTTAAGGAATAGGGATAGTGTTTAGGGTTTAGGGATGAGGGATTAGAGTTGAGGGTTGAGGGATTAGGGTTGAGGGTTGAGGGATTAGGGTTGAGGGATAAGGTTTAGGGTTGAGGGTTAAGGGATTAGGGTTTAAGGTATATTGTTGAGGGTTTAAGGATAGGGTTTAGGGTTGAGGGATTAGAGTGAAAGGTTGAGGGATTAGGATTTGATGTTGAGGGTTGAGGGTTGAGGCTTTAGGGTTTAGGGTGTAGGGATAGGGTTGAGGGTCAAGGGATTAGAGTTAAGGGTTGAGGGATTAGGGTTTGATGTTAAGGGTTGAGGGTTGAGGGTTGAGGTTCGAGGGTTGAGGGTTTAGGGATATGGTTGAGTGTTGAGGGATTAGGGTTAAAGTAGAGTGTCGAGGGTATAAGGATTAGGGATAGGGTTGGAGGGTTTAGGGATAATGGATTAGGGTTGAAGGTATAGTATCGATCCCGTTGAGGGTTTAGGAATAGGGATAGTGTTTAGGGTTTAGGGATGAGGGATTAGGGTTGAGGGTTGATGGATTAGGGTTGAGGGTTGACGGATTAGGGCTTAGGGATGGGGTTTAGGGTTTAGGGTTGAGGGATTAGGGTTTAGGGTATAGTGTTGAGGGTTTAGGGTTGAGGGATTAGAGTTAAGGGTTGAGGGATTAGGGTTTGATGTTGAGGGTTGAGGGTTGAGGTTTTAGGGTTGAGGGTTAAGGGATAGGGTTGAGGGTCGAGGGATCAGAGTTAAGGGTTGAGGGATTAGGGTTTGACGTTGAGGGTTGAGTGTTGAGGTTCGAGGGTTGAGGGTTTAGGGATAGGGTTGAGGGTCAAGGGATTAGGGTTAAAGTAGAGTGTCGAGAGTATAAGGATTAGGGATAGGGTTGGAGGGCTTAGGGATAAGGGATTAGGGTTTAAGGTATAGTATCGAGCCTGTTGAGGGTTTAGGAATAAGGATAGTGTTTATGGTTTAGGGATGAGGGATTAGGGTTGAGGGTTGATGGATTAGGGTTGAGGGTTGACATATTAGGGCTTAGGGATGGGTTTAGGGTTTAGGGTTGAGGGATTAGGGTTTAAGGTATAGTGTTGAGGGTTTAGGGATAGGGTTTAGGGTTGAGGGATTAGAGTTAAGGGTTGAGGGATTAGGGTTTGACGTTGAGGGTTGAGAGTTGAGGGTTTAGGGATAGGGTTGAGGGTCAAGGGATCAGAGTTAAGGGTTGAGAGATTAGGGTTTGACGTTGAGGGTTGAGTGTTGAGGTTCGAGGGTTAAGGGTTTAGGAATAGGGTTGAGGTTCGAGGGATTAGGGTTAAAGTAGAGTGTCGAGGATATAAGGATTAGAGATAGGGTTGGAGGGTTTAGGGATAAGGGATTAGGGTTTAAGGTATAATATCGAGCCCGTTGAGGGTTTAGGAATAGGGATAGTGTTTAGGGTTTAGGTATGAGGGATTAGAGTTGAGGGTTGAGGGATTAGGGTTGAGGGTTGAGGGATTAGGGTTTAGGGTTGAGATTTGAGGGATTAGGGTTTAAGGTATAGTGTTGAGGGTTTAGGGATAGGGTTTAGGGTTGAGGGATTAGAGTGAAGGGTTGAGGGATTAGGATTTGACATTAAGGGTTGAGGGTTGAGGTTTTAGGGTTTAGGGTTTAGGGATAGGGTTGAGGGTCGAGGGAATAGAGTTAAGGGTTGAGGGATTAGGGTTTAACATTGAGGGTTGAGGGTTGAGATTCGAGGGTCGAGGGTTTAGGGATAGGGTTGAGGGTTGAGGGATTAGGGTTAAAGTAGAGTATTGAGGGTATAAGGATTAGGGATAGGGTTGGAGGGTTTAGGGATAGGGGATTAGGGTTTAAGATATAGTATTGAGCCCATTGAGGGTTTAGGAATAGGGATAGCATTTAAGGTTTAGGGATGAGGGATTACAGTTGAGGGTTGAGGGATTAGGGTTTAGGGATAAGGTTTAGGGTTTAGGGTTTAGGGTTGAGGTAGACAAGGAGTGACTGAGAGACATAGAGAGGGGAGAGGTAGAGAGGTGAGGGGGAGATATAAGTGAGATATAGAACATGAGCTAATGGAACTAGAGGTGAGATATTGTAAAGGTGCTATTAAAGGTGAGATAGGCACAAATATTTATGGATCAATCTATAGCAGGACAAAACGCGAGTGCATTATAACGCGAGTGCGTTATAATGCGCTCGCATTTTGTCCTACTATAGAAATGATAAAAAAGTGTTGACCCCCGTGATCTAGGCCCACATGCTCTATTTTCATGCTGATTATGCATGTGTTCTGACAAAAAAGAAGTGCTTTCATGCTGTTGGGAAGTTCACGTGCACATTTTACACATTCTACCACCTTTGCATGATCTTTCCACCACCTTTTCTACTTTACCAACTTGAGAAGGAGGAAATAACATAGTTTTCACACCAACTTTGATATATATCTATTCAAGTTTCAATTTTTGTAGTGTTGCAATGTTAATTGTGATTCAATTTTAGGAATTTAACATTATAGATTGGTTAATAGTATTGTTGTTACTAATTATATTTGAGTGTTATTCAATTTAACATTGAAAAGGAAGCAAGTGGTGAACAACTCAAATTGTTGAGGAGTTTGATGCAAGAAGGAAAAAAACACTACATAATTAGGTACTCTCTCCATTCGAATCTCCATTTTTTAGGTATGTCAAGTCTTTACATGCATGTTCTTTACATTTTCCTTAATTCTATTTGAATTACTTTATCATGCTTAATCATACATGTTTAAAATAGACACATTCCCAATCAAGAAAGCAGCCTACAATCTCACATGATGCCATGTATATTTTCTACACTTGGGCTCTTTAATAATTACGTGTAATAAACAGACCTTAACATACCATGATGTCAAACTATACAAAAATAAATGCTTACAACATAATAAAAATACAATCCCACTATTATCTTGTCATATTAACAAGTTAAAATACAAATGAATAGGTGCCAAGATCATACAAGTATGCACATGACATGATGATTTGTATGCACATATCTTAGGCTAGGACTTTTCTTATGCACCTATTCATGATGATTTGTACATGCACATGACACAACAATATTTCAAAATTTCATAATTGTCCTTTGTTAGCACATGATGGTGGTTACCTTGATCAACTATATACCATTCAATACCCTAAATTACAAAGATTAGTCTAATGATTTTTATGACAATCCTAGGTATGTGATTTAGAGGTAGGGTTCAACTCAATCCAAAGGGATCATTCCAATAGTTTCTTCAAATTTCATAAGCTTTCCTCTCAAGCAATCTCCCTATACAAAGGCACAAAGAGGGTCTTCAATACTTCAAAACCTAACAAGGCTACTAGAGGTCTTCTTACCCCTCAGGAACTTAGACACGACCATTCTAAACCCTTACTGAAGTCTACACTCTTCAATTGTTGTCTATTCCTTCACAAGGCACCCAAATCCTAGTATCTCTAGTACCAACAAAACACCTTCTCAACTTCAAATCCTAGTAGCCCTAGTAACAACAAACATTTCAAATTGGGTCTGCCTCAACCTTTTCAAGCATGAAGTCCCATGTACAGTATCAGGGTAGACATTTGAACAAGACCTTGTGGAAGGTGCGTGAGTCTGACCATGAAGCAATACTTGACACAATAAAGAGTAGAGCAGACCCGGATGGTTCATTGGATTAATTTGTAAGTATTCACATTAATTTTGTAAAGTCATGTTACATTGAGTTGTAAGTATGTACATTAATTTGTAAGGTTTGTCTTTTTTTATTCGCTGTTGCATTTTTACACATATACACATTTTTACATCATCATGTTATGCTTCATGGGGTTAGACCTAAGTGATGGATGAAGTTGATCCTGAGAATAATGTATTAAATCTAGGTAATGTATAAAATATAGGTGTCTCTAGGTGTCTTGGTTTCTAACTAGATAATAGGTGTCTCTAATTGTGTCTTAGGTATATACGATATGTCAACTAGGTAGATAGAGACTAGAAAATAGGTGTCTTAGGTGTCCTATGTCTACTAGACTACATGTGTCTTAGGTCTTAGGTGAGGCCACATGAGCTTCCACCTTCACGTGGTTGGCCTTGTGAGTATAGAATATTTATATTTCTTGAAGCTAAGGGAAGCTCTTTTTCTTAATAGGAAAACTTTATCAACTTCAGTTGCACTAATGGTGCAGGGGCACCTAGGTTGTCATGCCTCCAAGAGGGGTCAAAAATAAAATTTTGTTTTGATTCAGTCAATTGTATGTAATAAGGTCTTCTAAGACAATTTAATTTGTTTTTAAGTCACTTTGAGTCATTTGGAGTCAGTTTGAATCTTTGAGTCCTGTTGCAAAAAAGTGTCAATGTTGTCAAGTTGCACAAAGCAACTTCTACATTTTTGGTGTCCTGCTCCTGATGCGACCAAACTAACAATTCCAATGCATCTAGATGGGTATGTTTAGGCTAGGCATGGTTCTATTTTTCACCCAAACATGTCGAAACAGTCTGAGCTACATTGTACCGATGATATCCCTGAAAAGTCCAAAGTGCAAAAAGGCAGCAATCTTTGACGAGATGTTACTTAAAAACTGTGTCACTTAGAAACATTTCGTCTGAGGAAATGTGATCATGTAGACTACCTCTACAATAACCTCTCTTAGTTTTTTATATCTCTGAGGCATTTGCTCGTGGTGAAAGGTTTTCTGCTGCCCCAAAAATCGTCAGAAGGAGGTAGTGTAAAGTTGCAAAGGAGTGTAACTTTCATCATGCTTCTGATGCGACCAAACTGACTGTTCCAACGCATCCATATGGGTACATTTATGCTACGCATGGTCCTATTTTTCACCCAAACATGTCAAAACAGTCTAAGCTACATTGTATCGATGATATCCCTGAAGAGTCTAAAGTGTAAAAAGGCAGCAATTTTTGATGAGATGTTACTCAAAAATTGTCACTTAGAAAAATTTTATCTAAGGGAACGTGATCATGTAGCATTCCTCTACAATAATCTCTCTTGGTTTTTTATATCTCTGAGGCATTTGTCCATGGTGAAAGGTTTTCTGCTGCCCCAAAAATTGTCAGGAGCTAGTGTAAAATTGCAAAGGGGTGTAACTTTCATCCTGCTCCTGATGCGACCAAACTGACTATTCCAACGTGTCCAGATGGATACATTTACGCTAGGTATGGTCCTATTTTTCACCCAAACATGTTGAAACAGTCTGAGCTACATTGTACTGACGATATCCCTGAAGAGTCCAAAGTGCAAAAAAGCAGCAATCTTTGACAAGATGTTACTCAAAAATTGTGTCACTTAGAAATATTTCGTCTAAAGAAACACGATCACATAGAGTCCCTCTACAATAACCTCTCTCAATTTTTTATATCTCTGAGGCCTTTGCCCGTGGTGAAAGGTTTTCTGTTGCCCCAAAAATCGTCAGAAGGAGATAATGTAAAGTTGCAAAGGGGTGTAACTTTTGTCCTGCTCCTGATGTGACCAAACTAACTATTCCAACACGTCTAGATGGGTACATTTACACTAGGCATGGTCCTATTTTTCACTCAAACATGTCAAAATAGTTTGAGCTACATTGTACCGACGATATCCCTAAAGAGTCCAAAGTGCAAAAAGGTAGCAATCTTTGACAAGATGTTACTCAAAAACTGTGTCACTTAGAAACATTCCATCTAAGAAAACGTGATCATGTAGAGTCCCTCTACAATAACCTGTCTCAGTTTTTTATATCACTGAGGCGTTTGCCTGTGGTGAAAGGTTTTCTGTTGCCCCAAAAATTGTCAGAAGTAGGCAGTGTAAAGTTGCAAAGGGGTGTAACTTTCATCCTGCTCCTGCTGTGACCAAACTGACAGTTCCAACGCATCGGGATGGGTACATTTAGGCTAGGCATGGTCCTATTTTGTACCCAAACATGCCGAAACAGTTCGAGCTACATCGTACCGGTGATATCCCTGAAGAGTCCAAAATGCAAAAAGGCAACAATATTTGATGAGTTGTTACTTAGAAACCGTGTCACTTAGATATATTTTGTCTAAGGCAACGCGATCATGTAGGGTCCCTCTACAATAACCTCTCTCAATTTTTTATATCTCTGAGGCGTTTGTCCGTGGTTAAAGGTTTTCTGCTGCCCCAAAAATTGTCAGAAGGAGGTAGTGTAAAGTTGCAAAGGGGTGTAACTTTTGTTCTTCTCCTTGTGTGGCCAAATTGATAGTTCCAACGTGTCTAGATGGGTATGTTTAGGCTAGGTATGGTCCTGTTTTGTACCCAAACATGCCGAAACAGTCTGAGCTACATTGTACCGGCGATATCCCTAAAGAGTCCAAAGTGTAAAAAGGTAGCAATCTTTGACAAGCTGTTATTCAGAAACCGTGTCACTTAGATACATTTTGTCTAAGGAAAAATGATCACGTAGGGTCCCTCTACAATAACCTCTCTCAGTTTTTTATATCTCTAAGGTGTTTTCCCGTGGTGAAAAGTTTTCTGCTACCCCAAAAATCATCAGAAGGAGGCAATGTAAAGTTGCAAAGGGGTGTAACTTTTGTTCTTCTCGTGTGGCCAAACTGATAGTTCCAACGCATCTGGATGGGTACGTTTAGGCTAGGCATGGTCCTGTTTTACACCCAAACATGTCGAAACAGTCCGAGCTACATTGTACCGGTAATATCCCTGAAGAGTCCAAAGTGCAAAAAGGTAGCAATCTTTGACGAGATGTTATTTAGAAAATGTGTGACTTAGATACATTCCATCTAAGGAAAAGCAATCATGTAGAGTCCCTCTACAATAACCTCTCTCATTTTTTTATAGTTCTAAGGCGTTTTCCCATGGTGAAAGGTTTTCTGCTGCCCTAAAAATTGTCAAAAGGAGGCAGTGTAAAGTTGCAAAGGGGTGTAACTTTTGTTCTTCTCCTCGTGTGGCCAAAATGATAGTTCCAACGTGTCTGGATGGGTATGTTTAGGCTAGGCATGGTCCTGTTTTGCACCCAAACATGTCGAAACAGTCCGAGCTACATTGTACCGGCGATATCCCTGAAGAGTCCAAAGTGCAAAAAGGTAGCAATCTTTGATGAGTTTTTACTCAAAAATCATGTCACTTAGATACATTTTGTCTAAAGGAACGTGATCACGTAGCATCCCTCTACAATAACCTCTCTCAAATTTTTATATCTTTGAGGTGTTTGCCTGTGGTGAAAGTTTTTCTGTTGCCCCAAAAATTGTCAAAAGGAGGTAGTGTAAAGTTGCAAATGGGTGTAACTTTTCTTCTCCTCGTGTGGCCAAACCAACAATTCAAACGTGTCGAGATGGGTACGTTTAGGCTAGTCATGGTCTTGTTTCACACCCAAACATGTCGAAACAGTCCGAGATACAAACACTAACTAGTCTTCAATCTTCAAACACTACAAATACCATGATATCCTGCATAAAGTTGTCTTTTAGCCTTTTATAAAGGCATGCCCATCAAATTCAACCGCATAGAGATGATTTTTTGTATTCTAAATTCCTTTTAAATACTAACCTTCCAATCCTTTTTCCCACCCTCATATCAATTAAATATGACCTTTGATTATGATATGGCGCTTGAGCTTATGAGAGTTTACCAGAGACGCCGGTTGAGTTAGGTTGAAGGGCCGGTGAACTAATGACTTAAAGACCCTTTAGTAGGTTGATTTAAGTGATAGTAAATTCTGATTATAAGTCAATATTAAACTAAAACAAAAGTGCACTTTACACATGACAAGCAATTGAGGGTTTTAAAGTCTTAAGAAAAGTAGATTCTTTTTAGGGTTTAATGCCTAATATGCAAACCCTAACTATCAATAAGATTATGATTATGAAAGCTTGTATCTTCTCTAACTTCTTATTGCAAGAACAAAACCACATCCACCATGAATATGAACCTTGCATCATATCAACCTTTTAAGATAGACCTTATCATGAAAACCATATTCACAACAAAACCTTACATGAACAAAACCACATCCACCATGAACATGAACCTTGCATCATATGAACCATGTTTGTCTTGTGCAACATCAACATGAATTGAGAAACCTTATCATGAAAACCATATTCACAACATCATGCACCTCATGACCATCACCTACCTTGAATCACTATATCACCTTATCAACATCATGGCATCAACCTTGACATCAATGACAAACAACCTTGACCCTTTGACTTCAATGACAACCTTGAACCTTGATTGTTGATGACTTATGGAAGCCTATAGCCCCAATGTTATGTTGCATACTAAAATTAGGTAAGACTCAATGTAATCTCATAACCTCGCCTTATATGCAAGAGGAATTACATTTAATAACCACAATGGTCATCAGGTGCTCATAAGCATATGATTTTGACTATCTTATTCAAAACAACAAACATACTCTTTGCATCCCAATATGATATAATAACAAGAAATTAATAAATATTTTCAATTGACCAACTCATAAAGAATATGGATCAGCATACTCATTTGAATATTTTCAATTGAGCAACTCATAAAGCATATGAATATTTTTTGTTCAACATGATGATTCATTTTTATTTTAAATACAACTTTTATCTTTTAGTTCTAAAATGAGGTTTAGGTGATACTTGAATAACAATAGTTGGCTTATTGGATCAACAAACATCCTATGTAATACAATTGGACTTTAAATATTTGAAGTAGCCATCTACAATTATCCATTCAAATGTGGATTTATAATGCAAGTATGAACGCCATCAATAAAAAAGATTTGTATTAACCAAATATCTATATAGGCATACATCAATATCTGTCGATATAAGTATAACATATATACAAAATAGCCATATAGGCTTACAAGAATGCCATATAGGCATACAATGTCAACTATATGCGATACAAAATATATGTCCACAAATGCCATATAGGCATACAATAAAGGAACACAATAAAAAGTCATTCCCCTCTAGTTGGTGAAGAGAATAGATCACAGGCAGCCTTTGATCTTCTAGGGGATGGAGACGCGTATGTGGGTGGTCTACTACGAACCCGAGGGCTGCTCCTCCTATTTAGTTCTTCCTGCATCTTTAGTTGTTACAATAAAAATTATAGACATTAATATATAGAAATTACATGTTATAAAAAATAAAACATTTAACAAAATAATCACTTACCGCTACCATATAATCTATCTCCTCACTTGCCTTGGTAGCAGGAATAGATTGTGGTGATGTCATGTCCTATAGAAACCATCCAGATAGAAATTAAACTTCAAATCAATAATCTTTTGATTTTTCAAAAATAAACAACTATAACAATGAATGTAAATTGAAATTTACTAATCTGCCTCATACCCCTGTCAATGGCATGGAGCTATGATTCACAGAGGTCACACCATGCTCCATTGCCCTATGAACATCGGAAGGTGTCTCCGCAGCTTGCATCGTCTGGAAATAAAACAACATTATTCAATTACAAAAACTATAATAGTGATGCAAATCATGGCTCCTAACATACATAGATGTTCACCTAAACATAGAAGTACACACAATAAAGCACATAAGTCACAATCAAAAATCTAGTAAGTACAATTCATTCATTAAACTATTTATTTTATTACCTCTGTGAAGCTTTGAAGTCCACCACTGCTGGCAAGTGTTGCCGTGAAATCTCCAATATTAACCTATTCAACATCCAAAATCAGATATTAGAATACCATTCATATAACGATGCTATTCACATGTAATATTTATAATTGTTTACTAGTTACATACCCTGATAGTAGATGATGTAGTGTAATATGCAGGTGGAGAACCACTGAAAACTCCATCAACGCAATGACCCTGAAATTTCATTAAAATCATCAAACTAAATTAGTTAATCTTGCATTTCAAAAATAAAATTTAATAAATTAAATTCAATGAACTTGCTAATATTTACCTGAGTATCAAGGCTGAAAGTCTCACTTAGGAGGGTATCTGTCATCACCATCTGCTCAGCTGCAGATGTAGCCTGTGCACCTACATCCTGACTATCCATGGGGTCATAACCACAGGCTGACCTGCAAGTCTGACAAGCATGGGGTGGGACCCTACTCCTCGCACTATCTCCCAACCCACATTGTGCTAAAGGAGTGGCATGCTCTATGATGCTCTGGGTCAAGGCACTAATGGACTGAAGTGTATCGACCTCAACACTCTCCTTCACAATGGAAGGCATAGAAACATGCTCATGGGTTGGTCTGTTGATTACTCATCTCACTGGCCATTGTGGGTCAACATGTGTCCCTGGTCTATCTTGTACTGACCCCCCACCTCTACCCTGGAAGTCCCGCATATCAAAATAGTTTGGCACTTTATTGAGGACAAACTTGCAGTAGAGTTTCCTCAAAAAGCATTGCGAGACCTCATTATTATTGCATGGAGGATGGTCAAAAACCATCCACCACCTCTGCTCAAAATTGTCCCTTATCACTTGGTTGTTGCACCAATGGATAGGGAACCTCTTGCATGTAATGGGTGGAGGTTGATTTGTTTGTGGGTTTGTGAAAATGGAACACAAGTCCAATTTTGTAATTTGTAACTTTTTCACATCTTCATATGATAGCTTGTCTGCATAATACTCTCTAAACTCTCTCCTCTTATCTGACCAACTAGATATTTGCTTGCTAATTGAATCTACATTTGATAACATATATTCAAGAGATTGAGCAAGAGTGGAACTATGCAAGGTTGAAGTTGAAGGATCTTTCAACCTTGCAATTATGTCTTCAATTTATTTTTTATTGTTTTCAATTTTCCCCATTAGATTTTCTTGTGTTCTAGGGGCATGTCAAGGAATGGATGGAGGAGTTTGTTGTTCGGGTTGTTCTTCGACAGGTATTTCCTCTTCAAGATTTTGTGGATTTTGAGGAGGAGGAGGTGCATTAACATTTCCTAACAATTAAGGAAATTTACATCAAAAATCAACTCAAACCTACCTATTTAGAAACAAATTCAAACAAAAAAATAAATAAAACTCACTCCTTTGGCCTACTCGACATCGTGGCGGCATTTTGGCGATGAATCGGTAAGATTTTGGTGTTGAATTGGGTCTTCAAAAACGTGAGTGCGCTCCTTAGGGTTTGCAGGCCACGGGTGTAGAGGAAAATAAAGAAATGAAATGAGCAGAAATTCTCTTTTATATATATATATATATAATTAAACATAACGCGCTCGCATTATAATGCGAGCACGTTATGGTTTGGTTTTGCTGAACCTTAGGCTCGTCATTACCAAACCATAACATGCTCGCGTTATGTATTAATTTTTTTTGAAAAAAATTTGGCCACTTTTTGGCCCCCCAACTTTTTGCACTTACTCTTTTGATAATTCTGATTGTGTATGAAAAGATTTGGGACCCTGAGCATTAACAAAAATTGTTTTCTAGGTACGCTGGAGCTCAAACGGATGGAGGAAGATAGCAGTTAGCTCGACCATGGGATTCGTCATTCGTAGGTAATGACGAATCCCCTTTCTTTTCTTATGCATTTCATTGTTTTCAAAAGTAAAATTTACTTTTATGTTGCCTATTTTAGTTACTCCCATGGCTTGTGTGGGATACTTTTATACATTCTTTTGAATACAATCAACTATCTCATTCTATGCAATGACTTATGTATATTTCACTTTTTGAATCAAATACATAGCATAAAACAATTGATCTTTCTTTGGAACATATGTATAAAACATGATGTATAATTTGACAGTCTATAAATACCTCTTTTACTTGCACTGAAACATAATGAATAATTAGCAACTAGAACATGAACTCCATCAATTATCTTCATTCTTTGAATGCATGTTTTCTTGTCCATAAATGATTTCTCTTACCAGGATGATGTGACAGCTCAGCTTGAGCTGTTACATGATTTTGATAAGTGATTTTGCACTTGTCTTCTATCAAGACATCAGACATTGACTGGATGATCTTGCATAAGTAAAAAAAATTGTACTCCCTCTAAACAACTGACGTTTAGGCCTAAATGCATTAACCTTTTAAAAGGAAGCTAACTTCACAGTTAAAAAAGCATATACAGTTTTAAGACACAATTTGCAACTTGCACAAACACTACTATGGCATCGTAGACACGAGGTACAATTTTTAGTGTGCACTTGTGTTTCTTAATATTTTTCTTTCTAGCATTTTGTACATACTAATTTTTAAATTAAAGAGAGCTTATTTTTTATTTTGATACATTTAAGAGTAGGTTTAAGACTTGTTTTTGTTTCAAAGAGTCCCTAACATCACCCACATGGACTATTATGTCCATCTTATGGCTCCTTATAATAAGATTATTTACCATAACCAACATGTGTTGGTATAATAGTTTGAATGTCCTAGATGCTCTATGATACTGATGAATTATTCCTAAGGTTACTTTTAAACCTCCTATGGTTGTTACATATGACCTTATACATGATAGTCCTCAATAATGTGTACATCATAACATTGAAGGGTGATTTGATAACTTGAACATTTGTATGTGATAGTTCCCTGCTGCCAATGTTTAAGTTAATTATGAATGCATTATCTAGTGTTTATGCATATGTAGGAGGAGGATGCTGTAATGAGACCATAGGGAGGATGACACCACAATAGGGCCCACAAAAGGTGAGATGGTAGGATGATTAGCGGGTGTGTTCCCAAAGGGATAAGTCATTATGCATCAAGAGAGAGTTGTGGAAAGCACGTGATGAGAGATCATAATAGGGGAGATCAATGGTCTACACATGTAGTGGTGTTGGATCTTAAAGGATTTATGGATAAATAGACTCTAGATTGGAAATGATCTAATGGTCAAAGAATTAAACCTAAACCATTATATCATCTTACAACATGGGGAGGTACAAGAACGGGATGATGATCTCAAAGGTAAAAAATGAGTCCACATCCAAAGAGATGATATCATTGATCTTAGTGGAATTTTATGCCATTGGATACAAAGTAACTAAGGTGACATGAGGTGGGACCAAGGTAAGCTTAGGATAGTGCATACATGATGTTGCATGATCATTGATGTGAGTCATGAGACCAATTAAATAAGAGAGGGTAGGCTCTTCTTCTTATTTAGACTCTAATAGACCTAGGAGTGTACATTCCTTAGAGGTCCTTAGTAAGAAAATTAAAGAGAAATATAATAATATATGAGACCATTGCAACCATACCCTATTGTATATATATTTTAAAGTTTATTTTGCTTGACAAATTTAAATATATAAATGCAGGTGTTTTGGAGAATAGAGTTATTATATTCAAGGGATTGAGATCCGTGGGTAAAGCATTTAGCTTTCATTTTGGAGACATTCGATATAATTCCTAAGGTGACATAAGATATAATTCTAAACTTAGTGTTTCTTAATCTTCCATCAAACTTCTTATAACAAATTATTTTAAGTTAGTTGCAGTTGATGGTGTTTACTTTTCTTAACAATTTTTAACTTATAAATGCATGTCTTTCACATAGGGTTGGAATATTTAGATCTACTTATGCGGTTGGAAACAACATTTTGTGTATTCTACCTAGACCATGACTGTGTTGAGTATGACTCAAGGTTACAATGGAGATACATCCACCATTGTTGAGTTAATAATAGGTTAAAGTTTATTTTTCTTGACAAATTTTAATATATAAATGCAGAAGTTTTGGAGAATAGAGCTATTGTACATTCAAGGGACTGAGATTAGTGGTTAAAGCATTTAGATTTCATTTTGGAGACATTCAATATAATTCCTAAGGTGACATATAATATAGAATTCTAAATTTAGTGTTTCTTAATCTTTCATCAAACTTCTTATAAAAAATATTAAGTTAGTTGTAGTTGATGGTGTTTACTTTTCTTAACAAATTTTTAACTTATAAATGTAGGTGTTTTGGATAATAAAGCTATTTTATTCAAGGTGTTGAGATCAGTGGTTAAAGCATTTAGATTTCATCATGGAGACATTTTGAGGACATTTTATATATTTTTTACATTTTAGATTTTTAACTGGCTTTGTATCCTATGAGGAGATTATGACCATAATATCATCATGTTACTATGACTTTTAATGACAAAGGTTCCATCTTACAAATCCTCATAGTGTTTCTTATGAGAATTGATAACCATTTCATGTGATTTTAGTAGCACACTCTTTAAGGTGTATTTTTTCATTATGTTTTATGCTAAATTTGATGGTGAGGGTTTTATGTTATTATTTTGTTTTGATTGCAAGAAAAGAAAGGGTTTTACGTTAATATCTTAGACATGATACTTGTAGGAATGACCTAGTTGTAGTAAGACAATATTAATGCATATATAGGAGTTTTGATCCTTTATTAGTTTATATATGTAGTGATTTGATGTCATGAGTAATTCAATAATAAACTAGTATATCTCTTCAAGCTGGTTGCTCATACCACGTGAAATTTTCTATATGATGTTTATGTCCCAAAACCTCTTAAAATCCTTGAAGCTCTTTAAAATTTTGCAATTCCTTTCCTATTCAAATGTCACATTAAATCCATGGGAAGGTATCATGTCTCCCCTAAGAAAACTAGGGTCTTTTCTTATGAAAAAGACATCTTCTTGTTGTTGCTACAGTCTGGACTATCACAATTTTGCATGCTTTTGACAGGGATACTGAGGGTTTTGGATGCTCAACAAGGTTACCCTCCACTCATGACACCCTCATGGTATCCTGACAATGCTTTCCTTGATGATCTAATGACTAACCCTCCCTAAGGTTTGGTGAGTTTCCCTTGGAAACCAAACCCTAGGCTTTAATTAAGGCCATTCTCATGGGATTTTAGTGAAAAACTTGAGAAAACCACCTTGAAATATACTCAAAACCATTAAATAAGCCCTTAGACCCATTGAATGGCTTAGATTGATCTATTGTATTCTAGTACACCATTACTGTGTTATGAGTAAACCCAATGTCCAACATCTAATTGTATGCACAGATGAGACATTCCTAGATGCCTCGTGTATCATACACCAACCCAATGTAACATGCAAGGGCTATTAGTTAGGTCCCACAAGGTGAAGAACACAAAATATAGCTCTTGGCACCTTTACACTAAATGCCACTGAGGCTTTTTGTGATAATGCATTCACCATTGGCACGGTCAAACAATGTTGAGTTGGTCAAAATTGAGAGAGGTTGTTGTGAAGGGATCTGACATCCAGATGTAGGTCCAAATAGATCATTCATAAGTTCCATGAAGTCTGAGAACTACTTCATCAAAGTTTGTAAATTTTTCGCTCTTAGGTCACTTAACAGACTTTGTCGGTACAGTGTAGCCTAATTTGATTGGGACACGTGGGAAATGAAACAAGGCCTCCACTAGCATAAACCCACCCACCCTAACCTTTTGACACTATTGGTTAGGTCCCACAAGGTGAATAATGCAAAATATGGCTCTTGGCGCCTTTACACTAAATGTCATTGAGGCATTTTGCAAGAATGCATTCGCCATTGGCATGGTCAAACGATGTTAAGTTGGTCAAAACCAAGAGAGGTTATTGTTGAGGGACATGACATCTAGATGTAGGTCCAAATAGATCATTCGTAGGTGCCATGAAGTCTGATAAGTACTTTGTCAAAGTTTGGCAATTTTTTGCTCTTAGGTCTCTCAAGAGACTTTGCCGGTACAGTGTAGCCGAATTTGATTGGGACACCTCGTTAAAAAAATAAGGCCCCCACTAGCATAAACCCACCCACCTTGACTTGTTGGTGCTATCAGTTAGGTCCCATAGGGTGAAGAATGCAAAATATGGCTCTTGGCACCTTTACACTAAATTCCATTGAGG
Source organism: Cunninghamia lanceolata (assembly GCA_027924645.1). Lineage (NCBI taxonomy): Eukaryota > Viridiplantae > Streptophyta > Pinopsida > Cupressales > Cupressaceae > Cunninghamia > Cunninghamia lanceolata. The sequence goes on along the minus strand of BSBN01001040.1, from coordinate 314,233 downwards.
TATTTTGCAAGAATACATCCACCATTGGCACAGTTAAATGATGTTGATTTGGTCAAAAACAAGAGAGGTTATTGTGGAAGGACCTGACATCTAACTATAGGTCCAAAAGGATCATTTGTAGGTGCCACAAAGTCTAAGAACTACTCTGTCAAAGTTTGGTAATTTTTTGCTCTTAGGTCTCTTAAGAGACTTTGTCGGTACAATGTAGCCGGATTCAATTGGGACACCTGGGGAATGAAAAAGGGCCTACACTAGCATAAACCCACCCACCCTAACCTATCAGTGCTGCCAGTTAGGTCCCACAAAGTGAAGAATTCAAAATATGGCTCTTGACACCTTTGCACTAAATGCCATAGGAAAGGATGATAAGAAAATCATGTTAAATATATACTAGACCTATAGATGATGAAATGGTGATAGGAAAATTATGTTAAACATATAGAAGGTGAAATGAGGATACCTTATACATATAATAGGTGAAATGAGGATACATTATAATATAGAAGGTGAAATGAGGATAAGTGAGTCATGTCAAACATGTGGACCTATGAAATGAGGATATGCAAATCATGGAGACCATATAGAAGGTGAAATGAGGATATGTGAATCATGCCAAACGTGTCTCTCTCTCCCTATGTCTCTTTGTCTTACTCTCTACCTCATTAGATGCTCTTTCCATAACCCATATAGAAGGTGAAATGAGAGTATGCTAGACCTACAGACTATGAAATGATAATATGATATCGAAACATGGAGTATATGATATTGAAACATACTTCCATTTAAGATGTACAACTATTTACATTTCCAAATTCAACGAATGTTGAATTTGGGTTGTGGATGACATTTCTTTGCATAAACTATATAATGAAATGGAAGAACACAAAAACATGCCTTTCTCATTAATACAAAAATAAATATCTTTAATTTAATGAAAAACATCATAAGTTTTATCATTTTAACATGTATCTTGCATGTTTAACATGTAAGATGAGAAATTATCAATGATTATCATATCAAATCTAGTAGTTTCTATATCAAATATAGTAGTTTCAATATCATGATTATTATGAGATGTATACAAAAGGAGTCTAGTACAACAAATATGTTAACTAACACTAAGCATCCATGTAATAATTTAGCATAAACAAATTTTGAACAAGTATGTACTAATTTAGCATAAATTAAAATGAGATGTTAAATATAGATTTCATATGATTGCAATTATGCTTCTTTTTTATTAATTCTTACTAATTAGGATATTCATATAAAAATATATAGTAAATCATGTAACATCTACTTATTTACAAATCTTTGGTTTTATGCTAGTAATAAGATAGTCATCAATATGAAAACAACTAGAAGGTATCCTTAATGGTGTTTGGGCAATGCATTATCATTTAAAGGAAGAAAGGTCACATCATTCTAAGAAATTCCTATATCTAACTAAAACTATAATCTTGTGGTAATTAAGATCAAGTTATGTATTGAGGTACAAAACTACATATTTCATCTTTCTACCAAGAAAAACAATCATATATAACAAGAAATCAATTTGTAACATGTTATTGATCATAACTTAACCATTGTAAAGTGATTATACATTAAACTTTTAAGTTTTAAATTAGGAATACATGCACATAAGGAATTTAAATTATATTGTATATCAAGGTGTATATATATTAAAATCTAGTCCATAATGGTAGACATATACAAAATTTGGCAAATATGCCAACTCAAAACATTTTTTACAAAATGTGGCATATGCCATCTCAAAATCTATATACAATCTACATATCGAATAGCTACATCAAATACTAAAGGTCTACTTGACCCTATGTCTCTAGCAAATCCTCAACCTATGATGGATCCTCAAAAAGTGTCCTCTTCATGCCATGATGTCTAGTAGTTGATGGATGCAAAGTTGACTGCATTAACAAGTCAAACCCCAAATTTGATTAATTAGTTCAATGGTAAATATAAATAAGTTAGAGTTAGTAAATAGAATCTTATCTACTACAATTTAGTTATTAGCATACATCTAAATCACTACTATCAATTATAAAACCTCTCTAAACTATCAATTATTTAGAAAAACTCAACTCAATTACCTCAACTCTTTCTTTTCGTTTAGAGAGTCATTCTGCAAATGATTATCTCTTAATACGGGATCAGGTGTCCTACTGAAGCATGATGGCAAAGGTGCCACATCACTCACTTTCACAATAGACTGTAATAGTAAAATAACATTGAAATAAATTAATATATAATTAATAACAAAAAAGGAAATGCATACATTAAAAAGGTTAGATGTGTTACAAATAAACAATCTAGACTGCACTAAACAAAAACTTATATCTACTAGAAAACAAGCACATACCACCAATGAGGCCTCCTGCATCGATTAAGGACTTATCATGGATGAACCAACTAATATTTCTTGTATAAAAATGAAAAGAATGTAGGACTCTATGTATACATATAATCATAATAACTTTTAAATTAAGAGGTCAATTTAAACAAAACAAAAAAATGCTCACTAGTATTAGGGGAGAGGAGCTATTAGTCATTAGGGATAACTTTACGACCATGTATAAGTTACATGGAATATTGTAGGACCTCTATTATTTAGAAATGTGATATGAACTCTTATCTATGTACAACTAAGGTTTAGAGGTGTGACTCATCATGCAACTCTCCACATCAACACATCTAGTGAGAAGTGTCCTTAAAATGAATTTTTAAAGATTCAACTAAAATGAGCTATCATGGAATATTTTTTACAACCTCTTTCATTTCATGAGAAAATAAAAGGTATTTATTGTACTCACTGTTGTGTGGTTACACAACATGCCCCATTTTGCCCCAGAAAAATAGGGACCCAACTTTTAAATGCTTTTGCTTGGCTTGTTTTGTTTCCGTTTGTTTTGGGTGGTATGGTAAAATAGTAACATATGTATGTCAAGATCTTATCCTTGGCATGTCCAGATCCTGAAATCTAGATCAAATTTTTAAAGTTAGAATTTCTTATCATAAACCCTACCAAATGAAAGAGAATGAAATTCTAAGCAGGTTTCCCTTCTGAAGCATCAGCAAATTCCCTAAGATCAAGAAGTTATGCCCGGTCAAAGTTTACTCAAATGATCTTAGGGATATCTTCACATTTCCTAGCATCTGAACATTAACTCAATGTTCCGACCCAAGAATTCACTAAGTAAAACTAAATATCTAGACATTCATGAATATGTAGACATCAAACTTAACATATTGCACGGGTTGAACGTCGTGCGCATAAAGTCACTTAGTGTGGATACTAGCGGGTGTGCATGTTAACTTAACATACGGACCTTAGTTTAATGTCTAGACATTCATTAATATCTCGATGACTTGTCCCAATTGACTTTTCAACTGGATGTAGACTATGGACATTATGCTTGAGCATTTAACATCTGGACCTTGCCTCAACATCTTGATGACGTCATCCGATCTTGCCATATAACAAAAAATGATGACATCATCCGAACATTAAGAGGATAGAACATTCAACATTTCTTAACATCTGGACATTAACCTAATGTCTGAACTTTCTCCAATATCCTTATGATGTCATTTTATACCCAACCAAGAATTACATTCAAAATCAGGACTCATCAGAACATTAGACCTAGGGATATCTTCACATTTCCTAACATCCAGATATTTCTTAATATCCCAATTCTGGTGGTTTACGAAGATAAGATTAAGACACGCCATGAACCAATCAGACAGTGCCACGTGGCACAGAGTTGACTTTTCAAAAGGTGGACATCTTAATGTCCCAACATTTAAGATTAAAGGTGAATACCTTAGGAGGTTAGCCTCCTGATACCCATTCCTTAGTCAGTGTTGACCAACGTCTACATGACATCATCTGCATGTCTAGATATTTTGAAAAGCAAAGCATATTATTCAAATATCCAGACCTCCATTTATATCCTAACCTTGCAATTAATATAGTGAAAAGGGGGTCGTTGGCCATTCAAACTTTCAAATTAGATGCCACCACCTGTAGCGATCTTAAGGAATTTTAAATAGATGTTCACACCTGATGAATTTAGTATTAATTACACCCTAATCTTGCAATTTTAATGAATAAAAGGCAAATCTTGATCATTTTAAACTCACCTAAGCATTCATAAGAAAGACTTACAGAACTCCGGCGAATTACAATGACTATTGCAGAAACCTTGATCTTAAACAGAACGGTGTGCATATTGAACGCCATCTAGTAAACGATGGTCATATAGTGTAAAGTGCATATGTAGGCATCTTTAATCAAGTTTAAGCCCAATAAAAGGCATGTAATAGTGAAACCCTACTTTTGTCATTTATGATAGCACAGTAAAGGTAAATTTTTGTAACTAGGGTAAATTTTATATGCATTGTGCTCTGTAAGCGGTAAAATGTGAGGATATTGAGAAAATTAATAGGAAACCCATAACATGAAATAAATTTTGAGACATGTACACTTATCATTGCAGGATACAATAGAAGCTAGGAAGCTTAGGAATGAGGTGGAATTCAAGACCGCCATGTTTGCATCACTAGGAGGCGTGGGTTTCCATTTTGGGAAGATAGGTGATACTCATGTAGGCAATATAGATGTAGATGAGTGGACGACAAGGTCTATTCAAGGTAGTGGACATCTGATTTTACAGAAGATATACAATTCAGGGATGTGGCATGTAGGGGGTTTTCCATATGCAGAGAACTCCATTGAGTTGATAGTGGCTTGTGCAAAAAATTACAACAAGGAGACTAGAAGAGTAGAGAAAGATGACAAAGTATATGCAGATTTCTCTGTGAAAGGAATTACAAAGGCATTTCATTTGCCTGTAGGTCCCAACCTTTTCAAGATAAATCTTGAGGACCTGGAAAAACAATATAAGAGTAGCACTACTGATTGTAAGAAGATAATGTTCTCATACTAGAGGTCACAGAGTAGCACTCACAAGGCAACGGCTAAATTGCCAGTTAATTTGTATAAGTTCAACTTCACTCCAGAGGTTCAATATGTGATGGTCATGCTGAGCAGGATGAAGGGGAAGGCTGATGCTGGAAGTTTTGAGAGTTGGATGTATGGATTGATAAGGATGGTGGAAACAATAGGTACCCAGATTCAATGGGCATCCTTGATCACTGACAGCTTGGATGAGAATATGAGGATATTTGGAGGCAATAAGTGCCTATTTTATATGAATTCATATGTTATATATGCATGTGCATCACAATCAATGTTCTCTAGCCTACATATAGTAGGCAGAGTAGGCAGAAATCTAGGAGATGTGAACAGATGGGATCATTCTCCCCAAACTCACAAGGAAGGCCTCCACTCAGTATTATCAGAGGGTTAATGATTGTTTTATCATGCATTTGGTCTGATTAATGGATAATGACAGAGAAAAGAGGTTGAGCTCTGAAGCTCAAGCAATGATCACACAAAATGGAACTTGGTTCATTCAGTTCCCAACATTCACTTATAATCGGATGGAAGGATTCAATGGGCAACCCTTCATGTCGCCCAAGTATCCCATTGATAAGATCATATTGCTAGAACTGACTAGGCAGATTATACCCTCATATGAGGCATATGTGGCCAAGAACAAAAGGGGTAATGTTAGGTTTCCTTACTTTTGGGATGGTATATATGCCCATCCATTGATAGTGCTAAACACTCAAAAGAAGAGTTGTGTATGCTTCAACTACAACCATTCTCCCTAGCTAGATATTATGATCCCTATCATAGAATAGAGAGGTTTGTGAGTAGGAATTTGATACATCAAGTGTACCTAGAGGACTATTGGGAAGATTACCCAGATGATGTAGAAGTTAGGAGGAGTTGCCAGAGGTTAACTCTCAACCAGGTCTGAACATTAGAGTGTTTTGACGTCCCTCCTCAGTTACATTCTGATGATGGCATGAGGATATCAAAGGAATATGAAGATAAGACGATCTACAATGAGACTATTTCTCCCCCTAACTGGAGCCAACTAGAGGTAACTTCTATTGACCTCATTACGGCCAAGGTTATGGAGTTAACCAAAGCATGGGTAGATCAACAATTGGTAGCCTTGAAAGTAAAGGGAGTGGCCATAATAGTGGAGAAGAAGAGGAAGAGACAAGAGTTGCCTAAAGAAAAAATGATGACTTCTTAATCCACAAGAGGCAAAACTACACAGTTTACAACCAAGGGAATTACTATAGGTAGAAAGCCTCCTCCATAGAAAGAAAAGGATCATGTCCCAGCTATTGTACTAACCACCAGATAGGCAGAAGAGCCTCAGGTGACATATGAGGACATGGAAGATGAGGAAGATGAAATACCTCTAATAAAAAGAGGGAAAGGTCAGGATATGTTGCAAGGAACAAATATCCCAAGGAAAAAGAGAGAACAAGCAATGATGATGAGAGGGTCTACCAATAAGAAGCCTAAGGTCCTAACCAAAGAAAGTGAAGAGTTCATTGAGATAGAGAAGCTGTTCACCTCTCAACAACCAACAGTAGATAGAGCTCTAGAGTTTGTGGTGTTGAAGAGTAGGGATGTGGATACAATGCAAATAGAGTTCCAACATGAAGTTCCCATCCCCACTATTGTGAGATTCAAATCTAAGAAAGCTCAACAAGCTAGAGAAACAAAGGAAAAGAGGATGAATGATATGTCCTTGCCATTGGATGAAACAATTGATCTTATAGATGATGATATGATGAGGGAGGACACATCCAATGCCATAGAAAGCCTAATCAAGAACACTACCCTAACTCCTCAAGGCATGCCATAGGTGTCAAAAGGTACTAGAGATGAGGATGAAGTTGAAAATCTAGAGGCAGTGGCAAGAAACATTGACTTAGATAAGTTAATAGATAAGGTTACTAGCCCAGCAGTGATTGATTTGTCATATGAAGGGGATGATGAAGAAGAAAAGGATAAAACCATGGAGGATGAGCACACTGGTAAAGATGATACAAGTGCAGACATGGACATCCACACAGAAATGCCTCCACAACATAACGTCCAGAAAAGTGAAGAGGGGCATGCTAAGGCTAATGATAAAGAGCAACAAGTGTTGACATCTAGACAAACAAGTCCAATGATCACATTTGGATCCTAGGATCCAAAAGACACAGAAAGGTTAACTGTTGGATTTAGGACAGACAACTGAGAGGGGGGGTGAATCAGTTGTTCAAAACTTTCTTCCAATTAAACACTTAAATCCACTTTGTAATTCAGCAGCATAATAATAAATCAATCATGGAAATATAATGCATTAAATCAAGGGCATAAACACATTAACACACAAGACACCAAGATTTTGACGTGGAAAACCCGATTAAGGGAAAAACCACAGGGTGATTAACCCAAGATTGTATTCTCTATTAGAAGAATAGAAAGAACAAATGGCACATGCCAATTAGGGCTCACTACCCGAGCACACTGCTCACAAGAGGCTCACTGCCTACAAGAGACACACTGCCTATAGAATAATAAGTATCACATACTTGAACTAGAGAATAGCATCTTCACCATGCTTGAGTCAGTTCCATTTAAGCTCAATACTTCTACTCTGCCTTTTGCTTTGCTCCTTTCTACCACACTCTCATCCCCATAAGATACACCTTTGAAATGACTTTACAACTCCTTATTTATACAAGACATCAACTTAGGAATAACCATCCAAGTTGGCATGCATTACAGAGAAAATATATAAATGCAACTTGACTAATTACAAAAAGAGTTCACGTGGATCAACACACTGTCGGCCACACAGATTTGAGACTCCAATATTCCTTTAGGAACATGCCATTCTTCACAGAACATTTCCAAGATCATCCGCAGGATGTGTAACTCATCCAGTCAGCTAGACTCAGGAAGAACATCATCATTCGAAAGTAATTCTTCAATTACGAGCTCAATCTTCAATACGGATCACCAACACGAACTGGACACAATCCAAAGACCTCCACAAGCTTGCCTAAATCACTAAGAACATCCATACTACTTTTGCTTACTGAAATCATTCTCTCCTTCATCTGGAACCTCAAGGACATAGTCCGTCATCACTGTCATATTGGAATAGATGCTTGTGGACCTCCAGATCACAAACCAATTGAGTTGTCACTTCAAATGGACTTCCTAAATACTCCACCAAATCTATAGAACAGGATATTTCATTTTCGGATCTCACTGGACCTATCTGTATCACTCTGTCACCTCTGAACACCTGCCAGAACCAGTTTTACTTAAGTGGCCATAACTTCTTCAGATCTTCATGTGGACCTCTGAAATCTTTACTGGATCATCTCAAGACACATATCTACAAACCCTTTGAAGCGCATCCTCTAATCTTCTGCTTAACTGGAATCTTTACCTCACTATCTTCACTGTTCTTCTCTGTTCCTGATTAGGACTAATTTTCTCAATATCCTCAGCACACAGCTCATCCAATCCTTATCATTAATGCAATAGGAGTATGTTGACATTAATGACAACACTGGTTAGGCCCATACTTGCAACATTAACATCCAGACATGAAGTTCCACAAAGTAAAAATGATGAAGAGGAGGTAGAAAAGACAGTAGATGGTGGTGACCAAGGTATACATTAGGATATCCAAGATCCTGGCCACCAAGGACCTGATGTAGGTACTCCTCAACCTTAGAGTGATTAGCATGCACAAGATCAAAGTGTAGAGATCCATCAAGATATGCATGTGGATGCAAGAAAACAACCTGAAGATATCCAGACCAATGAGCCTATTGGGCCAGAGCCAAAAAAGGAGACATCTCATGATGAATATATGACATCTGGAGATGTTGTAAAGGATCAAAGTCAGTAGCAAACACATGAGGACATTCCAACTAATGGGGACCAGTTGAAGAATGTCAATCCTGACATTCCTAAAGATCAAAATGCAGAAGTACAAGATGCTCACATTGAGCAGACTGGCTAGCAAGGGCTGATTTCCAGTGCACCACATTATCTAGCACATGAGGTAAACTCGCCTCCCATTTTTGATTCATCTAATTTTGACATTTCTTCATTATTTTCTCTTGAGGGGACCAAGCCCAAAAGAAGATCAAGGGATACACCAACATTAAAGCATGATCCCACTACTGGGAAGAGAACTGCTCAAATAGTTGTACCAATAATTAATAAAGCAAAGGGAGAAATAAGTGTTAGTGAGTTTCAGATAAGTACTATAGACCTGGGACACACTACTGTTGACCAGGAGGGTCAAGAAGCAAAAGAAAACATAGATGCACTAGTTGCATGAATAAATAAAGCCAAGGCCAAGAATCAGGAGTATAAAGAGCAAATTGCTCAAATGCAAGCCTTTATTAGGGGACTAGTGGTACCAACAAATGTGCCTATCACAGCCTCCACGTCTTTGACATTAGTATCTCAACAGGAGATAGTTGCATTGGATGTGCAAAAGCATCATGCACAAGTAATGGATAAATGCTTCACAAAATTTCTGGGTGAAGGAGAACAAGTAATAAGGACCTCGTTGTCCAATTAGGACATGTTAAGCAACCTAAAGGGTAAGGCTGAAAAATTGAAGGAGGTTAGCCAGAGGCTAATAAAGAGTGGTAAGCATTTGACTACACTAAAGGATATGAGGAAGGCAGATGTTGGCATCCTCATGACAAATAATATCCTAACACCTCAAACGTTACCATAGTTGGATAATTGGTTTGAAGACATAAGGTTTGAGGTGGATATATTGAAATGGTGTAATACTAAGATTGTGGATATCAGTGTCAAAGCACATGAAGTCTTAGAAGAGGAGCTAGGGATTTTGGAAGCCCTTGAAGAAGTGGAAGGAAAAATAGAAAATCAAGATGAGGATTTTGTTAACAAAGTTTTCAAAGATAATTTCAGTCTAGTAGCAGAGGATCCTATTCAACATTTCTTTGAGGCTACTATTGATAAGGCCATGCACATGAAGGCTAAAATAGAGACATATAATGAGGAACTAGATAGCCAGACAAGTAGGTGGGTAGCTTTGCAAGAGCAATTGAAGGCACAAGAGCATGTTGTTGTGAAGGAAAAGGTACCAAATAGAGCAGCAATAGATAAAGCCATCCATGCATATGAGCTCATCTAGGGTATCGGATGTAGAGTAATAGAGGAGTTGTCCATAGATGAGGAATCAGATGGGAATGCAAAGTAAAGAGGTCATGTTGACTAAGTCAAAGATTCCAAGAATATTCCAAAATGCCAGCTGGACTCCGCTAGATTGATTGCCAACTGGCAATCATGTGCCATGTTTCATCTTGACTATTATATCATTGGGTCTATTGTAATCGCATCCTCTCCTTGTTCTATAAAAGGGGATGGATTTCCATTTGTACATTATTAGGAGCTTAATCGAGAGAGAATTGTTAAGCTTTGTGAGCACTAAGTATACCTTTGTGACTTAGCATTTCCCCATGGTTCTTTCTTGAAACTTATTGAAAATATGCATACATTTGAATATGGAATGAAATAGAGATTCAGGTTACAAATTAATCGTAACTCTTGACTAATCTTTTGTGGATAATATCTGGACATGTCACTGTGGGTTGTTGCACTCTCTGAGGTGCATTTCAACTTGCGAATGTTGTTGTTATCCTATCCCTTTGAAGATTAGCATGAATTGTGTGTAGTTGTGGAATATCCTAGCAAAGTATGGTTTGATTTCATCTCTTTTCATGAAGAATTGAATTGTCCATATGGATCAATGGTCAAAACTCACTTATTTCAAATAAATTTAGAATTTCAGTTCATTTCTTTTAAATTTCATCAATCATCATCATCAACTACAAATATTGATAAATGTTAAGCAGAACATAGTAAATATGTAGACATGCGTAGATAATTGAACATATGGTGCATATTTTGAGAAAATCGCATGTAAGATTGAAAATATCATGCAAATATTTGGAAATAATGATAAGAATCATGGAAATATTAGCTTATAGGTACAATCTTTAGAAGAATTTAAGGTACAGAAGCATAATTAAGCAAAGATTAGTTCAAATTTAAGTAAATTCAGAAGAACTAATCAAAGTTACATAGATCATCATGAACAATCTTAATCAGAGCAAAGATCAGAGGAATTGATCAAACTTAGGATAAATTCACATGAATATCTACATATCCTGACTAGAGATTGTAGGATTTAACATGATTTGTTGAGTTTCATGCAGAACAGGTGAAACAGAGCAAATATTTACATATCCGGATACAAATTATATTAAATTTCATGCATAAGGCCCCTAAATGATTAAACAACAAATTCACATCAAACCACTAAGAGATTATTAGAAGATCATGACCTGATCAACGAAGACTTGGAATCATAAATTCATCCTAAATTTATCATATTCTTCAAGAGGATAAAGGTTTGTTAAATGATTTTTTATCTCTGCTAATATGACTAACAGTTGTATCAATAGTTTTTTGGCGCTAGAAGGAGGGCCCGATCATCTTGATTTAGGGATTTGTCATCCTAATATACTTTCCCATGTCCTTGCAAAGAAAATGCTTTAAATTTCTTAGTACAATCTAGCTTTGAGTATTTCTACAAAGATTCCACTAATATTCAACAATTTGAGGAATCAGATAATAGATATCGCTTCTCTAAGGATATTTACCTTGATATTTACAAAGCGTTGTCTGGATTTTCAAAGTTTGAGTCAAAAATTTGCATTCTTTGCAAATACTTTACCAATACTTCATCATCTAAGACATTTGTCCATAAATATCCATTCCTTTGAAGGAATTATCCACATATTTGCAAATATCTTGTCCAATATCCAGGTCCTACCCTGAATTTCTCAGAACTGGCTCGTCAACCTAACATAAGGTCAAGATCTTCCGGACCTTTGGAAGAATTATCAGTATTTAGACCTAGACCGCATTCAGATAGTCAGCCTAGACCTTCTATCCTTATTCCGCTAATAGCTCCCTTAGTACCTCCAGCACAAGCTCCAATGTCTTTCTTCGTTGTTGAGTCACCTCTCCACTTCAATGCATATAATGATCTTCCTAAAAATTTGGACAAGATTTGTCCTAAGTATCATCCATATCAAGATGCGAATGATCATACCCAGACCTTTAAGGAAGCCTATTTCAGAGCTGGAATACAACATGAAGATGTTGTATGTAGATTGTTTCCTTATTCATTAGGAGAAGAAGCATATGGTTGGTATGCCATCCTTCCTCAAAATTCCATCAGTTCTTGGGCTATGCTAGAGAAAGATTTACAAACAAGGTTCAAGATGCTTGTCGATGCAGTCACTATGTATCATCATTTTGTCACAATCAAAAGAGGCGAAGGGGAGTTGATCTCCAATTTTAACACTAGATTTGAGAAGATGTACTCCAAGCTGACATCTCCTTACAATGTTCTCGATGAGGCATCTAGGTTAGTTTATTACTCAAATTTAGATCCTCTAACATCAATGTTCATCAGGAGGACCCATCCTACAACCACATCTTTGTCAGGTGCCTTCGAAGAAGTTGTCAAGGTTAATTTGTAGTTGACACCAGGTCTTGCTCCAAACTTAGGATATCATACCTTTCCCAGCCAAACACAAACTGGTGGAGCTTTGATGCTTCCTACTGTAATGCCTAATCCTTTGCAAGTTCCTCCTCTCAACATTATGCCTCCTCAGGGAAACAGTCAAATCATACCACACCCCAGACATGCACCTCAGGATGTTGCATAAAATAGTAATGGCAGTTTATTTTTCTAGTCACATTAGGATACTATAGTAGAAAAAGTGCAGGAAGAAAAGGATGATATCAAGGAGATATCTTCTCAATTAAGAAAGTTGACTACTGAAGTTACTCACTTGAGAAGTTAGAACTTCTATTCTCAGTCCAATTCTCAAAATCAGCAAAATAGGGGATATCCTGACAGAGGATATGGTAATAACAATGAGAGATCCAGATATCTTGATAGGGGATATAACAATGAGAGGAACTTCAATAGTAGTAACAATGCCCCTAGGCCACCAAGAGTCTAGAACACCAGACCAGACAATGGTCCATTACCTTCACCCTTAGACAACCAGCCCCCTCCTGAACGTAAATAGACCACAAGGGTCAATTTGGAAGAAGCTACACTCAACAAATGGTGTAGGATACATAATACAAATGCACATGCTGAGTCAGACTGTCCACTGTTCAAAATTGCAGCTAGCATATTCCAGGAAGAAGTGTCCAACACTGCAGGGGAGGTATCTTTCCCTAAAGGTAATGAGATAGTGCCTCTTGGATATGAGTCAATTTTGGTACTTGAAAGTTCCTTAGATAGTCATCAGTAACAACAGATGAGGGAAATACATGAAAATTACACCTTGGCTTGTGAAGAGTCGACCATGGCTTTTGAAATGAATTATGTCTTTCCCTTTGAAGATGAGAATGAGCCTGAGTAGGAGACTCAAGAAGTCCATGCATACCAACAATATCAAAGAGGACACAATTACAATCTGAGGAACAATATGAATTGCCCTACTGGTCCTCTAACCACTTCTATTCCTCCTAATAATTTCAACACACCTCTACATCCCAAGGCTAGTAATAATCCTAGACCGCCAAAGGTGAACCCACAGAACTTTGCACCACAAGCAATAGTAACAAAAGGTATGAACCAATCGCATGAACCTGATAAACTTGTCGCTTACCTAGCTAATGAGATGAAGAAGATAAAGATCAGCTTGTCCTTATTAGAGTTATTGAAAATTGTTGTCATTAAGAAAGTTTTCCTAAAGTCATTAGATGAGCCAATAGTAAAAGAGAAAAATCCTAGTCATATCACCAGTCATATCCCTGGTAAAGACTCTACACCTAGGGATGTTGTTACTAAACCGAAAGACAAAGCTACAGTCCATACTACAGATGCAACGCAGATGACCTTATATAAAGAGAAATCTGAGTCACCTCCTTTCCTGCTCAATCTTTGGAAAGAATTTGCATAATTGTGTGGTAGATTCAGGTGCCTCGACCAATGTTATGCCCTTATCCATTTGCCAGACAATAGGTCTGCATCCTGCAAAGTCACTCAAGAACGTAACTCAATTAGACAAGTCTGAGGTTAGTGTTGTAGGAGAATTAACACATATTCACATGCAGCTTGCATCAGATCCAAGGGTGCAATACTACATAGATATTCAGGTTGTTGACATACCTATATTATGGCATGCTCCTCAGTAGGGACTGGTCCAAAACTTTAAATGGTTATATGGCTACTGATTTCTCCCACATGTGGTTGCCATGGAAAGGCATCCCTAACCAGCTCAAAATTGAAGCGAAACCTAGAATGAAACATATGATAACTAAGTACAATCATTTTAATGAGATATTGTATGTGGATGTAGAACCAAGTATATAGGCATTGAGGCCTCAGTCAATCAGAATAGAGGAAGTACTGATGTGCATGCATATGCACGAGGATAATGGAAAAGAAGAAGTTGTGCCAGAGGTGGGATTGATGATAGAATCTGATTATGGCTCTTCAGAAGAAGATGAAGAGAATCATGTTCTGGAGTTTGAAAGGTACTTGTCCAAAGAAGTTCAAGAATGTCATCTAACAGGGACATCAGTTCAGGATATCCTGATGATTGGTTGGTGGCGACTACACGAAGATGCACACTCAGAGCACACATGTGAAGCATGTCTTGATGTAATAGAGAAAGAAGAACGAACATGTATAGAAGACCAACAGTCATTACTAGAGGTAAGTGAAATGTTTAATGCTAATTGTTGTGTGGTTACACAACACGCCCCATTTTGCCCCCACAAATCAGGGACCCAACTTTTTGCATGGCTTGTTTGTCCATTGCTTTGGGCGATATGGTAAAAAAGGTCAATATCAAACGCATGCTAGAATTTCATCCTATGCATATCTGGACCTTAGGATAGAAGGTCAAATTTTCAAATTTTGAATTTCACATTGTAGATCCTACCAAGTGAAAGAGCATGAAAATTTAAGCAGGTTTTCCTTTTGAAGCACTTGGAAATTCATTAAAACAAGAGGGTTATGGTCGGTCAAAGTTTGGTCAAAGGGTACTCTGCATATTTGTAGTTCATGTCATCTGGATATTAACTTAATATCCTGGCACATATTATTGTCCAGAGGTCAAGTTTAAAAGGCTTGGTGAGCTAAACATCAAATGTCAGGATATTAGTTAACATCCTGATCTTAACTTAATATCTCGACACCCGCTAGTATCCAGACGTCAATTTAAGAGCCTAATCTAGTCACACGTCACATGCAGGATATTAGTTTGTGCCTTGATCTTAACCCAGTATCCTAACCTTATTTTAATGTCCTGATCTCTGACATCTTTATCCTGATGACGTCATGACCTTGACCTTATGTAAAACAATGAACCCGCTTGCATCAGCTGGATATCAATCATCATCTAGATCTTAACTTAGTATCTGGACATCTTTTAGCATCCATATCCTGATGACGTCATCCTATCTCGACACGATATAAATGACACCATATGCTGATGTCATCATAACTTTACGCCACAAGGATGTTTCACATTCTCATTATCTGGATCCTATTATAATTTCCTGATCCAGATGATGTCACCTTATTATACCACGATGAAAGATCTTACTCATGCTGACGTCATTCAGATATTCATACCTAGATATTCATTTAGATATTCCTTAGTTGGATGTTCACTTTTCACATACCCACGCCTTTTGCATTTAATGTGGTGTGATTTACCATTGGCATTTAAATTTAAACGAATGCCAACGGACACCTGTGATAATCCCATGTAATCTTGCCAATTTAACCTATCAAATTGCATTGAGACCATTAATAATCCCTAAAGTCATGAATTGTTTAAGGTAAAAGGGACTTATTTCAACATAATTGACACAATTGCATTTTGAGATCCCTAATTTTACTGTAAGAGCTATATTGTGAGCCGGAGCCAAGCTAAGAGAATAAAATTGCAGAAGAATTCCTCATCCAAAGCTTCCATCCAGACATCACCACATTCATAATAGGTTGAGAAATCGTATATAGGTTCATAATGTCCTGGTTCACCCATCCCTTCCTTTGCATGCTCTGCTCTACCTCTATCAGGGCTTCTACTATGCTCTCAAGGAACAGAGTGATGCTCATTTGAATGGGGCTGATCTTGGTTATGGGGTGGATTAGTAGCAGGTGAAAGAAGTCTATCTTGAATGACATCTACCAGATGCTGCAAAGTCTGAAGTATCTAAGGCCCGTGACTAGCATGTTTATCAGAATGATCTGACTCCGATGGTACAAAATGAGTGTGCCTACGTCATGGAGGCATACTACAAAATCAAGAAGATAAGGTTATTCAACAACAGAATTTCCCCAGAGTTCCCAAAGTGTGGTAAACTTGGGCTCTGATACCTAATGTCATGCCCACCCTTTAAGAACACTAAAAGTATGGACATGAACACAAAAATGGAGCAATTTTTGTTTTTTCTAAACACTAGTTTGAACAATTGGAGGAAGAAGTTCACCTAAAAATGCACAAGTCTTCTACTAATGTTGAGATGTTAATAGGAGTATGCTACTTGTTTGCAACTATACAGGGAAAATATTTAACTAATTAATTATGTAAATCTACTATAAGCAATGAACAAGAAAACAAATAGAATAATGATTGAATTCATAAACATCTACATCCATCTAATTTAGAAATAACCAATCATATATAAGATAAAGACAAGTATTATCCAATTAATCTTCAATGATCTTTCAATAAACAAATTCCCATACATATATATACCCTAAATGAAAACATATACAAATTCTCAAAAGCATTCCTTTACTCTAATACCATGATAAGGAAGATTAATAATTCTGCTTTACAAAATGAAAGATATACTTAAATTTTCTAAGAATTATGTTGATGTGAAGAACTCTGTTCAAATTTTACATACAACAGGAACTTTGTAGAGAAATGAATATATAAATATATATACATCCATAAACATAAATATACACACACACATATATATATATATGTGTGTGTGTGTGTGTGTGTGTATTATGTATATATATGTGTGTGTGTATACCAAGAGCATTTAAAGAAAACTAAATTAAAATAAGTATAAACAGTGATCAACATCTTGCCATAAACCAATATGCACACAGTGATCTTAACATAAATACAATCCATATAACTCCATATATATATATATATATTCATGTCCACATAAACTCATATAACTGATCTATACATTCTCCAATTGGCACAAGTACTCAAACATATGTTTTGTAGAATAATTGGGCATTCGAAACTATCTGTAGCACACTTGTCATTTGAAAACTGAACTTGCAGACCTCCAAATCACCTGATATTGCAAAGTAGCATGTATTGAACATCCCTGAACATGTCCACAAAACCACATGGACAAATCTTCACTTCCAACCAGCCTTCATCACTTTATCCTGCCAGAGCATAGACTGGAACTCTGTCACTTATAACTTTTACTGTGGAGGAGCAAATGATGTGAAACCTTGAATGTAGCACCTTTACAACCTTCTGAACTTAACTCTTGAAATGCATGACCATATCTTCAAATGCAGAGGAATGCAGAGCATTCTACTGAGCAATCTTTCAGGTAGCTTCCTGCAATAGCAACATTCACTAACATCTAGAGACCAGAGCCACTTTGCAGCAACACATACATCCTTAGGAACAACAAGAGAAATCATACAACATGCCACAGACCATCAACAACATATTCTCAATATCAGCATTACTTCTAATTCCCATCTTAATGCTTCTAATTCCCATCTTAATATATCATCATGATATCATCTCTACTGACAATCAACATACTTAATACAACTTATATCATCTCTGCTAACAAAAAACATACTCAATACAAATTTAACTGACATTAAACAAGGCATGACATCCAACCATGAACATCAACAGCATCACTGTTAGCACACCATCAACATAAGCATCAATGACAACCCAAAGTAAGTGTCCAAACTGAATGTTGACATTAATGACAACCACAATAGTGACAACCTTAGGTAACATATGTGCAACATTGTATCATGTTTAAAAAGTAGTGTATAGATTTTGAGAGAATCTAAATTATGGAACCAAAATGTTAGTCATTCTTCAACCTATTTGCAATGACTAAAGGCTAAGCACTTACACATACTAGCATATCTCCCTATCCCACCTAAATCATGTTAAGTTCTTCACCCATTGTTGTATCATGTACACTACAATCTATAAGCTAATACTAAGACTAAGTCATACAAAGATTCACCAAAAGCATGAACACCTATATTTTAATCTCAATACCAGTCAAGGATGGAATATGCCTTTCAAATCATGCATCAATCATCCTCTCTAAATGATTGTACACATAAGGATATATATAGATGAATGTCCCCTAGCATTGCCTAAACTATTTAACATCATGCATAATTACAATTATAGCGTAGACTTTCCTATAGTAAATTGTAATTCATGTGCATCGCAAATGTAATATGTCCCTAAACACAATCTATGCATAATTATCCCTATTTTTGCATGTGGTTCTAGACCAACACTATCTAGTATAGCTAAATGTTATTTATGGTGCATATACAATATGAATAGTTACATTATGGTGCCAATAAAATCAACACCTTTCTCTAAATCTTTACAAGCAATTAATCATTGACTTTTCTCAAGACTAGGAAGGGGCAATGCTTAAAGATGAAAATGAAGAGGAATGGTGACAAACCAATGGGCTAAGACTACAATAAAGTTTGGATAAGGTCTATGTTGTTCTTCTCCAAAATTTTCATGTTTAATGAATGAGAGAATGAGGTATTTTTGTAAGGAAGGGGAAAGCAAGCCAAAGGGTAGGCCTAGGTAACACTCCAAGACAACCATTTTCAAGTATTTGAGAGAAGAGGTACAAGTTTTGGTGCTATAAATTCTACCACTTTCAAATCATGTGATACTACTACTTTTCAATAGTTAGGCATTTTCAAAATTGTCATGGTAGTTGTGAATTCACCACAGTGAAGTCGAAACCACCATTATGTTTTTTAAATCATCATGATGGTTACAAAATTGCCACGATAGTTTCAAAACCATCAACTACAAAAAATCAGTGGTTTCACCAAAAGTGGTAGAAACCATAAATATCATAAGCCAAAAAAAGTAGGAGCAATAACAAAGAAGTAGGAAAGAATGTGGAGTATATCAAAAGAGGTTTGAGGAGTTTAAATGATGGGATAGACTTGGGTATATCATTGGATTTTATGCCATATAGGATAGTATGTGTGTTTGGTCATAGGACTTAAGATGTTAGCCTGTGCATTTTTGAGAACTTACAGATGAAG
The DNA here is from genome assembly GCA_027924645.1 of Cunninghamia lanceolata. Lineage (NCBI taxonomy): Eukaryota > Viridiplantae > Streptophyta > Pinopsida > Cupressales > Cupressaceae > Cunninghamia > Cunninghamia lanceolata. Next base: position 294,836 of record BSBN01001040.1, on the reverse strand, counting down.
GAAAATTAGAATTTGAAATAAGTGGACTTTATTGCATTGTGTGATCTATCTTGAAAATTGCCATGGGACATATGATGCAGAGGAATATGGGATGCAAGGAAGAGGAATCGATTCAACAAGGCTCAACCACACCTATAGGTCCAAAACTAAGTCCTTCATGGAAAAGTGGGAATAGCGGAAAGGAATCTTTGTTGGCCCATGGAAAGGTTGTATTGGGGTACCAAATGACTCATCCCACCCATTGGTTAAGGCAGATCACTCCCGGAACATGCACTTACTTCACAAATCCTCTAAATGGCTTGTATCCCTAGAAAAAGAGAACAGTCCTCTTATCTTTTGCACAGACCTTCAAATGTCAACATAAGACATGCATTAGATACCCATTATGCCTCCCCATAGCATACTCTAAGATGGGTATAGGTTACTTTGAAAAATGTGCTCTAAAAATAGACTGGTAATTCGGCTACAAGGGTTCAAACTCAGAAATTTCACTGTGAAATGCCACGAATAGTCATTCATAACTTCCACACGAATGAAAATGAAGTTGATCACTTCATTCAAATTGTAGATAACATAAGTACAGACATTTTCCCCAAGTTACATAAAGATCTAACGGTGGAAACAAAAGTTATGGCATTTTTCCCCAAACGGGTTACCCTAAATCAGGGTTTTGACAGTTTTTACTAAAAATGCAATAACTAACTTAAAACAAAACCAATATGCATGAAATGAAAAGGAAATGGAGGGTGATTGTCTTTACTATCACTTACATACACTTGCACATGCCCATGAGTCCGTATAGATCCGTACAAGGGTTGAAAACAATGAATTTCTGAAGAAAATATAGAAAACAGTGCCTTTTTACTATTCCATTTCATTCCTTCAATCACCCACAAATTTCTAAAGGTAAACAAGGCCTTTTAAAGGCATTACAATGACCATTCAGTTTCCCACTGATTTGGGATGAACCAAGAGCCAAATGACTCTTCACATTCCAAGTATTTACATTGTTTTGAAAGATAACTTTCCTAATTTGCAAATGAAAATAATCCTAGAACATTTAACCTTCCTAATGACTTCATCCTCTGAAATATGACATAATTTATCTTATTACAATATTGAACCATTCAAATTTAATCCAACTCCTATGGAAGTCTCAATTTGTCAAGGTGCTCCTGCACCATACAACCAACCAACAAAATTTCCAAGTCCCTTGGAAATGTAACAGCAACAAAAGTCTTTTTCCTCTGTCTTCATCTTCAATCTTCTCAGCTTCAATCTTCAAATCTTCATATCAAAAGAAAGGTGACCAACCAACCAATAGAACAAACTACCAGCATCTTCAGGCTCCTTCTACTCCCTTCAGTGGAGTACTCTTCAAGCTGCAACGTCAAGTGCTTCTTCAATCAGGAATCCATCTCTCTCACTGCTTCACAACAAACCAACTCACCAAACTATTCATCTCACCCAATAGCAGATTTTGGTGATGCACCTACCACTCTCTCCTCAGTGGTTTCTCTATGCACCCTTATCCAGCCTAATCTCCATTGGAGAATGGTCATGACATACCTCATCTTGTTTGCCCACACACACAACCTCAGAAAACATCCTTCTGCAGTTAGATGGACCAAGCACTTGCAACCAAACAACTTAGCAAATAACGGTCACCAACATATCATATTCTTCATCTCAGAAATAACATCTCCTCCCAGAGCTTTTGCTAGCTCTGATACCAATTTGATGCAGAGGAATATGGGATGCAAGGAAGAGGAATCGATTCAACAAGGCTCAACCACACCTATAGGTCCAAAACCAAGTCCTTCATGGAAAAGTGGGAACAGCGGAAATGAATCTTTGTTGGCCCATGGAAAGGTTGTATTGGGGTACCAAATGACTCATCCCACCCATTGGTTAAGGCAGATCACTCCCGGAACATGCACTTACTTCACAAATCCTCTAAATGGCTTGTATCCCTATAAAAAGAGAACAGTCCTCTTATCTTTTTGCACAGACCTTCAAATGTCAACCTAAGACATGCATTAGATACCCATTATGCCTCCCCACAACATACTCCAAGATGGGTATAGGTTACTTTGGAAAATGTGCTCTAAAAACGGATTGGTAATTCGGCTACAAGGGTTCAAACTCAAAAATTTCACTGTGAAATGCCACGAATAGTCATTCATAACTTCCACATGAATGAAAATGAAGTTGATCTCTTTGGTCAAATTGTAGCTAACATAGGTACAGACATTTTCCCCAAGTTACCTAAAGATCTAACGGTGGAAACAAAAGTTATGGCATTTTTCCCAAAACGGGTTACCTTAAATCAGGGTTTTGATAGTTTTTACTAAAAATGCAATAACTAACTTAAAACAAAACCAATATGCATGAAACAAAAAGGAAATGGAGGGTGATTGTCTTTACTATCACTTACATACACTTGCACATGCCTATGAGTCTGTACAGATCCGTACAAGGGCTGAAAACAACAAATTTCTGAAGAAAATACATAAAACAGTGCCTTTTTACTATTCCATTTCATTCCTTCAATCACCCACGAATTTCTAAAGGTAAACAAGGCCTTTTAAAGGCATTACAATGACCATTTAGTTTCCCACTGATTTGGGATGAACCAAGAGCCAAATGACTCTTCACATTCCAGGTATTTACATTGTTTTGAAAGATAACTTTCCTAATTTGCAAATGAAAACAAACCTAGAACATTTAACCTTCCTAATGACTTCATCCTCTAAAATATGACATAATTTATCTTATTACAATATTGAACCATTCAAATTTAATCCAACTCCTATGGAAGTCTCAATTTGTCAAGGTGCTCCTGCACCAACATAGTCCTAAGTGGATAAATTCCCTAAATGGTTGTTGGTTAAGACCAATAGAAATTGTAATAACAATTGACTAGTGAGTTTAGGGATAAGTGTTAGTTAGAATGCCAAATAGATCAAACTAAAAAACTATGTCAATATATTTACATCATGTATATAAAATAACATAAAATGAAGGTATGTGATAGGGGACAATGATGAATATGGTTTCTCCTAGCTCCTTTGGGCTTCTATGTGGTGTTTCTCATGGGCAGACATCTTCTTTTCCTTTTGCAGTTGCTATGGTTATTTCTTGAGATAGAAAGGAACATGCTTGCATTGTCAAGAAGGTAGGGCTAAAGATGGCTCTGCTATCAAATCCCCTTTTAAATGGGGAGTCTATTGGTGCCATAATGTCCATTAGTAAACACACTTTTGTAGGTATGGTACCCTCTTCAGCTTCACATTCTTTAGGTGTTCCTTCATTAAATTCTAATATTTTTATTGCCACTACTGAAGGGAGTCATCCTATCACAAAATTAGGGCCTAAATTTGACCTATCAAGCAATTTTTTTATGATGGTTATCCATTCAAAGTTGCCCAAGTTCATACATGAAGACATACTTTATTATAAATAAAGTTATATATAAACTAAATATATATCAACATAATTCTATATAAATTTTGATAGTTTGTTCAAAATCTTCCCTTTCATTTTATACAGTCTTCCTAAAATTTTGATTGTATTTTATGGTAAAAATGCTTAAATACGACTATACAACCATAAAATTTAGGCCCTGCATAGAATGTTTGAATCATTTCCCTTTGTGGATCATGCATAAATTTAACACTACCCCATTGGCAATAATGGACCCAAAGGTGGTTGAGGAGGTTGAGTGATATTTTGGTCTAGGTCTAATCTATCAATTTCAAGGTCTTTGGCCATGCTTGAAAGATTTGCATGCCTAGGTCTCTAAATTTTGGAAAAACTTACTCCTAATGATTTGGTTCACTACCCTTGTGCTTAGGGCTTTTCATAGTTATTTGTGGATCAGAGGCAGACCACCAAATCCTATTGGAAGGGGCACCTTCGTATTGGCGTTTAACCTTGTTATGTATGAAGCTATGGTTTCTTGAGTTTGTTCCTTTTTCTACAACATATTTTTAACCCCTATTTAGATCTTGATGTCAAATATGTCAATTTAGTTTTGGTAGCCCTCAAGTCTATCTACTATTAGTAATGCTCTTGGTAGATTCATTTCCATTGCCCCAAACACTAATTCAAGTTCCCTCTCAACATATGCTTGATTGCTTGTTGATATGGACCTTTTTGGAGGCCTACCAAAAGAGACTAATTTGTAGGTTGGAGATTGCATCTAGAAGCAACCTCTTAACTATGAAAAAGTTGCTTTTCATTGTAGATCATGCTTCTCTTATAGTCACTTGGAAAAATCTTGTTCCCACAAAAAGTTGAAGGGGATCTTCTTCCACTTGGTGATAGGGGCGAAGCATCATCATCAATTAGTTTGGGTTGACCCTCATTTGGTGTCCCCTAACCACTGTACACCTCCCATTAAACCTTGTCTTGTGAAGGATGCTTCAAGATCTCACCCCCACCTTTTCCTTGATGTCATGCACTCCACACTTCCCCTTGTTGTGCTCCTTTTCGATGATAGTTGTTCCTCCTCTTGCAACCCTTCCTTAACTCAAATTTGCATCTAATGTGACCTTGCTTTTGGGAAATTAGGTGCTTGTTTCTTCAGAGGTTGTGACCTGAGGGATCTAGATCCTCTAGATGGTGTTCCATCTCCTTGGTTCTCTCAGTGTGCTTCATTAGATATGTTAGATTGTGTGGAAGAGAATAGCCCTGTTGGATGAACAAATATTTCAAACAAGATGGTAGCCTCAAGGAAAAAAATTAATCATATGATCCTCCGATCTTATAGGAATAAAGAATTGATTTAATTTTTGAATTAGGTTTTTGTCTAATATCAATATTGATATAACTCTCTTATATTGTTACATTTCTTGTAAAATTGTTATTTATTTGTAGAATTAAATTCATTCTATTAATTCTTATGTATTTTGCTTGGACTTCTTAAACACGAGGGCTCTAATAAAACCCACCATAAATTATGGAAAAAATAAATAAAATATAAGACATCACTTCCATCCCTTTACACATCTATTCCACAACTTAACTATCCCACTTATTAAGAATATACCATATTTTAAAAATTCTTCAACCTCTCTCTAAAGCGAGGTAAACATGCTTATTAAGAATATACCACACTTCACTATAATGAGTGGGGTGAACATATTCTACAACCTCTCTTATGCATCCTAAAACACTTTTTCTCATATTCCACAATCCCGCTTATGAGGAATATACCCATTTTCATCATTTCCAAAAAAAAATGTTTACATTAAAGTGTAGTTGAATATATTCTACCACTTCGTTTTATCTATATTTCAAATAATTTTATTTTTTATATTTCTTGACTTTGTTTAATAAAATTTATATAAACTATTTTACAAATTCAGTAAAATGGATATTTTTTAATCTTTTTATATTAGAAAAATAAATTGATGTGTCATATAATTAATAGAATAAAATAGAATAGAAGATTTTTAAGGAAGTTAAAAATAGTTTATGAGATATAGGTTTTGTCACTATATTTTTCTGAATTGTTGTTCTTTTACTATATAATTTAATGATGAATTCTTTTGTTTTCTTAACCATCTTCATTTGAACAAATCTTGTAAAGAAGCTCCTATTAAAGTGCTTGTATAAATAGTTCAAATATCATTGTAAGTTTTGCACTTTGATTAGCCTAACTATACAAATACACAAATTCTCTCCTCCCATTCCTCTTTTGATCTCTTCCATCTATGTTCTATCCATTTCAAATAAAAAATTAATTAAATTATGAAATTATTCTCTTCAAAAAAAATTTACCCCTATATAAATAAACCTTTTGCTAATAATCATAAAGATTTTTTCCCATAAAACGAAATACGTCATGGAATAAAGATGACAGTATATTCTGTAAATGCTGAGTCACCCTGAAAATCAGTTCCATTATTAATAAGATGACCAGCTTTTACATAAGGCACTCAAGCCCAAAAATAAGTATGTGCGGCTAAATTTTAGCCGAAAGTCTTCTAAAATAGCAGCTTCCCTGGCAAATCTTGATTTTTAATAAGGTGGACAGAAAAATGGAAGAGTTTCTGCTGATGTTTTTTCAAAAATAATCTGCCATAAGAAGAGTCTGGAAGCTGATAGCTGTAGAACAACTTTGAAGATAAAATCTCATTTCTCTGGTATTTCCTGCAAAATAAAGCCGAATACAAAGCATTTTCTGTTTTCTGCTACAAGGCTGCAGAACATTTCAAGACTGAAGCTTTAAACAGTAAAGTTCAGGCAAGTCCTTTTAATTTTTCTTTCATAGAATTACTTCAAAATTTGGCATGCAACTTCTGGTTCAGTTAAGAAGCATTCTTTTAAAAGCCTCGTGATATACAAATCTTGAAAGAGTGAAGATTTAGACAAATCTTTGATTTTTTTATGTTTTAAGGATATTCTGTACAGCAAACCGTCTTCCAATGGGGGAAATTCAAATGTCTTGTTCAGAACTTACAGCCATTATATGTATGTTTTCTTCTTTAGCGAGCATTTTTTTCAAAAAAATGTGTTTAATTCTTTAATAAAGAAATATATCTCAAGGGAAGAATTTTTTTTTTCGTTGTTTCCTGGCATTATTTTGTGGTACTTTTGGAAACATTCAAGTCCAGGGAGTGTTCAAGGAAGGAATAGCCTTGGCACTTTGTTGTGGTTGGTTTCTATTGTTTTTGGAATGTGATATGCTGTACAAATGACGGAGGAGGAAAATACAGTTTAATGCGTTTACCAATCTTTTCTATCATAATTTGAAGATAAAATTTCAAATGTTTCTCAATCTACTTCTAGTCACATGTTTGTAATATAAATAGCCTCGTGGAGGTAAAAAGCTATTCATTCATTCATTACAAATTATTACAGAGATTCAAGAATCTCTACCAGTTCTTTATTTCTTCTTTTACTTTTACTTTTACTTCTGAAGAGTTGTTTTATTTTGACCAGTTTATTTTAATATTTTTTTAAGTTTTTTTTTTAAAATTCAGTAAAGAACTGCTCTATAGGTGGAGATTTTTTTTAAAAAAATTCAGTAAAGAATTGCTCTATAGGTGGGGATAAAAACCATTAAAACTAGAGTGACAACTAACTAATAAATCCAATACTAAAGTCAATTTTATATATCAAACAAATAAAATAAATACTATTAATTCTATAGTTGAAATAATATATGTAGATACTTTTTTTTTACAACAAAAGAAAATACTTTTTTGTTTTTGATATTTTTATGCATGCTATTTCATAACAAATGGTGTTGTTTTTCAAGTAGTTAGTATATTTTCTTTTAAAATATGGATAGAGTGGTTTTTTAATCTAAAATTTGTCATTTATCTCTCAGTTCTAGGATCTACTTTCTCTAGTGGGACACAAGCAAGTGCAATATTGTATTCATATTTTTATATAATATCACTTCTTTATGCATACTTTATTCTTCTTCATATGCAATGGAAGGAAAAACACCTCAAGATGAAAACAAAACTAATAACAAAAACAAAAACCTAGAAAGGCAACAAGTTATTTCAGAGGTAAATGACAACATTTGCTTACAACACCTAGGTCAAGCAAAAATAATACTAACAACAAAAAAATGAAATGGATGTTGGTAAATGCAAAACAATATTGTGGGCTAATAAAGTGTAGGTTATCCCACTAAAAAATGGAGCAATCAAAAAGAAAACAATCACAAAGGAAGAAAATTGTGGTGCAAGTTCAAAGGTTAAAAACCCAATCAAACAAGGTCATGTTACAAAAATTTGAAATACAAGCAGATAGGGACCATGGAGAAGGGGAAGAAGAAGAGATCTACAGTCCCAAATTGACACCTCTTACCTGGTTAGCACATTTATATGTGCGAGAGTTACTAAATGTTAAGAACGAGTTAGAACATATGCAAGCTAAGGAGTATGAAAGTAACTAGAAGCTTCGTAGTATCACATCAAACAAACTGTTATTTAGTAGTGGACAACAAAGTGTTAAAGGAATAGGTGGCAATGCTCCAAGAGGCCTTAAGTTAGGAAAACATGAATGGAAAATCATGAAACAAGCCTAGCAAACCATGTAGGAATCAACAAAAATGGCCATAGGCTTGACAAATCCAAAAGTGGCAGAGGATGGAACACAATTACCACAAGAAGCAAACATTCAAGTCATGGAGGTCAAAGAAAGTAACACAAACCAATAAGTAGCATGAAAGAGTTAAGTACAAAACATCCTAGAACACAAGAAATGGAACACAAAGCAAGGCATGGAAGATTAAAAAATAATTATCAACGGGGTAAGAGACTATGGTAAAGTTGAAAGCATATTCAATTTTACAAAATTACAATAATAGAGGGACAAATTTTCCAAGCAAGGAGAGTTGGAAAGTTTAGGGAAGAGAGTAGCATGCCTATCAAAGTTGTCTTGATGAGAATAGAGGACAAGAACTAGCTTCTTAGCAAGAAGAATCTTTTGAAAGGCCCATATTTCTCTTTAGATGAAGACCTAACCCCAATGCAAGAAGATGATAGAAGGGGAGAATTGACTAAGGGGTAGCAAGGAACAAAGGTAAATGGGCATGGCTACAAAATGGAAAAGCTCTAATTACCAACCTAATACCTCAAAATACACAACACAATGGGAAGGGAGCAAAGAGAGTAAAAAAATAATGGCAACAAGAAATGAAATATAGAAAGCATAGGTAAAATGAGGTGAGGATCTACTTTAAGTCTTCAGCTTCAAAGTAAATAGCAAGTAGGGCCCCTCCAAGAGCATTTGCAATTATTATGTTGGAACTATAGAGGATAACCTTGGAGGAGGTAACCTAGGTTAGGGTCAATTGCAAAAGGAAAGGATGTAGTATGTCTCACAAAAACTCATGAGTACGAGGGTTGCAAGACTCCAAACTTTGAAGGACATATGAAGTTTGTAGTTTGGAATAGGGCAATGGGAAATGGCAAAGGTTTTGATGGCATAATGGTTTTAGTAAAAGAAACTTGGGGAATAAACATTTAGTTGGAAAAAGAAGACAAATAAACAATACATTTGGTTGAAAATATCAAGGAGCAGAAGACACATTAGAACTCCAACTTGCTATTTTGCACTATAGGCCTCAAAAACCTACAAAAAATATGAGTTGGATGGCAAGAACCCATATGCAACCCTAAAAAATATATATGAGCATATTGTCAACACAAAGAAGTCCTTCTTGTGAAAGATTTCAATGTTAAGAAAACAAATGAACAAACTAGAATTTTTTGCAACAAGGAGGTTAGCAATCTTGTATGGCTCACCAAAGAGAAAAATCACTAACATGGTCAAGATGTTTAGATGATAATAGGGGCATTAATCATTTTGCAAGAACTTCTAACTTTATGTAGTACTTATGGTTCGGCTATTTGCAATGGTGTGAGGTGAAAGAAATTTGAAAATTACACATGCAAAATTTACAATGGTGCAAGCATTGTTGATTATGCCATTTGCTCGCAAGGCTTGATTGAAAGGATAACAGAGGTTCTGATTGAAGATCCCCCTATAGAATTAATATCAGACCATAGTCCAATACATGTATAATGTTGTCTTGGGTGGAAAAAAAATCATCATACACTAAAAGGCAACCCAACCACTAGCCTCTAGCAATGGGAAAAACGTATAACCTAAGAAAATTGTTCTATATGTAAGGAAGCACTAAAGCAAAGAATGTAGGAGAAACAAAAGAATACAAGGTTTCATAATCCATGAGCTAACAAACATAATTCAAGAGGCACTCAAAAGAGTTGTAAATAGACAAAAATAGGAAGAAGTAAACAAGTTGGTTTCTAGCAAATGTTTGTTCAATAAGGATTGCAAAGCTACAAGGACTTTGAAAAAGCTAGGTAAAGAGAAGGTGAACAAAAACTCGTACAAGCAGATTGAAAAAGCAAAAAAGAAGAATTCATGAAAACAAAGAGAGAAGTGTTGCTATATCTAAGGAAGAATAGCCCAAAATTATTTTGGAGAGAACTTTAACAAAGTAAAAACAAATTGAGAGTAACATCACAACCACTCAATGGTTTGATTATGCAAAACAATTATATGAGCAAGAGTCTAAGGTTGAGGTCCCACCTCATTCAATATGACTACAAAATTATTCACTTTACAAGAGGTTAAAGAAGGTATTAAGAAGTTGAGTGGCTTGTGATATGGTTGAGCTATAAGTAGAATATCTAAAATGGGACATGAAAACCTTCACCCTTTATAATAATTAAATATTCAACATCATTCAACATGGGTTTCCATGAGATTGGACTACTAGCCTAGTGATATCAAAATGAACAATTGGACAAAAGAAAAAGATAAGAGGGAAAAAGGGCAGGGAAGTTTTAGATCGAAACACTCAACAATAGATCATGGAATTATTTTGAAGCATATCATTAAAAGTTTGGAATGAAAATGAAGTAGTTTATTGTTCTTTTGTTGACTTCAAGAAAGCTTTCAATACAATTCCCATAAATAAGTTATGCTGTAGAATAAAGGATCTTGGTATCCAAGAGCAGTATAGAGTGGTTGTCCATAGGCTTTATGAAGATATTTAAGTAAAAATCAGAACTCATGTAGGCCTTTCAGAAAGTTTTAGGAGTGACATTGGAGTTAAGCAAAGATGCCCTCTATCTCCTATCATTTTTGGCTTAAATATATCAATGAACTTGAAGAATGACTAAATTTACAAGGTGGAGATGATGTTATTTTATGTGAGTATATTGTGAGACTTCCTTTGTATGTTGACAATCTCATTTTGATTGCTAGGTCCGCTCAAGGGTTGGAAGAGCATTTTTATGCCATTGAGCACTTTTGCAAGGATGTAGGTATGCTAGTTAACACCAACAAGACCAAGATCATGGCCTTCTCCAATATAAAGAAGAAAAATATTTTAACTTTTATTTTGAAAGGAGTATTCTAGAAGAAGTAATGAAGTACAAATATATTGGGATTGACTTCAACAACAAACTTAGTTGGGAAACTTGCAAGAGGAAGAGAATTTTTGGAGGTTGAAGAGCACTTTATGGTTTGCAAAATAGAAACAGAGAGGTAGAGTTATGGGATTGGAAAATTATCTAGATTCTATTAAGCCTATTAGTAAATTTGGCAGTGCTTTACGAGTGTGAATTATGAGCTAGCAATACTTTAGATTTAAAAAGGAAACAAATAGAGAGAATAAAAAATTGTATGATCACAAGCAAATTCAAACTATAAGCTTTAATCTCCTATGAGATTCTTTTAAGCGAAGCTCCTACATTTCCTATAGAAGCCATTGCTATGGTGTATCTCCTAGGATATCTAAAAAAATAAGGCAAATAGATGACCTAAGGCTATCATAAAAGAAGTCTTGAACGGGAAAAAAAGTCATGTATGAAACAAAACATCAAGTGGATGAGCAAATGGAACATTTATTTGAATGCACATCCTAATAAAGAAAAAAGAGAAAGGCTTTTGTTATAGATAAATTCCACAAGTTTATGTGAGAAAAGACATTAAGAAGAAAGATGAAATATTACCTTGATGAACTTCACTCCACTTATGATAAGAAGTCTTGAACCAGAGAAAGAAGTCATGTATAAAACAAAACATCAAGTGAATAAGCAAATGGAACATTTACTTGAATGCCCATCCTAATAATAATAAAGAAATAAAAGCTTTTGTTATAGATAAATTCTGCAAATTTATGTGAGAAAAGATGTTAGGAAGAAAGATGAAATATTGCCTTGATGAACTTAACTCCACATATGATTATCAACAAAAGGAGGCAAATAGACCTTGGAGAGCAATGATTTGCATAGCTCAAATAAGTACTAACTCACATCATCTTTGGTGTGAAACAGGGAGATGGAAGAAATGAAAAAAGGAATGGGAGGAGAGAATTAATTTCTTTTGCACCACTGGAACAGCTGAATTAAAAAATACTTTATTTTAGAATGTGAAACTTATAACATTCAGGCCAAATACACTCTTATTTTAACAGAAACTTCCTTACAAAATTTGTTTGAAAATAAGAGTTATTCATCAAATTAAATTAAATAGAAGAAGAACAACTCAGAAAAATATTATGACAAAATCTGCTATCCCATAAATTATCTGTGACCTTGTATCTTACATGTAACCATCTCAAATTTGTACTTAAAAACTCTCTAAAAATTAGCGAAGCTTTATGAAAAGATTGGTAACAAAATTAAAAAGTGTTTTTAACTTGCTGTAATATCGCAGTTGCCAACTTTCATTTGATTACACGGAACCGAGTCAGATGGTCCAACAAAGAATCAAGGATAGGAATTAACTTTGAGATGAGGCATCAATACAAAACTCGCTTATATTCCTAACGAAACGATAGAAGTTACACATAATACTCAGATTTGTTAAGATTGCGTCCACCTCATTTTCCAATCTCACAGCACGAAATCTTTTGTTTTTTTTTTATTATTATCTTTTAATATGGTTTCAAATATTGGATCGTCCACGCACTAAAAAAATTTATATCAAAAGGCATCAAACTACAACCGAATTTGGTATGCTAAATATAGGAAGTTATGCCAAAACAATAATAATGTATAACTTGTTTGCAAGTTACAATGGCGTTTGCGGCACAAATTCCAAGCTTGGGTTTGCATGGCCACATCATGACATATATCTCCTTCCAAATCAAATAAACGAGGCAGGGGCTGCCTTTTTCTATAAATGCATAGCTGATCAACCTCTAAAATTAACAACAAACGATCCACCCTTAAAAACATGTGTTACAAATTTGTCGCTATTCTTGGAAAGCTTCTGTAAGAAACAGTGTGACGCGAGAAAATAATTGTTTGGGGTCTCCACTGGAATCCAAAATAGAAACAAATTTGTTGCTGGCCTTCGGCTCCATATACTGTTGAGTATTTTCTCACATAAATAAAATTCTTCTTTTTATTTATTAGAAATCTCATTAGGGCATTACAATACTGCATATACTTTAGTTAGAGGAAGGTAGAACTACGATCGCACTGTATCTGTGGTTATAACTGTTATCTCCATTAAAGCATAAATTTTAAGATTAAGAGGAATAGTTTTCACGGTTCATATAAATAAATTTGTAATGATTTCGGAAAATCTGTGTAGAAAATTTTAGCATGTAAAAAGATTTCAGATTATACTCAGTAATACAGCATGAAGGTGACAAAGGAAACAGTATATTGTTAAAAGGGTGGACTTCAACTTTACCCAATGCTTACCGAGCCAAAAATAAAATGAAACAAAATTCCACTTTGTTCTAACTGTGCATGGAATTGGTAGGTCTATTAAGTAAAATATCAATTACTATCCCTGTAAATATGCTGAGCTATGATTAGGAATAGTTTTTTCTTTTTTTTTTCATTTTAATTTGCTGCAGCAGCGAATGAGATTTATTTTATTTTTGTGCTCTTTTTATACAAATGTTGGTTTTTCTTGAATATGAGAGAAAATGGCACAAATTACCACTTAAAGCAGAATAATCTCTCTGCTGTCTATGAAGCTTGGAAGGCTGTTTCTTTAGGTGCAAATTTAGGTCCCTTTAAATTTTATATAAGGAAAGATGCTCATATAAAATCTAACGGTCACTACTTAAGTGTATTCAGCCATCTTATTATGCTTCAGCGTGCTGACTTATGTTTAATTTTGATTGACCTGCAGGGCAGCACGGCAGATTGATTCTTTATAGTTATTTTGGTTCTCGGTACTTTAAAGCATGGCTTCAAAGCCCTTGGACTATGAAAATATCAATGAGAATGTGAAGAACTGTGCATATGCTGTCAGAGGGGAGCTTTTTCTGCGGGCCTCCCAGCTTGAGAGGGAAGGGAAAAAGGTACTTTTATTTTTTATGTAAAATAATGGCCCTTAATGAAGTGCCAAATATCAATTACAAATCGAAAGTTTAAGGGGAATGGTCACTGTAATACACATACTGTACTTTTTATTCCCAAAGTAAACCAAATGGAGCGACCTCTTGCTTTTTTATCACGTTTTGGGTTTTGGAGTGTATATAATGATATAAAGACACATTTGACTGACTTCAATCATTTTGAAACTTCAGAAAGTCTAAGACTGACTTATTTTAAGCTTTTATATTTTAGCCTCAAAAAAAGGTAATTTTCAATTAAAGGCTAAATCACCTCACTTTCAAGAGATGAGGTGACTTGCCTGGGAACTGAAACAGATTTGAGCTCCTGCCCTAAGGCAGAGCATTTGCTCGGTAAGTTGCATGGGCCGAGGCCACTTGCAGAATCCTCTTCTGACTGTTTCTGCTATGTACATCTCTCTATGTAAAGTAGGGAGGCTTTTAAGCATTTTCAGTTGGTGTTGAGCTTTGATTGTAGGGATCTTAGCAGAATTGCATGGCTTGATTGAAATCTGCATGAAAATGGAAATGCCAAAGCCACCGAAAAAACACTTTCTATTTATATATAAGATCTATTACACCTAAAAGCTGATTGTCTTCAGAATTAATGTCACACCACATCCTTGAAAATGTTTTTATAGAAAATTTGAATAGCTTTCTATATTGTTTGTTGAGTTTCCTTGTTAGATGAGTGGCTGGATATATTGAGCAGTTTTAGAGCTTTGATATATGAGTATTGATAGTTTAAATATGTCAATTTAATGCAAATGGAAGCTTATCTGGTTACAACAATGATGTAAATAGAAAATGAGCTGCAAATAAATTGTGCAAATTCTATTGTTACTTACTCTCGAGTTAACAAAATTAATCTTTTTGATTCAGATAGGAGACTAACTAAAAATCCACAAAATTGAATTACAAATAATTAAGACATTTTAAAGTATATTTCAAGCTACATCAGCAATGCACTAATACCTGTAGAAGTAAGTCAAAGATAGTTGGCATGAGTTTAAATGGTTTCATAGGCTTTTCAAATTGAACAAAGTTTGTGCAAACTGGCCCTTATACTATTTATTCTCAGCTTACAAAGTAAATGTTCCGATTTTTATTATATTTTGTATATTCTGTTACAACTTATCAACTTAATCCATAATTCATTATTCATTAGTTCCAAACTTCCCAATTGCATCCAATCTGTGACTTGTAATTGCACTCTTTAACTTCAATGATCCTTATTTTTATTTCCAGTTTTTATCAAAACCTTATGCCCAATATTTTGTACCTTAGCCATTAAACTTCATTGATTTTTTGCCTGATACTGATAAATTCCTTGGCAAGTCTCACCTGAAACTTGTGAGTTTTAGGCAACTATTGTAACTTAGCCATTAAACTTCATTGCTTTTTCCCTAGTGGTATTCTTATGTTCAAATGTTGTTCTAGCCATAGTTTGCAAATTCGATGAGTTCTTGCTAAACTCGCGAGAACTTTGTAGGGCAAGTAACTCGCCAAAAGTCGTGCACTAAGTTGTGCCGAGAAACTCTCGAGTTTCTAGTGAATCTCACCTAAAACCCGTGAGTTACTTGGTGAGTCTCGAATTAAACCCAGTAGTTACTCAGTGAGTCTCATTTGTAACTTGCAGGTTTTCTCTTCAAACTCTGTCACCTGGAAAAAATTGCAAACCCTTGATAAAAACCTAATTTTGTGTTTTTGTTATTTTTGTCTTTAGAGATTAGGATCTCAATGGCATGGATTTATTGTCAAGTGATTGAAAGGATTATATCAACAATTGGTTAAAAGTGATAAAATTGTGAAAAATGGCATGCATCAGTTGCAAGGTTCCGCCCTTGACCTCATGAAGGTCGTTGGCCCTCAACACTACTGGGGGCAGCTGCCCCCAAACCTACACTCTAATTTTAAAAAGCAAATTGGACTACGACAGAAGGAAATGCAGAGTTTTTCCCTTTATCTAGCATGAAATAACAAAAACAATTTTTTTAGTTTCCCCTATTTTGATGAAGTTTTCAGCAGTTTTTAGTCTCCTGAGTAAATCTCAAGCAATTGAATTCCATGTATACTTTTGGTTTGCCACATTATTCCTGATTTGAAGTAATACTACTATGATCAAAATAGACTTAAGCGTTCTCTAAATTCATTATTACACATCGTGCATTATTTAAGTTTATTTTGTGTATTTATGCAATTTTTTATTAGTCGAGTCCGAGCTTTCGAACTATGGTTTTACTTGTAGCCACATTATCTTGAATAAACAAAAGTTGCTAGATTTGAGTAATTGGGGATTTTAACTAAACATCGGATATAATAGCCTAAGATACAAAAGGAACCAACTCAAGTTGTTTTTGTATTTAATGATAGTTTAAAAAAGTAAAAAGCATTTAGAGGCATGCTTTGATTTGTCTAGAAATCCTCGTGTGCTCTTAATATATCAGCCTAAACATTTATCAAAATAATGAATCCCTATTAACCCTTCTCAAAAGAGTATTTGAGATGTGTTACAATAGCAAATCCAAAGAGAACAAAATTTTCATAGTTTCTAGTTTCTATTTTTCTCATAAGCGGCAATAAATCTTGCGTTAATTGTCAAAATGTTCATTTTTGTTTTCTTAGAAGATTAGGCTAAACATATAAAGATAAAGAAGGCTCTTGATTCTTATTAAGAAATTGTTTGACACATTGCCGCAACTAAATCTAAGTAGAACAAAGTTTCATAGTTATTAGTTTCCCATGTGCTTACAAGTGATAATAAAATTCATGTTGATTGTCAAAAGTTTATTACTATGGTCGATTTTACTTTAAACACCTCTTGTTTTGTTAACCGTTTGGAAGTTGATCTCGGTCTTATTACATTAACTGTATTGAGTATTGATCTTATATTAATTCATCCTTGAATCTTATGTGCAACAGTGTTGTTTATCTTCTCAAGTTATTGTAGTTTATTTTGTTAATTAATGGCAGTCATTGATTGCTTGACAACAGAAATTTAGATTTCTCAAATTCATTTGTTTTGGTGCTAAGAATTTTGGTATGACTTTTTTTACAGATCATTTTTACAAATGTTGGTAACCCTCATCAAATGGGTCAAAAGCCTTTAACATTCCCACGCCAGGTTCGTTCCTCTCATCATTTTCATTCATAGATGTATTAACCCTATAATTCTCACAATGAATCAATAATATGGTTTCCATCCAGATAGTGAGATTATATTTTATTCTAGGGCCTTACAGTCATGATGAGGGTTAATCATGGGGCAAATGGCTGACAAGTTTGGACCTTTTAATGATACATGTGTGAATTCAAAATCCATAAAATTCATTGAAATTCTATGACCTCTTCATTCTGAGCTCTCTTCAAGTTCAAATCATTACCAAATTGGTGAGAGTTTACTTGTCCAATTTGTGTGGACATTTTTATCCTTGAGATTAGCTAGCCTCTGGTCATATGGCTAGTGCTTGGCTGGCAGACAAATAGCTTAGAGAACTTGGAACCTGCACAAGACAAGATCGTGACTTTTGTCTATTGTCAGTCAATCACATCTTTAAAAAATTAGGTACTTGATAATTAGGAGACAGATGCTGTTTTCATCTTCTCAATGAACAGTCTTTGAATATATTTTCCAACTTACCACCCCACCGTGCAACTGAGAGAGCCATATGGTTATCCAACCAGTTCAAAGAGGATTGATTTTGAACATCATACCAACATTGACACTAGTCACATCTAAAAAAATTGGGTACTTGATAACTAGGAGACAGATGTGCTGCTTTCATCTTGTCAATGGACAGTCTTTGAAAATATTTTCCAGCTTACCACTCCACAAGTTCAAAGAGGATTGATTTTGAACATCATACCAATATTGACACTATGGATGCTTTATCATCTAGATACCAATGATATCAAAGCTAAGAGTTGATGTTCAAACCTGGGCAATCAGTGGTCGCATTATTCACTACATAGTGACAAGTACAACTATTGAGGCAATATAAGAGTTGACTGGTAAGCACCTAAATCTCAGTCTACTGTTAAGATTGTTGATCTCCTCAAAACAAAGTTGTTCCCATATATTGTAATCTTATGTGATGTCTCAGAGAAACCATCAAGAAAATGTCCTAAATTTGAGGAACATCTTGTAAAGGTTCACAACGATGCCTTTCTAATCCCTCTAATTTATTTCTATGTTGTTTTCTGAATAGAATAACCCAAAGATATTTGTGAAAGGGAATATCCAATCAACAAAGTGGAACAAATTTAGATACTACTACATAGAAAGAGATTACACAAACCCTTTATTATTTCCAAGTAAAGCATAGTGCCCATTCAACACAGACAAACATTGTTGGATATGTGATTGCTAGACTTAAGTGGAGGGACAGCAAGAGTGACTAAGAAACTCTGTTGCTTCATCAATGATAAAGATGAAGATTTGTTGTATGAGAGGATGTGGCTTCTTTTAGTACATAGGAACATAAGAATCTCACAACAGTTCAAAAATCTGGGGGCCTTTCCATTTGTTATGTCAAACTGAAGCATGCTGTTCATTCAACAATAAGGACAAACATTGTTGGATATGTGATTGATAGCATACATTATAGACTAAGGAGAGGGATAGCAAGAGTGACTAAGACAAGAGTCCTATGAAGGACATGGAGTATTTAACATGTATTACCCTTAAATAATGTAGATAAATGTCATTAAAAACGTTAATGAAATAATCAATAGCAATAGCAAGATCTTTATGCCAAATTCCATATTTTCTGAAACAAAATATTACTTGTCTATCAGGTTTTGGCACTGTGTCAAGCACCATTTCTGATGGAGGATGCTAATGTGGGAATTATGTTCCCAGATGATGCAATTGCAAGAGCCAAGCATTATCTTGCAATGACATCAGGTGGTGTTGGTAAGTATATTTTGATCATTGTTTTGGCACTCAATACAACAAATGTTTTTAATTAGTCTCCTCTTTAATATATCTTGATATGTTTTCAAGCTTGAATACTTTGCTTAAGAGGCAAGAAATGATCAATGAACTAAGGTGACAATGTATCACCTCGAAGGAATAATTTGAAAAGAAAATACTTCTATACAAGTAAAAGAAATTGGACATTTGATGTAAAATGCAAATGCTTCTAAGATGTGTTGTATAGAACATTTGAACAATTTTGAAATGCAAATGCTTCCAGGTCTATCGATTCTGGAATTTATTTCAGATTTTCTCTTTTTTGTTTAGCTACTATTTCTATTTTAATTTTTAGGTGAATAATGTTAGAATTGTTATGGATAATTTATGTTCAAACCCTTGGTTCCTATACATGTCCCAATCCCATTGGTCAACTTTGTTTATTTTGGACAATAATAAAATTTCATTCATTTTTTTCATTGAATTCATAACTGCAATGTTGTAGGTATTTTTTAAGAAAGAATACATCTAATATTACATTGATTTTATAGCCTTTTAAGATTTTTAATTTTAAAGATTCTTTCAAATTTGTGACTATAAAGCTGCATGAAAATGAGACAGAAGACTGACAAATATTATTATGTTCCTTGCGACCAATTAGGTGCCTATACTGATTCAAGGGGTCTTCCGGGGATACGAAAGGAAGTGGCTCAATTTATTGAAATCCGTGATGGATATCCAAGGTAAATTCTAATAAAAATTTAACTGACAATATTCTCATTCGGGACAACCCATATACATACATAGGATGCAAGTTACTGTTTTTATTTTCCCTTACTTTTCCCCTTAAAGGAGGAGCTGGGGAACCACACATATTAAGCATAGTGATAAAGAACTGTAAGATGATGGTTCCTGAAATATATGTATGTGCTAACAGATTAGGACATTTTTCTGTCTGAATTTACCATTCAGTGAAGTATTGCAATGGAGTGTATCAGATCACGATGAACATGTGAATTGTGATATGCTTTGTAACAAAATTGCTGAGCATAGAGAACATTGTGATTATGACAACGCATGTACTCTCTTTTTATTAATGTAACCAGAGAAAGTGCATGAAGTTCAAGGTGATGACCAGAGTGAGATGTAGAAAGCCCAACACTATGACAACAACCTCCCTCGAATGATGTTAAGGACTCATAATCATTAGGAGGTTTCTGCAGACATACAAACTGTGAGGTTTTTTCCAACGGACTAATTTTCAAATTCCATATGAATTTAAGTTCTTGACAAATGATGGTGAAGTACTTAATAAAATAGGTAATTGAGAGCAAGAAAAAAAGGCATGTAAGTTAAGATCTGTATTTTAAAGTTGAAAAATAGTGAAGGAAATGGATATAAAGATCAATGATAACGTTTAGAAATTTTCATGGAGTTGATACCCCCTAGCACAAATTATGGGCTGTGCACATAACCTCAATTTAAAAATTTCAGATGAAATTGGCCATCCTCAGTACCTCACTATATAACCGTCGATTTAAAAAATTAAGATGCTTCAATACCTTACTATAGTTTAGGAGGTTTCCCCACTTTTTCTCAAAGACTTAATTCTCTTGGAAACTAAAACCTGTTTACTCGCCTATTTGATAAAATGAATACTTGAAATAATTTATAGAATTATCAATACATACCAGATAGAGGAGTAAAAGTATATCTTTTAGCACATGAGAGTATTACAGAAGTAGACCAGAGATGGTCGGCCAAGGATTAGAGTTGATCCGACTACATCATACTACCTTGACAATACAATGACTATTTAAAAGACCAGATGGTTGCCAAGAGGAACACAACTGTCAACTATCCGACTCTAACTGACTGACTGTTACAACCATTCGAGAGCCGACAAACAATTAATACATAGTTTGATAACCCGTATTATCAAATATAATGATCGACATTATACACTACATCATCCCCCCCAAAAGAAAAAGCCGTCTTCCAGACAACGGAAAAACATGAAGCGTCAAGTGACATCAAGTAAGATATGCCACACCGGTGATGTCATTGTAGACGAAAAGCCTGTATGCAGACTTGGAAGAATCCGCAGAGTAGAAGGAACCAACATCTTTAGAACATATGCCAATGACTGAAAATATTGAAGACCAACCAACCAAGAGACCCCATCAGATTGCACATTGAAGGCTGAGAATGTTGTTCCGAATCGATCACTGATTACAAGCACCTTGGAAGCATTTTGATCATGAAAAGATTTTTTAGTGTCCCCATATGCCATGAATGTACATCTATTTAATTCACCAACCAACAAGAACGATTCTTTGTTTTTTCTTGGTTTGATGGGGGTTTGGGGGCAACGCCCCCAGCGGGTTCGAGGGGCAGCACCCCTTGCGGGGTCCAGGAGTAGCACCCTTGGCACGCTCCCTGTCGTGATACAGGGCGAGGTCGAGGGGTGGAGCCCCCGTTGCCAAGCCCAAATTAAGACTTTCAAAACCACACGAACATTCACCAAGACCATATTGTTTGCTGTTGAAAAAGTATACCAAAAACTTGCATTAGAGGTTGTTTTTTCGCTCCAAATGTGAACGCCTCCAAACCCAAGGCATGAGGAATAGGTGTCTTTGCCTCCAAACCAAGAACTAGTGTCGTCGCTTCCAAGGCATCAGCAAGGGTTAATGCTAGCAAGGCGTAAGAAAGTACTCCACAGGCGGCAACTTGTCAAGTACTCGACAGGAAGTATGCTCGACAGGCAAAGGGACTCGATAGGCAGCCAGCTCGTCAGGTACTCAACAGGATGTAGGTTCGCCAAGCAAGGAGACTTGCCAAGATGTGTATTCGCCAAGTGAGGATACTTGAGAGAAGATATATTCGCCAAGAAGTTTAACTCATTAAGTGGGAACTCGTCAGGGAGAAATGGCCCGACGGCAAGGCTTAACTCGTCATTAGGCAACTTGTTAGGAAGGAATGACTCGACGACAAGGCTTAACTCGTCAGTAGGTAATTTGTCAAAAAGAATTGTCCCGCCAGATGAAACCAAGTCAACAAGAAATGAATTAAATGGTATGGGCAAGGTTAAAATGAAGTCGACATCAAAAGGCAACTCGTCAAGAGGTGACTTAATAGGGCCAAGCAAGTCGACGACAAAGAGAAACTCGTCAGAAGGTAACTTGATAGGATCAAGCAAGTCGATGGAAAAGAGCAACTCGTCAAGAGGTAAGTCGATAGGAAAGACCATCTCGTTAGGATGTAAGTCAACAGGAAAGACCAACTCATAAGGAGGTAAGTCAACATGAAAGACCAACTTGTTAGGAGCTAAGTCGACAAGTAATGCTAAGTCGTTCAGTATTAGCAAATTGTCAACCAAGTGCAAGTTGTCAGGAAACAACAAGGTGAACTCATCTGGCAAGGGGAACTCGTCCTGCAATGTGAACTCGATAGGCAAAGTGAACTCGTCAAGAGAGAGATACTCGACAGGAACAATCAACTCGACAGGAGGGGGCGACTTGATAGGAACTAACAACTCATCAGGAAGGGGCAACTCAACAGGACAAAACAACTCATCAGGAGCTAACTCAACGACAAAGGGCAACTCGTCAGGAGCTAACTCAACGACAAAGGGTAACTCGACGGGGAAGGATGACTTGATAGGCAACGACAAGTCGACAGGAGGGCAAAAAATGAAGTTGTCTGTCAATGTTTGCAAGTAGTCAAGAGGGGTGCGCAGGGTGTCATCAGGAAGAGTATGCCAGGAGTCGTCTTCCAGGAGTAAGTCGTTAGGAGGGAAAGAGTCGTCTACTGTGGCGTCCCCTTCTTCGTATTCTTTATATGCTGAAGAGAATGTATGACTCGTCATCTCTCCAATCTCTTCATGGTTCTCTCCTTCATGTGTCATTGGTTGGCTTACCCTTGACTGACTTGTCCTCGACTGACTTATCTTTGGTGGAGGGTGTTCTTCAATTTCTCCTACCTCAATCATATTACACTTCGGTTGGAACACCTCGTAGTCTTCCAGTTGCCAGTGAAACAGCCCACCAAGTGTACAATGTCCCCTTTTTCGAAGTGATCACTTAGCGGAGTTGGCTAGCCTATTTACATTCTCGTAGGCTAAGCCGGACAGCTCAGGGAGTGTCCCACAAGGCGAATTCTCACACTTGGCTAATTTTTGTAGGGCAAATCGGTGATGGAATATGACTTGATATAATTTTGTGGCATTTGTGGTAAAGTTAAAATTAATAAAATAATTTGCCTTGAGGAAAAACGACCCACTTGGAGGTTGGAAAGCGGGAAATTAAGCATAAAATAAGATAATGCTTTATCCTTTGTTTGGGCGCCTTGAGGAGGTCGGCAAAGGAGGAAAGAATACAAAATTCAAATCTTTAATTTGCAATTTTGAGCGCCTAACTTGTCTTTAAGAGGTCGGCCCACTTTGGGAAGAAAAAATAATAAAATAAAAAGGATTTGCTTGTCTTGGTTGGCCAGCATGAGGAGAAGGTAAAATCATGTATAAATAGAAGATCAATTGTGGTCATCCATCATCATTCACATCACATTTTCTTCTTGGAGTTTATCGCTCTTGGCTGCAACGAAAGTTGGGCTTGAATCCAAGGATGAAAACCCTTGTGATTCTTGGTGAGTTGGACGAAAACCTAGCTCATCTTGTGGAGGTTTCATGACGAAAGCCTATTTGCACTTCATTGGTGATTCGTGAAGGAGTATAGCAGAAAATTCATATTCAGATTTGCAGATCAAAATTGGAGCAGCATCTATTGGCGAGTTTGTGTTGATATTGACCTAGGGTTTTCATCCTAGATTTGAGCCCCACCATTTGGGAGAAGGGCGATTTGATTTAGAGGGCGAAGTTGGGAGTTTGGAGCAGATTTCTCATTGATTAGAGTTTCATTTTCATATCAGCGTTGGAGCAGATCTGATCACCACTTTGGAGCAGCATTCTTGGTGCTTTGTGACATCATTGCCTTAGGGTTTAGCCCTAATTTGGAGTGCCACTATTTGGAGGAGTTTGCTAGGTTTGTTGTGAAGTAGTTCAACATTTGGAGTAGCAAACCCTAGTTGTTTTTGGAGCAGCATTTTCAGACTTGATTGTGAAGGGTGAGTTCATCTTTGGAGGACATTTGGTGATCATTCATTGTACATCACTAGGGCAGATTGGAGCGCCATCATTTGAAGGGTTGTTTGAGCATCATTTAACATCATTTGGTATGTGTAAAACCTAGGGTTTCAATCTGATTTTGGACAGCAGCATTTCTGGGCATGTTTGTCATATTTTTGTCCATGCTTTGATGTACTTTCAGACTTCTACATTCTGATTTATAACAGCAGAGTTGTCTTCAGATTTTCATACTTGTGTGCATTTATTGCTCATGTATTGTGTACTTCATGTTGTATTTCATCTCTGATATTGGGCGAATCATTTGGCATGGTATTTGGATGTGTTTTGATATTTTATATTGGCTGTTATAAGTGCTCAATCAGTCTGAAAATAAAAATCAGAACCGAGAAAACTAGGGTTTTGAGCAGAATTCCGAAAATCAGTAATTTAGGGCAGAAAATTGAATCAGGAAAGTGCAGAAAAATAAATCAGAAATTAGGGTTTCAAAAGAAAATCTAAAGTGCAGAAATCTAGGGCAGAAATCAGAATCTAAAATTCAGAATCTTAGGGCAGACCCTATTTGGGACATTGCAGTGGTATCAGAGCTTTGATCTTGCCACCCTATCAAGTTCCATCTGTAGCTATTGTTTTGGTGATCATCCAATGTTGGCATATGAATCTTGAAGGTAGAAACATCATCACATACAGCAGAAGGCAGCAAGTTGTTGATACAGGTCTTGAAGAAGAAGAAGTTGAAATGGGTGATAGAGGTGATGAAGAACCTAGCATGAGGGATAGCCTTCGTGATCTTGCTAGGGGTCAACAAAATTTGGTACAAATGATGGCTTAACTTATGCGGAATAATGAAGGCAATAACGGAGGCAATGGAGGTAACCATAGCAATGAGCATAATGGCAACAATCATGCTAGCACTTCGAAAACAATGGAGGCCTTCCTATTCCTACATCTCACACATCCATGGCTAGACCTCTTATGCCTACATTTTTGGATCAGCAAAGGGCTACAGAGAATGAAACACAAGCTAGAGGAGAGACATTTGATGAGTATAGAAGAGAGTGGTTAGCATTGAGTGATGAATGCTGGGAAGCATTGCCATGGAATGATTTCTGCAACATCAAGTACAGAAACCAAAATAGGAATAGAGGTGAAGGAGGCTACACCAATCATGAATTGCAAAAGAAATTGAGTAAGGTCAACATCACACCTTTTGATGGTTCCGAAAAGATCACGGCACGAGCATGGATTCAAAAGTTGGATAATTACTTCACTTTGAGCCCTATGTTTGAGAGATGCTATACAGTTTGCTACACTTCACTTGGAGGAAGATGCTCTAGATTGGTGGTATAATGGTATGGTGATTCAAGGTCATAACCTTGTCACTACGTATGTGGATTTCTCACAAAGATTGGTTGATAGATTTGATGAGTCAAATCCAGAGCAATTCTTCAAGGAGTTGGCACAACTCAAACAAAAGGAGTCCTTAGATGCATGCATTTCGGAGTTCCAGAAGCTTGTGTGTTGGTGCCTAATGTTTCAGAGACGAGGTTGACATATCTTTTCGTTGAGGGGCTTGAGGAGCCAATTCGTGGATGGATGAAGGCCCTAGATCCACCATCATTTAGGGAAGCCATCAAGAGGGCTAGAGGTATGAAGTTTTCAGCACCATCGAAGCCCAAGTTTCAAAGTAAGCCATTCATTTCATCTAAGAAGGATCCAAAGAAGAATTTTCAAAAGGATGGACCGAAGAAGCCCACACTCAATTTAGAGGTGAGGAATGAGTTAAGGAGCAAGAAACTTTGCTTCTCATACAAGGAGCCATGGGAGCCCGGGCATAGGTGCCTTGGGAAAGGCAAGACATACTACATTGAGGCCACTTTCGATGTTGATGAGGAGATACCAGACACTAGTTCGGAAGGCGACAAGGAGGAGCAACAAGTGGAGCAAGATGATATGGCACAAGGTACAATTGCTTTCCTTTCAGGTGTTCCTAAGCATTATCCTTTTAGGGTAAGAGGTGTTGTGAAAGGACAGAGTATCTTGTTTGGTTGACAGTGGAGCAACACAATTTCATCAATGAGGGTTTCGTAGTCAATAGAGGACTGCAAGTAGAAGAATTTCCTGGATTCAGTGTCTTATTGGCGGATGGGTTCAAAATGAGTTTTACAAGGAAGATCTCCCAATTGAGCATTCAGTTGGACAGCTATACATTTGAGGACGAGTTCTATGTTGTTGGCATTGGAGAAACAGAGATTGTATTGGGAACTAAATGGCTAAAATCTCTTGGGTGATACATTCAAGACTTCAACAAAATGGAGCTTGAATTCACCTCCGATGGCAAACCAATCATTTTGAAGGCAATAAGCAATGGCACACCCATGAGCATGACAGCCAAGAGGATGGAGGTTCGGACCAAGCTTGAGGCATGTGATTTTCAGTTAGAGACACCTTTGGGATCAGCTTTTGATGAAGAGCATTCAACCAAGGAAAAGGAGACATTTGAGGTGCTTGAGGACACTACACACAGGTATGACAGCAGTTCTGATTTTCTGATTTGCAACAGCAGTCCCACACCTTTGCACAATCATGTGACAAAAGCCATAACACTTGAGGATGATAGTGGTGTGAAGTCTTCTATTGTTGGTATTCAAGAATTGGGTGTTAAACAAGAGGTATGTGTTGTGGATTCCAGCAACAAGAGTCCTGATTTTGTATATCATAGCATGGAAGATGTAAGAAAGACACAAGGTATGTGTGATGAGTGGCTACGGAGAGCTAGGGAGGCAAAGTTGTTAGCTGCCCAAGCAAGACAGCACCTACAGGAGGTCAAGGAACGCTGCAATCACATAGATATTGTGAGACAACAAAGAGAGGCCTACATTCAATCCCTATTTCTTTCAATGGAAGAAGCCCTGGAGGTGAAGCATACAAGCGATGGGCCTCTTATGATGAGCAAGCAAGAAGAGCAATCAGATTTGTTTTGACGTGAGAAGAGGTGTGAATCAGAAAATTCTGTTTGTCCACATAGTTTACATCATGAGTTACCTCTTTTGGAGAGCCCATTGAAGGCTCAAGTCATGGATAGGGATGGGGTAGTTGAGCATGCGCTTTGTGGACCAGTCAACAATGATATGCCTGCATGTGTAGATGAAGACATTGGTGATTTAGAGTTGGTTGGGCATGTAGCCATCCACGGAGAGCTTGAAGAATCTACTTGTGTTGAGACACAATCCCATCATGAGGATGACTCTTGGGTGGAGTATGAGGCTGCCCTAATTCCAGGACTTGTGACACATGTCATGGAGTCACTTGCTTTTGATTGGTATATACGTGGAGTGGAGTTTCAGCTGGTCTATGAGCCAAGGTATGGAGATGTTGTCAAGGAGATACTTGGTTTTGAGTTGCAGATGTTTGAGTATTAGCTGGACTATGGCATATGATATGGACATGAGCATGAGGGCAGAAGTATTTCAGTCCTAATTCATGATTTACTACTTCATACATTGTTGAGAGATGGTTGTTTTACATTGTTGGACACAAATTTTCTAGGGAGTACTTGGAGGACAACAGTTGTTTGGGTGATTTGGAGAGGTGTAGATCACCACTTCATCATTGGAGGTTGGCATGATTATGAGGTCCTATCATCATATGTCATTAGAGGTACTTTTTGCATCATCATAGGTATGATTTTCAATTTGTTGGATGTTGTTATGATTTACATCAGCAGCCTAGGATGGGTTGATATGTTTTTTTATGCATCTATGATGAGCATTTTGCACATCCATAGGAGATCATTGGCAGTTAGAGGGATAGTTGGTAACTCTATGAGAGACATCTATCTCCTCTTTGATGGATGTGGTAGCGTGATGATTTGGGATCCCAGTATTGGCATGTTTGATATTCTAATTCGTTGGGATCATGATGAGTTGCCTCACAACTCTTGTTTTGATGATGATGGAGCCTTTGGAGGCACGGAGTTGTTGGCACTTGTGGTTGAGAGCTTTGCATTCCTGTTCCTATAGCTACATAGGCAGGGCACTTGGAGGTGGAGCAAGAGTTCTAAATTTGGGTAATGGAGTCAATTTGAGTTTGAGTGTGTATGGCTAGT
Organism: Cunninghamia lanceolata; assembly: GCA_027924645.1. NCBI lineage: Eukaryota > Viridiplantae > Streptophyta > Pinopsida > Cupressales > Cupressaceae > Cunninghamia > Cunninghamia lanceolata. The sequence goes on along the minus strand of BSBN01001040.1, from coordinate 266,809 downwards.
TTTGCCACTGGAGCTCACTTTGCATGTTGGGAGATGTAGCCACAGGTTGAGGAATAGAGTGATCACGTGACACTTGGTTGGATGGAGATACTTGTCCCTTGAGGGTATTTCACAGGATACAGGTTTGCAATTGCTTGAGGACAAGCAATTCCAGGAAGGGAGGACTACAATGTCCCCTTTTTCGGAGTGATCACTTAGCAGAGTTGGCTAGCCTATTCACATTTCCGTGGGCTAAGCCGGAGGGCTCAGGGAGTGTCACACATGGTGAATTCTCACACTTGGCTAATTTTTGTAGGGCAAATCGGTGATGGAATATGACTTGGTATAATTTTGTGGCATTTGTGGTAAAGTCAAAATTAATAAAATAATTTGCCTTGAGGAAAAACAACCCACTTGGAGGTTGGAAAGTGGGAAATTAAGCATAAAATAAGATAATGCTTTATCCTTTGTTTGGGTGCCTTGAGGAGGTCGGCAAAGGAGAAAAGAATACAAAATTCAAATCTTTAATTTGCAATTTTGAGCCCCTAACTTGTCTTTAAGAGGTCGGCCCACTTTGGGAAGAAAAAATAATAAAATAAAAAGGATTTGCTTGTCTTGGTCGGCCAACATGAGAAGAAGGTAAAATCATGTATAAATAGAAGATCAATTGTGGTCATCCATCATCATTCACATCACATTTTCTTCTTGGAGTTTCTCTCTTGGATGCAACAAAAGTTGGGCTTGAATCCAAGGACGAAAAACCTTGTGATTCTTGGTGAGTTGGACGAAAACCTAGCTCATCTTGTGGAGGCTCCATGATGGAAGCCTATTTGCACTTCATTGGTGATTCGTGAAGGAGTATAGCAGAAAATTCATATTCTGATTTGTAGATCAGAATTGGAGCAGCATCTATTGGCGAGTTTGTGTTGATATTGACCTAGGGTTTTCATCCTAGAATTGAGTGCCACCATTTGGGAGAAGAGCGATTTGATTTAGAGGGCGAAGTTGGGAGTTTGGAGCAGATTTCTCATTGATTAGAGTTTCATTTTCATATCAGCATTGGAGCAGATCTGATCGCAACTTTGGAGCAGCATTCTTGGTGCTTTGTGACATCATTGCCTTAGGGTTTAGCCCTAATTTGCAGTGCCACTATTTGGAGGGTACGCTAGGTTTGTTGTGAAGTAGTTTCACATTTGGAGCAGCATTTTCAGACCTGATTGTGAAGGGCGAATTCATCTTTGGAGGACACTTGGTGATCATTCATTGTACATCACTAGGGCAGATTGGAGCGCCATCATTTGAAGGGTTGTTTGAGCATCATTTACCATCATTTGGTATGTGTAAAACCTAGGGTTTCAATTTGATTTTGGACAGCAGCATTTCTAGGCATGTTTGTCATATTTTTGCCCATGCTTTGATGTAGTTTCTGACTTCTACATTCTGATTTATAACAACAGAGTTGTCTTCAGATTTTCAGACTTGTTGTGTGCATTTATTGCTCATGTATTGTGTAATTCATGTTGTATTTCATCTCTGATATTGGGCGAATCATTTGGCATGGTATTTTGATGTGTTTTGATATTTTATATTGGCTGTTATAAGTGCTCAATCAGTCTGAAAATAAAAATCAGAAATCAGAAAACTAGGGTTTTGAGCAGAATTTTGAAAATCAGTAATTTAGGGCAGAAAATTGAATCAGGAAAGTGCAGAAAAATAAATCAGAAATTAGGGTTTCAGCAAAACCAAAAGTGCAGAAATCTAGGGCAGAAATCAGAATCTAAATTTCAGAATTTTAGGGCAGAACCTATTTGGGACATTGCAAAGTGAATTTGTTTCGTCATTTGAACATTGTTGCAATTCCAATATTCCTTCATCATTAGGTGCCATGGGCACTTTTTCTTCTCCTGACGAGGTATCCCTTATGTTGGATTCAGAGTCAGAGGAAGCCATCTCCTCACTCACAACTTGCGTTTTCAGATCAATAACAAATTTTCTTCCCTTATTTTCAATGGATACGGTATTTTTCTTCCAATTATGATCAGCCTTTGTCGCTCTCAGCCATGCTCGACAGAGAAGTGCATCGTACGCCTTCCTTTGTACTGTAATGACAATGAAATTCAGCAGAAAATATTGAGTCCCAATTTTTACCTTCTATGCCATGAGTACTCCAAGTGCCTTGATACCATTTTGACCAGCTCCCACAAGTTGGAAGGTTGGCAGCCATAGGGTAGGTTTCCCCAGACTCCTCCAGGTATCCTTCGGTAGTATGTTTACGCCGGAGCCACCATCCACAATTGTATTTGTCAAAGTATTTCCAGGGATCTCCATGTGGACGACTGCTAGTTGCTTCCCCACGCCGATGGACAACAACTTCGGATTGATTACTTGTTCGCCTTGTGGTAGCGGTTCTACTATGATGTCGTCATCCTTTGTTTTGTTGTTCTTCTCACTCCGTTGTTCTTTGTCCACCGCGTTAGATATTGCTACCCTCAGTTGCAACATGCTTTGCATGAGGTCTACCGTTTTGATTGGCACAATAGTCTGCAGAACTTGACTTGCAATATTTTTATCAGACTCCAGTCATATAGACGTGCTTGTTTTCTCATTAGAGTGCCTCCATTCTTTTTCCATGGCCTTTTCAACTTCCATCCGTGCTGCTCGAAGTTTTTCCTTCTCCGTATGAGGGTCAGGGTAACTTGCCTTCTTCATTTGTGCTTGGGTAATGGCAAGAACTACTTCCTCGTTGTCTTCTATGTCAATATGATTAATACTAACCTTCTGTTTCGAGTAGTTGTTATCTTCATGGTCACTCGGTCCACACCATTTACACAACATGCTTACTTTATTTCGGTTGTTCTGGCATTCTTTGGCAAAGTGCCCCCATTCGTTGCACTAATGACATTGGATCACCAGTCGTCCTTTGGCATTGTATTGTATTTGACTTCGACCTCTTTGATTTCAATAACCGCTTGGAGATGCGTTCTGTGGCTTTGATGGAGGGGACTGGTCTCCTTGTGTAAAGAGTACTTGTACTCCTAGTCTTCAAGTTATACGGGCACTCTTATCGAATGACCCATAACCTAGCAAATCTCACAAAACAACTTTTTGGGACAGTTACCTTTGGTATGATCTTCACTTTTGCACTCAGTACACCAAAGTTCCGTGGATTCTGTGCTTGTTTCTTTCTCTGTCTTCAATTCTTTCATCATCTGGAGCATGTCCCTCCGGAGCGCTTGTACTGTTCCTGACTCACTATCACTGTCATCATTTGAACTACCATCTTTCTCTATTTTTCTTTTACTACGAGAGGACATTTTGTCTTCACTTTCTATGTCCATCGCCCGATTGTAGGCTTCTACATACGAAAGGGTGGTACTATTTTCATCTTTTTTTTTAATGACAAAATTAAACCTTCGATGAACTACCTTTTCTTGAGACTGTCAGCCGGTTCTTTTTCTAACTTTACAAGTAATTCTTTAAGTCTTCGGTTATAAGCTCGTATGTTCTCATGCTTACTATAAAGTGGAAAAGAGTGATCTAGCCTAAGAGGTTAAACTAGGACAAAACCCTCTTCCATAAACATTAGGGCACAAACCAAGCTTGGCTTCTACCCAAGGAGAGCCAAACTATAGGGGTTCTGCCCTTTTTGTTGTATAGAGATGAATCAACCAAGTCCAACCAAGGTCAAGCAAGCAAGCAAGACAAATGATCAAAACCCTAGAAGACAAAGATCAGACTATAACTAACAGAAAGAGACAGATCTCATAAAACCAAAAGTATAGCAAAGATCAGAGAATGATTCAAAACTTGGATCTTGGAGCAGAAATGCCAAGGACCAAGGCGCTTGGGCGACCTAGGCCCTTTTTAGGGTTTTGCAGAATCTCGGGTGTCACCAAACCTATATCTATCTAGTCTGTCTTCTTCTCAAAAATCAGCTCCAGAAACCTGTTTCTCCGACCTGCACACAAGAAAAGAGGAAAAGGTTGTGCTATGTATAAGGGCTTGCCTCAGTCAAACCCTATGTTGGTGTTTCCACCTCCACTACAGCAATGATTAGATCCAAGAGTGTGTGCCCTAAGAGGGCAAAGGCCAAATCTGTAACATATGATAGAAATATGGATGAAAATGATGATGATTACCACAAGAGATATAACCCTAGTTGATGAAAACGACTCAAGATGTCACACCAACAAAGGAGAGAAGGCTTGAAACTCCCTTCAAGGCCTGCAAACAAACTTCAATAGCATTCACAAGTAGATAACACTTCCAAGAATGAAGAACACCTTAGCATAGAACACAATATCAGAGCAAACTAGTCATTATCCACCTAGGTGTAAAATGAACTACAAAACTCCTTTATATATGCATTCTCGCTTGCTTATGATAAATAAAACACAATTAGGCCAACAAATGCAAACTAAGGAAGGTGTTCTAAGCCGACACCACAAGAGAGGGCCTAAATCCCAACTAGGACCAAGGCGCTTGAGCGCCCTGGGCCTTTAGCCCCACAACTCCGGGGAGTGCCAAATGTAGTGAGCTTAGTCCAGTCCTAAGTTGATTTCGTCGGGTTTATTCATCGGGATCGAGATTTTATCGTTTTAAGCTCAAAAAGGTGTTAAAATAGGTCTTGATCAACAAAGGTAACAATTTAGGTCCAACCAAGTGCTAAACTAGGTGTAAAATGCTAGTGTACACATTTTACTCCATAACACTTACCTTATCTGGTATTGTAAATTTCAGCTACTATTTCATTATCATCTCATAGCAACTTAAATTCTTCTTCAAAGGCCTTCTTTAATTTCTCCCATGTGTTTCAGGATGCTTGGTCAAGTTCGGTATACCAGTCGATTGCTACACCTCGCAAGGTGGCTGGAAAAGACCGTAGCCAAATTACTTTATCATCTTGCCCATTTTCTCTATCCAGATTGTCTCACAAGTCTTACAGTGCCTAGTAGGATCCTCCAATCCATTGCTTGTAAATTTGGGCAACTTTTGCTTTTCTCCAATGGGGCTTACCATGGTTTTGTTCTGATGCAAACCTCGTACTTGGAACCTACTTACTGAGGAGTTTCGATTTGAACATTTTGGTGCTTCTCTCGCACTCTCGGCCATGTGAGAATCCTCCACTCCCCTCGCAACGTTAACGTTCCACGCACTTATTTCGCCTTTAGATTTGCTTTTATACACCCTTGGCTTGACTTCTTCGCCTTCGATTGACAATCCTTTGATGCCTTGAAGGTTGCTCTTGTACGCTTCTATGAAGGAATCAGACTCTGACTTCCAAGGTCCCTCGTCCAGAGACTGTTGTCTTGACTTTTCAACTTGATCGAAAGGATCAATGCACTCTTTGTTTGGCAGTGAAAGGTGTCTGGGGATTGCCTCCCACTCTGCACCCGTGTGAATATTTTTAGTGGAAATGTGTTCCCTCTACCGACTACAACTCCTACTCACGCTCCGACTCCAAACTTTTATTGCAGGATGAACTTTAGCTTCGGACTTCGGCAATCTCTCTTAGTCTTCTGCATTCTCTTTGCTCTACCAACCCAAGAGATCTTCTGATCTCTTGATCCTGACCACGTGGTCATGAATCTCTTCTATCGGACCTGATTTCTTTTAAGGCAACATGTAATGTCCCCATTCTAGGAATGGCCACCATTAGGGTTTGTACGGGTCTTTCATCTCACTCCGAGACATCTTAGGACATCACGAGCTGTGGAGATAACTTATCACCTTGGTATGTTGTCTTCAGTGCATTTTCAGGTTGATATGGAGGTTTGTCTTCTTCGAAATCAGTCACTTGGGAGGTCTGTTGTATGGTCTTGAGACAAGGAGCTTTCATATGGATTCATGCGGGAGTTTGGACTTCATCATATGGATGACATCATTACACCTGGGGATACTTTCATATGGATGCCTTGCCTTGAACGACTTGATACCATCACTCACCTTGGAGATTACTATTCAGCTTGGGGCGAAGTGCAAACATCATTCATATGTATTTCTCCTAGGCGCTCACATTAATGACTTCATTATATTAGCAATTAAGGTGGAGTACAATAATTAATCATTATTCTTGATGGCGCCCTTGCTAGACCCTCTAACTCATATCTTTAATTTGAGTTAGGTGATCTCCTTGAAGAGAAATCACACTACACATGGGTTGGCCCTCTAGAGGGGAAAATGATAATTTAAATACATATTAACTACTCAGGTCGGCCAGCTAGGAGAAAAGAGATGGATTGTGTATATAAAGAAGATTATTTGGCATCCAAAAGGCATCATATCATCACATTCATTCATTCAATTGTGAGAGCAATCTCATTTCGAGCTTGGGACGAAAACCTCAAGTCTCTTGGAGGGAGTTGGACGAAAACCTGACTTTCTCATAAGGAGAACTCCATCACGGGAGTTCATTTGCAGTTCATTTTGGAGCAGAGCAGCAGATCTGATTTTTGAAGCATATTGTTCATCATTTGGAGAGGCGGTTGCCCCATTTGTGGAGCGACTAGCCTAGGGTTCGTCTTCAACCTTGGGCGAATTGCTGGGAGGAGGAGCGACTGTCTTGTAGGCAGATTTGTGACTAACCTATGACTGCTGCACTAGGGTTTCAGATCAGATTTCTACAGTTGACCTGTACATGAACATTCGCCTATTGGAGAGGCTTGTATTTCATTGTTTTGCCATCATATTTGGTATGTTATTGTTGCCATTGAAGGTTACTTAGTAGCTGGGCTGTTTGGCCAATCATTTGATATCCATTGTATGCCCTATATTCTAAATTGCAGCAGTATATGTTATCAGATTTGTTATTATTCCAGCAGACTGTAAACTTTCAGTTTATGACATGTTAGCATAAGATTCATAGGCATGTTGATGATACAAATGATCTTCATACTTGGGTGAATCCTTTGTGGTGTTTTGCATTGATAATTGATCATAATTCATGGTGAAATCTATATTTGTTCAAGTCTGATTTTCTGAGCAGAGCTAGGGTTAGGGCAGAATCGGGAAAGGTGCAGAATTTTGTGTGTGATAATTGGAAAATTCATTTGGAATCCCGGGAAATCCAAATTTGCCCTAATTTGTCCCATTTGGGACATTACAAATGGTATCAGAGCCATGATCTTGCCAGCCTGGAGGGTTTGATTGAAATCTTGCATCATGGACAAAGAGTGGATCTATGCATATGCATCCTTTTGGCAAATACATGAGAGGCTACAAAGAACATTGGATCAATGGAAGCAAAAAGTAGAAGCCAAAAGATTCAAGGAAGATTACAAGGTCAAAGATCCCATGGAAAGAAAAGAAAATTCACAGCCTACAAAGGATCAAGAGGAGAACATAAATCAGTCCATGCATATTGAAGATCGGGCCCCAAGCCCTAAAGAAGTCAAAGCCCTAGGTACCAACCCCATGAAGATAAAATGAAAGATGCCGCCATGAAAGATGAAGGTTTGAGCGAAGGAGTTTTACACATTGAGGATCACCTAAGGCTTCATAATGATCACACAGAGGAAGGACATGTTATCAAGTTGGATCAGCTACAAAAAGGTATGAGTTTAATTGATGCCCCTTTGGATGTTCCTAGCATTGCTTCATCACCTCTATATCACATTGGCAAGGAAACAACTTGTATGGGTACTCTTGAGTTGGATGTTGCTCTTAAGGACAATTCAGAAATCTCAATGGGAAGTGATCAAAGTGTGTTGGACAAGACTGATTCGACATGGCAAGATAAGGAGGTCATAGCGGTGCACGCATCTCCTAGATCAGCCATTGACAAAGATCATGAGGTAGAAGATTCTACCTACTACTTTGATGGAGATCCGTTGATGGAGCTTAATGAAGACTTGGCTTTTACACTTGGGCATAATGAAGAAATTGATTCATGGAGGCATGAACGAACTATGTTTGGGCCACATCACTTGGAGGAGAAAATGAAGATTGAAGGAAAGGATGAGCACTTGAAAGAAGACCTTTACCTCACACGGTTTCAAAGGTTTCAAAAGACCATGGCTATGATGGAGGACGATTACTTGCAGCCCCTTATGGATGGTGATCATCTATTCAAAATGTGCGAGGTATACGTGCGTGCTTTGAGAAGGGAGGAAGATATGATGAATGAGCTCATACACACATCAGCAATTCAGTCTTCTATGACAGCCGCATGCACGGGACAATATGCCAACACGAAGAGTGAAGGAATTGATGGTACACATTGAGACATAGACTGCAGCGATGGGACAGAGTTTGAGATACATGACACATCTGATTTTTCATGGGAGACATGTTTGGGACCAGCCCTAGTTGATGATCATTCAGTCATGAGGGAAGAGGAGACTAGGAGCTATGAAGACATTTTCCAAAGGTACGTGGACAGGTCTGATTTTCTGAATTACAACAGCAGTCCGTTATCTTCACTGCATAATGACATGTCAGCCATGAGGGTCAACCTTGAGACACATGCTTTCCATGGGAAGGATTGTGTTGGATCAGCTTTGAATGGTGAGTTTGCAACAACAATGATGGCGAGGCTCAAGAAGGATGAAGACACTATAGAAAGGTATGACAGCAATTTTGGTTTTCTGATCTCGAACAGCAGTCTTTTGCTCTTGTATGATCACATGTTGGCAGCCCTTACACATAAGTTTAAGGCTGGGAAGACATCTTCCATTGTTGGGGATAAGTATGAGGTCTTTCAGGACATATGGCATATGAGGAGGGAGTCTTGGATGGTGGCTAAGCGAGTAGGACAGTCAAGTTTGAGGTATGACTCCGAGTTCCTTGATTGTTCACTTCATAAGGAGTTGGTGTCACATCTTATGGATAGCCACTTGAAGACTCACTTCATGGGCTGGGATGACATCATTGAGTGCACTAGTGTTGTGACTACCTATGTTGAAAAGCATGATGTGGTTTTGGATGGATCCTTGGTCCTGTTGGTGGTGATGTTACTCACATGCAAACATAGAATAAAAGTTACACAACAACCCAAACTCATTTTGAAAGATACGATGAATTCAAAGAATTCATGATCCCAAGTCTCCGTTGATTAGTTCATAATCTACTGACTTTACTCAATGGTTGATGTGTGTTGCTGTTAATCATTCAGGGGCCTTACGTGGATTAGTAGATTCTGTTTCTGCAACAATGCTTTCATACAAAGGGGGTTACTCCACACAATATATTCCTCCAAATGATGTCTAAGTGGATATATGCAATGAGTTCTACCCTTATTTGTGATTCTTTGCATGATATTTTCAAAGGTACATGCATCTAGCTCAAAAAATATGCTAATGATATTCAGTTGTCTACAGGATGTCAGCATATTTCTTTGTTCTGCTTAATATTCATCATGATGTGCAGTTATGGAAATGATTTCTATGAAATTAAAATGAGAAAAAAGGGTTAGAAAGTGAGATTCCTAAAATTACTTAACTGAGATCACTGATCCACATACATGTTCCCATACAGAAATGAAGAGAAGAAAACTAGAATCATACTTCACCAGGACATTCCACAAATCCGCATGATCTAGTGCAAATCTTCAGGGGAAAGTTGACAACAACATGCAATAGAATGAAAGCGCTTCTAGTTGAACACAGGATTCATCATTACATATCAAGAAATCAACTTGAAGATTACTTAAGGTTTACAATCAAGATGTAATCTGGAGCTTCATCTCCATTCAGTATGCTAAAGAACAAGTACATATACAGTGATCTGAAGAAAGAACCTTGATGCTTCAGCAATTCTGATGCTTCAGCAATTCAATCCTCACTAGTCTCAGTAATCCGATCTCCTACATGAAATTGCTACAGGTCAGATTTTTGTATGATTGACCTCCCCCTTTTTATAGAGTCAAGGGGCCGAATATATGTCTCTGTTTTCCCCCTCAACGCCGTGCCTAGGAAACCCTAGCAAATCAACGACCTCTATCCTGAAGGGCAGCATCAAACGGTGGGGAACGAATCCTGCCAAAACCTGAGCAGCATGCCCATATCGAGCACCGCTCAAGCAATAATGTTTCCACCTGCAATCTCCCTTGCATTGAAATCTTTGTCTCCTCCTGGTGTGTTTTGCGACCTCTCGGGATCCGGTCCACCGCCTGGGATGCCCTCACCATTAAAGCTCCATCATATCTCTACCTGCACGCCATCGGGTTCTGAAATGGATTCAAAATCCACCTGCCCTGCTTTTCCCGCCTTTTTTGTTTTTGAATCGCGGCCGCACATCATCCTGATCATCGGCATGACCATCCTCGGTCGGAGCGAGCGAAAAAAAGTCTCATCGACCACCTCCTTTTCTAACCTGCGCACCTGCGGTCATCATATAGAAGTTAAGCATCATCACTTGGATAACCAGCAGGAGGATAAATATTTGTATTAAAACATGCTTTGAACGTGCAAACAATATATATCGGGTCATGAATCCGCGAGAATCCGCATGCACATGAGTATTTAATCCCTTTTGATAACCCTTTCGGTTCCGCCCCCTGCATGTAGATTTCCGGACACTTTCTTCACTAAGTCAGGATATGATGGTGATATCATCATCATGGACGAGCTTCATTACAAATGTGAGAGGATGACGCTACGGTCATACCGAAGGAAATCGGGGTCCAAGAAATATGACCCCGATGAAAGAACTTTGAAGAATATCACCCTGAGGAAAGATGACGTCACGGTCATGTCAAGCTTTGTATATCGGGTCATGTTTTTAAGATCAGGGGATGTTCGAAATATGACCCCCACGAGTAAAATGACCTCCCTCTCGAAAGATCGGGGTGACGTCAGTGGAAGGGTGATTTAGCTTGAACATTGCGTTAAACTGACGTCACCGTTATGTCATTAGAAAAAGGGGGATCGTTGGATACATACCTCCGCGAGGTAAAAGGATGATGACGTCAGCATCATATTGATCTCCTTTGTTCATCGAGCTTAGATGACGTCATCATCATATTGGCATTGGGGTGATATTTTGCGATAGGGTGATATTTGAAATATCGGGTGATATTTGAAAGATGACCCCCGCAAAATATATGAAGTTGTTTGACCGGCAGATACAGTTATCACATAAAATTGACGTCCGGAGTTTGCGGACCAAATAGTTATCGGGTGATAAAATAGGATCGGGGTGATCTAACATAAGGTGACTGATATTCGAAATATGACCCCCCCCCCCAGAAAATCGGGTTTGACCAGAACTTTGACCCGTCATAACTTTCTTACTTGGTCGAATTTCAGGGTGATGCAAAAGGCAAACCTGCATTAAATTTTACACTCTTTCACATGGCAGGCTTCTTGAGGAAAGACCCAGACTTTGAATTTTGGGTTAAGACTTCAAGATCACAAATGCACCTGACATGATGCACATACACACTGAATGAAGTTGCTTTTTTACCATTACCGCCCATAACATAAAAGCAAGGGAGCAAGCCACAGCAGGGGTCCTCATTTTGCTAAGGAGTAAAATGGGGCGTGTTGTGAACATCACAACAGGTCCCTCATGAGGAGTTTTCTTGTGATGATCTACATCATATTGATGCCTCTTGGGTGGAACAGATAGCTGCTCTAGTTCAGAGATTTGTGATGCATACCATGAAGACTTTTGCTTTTGCAAGCTACACTATGGAGGTGCAGCTGGACTATGACATAAGGTATGAGGACATTGCTATGATGTTTGGTTTAGAGTTGCTAATACATGTGTTTCAGGTGAGTGATGGCATAGGGATTGGAAGGGAACATGTAGATCTTGATATTCCAGCTTTAGTCTGTGAGGATTCTTCCCATACTTTGGTAGGAGATGGCTATTCTACTTCGGGGTGCACAGATTTATGGCAAACAGCAGCTGCTTGGGAGTTTGGTGAGACTATTGAGGCTGCACTTAGTGGATCAGCCGCTAATATCATGACTTCACTTGAAGAGGGAGTCATAAGGGATTCAGTTTATGGTGACTCTTTGATCATTCATGAAGAAGGCACAAAGTTGATACAACTCCATCTTTTGGGAATACCCAAGGCTGCCCTATGTTTGTCTACGGAGACACTTGCATTGGAGGAGTACACTTTAGAGGTATGGATGATTCTTGCACCAAGGTATGATGTTGTTTTCATCTCTACTTTGGAGGTGTTATGGTTTGTCATTGGAGTTGGAGATACGCATAACCTCCTTGCACTAGCACATGAGATTGTCTTGCATGTTTGGATGGTAGATGCTATTGCATGGTGTATGGGTTTCATATTGATGGCACTTGCTTGGGTATTGCATTACTTCTTCACCTCCAGAGGATGGCATTTGAGTGATGCATTATCATTCTATATCACTAGAGAGGTTGTTGACAGTTATATGGAGATCGTTTTTAGTTGGGAGTTGGCTGTCTTGGTTTACACCATCCACCTTAGAGGAGCTGATCCATATCTCATGGTATCTAAGTTGATGCTTTTGTACATTGATGAGAGGTTGACTATTGATAGAAGATGGATTGATGATAGTGTTGCAAGATGTCTTCTCCTCTTCATGATTGACAGGTACGGTGATAGGATGGTTTGGGATCTAGGTGGAGACATAATTGACACATTACTTCATTGGAATGTTGATGAGTTGTCTCACATTCCCAATGAACACATCAGAGTAGCACAGTGGAGGTTTGGAGACTTATGGTCATGCCTTGAGGATCACATTTTTCATCACAGGCTCTTCGAGACTCCGGTTTGGACCTGCAATTGTCTCTCAGGAGGTGGCACCTTGGGAGCATTGGAGGTCATGACACTTGTGGTTGCGAGCATGTTTCTTGGAGGATGTAACCACCAGTGGAAGTTTTGTATGGTCGTCGAGCATGCGAGCGGATGGAGATACATGTCATTTGACACTATCTCACAGCATACACACTTGCCATTGCTTGACGACAAGCAATTCCGAGTAGGGAGGACTGTAATGTCCCCCTTCTGGGAATGGCCACCATTAGGGTTTGTATGGGCCTTTCATCTCACTCCGGGACATCTTAAGGACATCATGAGCTGTGGAGATAACTTATCACCTTGGTATGTTGTCTTCAATGCATCTTTCAGGTTGATATGGAGGTTTGTCTTCTTCGGAGTCAGTCACTTGGGAGGTCTGTTGTATGGTCTTGACACAGAGAACTTTCATACAGATTCATGCGGGAATTTGGACTTCATCATATGGATGACATCATTACACCTGGGGATACTTTCATATGGATGCCTTGCCTTGAATGACTTGATACCATCACTCACCTTGGAGATTACTATTCAGCTTGGGGCGAAGTGCAAACATCATTCATATGTATTTCTCCTAGGCGCTCACATTAATGACTTCATTATATTAGCAATTAAGGTGGAGTACAATAATTAATTATTGTTCTTGATGGCGCCCTTGCTAGACACTCTAACTCATATCTTTAATTTGAGTTAGGTGATCTCCTTGAAGAGAAATCACACTACACATGGGTCGACCCTCTAGAGAGGGAAAATGATAATTTAAATATATATTAACTACTCAGGTCGGCCAGCTAGGAGAAAAGAGATGGATTGCGTATATAAAGAAGATCATTTGGCATCCAAAAGGCATCATATCATCACATTCATTCATTCAATTGTGAGAGCAATCTCATTTCGAGCTTGGAACGAAAACCTCGAGTCTCTTGGAGGGAGTTGGCCGAAAACCTGACTTTCTCATAAGGAGAACTCCATCACGAGAGTTCATCTGCAGTTCATTTTGGAGCAGAGCAGCAGATCTGATTTTTGAAGCATATTGCTCATCATTTGGAGAGGCAACTACCCCATTTGTGGAGCGACTAGTCTAGGGTTTGTCTTCAACCTTGGGCGAATTGTTGGGAGGAGGAGCGACTGTCTTCTAGGCAGATTTGTGACTAACCTACGACTGCTGCACTAGGGTTTCAGATCAGATTTCTACAACAGACCTGTACATGAACATTCGCCTATTGGAGAGGCTTGTATTTCATAGTTTTGCCATCATATTTGGTATGTTATTGTTGCCATTGAAGGTTACTTAGTAGCTGGGCTGTTTGGCCAATCATTTGATATCCATTGTATGCCCTATATTCTAAATTGCAGCAGTATATGTTATCAGATTTGTTATTGTTCCAGCAGACTGTAAACTTTCAGTTTATGACATGTTAGCATAAGATTCATAGGCATGTTGATGATAGAAATGATCTTCATAATTGGGTGAATCCCTTGTAGTGTTTTGCATTGATAATTGATCATAATTCATGGTGAAATCTATATTTGTTCAAGTCTGATTTTCTGAGCAGAGCTAGGCTTAGGGCAGAATTGGGAAAGGTGCAGAATTTTGTGTGTGATAATTGGAAAATTCATTTGGAATCCCGGGAAATCCAAATTTGCCCTAATTTGTCCCATTTGGGACATTACACAACGGCGCCAATGTTTACTCGCCTATTTGATAAAATGAATACTTGAAATAATTTACAGAATTACCAATACATACCAGATAGAGGAATAAAAGTATATCTTTATTAGCACATGAGAGTATTACAGAAGTAGACCAGAGATGGTCGGCCAAGGATCAGAGTTGATATGACTACATCATACTACCTTCTTGACAATACAATGACTATTTAAAAGACCCAATGGTTGCCAAGAGGAACACAACCATCAACTATCCGACATTAACTAACTGACTGTTACAACCACCCAAGAGCCGACAAACAATTAATACATAGTCCGATAACCTGTATTATCAAATATAATGATCGGCATTATACACTACTACAAAACCTACCTCAGAGGTTTGGCCACATAAAGCATTAGAATTTTTTCAATATACAACAGAAAAGAAACAAGATTTAGTGAAACATTGTTGCTCAGGTGTTTATTCTTTGTACGATCTTTTTTATTTCCATTCCTATCCTCGTACGTCCACCTACTTCATTTTCCATGATCTCCATCCTCATGTACAACTGGGTGGAATTTCCAGTTCAAGGAACCCTTACAGTCTTTTCTTTTCTATTTTCGATGGACCAAATAGGACTCAAATCTTAAACCTCCATTGGCATGATAGGGGTTTCTACTAGTGAGCTCCTCTTCTTTTTGTGTTCCAAAATGTGGATTGTTCTTCAACGTCTCAACTCAAGCCACACTTCTTTGCTTGGGACTCCTAGTCTAGCTTTTATCGCATGTGATAGAAATGCAAGAACACACAATAAATAGAACATAGAACTAATGGGTGCAACAAGATGAGAACTACTCAAATATATTTTGTATTGTTGTTAAGTCTTTTGATCAACTTGTGTCAAAATACTGTAATCCCAAAGACTTACAATGTTTCACTGCAAACAAACTATCCTTGAAACAAATATTTTATATTACTTCAATAATTTGGAGTACATGATGAATCCCTTTAAATAGGGTTCTCTAAGTCGGACTGGAAATTGTACCCATCATTCTCAAGCCAACAAAATATTAGTGTAATAGAACATTTGAGCATAGTAAATTTATATTATACAGACATATGATGTGAGGAGTTTGGATTTTCTCCTCCAACACTAGAGCCTAATAAAATAATAAAACATGTTCAAATAGAAAATGTATATATCAATGTTACACAGGGATGCGTCCCATGGACTTTTCCAACCATTCCTGTCCTCAGGACATGGGTACAACTAGGAAACATCCCAAGGACCACCCCCGGTCATCAAAAATTTAGATGTCCTGGAAATGCGAAAAGAAAAATATAAGAGACAACTGGTTGTCCTTGAGATGAACAAAGGGCGTCTAGGTGTTCCTTGACCGTCCCGGGGATAGCTACCCATCTCCTACAACCCAGCAAGCAAAAAAAGTCATAAATTGAAAAAAGAAAAAAAAGGTAAGAAAAACAAGGGGGTGGGGGGGGCCATAAGGCACCTCACACCCCTTTACACAACCCTAAACCTAACACAGTCACTTACATTTAAAACATAAAATTCCATCATTTTGCATTTTATGACAAGACAAAGAAAGATGAGAAGAGAAGAGAATAGCTGTGAGAAGAAGACAAGAGAGCATCAAAACTACATCGTTTGAGGTAAGTTTAGCATCCATTGTTTATTTTCACAAATCCTTTTGCTTTTTTTGTTTACTTCAAAGTTCCAAACATTTAGGCAATTTTTTGTTTTTTTTAATGTTTGCAGCTGTTTTTTTAAAAAAAAAACAAGCAATATGAGCAGCAGTGAAAGTTATGGTAGTGATGAGGTTGAGATTCAACAAACAAGCCATGGAAGTATTGTGGGTTCTTTTGGGTGGAGTGCTATAAGTAAGGTGAAAAGTAACCTATTTGAATGACCTTCTGTTATCCTAAAACCTTATGTAAAGGGCCCATTCAATTCCAAAAAACCCCTTTTGCAATTCACAACTCCTATAGATAGAAAAGAAAAAAAAACAAGGGGGGAGTAAACATTGGTTATATAATGTACGACAAGGATTTCATGGGCAGCTACACAAGGGTTTACAATCATCTTTTGTGCATGTCTGGACATGGTATAAGAGGTTATGAAAAAATAAGCTTAACTGAGAAGGCTGAGGTTTCTAGGCTGTACATGGAGGGTGAGGCAAGAGATAAGGGTGTGCCAATAGAGTCTATGCAATCTATTATGCCTACCATGGAAGTTGAGAGTCAGAGGGGGCAAGGTTCTACCCACAGTTGCAAAAGTCTACAAGTACTCACACATCCAAAAGCCAAATGAGTACTTGCAAGTATTACTTGGCCTAGAATTATTGAAAAAACTCGCCACAATTTTTTGTGGAAAACTCATGTAATGTCCCCTTTTTGAGCCATTGATGCAAAATGACTAAATATGTGGAAAAGTGGCAAAAATGATTTTTCCTTGGCAACTTAACGATGGGAGATGATTTTTTATATTTTTATAATATTTGTGGAAAAGTCAAATTTAATTAAATAATTTGCCTAAGGGAAAACCGTCCCACTTGGAGAAGAGAAATTTGGTGAAAATAAAGAAAAATGGGAAAAAAGGACAAATAACAATAATATTATATTTTATTAATTAAAATATTATATTTTATCCCATAAAGTGGCTGCTCAAGAAGGAAAAAGAAAAATAATAAAATATTATTATTTTATTAGCCAAATGGGCCGCTCAAATTGTGGAAAATAAAAGAAAAATAAAATAAAATATTTTCTTATGACGGTGGACTTGAAAATACATAAAATTATGGTAGAATTGGGCGCCCAAGTTGAGAAGTATAAAATATGTCAATTGGAGGTCATTTGCATCATTCATATTATTGGCAATTTGATAATTGGAGAGTTTCTCTTGGTTGCAACTTCGTTTTAGCTTGTTCTAAGGACAAAAACCCTTAGACATTGGTTGTTTGGACAAAAACTCATCCCACATTGAGAGATGGAGCCATTCGGGATTCATTATTGAGCTTATTTGCAGGTTTATTTGATGTTTTGGAGCTTCAACTAGCTAGGGTTTGAAAGGAGAAATTGATATCAGCTAGGGTTTGGAGTTTGATTGCAGATTGAAGGCCTTGTGACTCAGATTTGAAGGTCTAATTGACATATTTCCTTCATTTTCATCCACAGCAAGGGTTTGGAATTGGTTTGCTACATTTTGGAGGATTTATTGGTGAAGGGTTTCATCTATTTGTACTCAGTTTTGCAAATCAGTCATCAGCAATTTTATCAGACGGCATAATTGAGGGATTGAAGTTGTTTAATGGTCATACATTGCATACAAACCCTATCAGCCTCATCCTTGATGGATCGCTAGGCTTTGGAGGTGTCATCGCCACATTCTAGGGCACTTTTACTAGGGTTTTGTGATCAGAATTTCATATCAGATATTGCAGATCAGAATATCAGGTTTTGGACAGCAATCTTCAGTCACATTTGTCATTGATCATCCATCATCATTGGCCGCTACATTTGGAGGACATTGTTGCATGTTTGTGAAGGATTTGTGGTCATGTAATAGCTATTTGTATTGTCATACTTAAATCTGATTGTAATCAGACTTCACAGTGATATATCAACTCACATACCTTGTAGGATTTTATTTATATCTTCATCTATACATCCGGGTATGTTATTGTAGCAAAAGATATTTCAAATCTTTAATTTGAAATTGAGCTGTTCCAATCATTTTTTAAAGTCTGATTTGAAATTTCGGTCATCTATGTTGTGTATTTTCCATGCAATTATGTTGCAATTTCATTATTATATCATTGCAAAACCCTACATGCATTGAAACAAACAAAAACACAAGCAAAACCACTCAAAAACAAATTCAGAAAATCAGAACAGCAGTGTGAAAAACGGATCAGAATTGGTAGGGGTTCTTACAGTGGTATCAGAGCTTGGATCTTGCTTGCCTATTGGGTTTAGAGTGATCATATGCAGCCACACGAAGTTGGTCCACACAGGTATCATTACTATCGTAGGAGAACAGGTCAATAGGGTAATCAAGAAGAAGAAAATCCAGCTGCAAGTACACAACCGGAAATGGAGAGAGGTAGAAGTGGAAGTCCTAGGAGGCATGATCAGCCAAACATAGATGACTTATTGCACACTTTTGCCCAACAGCCACAAATGTTCCAAGCTTTTCAACAACAATTAATCACAGCTATTGGACAGTTGAGGGTAGATCAGCCTACTCCAAGAGAGGACAACAGTGCAGGGAATAACAATACAGGTAGATTGGCTATTAATACAAGTAGAACAACCACTACTGTTTCGGATAGGCCACTCCGTCCTACATTTGTGCAAACATGAGAAGTATCATCCAAAGAAGAAGAGGACACTCACATAACAGATGATGTAATGGTTGCCTATGATGATTACCATACACTTCCAGTAGAGGTTAGGAATGCTATCACTCTGAATCAATTTATGAATCAGCGGAAGGATAAAGAGAAAGACAAGCATGAGAGAAGACCTAAGAAGCAACATAAGGAGTACAAAGATGCTTTGAACAAGATTCCCCTTCCTAACTTTGATGGCAGTGGTAAGACAAGTGCTAGAGCTTGGGTTCACAAGCTAAATACATTCCTCACACTCAAGCTGATGAGTGAAGACAAGGCTATACAGTTAATGCAGGAGCATCCCTAGTTCAAGAGTAATCTTGCATCAACCAAAACATTTGCATTTCAGTTTGTTTGCATTTTGTTTCTTTTCAGTTTCTAGTTCAGTACAGTTAGTAGCAGTTTTTGTATTTTGGTCTACATTCTATCGCAGTTGCATTTCAGACCCTGCGGAGCTAGACTTAGCATCTGGATTCATTCATGCACATCATATCCAAAATTGAGAGCATTTGGATCAAGTACCGGAAAGTTATTGCTATCAGAAGATCGACTTTTTTCTCATAACAGAGCATCCTAACAGTCTCAAACAATCAGTTAAAAGGAGAAGACTTGCGAAGCTAAATGATTGTAATGTGCCGCACCTATTTGTATATTTTAAAGATCTTTTAATGTGTTGTTTTAAATTTTTTTAGAGTGTTCTTTCAGACTAGAGAGAAGATGCAGAAGGGGGTTTTAGTTTTCTTGCATTGTGTTTGTCGAAACAGTACAATATAGAATATATATTTCAAACCCAGAAAAAGGATAACATATATCAACAAAATAACAATGACCCAGATGGTATTCAGCCAAAATATGAATTATAAGAACATACCCATGTTAAGTTTTACAACCTCATGTCGGGGTCATAGCCGGACCAGCAATACAATGATATAGAAATCACCAAGAAATGCATATAACGAAGTTCTCCTCTAAATATGAAGCTACAGCAGCAAGAATGATCCAAACGCCAAATATGAAGGAGAAGATGTCACCAAAGTGAAGTTAAGACCCCACCAAAAGTACCCACGTCCAGGTTGCTGTGGTACGACCTTGTTGTGATGAATGGCAGCCTTCAACAATTCAGAAAACACTCACAAACCCTGCCAAAATACCTCTTTCCCATCTGTAGAAAGTATTCCAACCTCTACGCCCAGGAACAAGAGGAAATAACTTCAAATATCACCAAATAGCTGCTATGGAATGTACGGCCAGGGCTGAGGTTGTATGACCAGCAATAAGGAAGTACGACCTGCCTTGTAGATGTTGTAGCAGTAATAAAAGCTCAGATAAAATGCTCAAATCTGCTCAAAATAACTTTGTTGTCAATATTCTTCACAAAAGATATTCATTACATGCTCAAATCTCCATCAGAATGTATCATTTGAATGCACAATGGCAAACATTGGATATATTTGCCTCCAAGTATTTGCTAATGGAGGTTTTCGTCCCCAGAAGCCAAGATCAAATCCTATCTTGCAGAGGTTTTCGTCTCAGCAAGTTCAGTCCAAACCCTCAAAGCTCTTCAAACTCCAAAAAAACAAGAGAAAAAAATAATAATCCAGTGCATATCCAAATGAGCTCACTTTTCTATAATGTCCCCTTCTAGACTCTTGGTTAGTCCATCATAGAGTTCCCGTGGACTAGCAGTTTGGTTAGGGAACTGGGGTTAGTTGACCTTGGAGGTATTTGTCGGTGGAGGAAATGTGGTTCGGATTCAGTGGATCCAGTTGGCACCTTCTGACTTGGCTCAGATTACTCTTGGTCAGTACTTACGATTTTTAGTTAGGGGTTAGTGTCGGTTCGGCATTTTCAGAGTGGTATCCGATTCGTCTCGTCAAGGGCTTTTCAGCGAGCTATAGATGACCTCATTCCAACATCGTCTTCATATTTATTTTAAAGTCCGAAGATTAATAATGTTATATTTAACTTGGACTTTATTATATTTCGAGGGGCAAAGTGACTATGAAAATGAAGACATAACTTAATGTTGTGACCATGGGCGTCCATCCCTAGGGAAATAAAGTGGTTTTTAAAATGTAAATTCCCTCCTAAAAGCCCAACACCCATCTTGGAGGGAGATAAAAGGTGAAATTAGAGCTCATTTGGGCATGCTTGCTTATGATATTTTCTTGTGAGAGCTCTGCTAGGGTTTGAGCATTTCGAACCAGGCTTTTGGAGACGAAAACCTCCATTAGTGATGGCATTCTACAAATGTGCAATACCATCCAAAGGTGCCTTTGACGATGGATACATCCAGTATTCATTCATGTGCTTCAATAGAGTTGATGGGTTGATGATTTGATGCATTTCTTGACACATCCTTTACAAATTCTTGGTGGAGTACATTTGCAGATTGGAAATCAGAGTGTATTGGCTGTTTAGAGCAGATTATAGTGAGGGTTTTTGGACTGTTGGAGTTCCCCTCACTGGCCGTACTGTTTGGGAGATGGCCACACCCCTTTTGCAGCTCCTTTTGAGAGATTTTTGGCCTCCAAACATTCCTAGCTTGGTCGTTTTGCCTTGAGGGGTATTTCTGTTTGTATTGACAGCAGATTGAAGATGATTTCAGAGTTCTTTGAGCAGATTACACTTGCAGCCATGGCCGTACCAGGCTAGAGAGGACGTGGGACATGTTGAGGCCTTTCTTCCTTTAATTGTTGTTCTTCTTTGGTCCTTTTGAGGCGTTTGGAGCCTTATTCTATGATGCTATCAATTGTATGAGCTATCTTTATCATTCTGAGGAGTTTGGAGGCATCTCCAACCATACCCACTTGCTGGTCCATTTCGGCTGTTGTACCAAGTTGCATTTTTGGACATGGGTATGTCATGATAATTCATTATTGGCCATTTTGCTATCTGGGTATCCATTAGTTTCTTTATATTTGTTATATATTTTCTAGGTTTTCAATATATGCTATCTATTATATGCTCTGGCAACACACATCTGCAGGAAAACCAAAACCCCTTCTGCATCTTATCTCTAGTCTAAAAGATCACACTAAAAATAAAAATAAAACACCTAAAAAGATCTTTAAAAAATACAAACAGGTACGACACATTACAGTGGTATCAGAACTAAGATCTTGCCATCTTGTGAGGTTGAAAATAGACATGCAAAAGTGAGAATGAGACATGCAGACGGGTGCTGATAGATATTACTTTAGACAGAGACAGGGTACAAGAAATCCATAGAGAACACAGAATCCGCAGTCAGTGCAACCAAAGAATCCAGTGCCACAAATAGATCCCTTTGATACTGATACAGAGATTGTCACTGCTGAGGAGTAATAAATGATATTTTATAGTGAGGAAGATCTCGAGGTTCCAAGAACAGATCCCTTTTCTGGTGTACTCCCAGAACAGCCTGAAGAAATGTTGGACAGGGAGATTGGAGAGCCTAGCACCAGAGATATCCTTAATGATTTGGCTAGAGGACAGCAGCAGATCGTTGCTAGCATGGACAGGTCCCAGTTGGCACTCACACGACTTCTTGGCCAATTATTCCCTGAGTTGGAGGAGGATGAGGAAAATGGAGACCGGAATAGATACTAGAATGATAGGAACGGAGACAGGAATGACAGGGATAGAGGCAGGAATGAGGAGGATAGACGTAGAGATTGAGGTAATGGAGACTGAGGTAATGGAGAATGGAATGGTGAGAGAAACAATGGGAATAGAAACAGACACAGGGATCATGATGGAGAGGCTTCGGTGAATAACCGAGGTTTGACACAACTCACAGCCGCTGATAGACCGAGCATTCCCATTTTCATATTGCGAGATGAGATTCCTGAGCGGGATGCTACACAGGTGGAGTTTCAGGAGGAGATTTTTAGATATTGGCAGGCTTCGAGCGCGGAGTTTAGAGCTGAGTTGACTTTCAGGGACTATTTAGATCTCACGATGAGACACAGACCCAGAGGGGGTAACAGATAGCAGAATAATGAGCTACAGAAGAAAGTCAGTAACATGACCTTACCCTACTCTGATGGTTCAGAAAAAACTTCAGCAAGAGCTTGGGTCCAAAAGTTGGACAGTTACCTACAGATCAGCCCCATGCCAGAGACTGATGCCATCACCTACACGGCCTTACATTTGGAGGGCAGCGCACACAAGTGGTGGAGCAATGGGAAGGTAACTCTGGGACATGACTAGATCACATCTTATGTTGAGTTCACAGCTAGACTTATAGATAGGTTTGATAAGGTCCTTGAGTTACAGTTTAAGGAGCTGGCGCAGTTGAGACAGAGTGGTTCAATGGACTTGTACATTTCTGGGTTCCAGGATCTATCAGTCATGGTTTTAGATATATTCGAGAGGAGGTTGATCATGCTCTTTGTTGATGGGTTGTCAGATCCCCTACGAGGATGGGTGAAGGGTTTGGAAACTATGTCGTTACAGGAGGCCATGAAGAAGACCCGTGATATGGAGTCATCTGCATGGAGGAGTAAATTTCAGAATAAGAACTTTCAACATAGGAGGGATAAGGAGAGATAGGAGACCTTTCCACAAGGACTCAGGACATCAGCCACAGAAGAGTTCCTCCAGATTAGACAGTGACCAGTTGAATGATCTCAGGAGGAAGAAACTCTATTTTCACTGCAGAGAGCCTTGGGATCCTAAGCACAAGTGTGCTGCCCAAGGAAAGGCAAAACAAATTGAGTACTTTTCAGCAGATGAATCGGTGGAGTCGGAAACACATTCAGAGCAACATACAGAAGATAATGATTTAAGGTCAGATGTTGCTTCTGAAGTATCTGATAAGGATGAGGAGACACCCCTACCTACATCCCATATTTCGAGCATTCAGAGGGGTCATTCAGGATTCGAGGAGTGTTGGGTGGACAGAGATGCATCACTTTGCTTGATACAGGTGCCACTCATAACTTCATTGATGAGGGCTTGGTTGCTAAGAGGGGGTTGAAGACAGAGGAGTTTGCAGGGTTCAAGGTAAAGGTAGCCGATGGTTTCATACTCACTTGCACTAGGAGGATTCCCAACTTAACCATCCAGCTAAATAACTACACTTTCCAGTCCGAGTTTTATGTTGTTAGCATGGGTGATATGGATGTTGTGCTGTGTATGAAGTGGTTACATGAGATAGGTGAGTTCACTCTCAACTTGAGGACGATGGAGATGAAGTTTGAGGTGAATGGAGTTAGACATGTGCTCAAGGGCATTTCTGATGGTGGGTTGAGAGTTGTTTCTCTCAAACGGATGGAGCGGTTGATTCACCGTGATCAGGTGCAGTGGGCAGCAGAGGTGATGGTGATGCCTGCAGTTTCAGAGTAGCAGAAGCGAGAGTACCCACTTGACATACAAGCTCTCTTGACTAATCACACCAAAGTGTTTAGTGATATTCCACCAGGTAGACCCCCAGATAGGGGTATTGAGCATGTGATCGAGTTGGAAGAGGGTGCAAAGCCAGTGATTACTACCCCATATTGGCACCCGAAAAGATATAAGGATGAGATTGAGAAAGCCATCAAAGAGCTTCTTGAGATGGGCCATATTAGACCGAGTAAGAGTCCATTTGCATCATTAGTGGTTCTTGTGAAGAAAAATGATGGGACTCTTAGAATGTGCATTGATTATAGGGAGCTCAATAAGAATACAATTAAGAACAAGTACCCTATTCCCAGAATAGATGAGTTGATTGATGAGTTGTATGGGGCCTGTTACTTCTCCAAGATTGATTTGAGATCCGACTACCATCAGATTCGGGTCCGAGATGAGGATGTGGAGAAGACAACATTTAGGTGTCACTACGGGCACTTCGAGTTCCTGGTCATGCCATTCGGCCTGACAAATGCACCAGCCACTTTCCAGTCTTGCATGAACAGAGTTTTCCATGAGCAATTGAGGAGGTTTGTTCTAATATTTTTTTATGATATTCTGATTTACAGCAAGACATGGGAAGAGCACCTGAAACACATTGACATTGTGCTAAGCATTCTGGAGAGAGAGAGTCTTTATATGTCAAGATGTCAAAGTGTGAGTTTGGGATGACCAAGTTGTTATACTTGGGTCACATTATCAGTGCTGGCCACGTAAAGGTAGACCCAGAGAAGATTCGGGCAATTGTGGATTGGCCACCACCAAAGAACCTCACTCAGCTGAAGGGATTCCTTGGTTTATGTGGATATCACCGCAGGTTCATGAAGGGGTTTTCTCAGTCAGCTGCACCCCTCACAGATTTGACTCGTAAGGATGCTTTTAGTTGAACAGGGGGTACATAGGAGTGCTTTGACAGGTTCAAACAGATTATAAGTACATGTCCTGTGTTGGCCATACCAGATTTCAGCAAACCCTTCGAGTTGCAGTGTGATGCCTTAGGGGAAGGCATTGGTGTGGTAATTATGCAGGATAAGCACCCCATCGCGTTTGAGAGCAGGAAACTGAGGGGTGTAGAACGCAGCGATAGCATTTATGACAAGGAGATGTTAGCCATAATGCATGCATTGGCTAAATTCAGATAGTATTTGGTGGGCAGCAAGTTTGTAGTGAAGACAGATCATAACAGTCTGAAGCATTTCCTTGGACAGAAAGATTTGAATGAGAGGCAACAGAAGTGGGTCAGCAAGCTACAGACCTACGACTTTGATATTGTTTATGTCAAAGGAAAGAAGAACGTTGTTGTCAACGCTTTATCTAGGAGGCCCCATTTGTGTGCACTAGGTGCCATTGCAGATGATTGGAGAGATGATATTTGCTGAGTATGCAAAGGATGCATGGGCTACTGGAATAATTGATGGCACCATCAGGGATGACAGATACACAGTGGTAAATGATTTAATCATTTACAAGGACAGGGTCTTCTTGGTGTCAGGATCACAGATGAAACAAAAATTTTTGAGGGCATTCCATGATTTGCCTATGGCAGGGCATCCAGGGTACTTCAAAACATATAAACAGGTCAGAGAGAGGTTCACCTGGAAGGGCCTCAAGACTGAGGTGATGCAGTATGTGAGAGTGTCCGATATGTCAGCAGAACAAGCAGGAGCACTCATTTCCAGGAGGTTTGTTGCAGTCCTTGCCTAATCCTAAGAGGAAGTGGGATAGCATTTCTATGGACTTTATTACAAGATTACTGAAAGTCCAAGGCAGGGATTACATTTTCATGGTAGTGGACAGATTAACTAAGTATGCACATTTCTTTGCCATCCCTACCACCTTCACTGCAGCTTAGGTTGCAGAATTGTTCTTTCGTGAGGTATTCCGACTACACGGGTTGCCAAGGAATATTGTCAATGATAGGGACAACAGGTTCCTCAGTAACTTTTGCCAAGAGCTCTTCAGGTTGACAGGGACAGAGCTCACCCCTAGCACGAGTTACCACCCTCAGACAGATGGTCAGACAGAGAGTTAATAAATGGGTGGAAGGATACCTCCGCAACTATGTGTCAGGGCAGCAAAAGGCATGGGTCAAGTGGCTTCACATGGGAGAGTATTGTTACAATTCCACTTACCACGTCTATTAAGATGTCACCATTTATGGCCTTGTATGGGTATGAGGCACCAAGTTTTGATGACTTGTTGTTTGGTAATAGCAGAGTGCAAAAGGCCAAAGACCTTCTCCAGGAGAGTCAGGACATCATGAGGTCTTTGACAGAGAATATACAGAAAGCTCAGAATCAGCAGAAGCAGTATGCAGATCAGCAGAGGATTGAGCGATCTTTTGAGGTTGGTGACATGGTATACCTCATGTTGTAGCCCTACAGACATTCCACTCTTAAGAAGAGTGGAGCAGAGAAGTTAAAGCCACGTTATTATGGACCTTTCAGGATCTCCAAGAGGATTGGAGAAGTGGCCTATGAGTTGGAACTTCCAGCAGGTAGCAGGGTACATAATGTATTTCATGTATCTCGCCTCAAGAAGGCATTGGGGCACAATGTGATACCATTAGTTGAGTTGCCTCCTTTGGATGAAGAGGGAAAGTTGATATTGGTACCTGAAGCTATAATTGATACCAGGGAACGTAATTTGAGGAGGATTATCAGAGAGTACCTGGTCAAATGGAAGAACCTGCCAGTAGAGGATGCTACTTGGGAGAACGAGCAGATATTGGAGCATCCTGATCTGAGATTGCTTGAGGCAAGCAATGTTAGGGAGGGCGGACTGTAATGTCCCCTTCTAGACTCTTGGTTTGTCCATCATAGAGTTCCCGTGGACTAGCAGTTTGGTTAGGGAACTGGGGTTAGTTGACCTTGGAGGTATTCTTCAGTGGAGGAAACGTGGTTCGGATTCAGTGGATCCAGTTGGCACCTTCTGAGTTGGCAGTTGGCTCAGATTGCTCTTGGTCAGTACTTACTATTTTTAGTAAGTTTGGGGTCAGTGTCGGTTCGGCATTTTCAGAGTGGTATCCGATTCGTCTTCTCGAGGGATTTCTGGTGAGCTATAGATCACCTCATTCCGACATCGTCTTCATATTTATTTTAAAGTCTGAAGATTAATAATGTTATATTTAACTTGGACTTTATTATATTTCGAGGGGCAAAGTGACTTTATGAAAATGAAGACATAATTTAATGTTGTGACCATGGGCGCTCATCCCTAGGGAAATAAAGTGGTTTTTAAAATGT
This sequence comes from Cunninghamia lanceolata, assembly GCA_027924645.1. NCBI lineage: Eukaryota > Viridiplantae > Streptophyta > Pinopsida > Cupressales > Cupressaceae > Cunninghamia > Cunninghamia lanceolata. The sequence goes on along the minus strand of BSBN01001040.1, from coordinate 239,407 downwards.
AAATTCCCTCCTAAAAGCCCAACGCCCATCTTGGAGGGAGATAAAAGGTGAAATTAGAGCTCATTTGGGCATGCTTGCTTATGATATTTTCTTGTGAGAGCTCTACTAGGGTTTGAGGGTTTGAGCATTTCGAACCAGACTTTTGGAGACGAAAACCTCCATTAGTGACAGCATTCTACAAGTGTGCAATACCACCCAAAGGTGCCTTTGACGATGGATACATCCAGTATTCATTCATGTGCTTCAATGGAGTTGATGGGTTGATGATTTGACTCATTTCTTGACACATCCTTTACAGATTCTTGGTGGAGTGCATTTGCAGATTGGAAATCAGAGTGTATTGGTTGTTTAGAGCAGATTATAGTGAGGGTTTTTGGACTGTTGGAGTTCCCCTCACTGGCCGTACTGTTTGGGAGATGGCCATACCCCTTTTGCAGCTCCTTTTGAGAGATTTTTGGCATCTAAACATTCCTAGCTTGGTCGTTCTGCCTTGAGGGGTATTTCTGTTTGTATTGACAGCAGATTGAAGGTGATTTCAGAGTTCTTTGAGCAGATTACACTTGCAGCCATGGTCGTACCATGCTAGAGAGGACGTGGGACATGTTGAGGCCTTTCTTCCTTTAATTGTTGTTCTTCTTTGGTCCTTTTGAGGCGTTTGGAGCCTTATTCTATGATGCTATCAATTGTATGAGCTATTTTTATCATTCTGAGGAGTTTGGGGGCATCTCCAACCATACCCACTTGCTGGTCCATTTCGGCTGTTGTACCAAGTTGCATTTTTGGACATGGGTATGTCATTATAATTCATTGTTGGCCATTTTGCTATCTGGGTATCCATTAGTTTCTTTATATTTGTTATATTTTCTGGCTTTTCAATATATGCTATCTATTATATGCTTCGGCAACACACATCTGCAGGAAAACCAAAACCCCTTCTGCATCTTATCTCTAGTCTGAAAGATCACACTAAAAATAAAAATAAAACACCTAAAAAGATCTTTAAAAAATACAAACAGGTACGGCACATTACATTTTCCATCTTTTATTTCGTCTCTATTAGGGCGTTGACATTAAGGAGGGAAATGTTATATTTTTAATTCACTTAATTTCCCCTTGGGATGGGCGCCCAAGCTGTCCTTTAGTGACCCTTTTAATATTTTTTTCATAAGTCACTTAATATTATAAAGTCTCGTCAATTAAATAAGTTATAACTTCGGACTTCAAAATAACTATGAAGATGAAGTCGGAATCCAAAGATCTATAGCTCGTTGGAAAAGTCTCGACGAGATGAATCCAACCCCACTTTGAAAATCCTGATCCGGCACCGAACCGGAACTTACTAAAAATAGTAAGTGCGCCACAAAGCACCCAACTGGCACTGACAACTGCCAACTGGATCCAAACCACTTCTACACTTCTGAATGATCCATCCAAGGCTTTGCCAACTACCAACTGAGAAGCTAGCAACACCAACACTGGGCTCTCTAAACACCATTATTAGCCTGCAAGGACCCGATGATAGGCTAAACCACCAACTCTGATGCTCGCTCAAAAAGGGGACATTACAATGACATCATTCAATGTTGTTTGGTTCATGGCCGACCTTCCCTAAGATTCGCACATCATTCCGTTCATTTGCGAAGTACTACATGATTAGGTCTGACCTATATGTGTAAACACGTTACAGCTCTTCATAGGAATTTGTGATCTGCCTTGGCCAACGCGAAGGAATCTTTAGTTCCAGAGATATATATTGATATAATAGATGCCTAGGAAAGCAGAATTCGATAGTTGATCATTAATTCCTAATTGATAGTTTTGATTCTTTGCGAAGGAGCTTCAAAGCCACATCTTGAGCATATTCTGTAATCAGGCCTGTGAGCCCTAATTGTAAGCCCGCATGTTGCTGACCAATTTGTATTTGAATTCTATTGTATACTGAATGACTAAATCTGCATTTGTTTCATATCTTTGAGTTGTTTCCATTGTGTTTACTCTTGCTGCATGGTCTGGACTGTTCTCTTTGAGGACCCTCTTAACCGTGACTGCACTAACAGTTCGCTACTATGCATCTTGAGGGAGTAGCATATGATTGGTGGCATCATGGACTTGTTTCACAAAACCATGCAATGATCAATTCTTATGATGAGTTTACATGCGAACTCATTGCTAGGTTTGACAGGAAGGATGTAGAAGACTACTACACGGATTTGGCACAATTGAGATAGGTTCGTCACGTGGATTCCTACATCAATGAGTTCTAAAAGATTGTTTTTATGGTTCCCAATATGTCAGAAAAGAGAGTGACTATGTTGTTTGTTGAGGGTTTGAATGATAGGATGAAGGGTTTGGTAAAGGCACATAAGCCTAGTACACTAGATGATGCTATTGAGCTTGCACTTGATCTTGATACCACTCCTACATCATTTCAGTCCCAAAAGAACTTCAAGAATGAAAAATCAAATCAGCAAGTACTTGAGCAGCCCACATCTTCAAAGTTTGAAGCTACACCAAAGATGGACTTTAAAACAAAGAATGATCTTCGAAGAAAGAAGTTATGTTTTTCTTGCAAAGAACCTTGGGAACTAGGTCATAGGTGTCTTGGAAAGGGTAAAGCACATTACATAGAGGTTCTTGATGATGAAGATGATGATACTAGTTCGGAAAGTGAACATGGACAGCCAACACCAAACATTGTAAGTGAAGGTAACAAAGGAACTAGAATCACTTATCTTTCAGGAGCTCCAAGGTATAACCCATTCCTATTTGAAGACACATTGTTTGGATGTAAGGTCATGGCACTTGTTGATAGTGGAGCTACGCATAACTACATTGATGAGAGTTTGATGAACAAGAGGATTGCATAGTGATGATTTTGAGGGCTTTGATGTGACTATAGCAGGTGGTCTAACCATTCCATGCAAGAATAGAGTCAACAAGCTTAGCATTCTACTTGGTGAGTATACACTTTGTGATGACCTCTATGTTCTTGATTTGAAGGATAATGATATTGTGCTTGGTATGCAATGGCTACATTTACTGCAAAGAGTCATCCAAGATTTGCAAGCAATGGAGTTGAGTTTCCAACATGAAGGGAAACAAGCCACAATGAAAGCACTCAAATACACACTACCACACCAAATCACAACTAAGAGTATGAGAGTTATGGACAAGGAACCACTTCATGAGGACATTTATGAGGATTTTTCATTGTATATGAGCATGGGACAGCAAGGGCATGATGGAGAATTACACACATTTGGCAGATTGGGTGGATACTTGAGGAGGATTGTGGCACTTTTGGTGGGAAGGTTGCATGAAATCCCTTTTGCCAACATTGAGCAGCATGGTATAGCACATGATAGACCATACCAAGAGCCTAGATTGATTTGGGATCCGGGGATTGATTGGTATGTTTGATTCTAATGCAGATTTGATACTTGTGATTGCTTAAGGGCAAGCAATCTCGTGGTGGCATGACTTGTAATGTTCCCTTTTTGAGCCATTGATGCAAAATGACTAAATATGTGGAAAAGTGGCAAAAATGATTTTTCCTTTGCAAATTAATGATGGGAGATGATGTTTTATATTTTTATAATATTTGTGGAAATTTCAAATTTAACTAAATAATTTGCCCAAGGGAAAAACATCCCACTTGGAGAAGAGAAATTTGGTGAAAATAAAGAAAAATAGGAAAAAGGACAAATAACAATAATATAATATTTTATTAATTAAAATATTATATTTTATCCCATAAAGTGGCCACTCAAGGAGGAAAAAGAAAAATAATAAAATATTATTATTCTATTAGCCAAATGGGCCGCTCAAATTGTGGAAAATAAAAGAAAACTAAAATAAAATATTTTTCTAATGATGGTGGACTTGAAAATACATAAAATTATGGTAGAATTGGGCGCCCAAGTTGAGAAGTATAAAATATGTCAATTGGAGGTCATTTGCATCATTCATATTATTGGCAATTTGATAATTGGAGAGTTTCTCTTGGTTGCAACTTCGTTTTAGCTTGTTCTAAGGACGAAAACCCTTAGACATTGGTTGTTTGGACAAAAACTCATCCCACATTGAGAGATGGGGCCATTCAGGATTCATTATTGAGCTTATTTGCAGGTTTATTTGATGTTTTGGAGCTTCAACCAGCTAGGGTTTGAAAAGAGAAATTGATTTCAGCTAGGGTTTGGAGTTTGATTGCAGATTGAAGGCTTTGTGATTCAGATTTGAATGTCTAATTGACATATTTCCTTCATTTTCATCAATGGCAAGGGTTTGGAATTGGTTTGTTACATTTTCGAGGATTTATTGGTGAAGGGTTTCATCTGTTTGTACTCAGATTTACAAATCAGTCATCAGCAATTTTATATCAGACTGCATAATTGAGGGATTGAAGGTGTTTAATGGTCATACATTGCATACAAACCCTATCGGCCTCATCCTTGATGGATCGCTAGGCTTTGGAGGTGTCATCGCCACATTCTAGGGCACTTTTACTAGGGTTTTATGATCAGAATTTCATATCAGATATTGCAGATCAGAATATCAGGTTTTGGACAGCAATCTTCAGTCACATTTGTCATTGATCATCCATCATCATTGGCTGCTACATTTGGAGGACATTGTTGCATGTTTGTGAAGGATTTGTGATCATCTAATAGCTATTTGTATTGTCACACTCAGATTTGATTGTAATCAGACTTCACAGTGATATATCAACTCACATACCTTGTAGGATTTCCTTCATATCTTCATCTATACATCCGGGTATGTTATTGTAGCAAAAGATATTTCAAATCTTTAATTTGAAATTGAATAGCTAGCTGGTCCAATCATTTTCTAAACTCTGATTTGAAATTTCAGTCATCTATGTTGTGTATTTTCCATGCAATTATGTTTCAATTTCATTATTATATCATGGCAAAACCCTACATGCATTGAAACAAACAAAAACACAAGCAAAACCACTCAAAAACAAATTCAGAAAATCAGAACAGCAGTGTCAAAAACGGATCACAATTGGTAGGGGTTCTTACAACTCATCTTACTCGCAAGAAAATCACTATTACTCACCCAACTCTAGGGTAAAACTCAGCCGCAATTATGATTTTTGTGTCAATTTTTTAGCATTTTATGAGTTGTTTTTTGCAATGGGTTTTATGACGACTTGTGTATGCTAAGGGTTTGTTTGACCACTTGTTGCACATGCAATAAAGGAATCACAATTATGTTTTTCCTTATTCATGTTGTGCCCGCAATAAAGGAATCATGGGTTTGTGTTTGCTGCATAGAGGAATTGCAGGCACTAGAACTTTATAAATTACCTTGCTTGTTCTCAAAGATAATAGTGATTTTGATCCTTGCAATAAGTAAATTTTTCTCTTTGACCGACAAGGTTTTAACCTCTAGAAAACAAGCAATTGAGTAGAAAACAAGCATTTGAGTTGCTTGTAACAACTGTTCTTCAAATGCACATAATTGTGGTTTGTACACTATAATAGTCACCATTTTAAACTTTGTTGGAGTCTACTAGTGCTGTTTTTTAGGGGGAATTCCACATTATACTGCTCAAAGATGTGAGCATTGAAACTTGAAGTTCATACGTATTGAACTCATTTTTTGATCTATGATGTGGATTGGACTCTAATTTTGATTTATATATGATGGAAATCAATAATATGTTCCATAAATTCAGTAATATGTATGTTTTAGAAGAATATTTTTAAAAACTTATTTTTTAATTTTCGATAAATTTGCTAAGTTATTGCCAAATTTTTTCCCAAGATTTTAAAAATATTGGGTCAACTAAGTTACTATCGAGTCTGAGTTTTTCAACTATGGTTCTACCAAATGAAAGAGAAAGGCTACTAGTGTTGCAGGGATGTTGAATGTGTAATCACAGGAAGAGACTAATTCTATGGTTGCCAAAAAAACATCTATCCATTCCACCCCATTTCATGTGCCACATTCTCCCTATCTCAAAGAAGTATGTTGAAAATGACAAATGCCATCGGTTCCTCATACACCCCCTTGGAGAACATAGAGCACATACCACTTTCCTTGATAAAGAGTATTCTAAGTTGAGTTTGTTGATGGAGGACATGAGGCAAACTTAGCTAATGTAATATACCACCCCAAATTTTTTTTTCAACTGAAAGTCAATGCCTACAAATGCAAACCCTCAACACCTTCTGATCACCCAGATCCCAGAATGGGCAAGGTGAGAGCATATAGTGCGTCGGATCCCACCCAAACTCTATCTAGGGCAGCAACAAGAGAGTATGCAATACAAATGCTCACTGTGACACACCAGGCGGCAAGCCATCCATCTTTGCGCTTATTCAACGGAGTGTGTCAATGCAACACAATACGAACACACAAGGCGGCTGAGTTGACCTTTCTCTACGCTTATTCATAGAGTGTGTTTGAATGCAAATAGAATGATGCACACTAGGCAGCAGAGCTAGCCAGATCTTCACTTATTCAGTGGAGTGTGCTAGACATAAACATGCTATAAACTGACGGTGAACCATCTAGCTATTACAAAATGAAATGCATGATTAAACAAGGCCACTGGTGGTACTACCATCCAAGGTAATGCAAGATTACAATATTGCAACTAATAATGATATTACAATGAGATAGAAGGCTGCAATATAAAAGATAAATTCTGATTTCAGTCTGAAATACACTGCTACAACATGTTAACAATGAAATGGAGCATTGAAATCATATAAGACAATACCAAAGGTCATACCCACTAAAGCCCTGCTGAAGTAGATGAAGATGAAGGCCCAAAACACACTGGAAACCATTGTCAAACTGAAAGCACTATTCTGATATAAGTTGCAGCACTGTAAAGAAACCCATATCAGCATATAGAGTCATCAAAAACTCTTCAAACATAACAAAATACACCTCCAAACCACTGGATCATGCAATAGTAAACTAGGCGCCACCAAACAAAGCAGAAATGACCAAAGAGAAGGGGTGATTCAATCCCAACAACTCCCATGTCTCATATTTGTTGGTACGGTCAAAAAAAGAACACGGTACGCCCCTCACAAGAGCATTCAACAACAACAAATTACAGTCTAATTTGGACGGCAAGGGTTATAGAAGATTTGCACCCTCCCTAAACACCACTTAGAACCCTTTTTTGGCAGCAATTTCCCAAATCATGCACACGCCCAGCTCTTGACTAATGGTACGGCCTGCAAATTGTTGAAATTGGTATGACCAAGAGTAAATCGTTCATCATTGAAAGCTGCAAACCCATCTTGATTCCTGAAATTCTTCACAACTACAAAACTATGATCACAATATCATCAAACACCAAAAGATCTCCATTTGCAACTCAAGTGTGATTTCTGTATGAAAACACCATGACTAGCTAGGAGGGTTTTCGTTCCCGAAACTAGTATTTTCGAGAGGGTTTTCGTCCTCAAGAAAATCAAAGATGAATACAGGTTCTCTCATATGCAAAGAAAAATACCATATTCAGTCTAACCTCAACAATGAGTTCCAAGCCTCCTTTTATAACTTTTTGTAGCAAATAAAATATTACTTTCCTTTTCCCTCCAAAACTTGTTTCAAAATAATAAATTGTTTGTGTGCAAAGTCCCCCTTAGCCTAGCACCTTTGTATGCACAACTTAAATGCCTTTCTAATGAATAGTTACAACATAAGTTGTCTTTTTGAATAATACTTTTTTTTAGACAACTTAAGTCATAACTATTTTATAATTAAATTATCCAACCAAGTTGTGGAAAGCATCAAAATGAATCAAACACAAACTTCTAATCATACCATAATGCTCCTGAGGACTTAAGATGATGCACTGAACCAACTTGGTGCCGTTCTAAAAATAGCGTGCTTCTCCAAGAAGTGTGGAGAGATCTCAAAAGGACAAAATTGCATTTTGATAGTATCACGAGGCTTACCAAGATCACCTAAACTCACTGTTATGAATAAGACCATTGCTTGATCATACTTGTGCTCTCCAAGAAAGTTGGAGTTCTCCCTTGCCCAACCAATTAGCCTATGGGAAAACTCAGACAATAAGCTAACTGTTCTCAAACTGATTATGCACAAAAAGAGGACATTACAGCTAAAGATGAGCTTCTCAATTATCATGGATGGGTGGACCAATATTAGACATTAGCAACTCATCAATATCATAGTTACATCAACAACTAACTGTTATTTCCTTGGAGCTATTGATTGTTTAGGGAAGCATAAATTTTCTATGTTTATGTCATTTTGTAGTTGTAGTTTACAGCCTTTGGGCATTTTGTTGTAGTTGTTATATAATATATATATGCACTTTGAAAATGAAAGCAATGAAATTTTGTTTATTTGTGTGTCAATCTCATGTGAATTCTCAATTCAGCTCTAATGTATATGATGAATGCCTTATATATGAATAATTGAAATTTTCTATATTTTTTAAATTTTTCCTATTTTTTAATAGTTGGTCTATATTGCCCCCATAAAAAAAGCCTCATGTCCCTATCATCCCATAAACACATCCCACCGTCCTCTGTCATCCCTATCCTAGAAACATCATGGAACATAGGTATATATGGATCTTATCGAATTGAATAATTGTAGCTTCAGTTGTTGATGATGATAGTGCACTACAATTTGTACTATTGCCAATACTGAATATGGTACTTTCGTGAGCCTTGCTCAAGTCTAATGTGGCTAGATATGCTTGATTCATATTGATCAAAGCTATAAGATCCTTCCCAAATCTGGAAATTTGGAACTACATAGAATGCCCAACTAACATTACCAAAATGATCAATGGAAATCTGAAGGATTGAAGGACTGAAATATCAGCATGTTGGACCTACTTGAACTAACAATCATTCTATCTACTATTCCTTGACTCCTACTTGGGGATTTTTTCTTGATATCTAAACTTCCATCTTTCCCTCTACATGTGAGAGCACTAGGAAATCAGAATTGGAACTAGAATCAACCAAATTGAATATGACAGTCTTTCCATATGAAATGCAAATTTCATGCTTTTTCTACACTTGATCAAACATCTCTCAAAGTTGTGATTTGTCTTTAGGCAATAAACACATGGATGCAAGGTCAAGCATCTAGTATTCCATTGACCTCTATGTATACAGTGGTCATAACTCTTCATTTGAAATTTTTTTTCTATTACTATTTGATCCGAGTGCAGTTAAACAACCTTCAAAGATCCTTCCACAAGAGTCAATGGCATTTTGAGCTACCATGCAAGCACATATAGCATCACACAAGCACTTCTGGCACTTTGTACTACCACACAAGCTTCAAAAGTCCTTTGCACAACATCTAGCATAGTTCACATAGCACGCATTGACCAATCCTAGTCTGCATCCCTTCACACATGGTGCATGCACATCATTTCACCTTTAAACTACATAATTGGAATGCCAACCATCAAAAGCCCAACCATTGACATTTGGAAGGACAAATGTTAACACTTATAGGATATGAATTGTTAATGTAATTGTTTCCTTGTAACAATCATGTAATTGTATTGTACATATTGGCATTCACTTCTTCACATTGGAGGTCAAACAATCCATGAGATATAGAAGTCTAGGGTAACCAAATTGATGTGTTCACCCTTTTTTGGTTACATGAATCTTCATTCTCCACCTTTCTCTATGTTTACATCTGTTGCAATTTATTCTTTCATTGAATAGAAGTAGCACTATTTGTTAGAAGTCTTCTGCGCATTCGAATGTATATTGGTCAACTATGTTTTTGTTTCCCTTTGCATATTCTATAATTTTGTCTTTCATTAAGATAGGATTGTCCCCCCCAGACCACCCAGGATCTAGATTATTGATAATAAAGCAATGTTTCACATGCCTGCTCATATGCATGCCCAACAACAAAAGGAACGTTATCCACTCATTTTAACTTTTGAGTACCTGAACAAATGCCACAGTAGGAGCAAGATGGCCGACGGTCAAAAACACAAATCTAAAATGTTTATAGACATTCAAAAGATGATCAATGACACTCTCAAGACACATCACCAAGAGCTCTTTGGGCAGTTTCGTGAACTCATGGCTCAACATGGATCAATGTCATAGTGCACCACAAAACCTATTCATTCACCTAACCAACAGCAAAAGCCTTTCAAAGTGCAAATCAATCTAGAGATACCAACTTTTGAAGGCAAGATTGACATCACAACATTGGATGATTGGATTCAACAACTCAAGGCATACTTCTCTATTAGCAACTTCAGTGACAGAAGATATCCTTAACATTGAAGACGTCCGTTTTAGTGTCCCACTAACAACAAACACTCAACATGCAACACGAAAAGGATCTCAATCCTATTCAAATTTGAGATTCCTTTGTCAACACTTTGCAAGAGGAATACTACCCCCTAAAACACTATGAGGTTGAGTACATGAAGTTCCAACAATTGTGACACCATAAAGAGCAATCTATTGAAGAGTACACCAACAATTCCATGACTACTCTACGAGTTTTTGTGGGAACACCCCAAAGCAACACAAAGTGCTCAAATACATCGGTAGTCTATCACTTTACATTCTTGCCTAAATGGAGTCCCTGACTTCAGACACTTGGTGCAAGCATTTTGCAATGCATCCAAGATTGAAGCCAAAGCTAAGCTCAAGCAAAAGGTTTCCTCACATAAGAACAAGCCCATGCAAGAATCAACTGCAAAGAACTCTACATAGAAGTAGAGTTCCCCTATGTAGAAGTAGCCATAGAATCTAAAATCGTCTATACCAAATGTCAATAACCTCAACATCATCCACACCAAATCAAGGTAAGGGAAAGAAGAGAAAACAAGGTGATAAGTGGTGTCGTCATCGCACCAACTGACATGGGGATGTTGAATTATGTGCACAACAATCTTTGGTTGCATAAGCCACATCAAATCTTGTGCAAATTGAGGATATTGATCCAAAGGCAACATATCTCAATGCTAACGTTGTAGTTATCAACACTTCAAAGGAACACAAGTGTCTCTTCCACAACAAGCACTTGGTCGACAAACAACAATTGCATTTCATCATCGACAACGAAAGCCAATCACCTCACGTGTTGTAATCAAGTGCCTAGGTCTTTCCACTGAAGCACACCTAAGGATATACTCCTTGGGATGGTTGCAATAAGGTAAGGATATTCAAGTAAGACAGACACAATCACTTATGACATCGTGTCATTGGAAGTCTATGACATTCTAATATTTGGGCTACACCATTGATCATGTAGACATCCATATAGTCTTGAAGAAAGTCAAGGGGATTTAAGGCTAGCCAACTTTGCACCACATCATAGAATTATAAATCTTTCTCACACTCGTGAATTTCTACTGCAAGTTTGTTCTCGACTTCTCACACATTTCTTGGCTGCTAATCAAATCATGTATGTCAAAACAACATTCCTATGGACACCCATGCAACATCGTGCCTTTGAGGAGCTCAAACAACACCTCTACACAACACTTGTTTTGGCAATGTCTAACATAGTGAATCGCTTTGAGATTCAAATCGATGCATTTGACTATGCGCCTGGTGTTGTACTCACACATCATGTGCACCTAGTTGCATTTCACAAAAAGACCAACAACACAATGCAATGTTGCTACGCTTATGAAAAGGAATTTTATGCCATCATTCAAGTTGTCAAGCAATGGGGCCACTAGATTCTAGGTAAGGAGATTGTCATTCATTCCAATCATAAGCCACTTCAGTTTCTACGTACACAAAGAAAGTTGGAGAATGCACGTGTAATATCCCCTTCTAGTAAGCCAAAAAATTTCACAATCTTGCACAATTTCAACTTATTAAAAGAGAACATTAGTATTCAATTCCTCTTATCGTAACACACTAGGTTTAATAACCAAGTATCAAATCTATATGTTTTCCATATTTATACTTTAAGGCTTATAACCTTTATAATCATAATCACATAAAACACATGCATTTCATATTCACATTCTTTCATTCACAATTCCCATGCACTATCTTGAGAGAGTTCTCGGTTAGCCCTATCATTAATCAACCCTATCTCCCATATGAGCATGGTTTGTTAAGGCGTTATCCATCCCACACGGAGGCCCAAAGGCTTCTCACAACACCCGGTGTCCTTCACCATTTGGCTCGAGGGAACTTCATGCAACACCCGGCATTCTTCATCCCATCGAGAGTCACCTACCGTTGGGCACATTTATTTATGAGCTCATAATACCATAGGCCCAAGAGCTTCACTCAACACCCGGAGTTCTTCGTCTCTTGGTTCAAGGAACTTAACACACACCCGGTGTTCTTCATCCACTTGAGGGTCACCTAGGTCCAATTTCACATCCTTAACTTAACCCCATACTCATAGGTTGGTAAGATGATTAAGGAGGAGGCTCAAACACCCCTTTCGAGTATATCATGAACTCATGAATTATATAATAGTGTCTTACCATTACTATCTCGTTGATTGCCATTCCTTGGCATCATATACATTTCATCATTCTAATAAGTTTTCTTATATCATATGTTATAGACATGATAGTCATTTCTATCATAGGGAATACATTCCATTCTATGATGATATTACATTTTATTACCATTACTCTTATACTATTCCTTTCAATTATACTTATGATATTTTCATTTCATTCTATTCTAATTATGCATATATAGATATGTATATGTATATGTATATATCCATATATATTCATAATCTCATAACTTACTATATTCATTATTTATTTAAACAATCAATGTTAAGTTTAATACTACATACCTTATCCTTGGTGCAGGCCTGTACGAATTTAATTCTCTGATTTATTTACTACTGAACTGAATTGAAATCTTCCTGATCCGATGATTTGATTGCTTGATTTAACTTGAATTGTATATTCGTTGTATTCCTCCTTTTCCAATCGATTGCTGGCTGTATTGCTCAGTGATCCAATGATCTTAGATGAGATGCTTCAACCTATCTAATCCCATACTCCCTTGTATTGCTTGTTTGATTTCTCTTTTATCCTTTCATGAAGGAATTACACCTCTTCCTCTAAACAATTCACACCCTTTCATAAGGAATAGTGATTGCTTTTTATAAGGGATCGTATGATCATACCTAATCATTGCTATTTATAGAATTGTTGACCACTCTTCATATTAGCGGCTGCTCTTCCTATTAGTCTCGGGTCTCTTATCTTAGACGTCTTATAAGTATCCGTTGATTAATAGATCCCCTCCAGATAAGTCATTTGGTATTGTGTTTTGTCTTACATAATCGTTGTTTTATATGATCTGATTCTTCCATTTTTTTTTAAGCCTTGTCTTATGGGTGCTTATTTATTGGTTGACCGTTGTCTGATTGGTGTCTATTCATTGATTAAGTGTTGATTCATAATTTTGTCTTTAATCATTGCCAGCGTACCTATGCTTGTAACCTTACAATAAGACATTCGCTTGCTTTTCTTGTCTCCTTTAAGAGATGTATATATTTATACCAATAGTATTGATATTATTATTATTATTTATATTGATAACCATAATATATATTATTATATAATAATAATATTTAATATTTATATTTATATATAATATAATTAAATTATTATAATATTATATAAATTGATAATATTGTATTTATATTTATATACTATAAATTATATAATAATAATATTATATTATAACTATTATAATTATAATAATACTTAAATTGATAATACAATAAATATATTGTATTTTAATTATAATATTAATTAATTACATATTAATAATATTATATATGTTTATTAAATATTACTATATACATGATTATCATTCAAATCGATGACGACAAACATCTTATTTGACAGAAGTGATTTCTCTGTCTTTATCACGATGTTTAAATCTTTAATTTAAACATTGCCTTAATAGGGGAACATGACAGCACGTCACATGAAGTGGATGGCATATTTGCAACAATTCCATCTAATGATCAAGCACAAGAAGGGGGGAGACAATAAGGTGACAAATTGCCTCAAACAACCACTGATTCATGTACTCATCACAGTGTTGGACTCACATAGCCACAATTTCTCTAACTCAAAGATTCACTACAAAATAGATTCAGATTTCGTGCAAACCTACACTATACTTGCACAAGGTAAACAAGTTGACAAATTCCATTTGTCCAACAAGATTCTTTTCAAGCTTAAACAACTTTGTGTTCCAAGTGCCACACCTCACCAAAGTCTCATCTAGGAGACAAATTATGACAAGACCATTGGACACTTATGCATTACCAAGACATTATAACTGCTACAACAACACTTCTATTGGCCTCATATGCATACAAACATCGAGCACTATATCAAGTCCTACATTCCCTGTTGCATTTCCAAGCCTACAAATAGGAAGCTAGGGTTCTACATGTTGGGATTAGGTGTCATAGACCTTGCAATTCCTAATGTTTGGATTATTATTTAATTTTTATTTATTTTTTATGCGCCCACATATTAGGGCATCCCACTTGAAGTGGCACTTAGTGTCACTTGTAGTATGTATTTGGTAATTTGTAATTATCACTTAGTGTCATTGAAGTTGCTAAAAGCAACTATGAAAAGTGTAAGTTGTGTAAGAGTTGCCAAGATAGAAAGAGCATGAAAAGAGAAAGTTAAGTGTGGACTAGAAAGTCAAGCATGAGAGCATCTTTCTAAAAGGTGGATAAGTCCAAGATTTTGTGTCTTGATTTGGGCAACTAATTTACTCATGGTTTCAACACAGTTTGAAGCTATTGTATCCACTTGTACTTGTAAGGGATATGCTACCGAATTTCCTCCACAGTTGATCTCTTGTTGCTCATGGTTGTGGCATTGTAGTATGGCTATGGATGTATAGTTGAGATGCTATTGGATTGTTCACAAGCTACAAAGCATGTGTTAGAGATAGGAGATATGTTGTTAGATTGACTCCAAAAGCTGGCGATGTTCTCTTCTTTCTACTGACAAAGCACTAATACTCTGTGAATGTATTGTAACTATTATTGTTGAATAATACATCAGGTGTTCTTTGGAGGTTGGGTTTTTCCCGAAAGAGTTTTCCTAGCGTATATCTTGTGTTATGTGTTTTCTCTTCTGATGTTTTGTGTAGATCTGATTTACATGCATTTCTTTTCTCTTAGGGTTAATGTAGGAATTGTCTATGTCCAATGGATTTCATGAGCAAACTACCTATGACAATGCACTAGAATGACTGTGCTTGTTGTGATAGACAGATTTTCAAAGATGGCCATCATGGTTGCATGCAAGAAGAGCATCATTGCACAAGAGACTGCATGTCTTTTGTTCAATCATGTTTGGATTAATTTTGGGCTACCAACATGCAGTGTGTTTGATTGCGACCTTAGGTTTGTTAGCACTTCTAGCAAGCCTTGTGGGAGAAATTGGATACACAACTAGATTGGTCCACAACTTTCCATCCATAGACAAACAACTAGGCAAAGGTGGTCAATCACACACTCTTGCATCTTTTGCACATTTACAATCATGTACATGTGTGCAATTGGGATGACATCCTACTATACATCCAGCATGCCTATAACAAAGCTTTGCACAATTCTATAGGGCATAGTCTTTTCCAAACATGCCTTTTGATCCAGCCAATGACACCCTTGGACATATCCTACTATGCATCATCCATTATAGAGTCACACACACATAAATGGGAAGTAGATAAAGTGCAGAAGTTTCTACCACACATTCAAAGTGTACAACAGGTTTAGCAAATTCTCTTGCACCAACAATAGATATACAAAAAGTGCTATGACACACATTGTACATCTCATGAATACAACATCGGTGACATAGTCTGATTGCATCTTCAAAAAGAGTGCTTTAAGGGTCCACACAGAAAGATGAAACCTCTACACTATGGTCCATACATCATTATGCATGTAGCGAGTGAGAATGCATTTGTTCTTGATCTACCTCCGTACCTAGGTCTGCATCCAATATTCATGGTGGAACTCCTCAAGCCATACTTTCTTCTTCTTGACCCAACATCCTTCAAACTTGGATCTTGAGCACAAGTTTTTGAAATCAGATCATACAGACAACCAATATTTTAACTCACCAAGGTAGACACCACCTATTCAAAGTGGTCAAGACAAAGCAGTATGCAAACCAAGTGAAATATTACAATCTTTAGCAGCTCTGCATTCAATTTCCACAACTCATGGAAGACACAATGGAGGCCATTGTTTTTTCAAGAAAAGGTGAATGATCCAAGAGCAACTACACAACCTTTAGAAAACCTTGTGGAGGGATCAAGTACTTTGCAATACCACACAAGCACCTATGGCATCACATGCAAGCACATGCGGCATGTTGTGCTACTGTACAAGCTTCAACAGTCCTTTGCACAACATCTAGCATAGTTCATGCAACATGAAATGAACCACCAAGTAATCTATAGCCATGCATACACAACACCTACACACCATTTCACCTACAAACCACAGAATTGAAATGTCAGTTATTAGAAGCCCAATTGCCAACAATTTAAAGATCAAACATCAATAATTATGGGATATGAACTGTTCTTGTAGTTGTTTCCTTGTAACTTTTATGTACTTATAAATAAACAAGAAAAAAAAAACTTTCATGCAACTATATTGTGCATATAGACATTCAACTCTTTACATTGGAGGTCGAACAATCTAGGAGATACAAACGTTTAGACAAACTAGTTTGATGTGCTAACCGCTTTTTGGTCAAAGGAATCTACATTCTCCTCCTTTCTATTTTTATACATTCATTGTATCCTATTCATTCTTTCATTGAATAGAAGTAGCGTTGTTTGCTAAAAGTTTTCCACATTCAAGTTTGTATTAATTAATTGTGTTTTCGTTTTCCTTTGCATGTTTATAATTCTGTCTTTCATTAAGATAGGATTGCCCTCCAGCCCACCTAGGATTTGGATCACTATTGCTTCTCAAAAGTTCATTAAGATAAAGATTCTAATCCTCAAATCATCACCTAAAAAAGCACCAGGAACAAACTTGATTGTTTTACTGAAATTGAAATTATTTAACATTAGCATACCATAGTAGCCAAGTCCACTTCAATATATATTTTCCTTGAGATCTTCCCAAGGTCTATGGATGTGAGCTTCAAAATATTTCTCTAACTCAAAAAACTTTGGAAAATTAGATAGACTAGTAATGGATACAATATTGTCACGAGAAGTCTTAGAAATAGATACTTCATTAATGGAAGTACAAGCATTTGTCTCTAAGATTCCATCAAAGACTCTTAATTCCTTATTGATAGTGAGATTCTCTCACATCTCTTTATAAACAAAAATTTGAATGTTCTTTGTTTGTGTTTCAACAAAACTATCTTCAATCAATTTTTCAAGATCCCGAATGTGTGTACATTAAGCTTAACATTGAACCAAAAATAAGTATGTGCCCAACTTATTATTTTATCCACTTTCTAACATTGATCTTTCATCCTTAACCATCAATATGCCATCTAACTTTATGACTCTATGATCAATTTATGTTTTGAAATTCTTGCACTTTTGCCATGAATTTGACTTCTCCGCTAACTTCTATATGCTTTGAAAATGCATCGGGAAACTTCATTTTCAACTACACATGTTTTATTGTTGTAAACCTTATCCCTGCTCCTCAATATTTGTTTTCTCTTAATTAAAATTTCTAAACCTTGCATGACTAGTGTCCATCAAAATACTTTTTCTTTCAAGGCCTTGTTATAGATGTCCCAAATGATTTGGGCACTTGGTTGTGAGTCCTTTAGACATTGTGAGTGGACCATCTCAGATCCACCAAATCATGGATGAGGTTTCCTACTTGGAGAGTTTTCTACAAGAAGTCTGCCATGTTAAATTTACCAAAACTTTGTTAGTCAAGGATGGCCAAGACAGGACCCTTCAAGAATGCATGAGCAATGGCTGCCACCTCCTCTTGTTCATCCAATCACTTGTCTAGTTCAGAAGGTGTTATGATACTTAGCAATTATTGAGCATACCTTCTGATACAAATATTTCCTAGTGCAGTCCTCTATGTCTAAGCAACGTGAGGTAGAGGAGGAAAAGGATAGTGTCCTTTTGGATTGAGAGTGCTTGAAACATTAACTCTAGGATCAATAGGCTTGTTTACAAGAGCAATTGCACCACCAACAAACCCAACTCGTCTAGGCACAGGCAAAGAAAGCCACTGAGGCTCAAGACAAATTGATTATGGCTGAGAAGGAAGTGGTGCAAGAAAAGGGAAAATTTCAAGAGGCAGCTTACATTCTAGGAAGTGTGAACTTATAGCGGCCAAGTGAACAACTGAAGTATATGCCCTCCGTGCAAAACTAAGGAAACTCAAGGCTGGCCATGCTAAATCATCTAGTTCACCACTTCTCACAGCTCCAAGGACATCTTGTACTCCCCCACCTACAACTTCTTCTTGCTGATTTAATTCTTTTGTTATTAGTGTTGTCAGAAGGGACTCCAAATTTTCTGAAAGGGTCGATAATGTAGACCATTGATTTAATAATGTTTTGTTATAGCCAACCTGTAATCTTTTGTCAGCATTAGGTAGTGATGTAACTTCTTTTGTTTCGTTGTCAATGGTTGTACAACCAATAACCATACATATTGTCATTTAAAAACTAAGTCTATGTCAAGGAAGATTCGTTGATTTTGGGCCTCACAATACCAACCAATTGTAAAGAGACTACCAATTTGAGAACATCTGCTTATCTAGTATTTATTGTGTTCATTGTTACTACCATTATTATTTTTATTGCTGCAATCTGGCAGTGTAGAATCAGTAGCAAACAAACATGCTGGGCTATAAGTACAAACTATGATACATTTTGGTAATTTTTGGTTAAGGGTGGGGAACCAATTGACAAAACTCATTTATCTAACAAAAAATGAAAATGAATTAATATAAATATAGCACTGCAAAGAAATCTTGGTTAAGATACACATGTATGTATCAATGTATGTGTAAACATGTTCCTTTTGATAATGAAAACCTAGATTGTCTCTTCAGACCATGGCTTAGTTGTTAGTTGTATGTAAGAAATAGGGATTTTACTTCTTCTGCTTGGTGATACTGCAGTTGATTTACCTAACAAATGCTATTTTCTTTTTTAAATTTTCTTGCATTACTTCTTAAGATAAAATTTCAAGGTCATGGATACTCATTAGAAAACCACAAGTTGCAAGAGAATTCTATGGAAATGACAATATAGTTTATAGAAAATCCCTTGTTTTTGCAGTTTACTAAGCAAATTATATAACCTTAAGCATTTGGTCTATGCTTATTCCTTATCAAAGTACTTTTATATAAGGTTTTGTTGACTTATTTGAAAAACACTAAACAATTGTGTCATGCAGCAATCCGGATCTTATTTTCCTCACAGATGGTGCTACTAAAGGAATCATGCAGATTCTTGGTACTATAATCCGCAATAAAAATGATGGGGTACATACTATCTGCTATAATTAATTTTACTTGAGAATAATTCCATGAAGAAGCCTCAATTAATGAAGAGAATTTTGTGCATGTTTATGCATATACAAGGAAGTGTATAGTTTTTGGTCTTTTATATTTTGTTTTTCTGTTGATAGTTACTTTCCCTAGTTGAATTGCATCCAATGCTTTGCATAATTTTTGTTTTATGTTGTATGTGGTATATGAATATTTCAATAAATTATTGTTTATAGGCATAAATAGAGAATGTTTCAATAATAACCATGTATCTGATTCTCCTAAATAGAGCATCGTTTTATCATAAATGATCAACTTTTACTCTTGTTACATTTGGCGTATGGGGTAAAGGCTATAAAATTAATTTTTACTATAAGAGTATAGGAATCTGTTGTAAATAAAGAAGGTTGTACACAAAGGAAATCCATTTTCTCTTTCCTAATCATTAATGTTCCCTTTTTCGTTAGCATACAAGATTTCCTCATTATGTGGCAATGACATTATTGTTTCTTTTTTGATCGGTAAATTGCAGTCATGGGGACTGCTCCCTTTATATATATGTAATAATATAAAAGTTTTATAGTTTCAGATTTGTATTACATAGTGTAGGAGGTAATACACAAAATCTTCTGAACTTTCCATCTAGATTTCATCCTTTTATTCATAATAGAATACTTTCTTCTATCTTAAACAAGACTATAAACTACTGTATCATCTATACATAAACTACTGAAAAGGAAGACCTTACTCCATAGGTGAGGTTATAGAGAAAACCGATTGAAACCATGCTCCAGCCCTCATGGGTTTGTAATCCCAAAACTTGTTTCAGAAATTCAACACCTTTTGCAGCTTTCGCGCTTCTTCTATCTTCATTCTTGGGCTTCCCTATAGAAATGAAAGGCCTCCATGAAGCCCATACAACCCCGTTATTTGCGAGCAGGGTACCATTGATAGGAGGAAGACTGGCTCCAAATACTGCTTCAATAACAATATTATCCAAACCCCCTAAAAATTGTTTTTTAATCAACTGCTCAGATAACCACTCAACATTATCTTTATCTTCACCAAGATCCAGGAGAAATGCAACAAACATCAAAGCAACATTTGAATTTACACGGTACCTGTGATCCACAACCATAAACTCCTCCCCAAGCACCCACTTGACAGCATGAAGAATGTAACCATTACGTGATTTGAAGACACATTTCATTCTCTACTCAGTGATACTGCCGAGGAATGCCATTTGTCTTTGTTTGCAGACCAATCTCACTGAGGTATCCATTGGAACAGAGGAAATTAAACTGAAAATAGTGAGATTGGGAGATCCGCAAGAAATAAGGCATTTTATCATTAAACAATAAACCAATTGTCTTGACCATAACAAAGATCATGAATGCTCCATACTTGGCACGAGTCGAATAGACCATTATAATGATGAATATAACTCCAAGCTCAATAAAATAGCGCCAATACACTCAATGATGAATGTCATTATTAAACAACACTTTCGAATTGGTTATTCATTAGCTAACTTTGGTTAGCTATTTATCTTTCAAATTTGGCCAAGGATTTAGGCTTGAATCAATAATGCTATCCTCTTCCATGGTATTAGCATTATTCGCTAGTAAATCTGCTTCAACATTTATTTCTCTGTATATATGGTCAATGGTAAAAATTTTCAAATTATCCAACAAAGGCCATACCTGTAGCAATAGATTGTTAATCTTCCAATTTGGGGACTTTCTATTATTAACTACTTCAATTACAATCATAGAATCCCCTTCAATTTCCACATTTTTGCATTTGAAAATTTTGCAAATTTGAAGACCAAGGATAAGGGCTTGAATTTCTGCTTCATTGTTAGTTCCATCTTTGAGTTTTTTCAACGCTGCTCTAATTACATTTCCATTTTCATCTCTGATAATGCATCCAACACCCGAGGTACCTAGTTTCCCTTTTGATGCACCATCAAAATTCAATTTGTACCAATTAGGTTTGGGGGGAATTCAAATGGCATCCTTTCTAAGGTTAGAAGACTTAACTCTACTATCCCCATTAATGGGGGAGCAATGACCCCCAATGACATTATTGTTAAGATCCAAATTTTGAAAACAAAAATCTGCAAACAAAATTTCTGATATTTGAAAGAAAAAAGCAATTTATCTTTCCACTATAAAAAGACAATAAAACTATGTTTCTGTACCACCAAAATATAGGTGAGCCATGCTCAATGGTGAAGACAACCAATCTTCGATTTATGAAGTGTGTCCACTAAGAGCACACAAATTTGCATAAAAAATAACCTATGCTCCCCCAAGTATCGGGGACGGGGACGGGGACAAGGGCACAAGTTTCAAGGACGGCATTTTTTTTTGGCCATTTTTTAGGGGACGGCTATTAAAAAAATAAGATTTTTTTTTAAAATATAAGGAAATTTCAAATATTTATATGATAACATTGATAAGGCATTCATTAACATTATAGAACCAAAAAACATGAATACATAACCATAACATTACACATGAACTTAGTTTTCAACTTGTCACATGAGAATTGGCAAACAAATAAACAAAATTTAATTGTTTTCAACGACAATCTGCATATATATTATATCAAAATTATATCAAAATGCCCAAAGGCTGCAAGTTTCAAGTTTCAACAACAAAATGACAAAAACATAGAGTCTAGAGAATATCAATATATGCCATATGGCTGTCCCTAATCAGCCTCTCCTAATACTGCATCAAAATCGGAATCTAAGTCCGAATCACTGCCACCATGAGGGTCTACATCATCCAGTGGAACCCCAACCAATCCCTCCTGTGCCTCCTCATCAATCTGCAGAACATCTTCGGGATCAACATCCCAACGTGCAACTGGAGTCTGACGATACTCAGGTCTCTGTCGATCCTGTAGCCGCAAGGCACTATGCACTACCACCAACTTCTTTGACCGTCTAGAGGTAAGGTTGTTCCTCTTCACTGACTGAATGAAGCTATATGTGGACCAATTCCTCTTTGCAGCAGAGGAACTAGCAATCTATGAAAGGAGGTGAGTGGCAAGTGTCCTCAATTCTGGTGCATCCATGCCATGTCACATCCACCATCCAATAGGGTCGGTTTGAGCTAATGTAGCTCTATCCATCCTCGCCTCTTTTTTTCTAAAGTTTGGACCACATAGATTGACAAAAGCCATCCATTGTGAGTGAATTATAGATGCCTCCTCATCGGTATACATTTTTTCAAGGGCCCTCATGAACTCATGTTTCACCTCATCATCATGAGATGGATGCACTCTTCCAGGTCTAGCTACATACCATTTGGGATTTAGAGCATATGCTGCCATATGAAGTGGGGGGTTCATAGTGTCCCACCTCCATGTCACAATGGGCCTAAGATGCTCCTCATAAAATCCCAAAGTAGGATCCTTGCTCTGAATGGCTTGCTTCATTTTCCCAAGCATGCTATCAAATGTCTCATAAATCTCTCCAAGACTTGGAGAGTCTATGTCAGCATATCTTATGACATCCACAACAGATGCAATGAAGGAGCAAACATAGCTACAAGTGAAAACAAGTTACAAAAATTAGCAATTTAAGAACAAGATTTAAATTTTTAATGAATTGATAATATCATAATATAAATAAAATGAAAATCAGCAATTTGAAATTTCAATTTCATACCTTATTGTAGACCACCATTCATTGTCAAGGACCTTTTGCCTCACACTTTTTCCTTCGGCTGAATTTGACTCTGGCCATCTACTCCATTCTGAATTAACCACCAATAATTGTAGAGACTCCTTCACCTCAACCATCCTCTCTAACAAAATGAAATAGCTGGCATATCTAGTTTCCATAGGCTTGAGGAATTCCTTCTTCAAAAAAGTCTTGAATAATGCAAGTGAGGTTTGATGGTTGCAAATGAACATTTGTATATCTCTAGCTTCTGCCACCACTTCCTTCACCCAAGCAATCTTCCCAATATCTTTCAATGCGTTGTTCAACGCATGAACACAACATGGGGTCCAGAAAATGTGCTTATAAGCACCCTCCACCATCAAACCAGCTGACTTACATACACGGGCTGAATCTGTTACCACTTGGACAACATTAGATGCCCTAACCTCTTCTATGGCATCCTTCAAAATCTGAAATTGGAAGTGAGCATCCTTCTTCTTCCCTGTACAATCAATAGCTCTAAGAAAATAAGAGCCAGCTAGACATGTGACAATGATATTGATGAGTGGCCGACATTTGATGTCGGTCCACCCATCCATAACAATAGAGCAACCATCCCTAATCCAAGTTTGTTTCATGTCCTCCATCAAAATACTCACCTGAGAATATTCCTTTTCAAATAAGGTGGTGCGTAGCTTATGTTTTCCAGGGGGGGCATATGAAGGACCAACAGCTGTAACATCTCTAAACATTTGTTTGAAATAGGGAGAGTGTGCCACATGAAATGGTATGGCATGGGCATAGAAAAATCTAGCAATGGAAGAATCGACCACCTCTCGTGTTTGTGCATTGAACAACCCTGCAACAGTAGAAGTTCTTTTTTTTCCTTTACTAGAAGTAGAAACCTCTTCCATTTGGCTTTGTGTAAGCAATGACACACTGGGCATACTATCCATTGACAATCCCTTAGAGCTTGCCTCCCCCTCCATGTGCAACCTAGTTGCCTCAACCTTCTCAGCTAGGGAGATAGTTCTACAACCTTGTACCCGTACTCCACCCAAATGCAAAAGGTGAGAATAAACTCTTGTATAGCTGCCCCTATAGGTATCATTGCAAATATGACAAAGCCATACTCTACTCCCCCCAGTATTCTTTTTCTTGTCAGTGTCTATGCGGGTTGCAAATTGTAAGAGAGGTTTTTTAGGATTAAATGGGCCTTTTGCATAAGTGGCAAGTGTTTTGGAGGGGCATTCAAATGGATTAGATTTGGATGAACTCACATTCTTTGTTGTACCACTCCCACTAGCACAACCCCCACTCTTTTTACAGCCTCTAGTACTAGTTCTACTTGGTTGCACTTGAATTTCAATCTCATTTTCAGAACTTTCACTACTCTCACTACTGCTCATTGTTTTTTTGTTTGAAAAATGATAATAGACAGCTGCAAGCAAACATAAAACAAAAAATAAACAAAAAAACCCTCCCCGTGTGTTTGAAATTAAAAAAAAAACTAAAAAAATACAAAGGAATATGAACAACAAAATAAAGAATGTCAATCTTACCTCAAATGATGATGATTTGATGCCCTAATGCCTTCTTTTCACTGCTGTTACCCTCCTCCAACTATTGTTGCTCCTCTTCAAGCTGCTGTTCAAGAATGTCAAAATGAGGTAATGAGTTTGGTTTTTTTGTTTTTGGATGATATGAGATGTTTTTAGGTTTAGGTTTGTTTAAGAGGGCTGTGGGGGTCCTTGTGGGACCCCCATCCCTTTTTTTTAAAGAGTTTTTTTTTTGTTTTTTAAGTGGTTTGAGCGCTAGGCCGTCGGGGACGCCTAGCCGTCCCCGGGACAGTCGGGGATGTCCCGGCTGTCCCGGGGACATCTAGCCATCCCCTGAGTTTCCTAAAAAAAGGGGACATCCCCGGGGTAACGGGATGATCAGGGGACGTTTCCTGGCCGTCCCCGGTACGGGTACGGGCAAGAAAGGGCAAGGGACGCGTCCCCGAGGAGCACAAAAAATAACTCCTAATAATAGTAAGTGGAACCCTCTCTTACATTTAGACACTTCTAAAAATATAATTTCTTCAAAAGACCCCATCCTTGCTTTATCCTAGCATAGAAATCTTTAGCCTTTGAGTGACTTTATTCACTTTATTCTTTAAAATCTATCTTTATCTTTTGCATAGCTTTGTGTGCTTTTAAATTTTTTTCCTCAAGTAAACCCTAAGTTCTATTCTTATTACATCTTCCCAAAATTAATTATCTTATATCAAGAGCTTTATTAAGGATCTTTAAAAATAATTATGAGGATCATTATATCATGCAACAGGAGAGGTGTGGGTTTAGATGAAAGAGGGTGGACCAGAAATGCATTGTAACAGACTTAAAAGCTGAATCTTTCTGCACAAATTATCACAATAAAACAAAAAGTCAGAGCAGTGCTTTGAATATCTATCAATTTTATGGGAGGGAAAATTCCCTTGAATGATATATTATTAGAATACAAAAATCAATTGAAAAAGAAGGCTCTTCGGGCCACCAAAGCTTAAACATGTGTCTATTTGCCTTCGCATTCAGTGATAATGGAACCATGAATGGCTCTATATGAGCTGAGCATCTTCACCAATTTAGCCACACCAAGCTGATTTTTGTGACTATAAGATAATGGTGGTTTTAATTGATTCCTTAAGATCCAAGTGTGGATTAGAATTTCATCTTGTCTATTCTGGTTTTGAACATCTCCTTTGAGCCCCTCCTAGAAAACACCATGTTTGTCTTGGTAGGTTTTGAGAAAACCTAAACTTTTTTGATGGGTGAATGATGTAGTTCTGAGATTACCACATTTTTTACTTAAGAGTTCTTACTAAGCAAAAACTATTCTTGTACTATAAGAGTTCATCCCTCCAAACAAACGTGTTAGACAACTTGGAATCTTGTTGAATCTTTTGAAAGAGTTGTCTCATTGAGGAGTCTCACTACCATTCCAAATTTGCGACATCAACCCAATCTGGATGAAGAACTATGATTGCACAAAAAAGTGACTAAGATTCCTCTTTTCTGGAAAGCACATCCACCACAACATTTTCCTTCCCTTTCATGTAAGTGATAAAAAATTCATACCCCTACATTGTCATGACTGATTTTTGTTTCTTTTATGAAGAATGTTAAAGTACTTAATATATGATCATCTATTTTAACTTTGAAGTTTTCTTCATTAGTTGAGCATGCCATTACTGAAGAAACTCTCTCTAATACAATTAAAAATTTGTTAACCATATGTAAAGTGCGTCCACCACCACATTTTACTTCACTTATACATGATCTAAATTTCACAACCTTTCATTTTCATGACTGAATTCTGTTTCTCTGTTGAAGAATATTGAAGTACTTAATATACGATCATCTACTTCAACTTTAAAGTTTCTTCATGAGGTAAACATGGTGTTATTGAAGACATCTGCTCTAATACCATGAAGAACTTGATATGCACATGTAACTGGAACAAAGTGATATTGTCAACTCAAATTACACAAATGAAATACTTTAAATGAAGAAAAGAACATGAATAGATATGATGATGCCCTTAGACTATAACTTTGTATGTATGTAAAAGATATCAAAAGATTGAAGAGAAACCCATGATGCCCTTAGGCATCAAAAATTGTGAACAAAGCAATGGTGAAAATGAACTAGATGGATGGATGAAATGGTGAGAGGAACCATAGGAAAAAAAATTGTTCTCAAGGATAAATTGGAAAAACAAAAGATAAATATTTTTTCAAAAAATCACTATTTAATCTAGAAAAAAATGGGTTAGGGTTGGGGTTTTCAAAAAAATTGAGAAACAGGCAAGAAATTAGGATATGCAATTTTTTAATGGTTTAATCAAGTAAAAATCGTGATTTATTACAAAGAAATGCCAAAAAAATGTTTTCATCCAATTTTATAAAAAACTTGCGACTTTGATACTGAAAAAATTGAGAAATGATTCGATTCCAAAGGAATCACGATTTCTCACAATTTCTTCCCAATTTTTGCTACTAAGAAAGGAATGCCCTCTATTTATACACCATTCCAAAACATTAAAAGAGGATAGGACAACTTAGACAAGGCACACATACCAAAATAATATGTAAACCTTACACATGTAAGTCACTTAATGAGAGTGATCTTACTAATACTAACACATGTTGGCCCTATTATAGGTACAAGGTACCAAAACAAGAGAAACAGTGTGCCACATGTTGGTAACTCCATGGGACCCATAGGAAAGAGGCACAAGTCAAGATTACAACCTCCATCATCCCCCCTTAATATTGACTAGGGCCTCTATATAAAAAGATGGTCTTGTCATTCTTTCATATGGTCAGCTCTCGAAGCTCAAAACCAATCCCAAAGAAAAAAATGAAGATGCCATGAAACACACTGCTTCCCCTTGCATGTAGAGAGGTTGAAACTTGATTCTTCATATAGATAATGGCAACGCCCAAAACAGTGTTGACTTTCATCTCACATATGGGAGAAGTAAAATAAAATAAGTGTGTCAATGGTTGACTTTTGCAGAAGTATATGAAAGAAGTTGAATCCCCATAAATCTAACATCTGAAATTTGAGCATCATGATGAAGTTTGGCCATTAGATAAAGCCAATATTAATTAACACATGCCAAGTGTTAGAAGAATGAACACACGGAGTTTGAGAGAATTGAATGGCACATGCTTCAATGTGTGTATGATTGTATTTATTATTGTACAGAGAAGTTACGTTGGTGCTTGTAACTTACATTATAAGTTACCATTTACACATAACTAATGTGATGTTATTACCTCATTAACATAAGCAATAAATGCCTGTGTACAAAGTATAGTCTTAACATTATATTATATCTAATACCCCCTTTAATGACTAAAGCAAAGACAACTCTAATTTGTCCCATATTTTGATAAAGAGATTAGTACCTGTTGATGAGTGTTTTGTGACTGCAACAAACATTAGAATAAAACACAGAGTATTCTATCCTCTCTTGAATAAAGTTTCTCAGACGCTGAACTATGTGATTGAATGAGACTGCTCCAAGGTTCCTTTTATGTCAGGTCTTGACGTGCACAGGGATAGACTCAGTGGAATGATGTGATTTGCTGGTAATCACGAGGGGGACTTACGTGAGATTGCTCCTTCATGGACATGGAATGGTTCCTTACTCCTCGGACTCGGATTTGTGGGTGAATGGAATTCCTTCACAAGTGGACAACTTGGAACCTACCGCTTCCTCCAATAGAGAGACTGGGATTTCGCTGTTTCTTCCATGGGAAGGCCTTGATTTCACTATCTCTTCCACGGAAAACAAGGCGTAGGCTCATAGTTCCACTTCCAGATAGGGAATGATTTCCTAGTGAGGCTCTTTAAGGACTATTCCTAACAAAGACCTAAAAGAAAATGCAAAAGATGGGGTAGGGGTTCAGGAATCTAATAAATGGAAATGACTGCTGTGGAAGATGGAAACTGGAACCAGTCCTCTGCTTCGTCATGAAACAATAGCTAGGCAGGGATGGTGCTATCTTCTGAGGGGAAGTAATGATTTTCAGACTGCTCCTGCAAGGGACATGGAACTGAAGCGTGCAGAACAGTAGAAGTTAGACTTGGAATTAGTTCAGGCTAACCATGCACGGTGATTTGCAGGCCATAGATCACCAATGGTATGAACAAACAGATTCAATCATTCAACAATAATAATCTCCATCATTCTAACTAATGAAATACTGAAAGAAAATAGAAATGAAACAACTTAAATCTTGGAGCTTATGATTTGCTTCAAAGAAATCAGAAAACCATGCCACAATCCAAAGAATATCAAGAACACCAATCTTCAATGTCCATATATTGATTTGGGAATGTCTTACAACAATCTTGCTGATTCTTCAAAGTTCCTTTGCTCCAAAAATGGAGTGCAACAGAAAGGAACAGCTAACTAACTACTTGCTCTAAGAGCATAAAAAATGAGAGAAGAAAGAAGACCCCTTTAAATGAGGCCCCTCAGCCTTTATATAGGCAAGTAGAATACAAAGAGGAGGCGAGGAGATCAGATCTCCTTGAAATGTGTGCCAAAAACCTAAAGAGATAGGAATGACCATGTCATAGGCCCTATGGGATGCTGCCACCTGTCCTGGTCGCCACCTACCCTGGGAAAAGCTGCCATCTGTCCTGTTGACTAAGCTGCTTGGTAGGTAGGTGACCAGTCAAATGTCTATTCCTTGGGTGCAAATTTGACGATGAACAGGAATCCTTTATCCTGAGCGCAGATTCCAGGGTGAACAGGATTTTCAGGTGGAGGAATCCTTCCTTGAGCAAGGGTGCACTTTTCAGTTGGTTCAGGAATCCTTCGTTTGGAATTCCTTCCGACCAGGGCTGTAGTCCTTCAGAGGTCATGGATTCTTGAGTTGGAATTCCTTATCTTGGCATGGATTTTCGTTCTTCTCGATGGATGGTGAACTGTTCTTTTGTTCTTGGCTCTCCAAGGATTGATCCTCTTGTCCAGAACTGAAGTCCTTGATGTGGAACTTGAAGTGTTGAAAGGAGTTCCGGTCTTTTATGCGAAGTCTCCCTATTGCTGAACTGGAATCTTTGATGTTGCCTTCCTTGTATCATTGAGATGTCTGAATCTTTCTTTTCTTCTTGTGGAATTCACATGTAGTCTCCTCGTCTGGCATTGGAACCCTTTGTATCCTCCTTGAAGGGTATGGATTAGCGTCGAGCATCCTCCTCATGGACAGTGATCCTCGTCTTGGATTCCTGCAAAACAAAGGAAACCTCGAATAGTCATGATGCACAAAATCCATAAATGCAATGCAATATGAAATGAAACATGAATGATTTTGCAAGTTTTGATCAATTTCACTTGTAAATTCCTGAACAAACAAAGGGTTTTCCTCATTCTCTGGCATTCTTCATACTCAATTGACTTTTCCTTCATTCCAGGGTTACCAGGCAAGAATTGAGGAGTTTCCAGGGCAGGGCACAATTGGAAGGAGGGAGCATGATTTCTTGGACAGGAATTCCTCAGCTAAGAATTCCAGGTCTTGATGAAATTTGTCCTCATGGTGAAATTTGTTCTTTGAATGGTAAAATCTTCCTTGGAATGCTTACTTCTTTCCTTGGTTTGAACATGAAATCTGCTTTTTCTATCTTGGATTTGAGTTTGAATGAATGAAATGACTTGGGCGGCCTCCTTATATAGGTGTTTGGACTCCCCCTGCCACTTGGCCGACCAAGATTGGCCGACATGCTTTTTTTGTCTCATTAAAAACCCCTAACCGCCACAACTCTGGCCGACTTACCCTTTGTCTTATCCTCTCAAGGCAGTGGCATGGATTTCCATGTGGTCGGGGATTCCACGAGGTCGGAGATTTTCACCTGTCCTGGAGTGTGGATTCCAGTTGGTCGGGGATTTCATGGAGTCGAGGATTTTCACCTGTCCTTGAGTGTGGATTCCAGTTGGTCGGGGATTTCATGGAGTCAGGGATTTTCACCTGTCTTGGAGTGTGGATTCCAGTTGGTCGGCGATTTCATGGAGTCGGGGATTTTCACCTGTCCTAGAGTGTGGATTCCAGTTGGTCGGGGATTTCATGGAGTCGGGGATTCTTGCTGGTCGGGGATTCTATGAGCAACTGGATTATGCGACCATGGATAATTTCTTCCTGAGTCTGGACTTCTCTCTCAGACTTTCTTTCAAGTCTTTTTGTCAAAATTTTGCCAAGTTTTGGACATTTTCTCCTTGATGAATTTCACTCAGATGGAAGGCTACAATTTTGCATTTGTGAATAGGAATCCGTTCATGTTACATGTTCCGAAAGGAATTGGAACCCATATGGCACATTTTCCTGCAGGTCCTAGAGTCCAGTTGTTCAGTTGTATCTTTAGGCTGGGTCAGGAGAGTCATCCTGTAGTCCAGTTGTCCAGGAGCGCACATTCCTTGAGGTCCTGAATTGTGCGACCAAGACAAAATTCCTCCAGGGGCGCAAACTCCGCTTCTAACTGGAAAAGGCAACAAGGATGAATTCCTTCCTGGGAATGATTCTTCTGAATTTTGGCCTGACTTTGGTTAAGTCCTGGACAATTTGGTCCTTGTGAAGGATTCTTCAGACCAAGGTTGAAATTCTCATGTTTGATCAGGAATTTTTTCATGTTTTGATGCCAGACTGGACTGGATTTTTGAAGGGGCAAGTTCATGCAGTCCAGAAATCCTGGTCGCAAAATCCACCTGGAGGTGGATTATGCGACCTGGATGAAATTTTATCTAGGGCGCATAATCCACATGCACCTAGATTTTGCGCCCAGGACAGATTTTCTTCCTGAGTGCAAAATTCACCTGTAGGTGAAAAATGCGACCTGGATCCTGCAAGTTGGGTTTTGTCTTGAGGTCCTTTTCCTTACTTTTTTAGGTGGAATTTGAGTTGTTTCAATTGTTTCACGGGGGTTTGATCATTGACACAAGATTTGGAGCATGGAGTTTTTTTTTTTTTACCATCCCCTCAGGGAATTTCAATCTCCATGGCGAAATCCTTCTAACAGATGGTGAATTCTTCATGCAGGCACCCATGGGCAAGTCCGGGAATGATTTCCTGATAATTTGCAAAGTTCAGACTGGACAGGACACTGGAACTAGACAATCCTGATCCTGGGGCACATAATCCAGGACAGAAATCATCCCTGGGCACATAATCCAGTACCTACTGGATTATACGACCAGGAAGAAATTTCTTCCCTGGGCGCATATTCCAGTTGGTACTGGAATATGCGACCAGGAATATTCTTGTGCATAATTCCAGTCTTCCGGAGGGGTGCTTTGGATATATTTTTTTTTGAAAATGTTCTAAGTCCTTGAAAACTCGATTGATTTGATAATCCTCCGAGTTATGATCTGAGATTGAGTCCCGGATTGGGATCAGAAGGATATCCTTTGGATTAGTCTTGCAGGAGTAGGGCTGTCGGCTCGGGAATTGAGTTTCACGATGGAAAGATGATCATGCCAAGGAGTGACAGGCTTTGTCGAATTCAGGACCTTGTTGGGATAGGAATCCGGATAGACCTTGGAACGGGATTCCGGATAGGAATTCTTTGGAACAGGATTCTGAGATAGGAACTTTCGGACAGGATTTCGGATTGGCCTTCCGGACTGGACTCCTGGACTGGGGTTCGGATTGGACTTCTGGACTGGGACTGGGGTCTGGAACAAGATTAGCACTAAGTGAAGGATTAGGACCTTTCTTATGGAATGATGGACTTATGCCATGGATTGGTCAGTTTTGATCGAGGTTCATGATAGTCAAGGTTTCACTTATCCTCAGGAAAACTCACTACTTTAAGCATTCCTAATATTCCTTGTGAGCTAACTGCTCGGACATTCTTTCCTAGCTTCATGGATCAGGGCAAGAAACTGCAAGATCAAAGCAAAAACAACGACGAAAGCGAGCAAAAGAGGGGGTCCCCATTTGCAATGGGGTGATGTGTGAAAACGTCACAACAGTACCAAGTGGTTTAGTCATTAGATCAGCAAACTCCTAAGATGTACAATAATGGAGAGACATGTCATTAATGTCAACCAATTTCTAAATGTTTTGAAGATGAATCTCGATGTGTTTGGTGCAAGCCTAATAAATTGGGTCCTTAACTAACTTGAAGACTCCCTAATTGTCACGGGAAAGTTGATTCAAAGAAATTAGGGGAAGTTGCAAATCAATTAGAAATTGATGTAACCATATTACTTCACATTTGGCAGCGACAATTGCTTTGTACTTTGCTTCATTGGAAGTTAAAACTACAATGTGTTGAAGCTTACTTTGCCATGAAACAACTCCTGAGCCCACAAAGTGTAATGTCCCCAATTAATTTTTTTGCAATATTCTAAATTTTTTGTAATTTTTTTTTTCTCGACAAATAAATAACTGAAAATAGCAAAATCAAATAAATGCTAGGGCTGGAAAATTAATGGCGAACATTACCAAACCCTCATACTTATTTCATGATCCAAACACACTCAGATCTAAACATATAAATGATGTAACAACGATTGGAGACCAGAAATAAATTCTGAAATTTGATTTCAACTGCTGAAAATAAGGTACAATGATGTAAATCAGTAAATGCACTCACAAACCCTAAAAATCAGCACCAAGGTCCTCCAAACTGATTTGCCCTTGTGCAAAAATTAGTGGCAACAATAATGGATGGTATGGCTACCCTAAATGTATGAAAAACTCCTCCAGAAACCTCAGATCTGCACTCACCCTACTCATAAAAATTAATTCTGATTTTTATAGATGATGTGCAGCCTCGAAAAACAACTCAAACAGCAGCAAAAATCCTAGATCTAAGTCACCATGCTTGATAAATTATTTCTGATCTTTTTGGAAAGTGATATGTCCTTGAAACCCTCATAAATCAACAACAAATGTCTCCAAAATGATTCGCCCTTATTGGAAAAAATCATCTCTAAATTTTTATGAAGTGAGGCGACCTCTGAAATCATGTATAAACCCTCCAATGATGACCAACAATATGCCCTTATAGAAAAAATCTCCAAAAATTACGAACAAATATTTGCTTGCAAATCCAATTGATAAATTCTTGAAATTTTGCACAAATCACTAAATTAGCTCAACATGCAGACCCTTGGTGGAATTTGCCAATGCTAAAGATGAGGTTTTCGTCCTCAGATCGTTGAAAACAACCAAGGGTTTTCATCCTTGGATGTCAAAATTCAAATGCCAAAGCTCACAATGAAAATGCCAATGAAAACTCAATGATGCAAATGGAAGCCAAGTGCCCACCTTTTAAACTTTTCCAATTTGGGTCATGATTAAATTGCCTCCAAAATAGTATTAAAAAATACTTTTTATTTTTATTCTTATTCTTATTTTATTTTTGTATTTAAAAACACTTTTATTTAATACTAGTGTTTAAAAACACTTTTTATTTTATTTTAATAATATTATTTAAGTTGTCCCCTTAAATTAAAAATTTTCGGATCCAACTTAAAATAATATTATAACTTATTTTCCTTATTTTTCAAACTCTTAGCATAAGGGAAATGAAAATCGGCTAGAGGTCTTCTCTGTGGCTCTATTCCGAAAAGGGGACATGACAATCTGTCTTTCCCGAAATTGCTTGCCCTCAAGCAATTGTAGATTAGGATGATCAAGCAACACCTTGCTCACGATGTAGCACTCGTAAAGTCTAGATCTTATGCCTATCAAGTGTAGCAACTTGGGCCAACAAGTACATCTCCTTACTCCGTTACCCACAACAGTTGTATGCAACCCCAACCATTTGGCCAATAAGCGTGTTTGACTCTCAACACAAACCTTTGGAAATTCCGTGATGTGATCCAAAAGAGTCTCCTTCCAATCCCCA
Source organism: Cunninghamia lanceolata (assembly GCA_027924645.1). Taxonomy (NCBI): domain Eukaryota; kingdom Viridiplantae; phylum Streptophyta; class Pinopsida; order Cupressales; family Cupressaceae; genus Cunninghamia; species Cunninghamia lanceolata. The sequence continues at coordinate 204,808 of BSBN01001040.1, read as the reverse complement.
ACAGCATTAATCAAGGAGTGTAACTCACTCTTAAGATAACTCTCTTCGAATTGATGATGCATGAGAATATCCACAAATTTCCACCAAGTCAAAAACTGTCATATGTACTCACCACCATGTTTTTGTTGCACCACTTGACTTCTCCTATGTGATGAAGAATCTGGAACACTTATTAGAACTTCATAACCAAAACCTTGAATTCCAATGGTCCCCTCAATGATGTTGCAAGCTGTACCAACCGAAATATGACGTAAATCAAACTGTGCATGGGCTGAAAACAAGTTACAACTGCCACTCACCACCCAAAATCTCACCCAAATTTGATTTATATAGGCTGAAATGATGGTTCCCTTCAACTGAGAGCTACCAACATCATCCAGCATTGAAACCCTCTTAAAATGTGCAAACTTGCAGCTGTTTATGATTGATAACAGCAGTTCCAATTCTGATTTTTTTTAAGGTCAACAACATGACAATGATACAAGAGCTGTAAAACTGAAACTTTCTCACAAAAATCAAAATTTTCAGTGGGGTAAGCGTTGGAAACAACCATATAATAGTTGAAAATGCTCTACTAACAGCCACCAACTGAAAATCATTTTTTTCCATGATTGGAACAGCCATAAATGAGAGATCATAGCTGCTGGAATTAATGATGGCAGCCCTCCTAATTATTGAGTTTTGTTTGAAACCTAAATTTGATTTTAAAAGTAATCTCCCAAGCTTAGGTCCACTTTGTGTACCTTTGTGAATTGTTGTCACAATGGCAATTCTTGCTTCCTTAATTGGGAAGACATGTACCTTGTCCAAATCTTGATGAAACCCTTTACTTGGTAATAATTCCGGAGGTTCAAGCTTGACCATCATGTTAGGCCTATCCAACTTAGAATTGTCATCAACAAGATAAAGTGTCTTACTCATGGATGGAGTCTTGGATGTCATCAATTGACATTCTATCCACAACCATTACCTCTTTCCCCTTGGGTTTCAACTCCCTCGTGAACTCCCCAATAGGATGTAACCTTGGCATGCCCAATATTATGTCGAACTCTCCTATGACATAGAAGTTGTTACATTTTGCGTATCCGTCCACTATGTTGTCAAGTTGTTGTGCCCACTTGTTCTTCTCATGTGATGAAAGATCCCAAACATTTATTTGAGCTTCGTGACTATATCCTTGAGCCCCAATGAGGCCCATAATGCTACTGTGGGTTGATCCCTCCAAAGCATAACGTAAATCAATTGGAAATAAATCATAACAACCACAAATCACTCAGGATCTCATCCAAATCAGCACTAGGATGGATGGAATAATTGTCCTCCATAGGAGAACCCTTCCACTAACCTTACCATGCAAGGGAATCCTCACAAAATGCATCAATCTGCCACTGTCTATGACTAGAAACATCAAAACCAGCACTATAAAAATAATGTAACAGCTGCAAATATGACAAGCCCATGCAAAAATCAGCCATGTGATCAATGTAGAAGCGGTGGGCAGCCGTACACGGACTGAAAACTCTCCATTAGAAGTTCCCAACTGAAAAATACTCTTTTCCATGGCTAGGAATCCCTGCAAAACCATTGTGTGAATGCCAATGAAGTAATGTGGTAGCTGACAACAATTATGACAGCAGTGTTAGGGATGGAAATTAGTCCATAGCTGTCCTAAGAGTGCTTTCGTTGTCATATGAGGATAGCACCGCATCATCATTCAACCTCCTCATGCCTTGTTGGTGATCTTTCGCACAAATATCCCAATTTGGGATCATCCTATCATGCTCATGTTGTGCTACCCTAGCATTCATGTGAACTTCTGCTTAGAATCTTCTTGTCGTGCCTCTAACTCTCTCAATAGGAACATCATGCCTCCTCAACTCATGATGATACTCTCTACTCATTAGTAGCCTTGGAAGTGAAAAATCAAGTACCATGCAATGCCGGTCCAAAGTAGGCCAAATATAACCACCAAAAGATGTCTCACCTATGGATGAAGTCATGGTTGCTACCAATTGAAGTTCCATTCTCCTTGCCATGACAAATCTTGGAGTTTCTTCTTTGATGCTGTAATATCCTCGATGGGATCTGCCCTAAAATTCTGATTTTTGCCCTAATTTTCTGATTTTAGTTTTATGCTCAAAACCCTAATTTTCTGAATTCTGATTTTCTTTTCTGATTTCAAACAAATTATCACAGCAAACATACAAGTGCCCAAATATGACAAATAAACATGTCAAATGATGCTACCAATTGAAGATTACATCAAACATGAATTACACCATGAAATACACAAGATATACTCATCAAATGTCACACAACAAGTCTGATTTTTAGAATAGAATTCTGCTGCTATAAATCAGAATATGAAGTCTGAAAATTACATCCAAAACAAGGGCTCAAACATGACAAACATGGTCCAAACTGCTACTGTCCAAGTCTTCCCTAAACCCTAGGTCTGTACATACCAAATGATGATGAATGATGCTCAATCAAACCCTCCAATGGTGACACTTGCAAGGAAATGGCAGCTGCTGGTAGGTCTAGGGTTTGGAAACCCTCAATAGATGAAATCACCTCCTCCAAGCAAAATTCACCTACCTCCAAGTGTGGCGCTCAAGTCTAGGGCAAAACCCTAGTGCCAAATGAACACAAAATGCCACCAAGAAGTGCTGCTCCAAATCTTATCTGCAAATCTGAATATGCAATCACGCTCCAATCCTCCAAAGGTCTCCAATGAAGTGCAAATTGAACTCTGTAATGAGTCCACCACAATGATGAGCTAGAGTTTCGACCAACTCACCAACAATCACAAGGGTTTTCGTCCTTGGATTCGTGCTCAACAAATGTTGCAGCCAGATGAGATAAAGTCAATGAGAAATGATGAATGATAGATGGTGAAATGACTTCAAAACACCCTTTATTTATAGCTCTCCAAAATAAATTCCTCAATGCTGACCTCCTCTTGGCAAATTCCTTTATTTTATTTTATTCTTTTGACCTCCCTTTAGACGCCAAGAATGGAAAAATATTTTTATTTTATTTTTATTATTTTTTCCCAACTTGGGCGACCACCTTTTAGGGCTTAATAATTCATTTTTAGGACCTCTCCTAGGTCACCCACCTTGAAAACAATTTTATTTTAATTATTTCTTTTTTCCCATGGCATCACAAAAATATGGAAAGTCATTTCTCATCATCAAATTGCTTGGCAAAATTAGTCAAATACATCATTTGGCTACCCAGAATATTCCCTTGCTCCTTCGACCTAGCCCACGGGAATAAAATAGGTTAGCCTACTCCAATGGGTGATCATTCGAAAAAAGGGGACATTACAGATGCCTTGAAGCACTACCTCCTTTCTCTTAGTCTTCAAACTTTCCAATAAAAGTGACCAATGTATGCCCAAAACTATACTCATCCCTCTTAGGTTTTTGTCATAATAATTACCTTGTGTTCCAAAGGATCTTACCATGATACCATCAGCTGCACCCTTCAAAAAATGGTATGGATCAAATTGTATGTATGCTAGACAGTGGCTGCAACAGTCATATATCACTTGAAACTTATTTCAAAACAGCAATATGTAAGAGGGAATAATGTTACTTGGTAACCCCAATTGTTGAGACCTCCTACACACAACATTAAGAAAAGAAATCTTCCCAAAATCTGCAGGTCTATAGCTGCTCATGAAAGATAACTTCAGTCCAACACATGAAATCATCAAAATAAACAATTGGAACATAGTACAATAGCTGCAACATTGAATATCTTTGGCCAAAATCAAGAGTGTAGATGCTGGAATCCACCCTGTAATGACTAAAAGTACTCTTAACAGCAGTAATAAATTGAGAATTCTTCCACCATGTGACTGAAAACTTGCTCATGGCTGTCAATGATGTAGGGTAGAGGCTGAAAATAGTGTGGGCAGCAGCCCCAAGGTTAGGATTCATGCCCCTTGGTTTGTTTATCTTGCCATCAACACTCATCCCCATTATGTTTTGTAGGTGACTCTTAACAAGAAAGTCCCATTTTGAATTTATCCCATTTGGCAGCAACCTTAGAGGTGTAATATTGAGTACCTTGCTATGCTTGTTCAAAATAGACCAACATTATCATAATGAAATATCTTACCTAAGGATAATTCTTTCGTTGCCTCTATGCATGGTGTGGCTTGAGCTACTTGGCTTTCTTGAAAATATCCCATTAGGCCATAATTCATAATTTTGTCTTCAAGTGTAGATCTTGGCCTCAAGGAGTGACCTATGAATTGTGAGAATTGATCCTTCACAACTTTGTTAGAATGTACCACATACCCTATATGATTCCTCATGAACTTCCTTTCTACCCAAATGCAAGAGATGCCTCTATCCACTTTGACCCTTAAAAGATCACCCGAATCCCATATGCAAAAACAACCTTGAACTTGAATCAAAGAGTCCACATGTCCTATACTGCTAGTTGTATCTTCTACTCTATCACCCCTTTTAGCATGCCTTCCATGATGACAAGAATCTTGCAATGACATAGTTGGGAGCAACAAATCTAAAATATTTTCATACCTCAGAGTCTCAGACTACAATCAAAGTGCTCACCTCCTTTGCCGAACTAGGAATTGTTGAGTGACTCAAATCATGTTCCTCAAATGCATGTCCATCCACAATGCTATTCTGAAAATCAATTAATAGCTCACCATGTGAAAGTTTGAAGGATAGTGCATGATTTGGCGCCTCTTCCTTCATCTTGAGCTCTTTGCATCCAACAAGTGATGCCTTATCCTCCTTGACTTCATCAATAATTTGTTGACACATGCAATCATTAGGAGTCAATAAATCATCTATTATCAAAGGATCTTTACCTTCAATCTGCATGTTGGGTCCCTTCTATTCTTGCTCAATGATGTCTTGTGGCCCTACATTTGATTGTTCTTCTTGCTCCTTGATTCCGCCCTTAGCCTCTTCTTGTGGCTCTAATTCTTTCTTCATCAACTCTTTTCTTCTATTTCTCCTTTGTTCTTTGAATGTCTCCAAGAATTCTTCAAAGGTGATATAAGATTTGTAGGTATCAAGCTGTTCATCATATTCCTCAAATGCAAAAAGTTTAACCTCATTTATATCACATTACTCCTCCAACCATGCCTCTCAAATCAGATCCTTCTTCCATGATCTTCTGAATTGATCTACCTCTTTGAAGCTGATGAAGAATTGATTCAATAATTGCTCCTTGAAATTTTGACTCCTCCTTTTTGCTTCATGTCTTACTCCTTTGCCCTTTAGTCTCATCGAACTAGGAAACCGATTGTTCATGCTCTGCAAAGTCTATAACATTTCTGAAATAGATGCTTGAAATGTCTTCATTTTTCTGTCTCATGAAATTTGCATCAAAAATCAAATCTACCCTGCAGGTTGGCAAGACTGTTGCTCTGATACCATTGTAATGTCCCCAATTAATTATTTTTGCAATATTCTCATTTTTTTGTAATTTTCTAATTTTCTAGACAAATAAATAACTAAAAACAACAAAATCAAATAAATGCTAAGGCTGAAAAATTAATGGCGAACATTACCAAACCCTCATATACTTATTTCATGATCAAAACACACTCAGATCTGAACATATAAATGATGTAACAACAGATTGGAGACCACAAATAAATTTTGAAATTTTATTTCTACTGTTGAAAATAAGATACAATGATGTAAACCAGTAAATGCACTCACAAACCCTAAAAATCAGCACCAAAGTCCTTTAAACTAATTCGCCCTTGTGTAGAAATTAGTGACAGCAATAATGGTTGGTATGGCTGCCCTAAATGTATGAAAAACGCCTCCAAAACCCTCAGATTTGCACTCGCCCTACTCATAAAAATTATTTCTAATTTTTGTAGATGATGTGCAGCCTTGAAAACCAACTCAAACAGCAACAAAAACCCTAGATTTGAGTCGCCATGCTTGATAAATTATTTATGATTTTTTTGGAAAGTGATGCAACCTTGAAACCCTCATAAATCAACAACAAATGTCTCCAAAATGATTCACCCTCATTGGAAAAAATCATCTCTAAATTTTTATGAAGTGAGGTGACCTCCAAAATGGTGTATAAATCCTCCAATGATGACAAACCAACAATATGTCCTTGAAGAAAAATCTCCAAAAATCACAAACAAATATTTGCTTGCAAAGCCAATTGATAAATTCTTAAAATTTCACACAAATCGCCAAATTAGTTCAACATGCAAACCCTAGGTGTTATTTGCCAATGCCAAAGATGAGGGTTTTGTCCTCATCTCTGGAAATCAAGTTCCAAGAGGGTTTCTGTCTTCCCAGATCCCTGAAAACAACCAAAGGTTTTCGTCCTTCATGCCAAAACTCAAATGCCAAAGCTCACAATGAAAATGTCAATGAAAACTCGATGCAAATAAAATCCAAGTGCCCCCTTTTAAACTTTTCCAATTTGGGCTCAATTAAATTCCCTCCAAAATGGGATTTAAAAATACTTTTTTATTTTTATTTTTAATTTACTTTTAGTATTAAAAAATAATTTTATTTAATACTAGTGTTTAAAAACACTTTTTATTTTATTTTAATAATATTATTCATGTTGTCCCCTTAAATTAAAACCAAATTAAAATAATATTATAATTTATTTCCCTTATTTTTCCTCTTAGCCTATGGGAAATGAAAATAGGCTTAGAGGTCTTCTTCGTGGCTCTATTCCGAAAAGGGAGACATGACACAAAGAAAATATTGTCAATAATTGATCTCTAAGTATCAACTAGCCTAGTTGAATCAAAGTCTGTATTCCTATCAACTTGAAATCATCTATCCTTTGATAGAGGATGCCAAAGTCATGAGCACCTTTGACATTACAACAACATTTTGCTACCTACGATGAACAAGCTTTACTTGTGCCAAAATCTGAGCAAGGTAACTAACAACAAAACACAGATCCAGTTGTGTGGATGTAAGATATATTATATTCCTAACCAATTCTTTGTAGAGTGAATCATCAACATTGATGAATTGTCATAGGTTAACAACTTCAACTCAACCTCCATAGGTGTAATGGAAGGATTATAATTTGATCATGCAATACCATTTCAAAAAAATTGTAGCATACTTGACTTAAGCGGTGAAAATGAAATAGTTATGTTGTCAAAAATCCATAGTTCCGAGACTCGGACTCGATGCAGACTCGGTGAGGGTCATTCGACTTGGGACTCAAGACTCGGCGCCTAGACTCGGCAAAGTGAAAAACCCAAGAAATTTAGAGATTTTTAAGGATTTAAAACTTGTTTCATGCACCCTTTATTAAATAAACCTTAAAGACACAATAAGATCATCAAATAAAGCTAATTTGATCACATACACAAGTATACATCGATCACATAAGTATAAATGCAAATTGTAGCTGAGCTGCTGAAGGAAATAACACACTTAGATATATAAATATAGTCAAATGTATACAAAACTCATGGAATATGAAATCCATGACATCGAATGTTCCAAACAAATATGAAATATCAAAACAATAACTAGAAGTCTATGGCTTAGAGGAGCCTGCAGCCTTAGCCTTCCTACGAAGGCGTAAATGGTAGATCTTCAATGATGCAGCAGCCATAATATCTGCCTCTGACTCCATGCCACCCTCACCAACATTAGTTGTGCCTGTGTCTGCTCGTGCTCTATCCTCCTCCTCTGCCATGGCTACAGCCTCAGCCTCTCTATTTGCCTAGTCAACCCAATCAAGGTCCTCATCACTAAAGACAAGATCTGTAGCCTCAGTGATCCACTCAGATTGTGGATCGTCCCCCTCTAGCACGATTGGGGTGGAGTCATGGTCAAAAATATGTCTGTCTAAGTCGAAAGTTGCAATGAACATACACTAGATCATTCAACCCCTCCACAAATAATCTATTGCACCTCTTGGAGTGTATGTGTTCAAACATATTCCAATTGCGCTCACAACCTGAAGCACTGCATGGCTGGCTCAATATGCGAATGGCAATCCTCTGAAGGTTTAGTGTTTGAGCACCAAACATTTGCCGCCATCTATATGAGATGAGAAAAAGAAAAAAAATCAATCTCATTTCCAATTTTAAGTCTCTAGTTCCAACATTTAATAATAATATAAAAAGAGGAAAATTATGCCCTTAAATATATTTTTACCTGGCTACAATGTTGTCCTACTGTCTTTGCACATTAGATGAGAAAAGAGGTCTCCTTGTGCATTAATAAAGGCCTCTATCTCATGGACTATCTGTCTAGTAACTGCAGGTGCCATCTGCTCTATCACTGAGTAGAGCCCACCAAGAACCTCATCATCCACCTTGAAATTAGGGCGGAATTGGAATGCCAGATTTAGGAAATAAGTTGTTGCATGGAAGGGCTTGTGAAGCTGGTAGTGCCATCTCCTATAAATGATCTCCCAAATGGGATGATACTTACCCTCAACTCCCCCATAGATGGATCTAATGGCCTACTTGGGCCTATCCATGCCCTCATATATGTAGCCCATTGCGGGTTTCTCCCCATCAACAACTCGTAGGAGAACTACCAAGGGCTCGGTGAACTACAAATATTGTGAAACATTAACTTAACATAAGTAAGTGTGAATAAAAATAAACTATAAAGTTAAGTTAAACAAATAAAAGAAAAATATGAATAAAAATTAAAAGTAAAACATAATGTAGAATACTAGAATTAAATTTTATGGTTACCTTCACAATCTTTGTAGCAGGTGTCCAAAAGCCTGGTTCATCATAAATGTAACTTGCCACTTCAATCCCTATGGCGGAAGAAGCATAGGTTGAGGAAGTCCAACCCTCAGCAACAAAATATGTTTCAAAGCTCCCTTTGACCGAATCAAGGATTGTAGTGTGATGAAATTTGTAGCAAATCTGGTGATGCCAGGACGAGCCAACTCCCTCACCCCTGTGTATTACTTCATTCGGCTAAGGACCCATGTGTGATTGTATATAAATTTGCAAATATTTTTGGCTATATCCACACATGTTTTGATCCATGGAAACTTGCCAAAATCCTTCAATATGAGGTCAAGGCAATGGGCAGCACATGGAGTCCAAAATACTGTTGGGTGCCTCTCCATCAGCAGTCTACCTGCAGCAACATAATTTGTTGCATTATCGGTCACTACTTGAATCACATTCTCCTCACCCACCTCAAAAATGATTTTCTCTATAGCCTCACAAAGCTATGTGGCATTTTTTTACATGTGTTGAAGCATCAATTGACTTGGTGAACACGGTGCCCCCTGAAAAAATAAGGAAAATCAATGGTTCAATAAAACATAAATTAAAAATATTAATCGTTGAATCAAATTCAAAATTCAAATTATTCAATGCATTGAGGGAAGTACAATTACTTGAAGAGGAAACAAGAAAATTCAACAATGTCCTATTTCTTTTGTCGGTCCAACCATTGGTCATGATGGTGCAACCCTTCTTGCTTCATACCAAGCGCTGCTCCTCTATTTCGGCTTTTACATCAGCCACCTTTTGTGTCAAAAGTGGGCCCCTTAAGTCATCTTCAGTAGGGCCTTTGAACCCTGCCCCACACATAGTTATGGCATCAACCATATTTTGCCAAAAAGGAGACCTAGCACATGTAAAATGAAGAGTTTAACTTTAAATTTGAATTCAACATACATCTAAAATTTAAATATAAAAATTTATGAGACAAAGAATCAAACTATAAATTTTAAAACAATCAAACAAAAAAGAATTACCTAGCTGCATGGAATGGAATGGTGCAATAGTACCAAAAGTCTCTAATTGCTCATCTAGCTGCATCATGTGCCTCCTTGTTCCAACCCATGCTCTCAAGTGACGGTTGGGAACCAGGAGTAGTGCGTGACACAAAAAATGAATCCAACCTAGATTTACGAACTCTAGGACCAATGCTAATACTCCCACTAGCACTAGCAGAAACACTAGCACCAACAGTAGCACAAGCACTAGCACTATGATGAAATGGAGGCTTGGAAGAAGCCTCTCTAACACCACCAATGCACGCCATCTCCTCCCTTTGCCTCTTTCATTTCTTTTTTCATTTCAAATGTTTCTAATTGTACTTGCACCTCACGAACAACCTCAATAGGTGCATCTTTGCATCCCAAAGCATCATGGATGGGTATGCATGCAAGATGGTATTTCAATCTATTAATGCCTCCATGAAAAATTGTTTTGCAATAGAAATATTTTGTTTGTCCTTTTTTTTGCCTGGGAAAATTTTCAGCATGTTTCCAAGCTGGGTCCTTTCGATTTGGGTTTGAAGAGTTAGACATTGTGAAAAATATAATTTGAACTTGAAATCAAGGCTGCTGCAATAACACATACAAAAAAATGAACATTTGTGAATTCATTTATAATTATTAAACTAATGCAAAAAAAAAAATGTAGGGTTTGTTGATTGTTCCAAAACAAAAGGTAGGGATTTTTAATTTGTTGAATGTTCAAAAAAAAAAAGTAGGGTTTGTAACTTTGTTCCAAAAAAAATTGAAGTTTTAGAAAACAATGAAATTTTTGCTAAAAAACACAAAAAAACAAACAAAATCAAGCTTACCTCTCTTATGAAACTTGAAATGAAATGCAAACTCCTTCCAATCGCTGGTAGAAAGCTCTCGATGCACCAACTCTAAGTACGAAGCTGCTCGAATGCGATTTGTTGATGGATTTTTCGTCTACTTCCTTGCTATTTGCCCTACAATGTACTCTTATTTTTCCTCACAACTCTCTTTTCTCCTATTTTGCCAACAAAATGAAATGAAGTTGCTTTTAGTGTAGTAGAGGCAATATAAGTAAAAAAAAAATCAAGTTTTGACTTTAGTTTTTTTTTTTTTAACTTTTTAACTCTGCCTGCACCGGCCGAGTTTTACTGACGGGACTCGCCTGAGTTTCAGGCGAGTCCAGCGAGTTTGCAAAACATGGCGAGTTCTACCGAGTTTTTGGCCGAGTCCGGGTCCGAGTCCCCAGGACTCGTCTGGGCTCACTCGGCTCGCGACTCGCCGAGTCCTAGCGAGTCTCGGAACACTGCACAAATCTATGCCTAAGAAATATTATGGGAGGCCTAGATCAGTCATGTCAAAAGCAAACCATAAATCAGATTTCATTTGCTGCAATGTAGTGGCCATGCTACTTGTGAGGGCAAGATCGTCAACATGGACATTAAGAATCACAATGTCATCACCATTGCTTTTGGCATAGATATTTGGTTCAAAAATAATTCATTTGAATCATTGATCTTTAAGATGTTGATCAATCTTCATGTACCAAGTTCATGGAGCCTCCTTAAGCTATCATGTTCCTGTCTAGTATCATTGTAAACTCTAAATTTTGTTGTGTTTCTTATTGCAATACTAGAATATTAGAAAAATACTAAATAGCAGCATGCAATACTGATATCATAAACACTTCTAAACCTAACTGAGATCTTTATTATAATAAGTTGAATACCCACATAATACTAATGAAATACAAACTAATTTATTATTTCACTGTAGAAATCCTTTTATGTAAGATCGCTGTCTTATCTAAACCAATTTTTTCCTTCGCTGATCTGAATTTTCTGATTTGATTTGCTTGCAAAGTACTTAGGGTTTTCAATCTTTATTTTCACCAATGTGTTTGAAATATCATAGAGATGGAAAGGTTGCAAATACACATCCAAACAACAAGAAAAGATGATAAAATTTAACCAAACAACTCACATAAAACATAGATGAACATACCTGGAATGCAAGCTTATCTTCTTTATTGAATAGAGAGCTGATTACAAATGATGATGGTTGGGAATTACAATCAGTCAAGTCTGATATTAATTTCAGACTTCCAAATACATCCAAAAATGCCAAAATATGAGTCCAAACCCTAGCCACCTTAGTGAAGATGAAGCCCTATGAAGAATTGATCAAATACCCAACAAAGTATGCATGAAAACCCAACTGTAGCAGCAGATCTGAGGTTTGATATGATTGTTGTAAACCCTGTAACAGCTGATGCAAGATATGATTACAAACCCTAACCACAAAATGCCTAAAAACTCCTCCAATGTGGATCGCTATAGGCTGGAATTGAGGCGATTTGACTCTAGGATGATGGTAAACCCTTATACCAATGAAATGAGATGATCAAACCCTCAAAGAAGTAGGTCGCTGATATGAACCTGATAAAGTTTGATATGAAATTCCAGCAAGTTATATCATGTAAACACACTCAAATATGCCTCCAAAATTATGCACCAATATGCCAAAGTGGAGTGATGAGACCCTAGGAGCAAAAATATCATCAATTTATATCCCGATATGCCTTATTCTTGAATAAACCTGCAAATAAATCCTTCAAAATCTAGCTGAAACTGAATCCTCTATCAAACCCTAGTTGTTTGAAGCACAATGATGAACTCCACATGAATCCATCTCTCATGGTGGATTGGGATCATCTCCAAACCACTTCAATTCAAGGGAACACCACCTTGAACAAACTGAAAATCACTTTCATCCAAGAGCAAATACTCAAAATGCAAAATTACCAAATGATCAAGATGTCAAAAATGATGCCAAAGACCTCCTTTATACTTTTTCCCTTGGGCAACCCAATTAGACAAAATATAATCAATTTTCAAGTCCACCGTCAATATCAAATCTTCAATTTGATATTTATTAAATATTTTTCATCTCTCCACCTTGGACGCCTCATCATAAAATAATAAAATAATATTGTTTTATTATTATTTGCCTTTTTCCCATAGGCGCCAATTTTTTGGCAAAATAATATTTTTTTATTATTTTTTTCCTCTTCCTTGGGCCGTGTTGGTGCCTGAATTCACTGTCGGTTATTTTAACAATTTTCATGCAGGCACCTTCCCAAAAAATCCAAAAAAGTTCTAAGTCTTTGGGCCTCCTCAGCATGTTTTAACATCAGCATCATATTTTCTTTGGAGGAGGTCATCATCATCATGTTTCCAGACATCACCCTGATGTTGCTTACGAGGGTCATCATATTTTCTGTCAGCATGATCTTTCGCTGGGGTGATATTCTAACATCGGGTGATCTTACTTAAGATCATCCTGATGATGATTGCTGCAAAGTCCTAAGTATGACCCGATCTTCATCGGGGTCATCATATTTGAACATCGGGTGATCTTAGTCAAGATCATCCTGATGTTGTTTTATCACTTCATGTTCGTTGTTTTATCACCCTGATGATGCTGACGTCATTCTTATGTCAGGGTGATATCCGTTTTTCTACCTGTCTGCATCATGATATTTCCGAAGGGAGATATTCGCCTGTCGGCTTCATGCATTGTCCAATGGGGGTGATCATTTCAAATATCCGTCATATTCATATATCACCCCGATCTTATAGCGGAGCTACAGTGCAACATGATATTTGTGCATCAGGATGATATTTCCAAATATCCGGTTATCTTCCGAATATCATCCTGATGCCGATGTATGGTGACGTCATCAAGGTCCGGGGGGGTCATTTCTAACACTGATCATCTTGTGGAGATCCCCCGATATTTGCAAACATGACGATGACGTCATCCGGATATGAGGAGGTGCGCGATAGGTAGATATGCTGATGACGTCAGCAGGATATGACGGTGACGTCATCAGGATGTTCATCGGCCAGACATTTGGTATCGGCTAAGCAGGAGGATCTTCCTCCGATGCATCAGGTTGTGCCGATGAAGGCGATTATCATGTAAGTGATATTGCGATGATGATGCTGACGTCAGGGTGATATTTCAAGCAACAGGATATCATGCTGCTGGAGGATGAGGATGATGAAGGTCTTATACTAGTGTCGTCGGGAGCAAAAGCACCGACATCATATATGCTTGTGGCCTAGTATATAAAGTGTTGAAATGGTCGCCGCGGGGTGCATGTGGGATAATTGATATCCTGCATATTTTGAAATATCACGATGAGGTATTTTGGCGGGAAACGGTTGCGATGCACTGTTTGATGTTTTCCCGATGGTTGCGAGGTAGATGAGCATTAATGGCGAAGGTTGCAGAGGTATGGACGGATCTGGTACCCGATTGAAGGTATACATCAACGGACAGTGGCGCAGGGCTCGAGGTTTCTTTCTGTCTCCTCCCCTACCTACTGCATTCATGTTTGGGCGCCAATCTGGTAATGCGTTGAGCGCCATTTTTCTGATACTGTGTATCTGGCGGGATTTTTGGTCAACCATGTAATTAATGCTAGAGGTACACTTTCTGGCCAATATAGGCAGACTGTGTTACCATTGTTTAGGTTGTTGAAAACTAGACATTTTGGCTCTGTAATAAGATACAACTAGTTTTGGTTGCTCTGTGCAGCAAAACTTGTGAGTTTATGTATCTCCTGTTGTACGTTTTGGCATGAATCCACTGATTTCATGGTTAATCTTATATGAATAATGCTATGTTTGCATGTGTTATGCTGATTCTGTCTCCAGTTTTGCATGTATCTTTCTTCCTGCAATAGGGATGCCATAAGTATCGACAGCTTAACACTCTGTATTGGGAGATATCTGTAAGGCAGGTATCATGTGTATCCCCCTGAAATCCAGTTTTAGCTATTCATGCTGATCATTCACAGGTGTATGTCTACCGACTCCAAGCCCTGGATAGGCACCAATCTAGCTCTGTGTTAAGGTTATACACCATGTCCAGCTTTGCATCCAAACACCATTTCAAACCATCTCATCCTTCCACCTGTTAGTTGTAGGATTAGGAGTAGGAACCCTTGCATGCTCTCATCCCTAACCAGACATATATGTCCAAGAACGTTGCCCACCTTGTGATCTATCATACAGATCTTGGTCCATACATGAGAGTATTCTCCCTGTTGTTGTCAAGTTAGATCTTTCTATCTTTGAGCTAGTCAAGGTTACATCTTGAGTTATAGGGATACCCCCCTTGGTGCAGCAGAACTAGAAGTGAAGGGGAGGAGCTCACGCAACCTCCTGTATTAGTTGGTTGAATCTGCCTGTGCATTAGAAGTGGCAAACCCTAATGCTGATTCAGAAGAAAAAACCAACAGGCCGCTTAGGAAGGAAAAATAATAATTTTTTTTTCTTTTTTCTTCTAGGCATCGATTTCCTTTTGGGAAAAATAAATAAATAAAAAATATAATCAAAATTTACATTTTATATATTTTCTCACTTTTCATTTTCCAAGCCCTTGATTTTTGCCTTGATTAAAATAGCATTATTTTTGGCTTTATAAAATATTATAAAATATAACTAGCCAAAATAGAAATAAAATAGAGTGTTGAGCCAATTTTCTAGTTTCCAAGCCTTCAAGGTCCTAGCTCGACCACAAAGCATTCCCTTAGAATGCAATTTAGCCCATGGGATAGTGAAAAGGCTAAATACCCAAATCAAATGTGACCATTACGAAAATGGGGACATTACAGTCGTCCCTTCCCGGCATTGCTTGTCCTCAAGCAATGGCAAACCTACATCCTATGAAATATCATCATAAGACAAGTATTTCCATCCAATCGAATACCAAATGATCACACATCTCTCAACTACATTAATAATGTACCATACCAAAACCATGTAGTGAGACAAATATACTGACAAGTGACAAAAGAAATAACCTCTGAAACATATCCACTTGTACCAATACCTCTGCTGCTCCACTATGATATAAACAATATCACACCAAAATCTATGAAGCAACACATCTCAAAACATGCCAATCATGCTACCACTTGGATCCCATACCATGATGTAACCAATCAAACCAATAATGAAGATGTAGATGCCAATCAATGTGCTAACCAAGCTGAAAGTCTCTCTAACATTGAATAGTAGTATGGACAAGTGATGGATGTTGAACACAAGTGCAAATAAAAGTGTATCCAACCCTGTTATATCGTTGTTATAAATCAGAACAACATACAAACTGAAAATATCATCTATAATGATGCAAAAAGTGCCATCCATAACACATGATGATAGGAGACCATCATTATACCAATCTTCAACAAGAATATAGTGATCTCCACCATAGCAAACTGCTCCAAACATTGTTGTAACTAAAGTGAAATTAGGTAATTCAATACCCAGCAATGAAAGACAACCATCTAACCACAAAAAATGAACTATCAAACAATGGGTTAGAATGGAACTATTACTATCCACATGCTCCAATTTGAAAGTCTCATCAAAATAATGTTGTGTCAAATCAATAGTATGCTAATCTAGCTCTCCAATAGAAACTAATGCATCACGCATATCAAATTTTCCTTCACCTTCATTCTCACATATATGCATATCATCATTGACTGGCCCATGATGAGTATACAAAGTTGATTACCTCTTATCCTTGATCATTTCAAGGTGTTGTTTTGCTTTTGCAGCAATCAACTTGGCTTTTCTTGCCCTTTCTAGCCATTTTTTACACTTTTCTTATGTCTTTTCGACATCCTCTAAAGTCTGATATACAAAATCAGAATGTGTAGTGCGAGGTTTTTCAACATAATCAGCATATTCAACACTCTAATTTTGTATGTTATCATTAGTAGACTTCAAATGATTATTATCCATAGGTGTTAAAATGTCTACCTTATGAAAATGCAAAGATGTAGGACTACTGTTAAACAAATCAAGAATGATATCATACAAATCTTTTCATGCACTATTGTCTTTAACCATTTCAATGAAATAGAAGCATAATATACAAATGAACAGCAACCACAAAGGCATGACACATAACACCAAGATTTTATGTGGAAAACCCAAAGAGGGAAAAACCATAGACAGGATTAGCTCTCAAATATATATTGCAATCTTTACAAAAATGATGTTCAGGCTTGGTCACTCCACAGGCCTAGAACATCCTGGGTTACTGCCATGAAGAACTAGGTCTAGCAGGCTCACTGCCTCAACCCTAAACCTAGCAAGATTACAATAAGGGCTGTTAAACCCTGAGGGCTGTTAAACCCTGTTGAAGGCTCACTGCCTTGATGATGAAAGCATGCTACCAATCAAATTGCACATAAAAACTGGATACTGCTTAAGCATCTGCCACTATGCTAGGTGCAGTCATTTAATAGCTAAATTATGAATCCCAACTCTTCATACTCACTAATTTGTGTCACTGCTCTGTTATTCACAGATTCACATCACACCCACCCGTTCTCTATTCTGTTCTGCCTCTATTCTTCTCTGCCTCTTCTCTGCTCTGCCTTTTGGACGTTTCTTGTTATCTTCTCGTCTTCGCTCAAGGACTTCTTTTCCACGACTCAACTATAAGTATTTATACACTACAACAACCTTGGAATGATCATCAAGGTCGGCATCACAATCATCAACCATTGGAACAATCTCTAAGGTTGGTATTACAAACATTTACAAAATAGGTCGGACCTATTACAACTTTATGCAAGGGGAATGAAATGCGGATCACGTCATGCCTTAGCTGGGACTCAAACACGATCTTCTAGAGATCTCCGCAATCACTGGGATCAACCAGGTCGGCCAAGACTGGTTACACGCTACATTATTTGGGAACAATCTTCACACACCATCTCAATTTCTTATCGCGGACCAAAGTCCAGATAGGAATATGATTAGGAGACATCCACAAGCATGCTATAATCATCAGGAGCAACCACACGAACCTTAACCACTTTATCCATAGGAATCTTCTCACCAGAACACATGAACTTCACTGTCTTCAACTGTCATAAGAGAAAGATAGCTTGCGGACCACCAAACCACGAACCATTGCAACTGTAGGCACTTATCATCATCCCAGACTTCCCTCTAGAACCGCAGAGCCAAATACTTTATTGCAGAGGAATGCGGAGCAGAATACTTTCTTCCTGTCCCAATTGAACTTACAAAAAAAGCAGGTTTTACTCTTGTGAAACACAACTCACTCAGATCTTCATGCGGAGGGCTCAAACCCGAAATGTAGCATCCTTAGTCATACCTATAACTTGCTTCCAATCCGTAGACCACGATCTTCAAGAAAAAGTAAATGTGGAGCAGTTTACCGGACTGTTCTTCAGCATACAACTCACTGTCTGTACTGCACTTCTCTGTAACTCACTTGATCCTTCCGGAAAGACTAATTTTCTCAATGTCCTCAACATACAAGTCTTCTAAACAAGTAATAGAATAAGATACAGTTGACACCAATGACAACAAGGATATGTTGACATCAATGACAACACCGATTAGGCACATACTTGCAACAATCTCCCCCTTTCTCATTGATGGCAACATATGATGTGAAAAATTGCAACAACCATCGAGAGAAGATACTCCCCCTTTCTCTTTACACACCTGCACTCTTTGTCTATCTAAGTTTTTCACATGACTTCTCTCCCCCTTTGACATTACTAGAAAAGGGCACATACTTGCAATCTTCTGCTCTAATCTAATCTCTCTTCTGAACTTTCTTCAATTGACTGCTCCCCCTTACTTGATGCTTTCCCTGACTGCAACTGTGGTTCTTCATGTGGGGTTCTCTCCTTCTTGGTTTGACAATTCTCACCTTAGGATCTTGCTGCTACTGCATTGTTTCCTCTGTCAGCAACACTGCAGTACTTACTGATCTTTATCAGAAACTCATATCAGCATCATCTACCTGCTTCCCCTGAGAGGTAACTTCATAATCCTCTTAACTTCAACAACCATCTCTGATTACTACTTGCACCGCTACACCTTTTTCCTTTTATTGCTCTGACTACTCCCCCTTAGGAGTACACATCAGACCGTATCTAGCTCACATTAGAACTTTCACATGCTATCACTTCTGGAGTAACATATCTTATCTTTAAAGCTTCAAACTTGACTCTGTCTACAAGTTTTCTTCTGCAGGCTTCCCTTATCAGCATTCTAGTTGAAACAATGTCTTCTTCAACCTGGCATTCAAGCAGGCAGTCATCACATCTGATTTGAAGTCCTTATGTGCTACAAAGGCTAGAAAAAACTCAATAGCATCCATTTGTGCCATTGGAGCAGCATTTTCCACTTGTGAGTACCTTTTACACACAACCTTGCCTTATTCCTCACCACTTCTCTATTCTCATTCAATTTAATCTCTGATCTTGAGACAAGTTCCGAAGTTTGATTCTTCATATTCTACATTAGTTCCTTTTTCCATTGCCTTGCATAGCTCATCCATAGAGTCAACAGAGATTTACCTGTTCATCTGCAATTCGTTTTCTTTGCCAATGCACCTTAGCTCTTTTTACCAAAGAACTGGTCTTCAGTGTGGTACTTCTGCACAATCTCTAGAGATATCAGGAATTCTTTCCGGAACTTCTTCTTTAACTTGACTGTCTTCTTGTTCAACAGGTCCATTTGATTCAAAGCTACTCAGATCTGATATTCTTTCTCTGCCTTCATCAACCTTCACATTAGCACTCTTAATGATCTTTCCCAGACTCTTATTGTAGCGCTTTTGACTTGAACTCTGTTTTGAATATAGATAGCAGTATGTTTATCTTTTCTCCAGTATACATCTGGTAGGTCAGCTTCTTTCATCATTAATCTAGCAGCCTCTTGGACTGTCCTATACTTCCTTTCAACAACTTCATTCTACTAAGGAGTCCTAGCAGACAATTGCCTCTTTATCCCTTGTTCTTTAAAGAAAATATTGAATTCATTTGATGTGAACTCACCTCCACTATCAGACCTTAAGCATTAGATCCTCAGTTGATTCCCAATCATTGCCTTGAAAGCTCGTCTAGTTCATAATCATTCAACTCTGAGTTCATCTGCAAATTTTCAAACCATTTCCAAAGTAAACTGCTCTGTACTTAAAACAATCCTGAACTTCTGTTACTCATTATTCTCAAGCCAATTATCAAGATCAGACAAACTTATGGATGTAGATGTAAACACTGATCAATAACCATATGCCAGAATTGCAGAACATTATCTTCAACAGCGGACCCAAGCGGACCAAAATACCAGAGTCCTGTCACTTGATTTTATTGGTTAGATACTTAGCCAAAATTCATGACCTGTCAGCTTGTCCCTTAAGTACATACTTGACCAATTCATCTGTCACGTCATAACTCCTAATGCGGACCATATGAGACTCTAGAATTCATATCCAACAATCATCATTGACCTCTTAACATACCTTCAGAACCGCACATCAAAACACTCAATAGCGGGAGAATGCGGACAAATATACTCAGATGCTTTACACTGTTTCAGGCTTAACCCTATTCATCCGGACTTAGACAATTCACCATGTGACTTGAACATTGGAAAATATGTTCATCAGATATTTGTGAATAACATTCCTGAACCACATATAATGATCTTCAACTGCGGAGGCATATTGATCCAATCTCTATTACTTACTTTATATACTGCTCATACTTTAGTCATTTTGGGCTTCCGGACCAAAATCGTTTTATGCCTTGATCAACAGAGTTCCTTTCAAGCAATCTGCTATATAAATCTTCACATCACATCTTTGTGCCGAATCTCAGCACTGACTATCTGGCTAGGGAATTTAGAATTTTCAATACAACTCACCCTGAGCCAGAGTTCGCAGTTTACTTCCCGAAGGTAGTATCTGCTCCAGAATCTGGTGCGGACTCGTCTATGACTTCATTTACTTCTTTCTTGACCTAGACCTTGTTCATCTCCTTCTTGACTTTTGTTGGATCAACCTTTTCCACTGATTTCTTCAATTCTTCTTGATTATCCTTCTTCATGTTCTTACTTCTGCAAAATCTTGCAATATGTCTAGTCTTGTTGCAATTAAAGCACAGTATTTTTCTGACCATTGTTCCTTTCATTCGTCCTTGACCTACATAGGTTAGCTTTATGCCCAAATTTATTGCATATATAACAGCAGCCACTGAAGGATTCAATTGTCCTATTCTTGCCATAGTTGTTTCTTACTTGACTTCTACACTCATTTGCCCTGTGTCCCATTTTATATCATTCATTGCACCTAATAGGATTTTGACTCACTTTACTTCTGCATACAGCAGCTTTATGACCAATTTTATTGTAAGTAAAACATCTTCCTTTGAAGGATTTTTCATTACTCACATTGTTGAAACTTTTCTTGATCTAATTTCTACATTCACTTGCTCTATGACAATTGAAACACTGACTAGGGAATGATGGAATCTTTTGATTTATTTTGCTCCTACATTGAGTAGCCTTATGACCGAACTTATTACATAAATTACAATAACCATGATACCTTTGAGCATTTGGTTGTCTGGTCGGAGGTCTTCTAGGTCTTCTTTGATTTCTAAACTGGTATCCTTTGTTTTGCCTTGACTCAATGCTTATTTGACCAGAGTTTGAACTTTCTCCTTTCTCAAAACCCAAACCTTTCTTGTCATCGGCTCTCTTTTGGCTGGTAATCATTTCATCAAACTTTGCAATGCTTATCTTGAATTTTTTTTCAAAGCTTTTGGCCTTCTCCAAGTCTGTTTTTAGATTTGCAATTTCTTCTTCAAGTTTTGCACAATCTTCTGATCTGTTCTTCACAATCAAATTCAGATCATCTTATGCTCTTGTTCTTTCTATAACTTTTGCTTCCAAATCATTCAGGGCTTCGTTTGTTGATAACAATTGATCACTGACTTCTTTGTATTTATCTTTGAATTTCTTGACTTACTCTTTTAGCTTCAAGATGCATTCATCAGCTTGTTCAGATCCCTGACTTCTACTTCAGAATTTTCAAGATCCATAAGAGCTGCTTCTAGTTGGTTGTAACTTCCATAATTTCCACATTTTCTTGCTGCCATGGTCATACTATCCCAGATCTTCCTCAAGCTGTTAAACTTTTTCCAAGGAACCTTGCTCTGATACCAATTGTTGAATGTCAGGAACACTAAGAGGGGGGGGGGGGGGGGGGGTGAATCAGTGTTATATAAATCTTTTCATGAACTATTGTCTTTAACCATTTCAATGAAATAGAAGCATAATATACAAATGAACAGCAACCACAAAGGCATGACACATAACACCAAGATTTTACGTGGAAAACCCAAAGAGGGAAAACCACGGAGAGGATTAGCTCTCAAATATATATTGCAATCTTAACAAAAATGATGTTTAGGCTTGGTCACTCCACGGGCCTAGAACATGCTGGCTTACTGTCATGAAGAACAACTAGGTCTAGCAGGCTCACTGCCTCAACCTTAAACCTAGCAAGATTACAATAAGGGTTGTTAAACCCTGTTGAAGACTCACTGTCGGCTCACTGCCTTGATGACGAAAGCTTGCTTCCAATCAGATTGCACATAAAAACTGAATACTGCTAAAGCATTTGCCACTATGCTAGGTGCAGTCATTTAATAGCTGAATTATGAATCCCAACTCTTCATACTCACTGATTTGTGTCACTACTATGTTATTTGCATATTCGCATCACACCCACGTGTTCTCTATTCTGTTCTGCCTCTATTCTTCTCTGCCTCTTCTCTTCTCTTCCTTTCGGACCTTTCTTGTTATCTTCCCATCTTCGCTCAAGGACTTCTTTTCCATGACTCAACTACAAGTATTTATACACTACAACAACCTTGGAATGATCATCAAGGTCGGCATCACAATCATCAACCATTGGAACAATCTCTAAGGTCGGTATTACAAACATTTACAAAATAGGTCCTAACCTATTACAACTTTATGCAAGGGGAATGAAATGTGGATCACGTCATGCCTTAGCTGGGACTCAAACACAATCTTCCACGCCACAACACACTTCCACAATCTTCCAGAGATCTCCGCAATCATTGGGATCAACCATCTCGGCCAAGACTGGTTACACGCTACATTATCTGGGAACGATCTTCACACACCATCTCAATTTCTTATCGCGGACCAAAGTCTAGATAGGAACATGATTAGGAGACATCCACAAGCACGCTATAATCATCAGGAGCAACCGCACGAACCTTAACCACTTTATCCATAGGAATCTTCTCACCGGAACACATGAACTTCACTGTCTTCAACTGTCATAAGAGAATGATAGTTTGCGGACCACCAAACCACGAACCATTGCAACTGTAGGCACTTATCATCATCCCAGACTTCCCTCTAGAACTGCAGAGCCAAATACTTTATTGCGGAGGAATGCGGAGCAGAATACTTTCTTCCTGTCCCAACTGAACTTACAGAAAAGTAGGTTTTACTCTGGTGACCACAACTCCCTCAGATCTTCATGCGGAGGGCTCAAACCCAGAATGTAGCATCCTTAGTCATACCTATAACTTGCTTCCAATCCGCAGACCACGATCTTCAAGCAGAAGTAAATGCGGAGCAGTTTACCGGATTGTTTTTCAGCATACAACTCACTGTCTGTACTGCACTTCTCTGTAACTCTGTAATGTCCCCTTCTAGTAAGCCAAAATCCTTCTTGACCTTGCACAATTTCAACTTACAAAGAGAACATTAGAGTTCTATTTTCCATTTCATATCATTATTCTAGTTATCTAATTAATATCCTTTCATACTTATGTCCTTATGCTTATGATCTCATAATCCCATTTTTTCATATTCATAATCATTTTTATATTTACTTTCATATTCATATTTATATCCATATTCATATTCATGATCAAAGGCCTTATGCTCTATCCTTGAGAGGATCATGTGTCGCCTATCATTAATCCATCTCTAACTCCATAGGCATGGTTCATTAAGGAGACACTAACCATCCCATACGTAGGCCCCAAGGCTTTACTCCCACACAGAGTTCTTCACCATTTGGCTTGATGGAACTTCATGTCCACACAACATTCTTCATCCCACCAAGAGTCACCTCACGTTGGGCACATTTAACATTGATGAGCTCATCATACCATAGGCCCAAGGACTTAACACCCACACAGTGTTCTTCATCCACTTGAGGGTTACCTAGGTCCAACATATAATCTCCTAACTCACCCATACACCTAGGATAACGAGACGATTAATGATGAGGCTAATCCTTCTCTTGGATATAGCACAATCCTATGATTTCTAAGTCCTTGTTGACATTTTCATATGATGTCTTATCATTTTGGCCTCATATCATAATTGGCCCATCACATTTTCATATGATGTAATATTTGATCACATTTCATTATCATTATTGATCATGTTCATCCTTATATACATATTTATCATACTAATTCATTCTTCCATGCATATTCATTTATAATAACATTCATTTATTCATCTATTCTATATGTAATCAAGATTTCACATTCATGATGACAATATATATATATATATATCCTATGCCAAATATATGATCAATTTCATTTTATTATAATGCATTCCTTATATGCTGATCAAATTCTATTTAATATAATGCACTATTATCATTCATAAATGTATCATCTACTAATGCATTTGCATCTATGTTTCTTATTTCAATTGATTATCCTATTATATGATTGTGCATCTATATATACTTCAGAAACTGCCTTATAACATTCACAATTCCCAACATATAATTGATTATATAGAGAGGACCACATAACGCATACCTTGCTGATTCAAATGCAGACTGATTTCTAATGAAAGTATGATAAATTAATCTCCTTCGATGCTGGTATTTGATTGTCCTTTGGTTGGTGAATGAAAGAACAACTTATTCGTTGGGTATATGAGAGATCAAACCTTCCTTGATGCCTTATATTCAATGGTGATTACTGCTGTTTATATATTGTTGCTGCTTTTTGACTGTTCCTTGCTTTCGATGCCACAATAGAGGATTTTGTTTGATCGCTGAGATGATAATTGCTTTTGATGCCTCCTTTCCTTGATCGATAATCATATTTATATCTTTAAAAGTTTATGTCTTTGCCAATCGGGTGCGACCTTTTATTACCATTCTTTAATGCAAACTTAACTTAAATCAAATCGGCGCTCCTTTCCATCTCATTCAAATCTCGTCTTATTTGCTGAGTTGGATGCCACATAGGATAATCTTTGATTAGTGAATTCCCTTGATCAGCGCCTTGGTACATATGATTCATCTTATTACATTTTTGTCTTATGCTACGACCATGAAGATCTTCGACCATCAATGCTTGACATATCCTATAGTCATTATCACTAATGATTTGGTTCTCCTTGCATACGTGAGGAACGATATTGCCTTCAAAATCGAAGCTTAATGGAATTCTATCACTTGATCATGATAATTTAGACAACGTGGCGGTCTTGCTGACATTATCCCAATCTTCAATTGGAATGGAATCATCGAAAGACATGACAAACTCACTTGATCCTTCCGGAAGGCTAATTTTCTCGATATCCTCAACATACAAGTCTTCTAAACAAGTAATAGAATAAGATACAGTTGACACCAATGACAACAAGGATATGTTGACATCAATGACAACACCGATTAGGCACATACTTGCAACATCTTCATCCAGCTCAAATATTTTCTTCTTTCTTGTTGTATGCTCTCCATCACATATGTCCTCAAAAGATAATTCATTGCCCATAGCTATCATAGATTTGGCTGTTATTTGATGTGGTAATGTGTACTTGAGTGCTTTCATAACAATTTGTTTCCCTTCATGTTGAAAACTCTCCATAGCTTGTAGATCTTGGATGACCCTTTGTAGTGAATGTAGCCATTGCATACCAAGCACAATTTCATTGTCCTTCAAGTCAAGAACATAGAAGTCATCACAAAGTGTATACTCACCAAATATAATACTAAGTTTGTTCACTTTCTTTTTGCAAAGAATAGTGAGTCCACCTACTATAGTCACATCAAAGCCCTCAAAGTTGACTCATCAATGTAGTTATGCATAGCTCCACTATCAAGAAGTGCCATGACCTTGCATCCAAACAATGTGCCTTCAAAGATTAATGGATTATACCTTGAAGCTCCTGAAAGATAAGCAATCCTAGATCCTTTGTTACTATCATTTACAAGTTCTAGTGTTGGCTGTCCTTGACTATTTTCTGAACTAGTATCATCATCCACCTCATCAATCACCTCTATGTAATGCACCTTGCGTTTGCCAAGACACCTATGACCAATTTCCCAAGGTTCTTTGCAAGTAAAACACAACTTTTTCCTATGAAGTTCATTCCTTTCCTCAAAATTCATCTTTGATGTACCTCCAACCTTTTTAAGAGTGGGCTACTCATGAGATTGTTGATTTGAGTTTTCATTCCTATTCTTCTTTTGTGGTGTAAATGTAGGAGTAGTCTCTAGATCAAGTGCAAGCTCAATGGCCTCATCAAGTGTCCTTGGCCTATGAACTTTGACCAATCCTCTCAATCTATCATTCAAACTCTCAATAAACAACATAGTCACTCTCCTATCTGACACATCGGGAACCATCACTGCAATCTTCTGAAATTCATTAACATATGAGTCCACCCTACCAACCTGTCTCAATTGAGCCAAATCCCTGTAGTAGACTTCTAAATCTTTCCTGTCAAACCTGGTAATGAGTTTGCTAGTGAACTCATCATATGAAGTGATCTTGTTATGATGCTGTGAAACAAGTCCATGGTGCCACCAATCATAGGCCAATCCCTCCAAATGCATAGTAGCAAAGTGTATGGCCTTTTCCTCACTCATTGGCTTGAGTGTAAGAAAAGTGTCAAGCTTGTGTACCCATGCTCTAGCATTGATTTTGCCACTGCCATCAAAGTTAGGTAGAGGAATTTTGTTCAATGCATCCTTATACTCCTTAGGTTGCTTAGGTTGTTGTCTTCTTTGTCTTTCAACCCTAGCTCTTCGCCTATCCGTTTTTTGATTCATATAGTTGTTGAAATTTATGCGATCTTTGACATGCTCAGGAAGTGCATCATACTCATCAACCATGGATATCAAATCCTCATCAAAAGGTGGTTCCTCTTCCTCAACCTGTATCTCCTCATCAACCTTTTCTTCTCTAGGAAGAAAAGTGGGTTGCATAGGCCTATCCATAGTAGTTATGCGTGTCCTTGCTCGACGTGATCCAACAACACTACCCGCACCTGTATCAGCTAGATTAGCTTGATTGACCTGTATATTATTCAGTGATTGTGTCAAAACTTCCAACATCTGATTTCGGGTAGCCATCATTTGTGCAATATTATCATTTGCAGTATGTTGTTCCGTGGCCATCATATGCTGACCAGCTATCATATCTCTCATCATGTCACCAATGTCATCCCGTGGCGGATTACCTATTCTTCTGTCTCCCATTGTACCTGTTCTTCTATGACAATGATATGGAAGTGGATCAATGTAGCTCATAACCCCATAGGCTGGCAGGATCCAAGCTCTAATACCACTGTAAGATCCATGTCTTATCTAAACCAATTTTTTCCTTCGCTGATCTGAATTTTCTGATTTGATTTACTTGCAAAGTACTTAGGGTTTTCAACTTTTATTTTCACCAATGTGTTTGAAATATCATAGAGATGGAAAGGTTGCAAATACACATCCAAACAACATGAAAAGTTGATAAAATTTAACCAAAAAACTCACATAAAACATAGATGAATATACCCCTAATGCAATCTTATCTTATTTATTGAATAGAGAGCTGATTACAAATGATGATGGCTGAGAATTACTATCAGTCAAGTCTGATATTAATTTCAGACTTCCAAATACATCCAAAAATGCCAAAATATGAGTCCAAACCTATGTTCCCCGGGGACGCGTCCCCTATCCAATCTGACCTGTACCGGTCCCGGGGACATTCCGGGGATGCGGGGACGGCCAGGAAACGTCCCCTGACCGTCCCCGTTTCCTAGGGACGTCCCCTTTTTTTAGGGGATGTAGGGGACGGCTAGCCGTACCCGGTACGGCCGGGACGTCCCCCGACCGTACTGGGTACGGCTAGCCGTCCCCTACGGCCCAACAACTTTGACACTTCAAAAATTAAAAAAAAACTCACTTAAATTAAAAAAAAAAAAGGGAGGGGGGGGGCCCACAAGGACCCCCACATCCTTCATAAACTTACCTAAACCTAAAAAAGACCTTATATCATGCAAAAACAAAAAACATACATTCATTACCTCATTTTGCAACTTTTGAACAGCAGCTTGAAGAGGAGAAATAACAGTTGGAGGAGGGTAACAGCGGTGAAGAGAAGGCAATAGGGCATCAAATCATCGTTATTTAAGGTAAGATCGATATTCTTTGTTTTGTTTTCATATTCCTTTGCATTTTTTTTAGTTTTTTTTTCAATTTCAAACATGTGGAAGGTTTTTAGTTTTTTTTTTTTTAATGTTTGCTTGCAGCTGTCTATTAGCATTTTTTCAAACAAAAAACAATGAGCAGCAGTGACAATAGTGAAAGTTCTGAAAATGACATTGAAATTCAAGTGCAACGGCAATCAAGTAGAACTAGAGGCCGTAAAAAGAGTGGGGGTTCTGCTAGTGGCAGTGGTACATCAGAGAATGTCAGTTCATCCAAATCCAATCCATTTGAATGCCCCTCCAAAACACTTGCCACTTATGCAAAAGGCCCATATAATCTTAAAAAACCTCTCTTACAATTTGCAACCCGCATAGACACTGACAAACAAAAGAATACTGGGGGGTCTAGAATATGGCTTTGTCACATTTGCAATGAGACCTATAGGGGCATCTATACAAGAGTTTATTCTCATCTTTTGCACTTGGGTGGAGTGGGGGTAAAAGGTTGAAAAAAATTACCCTAGCTGAGAAGGTCGAGGCAACTAGGTTGCACATGGAGGGGGAGGCAAGATCTAAGGGATTGTCAATGGAGAGTATGCCTAGTATGCCTGAATCATTGCCTTCACAAAGCCAAGTGGAAGAGGTTTCTAGTAGGGGAAAGAAAAGAGCTACTACTGTTGCAGGGTTGTTTAATGCACAAACAGGAGAGGTGGCTGACTCTTCCATTGCCAAATTTTTCTTTGCTCATGCCGTACCATTTCATGTGGCACGCTCTCCCTATTTCAAACAAATGTTAAGAGATGTTACAGCTGTTGGTCCTTCATATGTCCCCCCTAGAGAACATAAGCTACGCACCACCTTACTTGACAAGGAATATTCTCAAGTGAGTATCTTGATGGAGGACATGAGGCAAACTTGGATTAGGGATGGTTGCTCTATTGTCATGGATGGGTGGACCGACATCAAACGTCGGCCACTCATCAATATCATTGTCACATGTCCAGCTGGCTCTTATTTTCTTAGAGCTATTGATTGAACAGGGAGGAGGAAGGATGCTCACTTCTAATTTCAGATTTTGAAGGATGCCATTGAAGAGATTGGGGCATCTAATGTTGTCCAAGTGGTAACAGATTCAGCCCATGTATGTAAGTCAGCTAGTTTGATGGTGGAGGGTGCTTATAAGCACATTTTCTGGACTCCATGTTGTGTTCATGCATTGAACAACGCATTGAAAGACATTGGGAAGATTGCTTGGGTGAAGGAAGTGGTCGCAGAAGCTAGAGATATACAGATGTTCATTTGCAACCATCAAACCTCACTTGCACTTTTCAGGACTTTTTCGAAGAAGGAATTCCTCAAGCCTGTGGAAACTAGATATGCCAGCTATTTCATTTTGCTAGAGAGGATGGTTGAGGTGAAGGAGCCTCTACAATTATTGGTGGTTAATGTAGAATGGAATAGATGGCCAGAGTCGAATTCAGCTGAAGGAAAAAGTGTGAGGCAAAAAATCCTTGACAATGATTGGTGGTCCACAATAAGGTATGAAATTGTTTCAAATTAAAATTTCAAATTGCTGATTTTTTTTTTTGTTTATATTATGATATTCATATTATCATTTTATTAAAAAATTAATTTTTGTTCTTAAATTGCTGATTTTTGTAACTTGTGTTCACTTGCAGCTATGTTTGCTCCTTCATTGCACCTGTTGTGGATGTCATAAGATATGCTAACACAGACTCTCCTAGTCTTGGAGAGATTTATGAGACATTTGATAGCATGCTTGGGAAAATGAAGCAAGCTATTCAGAGCAAAGATCTTACTTTGGGATTTTATGAGGAGCATCTTAGGCCCATTGTGACGCGGAGGTGGGACACTATGAACACCCCACTTCATATGGCAGCATATGCTCTAAATCCCAAATGGTATGTTTCTAGACCTGGAAGAGTGCCTCCATCTCATGATGATGAGGTGAAACAAGGGTTCATGAGGGCCCTTGAAAAAATGTATACCGAGGAGGAGGCTTCTTTACTTCGCTCACAATGGATGGCCTTTGTCAATCTACGTGGTTCAAACTTCAGCAAAAAAGAGGCGAGAATGGATAGAGCTACATTAGCTCAAACTGACCCTATTGGATGGTGGATGTGGCATGGCATGGATGCACCAGAATTGAGGACACTTGCCACTCGCTTGCTTGGACAGATTGCCAGTTCATCTGCTGCAGAGAGGAATTGGTCCACATATAGCTTCATTCAGTCAGTGAAGAGGAACAAACTTACCTCTAGATGATCAGAGAAGTTGGTGGCAGTGCATAGTGCCTTGCGGCTACAGGATCGACAGAGACCTGAGTATCGTCAGACTCTAGATACACATTGGGATGTTGATCCCGAAGATGTTCTGCAGATTGATGAGGCACAGGAGGGATTGGTTGGGGTTCCATTGGATGAGGGTCTACTAGACCCTCATGGTGGCAGTGATTCGAATTCAGATTCTAATTTTGATGCAGTATTAGGAGAGGCTGATTAGAGACAGCCATATACTCTATGTTTTTGTCATTTTGTTGTTGAAACTTGAAACTTGCAGCCTTTGAGCATTTTGATATAATATATATGCAGATTGTCATTGAAAACAATTAAATTTGGTTTATTTGTTTGCCAATTCTCATGTGACAAGTTGAAAACTAAGTTCAAGTGTAATGTTATGGTTATGTATGCATGTTTCAATGTTCTATGATGTCTAGAATGAATGCCTTATCAATGTTATCATCTAAATATTTGAAATTTCCTTATATTTTAAAAAAAAACCTTTTTTTTTAGTAGCCGTCACCTAAAAAATGGCCAAAAAAAATTGCCGTCCCCAAAACTCGTCCCCCCGTCCCCGCCCGTCCCCGTCCTCGGTACTTGGGGGAACATAGGTCCAAACCCTAGCCGCCTTAGTGAAGATGAAGCCCTATGAAGAATTGATCAAATACCCAACAAAGTATGCATGAAAACCCAACTGTAGCAGCAGATCTGAGGTTTGATATGACTATTGTAAACCTGTAATAGCTGATACAAGATCTGATTACAAACCCTACCCACAAAATGCCCAAAAACTTCTCAAATGTGGATCGCTTTAGGCTGGAATTGAGGCGATTTGACTCTAGGATGATGGTAAACCCTTATACCAATGAAATGAGATGATCAAACCCTCAAAGAAGTAGCTGATATGAACCTGATAAAGTCTGATATGGAATTCTAGCAAGCTGTATCATGTAAACACACTCAAATATGCCTCCAAAATGATGTGCCAATATGCCAAAGTGGAGCGATAAGACCCTAGGAGCAAAATATCATCAATTTCTATCCCAATCTGCCTTATTATTCAATAAACCTGCAAATAAATCTTTCAAACCCTAGCTGAAATTGAATCCTCTATCAAACCCTAGTTGTTTGAAGTTATATCTCCATCAAATACCTTCGGTTAAGCACAATGATAAACTCCACACGAATCCATCTCTCATGGTGGATTGGGATCATCTCCAAACCACATCAATTCAAGGGAACACCACCTTGAACAAACTGAAAATCACTTTCAGCCAAAAAGCAAATACTCAAAATGCAAAATTACCAAATGATTAAGATGTCAAAAATAATGTCAAAGACCTCCTTTTATACTTTTTCCCTTGGGCAACCCAATTAGACAAAATATAATCAATTTTCAAGTCCACCATCAATATCAAATCTTCAATTTGATATTTATTAAAGATTTTTCATCTCTCCACCTTGGACACCTAATCATAAAATAATATTATTTTATTATTATTTGCCTTTTTTCCCATAGGCGCCGATTTTTTGGCAAAATAATATTTTTTTTATTTTTTTAGGCGGCAGCACTTGGGAAGTAAATTTTTTTTTTTTTTTTCTCCTTGGCATCGATTTCCCTTTGGGAAAAATTAAAAAATAAAGAATATAATTAAAATTTACATTTTATTTATTTTCCCACTTTTCATTTTCCAAGCCCTTGATTTTTGCCTTGGCTAAAATAGCATTATTTTTGGCTTTATAAAATATAACTAGCCAAAAATACAAATAAAATAGAGTGTTGAGCCAACTTTCTAGTTTCTAAGCCTTCAAGGTCCTAGCTCAACCACAAATCATTCCCTTAGAATGCGATTTAGCCCATGGGAATAGTGAAAATGCTAAATA
Source organism: Cunninghamia lanceolata (assembly GCA_027924645.1). Taxonomy (NCBI): domain Eukaryota; kingdom Viridiplantae; phylum Streptophyta; class Pinopsida; order Cupressales; family Cupressaceae; genus Cunninghamia; species Cunninghamia lanceolata. Next base: position 172,506 of record BSBN01001040.1, on the reverse strand, counting down.
CCCAAATCAAATGTGACCATTACGAAAATGGGGACATTACATTTTACGTATCTTATTCAACAGAAACCCCAACATCATTAATAATAAACAACAACAATAGAACTTACAAAATGTTGTGATTGTTGGAAATGGTGTCATTGATGTCAAGAAGAATGCAAGGCGTAATTGTTATCATTGATGTCAAAGTAGCAATGCCATTGATGCCAAAGAATGCAAGGTGGAATCGTCATCATCAAGTTACATTCAGTGGCATATTTTAAGGAAAGTTGGATCAATTTTTATAAGGCGAATTGGATCAACTTTTGAGCAGAGATACAAGGTTGATAAAGATGGATCACATTAAAGTTTAAATTAAAGATTTAAACTTAGGCCGGCTTCCTTGAGACGAGTTGACCATTTGAAGGTTTACAAATGGGTACTATGCTAAGCGATTTAATGGATATTGAAGTTCAAGAATGGTTTATGATTATATGGGCCGACTTTATGAAGAATAAGACAGAAAAGGAAGTTTAAATGAAAGCATTTAAAATGATGTGAAAACCAACAATTTCCTTAAGCGCCAAAGATAAAAGTTTAAATTAAAGATATAAACTATTATAGAAGTTTGGTCGACTCCCATGTTAGCGCCAATTTTGAAGGTTTAAATTCAATAAATTACATTGCTCAAAAGTGGCCGACTCTCTCAATAGGTAGCGTTCTCTATATAAGACAAATCATCTTATTCAAAAGATACCACTAAGAGGAGCGATTAAGAAATATGATGAGGTGCGATTAAGGTTAAATGGAGAGGTGATTTTGAAAAGGTGTATTTGTTGTGAAGTGTTGCTTGTTTAAGGAAGAGTTACATCCCTTCATGAGGATCGTCGTTGTTCTATAGATATAAAATGCCATTTGTGATGTGAGAAAAAGTGGAAGCGTGTAAGGAACTAAATGTAGTATGTCATGAATTAAAGCAAATCCAGAGAAGAAAATATGAAGTGTAATTCAGATTTATATTGAATTAATGCTGTTGTTTATGAAAAATATGTGCAGTTCCTTGTGAAGAATATATGCAGATTCAATGAGATCCTAAAAGCAGAAATATATGTGAAGACATTGCAATATTTGTGATCAGATTTGTGAGAGAAGATAGTACATGATTTGAATCAGATTTGTGAAAGAAGGATATTACAAGAGTTGTGATCAGATTTGTGAGGGAAGGAGTATTTACATAGATCTTGTGAAAACAATATCACTCATTGAAGAATTTGAAGGTTGGTGCCTATCAAAGAAGAGATTGGTGTCTCTTGCTAAGTTGGTGCTTAGTTATGGGGATTGGTGTCTCTAGTGGGTCAATGCCTACAAATTTTGTAAGTGGGGATTGGTGTCTCCAGTAGGTTGGTGCCTACAAAAGAGGACTTGTAAAAGAATTAGGTTGGTGCCTACAAAGAAAATCAATATATAAATAAGATTTTGTCGTGGTTTTCTCTTGCAAGGGTTTCCACGTAAATCGTGTGTTCTTCTTGTGTTCTTAATTGCTAGATCTTGCATGTGTGTTATTATTGTTGTAAGTTAGAAAAAGTAAAAGATGTATTATACCGATTCACCCCCCCCTCTCAGTATAATCGTGTGCTCATCAGTGATTGCTATCAATAATAGTTGTACAGTTGCTAGAGGCTTTGATAGTAAATCCACAATAGCTAATATTACCTATACAGCCTAGAGTGACAGTCTTAGAAAATAAAGAATAGTGTGGCAGCTTCCTTAATAGGTATGATGCCCCTCATAAACTTATACAGTGACCCTTGAGGTATGTACAACTATGTTGAGGATGGTACAATTGGGTTCAATCAAGGCAACAATTAAGATTTAATAGGTATGATGCCCCTCATAAACTTATACAGTGACCCTTGAGGTATGTACAACTATGTTGAGGATGGTACAATTGGGTTCAATCAAGGCAACAATTAAGATTTGCTAACACTGAGATATAAAGATATTAACATTGAAAACCACACAAAATCTGGAATGTGATTTGCAATCTTCAACACAACTGAAAAATCTTCTAAACAAAATTGAAACTAGAAAAAACTTCAATCTTTCAACACCAATGCAATCCCTGGATGGAATCACCTTAAACGGACATGAGGGTTTTCATCCTCCAATCCAAAATGGAAACCAAGAGGGTTTTCGTCCTCCAAATTCTTGCGCACCGAAGGGTTTTTGTCCTCAAGTGAGAAGTTGAACAGAAGTGCCCAAACTCAAAAAAAGGGTTTGATAACAATAAAAAGGGATGTCTTCTGTAGTCAATGTAAAATGTCGATTATTATATTTGATAATTTAGGTTATCTGACTATGTATTAATTGTTTGTCGGCTCTCGAGTGGTTGTAAGAGTTAGTTTGTCCGAGTCAGTTAGTTGGCGGTTGTGTTCCTCTTGGCAATTATCGGGTCTTTTAAATAGTCTTTGAATCATCAAGGAAAGTAGTATGATCTAGTGCGATCGACTCTGATCCTTGGCCAACCATCTCTGGGCTACTTCTGTAATACTTTCATGTGCTAATAAAGATATACTTTTACTCCTCTGTTTGGTATGCATTGTTAATTCTATTCATTATTGCAAGTATTCATTGATCAAATAGGCGAGTAAACATTGGTGTCGTTGCCTTAAAAGAAATCGGGTCCAATATAAGAGATTCATGTCCTTAGACCCCAATAGAAGTAGGAAGAGACCACGTGGCCAAGATCAACAGATCAAAAAATCCCTTAGGCTAGTAGAACAAAGAGTGCAGAAGAAGTCTAAGAGAGATTACTGAAGTCCGAAGCCGGAGTCCATCTCGAAGTAAAAGTCGGAGTCGGAGCACAAGCATGAGTTGTAGTCGAGAGACTCATCGTAAAGAGACTCATAGTCAGGAGACGAAACACATTTCCACTACAAATAATCACACAAGCGTAGAGTGGGACCTTCCACTACCAGACGACGTGTGGAGTGATCTTTTCGATCAAGTTGAAAAGTCAAAACAACCTTCTTTAGACAAGGGAAGTTGGAAGTTGGAATCAAATTCCGTCATAGAAGTGTACTAGAGCAACCTTCGAGGCATCGAAGATTTGTCAATCGAAGGAGAAGCAGCCGAGCCAAGGGTGTATAAAAGAAAATCTGAAGGTGAAACAAGTGTGTGGAACGCTGACATTGCGGGAAGAGTGGAGGATTCTTAAGTGGCCGAGAGTGCGAGAGAAGCACTGGAATGTTCGAATCGAAATTCCCTAATAAGTAGGTTCTAGACACGAGGTTTGCATCAGAACAAAACCATGGCAAGCCCCAATGGAGAAAACTAGAAGTTGCCCAAGTTTACAAGCAATGGATCAGAGGATCCCATCGGGCACTGTAAGACTTGTAAGACAATCTAGACAACAAATGGGCAAGATGATAAAGCAATTTGGCTACGGTCTTTTCCAGCCACCTTGCGAGGTGTAGCAATTGATTGGTATACCGAACTTGACCAAGCCTCCCGAAACACATCGGAGAGATTAAAGAAAGCCTTTGAATAAGAGTTTAAGTTGCTGCGAGACGATAATGAAATAGTAGTCAAAATTTACAATACCAGGCAAGGTAAGCATGAGAACGTACGAGTGTATAACCGTAGACTGAAAGAATTACTTGTAAAATTAGAAAAAGAACCTACTAATGGTCTCAAAAAAAGGTGGTTCATCGAAGGTCTAATTCTGTCATTAAGAAAAAAGATGAAGGTAGTACCACTCTCTTTGTACGTAGAAGCCTACAATCAGGTGATAGACATAGAAAGTGAAGACAAAATGTCCTCTTGTAGCAAAAGAAAAATAGAGGAAGATGGTAGTTCAGATGACAACAGCGATGGTGAATCAGAAACGGTACAAGCACTCTAAAGGGACATGCTCCAGATGATGAAAGGATTGAAGGAGAAAGAAACCAACAAAGAATCCACTGAACTCTGGTGTACTGAGTGCAAAAGAGGTCATACCAAAGGTAATTGTCCCAGAAAATTGTTTTGTGAGGTCTGCCAGGTTATGGGTCATTCGATAAAGGAGTGCCTGTATAACTTGAAGACCAGGAGTACACAAGTACTCTTTATGCAGGGAGAGTAGCCCACTCCGCTAAAGCCACATAATGCATCTCCAGGCGGAGGTTGAAGTCAAATACGGTACGACTCCCAAGGATGTCTGATCATACAGTGCTGACAATGTAACGAATGGGAACACTTTGTGAGAGACTGCCAGAACAAGGACAAAATGCAATTATTGTACAAATGGTGTGGACCGGGCAATCACGAAGACAATGACTGTCTGAAACAGCAAAGCAATATCAATTTGATCGACATAGAAGGAGAAGTGTGGACTGGGCGATCACGAAAACAAAGGTCGTCTACCTTGACCCTCGCACGGAGAAGAAGAGACTTTGGGAAGCCAAAGTAGAGGTCAAACAGGCAATGGCAAAGGAATGAAGGTAGTCTAATGAAAAATCCAGTGCATCTACCTGACTAGAATCGGATAAGAACATCGCCAACCCAGTACTGCGAACCACCAACCTATAAGGATGGTCGACCTATTACAAAGCATGCCACAATTAAGGGTGGCGATATCCAATGTGGTGGACCAAGAGCAATTGAATGAGAAAGATACAAATGATGATGTTATAGTGGAACCACCACTGAGTGGCAAGCAAGTCATCGACCCAATGTTGCTGGCAATCAATGTAGGGAAGAAGCCAGACATTGTCCATATGGAGATTCTCGAGAGAAGCCTAACGAATACAATCATCGAAGGAGGCTTAGGAGTCAACATACTACCCGACAATACATGGAGAAACCTGGGGAAACCAACTCTGTGTCTGTCGATCTTCCAGTTGGTAGGAGCTGACCAACATGGAATTAAGGCTCTGGAAGTATTGATGGGACAAAAGGTGAAAATCAACACTCAACACTTCCTGCTAAATTTCGTTGTCATCACTGTACATAAAAAGGTGTATGATGCATTTCTTGGGCAGGGATAGTTGATAGCCGTGAAGGCCGATCATAATTGGAAGAGAAGCACCCTGTCGATTGAAAATAAGGAAAGAAAATTTATTATCGACCTGAAGACACAAGCCGTGAGTGAAGAAATGGCTTCCTCCAACTCCAAGTCGGATGCAAGCAAGACATTGACGGGAGAAAGAGGACCAATGGAACTTGATGACGAAGGAGTATTGGACTTGCAACCATGCTCCGAAGATGAAACAAGCTCACTTAGTGGACTATTCCATTGGCAGATGAAGGACTCTGAAGTATTCCCGTCGACTTGTAACTTTATTGAAGTTATGACGATCAGTGGCAAGCAACAGAGGAAAAATTATTTTAAATAGTTGAACAATCTATGTGTGTCGATCACAACACACGATTTGCAAAAGACGACAGTTCTTATCTAAGAATGCAAAATTCATGTTGGTACGTCTCCGAGTAATAATATTCAAATATTTAATTTGGAACATACTGATACTTGTATCACATCAACCTCACAGCAGCAAAATTTTGGAAAAGGGAAAAATATCGTATGGGACAATGACGAAGAAGGGAAAATTGCTATGGGCCAAGAAACTTGTGGTTGGAACAACAGAAAAAACATGGTGGGCCTCACATGGAAAAAAGAAAAAAAATACAAAATTAGAAAGCGACAAGTTTAGAACTTTTAAAATTTTAAACCTCTTTTCTGTACAACCCTATTGCTCCCTTATCGTACGACAATTTCAAGATGAAAAACACCACTTTTTCTATCGTACAACCCCATATTCACATGTTGACCGTGCGACTTCAATTAGTATTCTCCATCTACCAAACCGTGTTGTACGACCTACCATACTACCTCACTTAGTTGTACGACTTGCAATCTTTTTCCCTGTTGTTGTACTCGTAAGACCTGTCGTATGACTTGCATTAATTTCCTTCGCCGAACGACTTGAATTTACTGGTGTACGACCTGAATTAACTGTCCCAACTGTACGACTTAATCCATTCATTTCCGTCGTACGACTTGTATTTATTGTTGTTGTTGTATGACCTACAGATAACATTCTCACTGTACGGTCTGCTCATAATTTAATAGTATGTACTATTCATATTTTGACTATACGACCTGCCCACAATTTCATCATACAGCGTCCCATCTTATTCATTACCATACGGCTTGCTAGTATTTTCACTATACGACCTATTGGGTTTGTCCCACCTTCAGCAATTGTTGTACGGTCTGCTTAGAGAACTGGTCATATAGAGATTGGTATCTTCCACCACCAGATCACTTTGTACGATCTAATTCTCGGGTGCCAGAACAGCCTCTACTGCCAGTCATACAAGTTTTTGGTATACATTTTTTGCAGTTGACAATATGGTATTTGAGAGAAAAAATGGTGTGCACCATGAAGGTTCGCATGGTGTTGAAGGGTTTAATTTGGGCTTGGTGGCGGGGGCTCCGTCCCTCGACCCCACCCTGTATTGTGATAGGGAGCAAGCCAGGGCGCTGCCCCCAAACCTACGTTGGGGGCACTACCCTTTGACGCCCATCAAACTAGGCAAAAACAGAGAATCATTCTTGTTGGTTGGTGAATTAAATGGATGTACATTCATGGCACATGGGGACACTAAACAATCTTTTCATGATCAGAATGCTTCTAAGATGCTTGCAGTACTATCTCGATTCAGTGCTCGATTGGGTACAACATTCTCAGCCTCCACTATGGAATCAGATTGGGTTCTTTGGTTGGTTGGTGTTCACCATTCTCCATCTACTGGCAGGTATTCGGGATGTGTTGACTCTACTTCTACTTCACTTGTACTTTTAGGTTTTCCTTCAAGTTCTTCATCATTGTCGCCAAACCATTGTCATCGGTTTGGCACAACTTACGTAATGTCACTTGATACTTCATGGTTTCCTATCGTCTAGAAGACGACTTTTTCTTTTGGGGGATGATGTAGTCAATGTAAAATGTCGATTATTATATTTGATAATTTGGGTTATCCGACTATGTATTAATTGTTTGTCAGTTCTCGGGTAGTTGTAAGAGTTAGTTTGTCCAAGTGAGTTAGTTGACCGTTGTGTTCCTCTTGGCAACCGTCGGGTCTTTTAAAGTCTTTGTATTGTCAAGGAAAGTAGTATGATCTAGTGGGATCGACTCTGATCCTTGGCTGACCATCTCTGGTCTACTGTAATACTTTCATGTGCTAATAAAGATATACTTTTACTCCTCTGTCTAGTATGCATTGTTAATTCTATTCATTATTGGAAGTATTCATTTATCAGATAGTCGAGTAAACATCTTCTGTGCCAAACTCTTCCTTTTATAATCACCTTTTAATTTGAATTTCCTTTTCCATCCTAAAATTGCCCCCAAAAGTGTTTTTAATAAAATATTACATTAGGCCCACTTTTAAATATAATAATACATAAGTCATCCTTTTACAATGTTATAAAAAGAAAGTTACTAGAACAACTTAAAATATTATTATTAAATTATTTCCCTAACTTTATCCCTTAGCCTACAGTGAATAACGAATAGGCTATGGGTCTCTCAATTAATTTAATTCATAAAAGGGGACATGACATAAGCCCATAGAGAGACTTTAAAAGCCGACAAACTAGATGATCATTGTCAGATACCTAGAATCCTTCAAGTTGCACCATGTATACCTCTTTGTCAATCCTTGTTCAAGAAGGCACTCTTTATATCCATCTAATACACCTTCCAACTAAACTGAGCTACTATGGACAAAAGCAACCAAAACGTGACCATTTTTTTCTAGAGGGAAAAAGTCTCCTATAATTTATCCTGTCTATTGCAAATAGCCTTTTGGAACCAGACGAAACCTAAACTTGTACAAGGTACCAAAAATTTTACATTTGATCTTGTAGCATTCAATAGGCTTTTTTATTAGTAGCAATTTGGCTAACTCCCAAATATGATTCTTCATCAAGGAATCATACTCCACATACATGGCAACTTTCCACTCAGGTTGTCCTTTAGCCTTTGAGTACTGCAATGGTTCAAGTGTTTACCCTTCTATCTGAGAAATGAATACTTGCAACAATGAACAGAATTAATAATGCATCCAGATAGAGGAGTGAAAATATATCTTTATTGGCATATGAAAGGATTACAGAAGTAGACCAAAGATGGACAACCAAGGATCAGAATCGATCAAACTAGATTATACTACTTTCCTTGACGATACAAAGACTATTTAAAAGACCTAACGGTTGCCAAAAGGAACACAACCATCTACTAACCGACTCTTATAACTACCCGAAAGCCGACAAACAATTAATACATAGTCGGATAACCCAAATTATCAAATATAATAAACAACATCATACACTGACTACATCATCCCCCCCCAAAAGAAAAAGTCATCTTCCAAACGATAGAAAAGCATGAAGCATCAAGTAACATCAGGTAAGATATTCCACACAAGTGACAACGCTGTAGACAAAGAATGTTGAAAACCAAACAAATAAGGAATCAAATCGGATGACACACTGGAGTCTGAATGTTGCATCCAAGTGATCACTCAACCTAGATGATACTATAATTACTTCAAAATTATTCACATAAGGAAAATCCTCTATAATTACTGCTCAGTACCCCAAGATGCCATAAATGTACTTGCATTCATGACATCAATTTACATGAAGAATTTCCTATTTCTACCAAAGCTATAATTTGAGAAAAAACTAATGAACAAAGGCAACAAAAAAATATGAATATTTCCACAGTAGTAGGGGTACCCAAGTATGGCGTATAGCCAAGATGAATTCCTGTTAAGGAAAATCCATACAGTGGCAAATGGATAATAGCTGAGGAAGAAAAGAGGATGTATGGTCAAAGAGAGTACGACGATAGCAAAGGGAGAAAAGGATGGTTGTATGACAAAGAAGGTAAAGAAGCATACAGCAGCAATTAAGAAGGGACATCGTACGGAATTTTTTAAAACTACAATGTGATCATTCTTTTGTGCCATATGGTGAAAATGGATGATGTAAGTCGTATAGTAGTAGCAAGGATAGAATAGTAAGACATACGATTCTATTTTTAAATTGACATTTTTCAAAGAAGGGTCGTACAATAGGAATGGCGAAGTTAGATGGTTGAATTTGAATGTTTATTTGGTATGATACGGTCAAGGTATCCTTTCGAAGCTGTACGATAGGATCCACATCAGCTTGTCATATGGTGATTAATTTTGGAACTTTAGCCAATATTTTAAATTTTGCCACTTCCATCCTTGTAAAAGGATTTAAATTTACAGATTTTTTAATATTTATTTTTATATTAATTTTTTCAATTTTTTTCTTTTTGACCTATTTTTAAAAATTAAAACTTTTATTTTTTTTCCTATATGTTATTATTTTTTTTATTTTTTCCATGTAGGGTCCACTTAGGAATTTTAATTGTTTTCTCTTTTGCTTTATAATTTAATTTTTTAGTTCTTGGCTTTTCCACCCAACGCAATCTGAAGCACTTTTTATTTTTCTTAGGTTGGGCCCACCGGTTATCTACCGCACCAACTATAAAAATTTCTTGTCCCGCAATATTTTTCCCTCTTCCAGAATTTTTCTATGAAGTTGATTTGACTTGACAAGTATCCGTACGTGCCAAATTAATAATTTGAAGATTATTAGTGTAAGACATACAAGGATGAATTGTGTAATCTTCGATAAAGTCCGGTGCCTCTATTGGAACCGGAACTGTCGTCATTTGTGAGTCATGTACTGCATTCCGCACACAAACTATCCAATTTTTCAAAATCGTTTTTCATTTGTTGCTCTTCACTGATCGTCGTAGCTTCGAGAAAATTACAAGTTGACGGAATTACCTCATAGTCCTCCATTTGCCAATGAAATAGGCCGCAGAGAGAATTTGTTTCGTCCTCCGAGCATAATTGTAATTCCAGAATCCCTTCATCGTTCTGTTCCATTGGACCCAAATAATGCTTCTCTGTCCATTCTTCTTTGGAGTCCGAATCTGACGAATTGGAGGAAGTTGCTTCCTCGCTCACTAGATTTTTCAAATCGATTATATACTTTTGACCCTTGTTTTCAATGGAGATTGTGTTCTCTTTCCAGTTGTGGTCGGCTTTGGTTGCTACTAGCCATCCCCGACCCAACAATGCGTAGTAAACTTTCTGACATAATGAAATGACAACAAAATTCAACATAAATACTTGGGTTCCATACCTTTTGGCCCATTAAAACACTAAGTACCTTAATACCTTGTTGGTATGCACCCACCAACTAAAAGTTGGGTGCCAGAGAGTCGGCTTACCCAGACTTCTCCAGGTATTTTCTAGAAGTACGTTCACACTAGACCCACCATCAACAATTGTATTAGTGCGATTCCTTCCAAGGATCTCCATATTTACCACCGTTGGTTTCTTTTTGTCGTGCTAACTATTAATAACATGGGATCAATTACTTGGTCGCCCGATAGCAGATGTTCGGTTATTGCAACTTCATTCTCTCCCGATTCCAAATGGGTCGTAACATGCACCGTATCATTCTTCCCTGATACAATATTAGTCAAGGCATTTCAAAGTTCAGGAATGCTTTGTAATAAATCCACTACTTTAATTGGTACGGTAGTTTGAAGTACTTGCCTTGCAATATTTTTTTCAGATTGTAATTGATTTGTTACCATACTTGCATGTGCATTTGAGTGGCCTTGTTTGTTATCCATAGTCTGCTCTACTTCGGCTCTTGCTTCATGGAATCTTTCTTTTTCTATGCGTGTCCAAGTACATAACCTTCTATGCATGGGTCCAGGTACATAGCCTTCTTTGCTTGGGCTTGAGTAACGACAAATACTTCATTTTACCTTTCAACCTCAATCAAGTTGATGCTGGCATTTTGCTTCAATTATCCAGTGTCTTCATGGTCTCCAAGTCCACACCATTTGCACAATAATTGCACTTTGCCCTACTTGTTCTGGCAGTCTCTCACAAAGTGTCCCCATTCGCTACATTGTCGACATTGTATGATAGGGCATCCTTTGGGGTCGTACTGTATTTGGTTCGACCTCTTTGATTTTGATAACCACCTGGAGATGCATTATATGGCGTTGATGGAGTGGACTGCTCTCCCTGTGTAAAGACTACTTATGTACTCCTGGTCTTCAAATTATATGGGCACTCTTTTATCAAATGACTCATAACTTGGCAAATCTCACAAAACAATTTTTTGGGACAGTTACCTTTGGTGTGACCTTCACTTTTGCACTCAGTACACCAGAGTTTAGTGGATTCTTTGCTGGTTTCTTTCTCTACCTTCAATTCTTTCATCATCCGAAAGCATGTCCCTCCAGAGTGCTTGTATCGTTCCTGATTCATTGTCGTTGTCGTCTGAACTTCCATCTTCCTCTATTTTTCTTTTTTTATGGGAGGACATTTTGCCTTCACTTTCTATGTCCATCGCTTGATTGTAGGCTTCTACATAAGAAGAGGGTGTACTACCTTCAAATTTTTTCTTAATGACGGAATTAGACCTTCGATGAACCACCATTTCTTAAGACCGTCAGTAGGTTCTTTTTCTAACTTTACAAGCAATTCTTTAAGTCTACGATTATAAGCTCGTACATTTGTGTGCTTACCTTGCTGGGTATTGTAAATTTCGGCCACTAGTTTATTATCATCTCGCAACAACTTAAACTCTTCTTCAAAGGTCTTTTTTAATCTCTCCCATGTGTTTCGGGAGGCTTGGTCAAGTTTTGTATACCAATCAATTGCTACACCTCACAAGGTGGCTAGAAAATACCATAGCCAAATTTCTTTATCATCTTGCCCATTTGTTGTCCAAATTGTCTCACAAGTTTTACAGTGTCTAACAAGATCCTCCAATCCATTGCCTGTAAACTTGGGCAACTTCTATTTTTCTCCACTGGGGCTTATCATGGTTTCATTCTGATGCAAACATAGCACCTAAAACTTGCTTGCTAGGGAGTTGTGATTCAGATGTTTTTGTGCTTCTCTCGCACTCTCAGCCACATAAGAATCCTCCACTCTTCCCACAGCTTCAGCGTTCCGCGCACTTGTTTCACCTTCAGACTTTCTTTTATATACCCTTGGCTCAGCTTCTTCTATTGACAACCCTTCGATGCCTTAAAGGTAGCTCTCATATGCTCCTATTGACAACCCTTCAATGCCTCGAAGGTTGTTCTCATACACTTCTATGAAGGAATTTGACTCCGACTCCCAACTTCCCTCGTCTAGAGAAGGTTGTCTTGACTTTTCAATTTGATTGAAAAGATCAATCCACACTTTGTCTAGCAATGGAAGGTGTCTTGCGATTGATCTCCTCCCACCCTGCCCTCGTGTGATTATTTGTAGTGGAAATGTGTTCCCTCTCCCAACTACGACTCCTATTCACACTTCGACTCCGACTTCTACTTCGGGATGGACTTCGGCTTCGTACTTCAACGATCTCTCTTAGTCTTCTTCTGTGTTCTCTTTGTTCTAGCAGCCTAAGAGGTCGTCTGATCTCATGATCTTGATCACGTGGTCTCTTCCCGCCTTTATTAGGGTCTAAGGGCATGAATATCTTATATTGGACCCGATTTCTTTTAAGGCAAGGGCATCAATGTTTACCCTTCTATCTAATAAATGAATACTTGCAATAATGAACAAAATTAATAATGCATACCAGACAGAGGAGTAAGAGTATATCTTTATTAGCACATGAAAGTATTACAAAAGTAGACCAGAGATGGTCGGCCAAGGATCAAAGTTGATCAGACTAGATCATACTACTTTCCTTGACAATACAAAGACTATTTAAAGGACCTAAAAATTGCCAAAAGGAACACAACCATCGACTAACCGACTCCGACTAACTAACTCTTACAACTACCCGAAAGCCAATAAACAATTAATACATAGTTAGATAATCCAAATTATCAAATATAATAAACAACATTATACATTGACTACATCAAGCACCTTGAATATTTTACAAGTAAGCAATATGAAAATGCTCATCTAAACCCATAATTTGTTTCCCTATTCATTGGGACCGCATATCTGATTGAGGAAGTTCATCTTCCTCAAATCTTGAATAGTGGAATAATACCACTCGAGTCTCTATTGTTGTGTGACTCAAGACACTTGTGGCAAATTAACCACATCTTGAGTTGAATTCGACTTAGGTCTTTGTCACTAATATGCTTTGGTGTAGGAAATATTTCAATTAGAAGATGACACACTAGTGACTATGATGTAGTACAAGAACTAAATCCTTCATCTTTCAAAAGAACCACAACCCACTAGTTCTAGACTCATCACTGACAACTTCATGGTTAGGATTACAAATAGAAGAAAGGTTAAGTTTCTTTTACATCAACACCCTGACTAACTATGACTTTGTTAGTGGAAATATCAATGAGTTTATATGACTAAAATTGTTCACTATACCCAACAAAGAAATATCTAAAACTATTAGAATCTAGTTTACTCCTTTTGTTATTAGGAACCAAAATATATGCAGCTAAAACAAAAACATGAAAATGTTTTACCATTGGTTTGAGTGCGGGGAAGAATTTTTCAAGTATAACATCCAACAAGGCTTTACATGGACTTCTTTTCAAGTAATATATCATTGTGTTTATTGCTTCACCCTAGTACCAAGTGAATCTTGTGACAACTTCCTCCATATTTAAACTGAAACACATTAAAAGCATAGAAAAATGGTCCAAAAGGAATCGAAGTGCATATAAATATGTAGACATTTGGACCACCTTTCCAATGCTTTGAGAACATGCTCAATTGGAATCTAGATTGAAAAGTTATGACCTTTAGAAGATAAAGTACAAACTTGTGACACCCAAATGAACGTTAAATTAAAGGTTTATATATACTTCCCTAAATGGCTAATTCTTTTGGTGATCAAAACTGAACCCCTGCCGTTTTTTGTGAATTTTTTTTTATCTATATGCAGCTTTGCATAATTCGACCATATGTGCGAGAAAGAAAAATTATTCCAAATTGATATTGAGGATTTCACTCCCACTTTGATAACATGAAATCTTATCTAATACCATGAAGAATTTGATAACCATATATAACAAAAACAAAATGTGTTGCTAAACTCAAATTATAGAAATGAAATAATCCAAAATGAAGGAAAGAACACAAATAACACAATGATGTTCTTAGGCGAAAACTTCTATATGTATATTAAATATATGAAAGGATTGGAGAGAAACCCGTAATGCCCCTAGGCACTAGGGGGTGCCCCTTAGAAATTGAAAAATGTGAATAAAGAAATTATCAAAATGTATTTGATAGATGGATGAAATGGTGAGAGGAATGCCCTCCATGTATACACCATTCCAACACATGGAAAGAGGATAGGTCAGCTTAATCAAGGCACAAATCCCAAAATAATATAATGCAAACCTTACACATGTAGGATACTTAATGAGGGTCTTATTAACACATGTAGGCCCTATTATAGGTAAAAGGTACAAAAATAAGAGAAAAGGTAGCCTAATGGTGTCCCAATGTTAGTAACTCAATGGAACCCATAGGAAAGAGGCACAAGTCAAGATCACAATCTCCAATAGTTAGTTGGCTACATGAATAGGTTGTTAGCTTCTTGGAGTCAATTGAATGACATGATCATGTTCTCTAAGTGGAGGAAAAGCATTGACAATATCTTGAAAGACATGTAAATGTTTGTAAATAGTTGCCTGAAAGCTAATCTCTTGAAATGGTGTTCCTCAAAGTCTTGTAAGCTCACTTTTTTGTCCTTTTTGTTGCTTGAAATCGCAGGAAAGACACCTTGAAGTTGATTTACATAGTGCCTAACGTTTTTAACCATTGAACCTCTAAGATTACATTAGCTCCAACTACAAGAATAGCAAACATGTCACTTCTTAACAAATAATTTCACATCACCACTTAACCTATTGAAATTTCCAAATGCACTTGTGACATTTCACCAATTCATGGTCAATAAAATGTATTATCTTCTACTTTTGTAAATATCTTGTAACAAGCTTTTTATTGGGGAGCTGGTGGGAGAGGTAGCCCCTACCATGGCATGAGAAGGCATGGTTTCATTGTGAATGACTTGTTTTGATATGGCATCATCTAGAAGAATGAGGCATTTTTCATCAAATCACTCCTCATCTTCTCTTTGAGCATATTTAATGTAACAAGGTTTCTTCTCTCTACACTTGTCACCCTTGCTCTTGTCAATCAAGTGATATGATTTTGATTGTGTTGATTCTAAGATACATAGGAGTTACTTCTTCTATGAGAAAAATGGTGCTATGTCATTCCATATATTGTGACTCCATTTCTAGGGCAATGTGCATAGCTTTCTCCACATTTGTAAGATCATGGAGATGAACATCATCCTTGATGAATGTTAGATTTGCAAAGCAAAATAAACCTAAAAACAAAATGCTTAGAAATTAGCTATATTTAAACCCAATGTTGAAAGATTCATATTGATTCCATTGATTGATTGAAAGAAAAGTATACATATACATAGCCTCTTGAATGGATAAGTCATAGTGACACATGTCCAAGAGGATATGAGTTAACTTCAATCAAGAGAGGAGTTAACTCAATAAAGTAGAGACAATGGTCGCTGTAATGTCCCCTTTTTGAGCTAGACATGTGTTTGGGTTGAGTTTGGGCTTTCAAGGATGGAAAACTATAATGTTGGCTCAACATGTGATTTTATTGAGATTTTGGCTAATATTGTTTTATCATATTTTTCATATAGCCAAAATATTATCATTTTCAAGCCAAGGCGAAAAGTGAAGGATGGGAAAAATAAATGTTGGATGACTAGAAGATGGAAAAGGCGGAAGGATGGAAAATGCAATCTTTAATTGCATTTTTATTTATTCTATTATTTTATTATTTTTCCCAACACCAAGGAGAAAAAAATAAAATATAATATTGTATATTTTATTGTGCCAAGGAGTTCGCCAATCAAGGAGGAACAAGAAGTTAAGTGATTTAAGTGGTTCTATTTTTAAGTTAACTTTATAAAGTGTTCTAATTTTGAATTATTTTATAAAAGTCACTTAAATGGGTCCTAAGCACTTTATGTCATAAAGTGACATTGTGTACATAAAAACCATCATTTAATAAAGTTAAGTGATTGTGTACACAAAAACCCTCATTTAATAAAGTTAAGTGATTGTGTACATAAAAACTGTCATTTAATAAAGTTAAGTGATTGTGTACACAAAAACTTTCATTTAATAAAGTTAGGCCAGACCTATTTGGAGTGAGGGCTTTATAAAGAGCATTTGTAAATCATTTTTGATATGATTGAGTTTATGTTATTTGGTTTTGGAGAGTTTCTCTTGGCTGGAAATTGTATTTTCAGTTGGCTCAAGGTGGTGTTCCCTTGGCATTTATGGATTGGTGATGTTCCCATTCAACCATGGAGAGATGAGTTCATATGGAATTCATCATAGAGCTTAAATGGCATGTGACTATGGAGTGTTTTTGCAGGTTCTAAGGAGAATGAGGCATATTTGATTGCATATTGGTATTATTTGGCTTATCGACACAAATTGATGCATTTTGGCATGATGGCACTTCAATTTTGAGCAGTTTGGCTTTGTGGGTTGGCTGGAAATTCATCACAGGTTGCTGAAATTGTGTTCCAGATTCATTACCATTCACATTTCATCATATTTCAGTCAAGCTGGGTTAAATCGGCATCTTTCTAGCATAGGCAATTTCATGATTTGGGCAATATTTGCATGTTTTAGTGAGTTTCAGCATTTCTGGGCAAATTTCAGTCAGGTACAGGGGTATATCAGACCCAATCAGACTTACATTAGTCATATATTCAGAGCATTGATCATCTCTTATCATTCCAGGGTTCAAACAACTCAATATCCAGCCCTATCGCTTCATTTTGGAGAAGGTTTTGCATGGTTTTAGCCTAGGGTTTGAACGCAGATTTCATATCAGTCATATCAGGGTTTTGTTGCAGTCATATCAGACCTGAAAAAGTATTGTTACAGTCACAAATCAGTCAAGGTTTGATGTGTTTTTCATCATGGCTACCTAGGGTTTCATTCTACTATCATTGGACTAGGGTCTACTATGTATTTTGGGCAAATTTGCATAATGTATGTAATCTGATTTTCAAATCAGACTTGTTGATTGTAAGCTACAGCCAAATGTCATTTGTAACCAGCCCTTGAAATAAATTAAGAAGTGAAGCTTGTTTCCGGGTATGTCATTCCCATGTTTTCATTGATTTGATTTGAGCATAACTTCATCATAAGGTGTTATTTCATTGTGATATTGAAACCTTTCCATCTACACTACTTTCTCAACATATGAGTGAAAGCGGTTTGTGAAAATATTGATTGCATTAAGAGAAATTCAAATCAGAAAATTCATATCAGCAAGGCAAAAATTTCAGTTAGAATTTCATAGCATTCAGAATTTCAGAGCAATATCCATTCGGGATTTTACAATGGCACTTGATGAGGTGGAGGTGGCACCTAATTGCCATCAATCAAGAATTGATAAGGCAGAGGTGGCAAGTGATTGTCTTCTATCAAGGATGACACATCATTATTTACAACCTAGGAGAGAATTATATTTTCATAAGTAAACTTAATAGAAATAGGTGCAATGGAATATTACACCAACACATAAAATAGGTGTAATAGAATATTACACCAATAATGTGTACCTTTAAACATTTAGTAGGAAAGTCTAATAAACGAACCTCCATGATGACATAAACTTGAATGTTGAGCTTTTCAAACTTCTCAATAGATTCATCTCTTTAGAGTGTTTTCTTGAGATGTGCTAGTTGAAAAAAATATGAATTATTCTCCCTACTCTCATAATGCATGGCTAAATGCTTTGTGAATATGTTCCAAAATAATCAATTTGTATCCGTTACACTTGATTGTCCTTCCGGTACCATTTATATTGAGAATTTCCCATCTACGAGAAAGCTAGTGGCACCCTCTAGGTTGATATAGTTTGTTAAGTGCAAAAAATTAGTCCCTTTGACAAATCCAAGATAGAGGGTTGTGCCAACTGACCTATGAATATCCAATTTTGTAGAAATTGAGGTCAGACCATTCAAACATGTTCTATGAGCATCATTTTGGAAGATAAAAATGAACCTTTTGTTCTCTGATAGTTATTATGGGAAGAGAAAAACAGGTGTTCTGTCCCCATGAAATCATCTTGAGAGATAGCGTTTTCCAACGAGTAGAGAGAGAATCAGTCAGGTTTTGAAGCAACACTACCATGCTATCAAGCATATAGTTTGGAGCTTTGCCACTTCTCTACTTGCCACAATATTCTACATCACTAGTAGTTCTCCTATACTTCCCATTGATTTTTCCAGTGCTGATTTATTGAGTCTAGCACACATATCTTTGAATCTATGATAGTGTTCACTCTATCTTGGAGCAGCCATTCTTGTTTATTATCAATCTCTCTGTTTTCTTTTGTTCCACCGCCTTACCCTTTGGTTCTTGACCTTTCTCCATGGTTGATGTCAGTTGTATCCATTTATGGAAATAGAGTGTCTCTCTTGACTAGAGTTTCTTGCATCTTGGGAGGAGTTTCTTAGCTCTTGATTGGAGGTTCATGGATTAGAGTACCTTTCTAGATCTAAGATGGATGACCCTGGATTTGGATCAGGCTTTAAGAGTTGTATTTTCAGTCATTTAGGAGACATTTTATGGAGGCATGATAGCTATATGGATGGATAAAATCATGTCATTAAGGGGAAAGAAATAGCCTAAGCCCTAAAGCATGTTTTTTCATTTTCATTTTTCTCAGGAGGGCGGGTAAACTGATAAAATAAAGGTTAGAAAAGTAAAGCTAAAAAACAGGATGAGAAAAAATGGGTGTGGAAAAGTAGACTTCACAAAATATGGCATAAAAAATGTGTGAAAAAGTAGAGAACAAAGAGCAGGCCACATAAAAGTAGGGCACAGGGATGTAGCAAGAAGTAGGGGGCACAAAAATTTAACATTTTTTTTTTAATTTTTACTTGTGGAATTAAGTCTTTATCCCTTTCTTGCCTTTGTGTCACAATTTTTTTGCCCAAACCATCCCTTTGACACCATTTCTTAGGATACTAGGGCAAGAAATACAACACATTCATAGAAATAACGCAATAACATTTACCATGGATGCATGAAATAAAGCAGATATGTGTAGAATTTTAGAAGCAGTTCCAAGGGCCAACCTTCTAAATGCTTAAGCCAAATTGAATTCACAAAAATGATGATGTCCAAAAAAACATCTATCTACTTAAATCTAGAAATTTATATGTGACCAAGACAGAGGGTTATGCATGAATCACACATGCTCCTCCATTCCCACCCAAACATATGATAATTACAACTAAGAGCATACCAAAGAGGGACAATAAAAGGGAAATTGAATTCAATTTGTAACTAGGATGAAAATGTATTTACTGCAGAAAATCTCCAAAAGATCTGAGCAACTGGCTCTTGTCCCCCACAGACTGCAAGACAAATATGAAATACCAACTTTGTATAACCATGATTTGTTTTCTCATCCTCGATGAAACAATAGCCATCCAAAGACCGAGTTTAAAGGAAGCCATTGGCTTTTAGATGGTTTGGTTATGCCTTTGCTATTACATTGAGATTGATAATTTAATAGACTCTATTTTTTTTCTCTTATGGGTTTCTTCTTTCTATCTCAAATATATTTTTATAAGGATAAAACTTGAAAAGTGGTATGGTACTTGAATCATTCCAACTCCCTGTCTTTAGCAGAGCAACAGAAACATGCATTTAACAACTAAATTCTTGTTAGTGAATTGAAATGATGTATTACCTTGCTAGACCTTACAATTAATTTTAAGTTTTAAAAGACATCTCCATTTTCACACATTTCATGGATGTCAGTTACTTTCAAAAGAGATTATAATCTTTTGACAAACCACTTGTAATTCCCAGGGTCCAGGAGTACCTTGATGCCATTGGGCTATAACCCACTTCATTTTTCATTTTGTCCTGCCCAATCTTATGTTTTATGAAAACTATGTGTTGTTCATTTCTTATTGTAATAAAGTTGAACTCATTCTGTAAATAAAACATGATGTATATTTTTAGTTTGATGTTTCATGCATCAGATTCTTAACTATGTTTTTGTTCATTTTTTGTAATCTGAGTTATTTTTCAAACAAATGTGCAGATTGTAGTTCCAGTTCCTCAGTATCCACTTTATTCAGCAACAATCTCACTATCTGGTGGTACCTTTATTCCATATTACCTGGAAGAGTCTGCAAACTGGGGTCTTGACATTGGTCATATTAGACAGTCGATTTTGGAAGCACGTCAAAAAGGAATAACTGTAAGTGCTTCCCACATCTATAAATTTATATGTGGTCAGATTGTGCTGTGTCTTTTGTGGAGGAGAAATCTTTCAAACTGTTTTCCAACATGGCATTAACCCAAGGTTTCCAAGGTAGAGAGTAAAAGGAAAAGGAGTGAGGGAAAGTGAGAATCTTGTTATTCTCAATTGAACAATAACATGATGTATACCCATGGCACATACAAAACACAACAGTATAAACACAAGAATAAGGCCTTCAATTCATCATTGGATGTAGCACTGTTACATATCTGCTCACGATGAAGATCCTCACTCTAAATGCTTTCAAGAGGTGCATTCCTCTCCACATCTGCCTCAGGCTTTTGCTCCACTTCAAATGCATCTTCAGAGCACTCAATGCTTTTTGGATGCATCCAACACACTCCTGACCCAACCCGTTAACTGTCACATGTAACTGTGTTTAGTTTGAGCAACCTTCTTCTATTTGCCACCCTTTATTTTATCTTGGGAGTCATGTAATGCCTTAAAAAAAAGGTGGAGTTGGCACTGTAAGAAGACAGAATTTTAATAACCAACTGTTTCACTGCTTAATTACTATCCACTTATGATTTTGAATATCAATAAACATTTATTGTCACTATATTGGACGTTTCTCTTGCACGTGGTAAAATTAAGAGTAGGCATTCAAAATGTCTATATATTTTATCATTTTAAATATACTTGCCTGTGGTAACTCCAGGTTCGAGCCATGGTGATTATAAATCCGGGAAATCCAACTGGTCAGTGTCTAAGCTATGCCAATATTAAAGAACTGATAGAATTTTGTTACCTAGAGAATCTGATAGTATTAGCAGATGAAGTTTATCAACAAAATATTTATCAGGATGAGCGGCCATTCATAAGTGCAAAGAAGGTATGGCTTATATTCTGATTTTGCAGATTGGATTATCAGAATCACTGTAAACACACCATAGCTCATGTTGTTATGATGATTTATTACAATGTTACACTTTCTGTTTGCAGGTATTGATGGATATGGGCTTACCATTCAGCATAGATGTCCAACTTTTCTCATTTCATACTGTGTCAAAAGGATTCTGGGGTGAGTGTGGGCAACGTGCAGGATATTTTGAAATGACAAATATTCCTCCAAAGGTGTGACTAAAATTCCCAAGTATTTATTTATTTACATAAGCCCATTTTATCATTTATGTTAGGCTTTATACAGAGTAGCATTATGAGGGTCTTGATTATCTGAAAACCAAGTAGACATCAAACAAAGATTTAAATTCATCTCTAAGATTCAAATTTCAAACATTTTTCATTGAAATGCTAGTTTCATTCAATATAGTCTAGTTGTCAAGGAAGAAAAGTATCAGAAATCTGATCAGTTTTATACAAAAATAAATAAGACTTCTGTAACAACCAAATAATTGGGAAGTGCAACCTTAGCTGAAAATGCTGATAAGTTATTTGTTGATTGATAATATCTGAATTCTGATGTTAAGTCACTAGTATTAAATTATTCGAAACTTCTGCCCCAATGTTGATGGGAATGTCTCCTTCCCTGCTGCATGTGTTGTTCTGGACTTCCCAGTCTGCATGAAAGGGTGGATCCATTTAGATCCCAACCTGGAACTGTAGAAATTAAGCACATGGACAGAAAATGGGCAAGAAATGGAAGAATAGGTAGGCATATGAAGAGAACTACTCTTCCACATTCAATCTTTTGATATGGAAAAACAATGAAAAGAAAACAGAAGTTTGGAACTCAAATTCCATTCTTACAAAATGTCGCACAAGAAAGCAGCGATCAAGTTAAATGTGTGAGGAAGAAAGTGGGAAAAATAGAAAGCTGCTCAGGCAGGAAACAGCAGGCAACCTCAAGGCTTAGATGTTTTCAGACAGGATTATTTTAACTCTTGCTTGTGTAAAGCTACAAAGAAGAGAAGTTAAGAACATGGTGGTAAACTCTAATGTTCTGAGTTATCGATACTTTTGGGGCAGAATTCACAGCCAATATTTTAGATTATAAAATTTGTCTGACACGATTGTAATCTAATGTACAAGAAGGGACTAAATACAAAAATATCGAGTCTCATTGAGAGGGAACAATATCACATTTTTCTATACAAATTGAAAAACTTACACAAAATGAGATGCTATCTTTAAGTATTGTATGCCAGGATGTTGAAGCCTACTAGATAGTTTTTGAAAATTTTAAGGTCTTTGATTGAAAAATGTTAAGAACGGTCCAACTGATTTTATGAATTATAGAGATTAAACAGATTTTGGGTCTGAAAATTTCACCAATTCTTCTTTCAAATTTTCCATTGCTAGCTTGCCATCTTCCTCTTACCGTGAAAAATAGTTTTAAATTTTAAACTTTAAAGACATAAAATTTAGAGGAGAGTTCCGATTGTTTGAGAATTATATCTGGTGTGTTCTGTGTTCTGATCATTGTTAGGTGTAAATGGCACATAAAGTTTGGATGATATTCTAAGTTGTGGCATTATGGTAGTATTTTCTTTAAAAATGGTAGAATATCTAGTGTAATTTGTTCTCTATTCGTCAAAAATTACGGTCATTGCGCTAGAAAATTTCAATAATAGCTGTGTTACATGGTGACATGTCCATTCCTGCTCCCCCCCTCCCCCAGGAACCCTGCATCCCTGTCCTCACCCCCATTTCCTGTATACGGGGACAGCAAGGGATGTCCCGTGGCTATCCTCTGTATTGCAGAATTTCAGAGATGCATCCCCAAAATGCATCCAAACTCAGCCCTACATCCTGATGGCATCTGTTCATCACAGGTATAAATAGATGTTCCCAAATTTTTTTAATTAAAAAAAAAGAAGGAAAACATATAATAAGGACAAATATTTACTTGGCAATCTATTCTGCTCAAAAAACCGTTATCCTCTGGCCAAGACTACTTATTCAAATTAATATTATTCATAAAGGTATTGCAGTCCTAAAATGGATAGAACAGAACCCTGTTGGTTGAGACTTCATGAATCAGGATTGCAGTCTATGAGCTAGAAAGATGACTTTGACAAACAAGAAACTGTACACTTGTTTTCTCATTCAATCATTAATGGATGATCTTACCATCTTCCTTCAAGTGGGATTTGCTATAAAGTATTACACATTCTTCTTAAAATGTTGTTCTACAAGACATTGACTTGCCCTTTACCCATCAACAGTTGAATGCTAGTACTTTTTAAAAAAGGAGTAAACTGTGTTGGGAACTTGGGACACAAGGTCTCCTTATTGCAATCAGAGGGAATTTTCCTCTGTTTTCCGTGTACCCATAGGTAGAATATAGGAACATAGGATCATAGTCTAAATCTACTATTTCTAGTATATTACGTTTTGACTTTCCAGAGAATAATTGATTTAACTTGTTGGAAAATGACAAATTTTGCACTGCTAATGATGACTGTGTTGATGAAAATATTTGGTAAAAATGAATCAGCATCTTGGTCTTTTGGGTTGATGTGTCAATGTCTTTTCCATACAAGATGTTGTATATATCTGAAGAATCTTAATGTATTCATTTATTGATGTCAGTATCTAACCTGTGTTCCATAACCTGTCTCCTTCTAACCTATCTTTCTCAATGTTCCTCTTCTTCATTATCAGACCTGATATTGACTGCCTTTCGTGGCTAACAGAGGAGGCAATGATCTCCTCCCTTTTATCTCCATGTTCTTCAAAGCTGCTGCTACTCGAGAAACACTTAAATATCAAGGGATGGATTTATTCTATGTTTCTACAACAGTATGCACAGAAGATTATGGTCAAATCAAATTTCCCAGCTAAGTGACTAATGCATCCACCCTGTATGATCCACTTTACCTTGGACAAAGCAGAACAAAGATTGTGGACATTCTAACTACCTTTGTGGCATATGTTTGACATCTCCATTTGAAATTTTATTTGTACACGTTAAAACTTTTTACCAATTGTGTTTTCTTTTCCAGAATGTATAATAAGATAAATACTGTCCAACTTTTTATTTGTTATGGAAGTTCAGGTTTTAAGCATTATTGTGACATTTATGACTTCCATTCTGGGTATGTTTGAACAGATAGTTGATGAGATATACAAGGTGGCATCAATATCATTAAGTCCTAATGTACCGGGGCAAGTACTGGTGAGCTTAAAGCTTTAGTATTTTAATTGATCAACAAATTTGTTACTGTATGTATGCATTATCTTCCTCAAAATGGTTTCTCAATATTAGTATCATGTTGATATACTGCAAAGTTGTGGAACTCTAATTTACTTAGGTTTATCAATAATACCTGAGTTGTGAAGCATTAATAAGCAAAGAGTACCATTGTTATGGTTTCAACCAACTCTAGAGATTCCTGTTGACTTTATTTTGAATGAACCTGATATTTTTCAGCTAGGATTGATGGTTAACCCACCAAAGCCTGGCGATATCTCATATGCACAATTTGTTTCAGAAAGGTATGATTCAGCACTTCTGCTCGTCTCCTATTCAGTTTTTCTTGAATAACCGATTCATATGGTGAATTTCTTAGTACTTTCACAGGTTTTAAAAATAGTGTCATTAGTAACAAAATAAATAGAGCAATTTAATCCTGTAATTATTCCATTTGTGTAGCCTATTTATTTGAGTGAGATTATGACTTGGGGCCGCAATACATACTAGTAGTTTGTAGTGAGATTTGTTTTCACTAACCAATGTGCTTGCATTTTGGTTGCTCAAGCTAATGCTCATCAGAATTTAAGAGAATGTTGATGGGGGAAACAAAATGTAGCGATCATATCATTTAAGAAATGTAACAGGCAATCAAGGGATGTCTAAGAAGTGACGCCCCTAATTCTATGGGACCCAAAGAGAAGCTATTTCATTACAAAGAATCCTCAAGTATTTGAATAAAGTAGAGGGCTTAAAAATCATGACCATTAAAAGGACTCCTATAGTAGCCACAAGATCTTCCCAGTATACCATGAAAACTAATAGGGCTCCACTTACATTGTCTTATTTCATAATCTCTTATACCACAAGGGAAATACTATTTGACAAGGGGATTTAAGAGTATTTATAAGAGCGTCAAAGTAACAATGATGAAACTTCTAAAAGAGACTAGTAATTAGAATTAATATGATCCACAAATGGTTGAGAGACATCTGATGTGCTTAATGGAAGCTTAATATTTCCATTTTAGATTTATTAATAAACATAGTATAAATCTAAGTTTCTAGAATACAGATATGAATATGGATACTGGATGTGGAAATTTTCAGCACCCCTACCAGAACCTTGTTGTATAGGGAAAATGACCCTATCAACATCGAGAGGTTTTACACCCACCAATTAATGGGTTGCTTACCAAAAGAATTGAAAATCCCTCACTCTCAGGAATTTTTATTAGTTATTATTTCTGTATTTTGAGGATTTTTTATTTCTTAAACAATACAAGAAAATATAAACTAATGTTAAGATTATGATGTTAAAACCAAAATTGAAGTACTGAATCTGAGAAAATTATGGATTGTTTTCGAAAAGCCTACACACGCAATGCTTTAAAATTTTATTCTAATAAAAATCCAAGGTGACTCATGCAATTTTAGAGTAAACTATTTTAACTAAATTTGAAATAAACATAACTTAAGTGAACCCAACATAACTTAAATTTGAAGAAAACATAACTTGTGTAACGTATACTCTTAAATTTGAATCAAGAATAAAAATAATAGAAAGACTTCTGGAGAAATTGTGGCATTTTATCCTAATGATGGGCCACAAAGTGTGGTTCAAAATGTTGAATCTCTTATCTACCTATGTCACAATTTCTTCTAAAGCCTTTCTTTTTAAAATTGTGGATTGCGGAAGCTTGAAATTCATAATACTTTAAGGTTTTAGATTTTGTAACAAATCGTAGAAAATCCAAGAAACTAGAAGTGATAAAGATGTAAATCTAATATCTGAATAAAATAAATTCTATTATGTTTCACACTATGCAAATTACCATAATAAAAATTGAGAGAATACAAACATACCAATGACCAAAGCTCTTGAAACATAAATTGATAATTAGAAATGTTGCACTTCAATTGATTCTTCAAACAATGACAACAAATTGTAATCTTGAGAAGTTGTCACTTCAACAAGATAGCACAAACTTGCAATCACACATGGATTGCATCCTCACAAAACTATTTTCAAGTCTGCTGCAAGGCAAACTCGGGCGAATCCACACCCGTTTTGCAAGACCCAAATAGAACCCTATAAGACAAAACTTCCATCTCCATTAGTCAAGATGTTTACTCTTCTATCTGATAAACCCAATATTTGAATTAACGATAAAAAATAACAACGCATACCACATAGAGGAGTAAAAGTATATCTTTATTTGCACATAAAGTTATTACAAAAGAAGATCAGAGATGGTCGGCCAAGGATTAGACTGGATCAGATTGTCTTACTTGATGATACATGGTCTATTTTAAGAACTCAACAGTTGCCAAGAAGAACACAACCGTCTACCAACCGACTCTTATAACTACCCGAAAGCCGACAAAAAATTAACATATAGTGGGATAAACCATATTATCGAAACATAATAATAGGCATTGTACACTGACTACACAAGACAGCCATGTTCTTCGTCCTCTCTACTATTTTATTTTGGTTTTTGCAACAACAAGATCAACTGCTTCCAAATGATTAGGATTAGCAACCATTGAAAGACATTATTTTCCCACGCCTGGTAGGCCTAACATAATCATATGATGTGCCCAATTGGTATTTCACATCTCCTTTTCTAGTGTAAGATCCAACTTCTGCATGATTTATCTCTGCATCTGCAAGCTGCACCATGAGACAAAGCTACGTGGTTGGGCCCACTTGCTACTTTGACAGTTGTATCATTAAAGTGGGAAGCAAACTTAATTTTTTTTCATGCCTCCTTTTTTGCATTATTTGCGCTTCAAATTTTTTGAGTTTTAATATGTTTTAAATAAACTTAAAAAACCCACCCCCATAATATTTTAAAACAAGAATTTTCTTAAACTTTGTAAAACCTTATAGATGCTATGTGGTATTTTTGACTCTGACAAATTGATATTGTTGTATTTTTAATTTTTATGGCAGTTTTGTTTATTTATTATATGCATGTTATGTGGTATTCTAAACTTAATTCCTGTTTTTTGGCTGCAAATATGTATATATAATATTTTTTTTTTTAATATGTTTTTTGTACAGACAACCCTAAAACAAACCCAATCCCCCCAAAAAATTTACACTTATGGTACCCAAAGTGGTAAATTAGATTAATTCCCTACATCACATTTATACTTCTCTATGACAGTTGTAAGATTTCTTTGACTTATAACACAAGCTTCAATATTAGTGTGTGCACTAATTATTCTACTTTGGTCCATCAATAAAATAATTACAACTTTGGGCTTAACCATAGCCACTTGTTTCTTCAACTCCATTACCTCTTTAACCTCCTCAATCATGTATGATTTGAATTTAAATATTTTGAGCATTTTCAGATGTTTCTAAATCTTTTCCTTAAGGTGTCTACAAAAATAAACTAGAACACTTGAAGGCATTCAAATTTGCACTAGCAAAGGTAATGATCTGCATAGAAAGAAATTGAAATTCACATTAATATAGTCTTGATCATTATCTCCTGGTTATTACTTTGCCTAAATTGTTGTTGATCTATTTCAAATAATTGTCAAACTCCTTGAAAAAGTCTTAAGTATTCCACAATTTTATAAAACTTCTCCAGCAACTTGGACTTGTCTTCTACCAGCATATCTGTGATATTGCTGAATTTTATTGCATTGATGATCGAAGCTTTGTGATGTTCTACTTGCTCCTACAATTCCTTAATTGTTACTTCCTTTCATTGATAGCAGCTTCCTTTTCTTTAAACTTTCTAAGTCATCTGAGCCATGGTTATTTCAAGTGATTCCAAGATCTTCACTCTTATATTGTCAATTGAAATGGTCAGGGGATCCCAAGTCTTTGTACTTATATTCTTAATTGAGGCTTATTATTTATTCAACCGAGCTTATATAACCCCTTGAGTATTTTTGACTATTTTCCTTAAAATGCCTCATTCACTAGTGATTTATAATATATATGATATATTGAAATTCAAACTATCAAAAATCACTTCTTACCTCCATGGAGCTCTAGTTCTTGGGATCTTTATGTAAGCATAGATACTAACCATGAAACATTAGAGTTCTCTTGTTCTCAATGTACTTTCCCACATCTATTTCCTTGTCTTTGTTCCCATCTTCTTGAGAATTTTGTGTTGGATTGACTATAGTGAGGATCCGGGAAATAGGAATCTCAGAAATATCTGTCAGTTCAACAAACTCTTGATTGACTCCTTTCCAGACAGTAGCTCAGAGAATGTAGAGAAAATAGACATTTGGAGGAATGAATGAAATAAGTTGTACAGTATGTTCTTGTAATTGCGTAGGTGGCATGAGTGTAAGAGAGAATTTGATTGATAAAGGTGGTGGAGGGCTGAAAAGTGAAGGTTTCAGAAAATATATTATAGAAGAGCATCTAATGAGTTGGTTTCTAGCACTTTCTACCGATGTGGTAGGATCTGAGAACTTTATCGGACAAGTTTGTAGACTGGAAGTAGGAACTACATGATGTGTGTTTGCTAATTTAGAAGTACTGACATCGAAGGAAAAGTCTGTGAGACAGCATACACCTGGGAAAAAAATCTCCTTTGACATTGTATTGAAGAATTTCATCAGGTATTCCTTTCAGAAAGACCATCTTTTACTGCCCTTGTACCCTTTTCAGGTTGATTCCGTCCATTGCTTCTTGATCTACGGCATCCATGAAGATGACTTCTTTCTCCCACTTTAACTATTTTTTTCTTTTCTCTGATTGGTTCAGTTCATTACTTCATAATTTGTTGCATTCACTACCCTTGTAAACTTTTCTGGTTGATTCAGTCCATTACTTCTTAGTCTATGGCATCCATGAAGATATCTTCTTTCTCCTACATTTTTCACTTTCTCTGATTGATTCAGTCCATTACTTCATACTTTGTGGCATCCACAAAGATATCTTCTTCCTCCATAGTTCCATTAAACACCTTGATATTTGAGATGATGAACCAATATACCATCAGAATGATATTTTTTCTTCCCTTTGACAACATTAATCCAAGATTTCTTTTATTGCATGCCAAAATTAGCATGTGCAATTTAAATACCCAACATGAGAGAAATAAGTGTAATATTTTTTCTCACATGTGTTCAAAGTTTTATTGTCTCCATTCACTGTTTTATGGCTATTTATTTCACCATCAACCTATTAAGAGTGTCTATAGGTAAGCTGTGATGTTCTTTGATGAATTCCTTCGCTTGCACATAATTGAAATTTTTTTGATGAACTTATTTCTGATCAGAGAAATAGCATTGATGGGTTCTGTAAAGAATCTAACTTTAGTATAAAAAAAAAAAAACTCATATAGATGAGGAAGGAAATCATCACAAGTATGTCTATATTAAGAGGCATAAAGAGACACCATTAATATGCTGCAGTACACATGTAAAGGAGGTTGTTTAGGGGTCCAATTAAAGGATGTACGCAGAAAGGAATTTGTAGTGAATATGCAGTCCATCAGATAAGAGAAAATGAATAATTTGGATCTCTTTGCTAGAAGGCAATTTTACATTGGTAAGATTGCTTCACTTAAATTTTTTTGAAATGATTTTCAGTGAAACCTTCACCACTTCTCAGTTCTCCACTTCCTCAGCCAATTGAATCCCCTCTCAAACTCGTCATGTTCCCAATTACAAGAGGCTACCATGCAATCAAATTCACCCATTCCTCTAGAGAATCATTCTTCATAGCCATCAAGAAGCAAACCAAGAGCTTGTTGAGATGATGGATGTATCTTCCACTCTAACACATGCCAAGTCATGCTAGGTCAAACCCTCACCTTAGTAGTGCTAGCCATACCAAGCAGCTCCATGCCATGTGCTGCTGCACTAGCACCTAGGTTTTCATGTTATTCTTCATGACACCTAACCTCAATGACATCTTCCAAGTAGATTAGCACCATGTAGCATAGTGCTGCATTTTGGGCCCAACTTATTTGAATCATCGAAAGTTGGCACTCAACACCAACAGATATCTTATGACTCGTGTCATGTTGTACCTCTGTGCCATCTCGTGCCATGTCAAATTGTGCTTCCAAGGCTCGCACCATGTCAACATGTCTATCCATGCAGTATCTACTTGGAAGATGAACCCTCATACTTGCGAGAAAATGAACCTTCAGCAGATACTAAAAGTCCAAACTTTAAGGTAAACCTGGCGCACTCATCAGCCAATTCCGAGAACTCGTGATGCAGTTTGGTCCACTAAGTTTGACACAAACTTTTGTCCTTCTAGCATCAAGGGTCCAAGTCAATTTGGACATTGCTATGTTCCAAGGAAAGATCAACATAGTTGCACTGCACAAATAGATTTGGCAAGTTGAAGCTTACTTCTCCATCAACTACTTCATTGATGCCAAAATGATTACCTTCACCACATTGAAGATGTCTACGATGATTTCACACTAGTGAGAAGTTTACAACACCCAACACAAGCATGAATTTGAATCTCATGACTCATGGGAGAAGTTTGTAAGGGCATTATGTGAAGAGTACTATCCCTTAAGAATCACAAGGATGAGTACATGAAGTTCCAGAAGTTGCTCAAAAGAAAGGATCAATTGGCGCAAGACTACACTAATGAGTTCCATGATGTAATGAGAAGCCCCCAATCGGAAACCAACAATATATTTGTATTCTTTTCTGAATTTATGAAATCCAATGAATCAACAGCAGATACACAAACTGATCACAATTTTAAAACCCTTATTTGCTGATATAAAATCAGGTCTTGCTGATTTTAGTATAATCAAACCCTAGGGTGTTGAAAATATTCAACTTTTGCAATATGAAACCCTCCAAACTGAAACAACAAATTGGAAATTGAAAATAATGATGGAAAATACATGATCAAACCCTCAAACATTTCATAAGCCAAATCTGAACCAAATTTTGATAAATTTAATGGCTGATACAAACCCTAAGGCACTTCAAATGCCTAGATCAGATTCAAACATAAACCTGGAAACCCTCAAAGTCTGATTTTATTGATGTTTGCAATGATTACAAGCTAGAAATTGTTCTAAAACAAAATCAGATCTGAAATTACAATTTTGAACTTACATAGACCTTATTGGAGTGGTATGGCTAGTTGGAAATCTCAAGAAAAATGTTGATTAAATTCAGATTTCCCCTGGAAACATCTGCAATATGTCAACATCAAAAAATTTCTCCTTGCTATTTAATTCAAATTGTTGATTACTGATAAAAGATTACTAAAATAGCACAAAACTGCAGCTGATGGGACTTATTTAATGCTCAAATGCCTAATTTTCCTCCTCCAAAGATGGTGCTCAGCTAGGGTGGACTCAAACACCTGCAAATAGAATCAGATCTGCCTCCACAATGATATTAAATGAGCCCATAAATGCTGATTTATTGATAGGTCACTGTAGCGACCCTTGTAGCAACACTGTAGCAGCAATATACAATCCTCAAAATGTTAAAATCTTCATCAGATCACTGTAGCGACACTATAGAAAACTGAAAATTGTCTTCAAATCCTCAACAAATCAACACAATTATGATCTCTGGACGGAATCACCCACAATGAGAAACAAGGGTTTTTGTCCTTGATTCTCAAATGTGAAATTCAAGAGGGTTTTCATCCTCTCAAACCTCGAACAAACCAAGGGTTTTCATCCTTGGATGTCCTCGATTGAACAAACTGCTCAAATCTGAAAATAGTATGCAAAGGATAACATACACGCAACAATTTCATCTAGTCATCAGACACAAGAAGGAAGAAGACAAGGCTGCAGATTGTCATACCCACCCCACTAAATAACCACAGTGCTTGACATGAGAGGCCACAACTTCTTAGACTAGGTTTCCCTCTACTCTCTAACCAAGATTTCGTACAACCCTATACTACTCTCATGCAGGGTGAATAGGTTACCAATTAGTATTTGTCTAACCATCTTCTCAACAAGCTCAAGCATATTTCCATTCTTGGAGGCACACCTTGCCAACAACTCATTTGAGAGGTGTTGTGCTCATACAAAATTTTTGTATTGTGTCAAAGTTTCAAGCTCAAATCTGTCGTTTTCTCAAGCAAGTCATGTTTCAGGCCTTACCTATTTGCTTCATCTTGTTGGCTTCGTGGTCCTTTTTTGAATATTTGCAGGATTATTTAATGAGCTTTTGAAGTCATTCATCATTGCGGATAAAAGAAGTTGTTGATGAAGAGATTTGTTAAATCTATGAGGTGAAGCACGCACCTGACTATGCAGTTCAAATTCAAGTTGAAAAATATTCAAAGGCATGTGGTGAGGTGTGCACCTATGTATGGCAACTCATAGCCAAGGTCAAAATGCCAAGTCTAATTGTAAGGTGCGCGCTTGAAAGGGGTGAATTTCAAAATGCAAGGTTCTTTATCTTAGCGTGCACCTAATAGAGGAGTTTTTAAAGTTGCAAAATGGTTCCATATCATGTGCTATCCAACATGATGTTTCGTCAGCAGGAAAAGGAAGTGACAAGGTGGAGAAGTTTCTAAAAAATATCAAATCTGTTCATCAGCAGATTCAAAGGATACACTTGTGCCAACAACAGAAATACAAAGACTGCTATGATGTCCAATGCAAACCTCATAAATTCAAGGTCGGTGAGAAAGTCTAGTTGCATCTTCAAAACAAGTGTTTCAGGGGTCCACACCAAAAGATGAAGCCTTTGTGGTATCGCCCATACACCATACTACATGCAGCTGGAGACAACAACTTGGTTCTTGATTTTTCACCGTGCGTGGGTTCACATCTAGAGTTCAACATGAAACTCCTTAAACCATATTCTCCACCCTTACTTGAGCTAGCAAGAAGCCAATATCCTTTAGAGTTTGGATCCTAAACATCCACTTCTAGCTCACCAAACCATAGAGACTAACACAACACATACTCACCAAATCACACATCAGTTGTTCCTAGTGGTCAAGGAAGAATAATACAACGATCAAGCTAATTGGTACAATCTTCAACAACTCCGAGTTAATTTTTCAACCAAAGACATGATGGGAGCAATTTTTTTGCAGAAAGGGAGAATGATCCGCACAAGCTCACACTAAGCCATGCCCTCACCTTAACAATGCTATCCATATTCCCTTGCTCCATGGCATGCTACATTGTGCCAATACCTACAACTATCACATCATTCTAAGTGACACTTAGCTCAAAGACATCTTCCTAGTAGATCAATACAAGGATTCTATGGCCAACTTGTTTGGATCATCCAAAGTTGGTGCTCAACACCAATGGTTTCTGTATGATTCACACATCATGTTGGAATTTTGCACCACATCAAACGTGCTTCCAAGGATCACATCGCATTAGCTTACCTGTTCAAGAGACAAACTGTCACACCCACAGGAAGGTCAAACATCAGTGATTACTAAAAACCATCAAAACTTGTATGAAAGACTTGCAAGAAAGGGCAGTCAAAACATCTTTCCTTTCCAAAACTTTCATTTCATATTTCTATTGCCACCTGTGGGGTGCCTTTCTTTTCGTTCTAAGGATCTTTGAAGTATATGATTTGTTTTTGGCTTATACAGTAGACTTTTGTTTGAAGGATTTTAGAAAGTGGCTTCTTTTGTGTTCATTAGGAATCCAATATGGACTTCATTCAGGAAGTACAAGAACTCAAACTCTATTGTAGAATATTGAGAGAGAGAGAGAGAGAGTTAGTTTAATGGTCCACATTTTCTCTTTCTCCATTCATTGTTATACCTTTTCTGCTTAATTATGGATATTGCTTACTTGCACACTACCTTCCGACAGGGATGAACATTCTAAGGGAGCCCCATTTCAAAGTTTATTGTTTCTCTCTTAAGACTTTTCGATTATTGCATACTCAAATCACTAGCCTGAGATACGTTCTTGATACTAGTCCAATTCAGCACCCTGTACTTTGCATGCATTCAGATGTTTTCCAACCAGTATAATGTAATAGAAAAAGATCCATATCTTAGGTAGGACTTCATTATTTCTTCCACCTTTGAAATAGTTAAGATTGCATTGACTGGTCACATCCATACTTTCACATGACTTTTAAAATGTAGCTCTCATGTATTTTCAGCAGTTATTGATTGATGAGAATATAACAATGGCTTTATTTACTGCATACAGCAAGGGAATACTTGAGTCAATGAGGAGAAGAGCCCGCATAATGACTGATGGATTTAATAGTTGCCGGAATGTAGTGTGCAATTTCACTGAAGGTTAGTACATAACTATCTTTCAAAAAAATTATCATCTTGTTGTTCCTAATATTACATATGGTTTGGTTGATCTAGGGGCTATGTATTCGTTCCCACAATTAAAGTTGCCACCCAAAGCTATAGAAGCTGCAAAAGAAGCTGGAAAAGCACCAGATGTATTTTACTGTCTCAATTTACTAGACGCCACAGGAATTTCTACTGTGCCTGGATCAGGATTTGGTCAAAAAGAAGGGTAATATATCTTAATTTTATCGCTCTGTTCGAGCTCTCTACAACTATTTTTGCTTTTGTGAGACTTCAATATCCCATCATGGCTTATGGATTATCCTGCATTATGCGGTGTATGCGCAGGGTTTTCCACTTGAGAACAACAATTTTACCAGCCGAAGAAGATATGCCTGAAGTAATGGCCAGTTTTAAGAAATTCAATGATGACTTCATGACAAAATATGAACCTTAGAGTTTGTGTAACATGCTATCTTTGTTTTCTACAATGTCTTCTATTAAGTTATTGCTGTGTTATGGCATTCAGGTAAATTGCCTGAGAAACATTTGTAAGTGGAGCTGTAATTGTTATGTGATTCTTTATATATTGGGGCATATTCTTAACCATTAGCCATTATAATTTGCTTGGCTTATTTGGATCTTGCTGGAAATACAAATTATGTCTAAAGGCTATGTTACATCATTCTGAAAATGTGAATCACAAATTGTGCAAGTGAATTGTATGCAGACTGCGTCAATCTATTTAATATTTTGATCAGCGATGCAGCTGTAAATTCTGACTGCTTAAATGAATTCATCTAAGATGTTGATTTGGGTGATCAAATGGATAAATTACTTGCATGCATGTCAAATTAGTTGTTCTACATATTATGATAAATTGTGAACATAATATGTCAAAACATCAGACTGCATATAGAGGAAATTTGTGGGACCCAGTCAGATTCATTTACAGAGCATTTGATGTTGCTGGTCAGTTCTTCCGAAACAAACTCTCAACAAGCTTACAAATCAATATAGGAAATAGTCCTTACTATAAACAAACTGAAGATGGAATATGCATTATAATATATTGATTTTGTTTTGTATGGACATCTTCAAACGCTTGGTTTTTTTTGAAAACATTATAATCTTTACAACGAGAGAGGGAATTAAAAAAAATTATTGTGGAGGTTCCTCAATAAAATAAACTCTCCTCAAAAGTTTCTTTTCGATTAAGGATGATTTTAGCAAGTATAAAAAATAGCAAACTAGTTTGGCATTACATTTAAACCAGGCCAAAGGCTAAATATGACAAGAGTTATCTGAAACATTCAAAAGGTGCATCTAGAAGTAGGTTAGATGTTAAAGAGGCTAGTGAGTCCCACTAACCTAACAAACCTGTCACTAAGTAGTCAATTGGTACACACTATTATTGAAAGGAAGCTGATAGCAAAAACACTTCCTACACTAATCAATGACGAGAGAAATGCATACAAAATATGATCTAACAGTTTCATAAGAAAATATACCCACAAAAACAATAGCATAATGACACAATGTTTATCTTGGGAAAACCCTTCCAAGAAAAAACCTAGCCTCCAAATCTCGAACCAATATATTCATAGTACCAATTCAGTTACAATACATCAACAAGCTCAAGACTTCAGGGGAGAACCAACACAAGTCTGCAGAAATTTCAGCAACATAACACCCTGCAAAATTACATCATACTACATCTCCATCCTAGGCACCAATATTGTCATAAAACTTTTTACCCAAAAGTGAAAATAATATATGAATTATTGTTTTGGGTAAAAATATAAAGAGGGTGTAATCTTTTTATTAAAAATATTTTATGGGTGAAAAAACAAAAAGAAAATATTACATGTGTATAAGATTGATTAAATATATAATACCCTGTTTTGTTATAAAAGGGTGTTGTTGACTGTACGGGTATGAGAGATTAAACAAGATCAAGTGGTGGGCATAGGAGAAGGGGTGTATAGTGTGCATCCAACTTGAGCTACAATGTACACTTGGGACTGTCTTGGCCAAGGCTTGTGGTGCGTGGGCATAGTGCATAGACGTGTTTGAATACACAAATTTCTCCTAGAGTGTGCCACAACTTGATAAATCTTGTGTCAAACCAATTAAAAAACAAAGCAGCAATCCAGCATTAAAAAAAAATATGTACTTTTAACTCTTAATGACAAATTTATTTGATGTTATTCCTATACATTTACTTTGTTTTAAAATATTTCTATATATACTATGCTCTACATTTACTTTAATTTATTTTAATTAAAACTATATATAACTTTGTGTAAATACTTACTTGTATATATTACTAAGGGGAAATATGCCCTTCACAAATATATAGAAAATACAAGACAGGAAACCACAAATGATAAACCACCAACCATAGGAGAATACAAGTCCCAAAAATGGCACTTGAATCCCCATAGGGAATTCCAACACCCAAAGACAGGAAACCACAAATGATAAACCACAAACCATAGGAGAATACAAGTCCCAAAAATGGCACTTGAATCCCCATAGGGAATTCCAACACCCAACTCCCATGATGAGTCAACATGCTAATATTAGAAGATTCTCTTATGTTGTCATAATTTGTCATAACCAACCCACCAACTTGGATCCTCCATTTTGGCTCCATTATCCTCATTCAACAATGGCTTACATGTGTCATAACATGCATCATAAAGTTGGTCAAAATTCAAGTGTACTATGTAACTCCCTATAATCATGGTCTTACATGCATCATAGAATCCACCATAAATAACCTCCACATCTTCAATGCCATAATGACATTAGATGCTCTCACAACTTCTTACACACATTACAAAGTATCTGACATGTGGCCAAAAGTGTCACCTCAAAGTGAGATGCCCACTTTCCCATGTGAAAACAAAATAATAAATAAATACAATAAATAATTAAATATGGAACATTGGGATGCAAGGTTGAAACACCTTGCCCAACAATTATTTGGATTACTCCATACACATTCAAATTATAGGCATCATCTACACACACATTACAAGCATGTTGAGCACAATCTTTCTTACTCTTACAATCTCTTTCCGTTAAAAGCATATCCAAGTTAGTTTTTTTTTTTTTCGTTTTTTCCCAATCATGTAAGCTTGTTCTAAAATGTTACTATTAAGTTGGTAAACATTATTTACGATTTACATGCAATGAATTTGATTTACAGAAATTTATTGTTGATTTATGCTAATATTTTTGAATGAAATTGCTGGTTTTTTCCTTGAACAAAGGGTTTTAGGCTTTAGTGTCAAAAAAATGTTATTTTGGTTAAATTAATTAATGGCATTGCTATCCAATTACTATATGCCATCTGAAAGGCATCTTGTATATGAATTTTATTTTACTTTTGTATTCAAATCATTGTTTTTTAAATGTTATTTTTTTTGTATTTAAACATGTTGTAGGTTATATACGATAGCATCCAACTCCACATCAGGCTCAGTATCAGTTAGTGGAAGTCATCTTGCCCCAACCCCACTTGGAAATATGCCATAATGGGACCGATATTAGGGAGTGTGATTTGCACCTACTAAAAGAAGCTTATGAAGGCATCACTTGCGTCAAGTACCATATTTCATGCATCACATGCAGCAACACCAAGCCGCGTGAAAATGTTGCAAAAGAGACAAAAAGAGAGATGTAGGCACTCATTGCATTGTTAGATGAGAAAAAACTAGAGAGGTTGAGGACACAAGCAACCATTGAGCCTGACATGACAATGAATACAGAGGTAAATATAACATACATTGCGGGCTCTAGTCGTGGTCCACATGTACAAGGCTCATCCACCTCATCTAGCTCAAGCAAAGCCCAATCACAAGGCATTTTTGTACCTAGAAATGTACTTGGAGCACAACCTTTGTTGCAAGGTATAAGGTGGAACAAGGAGGTGCACCAAGAAGCAGATAAGGCATGTGCAAATTTTTGGTTTTACAACAAAATTCCCTTCAACATAGCTAAGAGTCTATACTAAGAGAATTTGGTGACAACATTGACAATTGCAAGGAAACGGTACAAAGTACCCTCACCAAAAGGCTTAAGTGGGAAGTTGTTCCAAGATGTTGTTGCAATTGCAAAGTTTATTTTGAAAGAACAAAAGAGGCAGTGGTGAAAGTTCGGATGCGCCATTCTTTCAAATGGGTGGATGGACAAAACGAACCACACCCTCATCAATTTCTTTGTGGCTTCAAATATAGTGAGAATTTTCTTAACTCAATTGATGCCTCTAACAAAATAAAGAATGCCGACACTTTGAGCCTAATGTTGGAGGAGATTGTCTTAGAGGTGGGCATTGAAAATGTGGTGCAAATTGTCATTGACAATGCAACAATATACGTGGCAGATAGGAAATTGCTTTAGGAGAGGCATATGTCACTCTTTTGGACCGCTTGCACGGTACATTGTCTTGAACTTCTTTTGGAGAACATAGGCAAAATTGATTGGGTGAGATTAGTTATAGAAGAAGAAAGGAACATCACAAAATATATTCATAATCACCCTTGGGTTCTCAGCTTGATGAGAGATCACACCGAAGGGAAAGAGTTTGTGAGACCAGGAGTCACAAGGTTTGCAACTAACTCCCTAATGTTGTGAAGCATTATTAATTTGTTGACATCGTTGAAGCAAATGTTTGTGAGTCAAGCATGGCTAGACTCAACATATTCATAGAGGGTTGATGGAGAGAGGACTACAAATATAATTTTTGATAGTCTTTACAAAGAGAGTTGTAAAGATCATCAAGGTAACTTTAAATTTCAAATTAATTCCTTTATTTTCAATTTTTAAAAGTTTTTACTTTCATTGTAAGTTTGTAACTTTAATTTGTTTGTACTTGTACATGTTAGAGCCTTTGGTGAGAGTTTGGTGTTTGGTGGATGGGGATCAAAACCCAATGGGGGGTAGAGACAAATTTGATCCTATTTGGAAGATCATTTATTGGAGATGGAACAATCAACTCCACCACCCATTCATGCAACGGGCTACTACCTCAACCCCAAGTTTTTCTACTCCAATAGTTTCACAAATCCTGATCAGGAGGTTATGGAGGGCCTGTCAACATGCATTGAGAGGATGATGCCCGAGGTTGAGGTGACTGACTTCATTATTTCAAAGTTGAAGAATTACAAGCAAGCTAGGGGAGACTCTTTTCTTCAGCACTAGTTATCCAAGGGAGATCCATCCAAACACCATGCAACAAAAATTGGAGTCTTTAACTATATCTTACAAGTTACAAATTACAATTATCAATATTGCTAACTTACAAACTTTCAAATATCTTATTTGCAAGTTTTTTGTGGGAAGATTGGGGTGGAAATACCCCAAATCCTCAAAAACTAGCCCTTTGAATTATGTCTCAACCTTGTAGCACTTTTGGATGTGAGCACAATAGGAGTTTGTTTAAGTCCATTGACACAAAGAAACACAATAAATCCTAGTTTCACGGGGATGCGTCCCCCCTAGAAACACAGTCGCCCCCGAGATAGGGACGTTTCCGCTATCCCCCCATTCCGCCACCGCCTCTGAGATGTCTTGGTTTTGAGGGGGCGCCTGGACATCCCTGAGACTTCCAAGCGTCCCCCAAAATGCAATAAATTTAAAACAAAAACAAAAAAAAAACCTAAAGTCTAAAAGGCGCCACTATATCGATTGCCTTATAGTTATTTTTTTCATTTTCAAACTTCAGTGTCACGACTTCGATTCTTCATATGAGCAGTGATTTAGCAATGATTCTTCGATATTTCTTGGGCATCTGAGCGTGGGCGATTGAAGGTGAGGGTTCCGATTTTAAACTTTCTTTTAGTATCCGTTTGCCGTGGCAGAGTTTCCGGCGTTACTGAATGCCTCAAAAAGATGTCATCGCGTGGGATGCAATGACGGCATTCAGTAATGCCGGAAACCCTACCACGACAAACGGGTACTAAAAGAAAATGAAAACTAAAATAAAAACTTCAAAACTTTAAACTTTAAAACCGAAACCCTCACCTTCAATCGCCCACGCTCAGATGCCCAAGAAATATCGCTGCTAAATCGTTGCTCAGATGAAGATGTCATTGCGTGGGATGCAATGAAGTCATTGCATCCCACTCTTTGAGGCATTAAATTTATTTGAAACTGAAAGTTTCCAAAGCCTTTTTGACAAATCCATTTTGTGCATATCCTGCAATCATTGCAGTCCATGAGACGGTCCACATTTCTTTGAGGCATTCTGTCAAACAGTTCACGTGCCTTGTTTATGCTTCCACATTTTGCATACATGTCTAACAGGGCAGTTGCAACTACAACTTCTGACAAAATTCCTCTATTCTTTATGTTTTGATGGATGTCCATACCCTATTCCAAAGCTCCCATTTTAACACAAGCAGGGAGGATGCTAGCAAAGGTTGTGGAATTTGGCTTTACACAAGCCAATTGAATTTGCTTTAAAATTTCTAATGACTTTTCAACAAATCCATTTTGTGGATATACTACAATCATTGCAGTCCATGAGACCACATTTCTTTGAGGCATTCTGTCAAACAGTTCACGTGCCTTGTCTATGCTTCCACATTTTGCATACATGTCTAACAAGGCAGTTGCAACTACAACATCTGACAAAATTCCTCTATCCTTTATGTTTTGATGGATGTCCATACCCTATTCCAAAGCTCCCATTTTGACATAGGCAGGGAGGATGCTGGCGCTTGGCAAAGGTTGTGGAATTTGGCTTAACAGTTTACACCAGCCAATTGCATTTGCTTTAAAATTTCTAAAGCCTTTTCAACAAATCCATTTTGTGCATATCCTGCAATCATTCTGTTCCATGAGATTACATTTCTTTGAGGCATTCTGTCAAACAGTTCTTGTGCCTTGTCTATGCTTCCACATTTTGCATTCATGTCTGCCAGAGCATTTCCAACTATTAATATCTAAAAAAAATTTAAAAATCCCCCTTCTAAGTCTAGCATAACTTCTCGTGCCTTGCCTGCTGTGTGCCCACATTGCATTTTAAATTTTTAATTTATAAATCATTTTTTTGGTAACATTGATGATTGTAGCCTGTAGGTCTGATTTTCATTTTTTTTCTTAACATTGTTTTTTCATTTTGCAGCATTATCATCATAATGAGTTCACACAGTAGAAGTGACGATGAGGGTCGAGAGGTTGAAGTTCAAAGTGAAAATGAATCATCTCAATCTGATATGATTATGATCCTGAATTTCAAATAGGAGGGGAGGGTGAACATGCCTCAAATACTCAAACTGACACAAGTTCCATTGGGAGTAAAGCTAAAAATGATAGTTGCCCTTCATGACTCCTTGAACATTGGGCCAAGGGCCCCTTTGATCCAAAATCACCTTTAAAACAATTTGCATCTAAGATAGCAACAAACCCTGGGGCAAAGGGGAGCACTAGAAAATGGAAGTGCCACATATGTGTGAACTTACATGGTTTGGAAGCATTACAAGAACTAATGCTCACTTTCTTCTTGTTCAAGGCAAAGGTGTAGATGTATGCAGAGTTGTGGAAGGTAACTATTGATGTGTTTTCCTTCCACATGCAACGCAAAATAAAATACTCACGTACTCTATCCTCTCTTGAACAAAATCACTCAAATGCTAAACCAGGTGATCAAATGAGTAGATTCCAAGGCTCTCCATTAGTTCTTTTGATTTCACAACTTGGGATAGCCTAGTAGTAGGATGTGATTTGTTGTCTAACACAGGGACTTACTCAAATGTTCAACAATAGGAAACTTGTTTCTCTCGAATAAAAGGTAATATAGCTCTTCAAAAGGTCTAACAATATGTCAACTTAGGATATGGCAGTGAAAGCTCTTGAATCTAATTCTAACAAAATTCTAAGAAAATGCAAAAGAGATGGGGTTTAGAACTCTAATCTAAATGCAAGCAATTCCATTAATCCATTGAAATCCCAACCACACTTTGCTTCGCCATAAGATAACAACTACACAAAGGTGATGCAATCTTCTAAGGAAAGTGAAATATTTTCAGATTACTTATGCGCATGAACTCCCACAAACATGAAGGTGAATGATCATAAAATAATCTAAGTTAAGCTTAAACAAAGTTTAGACTAACCATGCACTACAACTTGCCATCAACAAATCATAAATGGTATGAACCTATAAGGATTCCAATCGTGAATTGGCAGTAACAACTTTCATGAACATAAAACAAAATTGTTGAAAATAAACTAAGCTAAATTTATACTATGAGTGAACACCTAGAAATCATGCAACCAACCAAAATAACACAAAATCACCATGGAAAGTTCAACAATGAATTTGCATTTATTTTAGCATAGTTTTTAGCAACAACTTCTCACAGCATTCCCCCCTTCAAATGAGAGCAAAGTGAGAGGCTTATATAGCCCTCAAGATACAATGAATGACTAAGATTAAATCTGGGAATCAAAGGCCCTTATTATGCCACATAGGCAGGTGGTTACAAAAATTTACTATTTTTAGGCAATGCATTAATGAGGAATCTTCTAGGTGGGGTGACCTCCTTTGTGCTTATCCTTTTCTGTGGTAAATTCCACAAACCTGGACACAACATGTGTAATCTCTTCCATAGGGACACTTGGCAGCTTCTGAATGGTGCATTCTACAATCTACAATTCTTCCATGTATTTGACAAGTGTCCTCTCCCATCCAACCATGGATGCCTAAAACGTGCCCATGAAAGTGGAAAGTGTGCAGACATTATCCAAAAGCTCCTTAGAAACAACATGAGTGTGCTGGAAATACAATGTATGCATTTTATCCTTCAAAATATATTCATCTATCTCTCCAACAGGATCAAATATCTTATTTACTGAAATAAGTATTTTGCCTCGAATTTCTTGAAGTCTCTTTTGCTCGAGTGCTTTCGTTTTCAATTTTTACAAAAATATGCTCCTTTATGATTAAAGTGCAATACGAAGAAGGAAAATCGCACGACGAATTGTGCCCAATCACTCCTTCATCCACTAAGGTGGCCTTTGGAATATATATCAGTTTCTTTAATTGAGGCATAATTTCTTCTTTGACAACTCCAAACTCCGAACAAGGAATCAAAACAGCCTAGATCCGATCCAACAGGGAGGAAACTTCTTTATATAACTTCACGATTTCATCGACAAATCTATTAGTTTTGACCTTGAAGTTTGTTGTCCACTCCTACAATACCTGGGATGAAGATCTCATTCCTTCCAAATGCACAATAGACTCTTGCGAAAGCAAGGCAGGCGGTGCAGATATCCCCTCTGCTTGATTTACAAGTCTCATCAATTGTTGGATATAATGCTGAAATGCTAAATTATCTTTTTCCAACTGGATTCTCTTTTCTCATTCTTTCCTCAATCTCTCCTTGATGGTCGCAACTGAATCTTCTAACTCTTCCATTTCTTGTTCCACCGTAGTTGGACCCAAGTCAACAGTATTAATATCATAGCTTCCTGGAACAACTTCATCTGCATCTACATTCACTCTTGGGACTGTGATATGCACCTGTCTTGACCCAGAGTTGTCTCTCATGATCTTTGAAAACTTGCTAGCCTTTTGCTTTCCTTTGTCCGGTCTGGCTCTACTTAGTAAATCCTCCAAACTCAAGATGGGCTCCCTTTCAACAATAGACTTTTCCCTAACTCTATCCCTTAGCCATTCCGGCAATTCAGACAAATCTTCTTGATTCTCATCTTGAATTTTCCTCTCTTGAAAAGTAGGAAGAGCCTCCTCATCAAATTCATCTGGCTCCTTGGCATCTTGATTTTCTGTATCTACCTCAATCATAATTTTATCTTGATCTTTAGATGGATTCGACAGTACCTCCTCAGTTTGATTCCCCTACAAAGCGGATTCCAAGGATTCATGTGTATCCTTCCAATATTGCACATCCAAAGCTACTAGCTCTCCTTGCCTTGCTTCATCTCCTTCAATATATATTACATTATTGTCTTCTTGCCTTGAAGAAGTACTGGCCACATTTTGGACATTGCTCTTCTTCTTTTTGGGCTGAAAATCCTCCTTTGAATCAGCACTTGTACTTTCAGAGTCACTAGAGTCACTACTTGATTCACTACTTAAGGCCTCCCTGGAATGATGTGCACTACCTCCTCCCATCAAATTGTAAGTGAGCTGAACATTCTTCTCCTAAAACCTTCGAACTTGAAAATCTACATATTTCCTTGTATGTACCACAATTGGT
Organism: Cunninghamia lanceolata; assembly: GCA_027924645.1. Taxonomy (NCBI): domain Eukaryota; kingdom Viridiplantae; phylum Streptophyta; class Pinopsida; order Cupressales; family Cupressaceae; genus Cunninghamia; species Cunninghamia lanceolata. The sequence goes on along the minus strand of BSBN01001040.1, from coordinate 127,512 downwards.
ACCATTAAATCATCATTACGTGTGACCTCCTGCTCCGACCAATTGATGGTGAACGGTTTATTCTTCTCCTGATCATATGAAATTTGTGATAATCTTCTATGATCTTCTTCAAGCTGATCCAGAATATTTATTACCACTGTTGCCCTAACAAGGTCCAGAGATAATCTATAACAACCTTTCTTTCTTATCTCCATATCATCACATGCACCATCCCAATGATCCTCAAGTTGTGGTCTATGCTCATATTTTCCTCCAAATTTCTGCTTGATTGTATCAAATGGATCAAAATTGTTGCGGGCATCATTATGGTGCACCAGGTTATAGGCTTGCAATTCTATTTCCGAATTCTCAGCTGCCAGTAATGACAAACAAGTCTCCAGCGTCTCAATGCTAATTGGAAACTTAGTTGTAGTTTTCTTTCTTTTCTTTTGAATTTTATCGAAGGCCACCAACTCTCTTGTCACTTCCAACAATACCATCTTGTCTGTAGGATATCTTGGCAAGCGGTAGGTCAATGATGAGTATCTCTCAACTCGGATGTAGGTAAACTTCAGGAATTGAATGAACCATTTTCCATACTTCTCAACTAAATTCATAGCCTCTTTTGATAATCTCTTATATATGTTGCCTTGTAACATTCTGACGATGTACATGGAGAAAGCATTGTTGAACCTCCTATAATGAGCAATAGCCTGCAAGTGTAGTTGAGGGTAGCAATCATAAATCTTGAATTGCCCATCACCATTACCAACTCTTCCTTTGCAAGTTAACCTTGGATATCTCTCATTCCTTGCGAGCATGTATATTACATACGAGCTCATGTAAAATGTCTTCGTTTCTTGTAGATTTTTGAGTTGCTCATCAATATTACTACTAATTGTCTCAACCCAGTCAATCATCCTTTTCCCACTTATGATCTCTATAAAAAAGAACATCCAGGACTCGAAGTTTGCTGACTGCGGACAACCCATAATGCGGCTCAAGAATACGACCATGTAGCCAATCTCTTGATGAAAATTTGATTTGTGGAGCTTTTTGGGCACTCTGCTTCTATGTGGCCTTGGCTGTATCAACCACTTGTTGTTTATCACATCCATGCATTTCTCTAGTCCAGACATGTATAACTGCAAGGCAGACTCCTTATCACAGTATTTGATGGTCTTATGCAGAGGAATTTCGAAAGTTTATGCGATTGCCTCTTTTCTCAGGTGAGCCAGTACCTTGCCATCACCTATCACAATACATCTTCTAGCAGGATCATAGTGTCGGGCGCACTCTAGCATCAACTCAGGACTCAGCATTACGGGTGGGAAGCACACAACCTGCACAATTCCATTCTTCAACATCCTCTTGATCAAATCGGGAGGATTAGGCCTATACAAATTTTGCCTGATTTCATCCATGTTGGCTCTCCCAAGGTTGGTGTTGCCTAAATTTTGCCATTTCGAAGTAATCTTGGTCTCTGGCCACGTTCCCTTCAAGTCGCTTTTCATCATCGCTTGCCTTTCCTTTGCGTTCATCATTCACCTGCACAAACATCTTACATCAGCATCTTGGAGTGATGCTTGATAAATAAGCAAATAATGACAAATTTCACCGCCTAATGCATGCGGGATTAATTAAATATGAAGCTTCAAATTACCTTCCCCCAATGCAAGAACAGTCAATAATATGAATTTTGCAAGAATAAAAACTTGACTGGTTTTTTTTTTTTGACAACCCTCACTTCCTTATTGATGAACCCAACTCCAATTCGCTCCTTGCTTTGCAACGATCTGCCCTTAAAATGGTGTTTAAAATGAATGTCCGAAACAAGGAAATGCAACCTACATGCTGGCGCTACAGGGCTTTAGGCAAATTTCATTTTGACATTTAAGTGGCCTTTCTTGCCTTGGCCGACCTACACAGAAACCTTCAGCGTCGAGTTTGTGTATGCGTGCAGGGTGAGAAGTGCTGATTTCAAACGTGTGTATACCATACGTAGGCTTTGATGACCTCCTCTAGGGCAGACATTTCCTAAGGCGATGCATAGTGTTAAACATGCAAATTACAAACTTCTCATATAAGTGCGCCTTGGCGGACTTTTTGCATTTCAGTGTACGGGAGCAAGTTTAGAAAATGCAATACTCTTTCGGATGTGCGCCCTAGTGGATTCTTTGAAAGCCTTCGTGCATCGTGAGGAACTTGTAAACGCAAGCCTCCTTTAAATAGGCGCCTAGGTGAAGGTTTTAAACTTGCTCACATAATGTCAAACTATGGATTGCAAAGTCACCCTGGGTGTGCGCTATGGCGGAAGCATGATGCTAATTTTAGAAAAAAAAAAGCAACTTCGAATCTGCGCCTTGGGCGGTCTTTCTAGCTGGCTATGTATGATTTGAAACTTGCAAATGCAGAGATGGTTAAGATAAGCGCCTAGGCGGATCTTTTCATGCTCTAAGTATAGTTTGAAATTTCATTTCTTGCGAATTGACCATCGATTATGCGCTTGGAGTGGACATTTTAAACCATTGAGTATGAGTTGGGAAATACAAATCACAATGTGACCCCGGACACGCGCTTGGAGCAGACATTTTAAACCTATTGGCCAAAGTGAAAATTGCAAAGTCACCTTAAAGATACGCCAAGTCGGACATTTTGAACCGTCATGCATAAGTTAGAAAATACAAACTGCAAGGTGACCGCGAAAGTCCGCTTGGGCAGCAATTTTAGGATGGAATGTATAATATTTGAAAATGCAAGTGCGAAATTCTCTCAAGATGTGCTTAGGCGGGCATTTTCGACTCTTACGTATAATGTTTGAAACTCGCACTTTGCAGACTCCTTATGTATGTGTGCAAAGCAGACTTATTGACCATGCTTGCATAAGTTTGAATTTTGACCAAGTTGAGATGAATTTAAACATTTAACTCATGCCTTTTTAGAACGTTTCTAATCAATTTACGAAGTTCATTACATGGGAGTGCACTTCCTGAAGCTATTCGCACTGCAAAGATTCCAGACTTAGATTATTTTTAGATTTCATCCAATCTAGATTCACGATTCAAATTTTGGGGATGGGTATGCGCCTTCTGACTCCTATTGTGATTGATTCCTTCAAGCATTCAACGGACTCCACTACAGCCTTTCATTATTTGCAGACTTCTTCATTCAGACCGGAAATTCTGAGTGAGACAACTGCTAAAATAACACAACTCCAAACCAAAAAACCAACAAGCCAAAAGAAAAAGAGGGGTCCCCATCCGCAATGGGGCGAGGTGTGATTAGGTCACGACAGTAGCTTGAAGTATAGGGCTGAAATTTTAAAATTATAGGGTTGTAATGAGGATGAAGTACTCAGATCTGTTATGCTGCCACAAAGGAGTAGGGGTGATCAGATTTCTACTTCTACTTTGCAGAGTCTAAGGCTACCAAATCCATCCAGTTCAAGTGCAGCAGAGCCTAAGGGGAAATGTAAGATGGCATCTTCACAACCATTCGCAGATTTATTCAATGTGCAAGCAAATGATGAGGCAGATGATGCCATTAGCAAATTCTTCTTTGCCAATGGCATTACATTCCATGTGGCTCGCTCTCCTTATTATAAGGAAGCTGTGTCAAAGATAATAAGGGCAGGACAATCATATGTGCCACCAGGGGAGACTAAATTGAGGACAACAATCTTGGATCAAAACTATTCCAAGATTAATATTTTGATGGAGAAGATTTAGAGAACCTGGGTCACAAGTGGATGCAGCATAGTCATGGATGGGTGGACGGACATTAGGCATCATCCACTCATCAATATCATCGTTACATCTACAGCTGGCCCTTATTTCCTTAGGGCTATTGATTGTTCAGGGCATAGCAACGATGCCCATTATTAGTTCCAGATCCTCAAGGATGCTATAGAGGATTTTGGGCCACAAAATGTGGTGCAGGTAGTGACAGATGCGGCCCATGTGTGCAGAGCTGCAGGGAAGTTGATTGAGGCGGCCTATAGACATATTTCGTGGACTCCTTGTGTGCATGCTATGAATAATGCACTTAAGGACATGGGTAAAATCAGTTGGATCAAATCAATTGTCAGTGATGCTAGAGATGTGCAGATGTTTATCTGCAACCACCATACTTCACATGCACTTTTCAGGTCCTCCAAGAAGGAATTCCTGAAACCTGTAGAGACTCGGTATGCATCATACTTTATTCTCTTGGAGAGGATGCTTGAGTTGCAAGAGGCATTGCAACTAATGATAATGACAACAGAATGGAACCGATGGCCTAAGTCGAAGACACATAAGGGATTGAGGGTTAAGGAGGTGGTGAAGAATGATGTCTTTTGGGCTAATGTCAAATATATTGTCTCCATCATTCATCCAGTCTTCACAGTTATTAGATTTGGGGATTCTAATGCACCTTCCCTTGGAGAGGTATATGAGTGCATTGATTCCATGCTCGATCAAATGAAGGCTATTGTGCGAGAGGACCCCACAATGCAATTCTACACGGAGCATATTCATCCAATCATTCAGCATAGATGGGAGAAGCTCAACACTCCCTTACAGATGGCTATCTATGCATTGAACCCAAAGTGGTACGTGCAAAGGCCTAGCAAAATCACACCTATAGAGGATGCTGAGGTGAAGGAAGGGTTCATGAAGGCCATTGACAAAATGTATGATCCTATAGAGGCCAACTTGCTTCGTACTGAGTGGACAAAATTTGCCACTCTTTGGGGATATTCAGAGGCGGCCAAGATAGATTTGGAGACTATGTCAAAGGAGGACCCCAAGTTGTGGTGGACTATGCATGGGTCTAGATCTTTGATTACTACTCTAGCCGTTCATTTGTTGTCCCAGGTTTCTAGTTCTTTTGCTGCTGAGAGGAACTGGTCTACTTATAGCTTCATCCACTCCGTTAAGAGGAACATGCTTACTTCTAGGAGGGCAGAGAAGCTTATGGCTGTACATAATGCCTTGCGTCTCATTGACCGCAACACAACTACATACAAGGAGAGTCCAGTAACCATATGGGATGTAGAGCCAGAAGAGCCAACACAGATAGATGAGGATGCTACACAGAGAGGGCTGGTTGGTATTGGTTTAGATGAGCTTGAGCATTTGGGGTCCAACAGTTCCAATGATGAGGAGATTGACATGGAGCTTGGGGATGATTAGATCATTAGAGGCATCAGGCCATTAACCATTTGGCATTTTGGCATTTACTATTTACTATTTACTATTTTGTTTTTGAAGTTTGAAGTTTGAACATTGTTGATTGAAATTATGAATCATGATATGATGATTATGAAATTCAAATTATGAAACATCTAGTTCTCGTTCCAATGTCTATTAAGTATATTTTCATTTTGATTTTCATTGTTTCAATGTTCACTAGTTCAATGAAATCATTGCAATGTGTTTAAACTCTAAACTTTACTTATTAAGTTATTCCTTAGGCTTCTACAATTATACATCTTTTTATAACTAATTTTTCAAGTACTATATGTATTTCAGCGCACTGCTCCCCCGCCGCCATCCCCCCTCCACCCCCAAACTTAGACCCCGCGTCCCTGAAACGCGTCCCCCTGTCCCCATCCCCGAAACCCCGTGGAACTATGCAATAAATTGACTCAACAATGCTTCAATGACCTAGTTTTTGTGAAATACAACCTTTGGCTTTGCACAAGTAAGGTGGATAGATCTACACAAGAGCTTATCGACTTGGATGATATTGATCCCTATAGTAACTAGATTACACAAGATGAGGAGACCCCTATGTTCACAGAGGACAATATTGTTGATTTCAAAAGGCAAGCTATTGAGGGTGTATATGCAACAAAAGCAAAACAATTTGGATTGGAGGACATCATTGTAAATGATGTCCAACATGAGGTGGAGGAGTCCCTACCATCTAATAGCAGGGTGGAGTTGTAGGTGCAACCTTCTAGGTCGAGCAAGGAGTCATAGCTAAGTGTAAGGACTAGACCCTCTCCCTAATAGTTCTGCAGAACGGGTAAGAGGAAATTGTAAAATCTTGTAATTTGCAACTTGCCTAAATATGCAATTTATGGTGATGATTTTCAAAGACAATCATCATAAATTCATAACAATTATCAACTAGCCATTGTATTCATGTGATGACGCAATTTTGTACTCTATTTGTATTTAAATCTGATAAAAACACTTCTCCAATGTTTATAGACTCATTTGATACATTTTGTAACTGTATTTTGCATTTAATTTATGTTTTTAAAGAAAATTAAGCAATTATTTAAGTTGTTGAGTTTTTGCTGAGAAATTTTTGGTGTACCAAGTCCAAGTCGAGTCCCATGATTGTGAACTATGGTTGCCTTTACATCTTCCACTATCTCAAGGTCTACTAAGAAGATCCATTATTATGATCTAGTTTTAGTAGTGTTTCTTCAAGGATGGGTTTCAAGGGATGGCAATTGTTTTCCAATACATCTTCCACTATCTCAAGGCCTGCTAAGAAGATCCATGTTATGATCTAGTTTTAGTATTGTTTCTTCGAGTTTCCAAGATGGGGGAACACATGGACAAGTTTTGGGGGATGGCAATCATTTTCCAAAATTTTGAGGACAACGTGGCAATGGCCATTTATATAAGCCAAAATGTACAAAACTAAAGGTAAATACCAAGGTTACTAGATACAACACCCCCACCTCCCTCGGTACGTGTACCGACATACCAAGTACGGATATGGGTATGGTACGACCCAAATATAGCTTGGGTATTGTGCCTGCTCGTACCCAGAACGAGACTAAACTTGGAATGTGCCGAATACGTGTGGATTCGGCAAGTTAATCAACTGTACTGTATCCGAGTCAACATTTTTCAAAATAAAATTTTTAAACCCTAAAATGTTTTAAAAAACCCTTTTTTTAGGAATCTAGTCACACACAGAGGTAAGCTCTGATTCATTTTCCATTTCCCGCAAATGATACGAACTTCTTAACTAGGTTATCGAGCAATAATATTAAGTTTGTTTAAAGTTATGAATATTAATATATTAATTTTATCAATTTTATTAACTTTTAAGTCTTTAAGTTGATTTACAAGTTTATTAATATATTAATAAGTAATTTATAATGTTATTTATAGTAATATATCTAATTAAGTTTGTTATTTATTAAGTTTATTATCAACTATCATTTATCATTAATATTAATTTTATCTATATTTAAATTTAATAAGTTTAATATTTCATATTAATAAAATTATAATATTTAGGTATTAAAATAATAAATTATATACTAATATAATAATATATTGTTAATTTGTAATATATATATATATATATATATATATATCGTATCCAACGTCCATAAGGGCGCAATGCGGTGGTTAGTTCACGGTGGTTGTGATCGCCACTAGGGTTCAAACCTCTGCAAGGTCGATGAGCTCACAGGCCATGGGCCTTTGCTGCGCTGGCGTGCTTGCAAGATATGTACCTTCGCTGCGCTGGCGTGCTTGCAAGATATGTACTTTCGTTGGGCTGGCGTGCTTGCAAGTTGTGTGCCTTCACTGGGCCGTGAACTCGTGGGTTTGAACAAAGGTGATAATGCCTTGGGGACTGAGATCCCCCAATAGTGGTCTTGGTGATAAAGCCGTGGGAAGAGATCCCCCGTAAGTGGTCTCTCTGGGCTCAAACCAAGGTAAAAACCCGAGTAATCCAAATAAAAAATGAATATACCGTATCCATATTAGGGGGTCTTGAAAAATAGTTGTATCTGTATCAGATACTATTAGCAAATTTGAATAAAATGCAGATATATTATATTGAATGTGTTAATACAAAAGAGAGCGAATGCTCTTATATAGAAGATACAAACAAAGAAAGCCTTAAAGCTTGCAAAAAGCTACACCTAACAAAGCAAAACTGCTAAAGACGGAAAAAACCTATCTAATAGGAAAAAAACTAAGGGCGAACTAGGAGTGACCATTAAACTTAGATATTATCTTAATACCCCCCCATAATGGTCAATCCACTAACTAAACCAAGTTGCCCCCTAAAAGATGACAACTGAAAGCGAGGTAGACAGGTCCACAAGCAACTAAAAGAATAGGCAGAAGAGTTGGCCTAGAAGGCGTAGAAAGCAGACTCCTGCTCAGTATGCTCTGCGACATGTGCTAATGGTGTTGATGCTTCAGACTTGGACTGTTCAGCAGCCAAGCGTTTCCGGCAATCCTTTTTCATATGGCCAAACTTGTGGCAGTAATTGCACTGGATGTTGTACTTCTTGGAAGGGTCCTGTGACTGACCCTGACTGAATCGCTGAGAGGACTGATTGGTGCCCTAATTCTGTTGAAAGGACTTGGCAGTAAATGTCTGTTCTGAGGAGGAGGAAGTAGCACTGCTACCGAACTGTTGTTTCCATCGATCCTACTGCAAGAGTTTGTTGCACAAGTCTAAAAACTTCAAAGTAACATTAGTTGAAGTAATGTTAAGAGTCTTGATAAAGTGCTCGTAGGAATGTCGTAGACTTTTCAGAGTGATAACTACCATATCTTCCTCGTCCATGTCTCGACCAATTGCCGTCAACTGATCACGGATGTCCTTGATTTTGGTGAGATGCTCCTGCAGAGACATCTGTTCATCCATCATGATTGAGAAAAGCATGTTCTTCAAGAAGAACGCATGGCTCTTGTCGGACATTTCATGAAGATCCTTCAACAAATCCCAGATTTCTTTCGCTGATTTCCCAGACGAAACCTGAGGCAGCTGATCATTGGTGACTGATAACTTGATAAGCATCACCGCTTCACGATTTTGCTCATCGAACTTATCCTGATCTTTACCCGCTAGTTGAGGATGTGTAGTTTTGCCCAGCACCAGCTGGTCAAGTCGTCAATACTCGAAGATTGTCATCATGCACTGCATCCAGGTGTTGTAATTCTTGCCGTTGAACTTATGACTGCTCTCCAACAGGATGTTGGTCAAAGATGCCATGCTTCATGTTTTTTGAGACACAAAAAGACGAATTATGAGCATTTGGCACAAATACGGAAGGAGATAAACAACACAAATAGGGAAAATAGAACCCAGCACTGGTTACGGAGCACAAATTCTGAAAACACGGAATAAAGCTGAAATACAGATACAAAGGCACAGATCTCGAGATAAATCCGAACACGGATTTCAAGATACTAATCTCGAGAATACGGAAGGCATGAGCTCAGATCATTTGAACACAGATTTCAAGAAAGGATATCGAGACTGCGGAAATCATGATTACGGATATTGAGACAGAAAGCAAAGTATATCTGTTGTGCGCTAGTAACCATAGTAACTACTATAAAAATACACCTTCACGTCAGATAAAACATATTAAAAAATCCTCAAAAGTCCGCAACTTGCAAAAGGGACCCACGACTCAATACAGCCAACCACAGAAGTCAATGCGACCAGAAATTGCCAAAACCCCAAATCTCAAAATCGCGAGGAGAAAATCCATAAACCCAGAAATCCTGAAATCCAGAAACCTAAGTCGCGTGAGCAAAAACAGACTCGAGCCACGACCTCAGAAGAAAATCGCGATTTTGATAATCGTCGCTGAAGTAAAATCCAATTGTAGAGAAATAGTAGAAACCCACAGAAATCGCGAGCTCTTCAAGTTACAACCAGAAGGGATGAAAAAAGCAGAAACCCACGGAAATCGCAAGCTCTTGAAGCAAAACGCAATTAGGAGAAACAGATACCACCGGCACCAGACAAGATTTTAGAAACGACAGGGATAGAAGTCGACGCCCAAAACACAAACAAACACCTTCAAAAAAGAAACGTTTTTAGGGATAAACACGACCTCTAAAAATGCGAACACTGGAACCCTACCGCGACCATCAAACATGACCTCCAGTGACAGAATCGCCCACGAAAAACGACACCCAGAAACAAAAGGCACGACCAAGAAATACACCCGCGACCTCTACACACGACACGAATTGAAACACGTACAGAAACCAGAGAGGGCGCCAAAAAGAAAAGAATCATTCTTTCATCAAAAATCCCTGACAACCCAAAGAGCTCACCCGAGCTCTGATACCATGTTAGCATATTTGAATAAAATGCAGATATATTATATTGAATGTATTAATACAAAGGAGAGTGAATGCTCTTATATAGAAGATACAAAGAGAGAAAGCCTTAAAGCTTGCAAAAAGCTACACCTAACAAAGCAAAACTGCTAAAGACAGAAAAAACCTATCTAATATGAAAAAAACTAAGAGCGAACTAGGAGTGACCATTAAACTTAGATATTATCTTAATAGATACCATATCCATGTCCATGCAACTTTAGTAAATACAGAATTGAGAACATAGTACGATAATTGATCAATGATTATATGTGTGTGTGCAAAAGCCAAAATGTACAAAATTGAGAATGCGGTAAAATAATCGATCAATGATAACAATAAGTTATATGTTATATTAATTAAACAATGCCCATTTTCAAATCATAAATCAAAATGTAATAATTTGAATAACAATGATCATAGTAGCTAAAAATCGAAATCCATTACAAATGAGCTCAAAGTTCAAAGTACTAACTAGAGTCTAGGGCTTGCATGCACCATTATTTGTTGTTTTTTGATTATGTTTCTACCTAGCGAATATTTCTATTGGTGATTTTGGATCTACTCATTCTATCCTACTGCATGATGAGACTAATGAGTTAAATCTTGCCGCATTCTTTTAAAAACTTGTATTGCAGTATGTTTACACTTTACAAGGAAAAAATGTGAAACTATTTTAAAAATCAAATCTGTATCAGCACAACATTGCAACACTGATATAGTGTAGAAATCATGAGCCTTATTATAACTCATTAAGGCCCTAGCAACAACACTATAATTGTAACATGGTAAATTTCCAACATTAATATGAACAATATAAATATAACGTGATAAATTGCCAACATTAAAATGAACAATATTTACTTAAACACAATGTTTAAAATTTAAAATATGAAATACAAAATTAAATAAGTGGAAATTAATAATCTATTATCTTCAAATTTCAAATATTACATTTGAGATCCAAAAAGTCAAGTAATACTTATCTAAGATAAACTTGGGAAATAGCTCCACACCTTCTAGAAGATCAGTCCCTTGTAACTATGGCACACTCATGAAGGTACTTGTGTAAAAACTCAGTGTGTGCCCATGCACCATGCCTACACACCACAAGCCTTGGCTAGGACCATCCCGGATTGTATTTTGTACCCCAAGTTAGACACTTTATACGCCCTCTCCTTTGCCCATAGCCTACTTAACAAACGAGAGTGACCCAAAAACATATATATTCTTTTACATTCAATTCATGGGCTTAAATAATGTCATGTCCCCTTTTCTAAATATTTAATAATAACATAAGTTGACCTAATAACTTGATTTTATAACATTTTAAAAGGGGCAACTTATGTTTTATTATTTAAAAGGTCTAAAGTAATATTAAAAAGTGTCGCTATGAAAAGGGCTAATTGTATTATTAAAAAGTGTTTCTAGAAAAGAGAGCCAATGTAATATTAAATTAAAAAAGGTATTCCTAGACACTTCTAGAAAGAGACTAAAATTAGTAGAAAGTTGATTATAAAAGGAGCTAGGCTCATATTGGAAATCATCCGTTGTATTGTTGTCAAAACTCCTTTTTTTGAGATCGAACCCTTGTGTTCATCTTTTCTGCCTAAGGACAAAAACCCTCTTGGTGTTGGGATTTGAAGGATAAAAAACCTCTAGAATCCCAATCTTGAGTTGGCGGACGAAAGACCTCTAATTCAATTAGAGTAATTCCATCCATGAATTACCTTTGTGCTGAAAGATTGCAGTTTATTTCCAGTCTCGGCTTATTATTTGAAGATCTTGAAAATTTTGAGAGTGTGTTGAAGGTTTCCAAATTTCAGTTTGGTTTGTGGGTTTTCGGATTGGTAAAAATTTACATATTTATTTGTGAAGGGTTTCAATATTATTATATTTTGTTTTCTTTAAGGGTTTCAATGACATTTCAATTTATTATTAAAGGATTACTAAAGGTTACAAACCAAATCTCAATTTATGTGTTAAAGGTTTCGTTAGAACATCACTTTAGTTGTTGTTATAATAACAAATTATATTATATTTTATTGTGAATATTGTTGGGCCCTTTTAGGATGAATTGTACCCTACCCCAATAGGCCATACCATCTAAATTTTGATTGCGGCCTTGCCTAAGGACTGTTGAACAAAACAAAAAAGGCAGCACATGCTTTTTTAAGGCTGCCATGATAGTTTCAAGTTTTCTCAACATCCAGTGCAGCAGTTGAAAACTCTGAAAATCCCTGCCATCCAGCAGTAAAGTCCATCATACATTATTAGGAAGGTTGTGTGTCGTCTAAAAGTTGTCGTGCCAAATCAAATATGAACCACAACAGATGTTTATATTTGTTTGAGGTTGTCGTACCACTTCCTTGGGCAGTCGTAAATCCTGGAATCACCAACTACTTTTAGTAGAGGTATTACTTTGTGAATGGGGCCTTCTCGTCATTTAAATATCATTATTATAGGTAAGGGTTGCTGATATTTCTGGTGCTATATTTATGTTGTTATATTAGTATTTGTAGGGTTTACTGAGTATACATTGCAGAGGATATATATATATATACACACACACACACACACACACACACACACACATTTAGAAGGGTTTTATGTTGTCATAAAATCAGAATTTGTGTGTTTCCCTAAGCAATAATTTAATGTTTCATTGTGCAAATCTGAGTGGTTCTCCGCCAAAACATATATTTCATTTTTAATCTTTGTATGGGGGTTTGGAAGGCTTAGCCGCCAAGACCCACAATCATTCAAAATTTGTATTTTCATGCATCATAAGCTATGCGGCTTGCCACCAACAATGCATTTTTTATTTAATTCTAATCACCGTATGCTCTTATCCTACCCATTCTGAGATCTCGATGATCAAAAAGTGCTAGACTTTGTGCATGAATACTAGGTTATTGTCAAGATTATCAAAATATTCAATTTGGGAAATTGTAATGGTATCAAAGCAATGATCTTGCTAGCCTGCAGATAAAACTAATATTTTGACACAGATTATATCACATGTGGAGAAATCAGATGTTAATAGAGAAAAAAAAATCATGGGAAACAGAAAAGAGAGAATACCTACTGGTGAAATGTATTCCTTGCTTGAAACCCTTAAACAGGGTCAAAGATTTGGCAAGAACATTTCAAAGGACTATAAGAGAATTCATGGTGGAGCTAGTACGAGACTTGAATCAGAACAAGGTTACCCAAAGGAGCCATTCAACAAATCATCGACCTATGTTTCTTCGAGAAAAGTTTTACAAAAAGATGAGGATATAGATCCTATTCAAGAGTTATTGATAAAAATACAAGACAAGGAAAGGTACAAACTTGAGGCCCCCAGAATCCTTGACAAGTATCAAGGGATGCTTGATAGTATCAAGTCTCAAATTTCCTTTGATGATTACTTAGAGTTACTAGAAGTGAGGTATCCAAATAAAAGAGGTCTGTATGGATACATAAGAAAGTTGAGAAAGAAAGAAGTCAGAACCGAAAGAAGTTGCTAAGGAGTGGGAATCAAAGAAAATGTTCTCAAATGAGAAAATTCCCCCTATCACAAGAAAAGAAGATGATACCAGAAACAAGCTCAGAAGAAAGAAATGTTGTTTCTCATGCAAAGAAGCTTGGGAGCTAAGCCATAGATGTTGGGGCAAAGGTGAAATATTCTGAGCCAAATTTTTTTAAAATTTTCAATAACAGTTTACAAACCAATGCACCCGTTAAGGTTAGCAGCTAAACCAAAACAATGCTGAAGCAACTCTAACCAGAGTGTACACCCGGATCCCGATGTGGGCAAGGTGTGAGCATTGGTCAGAGGATCTTAATCAAAATGCTTATGCAAGAACTCTAACCAAAATGCGCCGACAAACGACGAGCATGTGGTCAGAGGATCCCTACAATCTAATATACTGAAAGCACACTCGACACCAAGTATGTGCTACTCAATCCGATACGGAAATGAGGCAACCATATGGCGGAGATAACTGAAATTACAATGCTGGAAAGAGAAGTAAGCTAAAATGTTGAAAGTACTCGACACCCAGAATGTGCTTTCTAACCCGGGATGGGAAAGGAGCTATCATAGGGCGGAGATAAAGGAAATACAGTTGCAATTACTGAACGGAAAGTTGAGCATTACAAATTATGATAAGCAAGAATAATCACTACTGTCAATACTACTGCCAGCTTACAATATGAAAGATAATGTCTTGCTATCAAAGTGAATAAACATATAAATAGAGCTGCAACAATATAAATGAGTTTCCTTTACTGAGTAATAAAGCTTAGATCTGAAATTGCACTAAACAGACCAACCTCAAAATCTGATTTATGACAGTCCTGTTTTCCCGTGCACGAACAGCAGCCCTGTAACTCACAAATCCATTCACAACTACCTCCAGAGTCACTCAAATCTCACGAAACAGAATGCAATATGACTCTAAGATGATGGCGCCCAAGATTTGCACAAGAAACTGACTCAAAAAGCTAATATGAATTAATGGCACCATTCCCAAGAAAGGCAAATGGTACGGCCCAGCAAGAGGGGCAATTTCCTTTTAAAAATCACAGCCTTCAAAATAAAATCTATAACTTTGGGAATAGGGTCGCCCCTTACAGACAAAGAGAATGAAACAATACCCAAAAGCAATATTTTTGTATTTTTTGATTTACGAATAAAAACAACCTGCTGTAGCTAAAATGCAATTTCTAGAAAACCTCTAATATGCAAAACTGAACTAACAAGGCACAAGCTGAATACAATGCTCAAATCCCCAATGCAACTCACAAAACTAAACTAATTCACTACTAGTCGCTATCTTTCAAGCGAGAAGCAATGCCTAGCTAGGAGGCTTACATTCCTCGAAGCAATCCCAAGGCCAATCCGGCAGCATAACATTATCAAGTTTTCGGATCCCCAAATGACAGCACTCTTCCTCCTTTTATACTTTTCCAACTGGGAGTCTCTAAAATCCTCTTGCATATGGGATAAAACATGAGAGGGAAAATAATATAATCCTCTTCAATTCTTTTTCAACCTCACCCTTAAAGTCCCCTCTTTTAAAACAACATTAATATTAAATAATAATGTTTAATTTACGGACTTTAAAACGGAGGCCAAGATGATGTCGGAATTCAATGATCTATAGCTCGTTGGAAAGGTCTTGACAAGACGAATCCAACCCCACTCTCAAAATCCCGTTCTGGTGCCAATCCTGAACTTACTAAAAATAGCCGTAACCAACAGGGACTAAGAAGAACAAACCCGGAAAGAAACCGCCAACCAAACCACAATCCACGAACAAAAGCAACCACCAAAACATGAAACCCCAATTTCAACCCCCGAGTAGCCTACGGGTCTCCGGAATAGGCCAACGGTCAACTGTAAAAGATCAAGCTAGAAAACGGAACATTACAAAAGGACAAGTGGAGGAAATGTCAAATAAAGAGCCAGAAAGAAAGATGGTGGAAGCAAAAACAATGATAGATACACCTGAGCCAAAACTTCAAGAAAAGGTCAAGGAAGAAATTGTGGAGCATGAGTCAAAGAAAGAAGAACAATTAGAGCTACAAGAAAGTAAGAAGAAACAAACCTTGGAGAAATCCATCATACAGGTGGAAGGTAAGGATCTTTATTTAGAAAAAGATATCTCATTGACTTTTGAAATTGAATGCAACAAAACGTTCATCTTAATGAAGTCAATGAGGATCAAGCATCATTCATTAAATGCATAATGGAAAAAAATGAGACTAATTTTCAGAATGACTCTGTTGATAAGACATGCACTTGAGAAGAATGATTTAGTAGATTTTAATGGAGTTTGTAACAATGCCTTCTCTATTGTTCATTTCAAGGTAGATGCAAAGAGGTGTGAAAATTTGCAGCTTGTTTCTGACGATAGATCAAACATGATTGTTCCTCCCATATCAATTCATTCAGGAAAAACTAAACTTTATGAGAATAAGTTTGACAGAAACTTCAGAAGTACTATTTGGTGCAGGTTTTTCAGCTTTTAGTTATATCAAAGTGGCATAGCAGAAACATGATGGTGAGTGCATTTTCCACATAAAGCAGCCCCTGGGTGAGCTCAAAATTTTAGGGACAAAACAAATAATGAAGGAATTTGCAGAAGCTTTCCAACAGTTTGATAAATTGGGTAGATGGACACACCAACTCCCAACGATGATTTGGGATACAAATATTATAGTGATATCAATTGGGAAGGGTTGAAGAGTTGAATTCCTTGAGGATAAGCAATTTCGAGAAGAGCAAACTATCATGTCCCCTTTTATAAATATTTAATAGTAACTTACGTTGTCCTAATAACTTTATTTGATAACATTTTAAAAGAGGCAACTTATGTTTTATTATTAAAAATAAAGCCTAAAATAATATTAAAAAGTGTCTCTAGGAAAAAGGGTCAATTGTATTATTAAAAAGTGTTTCTAGAAAAAAACTGCCAATGTAATATTAAATTAAAAAAAGTATTTCTAGACACTTCTAGAAAGAGACTAAAATTAGTAAAAAGTGATTATAAAAGAAGTTAGGATGAGAAAGGAAATCATCCATTGTATTGTTGCCAATACCCCTTTTTTTAAGATTGAACCCTTGTGTTCATCTTTTTCGCCTAAGGACAAAAACCCTCTTGGTGTTGGGATTTGGAAGACGAAAATTCTCTAATTCAGTTAGAGTAATTCTACCTAGGGATTACCTTTCTGCTGAGAGCTTGCAATTTGTTTCCAATTTCAAGTTATTATTTGAAGATCTTGAAGATTTCAAAATTTTGGGAGTATGTTGAAGGTTTCTAGATCTCAGTTTGGTTTGTGGGTTTCCAGATTGTTAAAGATTTACATATTTATTTGTGAAGGGGTTCAGTAATATTATATTTTGTTTGCTTTAAGGGTTTCAATATATTTCAGATTTATTTATGAAGGGATTACTGAAGGTTACAGATCAAATCTCAGTTTGTGTTAAAGGTTTCATTAGATCATCACTTTAATTTTTGTTATAATAGAAAATTATATTATATTTTGTTGTGAATATTGCTAGGTCCTTTTCTTGCCTAAGGACTGTTGAACACAACGAAGAAGGCAGCGCAAGCTTTTCTAAGAGTCATGACAGTTTCAACATTCAACACAGCAGCTGAAGACTCTTAAAATCCATGCCATTCAATAGTAAAGTGTACCGTACATTATTAGGAAGGCTATGTGTGGTCTAAAAACTATCGTACCAAATCAGATATGAATCACAACTGTTTATTATTTGTTTGAGGTTGTTGTTCACTTCCTTGGGCAGCCATACATATGGGAAATCAAAGCTACTTTTGGTACAAGTATTGCCTTGTGAGTGGGGCCCTCTGGTCATTTAAATATCATTATTATTGTACGTAAGGGTTGTTGATATTTCTAGTGCTATATTTTACTGTTATAACAACAGTAAAATATATATATACATATTCAAAAGGATTTCATGCTATCATAAAATCAGAATTTGTGTGTTTCCCTAAGGAGTAATTTAATGTTTCATTATGTAAATTTGAGCAATTCTCTGCCAAAACATATTTTAGATTTTTAATCTCTATATTGGGGTTTGGAAGGCTTAGTTGTGAAGACCCACAATCATTCAAAATTTGTATTTGCATGCATCATAAGCTCTATGGCCTACGGCCAGCAATGCATTTTTTATTTAATTCTTGTGTTCCACGGCGTTCCGGGGATGATAAGAGACGCGTTTCGAAGACGGCAATCTGGGGGGCATTTTTGGGGGACGGCAGGGGGATGGCAATATATATGAATTTTTCAAAATATATTATCTATAGAGAGAGAAATAGAGAGAGAAGATACTCAAATTTCTACAACTTAATAGACAGCAGTATAACAGCAATAAATATTTATTATATCAGTTATTAGCAGCAGTATAACAGCAAAAAATTAGTCATGACAATAGTATAAAGTATAAACAACAGTAAATTTAATCATGACAACAGTATAAAAACAATAAAATTTAATCATGACAGTAGTCTAACAGCAGTTTTAATGACAGCAGTATAACAGCAGTGTTAAAGTATTTCATTGTTCAAATTCTAAAGTTTAAATTTTAAAATTAAAGTTAAACTAAGTCTCAAACTTCAAAATACGATAGTCTATGTTTCATCTAGGCTATCAATATCAGAAGACTTATTTTTTTGCTACCTGTCACTTTAAAAAAAAATTATATATTATGCATAAATATGACTGCTAAGCTCTTGCAAAGGCAGTAGAAAAGAAGGGAATTCTGGTAATGTCATATGCATTCCAGTTGAGTGAGAATCAACTAAGTTTTATATCAGGGCAAGTTTAGAATGAGTAGGAAGTTAGCTGACTGAGATTTACAACAGGGCAAGTTTAGGATAGCATGGTAAATGGATGTATTGATCGCAAAGTGTTCTTAGAGGCTCCGTGAGAGCAAAGTTGGCTTGTAATCTTGTTGGTCGGTTGACATAAGGAGACAAATCCATTTCCATGCTGGAGTTTCCCACACTGGTCTCTCCAGGGTGTATCTTGTGTGATGTTTTTTTGGTACTTGCTCAATTGTTTGTTTCCTGCGCATTGACTTCATTTCCAGCACTTAAGAAGCATTATAATTACACGCTTAGTTGATTTCAAGCATGGTTCTTGGTTTACAACAGCAAGTAGAAGTAAACTCAGTCACATACAAATAAGTATCAGCAAACTTCTTTTGTTAAACCATTGAATTTATCAATGGGAAGTAAGGGTATGAAATTTGAGTTACAGTAGTGTGGGCATGATAGTGTAAATGTACACATTACAATTGTAATTGGAGATGTAGAAACATACTAAGAGCTATAGCACACATCAAAAAATCCAAATTACATGTGTTAGATTTTATGTTTGATGTAGGGGACGCCTGGCCATCCCCGGGACGATTGAGGGACGTCTGAGATGTCCCCTGCCATCTCGAGGACGGTCAGGTGTCCCCTACGCGTTTCCTGGCATTTCCAAAAAAGGGGACGCGTTCAGGGATGTTTCCGGTTTTTAAAATTTTTTTGGGGATGGCCAAGGGACGTCCCCTACCATCCCCCTATCCCCGAAACATCTAAGGGAACAGGAACATGTCTTTGAGGGTCAAGGACACGTTCCCGTGTAACACAGTTTAATTCGAGTCACCATATGCTCACCCTGCCCATTCTAGGATCTGTAATGTCCCCATTTTCGTGTTCTCTTGCAATTCAGTCAGAACTGACTCTCTGGGTCAGTGACAGCATAATCAGAGGAATATTTCGATGTCACCAGGGTGTTCAGGTGATCCAATGGAGATGGTTGACACTTTCCGAAGGGATTTCGGACAACTTATCCGTACTTAACTATTTATAGTAAGTGCTTGCATGTCATTAATCTTTCTGGGTTTTTCTGGGTTTGTTCTCTTTGGTCCCCGGTGGTCACTGCTATTTTTAGTAAGTGGCAGTTTGGCGCTGTTTGGGCGACTTGGCAGTCCGCTGTTGGCTCTCATAGACATTGCGCTGAGCTCGAAGTTATCAGATGGTTTGTGGATCCAGTTGGCACCCTCTAAGTTGGCTCAGTTTAGTAAGTTCGGGATTGGCACCGGAACGGGATTTTGAGAGGGGTTAGATTCGTCTTGTCAAGACCTTTCCAACGAGCTATAGATCATTGGTTTCCGACATCATCTTGGCCTCCGTTTTAAAGTCCGTAAATTAAACAATATTATTTAGTATTGGACCTTGGTGCCTAGGCTCAACAACTTAATGTTGTTTTAAAAGAGGGGACTTTAAGGGTAATGTTGAGAAAAGAATTAAAGAGAATTATAATATTTTAAAATGTATTTTCCCTCTCATGTTTTATCCCATATGCAAGAGGATTTTAGAGACTCCCAGTTGGAAAAGTATAAAAGGAGGAAAAGTGCTCTCATTTGGATATGCTTGGATTATTATTTTCTTCTCTCTTTGAGATTTCCCTTGCTAGGGTTTTGGAGCTTTGGCTCTAGGGTTTGAGGATTCAAACCAGAGGCCCTTGGAGACGAAAACCTCCCTGAGTAGCGGTATTCCACATGTGTGAAAGATCACCCAACGGTGCCTTCTATGGTGGATACATTCAGTGTTCACAAATGTGTTTCAATGGAGTTGACGGATTGAAGGTTTGATGCAATTCTTGATACATCCTTTGCAGTTTAATGGAGATTTATGTGTGCAGATTGAAATGATTGTTTTAAAGGCAGATTTTGTTGTGGTTGAGGCGAGTTATTGCTGCTATGTAAAAGCTTCTTGCTGGCCGTACATATTTGCATGAGGCCGTACCACAATTGAGTGGTTTTTGGAGCGTTTGGGAGTAGCAAACTTCTTCATACTTGGTCGCCTAGCCTTGTAGACTGCAATCAGTTCCTAACAGAGATATTTCAGAGGCTATTGGTCATTCTTGCTGCTGATATACATTCCAGCCATGGCCGTACACATCCAGGCAAGCCTGAAATTTGACGATCACCCCTGCCTATCATATAATTCTTTTATGACGGTTTGGTCATTTAACTACCTTTCAATTGATGTTTTAAGAAAACTATAAGGTGTCAAAAAAATTAGTGGATTTTTTTATATTGAAAGAATAGGTTACAAAAAAACAGTCTAAAGATTGAGCAGCAATAACAACACAGTCACAAAAAAACTACAAACAATAAGACCAACAACTCCCAACCATTTCAGCAATTGAAAAGATGAAAGTGCCATAAAAAAATTACAACCACCTGGTGTCATTTCAAGGTAGAAAGTCCTTTTTTTGTGGACATTGAATGCTATCAAAAGGGACATAAAGGCATATAAATTCATTTCTATTGTGTAAATTGAAGTCCTAAAAAAATCATTAATTATAAATTGAAAAAAACACTAAGGATTTTTTTTTTCTTGAACCAAACATTCCAATACAATTCGCACTTACAAATTGCAATCATTCAAATGAAATTTCAAAAAGATAGAAAGCAATAAGTTTCACAAAATATTGGTTGTACCTTAAGAGTAGCCCATCCACTCCATAAACCAACTTGCCCTCCTTTTGAACTGTGGGAGAACTTTGAATCACCACACTATGCTTAGGACTTGACTTGTTCAATTGTATCACTGCTGAGAACATTTCCAATTTGGCTCTAACATAAGCATCTTGGTGCGTTGATAGAAAGGTGACCTTGGCCAATTGAATGACAATGGAGGAAGTAGCAGCAATTTTTTTTATCAAATAATATATTAACAAGTATAGACAAAGCAAATAATTGTTTCTAAATTGATTTTAAAAAATAAAATATAGAAAAGCAAAGTTTTGTTTCTAAATTGATTTTTAAAAATAAAAAAATAATAAAACAAAGCAAAGATTTGTTTCTAAATTGATTTTTAAAAATAAAAAAATAATAAAACAAAGCAAATATTTGTTTTTAAATTGAGTTTTTAAAATTTATTGAAGATAAACATTCTTTGAAAATATTCTAATTTAATATATTTTCTATATCAATTTAAAAAATGTTCAAGATAAACATTGTAAAAGAAAACATCATTTATATTTCTATAACAAATTATTATAAAATAATATATATTATAAATAAGAATATTATATTATATTACCCTATAATAAAATTTTACGGTTTCAGAATAATTTAAAGTGTCATATATACGATTATGTAAAAATTTAGCAAGTCAAGTTATACGGTCTAATATATTTTAAAGTTGTAAAATACGGTCTAAAATGCCAAAAATGGCCAAATAGACCATCAAATTCCAGGCCTACATCCAGGCATGAAGTTGGGAGTTTTGAGCTTCATTTCTCTTTGCGAGCAACTTCTATTTTGTATTGTATGAGCCGTCTAGGGCCTCTTGTACTGCTGCTATTAATATATGCATGATACTTTCTGTTCCTTAGAGTTTGGAGTGATTCTGGCTATGCCCATTGGCTGGTCCGGCTACAATCACGACATGAAGTTGTAAAACTCAATATGGGTATGTTATTATAATTCATATTTGGCCATTCTTCTATCTGGGTCATTGTTGGTTTATGCAAATTCATTGTACGTTTTCTGGGTTTTCTATATATGCTCTATATTGTATGCTTTGACAACACATCTGCAGGAAAACTGAAAACCCCTTCTGCATTCTTCTGTCTAGTTTGAAAGATCACATAAAAATAATAAAAAATCACACATAAAATATCTTAAAAATTACAAACAGGTACAACACATTACAGTGGTATCAGAGCTAAGATCTTGCCATCCTGTGAGGTCAAATTTCGACATGCAGAAGTGAAATGAGACATGCGACCTACAGATAGATATCTTTTTAGAAATACCAGGGCAAGGCAAGGAACACAATTTCCGCAGGAACCCACAGGAGAAATGGGTGACAGGAAAGATGACGAACCTAGCTTGCATGAGATCTTGAATGCACTCACCGAGAGATGAGGATGTCTTGACAGGAGTTGAGAGAATCACAGGCGAAGATAACACAAATCCTTCGACAGTTGCATGATGATGAGGATGAGGCCTCAGTCACTCATAGGAGGGCTTCACAATTTACAGCGTGTGGCAGACCCGGTATCTCTACATTTGATCCCAAGAACCAAGTTCCTGAACAGGACCCCACAGAGGCGGAGTTTTAGGAGGAGATTCTAAGGGATTGGAGGGCGTCCAGTGAAGAGTTCAGAGCCGAGTTGACATTTGCCGAGTACTCTCACATCAGGATAAAGATTAGACCCCGCAGGGGAGGTAGACCTCAAAACCAAGAGTTGCAGAGGAAAGTGAGCAAGAATCACGTGAGAAGACAAGGCCTATGCTTCTCTTGCATGGAATTTCGAGAGCC
The DNA here is from genome assembly GCA_027924645.1 of Cunninghamia lanceolata. NCBI lineage: Eukaryota > Viridiplantae > Streptophyta > Pinopsida > Cupressales > Cupressaceae > Cunninghamia > Cunninghamia lanceolata. The sequence goes on along the minus strand of BSBN01001040.1, from coordinate 104,591 downwards.
TAACCACCAATGCACAGTTAAAAGGGACTCACAAATTGATGTTGGTTTGGCAAATGAGGTTACTTTCAGCACTCAAGAGGTTGTTATCAACCCTGATAACAGTTCTGATTTTTATGACAGCAGTCATTCTCCTGAGTGTAGTAGTGATTTAAATGTTATGGCACAAGAGGAAAGAGTTGTAAAAGATACTTCTAATGTTGGCACGCAAAATATGAGTGTCAAACACGAGGAAAACCATGAGGATACAAGCCATAACAGTTCTGATTTTTGTGACAGCAGTTTGATTGGTTTGCATCAGCATGAAGATACTGCTATTACACATGATGATGTTGGTTGTGTGGAGTCATCCAATGCAGACACTCCAGTTTCGGGTGATAGTGATACAATAGGTGTTGGTGATTCATGCCACAACGAATTTGATTTGGTAAATCAGACTTTAGACGATGTGAACAAATCAGAAAATTTACTTGTGAATGACTGGTCCCAGGATAGCTCTTTGGATGAACATGCGTCTACATTGGAGGCAGCAGTGTGCAATGGTTATGTCCAATCAGCCGCTTCTATTATGTCATTGGAGCCATCTCGTGATATACATAACAGTAGTATCTTTGTTGAGGAAGTGTGCAGAGCTGATAGCACACATGAGGATGCTTATCAATCGGTGAGTGATGATGATTCAACCTCTTTCCATAGTGAAGATTGCAAATCGAAAGATTTGTGTGGAGATGATTCGTCACAGGGGCATCATCATTTGATTGGGCAATTGAAGGTTAATGACCATATGATTGCTATAGCTTTGAAACATTTTGATGTTGCTAGATAGATGTTGGCAACCTATGGTTGGAGTACTCCTGAGATGGATGAACACGATGATAGAGGACTTTCCCTTGCTGAGTTTCAGGCACTTAGAGATGCAGTTGGAATAATGAAGAATAATTACCTACAGCTGTTATCAGATAGAGACCATCTTCTCAGGCTTGACGGTTTTATCATGATGCTCTAAGGGAAAGGAAGAGGAGGTTGATGAGCTCACCTATGAGCTTGAGGTTACCACAAACTCTTTGAAGAGCACTCGAATAGCCCTTCAAGAGTCAAAGCTACGGATAGATGAGCTTACCGTGGAGTTGAGCTTGGCACAGTCTTCATCACCTACAGAAACAATTCAGATATCTATGGCAGCGAGTGGTGATGAGCATACATCCACGAATGGTGGTAATGAGTATGTGGAGGATGTGGCTACATCCCTTTCAATTACTGGTGCGGGTGACACAGACGGGACGATTGTTTTGGATGAGTGTAGCAGGGAACAATATGTCACACCAGGTGTTCCTGAGGTTAGTCTCATTTCAGGTGATGCAGAGCATATGATTGATGACCCTTGTGGTGTAGTAGTGAATTTTCCAGAGAGTTGTGTGACAGATCACCACACTACATCATTTTCACAGGAGATATGCAGGGCATCATCCAGTGGAGTGATCAGTCCTCATGTTGATTTGTTTCCCTCTCTTGGAAGCAAATTAGAGTCTACATCCCATGCAGCTGATTTTGATCGGCAACTTATTGAGCCACAGAGATGGAGAGATCAGCTGGAGGTTACTGGAGAGAAGGTTGATTCAACCCTATCTCGTTTAGATTGCACTCATAGGAATGTTGAGAACCTTCTTTGGACAACAAAGTTGGAGGAGAGACAGTATGGGATCTCGGCTGGTACTCACATTCATGATTTGCAATTCATCAAGAGTGCTTTGGAGGAGGTAAAATCAAAATATCTCCAATTGTATCGTGATAGGGAGTATGCTATTGGGTACGCAAAAAAGGCTGTCAGAGTATCTACCCAGTTAGCTATTCAGGATCGGAGACATGAGCCATATTTTGATCCAGGTGATGTGAGTGATGAGGAGTGTGTTACCCATGACTATGTCGGTCAACCGTTGACACAGGCAGGTGCTTTTTATTCTGACTGCATAGTGAGGAGTGCTCATCATTTCTCCTTTAGTCCACACACAGATGACCTGATGATGCATGAGTGTGGGTTGGCTTAGGATTTATACCATCCATTGTGGGATGAAGGGTTGCCATCTACAGAAGGTGGAACTAGAGATTGCAGGTGGCTGACTCAGATACATTCAGAGGATTATTTGCAGAGTCAGAGATCAAATTACCATCATGGTGATATGTATCAGACAGAGTTTGCAGCTTCTTGGTCTCCTAAATTTCCATTGGAGACATGGCTTTTGAGAGGTTGCAATGTCAGTAAGCACGATGGCATGTTTAGTCTTTACAGCGGTGATGGAGGAGAGTTTATTCATTCCCTCGTTCTGAGAGGAGCAGTTTCATATCTTCCAGCACCTATGTTGTGTAGTCAGTACATCCATAGGAGTTTTGCAAAGGATGGAGGGGAATGTTGTGGTTCAGACACTTCGAGGGTTAATTTCCTCTTCATGATTGATGGATGTGAGGTTCTAATGTGTTGGGATCCAAGTGGTGATAGGTTTGGCATGACAGTTCAGTTGGATTCCGAGGTGTTGCTTAACCATTCTCTGCATGGTGAAGGTTTTATCAGAGTAGCGCAACGTTGACGTGGTGGTTCTATGCTAAGAATAACTTGGGACCTTGGGATCATTTTTTGTTCCAGTTGGGCTTAGTCAGTTGCTTGGAGGTTGTATTGGCATTGCTTGAGGACAAGCAATCTTTGGGAAGGGTGGACTGTAATGTCCCCATATTCGGGTTCTCTTGCAGTTCAGTCAGAGCTGACTTTCTGGGTTGTTAACAGCATAATCAGAGGAATATTTCGATGTCACCAGGGTGTTCGGGTGATCCAATGGAGATGGTTAACACTTTCCGGAGGGATTTCGGACTTGTCTGTACTTACTATTTATAGTAAGTACTTGCATGTCATTAATCTTTCTGGGTTTTTTTGGGTTTGTTCTCTTTGGTCCCCGGTGGTCACTGCTATTTTTAGTAAGTGGCAGTTTGGCGTTGTTTGGGCGACTTGGCAGTCGGTTGTTGGCTCTCATAGACATTGCACTGAGCTCGGAGTTATCAGATGGTTTGTGGATCCAATTGGCACCCTCTGAGTTGGCTCAGTTTGCTTATGGCCGTTACTATTTTTAGTAAGTTTGGGATTGGCACCGGAACGGGATTTTGAGAGTGGGGTTGGATTCGTCTTGTCAAGACCTTTCCAACGAGCTATAGATCATTGGTTTCTGACATCATCTTGGCCTCCGTTTTAAAGTCTATAAATTAAACATTATTATTTAATATTGGACCTTGGTGCCTAGGCTCAACGCAACTTAATGTTGTTTTAAAAGAGGGGACTTTAAGGGTGATGTTGAGAAAAGAAGTAAAGAGAATTATAATATTTTAAAATGTATTTTCCCTCTCATATTTTATCCCATATGCAAGAGGATTTTAGAGACTCCTAGCTGGAAAAGTATAAAAGGAGGAAAAGTGCTCTCATTTGGATAATGCTTGGATTATTATTTTCTTCTCTCTTTGAGATTTCCCTTGCTAGGGTTTTGGAGCTTTGGCTCTAGAGTTTGAGGATTCAAACCAGAGGCTCTTGGAGACGAAAACCTCCCTGAGTAGCGGTATCCCACAGGTGTGAAAGATCACCCAACGGTGCCTTCTATGGTGGATACATTCAGTGTTCACAAATGTGCTTCAATGGAGTTGACAGATTGAAGGTTTGATGCAATTCTTGATACATCCTTTGCAGTTTAATGGAGATTTATGTGTGCAGATTGGAAAGACTGTTTTAAAGGAAGATTTTGTTGTGGTTGAGGTGAGTTATTACTGCTATGTAAAACCTTCTTGTTGGCCATACATATTTTCATGAGGCCGTACCATAGTTGAGTGGTTTTTGGAGCGTTTGGGAGCAGCAAACTTCTTCATACTTGGTCACCTAGCCTTGTAGACTGCAATTAGCAGTGTTCCACAAGGACCCGTCTCCTCCCAAAATCCAGCCGTCCCCTTGACCTCGAAACCCGTCCCCAACCCCGAAACCCTTTGTCCCCCCGTCCCCAAAACCTGTCCCTGAGTCCCCATTAAGAAACTCCGTGGAACACTGACAATTAGTTCCTAACAGAGATATTTCAGAGGCTATTGGTCATTCGTACTGCTGATATACATTTCCAGCCATGGCCGTACACATCCAGGCATGAAGTTGGGAGTTTTGAACTTCATTTCTCTTTGCCGGCAACTTCTATTTTGTATTGTATGAGGCGTCTAGGGCCTCTTGTACTGCTGCTATTAATATATGCATGATACTTTTTGTTCCTTGGAGTTTGGAGTGATTCTGGCTATGCCCATTGGCTGGTCCGGCTACAACCACGACATGAAGTTGTAAAACTCAATATGGGTATGTTCTTATAATTCATATTTGGCCATTCTTCTATTTGGGTCATTGTTGGTTTATGCAAATTCATTGTACTTTTTCTGGGTTTTCTATATATGCTCTATATTGTATGCTTCGGCAACACATCTGCAGGAAAACTGAAAACCCCTTCTGCATTCTTCTGTCTAGTCTGAAAGATCACATAAAAATAATAAAAAATCACACATAAAAGATCTTAAAAATTACAAACAGGTACGGCACATTACAGGATCTCGGTGACTAGAAAGTGCTAGAATTTGTACATGAATACTGGGCTATTATCAAGATTGTCAAAATATCAAATTTAAGACATTACAAATAATAACCCAACAGGTGGCTTTCAACCATCACACCCAATTCATTAAAAAATATATTGGAAGCTTTGGGATCAATATGCAAAGTTGCAATGTAAAATCTCTATTTGGAACTTTGATGTGGTCAAATGATGAATGGAACGAGAATATGCCTCTATGGTAGTAATAGTCATATGCAGTAAGAATATGATTTCTCAAACATTATTAGGAAAGCTAAAAAACAAAACAAACATGAAAGAAAATATTTTGGGTGATGCAAGATTGCTTACACCCCGGATGATCCTGAATCCGAATCCCAAGATCTAGCAAGAATAGTGGCTAAATTATTATAGTAGTCATTGTATGAAAGGCAAAGCATAATATCATAAAGTTGTTGTGGGTGTAGTAACCCATCGCCACTTGCCCAAAAACAAGAGTAATTGTTGTAGGGAGCATGTGAAGGACCAAGATCAACTAGAAAATAATCATATTCATTGTATGAGCTGAATTGATGTGCAATATTGTTATTATGGTGATTTTAAGGTTTTAAAAGAAATTAAAAATGAGTTTTTTTCATTGTTAAAAAGTGTCAATTTGCAAGGCATGCCAAGGCATCCCCGAGACACCCTAGTGTCCCCCTTTAGGGGATGTTTCCAAGAGATGTCCCCAAATTTTCAGAAAAAAGGACGGGGAGACATTCTATCCCCGTCCCTAAGACATCGCCCTCTTAGGAAACAACACATACTTCAGATATGTACCAATTGAAGATCAGATGTATCAAGACCCATCAAATAACATTTGTATCGCTTGAAGCTCAAATCCAAGACATTGATGAAGTTTGCAATTATAAGGACTGCCAAGTCTATAATGGTTGGTACGTGAATCATTTCGACTTCCAATGCAATTGTTTTTCCCTCTTATACAAATAAGAACTAAGATGATAAATATTTAGTTGAAGTTAAGAGTTATAGAGAGTTTGATGATAAACTAGCATATCTATCTTTTGAAAAATTTATGCAAAAGATGCCAAGAGATATCATTCTTGAGGTGCCTATTTGACTTTAATCACAAATCCAATAAAAATAGGCATCTCGAGAATGATATCTCTCAACCTCTTTTACATAGATTTTTCAAAAGATAGGTATGCTAGTTTTGTAGTTCGATAAATAAAAATATAATAAGTGATATACTTTATAAATAACTTAGTAAATAATATTTTTGAAATAATTATTTAGTTTAACTTTTACTTGAGACTTATTTTATTTTTCAATAGTAATACAATAAAGTTATAAACCTTAAAAAAAAATAAGTTTTAAAAAAATCTATGCTCCACCCCCATACCCTACAGGGGACGTTCCGAGGACGTGGGGACGGGTACGAAACATCCCCTACCCGTCCCCTTTTTTTGCAGATCCAGGAAACGTCCCCCTTTTTTATGTAATTTTGATATAATATATATGCATATTGTCATTGACAACAATTAATATTTTTTAATTTGTTTGCCAATTCTCATGTGACAAGTTGAAAACTTAGTTCAAATGTAATGTTATTGTTATGTATTCATTTTTTAAGGTTCTATAATGTCTATATTTATAATGAATGCCTTATCAATGTTATCATATAAGTATTTGAGGGGTTGTGCTTAAATGGCAAGGCCATAAGGTTCTCAAGATGGAGATCCAAGTTCAAATCCACCAAGTAACATATATGTGGTTCTATGTGGCTTCTAAGTTGAATAAGTGGATCTAAGTTGAGTATATTGATGGGGAGGAGGTCCCCCTTGTGACCTCCGATTTGGGGCTAGAAATAGCTCCTCTTATGAATCCCAAAAAAATGTTATCATATAAGTATTTGAAATTTCCCTATATTTAAAAAAAAATCTTATTTGTTTAGTAGTCGTCCCCGGCCGTCCCCTAAAAAATGGCCCAAAAAAATAGCATCTCGAAAACACGTCCCACCATCCCCTGCCGCCCTGTCCTCGAAACTTGGGGGAGCATAGAAAAAATAAATAAATAAAAAATTATTTTAAATTTTACTTCACTAGTTATTTTATTTTTCTATATGAATATCATTTTTAATGTCTATCCTAAACAATGTGTTGACGTTTCAATTCGCACCTCTAGAATGCGAGTTGAAAACAGATAGCTATGCACAGATAAACTGTTCTTCTATTATGAGGGGAAGTTCCCTTTTGTTGATGTTTGCTTAAAAGATAAATAAATTAAATTTTGCCTATCTTTTTGCTTCTCATCTACGAGCACAAGGTGTTAAAACTCTATCGCTGCAGCAGAGGTTTTTCTTTTTAACTTCTAACTATAGTTAGGCCTAAACTAAATGACGCTTTTGATCACCTAAGTAAATTCAGAGCATAGGAATCAAAAGTTAACAGAGAATGATTTGTTTTAACATAAAAGCTCAAATAAACTTCTTCCAGATCACATCAGAAGACTCATTGTACTTTAAGATGAAAACTGAAAGTAAGATTACGCAAGCCACACATCTGACGACAAAACTAGATGATCGTGAGATAGAGAATCAAAGCAAATGGCAGGCATGAGATTTCTATTCTCAATATCATAAAGTTATTACAACTCCAGGACAACGATATTGTAACTAAAGGCAGGCATACAATATGGGATCAAACACTAGATAACAGATAACACAGAGTGAACAAGCACTTGAAATAACAATTTCTGCAGGCTAGAATAGGCACAACAAATTTTGCTATCACAATTACAGTTCCTAAACAATGGGCAAGGCTGCCCTTATTTATACTAAATCAAAGGAGTAGGGAACCCTAAAATCTCCTTGATTTTATCTAGCTTGCCAACTCGCAAGCTTTATTTCTATTCTAAAACAAAGATTACAACTAACAACTGCTTTAAAACAATTTGCTTTAAAGCAAAGAAAGCTCCAACTATTACAAAGTGATTTTTTTTTCTTTTTAAAGGATGGATGAGCTTTGAATGAAATTGCTTTAAATCAAAAAGCATTGAGTTAAAGCTGTTTTTTGAGTTCCATCCTCATCTACATCGTTGCCCCATTGGTGACATCATCCACTGATATAAATATATTGCCGCAGCTGCCTATTCTCAGCCTTGAAAGCTGCTTTATCTTCTTCGTCCTTCAACACTTTCTCCTTCATATTATCTATTGCAACCTCAAAAAGATTCACATCCATGTGCCAGGTACTTCTACCAAGATTGGATCTGACCACCTTGAAGTCATCCACGTCTAATGCTCTTTGGCAAAACATTCTGCTTTTCTTTCAGCCACTTTCGATCAATCTTTTTCCGATATTTTTCCTTGTCATTGTGCCACACCCTCTTGCATTCTTCAATGGAAATGACGACATTCTCCTTCCACGATGGTATTGAGAAACATTTCTCAATGTCATTAGGCCTAAGGCTACAGAGTACTGCATATTGAAAAAACTTGAAGAATGCCTATGAACATGCCTATGTTTAGAAATATTTTGCACAAAAGGCTGAAAATTGTTTGTTGATTTCTTTTTAAAAGCAGATTTTGAGAGAAAAAGCTAGCACGTGGGTTTTGTAGACAATCTCATTTTGAAACAACCCAAATCATCGGATTTTGAAACAGCAGAGGATTTGCCGAAAAAGCAGCAAAAAAGCAGATTTTGGGAAAACTAAAATTTTCCAATCTTCAAGAGGACGTGATTCCAGATGAACCCATTTCGATGAAAACTGAAAAAGCTTCGGCCCTATTTCTAAAAAATGATCCCCTAGAAAAATGGACCTCAAAAAAGCGTGCCTCTGTGCTTCCCAATCCCGAAACCACGAAGAACATTGAAAAAGCACTCCGTTTGGGTTCTCAAATCTTCGTGAGAAAAAAAACAATGTTTTTCTTCCTTTAGATGCAACCTACAAAAATAATGAATAAAGGAGGCCAAAAGCTTGTTTTATAGAACTTAGGGTGAAAAAGCAGCTTTCTTTGTGAAAGCATAAAACTTGAATCTTATCCATGAAGAAAGCATCTTTTAAAGCACAAATCTAAGTAGATATACTCGAATAGGAAGAATCCCTATTTTATAGCTGCCTATGGCTTCACGTGTGAGAATGATGAAAAATTGATTCTTCGATGATGTCATCAAACACACGAGGCTACAAAAGTGTTAGCCAATTTTTCCTTTGTTTTGAAACTTTTGCACTCGTTTTGACTCTAGCATGGCCTGCCTCTGACTTCAACAAGACGGCAAACTGTCACTATTGACTGAAAAAGCAGACTGATCATGGCATTTTGAAACTTTATCAATCCTGATTTCATCCCCTGCCTCGAACTGACGATCCGACGACGTTTGACTGCAAATTTGACTTTTGGGAACCGTCGTCGGACGAAGATCGGGAAGCGGTTGATGGATGACATCAGCAGAACATGAAAAAAAAACTATCTCTGGAGATCCTAGGCGCCCCTAGCCTCTAGGGGCGCTTTTGGACTCATGCCTTAGTCATTTTTTTTATATTTTCAACTTTTTTTCATTTTCAGAAAAACATGAAAAATAAACTAAGTATGGAGAGGATGGGCACCCCTAGCCTCCTGGGGCACCTGAGATTCCATGCCTTGGAAATTTTTTGGAATTTTTCAATTTTCATCTGCAAATCTTGAATTTCGCCAGGTTTTGAAGGTCCCTGCCTAACGTATATTTCAAAATATATTTAAGAATATCTAAATTTCCTATACTTTAAATATTTTGAAATATACTGTCAGGATGTCTGAGATAGGTCTCGGAGATCCATGGGATTTAACATGCAAATTCTAGATTTTTGAGGATCCACCAGATTTCAGAGTTAGTTTTTGAGGGCTTCAAGACATCAAACTTAGTCAATTTCAAGATTTCAGGGACAGGCATCACGATTAGGGTAGACTGGATAGCCTGAGCATATCTGAGATGAATCCTCTGCTTTTACGGGCCTTTTGACTAAGTTCAACTGATTTTGACCACCTGAAAGTGGGCTGACGAGGCATTTTTGATGTTTTTTCGAAAAACGCAAAAAAAATCTAACATTGGGTTGCTCGGGCACCACCAGCCTCCAGGGGCGCTTGGATTTCCCAGACTTAGTCAATTTTTTATGATTTCCATCTTTTCCTTGTTCTCCGGATTCATCCTGCTTCGTTCTCCGTTCTTCGTCAGTTGTCTATTGCTCAGTAGTGCTTCGCCTTCTGAACAACATTGAAAACTTGAAACTGACCCCTGGCAGATGAATTTCCTCCATTAATAGCCTCGGAGTTCGTGCTTCACCTTTTGAAAAAGCAGAATTGACCCAGTAGAGAAAACTCGACCTTTTGCAGATTTTATCTGGACCACCTTGATCGTGAAGCAATATCAGCCAATCAAAATCAGGGATGACTCCTGAATCAGAAATTCTATTTTTAGAAATTTTCTATTTTTAGAAAATTTTGCCAACATCCGTATCTCAAGAAACCCAGAAAACCTAATTTGACGTCTATTTTTAGAAATTTTGATTTTTTGACGACAAATTTTCTAGACTCACAAAATGCCTTAATGAAGCAAAAAATTTGATTGGGTACAACACAATGTTTACTTCATGAGTTGCATCTAAATGATATTTATATGGGATGTCCATATTGGAGGAACAATATTTACTTTTTTTTTTTTGGTTGGTTAACCGCAGAGGTATCCCCGCAACCCAACCCAACGACCCAACCAGCCTTACCTTGGTCTTACATATTGCCAAGTTGGGGTCCGAAAGGGGCAAGCTAAGGCGAGACTAGTCCCCTGAGGATGTATGCAACAGCCCGCAAGCCACGTACATCAATGTTTACTTTATTTTTATTCAAAGAGCTATTTTTAAAGAGGAATTTTTATTTATTTAAAAGTTATTTTTAGAATTATTTTATTTACTCAAGAGTTATTTTCTAGTTAGTTTATTTACTTAGGAGTTATTTTATTTTATTTTATAATATAGATTAGTTGTGTTTTAGTTTTTATTATTTTTTGTATGTAGGCTTTTTAATAGTTTTTGTTAACATGCTCATGTCCATTACACTCCACCCCTTGCTGCCACTATAGTTACGCTGCTTGATGTAATAAGAACCAAGATGTACAGCTTGCAAGAGAGTTTGCCAATGTAGAAGAGTGTTGAGTTTATTTCTACTAAATAGTTGATATGATGAAGTTTTAAGTTATCATATTTTGGATGTGTATTCTCTTAACTAGTTAATAACAACTTAGCCTCACACACAATATAGAAGATAAAATTCAGTTGGAAACTTTTCCCTCTTTATTGATTTGACCCTCTACCATGCCATTAAAAGGACCATTTACATGAAAGCTGTACCTCTATACTTTTCCTTTTTCTCTCCCTCAATTTTTGTTAGCTACCTCCATTGCTCTGCCACTGTAGCTTCAACCTTCTGGGTAAGTTTTTGGAAATGCAAGATGGGACCAAAAAGAGATGAGAAATTCATTTTGAAAGTCTATCACAAGTTCAGAAATTTACTCCTCTCCCACTAGACACACTTTTACTTTCTGATCTGTAAACATGTGTGGAGATTTCACTACACTGTTTTCAAATTACAGATTTAAAAGAGGAAAAAAGTACTGTGGCAATCAATTAAGCAATTGAACATAAGAGATTAAGAGTAAGCAAACACAAAAAGGAAGAAAAAGAATTTACCCTGGACAAACTGCATTCTAGGAGAAAACTCCAGCAAGTGTGAGGTCTATGGCTTCTTCCTCCACTATCTCCAATCCAGTTACAATTTTTGACCTCTTGAGCATACAACAAGCTAGAACAAACAATGTTCTGCCCTAAAGATCAACACTTCACTCTCTGTTCTGTTCTGCTACAGCCTACTTAGTCACAATCACTCACTAAATGACTGAAAAATTCAATTATACATCACTTGGATGTGTCCACTATATGCTAAAATGCATTTACAATGTCTATTTATGCTTTTATATGCCCGACAAAAGGTGAAACTTGAAAGGATGCCGGGAAGTTGAAATTTGCACAATCCAAAACACCACAGACTGTTTCCAGATGTAAGACAAAACCGTTGCATAATCACCCCAGCAGTTGCATGATTGCCCCTTGTCAGAAGTGACAATTTCACACGAAGGCCAAAAACTCCTATATTTTCTGCCCAGAAACACCTGCTCCCTTCATCAATAGTGTTCTTCAACCTGTGCTCCACTTCATCATGGACGCATCATTTTCTGATCCATTTATGGATCACTTTCTCATGTAATTAATTTAGCTTGTCAATAATATGAGCATCCAGTCTCATTTGTTATTTCATAGGGCATAGTCCCTTACAAACAGTGTTGAAAACTTATTGCAACACCACTTCGCGCCTTACACATAAAGTCATGACCAAAGATTTTTCTTGTTCTGTTTTGTACAATCTTACCCTTGTCAAGTTAATGTGAGTTGTTGACCATGGTTTTTTCGCACTTACCTTCTTATTTTTCTCAGGTAAAAGCCTAACATATCTTAGTAAAGATTTGAATTCGTCATAATTTTGATGCTGTTTTGATCTTCATATTTGAGAAAGATAAATTTTACCCCATCTGACTACAAAAGCAGGTCCAAGTTGACTTCACTTTACTAAAAAGCTCCATGAGATTATTGACATTCAATTTGACACTATCACTTAAAGAATTGTTTTTACCAATTGTCTAACTCTTGTTTTAAATTCCAATCTCTTTTCACAAGTTAAGGGTTCCACACAGGAGACCCTGGTACTGGACAGACTTGGGTTTAGGAAAACCTCTCTCCCGATTATCTATTTTGGGGTCCCAGTCAAGACTCAAAACTGGTACACAAAAAGATTAGGAATGGACGTGGCTGATAGATAAAGTAAAGGGTCAAATTGGCAAATGGACAAATAGGTGGCTATCATCAGGAGGGTGTATTACCTTAATCAAGTCATAGCTGTGCATACTGCATACACTTTCTAGACCAGCCATTGAGGAAAAGCATGACGAAAATGATTCTACTTACTATTATGATGGTGATCACTTGATTGAGCATGATGTTGACCTAGCTTCAAAACATGAATCATGTGAAGAAGAGGTCATAGAGATAACTAATTTTGAGAGGACTGATTGTGAAGACAAATCAGAAATTTTATATGAAGATGATAGGTCCCATGAGTCACATCATTTAGAAGGTCAATTGAAGGTCAATGAGGATATGTTAATTGCAGCCCTAACTCATTTTGATAATGCTCATAAGATGATGGCAGATTATTGTTGGAAGGCTCAAGGGAGACGCAAAGGTTTTGAAGGAGAACTATCTCTTGCAAGCTTACAGGTACTCAAAGAAGCTTTGTTGGTAATGAAATCAAATTACCTACACCTACATTCAGATAGAGATCATCTCCTCAAGCTTGATGAGATGTATTTTGATGCATTGAGAGGAAAAGAGGATGAAGTTGATAAGCTTACCTTTGAGCTTAAGGTTACTATGGATTCTTTGAAGAGTATTCAACTGGCCATTCAAGAATCGGAGAATCAAGTTGATGAGCTTTGTTTAGAGTTGAGCTTGGCACATTCTTCATCATCTACAACAGAAATTTAGTCTTCTATGGCAGCCACATCCAAAGAACAACAATTCAATATGAAGATTGTGAAGAGTGGACACATGGATGAAGAATTTGAGGGACCCCATTGTGAAGTCTTGAGGAGAGAAGATGAAGATATAACTTGAAATCATGGGACAGAAGTTATGACAAGTGATACACTTGGTTTTCAGCTGGAGACATCTTTTGGATCAGCACTTGATGAAGAGCGCAACAAAGGAAGAAGAGGTGCTTGAGGTTCTTGAGGACACTACACTAAGGTATGAGACAAGTTTTGATTTTCTGATTTGGAACAGCAGTCCCTTATCTTCACATAATCATGAGATGGCAGCCATAACACATGAAAATGATAGTGGTAAGAAGTCCTCTATTGTTGACACTCAAGATTTGAGGGTTGAACATAAGGCACTTGTTGTGGATCCAAGCCACAAAAAGGTCTAATTTTGTACACCATGGCATGGAAGAGGTAAAGAAGACTCAAAGCATGTGTGATGAGAGGGATGAGCCTCTTATGATGGGCAAGCACGAGGAGCACTTGGATTTGCATGGACTTGATGAAAGATATGATTCAGAAATTTCAGTTTGTGCTAGTGGTTTTCATTGTGAGGGTCATGAGTCACAACTTTTAGAGAGCCCATTGAAGGCTCAAGTCATAGCTTTGGATGAGATAGTTGAGCACACACCTTGTGGACCAACGAATAGTGAGGTGCATGCATGTATGGATGAAGACATTGGTGATTCAGTTTTGGTTGGGAACCTAGCTACCTTTGGAGAGCTCGAGGAGTTTACTTGTGTTGAGACACAACACCGTCATGATGATGAATCCTTGATGGAGTATGCGGCTGTCCTAACTTTGGACTTGAGACATGTATCATGGAGACATTTGATTTTGATTGGTATGTGCTTGGAGGTGTTGAGTTTCAGCTGGACTATAGTCCATGGTATGATGATCATGAGGGCAGAAATATTTCAGCCCTAATCCATTGGTTTCTAGTTCATCCATTGTTGGTAAATGGCTGTCCTACTTTGCTGGCCATGGAGTTTCCAGGGTGTACTTTGACGACAGCAGCTGTTTGGATCACCACTTCAATGTTGGAGGTTGGCATGATGATGAGATCCTATCATCATATGACATTGGAGGTACTTTAGGCACCATCATAGGGATGATTTTCAGTTTGCTTGGTGCTGTTCTGATTTATATCAACAGCCTAATGTGGATGGTTATGTTTTTCTATGCACCTATGATGGGCATCTTTCACATCCATAGGAGGTCATTCATACTTAGATGGACCATTGGTGATGATGGCACGATGGGAGGCATCTACATCTTCAATTTTGATGGGTGCGATAGTGTGATGATTTGGGATCCTGGTATTGGTGCATTTGGTACACTATTTCATATGGATCATGATGAGTTGCTTCACAACTCTTGGCTTGGTGATGTGTGTATCAGAGTGGAGCAGCGGAAGACTTGGCACAAGTGGTTGTGCTTCAGAGGTCATACCTTTTATCACTTGTTGATAGACGTGACTCTCTTCAGGGCCTTGGTTTTGTATAGCGTTTGGACTTTGATAGACTTAGCACTCATGGACAGTGGAGCCTTTGGAGGAAGGGAGTTGTTGGCACTTGGGGTTGATGGTTTTGCATTCTTGTTCCTACAACTTCATAGGCAAAGCACATGGAAGAGGAGCAGGATTTCTGAATTTTGGGAATGGAGCCAATTTGGGTTCGAGTGTGTATGGCTAGTTGTGTTTTGCTGGCCACCGGAGCTCACTTTGCCTATCATTCTTCATATTCTTTTTAGGAGATGCAGCCACAGGTTGAGGAGTACAGTGATCACGGGACACTTGATTGGATGGAAATACTTGTCACTTGACAGTACTTTGCAGGACACAGGTTTGCAATTGCTTGTGGGCAAGCAATTTCGGGAAAGGAGGATTGTAATGTCCCCATTTTCAGAGTGATCACCTAGTGGAGTGGTTAGCCTATTTCCATTCCCATAGGCTAAGCCGGAGGGCTTAAGGAATGACCTAATTGGCGAGTTTTCACACTTAGCCAACTTTTGTAGGGCAAAATGATTATGGAGGATGACTTGGAATAATTTTGTGGTATTTTTAATGTAGTCATCACTATTAAAATAATTTGCCCTAAGGTGGAGCGACCCAATTGGAGGATGAAAAAATAGAAGAAAATAATGGAAAATGCCCTTGGGAAAAATAAGAATAATTTATAATGATTTTCCTTGTGGAGGAGGACTTCATTTGAGGTCAAAAATATGTTTTATCATGTGCCTATGTGATTCACCCTTAGAAGTTGGAAAGATGAAAATATTAGAAAAATAAAATGATAATATTTTCTTATGTTTTGGGCACCAAAGGGAGGTCGGCCCTAGGAGAGAGAAATAAAGTAAAATAAAAGGAAAAATACCAAGGCTAGGTCGGCCAAGGAAAAGGAGAAAATAAAATATTTTATTTTGTAATTTGGGTGGCCAAGAGGAGGTCGGCTCTAGGAGAGGGAAATAAAGTGAAATAAAATAAGAAATACCAAGGCTAGGTCGTCCTTGAGGAAGGAGAGGAAAAAACATGTATAAATATAAGTTGTCTTGAGCTCATTTCAAATCATTCATTCACATCACAACTTTGCATTTGGAGTTTTACTCTTGGCTGCACTTTAGGGAAGCATATTCCAAGGACAAAAACCCTTGAAAATATTAGGTGGATTGGACAAAAACCCAATCTCATCTTGGAGGTGAATTCACACGGAGTTCACACTTGCACTTCATTGGAATTTGAGGATTTCAAGCATTCAAGCCACATCATTTTGGAGCAGCATTTGAAGATCATTTTTGGAGCAGATTTGAGAGCCACCTTTTGGAGGAGATTTTGAACAAAGATTGACTAGGGTTCGTGCCCTAGGTTGAGCGCCACTTCCCTAGAAGGGCGACTTCATTATTTTGAGTCATATTTGCTATTCCATGCTATGTATAAACCTAATTTAGGTTGAACATTATAGAGCAGAAATCTGGGCTATGATTGTATTGTTTGAGCCCATGAATTTGATGTAATTCCAAATCAGCATATCCAGATTTGGAGCAGCAGACTTGTTTAATCAGAAATCAGATATGTTTTGCACATGTTTGGCCTTTGGATGGTTCGTTTTCATGGTAGATATCTTTATTGATGTTTCTACATGTTTGGCATATGTTTTATGGATGTTTGGAGCATGTTTATTGGCTGCTTATAAGTATTTATGCTTTTGAAAATAAAATCAGAATTCAGTCCTAGGGTTTAGGGCAGAAAACTAAATTAGAAAAGTGCAGAAAAATAAATCAGAATTTAGGGTTTTGAGCAGAAATCTGAAGTGCAGAAAATTAGGGCAGAATTCAGAAATTTAAATCAGAATTTTAGGGCAGATCCCATTGGGGATATTACAGCTCAAGAGTCAAACGTGTTGCACAATTTATATACAAGCCAATTCAAATGGGCATGCAAGCCCAATTCACTATGTGTGTTTTATTCATTGCCATGGTATCCTCCCCCAAGTCACAAATGACAACTTCTTCACCTAGCAAGAGCTATATTTTCCCACTACCATCATCCACACAACATTGTTGTAGCTTGCCTTGTCTAGAGGTATGAGTAAAGGTTCGTCGCCATGTGAGGATTTGTGTAGAAATGCTCATTTATTTTGAGTGACTATTTGAACAATGATTGAAGAGTCCCTTTCAACAATGACTACAAATAAAAGAGCTTTATTAATTATTTCACCATACATTGCCTCAAATGAATGTGTGATGATGCTATCACATTTTTCCATTCATTTCCATTGCATGTTCAACATGATTCCTAGATTAATAAGTAGACCTATTTCTTTGCTAGTTTCGGGATTGTCATCCATGCAACTCCTAAGATAGCCACAAGTCATTTGTATCAAAGGAGGTTCACCCTCAACCATCTTGTCAATTGGTTTCCACCACAAGTTCTAGTTATGTATGACTACTCATTCACATTATCAAAAAGAAGGCATGCAACTTTGTTATGTTTGTATCTATGCCGAAAAGAGACGAGATAAAGTCAAGATGCCCAATGATGCAAAGAAATGCATTTCAATATAAGTCCAAAACCCTGTCCAAGAAAATTTGGAAGAACGGAGAATAACCTTTCTCATTGTTTCATGTCTAGTGCATCAACTAGGTCCATCAATACCGACGACTGCTCCTAGTTCTTGTTTTCAACACCAAAGTTTGTTCAAAGAGCGAGTCAATCTTGACATCCTAGCGTTCCAAGGAAATATCAATGCTGAGAAATTCGCATAGATGGATTCAGAAATTGGAATCTTACTATGGTACACCATCAACAATTGATGCAGAAAAAATCACCTTTAGAACTCTGACTATGTCCAATCTAATACTTTACTGGTGGAAGTATTTTAGTGAGAAGAAAGAGCAAGAATTTGAACCTAGCGACACACAATCAAACTCCGTTGAGGTAGTATGTACTCAATATTATCATTTAAAAAATTATCGAGCTGTCTACAGGAAATTTCAACTGTTCAGATAAAAGAAAGACCAGTCAATGCCAAATTATATAAATGAGCCCATGAACTCTATACACGTTTGATTTTTTTGCAAAACAGCCCTGCCCAATCTTGAAGTACATTAGTAGCATCCATCACTGCATACAAATGATTGTGGAGTTCCTACCATGCAAAACATTAAGGGAATCTTATTGACAAGCCTCAAAGTTGACGAATAAGATAAAAGGAAGAGAAAAATCCCAACCTCTTTAGCCCCTTGCACAAGAACAAATCTTTGAGAAATACTCAAATTTGGAATGCACAGTAGCAACCATGCACTGGGAAACCCTTGCTTAAGCCTCAAACAACTACACAATCAGAATCTCGTGCTGCAAAGCAAGAAAGAGGGTGTTAGAATTAAGTAATTCATATTCTTAAGTCTAAGGTGGTTGTACCATAAATGGTTCGAATGGTTGTAGAAATGTAATATGTGTGTGAATATTGAAATAGTGAAGATGTTTGATATTTATGTTGTACAATAGTTTCTACAAGTGACATCAGAGCACAGGGAATATGGAGCGGTAGTTAAATTTGTTCCGAAATGATGCTATCCAAGCCGCCCTTTCATCTTCATCATGCCTCGAACCAATTTCTTCCTGCTGGTTTACGCCCTGTCCAACAACAATTGTGATTTGTGAAATGTGTTATAAAATGAGGATTTTATAGTCAGAAATAATATTAAGATGAACAATTTTTAAGCATATTTTAGAAGAAAGACTTCTCTTTTTTTTTTGTTTAAAGGAATGATTTTTTATAAATTTCAACCACAGAATAGGAAGGAGGAGGTCAACTAAACATATACATCCCCCAACCAGTCAACCATAGATATATATTTAGTATATATTTAGTTAATTATATATTTAATGCAGAAAATGGTTGGAAAAGGAAGTTACAACATTGTATACATTGAAGAGGCAGAAAATGGTGATTTTAAATATTTTCAGATACATACTTTTTGAGTAGTTGGGGGTTTGAAGAGGCAGTGATGCAGAAGAAGAACCTGTGATGATCGCGTTACAACTGTTGTTCCATTCTAGACATTTTTAATGCTGCCAAAGCTTCATAGTTGAGATGGGTTCTCCTCCCAGGGCATAGCGACCACTGCCAGATTTTGGAGACAAGGCCAAATATACTACCAGAAATATTACAAGTCTTTGTACAGTGGTGCTGCAACAACAGGCGTAGGCGGTATTTTCATTCACTTTTAAGCTCGTAAACTGTAATTTACTGGATCGTCTTTAATTGGAATTTTATATGACGTCAAATTCTTTCGGTAATTTTGTGGGAATTTTATGCTTGCTTTGATTTGCTCGCGCTGTTTTTTTTTTTTTTGAGGGGGCGGGGGGAGGTGGTGAGGGATGAATGAAGGATAAGGTCTATGAGGCGAAACACTTTATGGGACCACGGGATAATCAATCATACTGCTAAGCACAAAAGTCTCAAATGGCAGGTCGCCTACACAGCACCTATTTGATCTCCGATTCCTCTTGAATCCTAGTTCTGCTGTGGATCTTGACCAAATAATTTGCAATTTTTGTTATCCTTTCTTCTTCAAACTAGTATAGATATCTTAAATACATCTATTTAAAAAAATTGGGAGAGGTGGTGAAGGAAGAATTAGACACACTAGTATAGATATCTTAAATACATCTATTTAAAAAAATTGGGAGACGTGGTGAGGGAAGAATTCGAGATACTAGTATAGATATCTTAAATACATCCATTTAAAAAAATTTGAGAAATATCACGCTAGATTTATTTTATTTTACTTTTGAACTATTTATTTTATTTTATTTACATTGTTTACTTTATTTTTATTTTATTTTTTTTAAAATTTAGTTTTGTTTTTACTTTGACAAGTGTAGTAAATATTATATATTCATATGTTATTTTTTAATAGTTTTATTTTTTTAAATATATGTTGGTTGTGTTTTCGTTTTTATGTACATGATAACGACATAAGACTCCTTGATGTCATTTGTCCTATGTCAACTACCTATTAATAACACATTCCTATACCTTTATCCCCTACCTTATCCTTACGATTCATATATCCCTATACAATCACCTATATCCACATATATTTCCATGTATTTAATTCACACTTTGATTTGACCCCTTGTTATGTCGGGTCATTTTTGCAGTCATAGGGTCGACCCTATGATTGTGGACTTAACCGTTTAAAATTTAAAATTGGCTAACTCTTGTCTATACCTTTCTTACCTAAGGCCAACTAAATACAGATTTGCTCGATATGTTGTTGTCCTTGTATTTAAAGACATTTAATGTAATCATTTTACATATCTCCTAATCTTGTCCTTGCTGATAATTCTAAGCATTATCATTCTCATTTAAGGAAGGAAACACTTTAATTTGGTGCATTAAAAGGAATTTATATCTACATAAGCATTCTAGGAGCATATTCATGTCTGAAGAGTTATTTTATTGTGTGTACACATTTCCATGGGTTGACCTAAGAGAACATCCCTTAGTGAGACAATGATAAGCCTGTCAAAGGTATCCTTAATTACTAATAGTCTTTAGATACTGGGAAGGAGCAAAGCAAACACATATCATTCAACTAAGCATCAAAACATATTTTTACATTGCACATGTGATGGCATGGATCTCTCACCACATGCACCAACCATATGCTAAACTAACAAAGTAACACTCTTTCTACCTTACTTCCTATTCGACCTCTACAGCTTACAGCCCAAACTCGGGACAGGAATTAGTAAGGTTAACCCAGAACATTAATGACAGGAATTTCTAGAATTTAATCATAGATTCATGGAGCGACAGAAATATGCAAATTACATTCACTTGTCTACAAGGCGACAAGAGCTACCAAATACAGCGTATCAAAATTCAACATAAATGACTATGACAGCCAAGATAATGGAAATTAGCATTTGCATTACACAATCCTCCGACTCAGATCAACGACATGAAACGATTTGATATTAAGAAAATAGAAGATTACAAAAATCTTCTATCTCATACATTGCCCTCATGGGTCAAACCAACAATGGATAACCGGCCACTCTCTCCCCTTGACTCACGGACTCTTCTACCTATCAGTCTTCTATGTCGGGTGCTCCTCTCACTTTATACTCACTTATGCATTTTTTGTTCTCCACACGATACTCCTCATCCACGGCAACTCGTCTTTGTTTCTTTACGACCTCTCTTCCTCAATTGGCCTCTTCTGCAATCACCTTAATATTTCTATGGCCTGCGGCCTCTCTTATTCTTTTCGGCCTTGATGCCCCCTCTGATTCACGACCTTTCCTGTTTGGCCTCCTCTCTCCTCTGCCCATTCTTCTTGGAGGCATATTGACCACTTACCAATACCCAATCTAACCTCAGGCTCTAATACCAATCTAATGGAGCCTTTCTAGTCACAGGTTCAAACAAATGCTCAAGAATTCGATCAAACAGAGATTCAGAAATTAGTGACATGAAAAATAGTAAACGATTATCTAACAATGGCAGGAGGTATTCATATGTAGATTATTAATGGACAAAATTCACAGAAGATATAAAGTAAACCCAACTCTCCACTATTTCATTATACTTCCAAGGCAATACAAAAATAATCTATCAGCATGCACAATCGGCCTTTTCTAACTATATTCAAACTACTTATTTCCTACTCTAATCTATCTTCTGCCTTCTTCTCTTTTCCACCTCCTTTGCGTTCCTTTCGTCCTCTCTGTTGGTGTCCAAGATAATCTATTCTGATTCCTTCTCAATTCTTCCCAGTGAGGCATCGATTCCTCTTCCCCATCGTTCTATAACCGTTGGCCATATTCTTCTGGACTGCTGTCAATTTGTTTTCCTCTATGTTTCTTTTCATTTTCTAACCTATCGTTGCATGCTCAGATTATTCTCTGCTTTTCTCCATCTGTCAACAAACTGTCGGCCAAGACTGTGCATTTCCTTCCATGAACCATCCAATCATCATTTCAAACACTTAGCAAATATTTTGTTTGGGCGGGCAGTGAAACGGTCGATAGAAGATGAAAGGCCCTTTGAACCAAGTTCCTGTCACACAATCGACAGAAGCTGCTTTGTTTCTTTTGGTGACAGGAAGCTTCTAAACAGATCTCGATCCTCCAGTAGGTGACAAGAGCAGAAAACACATGGCGACAGGAACTCCTTTAACAAATTTTGTTTACAAGGAATAGGAGTTTACAAAAGACAACAGAAGGCAAAAAGCCATCTACAAAAACTAACAAAAGAACAAAAAGAAGAAAAAGAAGAAAAACTAAAACTGAAGGGCAAGATGCCCCCGCATCAACATGGTTGGTTTCGAACTCAAAGGATAAATTCATGACCATAAACTTGACCCAATCTACAAATTTGACCCCAAACAAAGCACATGATCAATGTAGAGTCCAAAACGTTCATCTAGCAAGAGATCCTATTTTTCGAGCATATTCTAGTCTAATACCATAATCTTCATTGTTGACCATAGAGCTAAGTACTCTTATCTATTGTATTTACTTTCTAAATATAGTTATTACAAATTAGCTAATTTATCAATCCCGGAGGTCATTATTTAATCTAGGTTGCTTTGTGCTTAATTGTATGTCCCTTATTGGAGTACCCTAGATTAACCTATAGGGAAAGTTCATTTTCCTTTAATTTTTTTGTGAACCTGTCTGATCTTACACAACCTGGTTTACTTAGGATTTCTTATCCATATTAGGGGTTTTCATATGTGTCTTTCTCTACTTTTACATATTATTTTTAGATCCAATCTTCCTTCTATACCCTTGTGCTTCATTGGTCTATCTTTCTATTAGGGTTTGGCATGTTTATCCATGTATCATATCTTTCACCAACCCTAACCACCCTTGCATTTACATCTATTTTAGATTTGATTTAGGACTAATATTTTGATCCATAATAGATTATACCTCATCTCCATATCATTTGATTACTCTTGTTAGGGTTTTGCATCTTTATTGCATATTGTTGTGAATCCTACATTTTTTAATAAACCTTTGCTTCTACATTATGGATTATCATGGGTTTTTACCCTTGGATTCCATTCATGTTTCCATTTCTAATTTTGACATGTTTATACATTTTTTACATGTGATCCTTCTATTCTTGACACTCGTGACATTTTATCATATGAAGGGGATCACATTGTCAATAGAAGTATTATACAATCACATGTGTTCATTTTCTTCATTTAGGGATCTGATCATCACTTTACCTTCTATAGTAGATACTATTACTTCACTCCTCCACAATCGTGTTATTTGTTACATATTTTTTCTATAGAGAGTGATAGTAGTGTGATCGCTCCTAGTTGTATTCTACGTAAGCACCTTTTATTCGCATGATCCACTTCATGGTATGTTTATTGTGAAGTCTACACATGATATATTTACACCTTCCAATGCTTTAGATGATACATCATATCATGAAGGTTCATCTCATGACATGGTTGATATGTACGATACTATTTCTACATGTCATGTGGCTTACACTTTCCATGCTTTACATCTCATACCAAGCCTAATTCTATTCCTACTTTTCATGCCTTAGTTATACCACAGACTCATTTTACATCTAAGTGTGCACACACACGTTATCATACACATGATCATTATTATAATAACCCCACCAAAATATCCTTTGGGATTTGGTATGTTCCTCAGAAAATAATAAGAACATCTTAAAGGATATATTAGAGCACATGATTGTATCACCCACTCTTACCTGCAAGGACTTAGATTCATTATTACAACCAATACTCCAAGAGAATGCTTCCATCAATGCTTCATTACAAACTTGAATTCACTTATCAAAATAAGCAATGTGTGGTGACAATCAATGCCAACCCATTAATTTTTTTCCAAGTAGTTAAATAGGATAACTCCAACACAATTAATCATGCCTATGATGTCTCTAACGATTACCCCTAATCCTCTTATTTCTCATATTGATCCTGAAGATGGTTGGGGTTTATTAGATTTTAAGAGACCAAGTCCTAGAAAAGAAAAGCAAAATCATGAAAATTAAGCCTCTTTTTTTCGTATTGATCCCGAATTACATGCTACATCACCTTTGTATTCTCATATCAATACTCATTCTAGTGAAGGTGATACTTTCATTGGATCTTATTATATTGAGTAAGTTATTGCAATTTTATGATTTTTCATAAATTCAATTTCTAGGCTACAAATCAAGATTTTTTTCTAATATTTTTACTGTTATGTAGAAAATGAGATCCAGGCTAACATATACATCACCCTAAATCAATCCTTCTCGACATAACATTGGAACATGAATCAAGGAAACTCAATACTCATCAACATTCCTCAAAGGAGAGCTGAGAGGTCTATTGATTGGTCCCTTTGTTGCCAAGGAGAGTGATCTTATGACTAAATATCAAATCTAGGGTTTCTAGGGCTAAAAGAGAGAAAATAGGAGCTACAAACTTGAAACCTTCGAAAACCCAGAAAGCAGTGGTAGGGAGAAGTTGAACAGAGCTGATAGAACCTGATTCCAGAAGAGGGTCAAGGGCGCTAGGTGCCCTAGTCCTAGATTAGGGTTTTGCAAGATCTTCAAATATGGGTGCCTTTGCCTATGTGTCTTCCTGTCCCCTGTAACTTGTTATCTTCAGATTCCTCCGGATGTGACCTGCACACAAGAAAGAAGAAAAGAGGGCAACTACTGCTATTTAGGAGCTTGCCTAAGTCAAGCTCCGTGAATGGTGTTTCCACCTCCACAATAGCAATGATGATAGATAAAGAGAGTGTGCCTTAGGAGGGCAGAGGAAAATCTGAAGTAGAATGGAATGTTATAGCAAAGCATAAAGGAAAGGAGTCACCATGAGCATGAAAACCCTATCTTACTTGATGTGGCGTCACAACTTGACTCAAGAAGTTGTTGTAGCCTCAAAGAAGTATAGAGATCTTCACAAGACCTGCAAGAAGTTAGCACAATAGCAATAATCCACCATAGAGAGCTTTAGAGAAGAATGGAGAGCATGAAAGAAAGAGAGGAAGTGCAAGTGTGCCTAGATTGCTTACATGTTCAAATGAATAAACTAACTTGCTTATATATGCATTCCCACTCACCAATAATGATTAAAACCATATGGGGCCGACATGTATAAGCTAAGGAGGTGTTCTAAGTTGACACCACAAAAATAGGGTCAGGGCTAACATCTTTAGCCCCACAAACTCCAGGGAGTGTCAATTAAAGTGGGCTTAGACCAGTCCTAACTTTATTTTGTCGGGTTTATTCATCAAGATCAATAATTAATTGTTTTAGGTCACCCGAGTGGTAAACTAGGTGTAATATAGCAAGGGTACATATTTTACTCCACAGCATTTACATTTCTGGAAAGTGCATCAAAATTCATTAGGGATCTATTGATTTTATTTTTTGACTTGATGTTGACTTCATCATGAAATGATTCAATCAATGTTGGGTAGGTGGTAGAATTTAGAAACCCTATTTTTAATGAAGGTTCCTATGTTTGATGGAAATTGTAATGATAGAGAATGGTGGTTCCAATATAAAAGAGCTTATGGTCAAGAGGAAATATGGAAATTATAATTTTATTTACATTTCAAGGGTGAAGTTGACAAATGGTATGTACTATTGCATAAGGATATTTCTTCTCTGGGTGAACTAGAACAAGCTTTATTAGATAGATGGGATCAAGAAGAAGGAGAACAAGAACAAGAAGAAGATGAAGAAGAAAAATAAGGAGAAGAAGGAGAAGAAGAACAAAGAGTAGAAGGAAAAAAAGAATGATGAAGAGAAGATGAAGGAGACAAGTACATGCACTTTATCTCCAAGGAAGGAAGATTCGATCCTTCAATTTCATGGATGTATTCAAAAAGTAAAGGTTATTGTTTCTATAAACCCTGGTAACAAGTATAACTTCATCAACATGCAATTAGCCAAGAAGCTATTGTTGGGATAAGTTGCCATTAACTTGCAATCCTAACCAATTTCTTGTGTCTCCAAAGTTCTTGGAATGTGTTCCCCAACACATAAGGACTTTGAGAGATAAATTAATATTTAATTATAACACTTGGCTTATTGTAATTAACTCCTAAATGGTAGGGTCAAACTTGGGTGTCCACTTTTGGAGTGGGGTCCATGAAGACTTGTTGACAACTCCTTGAAGTCTATTTTGGGTTTTTGACAACTCCTAGTAAGTGGGAGTTAACTTAGGTGCCCACTTTGGAGGTGTCTTATATTTAGACTGGGAGTTTGTTTTTTATGTACATGAGTGGATATTGTTGATACACTTTGCATGGATGTGATGTGGGAGTTATCAAAAGTGTTAGAGATGCATGATATTGAAATATTGCTTGCATGAGTTCATAAAAGCTTGCATGGACTTGCATGTTTTTGTTTGCATGTGGTTGCATGAGCTCATAAAAGATTGCATGTGCTTGCATGTTGATGCATGTCACTTACATGTTGTTGCATGTCACTTGCATGTGCTTGCATGTTGTTGCATGTCAGTTATACAGACTTGCATATTGTTGCATGTCGCTTATATGAACTTGCATGTGCTTGTATGTTGTTGCATGTCAGTTATATGGACTTGCATGTTGTTGCATGTTAGTTATATGGACTTGCATGATGTTGCATGTCAACTATATGGTATTGCATGTAAATTGCATGACACTCTAACTCAAGATTAGTTATGGATAACTCTTACATGGTGCTCAGGTGTCTGCATGTCTCTTGCATGTTACGGGAGAGGTTGATTCAGAATAATAAATTAGGGACATCAATCATACATGTTTGCATGAGATTGATGTGTGTTGATCACTTTAGTTGACTGAAATAGATTGGGACAACTTGGGTGTCCAATTTTGAGACTTTCAGTTGTTGCTTTTATTTGGAAATGTTATTTATGTTGACTAAGTTTAAGTGGGACAACTTGGACGCCCATAATCAGGACTGGCAGTTAACAGGGTGTTTGTTATTGTTTGACTTCAGAGTTCTCTATTTGGAGTGCTTAGTTTTTGCATGAGGACTTGTTTCATGTTATCAAATACAATTTATTGCAGTTTGAGTTTCAAGCTTTTGAATTAATAAGATTTGAAGTTGTAGAAAAAAAAGCATAACAAATTTCACAGAGAAGAAGATTGAAGAAGCTTTAGGAGTGCATCAAGATTCAAAGCAATTTTAGTATTGAATGTAATCTTTCTCAAAGAGATTTAATACAAGCATAAACACCTTTGGTGTGGAGTTTTTTCATGAAAGGGTTTCTCCACGTAAAATACGTGTCTTCTTCTTGCAAGCTATTTTCTTCTATTCTACATTGGATTGAAAGTGCAAAAACACTTACACATTAATTGTTACAAGTTAATCTTATTTTCAGCTTTGTAACCACATAATTTTAAAGTTTATAGCAATAGTTCTACCTTCATTTTCAACAACTGTAGGTAGAAGCAAAGAACATCAAGGATAGTAAAATAGTGGGTAAGGATATTCAAATTTCTGAAGATTTGAAGATCTCTATGGATAAATATGTTTTGCATTCAAACTTTCAGGCATTGGATATGGATGGGTTGGATATTGTTCTAAGTTATCCTTGGTTAGAATCTTAGGGAACAATAAACATCAATGTGCAAAAGAAGTTCATGAAGCTTTGGTATAGGATGAAAAAAGTTGCATTACAAGATACTACACATAAGGAAGTCCAAAGGGAAGTCAATGAAGAGTAAGTTTGTAACAATGAATCAAAGGACAAACAAGATGAGCAAGATGTGGAAAAAAAAGAGGAGACGAGTAATTCTCTTCAAGAGCCAATAAAACAAGTGGAAAAAATGATGTAGAATTCGAGAAGGTTCCAATGATAGCAAATGGTGCAATATATAGGCATCCACATCATTGTGAGAGGAAAGAATCATGGAGGACAACATCATGGTGGCATGATAATAGAGGGAATCAACAAGCCAATCACTATGGACCTACATGGAACCAAAGGAACACCTACAACAATCAGTGGTTTCACAGTAGTAATGGTTATTCATGGTAGTAGAGGAGGACTCACTATGGTAAGTGAAAGGAAGCAAGGTACACGGAAACACTTCCTACACCTATCTAATAAGGGGAGATATATGTAAATTCTTTTTAATCCTTACAATTGCAGCAATGTTAAACATATTTAACATAAAAGATTACAACAACAACACAACACACAGAATAAGAGTTGACACAAGATGTACATGGGAAAACCTTTTTTAGGTGAAAAACCCCACACTCTAAAACCTGCACAATGTATTATCAAAACAATGGTGTGTTTATAATACACTTGCAATGCAAGTTCTTCCAAGAGTCTTCAAATGTCATTTTTGGAGTGATTCTGGTAGCATAATAGTACCTGTAAAAACACTATGCAACTACAACTCCAAACTCTGCAATATATAGAGATTACAAGGCAATATTGAGAAGCCTCTAGAGATAAGCATCCATCTTGGCCACATGGCCATTTTCCCGCATCAAAGGATACTTGTCCAAGCTACAAATATCTCTCTTACATTTGTCATAACATGGCAGATTTGACTTCCCAAGGATAGAGCGCTCCATGCTAAAAATAGACTATGACAGATGCTCTTACGTATCTTACAGCTGTCATAGATTGTCCCAACATAACAACCTTAAATGTTGTAAGAGAATCCATCATACAAGACTAAATACAACATATTCCTCTTACAACATGTCATAGCTCAACTTGGGCACCCAAAAATGTCTTTCAAATGTCTCTCTCATGCAAAGATACTCACTGACACTTGTCCCCACTCATAGGAATCACTATACTTGGCTCTTACCCATCATAGATTATGTCATATGCAATAACACCTCTGCCATACTACAAGATGTTGACACATGGCATATTAGTGCCACCTCAAATGGGACACCCAAATCCACATGTGTTTGACCTGACCATCCTTGTCACATTACAAGTAGGATGACATGTCATAATGCCACCTAATACTAAATGACAAAACAAGATGTGCAAGTAAATACAAATTTGACAAATTTAAATAAATACACAATAAAAATATCAATGCTTAGAAATTGCAAAGGTTGAGACACCTTACTTCCCAACATTCTCCCACTTGTCGAACACCTTGCAAGAGCCAATAGAAAGACAAGATTTAACTGCTAGGGGCCAAGAGGCCCATAGACTCCAAACACCATTTGAACTTATATGTGCCCATAGGTTTCGTCAATGCATTTGCAACATTCTTCAAATTGTCAACCTTCTCCAACATCACCTTCCCATCTTCTACCATATCTTGAACAAAATGAAACTGAACATCAATGTGCTTTGTTCTGGCATGGAAAGTAGGATTCTTTGCTAAGCAAATTGCACTCTGACTATCACAATGGATAGTAATCTATCCTACATCAAAACCAACATTTGAACACAACCTCTTAAGCCAAATGGCTTCCTTACAAGCATGAGTTTCTACCATGTACTCTGCTTCTGTCGTGGACAAAGCAACCACATGTTGTCACTTACTCATCCAACTAATGGCACCACCAAACATGGTAAACACATAAACACTGGTGGATCTCCTGCTGTCAATGTCACCTGCCCAATCAGAATCCACAAATGCTCAAATACTCATAGAATGCTGAGGTCCTATAGGATAACCATGATAACACAAGGAATACTCAGAAGTACCCCTCAAATATCTGAATACTCTCTTCACTGCATCCCAATGTACCTGTCTAGGATTAGCCATAAACCGACTCATGACTCCCACTGCTTGGGCAATGTCTGGTCTTGTACAGACCATGGCATACATCAAGCTGCCAACTACACTAGCATAAGGTACTCTTCTCATATCCTCCGTCTCAGAAGGAGACTTTGGACAATCATCAACAAATAACTTTGTCCCCATCGTAACAGGAACAATCAACGGTCTACAATCCACCATACTGAATCTCTCCAACACAGTGTTAACATACTTACTTTGGCCTAACCAAAGTTTTATGTTTGCTCTGTCTCTTCTGATCTCCATCCCCATAATGTACCTGGCTGCCCCTAAGTTTTTCATTTCAAATTGTGTTAACAACTAAGACTTCAAATCAGAAATCAAACCTTTACCATTCCCGATTAGTAACATATCATCAACATACAATGCTATAATGAGAATGCAATCATTGTTAAATTTGAAATAAACACAATGATTTGATTTCGATCTCAGAAATCTAATACTCAACACAAAGGCATCAAATTTTTGGTACCACATCCTAGGGGACTGTTTCAAACCATACAAAGACTTCTTTAACTTGCAAACCAAATTTTCTTTACCTTTCACTATGCAGTTCTCTGGCTATGACATGTAAATTTCTTCCTCCAATTCACCATGAAGGAAAGTTGTCTTCACATCCATTTGTTCCACTTCTAAATCATAAGCTGTTGTAAGAGATAATAGGAACCTAATAGATGTCATCTTTGCAATGGGAGAGAAAATCTCACCATAATCAATTCCATCCACTTGTGAATACCCCTTCGCAACCAATCTAGCCTTATACTTCTCAACACTGCCATCTGCACCAAATTTCTTCTTGAACACCCATTTGCATCCAACATGTTTCTGTCCATTAGGCAAAGGAACCAAGTCCCAAGTTTTATTCTTTTCCAAAGAAGCCATCTGATCTTCCATGGCCTCCTTCCAGGAACCTGCATCTTTCATGCCCATAACCTCTGTCATAGTTCTAGGCTCATCAGTGTTAGTAAGCAAAGAAAAAGCACAACTAGAATCAAGCAATGTATAACCAAACCTCTCAAGTTGCTTCCTGTTTCATGTGGACCTCCTCAAAGGCTGAGGTAGAGGTTCTACTTCTTCTTCTGAGCTTTCAGTGCTACTAGAGCTCTCCTCATCATTAGGTCCAACAAGGTCTTTCGGTTTAGTCTTCTTAGGGGTAGTAGGAAACTGAACCACATCCTCTTTCTTTTCTTTTTCTTTTGGTTGTAAAACAATAGGAGAAGGTGTTACCTCTCTAAAGATAACACTTCTGCTATACAAGACTTTTTCAACCACATGATCCCAAAGCTTGTACCCTTTCACACTGACACCATAGCCAATGAAGATGCACTTAACTGCCTTGTTCTCCAATTTTGACCTCTTCTCCTTAGGCACATGTGCATATGCCTCACAACCAAAAACACGAAGATGTCTCAATGAAGGCTTCTTACCAGACCACACCTCTATGGGTGTCTTATCGACAAGCATTGAAGTAGGAGACCTGTTAACTAGGTAGCGAGCAGTGGCTACAGCTTCAACCCAAAACTTTTGTTCGAGGCTAGCACCACTAAGAATACTCCGAGCCCTCTCCATCAACATTATGTTCATCCTCTCTACAATTCCATTTTGCTACAGGGTGTATGGAGTTGTCTTATGTCTTTCAATCCCATGTTCTTTATAGAACTTGTCAAACTCTGCGGAACAAAACTCACCACTGTTATTAGTTCTCAAACACTTAATCTTTTTACCAGAATGATTCTCTACAAAAGCTTTAAACTCTTTGAACGGACTAAAGACTTCAAATTTACTTCTGAGAAAATAAATCCATGTCCTCCTACTATAATCATCAATGAATGATACACAATAAAATGATTTAGAAATTGAAGAAACATTCACAAGACCAAACACATCAGAATGAATAAGATCCAACACACCAGAAGACTTATGAGAACTCGAGTAAAATTGAACACGGTTTTGTTTTACATATACAAAATGTTCACAAAATACAAACTCAAGATTACAATCATTTAACCCCTCGATGAGGTTTTTATTTTTCAGGGCTCTAAGAACCTTCTCACCAATGTGACCAAGTCTCTTATGCCACAACATTATCTTTTTAGCAAAAAGTTTCATTTCCAAAGCATGATCACCTTTAGGTACCCAGAAAGCACTACCATCAGAAGTAGAAGCAACGCATTTCTTTACTGTTGGTTCCAATGGTGAGGATGAAGAATCTGAAGGTCTTTTCTTTGAAATAGAAGAACTATTGCACTTAGTAGTGCATGCATCCAGCTGAAACAGAGTACCTCTCCAAGTACCCTTAGCAAGCACCATAGCTCCTCTTGTCATCTTACATCCTCCTCCTGACAAAACAACCTACACACCGCATCATTCAATTTACTTACAGAGAGCAGGTTTCGTGCTAAACTAGGGATGTGCATAACCCCATTGATCCCCTTCACTCATCCATTGGGGAATTAGATCAAGACTCTTCCACAACCAACAATTTTCAGATGACAATCATCACCCAGATACACCTTCCCACTGCCGTATTCTTCATACTTTGTGAACCAACCTCAATGCGAGGTCATGTGGAAAAAAGCACCAGAGTCAATCAGCCACACATCTTCTGATGCATGGGTTGCCAAGGCTGCAACAAAAGCATCACCATCATCTTGTGACTTGTCAGAATTAGAATCGGAGAACTTCTTTTTCTTCTTCTCCTCTTTACACTCCTTTTGAAAATGCCCAGATTTACTGTAGTTCCAACACACTGCCTTGGACTTTCCAAGAGATTTGGATCTCCCACGGGATTTGGATTTGCCCTTTTCAACTTTCTTGTCTTTCTTTTTCCCTTTCTCTTTGGGTCTACCACAAACCACAAGAGCCTCCTTTGTTGATTCAGAAGACTTCCTCCACATCTCTTTAGACAACAACGAAGATACCACTTCATCCATCTTGAAAGTGGTAGTAGTGCTCCCAATGACCATGACAAGGTGGTCCCATGAGTCTAGCAAAGAACAAAGCAAGGTCATGCAACGATCCTCCTCCTCCATCTTTACACCAATGGATGTCAACTGTGCAACTAACATGTCAAAGGTATTGAGATGATCTATAATAGATCCTCCATCATCCATCCTCAGAGAATATAGCTTCTTCCATAGAAATAACTTGTTTACTAGGGATTTTTCCTGATAAACATCACCAAGTTTCTTCCACAGCTCCTTCGTGGTCTTCTCTTCACGAACATTTAACAAGACAAAATCAGCTAAATAGAGTCTCACAAGACCCTTAGCTTTTTGATCTTTGAGATCCCAGTCTGTCTGAGCCATTTCCATTGGTTTTGTGCCAGATATAGCTTCCCATAGGTCTCTATCAACAAGCATGTCTTCCATTTTGAGTTTCCACAACTCGAAATTGTTGCCATTAAACTTTTCCAAATCTATCCTTCCGAATGTGCCTGCCATCTTCTTCCTGCAACAAGATTGTAGAATACTCTGCACAGACTCCCACTCAATCAAAGATCAATATAGAAAAACCCTACCCAACAACTAGGATCAAAGGTGATCAAGCTCTAATACCAACTGAAAGGAAGCAAGGTATGCGAAAATGATTCCTACACTGATCTAATAAGGGGAGATGTATGCAAATTCTTTTTAATCCTTACAATTGCAGCAATGTTAAACATATAACATAATGATTATAGCAACAACACAACACATAAAATAAGAGTTGACACAAGATGTACGTGGGGAAAACCTTTTTAGGTTACAAACCCCACACTCTAAAACTTGCACAATGTATTATCAAAACAATGGTGTGTTTACAATACACTTGCAATGCAAGTTCTTCTAAGAGTCTACAAATGTCATTTCTGGAGTGATTTCGGCAGCATAACAGTACCTGTAAAAACACTATGCAACTACAACTCCAAACTATGCAATATATAAAGATTACAAGACAATATTGAAAAGCCTCTAGAGATAAGCGTCCATCTTGGCCACATGGCCATTTTCTAGTGCAGGGCACCATAGGTCTTATTGAAGAAAATTGCTAAGTGTTAGTATTTTGGTAGGATGAAGTCATGTTTTTATTTTTAATAAGGTCCTTGAGACCATTTCTCATGTTGTTAGTAGTTTGGAGTCATTTTTGAAGTCAATTTTGTAAATATTGTCAAAAGTTACAAAATTGTAGGATATGAAGAGTCACCTTTTGTAAATGAAGGTAGTTAGTTGGTTGGAATTCAAAATGTCAGTTGTGGACCATTGGAATATGATTTAAGAAGCCTTGAAGGGTTGAAACCAAGGGGGTGGAATTGTCTTTGGTGAAAATTCAATAAAAACAACTTTGTTTATGTAATTTTGAACGCTAATTTGTTGTTCCAGCACCTTGTACAGTTCTGTACGATCATGCCATGACCTAAGACCGATTGGAGTTGATGGAGGTTTGAGTCTACTTTCTTTTGCATTTGATTTCATTGATTTTCATTAAGATTTGAGCATTTGGTAGCCATTTTTCTCCAGACTAGGATGAAAACCTCATGTTTTGGGCATAGAAGATGCATAAGAGTTAGGATTTGTAGAAAAGCTCTTGGGAAATTATTTGAAGAGGTGGGAAATGTTTAGGCAGACCATTTGTGACATATCTGGGCTAATGGTAAGAAAGTTTGAGGTATGGGTTGTGAAAATCTAGTTGTGAGCCATTCAAACAAGCCTAATTTGGCCTTTGTCAAAACGAGACAGTCAATTTTAAGGTCTTGTGTTACAAAACAACCACCCTTAAATTTTGGATATGTTTTACAACTCCTAAAAGGGTATCCTAAATAGCTTCTGGATTGTTGGTTGGAGTTGTTTCCTGCAAGATATGCCACAAAAACCATGTTTGTTGTCCTACAAGGGAAATAGGAGATTGTGAAGGTAATCACTAAGTTGGGACTCTAGAATTGGGAAATTTGATTGTTTCGGTGTTTGTAGAAGTCCTCCACCCTGCTCTACATCAAATTGGTATCATAGCATAGGTTAGGTCTGTAAGTGGGAAGGTGTGAAGAAGAAAAGAGAACAAGATGCCTCCAAAAAGTACGCATATGGCTAAGGAAATGAATGAGATGAAGGAAAAGACTGCAAAGGAGATTAGGAGATTGAAGGAACTCCAAGAGATGGTGGTAGAAAGGCTTGAAGCCATGGAAATGAGTCAGAGGAGAGATATGGTCATGGGTGATGTGAGTGACCGGGAAGAAGAGGAAGGGGAAAAGGAGAATCCCCCAGGAAGGAGACCAAGAAGAGGAATTGGATCCGGATGAACAAAAGTTTGCCACGCTACTGAGAGCAGTCAAGGAAGATAAACACAAGGTAAAGATTAATTTACCTATGTATGGAGGTAATTTGAATGATGAAGAGCTTTTGGATTGGATTGCAACACTTGACAATTACTTTGACTGTGAAGATATTCCAGAGGAACAAATGGTAAAGATAGCAAAAACAAAATTGAAGGGGCATGCACTATTATGGTTGGATTATGAGCAAATTGAAAGGAGGAAGAAAGGTAAGACAAAAAAAATTTTTTGGGATAGAATGATGGCCAAGCTTAAGGGAAAGTTTCTACCAAGTGATTATGCAATTCAAATGTACAAGAAACTTCAAGGTTTAAAACAAAGAGAGATGGATGTCAAAGCTTATACTGATGAGTTTTATAAGTTGAGTATAAGAGCAGGTCACACAGAGGATGATGTGGAGAAGGTGGCTAGATATCTCAGTGGGTTAAGATTTAACATTCAAGATGAGTTGAGTTTGCATAACCCAAGGATGGTAGAGGAATGTTTTCAATTGGCAATTAGGGCTGAAGAAAAGCTAAAGAGAAGGCAAGACAAGTCAAATAGAGGCAAAGGCAGCAATATCAGGGGAAGAGGTTCATTTTCTACTTCACGACATTCATATGAGGGCCAAGAGGATGCAAGCAAAGTCCAAGACCAAGTTGTTGATTAGAGAGGTGGATTTAGAGGGGGTAGATCAAGCTTTAGAGGCAGATTTGGAGGTCAAGGAAGAGGATCAAATGCATTCACAGGAAGGTGTTATCAATGCAACAAGTTTGGACATCAAGCATGGCAATAATGAAGGAAAGGCTTCTACTTCACATCGAGGAGAAAGAAGGACTCAATTGGTGCAAGAAGAGGACAATGAGAGTGTAAACTCTCCATCACAACATGCTGCTCCAGAGGTAGGTGAATCACTAATGGTAAGGGGAACCCTCATCAAAGCACCGATAGAGAAGGAGCCATCACAAAGAAGGTCACTCTTAAAGACAACTTGTAAGTGCTTGGGTAAGGTATGTAAAGTTGTAATTGATTCAAGAAGTACATATAACATGGTTTCAGTTGAGATGGTTGATAAACTCAAGTTGCCTAGGATACCACATGCTACTCCTTATAAAGTTTCTTGGTTGAATGAGTGTCAATATGTTTTGGTGAATGAACAAAGTTGGGTGGAGTTTAACATAGGAGGGTATAAGGACATAATTTTGTGTGACATATTACCTATGGATGTATGCCAATTGTTGCTAGGGAGGCCTTGGCAATTTGATAGGCATGCTATGTATGATGGAAGGAGAAATACTTATGAGATAGACAAAGATGGAGTCTCCTATACCTTGACACCATTGAAAGAGGAGGACAAAGGACAAACTAAGGGAGCTAATGTGATGATGGTAGGTAGGAAAGAGTTCATAAAGGTAGAAGAAAAGGAGGACATGAACCTTGCAGCCACTTCAAAACCTAGAGACATTATGACAGTAGTCTTGAAGAATGATTTAATTTTAGAGGGAAATGATATTGAGTTGGTGTTAAGATCTACTACATTAAAGGTCAGGGATGAATTGATCTTGGAGATCCAAGGTTGGCTTAAGAAGTATGTTACCATGATGGTAGGAGAAGTGTTCCATTCATTACTTTCAAAAGGGGATGTTGGTCATTCTTTCACACCAAAGGTTAATAAACCTGAGCAAGTAGCAGAAATAGGGGTACAACAACAGGTGGAAGAGGTGAGCAGCAAGGGTGAAAAGGTCAAGGACAAGTTGCAAAGGGATGTAGACAAGTTCAAGCATACACCTAAAGTAAGGAAGAAGACAATTCATTTCAAGGATGGTGGATACATGGTAGCAGGTAATGATGTTGGTTCCATAACATTCTTAGATGAAGCACAAGTTAAAGATCATCCATCAAGTAAGTCTTTGCAGTTGGAGTATAACCTAGGCGCCAAAGAATTCAAAAAGACAAGGGATGATACATATTTCTAGTTTTTAGTCCATTGGAAAGGTCTACCAGATGGAGATATCACTTAGAGGTCAGAGAATGGCATGATTGAACTTGAATCCATTGTTGCAGCACTGTCCTCAAGGGGACTTAAGTCAATTTTTGCTCGGGGAGTATGGTGTAGGGCACCATAGGTCTTATTGAAGAAAGTTGCTAAGTGTTAGTATTTTGGTAGGATGAAGTCATATTTTTTTTGTAATAAGGTCCTTGAGACCATTTCTCATGTTGTTAGTAGTTTGGAGTCATTTTAAAGTCAATATTGTAAATATTGCCAAAAGTTGTAAAATTGTAGGATATGAAGAGTCACCTTTTGTAAATGAAGGTAGTTAGTTGGTTGGAATTCAAAATGTCAGTTGTGGACAATTCGAATATGATTTAAGAAGCCTTGGGGGGTCAAAACCAAGGGGGTGGAATTGTCTTTGGTGAAAATTAAATAAAAACAACTTTGTTTCTGCAATTCTGAACACTAATTTGTTGTTCTAGCACCTTGTACGGTTATGTACGATCATTCCATGACATGAGACTGATTGGAGTTGATGGAGGTTTGAGTCTACTTTCTTTTGAATTTGATTTCATTGATTTTCATTACAATTTCACCATTTGGCAACCATTTTTCTCCAGACTGGTCTGAAAACCTCAAGTTTTGGGCATAGAAGATGCATAAGAGTTAGGATTTGTAGAAAAGCTCTTGGGAAATTGTTTGAAGAGGTGGGAAATGTTTAGGTAGACTATTTGTGACATGTCTTGGCTAGTGGTATGAAGGTTTGAGGTCTTGGTTGTGAAAACCTAGTTGTGAGCCATTCAAACAAGCCTAATTAGGCCTTTGTTAAAACATGACAGTCAATTTTAAGGTCTTGTTTTACAAAACAACCACCCTTAAATTTTGGATATGTTTAAAAATATCAAAAGGGTATCCTAAACAGATTTTGGATTGTGGGTTGGAGTTTTTTCCTGCAAGATATGCCACAAAAACCATGTTTGTTGTCCTACAAGGGAAATAGGAGATTGTGAAGGTAATCACTAAGTTGGGACTTTAGAATTGGGAAATTTGATTGTTTCAGTGTTTGTAAAAGTCCTCCACCCTACTCTGCATCATTTTGCCGCATCAAAGGACACTTGTCCAAGCTACAAATATCTCTCTTACATCTGTCATAACATGGCAGATTTGACTTCCCAAGGATAGAGCCCTCCATGCTAAAAATAGACTATGAAAAATGCTCTTACACATCTTACAACTGTCATAGATTTTCCCTACATAACAACCTTAAATATTGTAAGAGAATCCATCATACAAGACTAAATATAGCATATTCCTCTTACAACATGTCATAGCCCAACTTGGGCACCCAAAAATGCCTCTCTCATGCAAAGATAATCACCGACACTTGTCCCCACTTGTCATAGGAATCTCTATACTTGGCTCTTACCCGTCATAGATTATGTCATATACAATAACACCTCTATCATATTACAAGATGCTGACACATGGCATATTAGTGCCACCTCAAATGGGATGCCCAAATCCACATGTGTTTGACTTGACCATCCTTGTCACATTATAAGTAGGATGACATGTCACAATGCCACCTAATACTAAATGACAAAACATGATGTGCAAGTAAATACAAATTAGGCAATAAATAAATACACAATTAAAATATTAATGCTAGGAAATTGGAAAGGTTGAGACACCTTAATTCCCAACAGTAAGGAGTGGAATCAAATGGGTGTAGTGAAATGTGGATCAAGTATGTGATCTAGGTACCATCGAGCTAAAACCACTATGAAGATCAACTATGGATGGTTGGATGATTGGTCATGGCATCA
Source organism: Cunninghamia lanceolata (assembly GCA_027924645.1). NCBI lineage: Eukaryota > Viridiplantae > Streptophyta > Pinopsida > Cupressales > Cupressaceae > Cunninghamia > Cunninghamia lanceolata. Next base: position 65,882 of record BSBN01001040.1, on the reverse strand, counting down.
TATTTGTAATGAATTGCATCAATCATATTATTTGGCTTCTTCTCATGTTTCAAGGATGAAACATGTCAAGGAGGGATGGCATGTTATGCACCTAGGCCTTAAGTTAGTTATATTGGGTGATGTGGACAATTGGTGTAATTAATTATATTAGGTGATGAGTAGGCCTTCATTTGGATTACCCCTCTATTATATTATTAGGAGGTCTATATAAATGAGGTGATTATCATTGTAAGTGATATGGGTTGAGTATGATATTTTGTTTGGGATCTCTTGGAGATATAAATGGAGTGGCTTCTTCCATGAGGAGTATTGTACAGTGTTACCCTACCTCAAGGGTTTATTCTATTTCTACATATATTGGATATTTGGGGATCTTGGCCCACAAATATCTCTTGTTTTGTGTCACATATATTTTTTGTATTATATTATTTCCATTATTATGTGTGGATCTTATCATCAATGCTATGAAAAGTGTTTATCTTATTTTATGTTGGATAGTCATTATGACAAAGGATATAACATTTTACAAAATCCTAGTTACAACAAAAAAGGGTTAGGCTTGAATCACTATAGCATTAGCATTTACATATTAAAATCCTTGAAAAGAATGATACTAATGTAAGAGGCTATTCGTGTGTTGTTAGTAGTGATAGTGACATTGATTTACCCTTAGATTATCTATATTTAGTCCTTGATTATTCTATAGACACATATTCCTCTAGTCGATACCTTTGTAAATGATGAAGCATTAGCCAAATATTTAGGGATATATGAGGATTTACCCACATATAATCAGGCGGGTGCAAAAAGTTGGGGGGCCAAAAGTGGCCACTTTTAAAAAAAAACTTGTAAGCCATAACGTGAGTGCATTATAACGCGCTCATGTTATGGTTTGGTAATGCCAAGCCCAAGGCCCGGCAACACCAAGCCATAACGCGCTCACGTTATAACGCGAGCATGTTAAGTTTATCTAGTTAAAAAAAACCTACGTCTTTCCTCATTCTTTCATTACAATTTCTTGCACTCGCGACCTGCAAACCCTTGAGAGTGCTCTCGCATTATTGGAGGTTAAATTCATTGCCAAATCGTCATTGATTCATCATCAAAATGCCACCACGATGTCTAGCAAGCTGAAGTAATAAGTTGTATTTGCTTTTTTGTGTGAATTTGTTGCTAAATAGGTAGGTTTAAGTAGATTTTTGATGTAAATTTCTTTAATTTTTAGGAAATGATAATGCACCTCCTCCTCCTCCTGAAAATCCACAAAATCCTCCATCACCTGATCAATAAATACCTGCTGAAGAACAACCCCAACAACAACCAACTCCATTCATTCCTCAATATGCCCTTGGAACACAAAAAAAATTAATGGGGAAAATTGAAAACAATAAAAACAAATTGAGGACATTGACAAGGATCGTTGGTCCTCGACATTTAACCATATTTCTTGTGTCAAATCCAGGGCTGTGTCCTTGGCTATCTGCAATTAGGAATCCTATAGTTGCCAGTTTATCTAACTAACTCTAATGATCTCTATTGATTAAACAAATTAGGAGATTGAAGGAACTCCAAGAGATGGTGGTAGCAAGGCTTGAAGCTGTGGAAATGAGTCAGAGGAGAGGTATGGTCATGGGTGATGTGAGTGACCGGGAAGAAGAGGAAGGGGAAAAGGAGAATCCCCCAGAAGGAGACCAAGAAGAGGAATTGGATCCTGATGATCAGAAGTTTTCCAAGCTACTAAGAGTAGTCAAGGAAGATAAACACAAGGTAAAGATTAATTTACCTATGTATGGAGGTAATTTGAATGATGAAGAGCTTTTGGATTGGATTGCAACACTTGACAATTACTTTGACTGTGAAGATATTCCAGAGGAACAAAGGGTAAAGATAGCAAAAAAAAATTGAAGGGGTGTGCACTATTATGGTGGGATTATGAGAAAACTGAAAGGAGGAAGAAAGGTAAGACAAAAATTGTTTCTTGGGACAGAATGGTGGGAAAGCTTAAGGGAAAGTTTCTACCAAGTGATTATGCAATTTAAATGTACAAGAAACTTCAAGGTTTGAAACAAAGAGAGATGGATGTCAAAGCTTATACTGACGAGTTTTATAAGCTGAGTATAAGAGCAGGTCACATGGAGGATGATGTGGAGAAGGTGGCTAGATATCTCAATGGGTTAAGATTTAACATTCAAGATGAGTTGAGTTTGCATAACCCAAGGATGGTAGAGGAATGTTTTCAATTAGCAATTAGGGCTGAAGAAAAGCTAAAGAGAAGGCAAGACAAGTCAAACAGAGATAGAGGCAACAATATCAGGGGAAGTTCATTTTCTACTCCAAGACAGTCGTATGAGGGCCAAGACGATGCAAGCAAAGTCCAAGACCAAGTTGTTGATTAGAGAGGTGGATTTAGAGGGGGTAGATCAGGCTTTAGAGGCAAATTTGAAGGTCAAGGAAGAGGATCAAATGCATTCACAGGAAGGTGTTATCAATGCAACAAGTTTGGACATCAAGCATGGCAATAATGAAGGAAAGGCTTCTACTTCACATGGAGGAGAAAGGACTCAATTCATGCAAGAAGAGGACAATGAGAGTGTAAACTCTCCATCACAACATGCTGCTCTAGAGGTAGGTGAATCACGAATGGTAAGGAGAACCCTCATCAAAGCACCGGTAGAGACAGAGCCATCACAAAGGTCACTCTTCAAGACAACTTGTAAGTTCTTAAGTAAGGTATGTAAAGTTGTAATTGATTCAGGAAGTACAGATAACATGGTTTCAATTGAGATGGTTGATAAACTCCAGTTGCCTAGGATACCACATGCTACTCCTTATAAAGTTTCTTGGTTGAATGAGGGTTAATATGTTTTGGTGAATGAACAAAGCTGGGTGGAGTTTAGCATAGGAGGGTATAAGGACATAATTTTGAGTGACATATTACCTATGGATGTATGCCATTTTCTGCTAGGGAGGCCTTGGCAATTTGATAGGCATGCTATGTATGATGGAAGGAGAAATACTTATGAGATAGACAAAGATGGAGTCTCCTATACCTTGACACCATTGAAAGAGGAGGACAACAGACAAACTAAGGGAGCTAATGTGATGATGGTAGGTAGGAAAGAGTTCATAAAGGTAGAAGAAAAGGAGGACATGAACCTTGTAGCCACTTCAAAACCTAGAGACATTATGACAACAGTCTTGAAGAATGATTTAATTTTAGAGGGAAATGATATTGAGTTGGTGTTAAGATCTGCTGCATTAAAGGTCAAGGATGAATCAATATTGGAGATCCAAGGTTGGCTTAAGAAGTATGTTGCCATGATGGTAGGAGAAGTGTTCTATTCATTGCTTTCAAAAGGGGATTTTGGTCATTCTTTCACACCAGCTTGGTTAATAAACCTGAGTAAGCAGCAGACATAGGGGTGCAACAACAGGTGGAAGAGGTGAGTAGCAAGGGTGAAAAGGTCAAGGACAAGTTGCAAAGGGATGTATACAAGTTCAAGCATACACCTAACGTAAGGAAGAAGACAAGTCATTTCAAGGATGGTGGATACATGGTAGCAGGTAATGATGCTGGTTCCACAACATTCTTAGATGAAGCACAGGTTAAAGATCATCCATCAATTAAGTCTCTGCAGTTGGAGTATAACCTAGGTGCCAAAGAATTCAAAAAGACAAGGGATGATACATATTTCCAGTTTTTGGTCCATTGGAAAGGTTTACCAGATGGAGATATCACTTGGAGGTTAGAGAATGGCATGATTGAACTTGAATCCATTGTTGCAGCACTGTCCTCAAGGGGACTTGAGTCAATTTTTGCCTGGGGAGTATGGTGTAGGACACCATAGGTCTTATTGAAGAAAATTGCTAAGAGTTAGTATTTTGGTAGGATGAAGTCATGTTTTTTTTTGTAATAAGGTCCTTGAGACCATTCTCATGTTAGTAGTTTGGAGTCATTTTTGAAGTTAATTTTGTAAATATTGCCAAAAGTTGCAAAATTGTAGGATATGAAGAGTCACCTTTTGTAAATGAAGGTAGTTAGTCGGTTGGAATTCAAAATGTCAGTTGTGGACCATTGGAATATGATTTAAGAAGCCTTGGGTGGTCGAAACCAAGGGGGGTGGAATTGTCTTTGGTGAAAATTAAATAAAAACAACTTTGTTTCTGCAATTCTGAATGCTAATTTGTTGTTCCAGCACCTTGTACAATTCTGTACGGTTGTGCCATGACTTGTGAATGATTGGAGTTGATGGAGGTTTGAGTCTACTTTCTTTTTCATTTGATTTCATTGATTTTCATTAAGATTTCACCATTTGGTAGCCATTTTTCTCCAGATTGGTATGAAAACCTCATGTTTTGGGCATAGAAGATGCATAAGAGTTAGGATTTGTAGAAAATCTCTTGGGAAATTGTTTGAAGAGGTGGGAAATGTTTAGGTAGACTATTTGTGACGTGTTTGGGCTAGTGGTATGAAGGTTTGAGGTCTTGGTTGTGAAAACCTAGTTGTGAGCCATTTAAACAAGCCTAATTAGGCCTTTGTCAAAATAGGACAGTCAATTTTAAGGTCTTGTGTTACAAAACAACCACCCTTAAATTTTGGATATGTTTTAAAACTATCAAAAGGGTATCCTAAACAGATTTAGGATTGTGGGTTGAAGTTGTTTCCTACAAGATATGCCACAAAAACCATGTTTACTGTCCTACAAGGGAAATAGGAGATTGTGAAGGTAATCACTAAGTTGGGACTCTAGAATTGGGAAATTTGATTGTTTCGGTGTTTGTAGAAGTCCTCCACCCTACTCTGCATCATTTTCCCACATCAAAGGGCACTTGTCCAAGCTACAAATATCTCTCTTACATTTGTCATAACATGGCAGATTTGACTTCCCAAGGATAGAGCGCTCCATGCTAAAAATAGACTATGACAGATGCTCTTACACATCTTACAATTGTCATAAACTTTCCCTACATAACAACCTTAAATATTGTAAGAGAATCCGTCATACAAGACTAAATATAACATATTCCTCTTACAACATGTCACATCTCAACTTGGGCACCCAAAAATGCCTCTCTCATGCAAAGATACTCACCAACACTTGTCCCCACTTGTCATAGGAATCTCTATACTTGGCTCTTACTCGTCATAGATTCTGTCATATACAATAACACCTCTATCATACTACAAGATGTTGACACATGACATATTAGTGCCACCTCAAATGGGATGCCCAAATCCACATGTGTTTGACTTGACCATCCTTGTCACATTACAAGTAGGATGACATGTCACAATGCCACCTAATACTAAATGACAAAACATGATGTGCAAGTAAATACAAATTAGGTAATAAATAAATACATAATTAAAATATCAATGCTAGGAAATTGGAAAGGTTGAGACACCTTAATTTCCAACAGTAAGGAGTGGAATCAAATGGGTGTAGTAAAATGTGGATCAAGTATGGGATCTAGGTACCATCGAGCTAAAACCACTATGAAGATCAACTATGGATGGTTGGATGATTGGTCATGGCATCATATTTGTAATGACTTGCATCAATCATATTATTTGGCTTCTTCTCATGTTTCGAGGATGAAACATGTTAAGGAGGGATGGCATGTTATGCACCTAGGCCTTAAGTTAGCTATATTAGGTGATGTGGACAATTGGTGTAATTAATTATATTAGGTGATGAGTAGGCCTTCATTGGGATTACCCCTCCATTATATTATTAGGAGGTTTATATAAATGAGGTGATTATCGTTGTAAGTGATATGTGTTGAGTATGATATTTTGTTTGGGATCTCTTGGAGATATAGCATGGAGTGGCTTCTTCCATGAGGAGTATTGTATGATGTTACCCTACCTCAAGGGTTTATTCTATTTCTGCATATATTGGATATTTGGGGATCTTGGCCCACAAATATCTCTTGTTTTGTGTCACATATATTTTTTGCATTATATTATTTCCATTATTATGTGTGGATCTTATCATCAATGCTATGAAAAGTGTTTATTGTATATTATGTTGGATAGTCATTATGACAAAGGATATAACATTTTACAAAATCATGGTAACAACAAAAAAGGGTTAGGCTTGAATCACTATAGCATTAGCATTTACATATTAAAATCCTTGAAAAGAATGATACTAATGTAAGAGGCTATTCGTGTGTTGTTAGTAGTGATAGTGACATTGATTTACCCTTAGATTATCTATATTTAGTCCTTGATTATTCTATAGACACATATTCCTCTAGTCGATACCTTTGTAAATGATGAAGCATTAGCCAAATATTTATGGGTATATGAGGATTTACCCACATATAATTGGGCAGGTGCAAAAAGTTGGGGGGCCAAAAGTGGTCACTTTTTTTAAAAAAAAACTTGTATCTTTCCTCATTCTTTCATTTCAATTTCTTGCACTCACAACTTGCAAACCCTTGAGAGCGTGTTCGCATTATTGGTGGTCAAATTCATTGCCAAATCGTCACTGATTTATCATCAAAATGCCGCCACGATGTCTAGCAAGCCGAAGGAAAAAGTTGTATTTGCTTGTTTATGTGAATTTGTTGCTAAATAGGTAGGTTTAAGTAGATTTTTGATGTAAATTTCTTTAATTTTTAGGAAATAATAATGTACCTCCTCATAAAAATCCACAAAATCCTCCATCACCTGAACAACAAATACCTGTTGAAGAACAACCCCAACAACAACCACCTCCATTCATTCCTCAATATGCCCCTGGAACACAAGAAAATTTAATGGGGCAAATTGAAAACAATAAAAAACAAATTGAGGACATTGACAAGGGTCGTTGGTCCTCAACATTTAATCATATTTCATGTGTCAAATCCAGGGATGTGTCCTTGGCTATCCGCAATTAGGAATCCTATAGTTGCCAGTTTATCTAACTAACTCTAATGATCTCTACTGATTCAAGAAATCAATGCTACTGATCTATCTGCTATGAAAATGAATTCTAGGAATATTGAAAACAAAGCTGAAACAATGAATTGCTAATGCAGATCTATACTATTCCATACAATTGAAACATACATTTATCTATGAGGAAACAATAACTATCTTCCTAAACAGAATCTGAAACAGAACAGTAAACAACAGAATCTGAAACAGAATAATAAAACAAACAATACTAGCCTTCTGTCTTGGTGGTGGGAGTGGGCCCTTGCTCCACACCTTTAGTGCTAAAGACCAAAGCAATGAATCAACACAAGAAGATAATATCACAATTTACTTTCAGTCCAATTCCATCAGCTTTTGTATTCAGAAAAATGTCTATATCAAAATGAGATTACAATAACAATAATCATTCGCTGTATATCTTCTACTGCTAATTTTGTATATTTATATCTAATCCAGTGATGAGATATAACTTACCCTAACTACTAGTTCATCTATGATATAATACCAATCTCTTATTCTACTAATTGTTTAACTACAGAGTAAACATTCATGCAATTAAAATAGATTTAGTGGAACAACAATCTCACTAAATCTTAGTCTTAGTTTCAAATACAACTGGGCAGTGAGGCCCTAAAATATAGGTACTTAATCAGTTTATCAAGAACTCATGCAAAATAAAAAAGAAAGATAAAACTTCTAGCAGTTAACTACGGTTTTCATCCGATTACTTAGGTGCTGATTGAGTAATATCTGGAGCACCCTAATTACCACTGGAAGTGTTGATTGGCAGCGTGCTGGAAATATGCATCTGTGTTGAGGTGACTCCGGAGCTATGTGCTTCTGTCTGCAACTCCAGAGATATGCTTTATGACCTTTTGTTCAGCTCCAAAGATAAGCTTTTGTCTTCAGTCCAGCTCTAGAGATGATTCACCCCCTTTATCTCAAAATCTCTCCAATCATATTAGAAAATATTGGAGACTGGTGTGGTATCCATATGTCAGCTCCAGAGATTATTAGGACCATCTTCAGAGATGACCAAAATTGTTTTTGCCCGAACATCTGCACCTGTAGATTCAAAAAAAGATAATTTCTGCATATTTCCATTAATTCAGTGCACATTAGTCCCTCAATCAGAAATCATGATTTTAAGTAATTCATCTCTTATTAATCATAATTAGAACAATCTTGTTAAAATCTACTTTGGTGCATTCATCAGGACAATTAAATAAGAAGGAATGAAAAAGAGGTGTAAAAAGGAGTATTTCATGGGTGCTACTTGGCACTCATCATCCCCCCATACTTAAAGGTTAGTAGGTCCTCCTGCTTCTCACAATATGGACTTATTCAGGTGGAATATTCTGTCAGTCAAGTTGTAGTCATTTTCATAAGTAGACCAAGTGGTGTGGTCTGTATTACCATTTCCTCTGAACTAATCAACTTGCTTCATCCATTCCTAAAATTTGTCATCTTCCATTTGTTTAGCCCAGAGAGGTAGTGGCTCAATGATGAGAGGGGGTCTGAATCAGCCACCTATCCACTCCTACTGGTATTTATCCATCATTTTTGACACTGTCTTGGCCTTCCTCATAAACAACCTTAGGTTTGCAGGGGACACCACTTCCCTCATCTTCTATTTTGTAGTTAAGGTGTTCCACATTTTCTTTGCCACTAGAAGCATTTGATTAGATAAACTGTTCATGAGGAGACCAAAATCAATGGAGCATTCCTACAAAAGTTTTAGATATAGAGGTAAAATCCTGGTCTTAGCATATGGGGAGTAAATGATTGCCTTGAAATGGGTCTTAAAAGCATAGGGATTTGGACATTCATTTTTGATAAAAAGGCTTGTTTCTGCATCCTTCTTTAGATAAGCCTCCATCCTATCATTCCAGATCTGATGGTTTCTCATTAGTGACATGAATGCCTTGAGTTGACATTCTCCTATAAAATAGTTGATAACGAAGGTAATATCATCAATGCAAAAACCATGCAAATATAACTCACACAAAAAATCTTTGTCCTCATCAAAACTCCTCATGTATGCTTCAATGAATCCTATCCTTATCTCTATATCCTCAATCAAATCAGACAGAACCAAAGACATTTTTCTCTGTAGGACTTTTTCTTGTAGAAACAAAGCATAACTTCCACTTGGGGGTCTGCAAGATAGGATCTCAAATGAAATGGAAGCTACCTGAAGGACCTCTTCTTCCAAAGTTTGTACTCTTTTTGACATGGTAGTTACTGCCCTTTGTAATTGTAGCTTGGGTTTAGAAGCCTCATATTCCCTACATCTTCTTTCCCAATGGAACGGGGCTTTGGGAATATCTATTGGAATTGGGCCTAAGTATGGATTTGTTTGCACCCCCTGTTCCATGGTTGCCCCTAGGCCAATCAACTCCTGAATGTACTCTTCTTGATCATCTATCTTATTTTTGGCCCATGTTAATTGTCTGGCTTGGCTTTGTACTTTCTCAACACGTGCTACAATTATTGTGAGACTATTATCTTGAGCCTTTGTAAGGTTAGAGATATTTTGTGCTACCTCTGCCTCCTTTTCTTTGATGCTTTGGGCTGCCTTTGCCTCCTTTTCCTTGATGCTTTGGGCTACCTCTGCCTCCTTTTCCTTAATGCTTTGGGCTGCCTCTATTTCTTTTTCTCTCAATTCTGCCTCTTTCTCCTAAATTATTTTATGTTTATTCTGGAGCTCTGCTTGCAGTCCTTCAATCACCTGTCTTTGCTCCATTTCTTTTTCTCTCGTGACCTTCTTAAGGTCAGTAATAACTAGGTTCTTCCCCCATAATAATATTTTTAGATTATCTATTTCTTCTAGCATCTACTGCTCTCTTGAAATCTCAACATCCTCCTGATCAGAGGGGTGAGAATAAGTTCATGTTTCTGTCTATTCCTCCTTAGGGTTTTCCACAACTTTTTGCTCTTCACTGCCAGCTGCATCCACTTGCCCTGTTTCAAATTCCCTTGCAGTCTCCTTGTCTTGAGCTTCCTCTTGATTCCTTTCTGCAATTATTAGTGCTGATGAAGGCCTAACCTCATCTACAGAAGTTCTAAAACCCAAGAGAACTTCAGCCAGGAGAGCAGTATCTTTTTCAGCTTGGGTAAGTTATCTTTTTCTCTTGCTTCTCTATAGCACAGGTGGAGTAGGTGCCTCTGTAGTAGGCATATTATCCTTAGAATCTAAGGAAATAGTAAAAGTGTCTCTCTATTGTGTCTCCAGAGTAGGGGAATGTTGTGAAGTTGGACTATGGGAATCTAGATGAATAGATGGCTTTGGGGAAACTTCTCTTTGCTTCTTCTTTCTTACTAGAGGAATTTCATCTGAATCATGAGATGCTTCCTCAGCCTAGTAGTGTATTGTGGAATCAGTTTTCTTTGAAGCTATTTTTGTTTTCTAACCCTACCTTGTCTTCTTCTTTTGCTTCTTGAGGTCAGAAGTCTGGGTGGAGGTTTGCTCTATGATAATTATTTCCCCTGTTTGTTTAACTGGAGTAGACTCCTCAGTCAAGGTCATCTTCCACCTTACTGAGCGAGTCAAATATGGGGTTTTTTCTATAACAGGTTCCACAACTTCTTTCCCTTTCCTCTTTCTGCCAGAAATAGGGGTAGCAGATGAAGTTGCCTCTAGTGAGGGATTTTGATCTTTACGTCTCTCAGTAGCTGGAGAGGAATTTGAAGGCTTTGCCTCCTCTTCCTGCTAGGTAGAGGAAGCCTCATCTATTCTCTATGCCCTCTCTAGTGTTCTGTCCTAGGGTTTATTGTCTAAATTTTTTTGCCATAATGTTTCCCCATCAGCTTGAGACAAAAAGTGATGTTTCACAATCAGAAAAATGAGGCCATGGTGTTTCATAGGACCTTTCCCTTGTTGATATTTGTCTGCAGATGATTTAATTGCAGAGTACAAAAAGTTTTGAAGGTTTATGCTAAATTCTGGGTGTGCATTTCCATGCCTCAGAAAAATTAACATTTTCATTATTAGTCCTAGAACTATGGAAAATTGGTCATCACATGTAAAGTATTTCATCAACCATAATGCTATAGACTACCATGGGTTTGGAAGTGAAGACCTAACAATTCCTTTAACCTCATTTTTGCTTAAATGTAACTGTGTTGCAGGTTCACCTTCTCCAGAGAAATTTTTAATTAAATCAACATATAGGGTTTTCAAATGGTAAAACCTCTCACCTTGTTCTAGTAATTCAGAGATATGAATGATAATGGTGGAAGAGATATTGACCTAAACCCCTCTGATAGTTGTTTGATTATCTCTCAAGTTTCGTAGGAAGTCATCAACAATATCCACTTGAAACCCTTCAAATTTCTCCAAGAACTCTAACGACCCTGCATTTCTTAGAATGTTTGCCACAGCTTCATCCTTTAGCAGGCTTGATATATTCTTTGGCTTTGATTTCTTCTTGATACCCATCTCTCTGTCCTATTCCACCTTCTGTAGCTAAAATTCTTGCTGCTTCTCTCTGTAGTCTATTTTATTCTCTTTTCACTTTGGAGGGCTGTGTCAGCAGACTTGAATTTTACACTCAAAGATTTTTAGAGAAATTTGCAATCTTGAGTGAAGGTTGATATGTTGTTTTGTTTTACTGCTTAGATTATGGGAAAGGAGCTTGAGAGTGGTTTAGCATGTTTATGCAGTCATAATTGCAGGAGAGTGATGGGACACTCCATAGCCAGGTCTACAGTGTGGCAAATATGGCGGCATGCATGAGGTGAAAAGGGAAATAATGGTAGGGAGATGTGGCATGATAACGACACCCAAAAATAGAATTGACAAGACAGTTACTAACTAAGTTAATTAAAGTGAATTACCTGAATCAATCTTAATGATGATGATCCAATGTACTCGGCTGCAAGACCGCGACTTTGATGCGACTTGATGTGACTCGGCATGTGAGCAGCAGCACCTGGGTGGGTTTGAAATGACGTCAGCATCCCTATCGTCACATATTCTGCAATTATTCTCGCTAAGTGGTCTGGGAATGCCATGTTGTCAAGTGACGTCAGTGCAACAATTCGTGATGGCTTGCACATGCGAAAGTGATGGCTTTTTTGACTGTTGACAATATGCATGCTGACTTCATCTTTGTTTTTATCATAAAGTGGAGGATGAGTCATGTTGACCTCATCAAGTGACATCTCCACTTTATTACTTGGAGAGGTGGGTCCCCTCCTTATTTATTCTATTTAAGAATGGCTCTTTATTGGTGGAGCGCTAGAGGTGCTCCTAGTTTGTGAAGCACTGGAGGTGATCCAAGTTTGTGAAGCACCGGAGGTGCTCCCAGTTTGTGAAGCACCGGAGGTGCCCCTAGTTTGTTACAGAGATGTGTTTTAGTAACTCTTGGCACCTAATTACCTCGTAGCTTGATTATTCCTATCTGGCAAGAAGAAGGGAACCACCATTTACTAGTTTTCAATCCCCTTGATCGAGAAAGACAACCATTTATTGGTTTTCCATCTTTCTCTTTTTTCTTTTTTTTTAAGAAGGCCACAATTTGTTGGTTTTCAACCTTCTCTTTTTTTTTTTTTCAAGAAGGCCGCCATTTGTTGGTTTTCAACCTTCCTTTTTTTTCAATTTTTTTTAGTCCAAATCTGTGACAGAGGATGTGTCCCCTGCAACCAAGCACAAATCTTTGATGAATTCTTCCTTAGTTGATGGCCTTTTATAGAGTCAAATTATGTGGCCATTCACTAAGAATGTATCTGTGCTTCCATCAATGGGTTCTAGTAAAACCATTTCGTTCTCAAAAACTTCCTTTATCTGATAAGGACCCATCCAATGAGTTTGTAGCTTCCCTTTGAACTCCTTGAACTTAGAATCATATAGGAGAACCCAATCACCTTGCTGAAATGTCCTTTTGATGTGCTGGTCATGCCATTGCTTCCTTTGATATTGAACAACTTCTGTTTGTTGTATGGCCTTTGTACGGATTTCATCCAACTCATTGAGCTAAAGAATCCTATTCTATTGTGCTATAGATAATGGTAGACCGATACCTAGTGAAGTTTTGAGTATTTGTAGTTCAAATTCTATATATAGGATGGGTTTCTTTCCATAAACCAAATCATATGGTGAGAATTTGGTTGTGGACTTCCAAGTGGTATTGTAAGCCCAAATTGCTTCAGGTAATCTGTTAGCCCAATCCTTTGTATTCATGGCCACTGTCCTTGTCAGAATATTCTCCAGTTCTTTATTAGTCACCTCTACTTGCCCATTGGCTTGGGGATGGTAAGGTGAATATTTGATGTACTTAACTTGATATAAGTCTGTGAATGCTCTGATTACCTGTGAAGTAAATTGAGGTCCTTTGTCTGAAACTATTGATCTTGGAGCTCCAAACCTCAAGAAAATTCTGTTATAAAGGAAATCAACAACTTTCTCTTCTCTTGCAAATTGCAATGCCTGAACTTCAACCCATTTAGTCACATAGTTTGTGCATACCAGAATGTACTCTTTGCCTGATGATGGTGGAGAAATTGGTCCCACAAAGTCTAGACCCCATTGCTCAAATGGTTCCAACATTACTTGAGGATGAAGTGGCATATCCTGGTTGAAAGTTGGCTATCCCATCCTTTGGCACTGATCACACTGCTGCACATACTTCTTAGTATCCTTATGAATAGAGGGCCAGTAGTAACCAGCTCCTAGAATCTTGTGGATAGTTCTGTGTGAAGAATAATGCCCACTAGATGGTTCATCATGACATGGCCTTAAGACATCAAAAATTTCATCAACTTTTAGACACCTGCATAAAATGAAATCAGGACCACATTTAAATAGTAAACCATTTAACCATTTGTAAGATAAGTTTTCCTTAAGTAAGTGTTTCTTTTGTTTTGAGGTAAAATGGGATGGAAACAAGCATGTAGCTAAGAGATTAGCTATGTTTGCAAACCAAGGTGTAGTAGAGGAGATAGCAAAAAGATGTTCATTTGGAAATCTATCCTCCACTAGCTGGTTCTCTCCACCTGTATGTAGTCTTGACAAAAAGTTAGCAACCAAATTAAATTTACCTGGATTATCAACTATGGTAGTGCAATAGCAATAACCACCTGATTATCCTTGCACCCACTACTGGCTTATTCATTAAGTATTTGATGGCTGTATGATCAATATGTACAAATATTTTGTATCCAGTGATATAGTGCCTGAATTTGTTTATAGCATATATGATTGCCAAGAATTCTTTTTCAGTTGTGGTATAATTTCTTTTTGCAGAGGTAAGGTTTTTACTGATATAGTAAATGACATGCATACCTTCTCCATCCTCTTTCTGTCCTAAGACTGCTCCAATAGACTCATTTGAAGCATCAATTTGTATGTGAAATGGTAGAGTCCAATTGGGTCCTCTTAAAATAGGTGTGACAGGAAGTTTCTCCTTAAGGGTTTCAAATACTGATTGACAATCCTCTGTCCATAAGAATTTTGTGTCTTTGTTAAGCAAGGTTAATAGAGGAGCAGCTATTCTGCTAAAATTTCCTATAAATCTCCTATAGTAGCCTACATGACCTAGAAAACTTCTAACACCTGTCTAATTTTTAGGTGAAGGTAACTGCTTGATCACTTCTATTTTGTTTTGGTCCACTTTGATCACATTTGCTGAAATGTGGTGTCCCAATACAATTCCTTCCTCTACCATCATGAAGCACTTTTCATGGCTCAGGGATAGTCAATTTTTTTCACAACATTTTAATACCTTTTCTAAGTTTATGAGTGCTTCTTCAAAGTTGTCCCCATACACAGTAAAGTCATCCATATATACTTCCATGCACTCATTAGCTAGTTCAGCAAAAATGGCTAAAACAAGCCTCTAAAATGTAGCTGGAGAATTACATAGTCCAAAGGTAAGAACTTTGTAGGCAAAAGTTGCCCAAGAACAAGTGAAAGTGGTTTTATCCTGATCTTCAAATGCTACTTGGATTTGGTTATATCCATTGAACCCATCTAGGAAAGAACAATACTTCCTCTCTACAAGGTTGTCCAACACTTGGTCAATGAATGGTAAGGGCAAGTAGTCCTTCATTGTGGCTTTGTTTAGCTCTCTATAGTCAATACACACTCTCCATTTCACATTCTTTTTAGGCACTATGACTAAGGGTGAGACCCATTGACTATCTAAGATTGGATATATAAACCATCCTTGCAACAATTTTTCTATTTCAGTCTTAACAATGTCTTTTAAAGCAAGATTTAACTTCTTTGGGGTTGTCTGACAGGTTTGACATCTTCAGTGTATATATGATGAGTACAGATCTTAGGAGGGATGCCCTTCATATCTTGGTATTCCCAAGCAAAAGTTGCTGAATGAGAAATTAGGAGTTTGATAAGTTCTTCTTCCTATTTTTCTGCTAACTGGGTGTTGATATTCAATGTTTTCCTAGGTAAAATCATGACCTGTTTTGTGATCTGATCCATAGATGTATTCAATCCATATCCTGGAGTCATTGTATTGAGGGGACAAGAATGTGGAAGCAACATGTGGAATGTGGCTAAGTCTCTGTAAAATATCTCTCCACAAGGAGTGATATTTGCTAGGGTACAATGAGCAGAAGTGAGAAGTTCTCTCCTTGAATCTTTTGATAAATGAGAGGGGGGTGAATCAGTTATCCTAATTATTTCTACTTTCTAAACTTTCTTAATACTCAATGCATCATTAATTCAAATAAGCAAACATAACCATGAAATGGAAATACACATGACACAATATTTTTGACGTGGAAACCCTATTAAGGGAAAAAACCACGGGGTGATTAACCCAAGATTGTATTCTCCGTTAGAAGAATGGAAATACAAAATGACACTTGCCAATTAGGGCTCACTGCCCAAGCACACTGCTCACAAGAGGCACACTGCCTACAAGACACACATTGTCTACAATTTATAAAGAGTGTAATACAATACTTGAACTGATAAAGAGCATCAACATATGCTGGAGTTCAGTTCCAGTTAGGCTCAGTACACTGATCTGCTACACTTCATCTTTCCTCTTCTTTTGTGCTGCTCTCCTTTCACATACTGGACCTTCCTTTCTGCTTTTATTCAGCTCTACTACTTTTCTTCGCACATCACCACAAAACCATGACACCTCTCATAACTAAATCCATCTTGTATATATATCTGCACAAGTGATTTCATCACCTTTCTAGTCGGCATCCGGAATAGTCAATCTTTTCACAAACTCTGATCTATCGGCTGAATCCTTGCTTACCAAGTAAAGCGGATCAAGGATATACTTGTAGAAGTCATCAATCATGTCGGCCAATCATAACTTATGCCTTAAGAATCTTTATCATCATCAGTAATACATCCAGAATAATGTCTGATGTTCTGCTAGTCAGTTCTTCCTCTGTTCACACTGCTAATCAAGAACCTGATACTCAAGTATTCATATCTTTTTCTTCATCTATCACCGGAGGCTAAATCCTTGGAATCTATCACTCAAGGTAGTCCTCTTGACTTCCCCAAATCCACACTTCACCAAGATACTTCCTCTGAGAGATCCGGACCTGACTGTCGGACCTCGCCACATGCTCTGTTCTTATTTACCGGACCATAACATTCTTCACTCTGACTTCTGGTATAGACACACCATGTCCTGCGGATATGTTGGATGAACTTTGTTGCCATCAATGACAACAATCATGAATCCATATAGTGTCTCTTGCCAACAGAATCTTGGGCTAACTCCATTATATCCTCATTAATAAGAATGTGGGTGACATCTTCTGTTGTATCATAGTGGATTTCTTCATCTAACTCACCCAAATGTTCTCTGATGGTAACCATAGCTACTGAGACACTGTTTTCCATGTTATCTGACTCATCTACCCATACTCTTCTTGAATAATGTATTGATGGTTCAGCTGGTGGATACAATGATATTTTCTTTAAATCTATTCCATTAGAAATGACCATATCCCCAGTTTGACAATCAATAGATGCCGCTGCTGCAGCCAGCCATGGTCTTCCTAATATCAATGGATAAGCATTTCTCTAGTTTCTTGGTTCTAATATCAGGAAGTCTACTGGGAATTCCCATGATTCTATCACAACTGGAACATCAGTAATCACCCCTTTTGGAATAACTACCAACTGGTTAGCAAGTTGAAGGATTGTAGATGTGGATTGGATACTTGTTAGGGATAATTTGTCTATTGTATGAAATGTCATTACATTTATTGTTGCTCCCAAATCAACCAAAACATTTGAAATTTCTACCCCTGAGATGTAAACAGTTATGACAGGATTTCTAGGATCTCCATATTTTGGGAGGAGCTTTTCTCCCATTAGGAGGTCTACTACTTTTCCTTCCACCTGGATGGCGGAGGGAATTTTTTTCTTTTTTCCTTGGGTCTTAACACAATGTTGTTTGATGAATTGGTTCAGTTCAGGCACATCTCTGATTGCTTGTAGGAGCGGAATTTCAATGTTTAGTTGTCTAATTTCTTATAAAAGTTCTGATTCCAGGGTAGATTGGACTTGTTTTTGTAAAACCTTTTTCTGAGGGACATGTTGTTTAAGCCGCTCTGGGTATGGTGCTAGTTTTTCTATCTCCGAAGCATCTCTGAAGTTCTTAGCAGAAATGTTTCCAGGGGTGTTCTCCGGAGTCATTCTTTTAGGAGGAACTCCAGAGTTATCCAAGGATGATTCTTTTAGCACTATTTCTATAGTAATCTCCTCTGGAAGCTGAGTGGATGGATTTTTAGGTTCCTCATCATTGGTTACTTCAACTATAGTTGGAGGAGATGGTCTTGGAAGTGCTTTCCTAGAATGTAGCTGGAGATTATTAGAATATATGGCATTAATACCAGCCATATTTTCTTGTTCTGTCATGTAAACAATTGCTCCCTGCTTATTTCGTGGGTTTGGTATAGGTTGAGTTGGTAAGGGTGGTTGGCTAACTGGTTCATTTTGTGAATGACCTTATGTGTTGGGGGGTCTAGTTAGAAATGCTTGTTGTTGAGGTTGGAAACGTCGAGGTTGTCCCTGGTATTGTTGATTATATTCCTATTGAGGACCCCAATGAGGCTACATGTTTTGTGATCCAAACTATTGTGGCCATTGTTGATTCCCCCAGGGCTGATTTTGCCAATGTTGGTTCTGCCATTGTTGGTTTGGCCAATCTTGTGGTCCCCAAGGAGGATTATTCTAAAGCCCATGCCAAGTTGGATTCCACTGATTATTTCCCCAATTAGAAGGACCCCTATAAGAAGCCTAGTTTGGATACTGATTATAAGGAAAATTCCCAGCTTGTTTTTATCCTACATAGTTCAACTCCTCCTCTATAATGGCATTCTTTTTACTTAGCCTTTTTAAGGCTGGGAGCTGATCACACTGACTGGTAGGATGTTCCCTGTCACAGATCTGACATATTTTTGATTTATCCAAAGGGCATTCTCTCAACAGATGTTTGTTTCGACACCTAGGACAATAGATGGAGAGTAGTTCAATTGTTCTGTCTTGAGCATTTGTTCTAATTTTTGCCTGAATCCCATCTAATGTGGTATTTAGTTGGACTAGAATATCTATTTTAAAATTTGCAATTTCCTCCATTAACTGTCCTATTTCATTCTTCCCTTTGAAAGAGTTGGGTGTTCTCACTCCATCTTGGGTTCTTGAATAGTTCCTGTAGAGTTCTTCTATAGCAAGCATATCCATTTTATTGATATTCCCTTTTCCCATTAGGTCCAGTGCCTATTTTGATTCTTTGTCTAATCCTTTTACAAATAGGGTTCTGGCCAAAGAGTGATTTACAGGGTTGCCATACCTTCTCAAAGCAAAGTTGAACCTATCCACATAATCCTCTAAGGTCTCTTCCTCTCTCTAGTTAATTTTGAATAATTCCTCATTCTTATCACTGACTCTACAGTAGTCCTGGTATTTTCCCAAGAATTCTATCTCCATCTGATCCCAGGAATGGATGGAGTTTTGGGGCAAACCCATGAACCATCTCATTGTAGAATCTTTCAGAGTTGAGGGGAACAATTCGAGTTTTTGATTATCTGATCCATAATCGTAAGTCTAGCATACCACTTTGAATTCAAACAAAAACTGATATGGATCCTCAGAAGCAAGACCCCTAAAATTTGGCAAATGTGTAGGTGAAATATTTTTTATAGGGGTGTTATCTCCAGCAGCTAGAACAATGGGATATGAGAGGGTTCTTGGAGCTTGATTATCCTCATCTTCATGATTATCATCCATGTCTGATATTGGTTGAGGTTCTAAAGAATTAGTTTCTGAGGAATTAGTTTCTGTCAAAGGATCTGCCTGGAATTTTTGTTGCAATTCTTGGATATAGTCAACGAGTGGAAGATTTGGAGGATTTAAGGGATTATTGAATTGAGGTGTAGCTTCCAAGGTAGGTTCTAGGTGTCTCTCTTCAACAAGATCTTGTGCCACCCTACTACTTTCTCCTATAGTTTGTTGATGGGGTGTCTGTTTTGTGTATCTTCCTTTTGAATCCCTAGCTCTAACCATACAGATTCAATCTATCCTAAAACTTTTTAACTAAGTTTTTCTAATTAACACAGAAGTCCCCGACAACGGAGCCAATTATGACAAGGGTCGTTGGTCCTCGACATTTAATCATATTTCATGTGTCAAATCTAGGGCTGTGTCCTTGGCTGTCCGCAATTAGGAATCCTATAGTTGCCAGTTTATCTAACTAACTCTAATGATCTCTATTGATTGAATAAATTAATGCTATTGATCTATCTGCTATGAAAATGAATTCGAGGAATATTGAAAACAGAGCTAAAACAATGAATTGCTAATGTAGATCTATACTATTCCATACAATTGAAACATACATTTATCTATGAGAAAACAATAACTATCTTCCTAAATAGAATCTGAAACAGAACAATAAACAATAGAATCTGAAACAGAACAATAAATAATAGAATCTGAAACAGAATAATAAAACAAACAATACTATCCTTCTGCCTTGGTGGTGGGAGTGGGCCCTTCCTCCACACCCTTAAGGCTGAAGACCAAAGCAATGAATCAACACAAGAAGATAATATCACAATTTACTTTCAATCCAATTCCATCAGCTTTTGTATTCAGCAAAATGTCTATATCAAAATGAGATTACAATAACAATAATCATTCATTGTATATCTTATGTTGCTAATTTTGTAAATTTATATCTAATCCAGCAATGAGATGTCACTTACCCTAACTACTAGTTCATCTATGAGATAATACCAATCTCTTATTCTACTAACTGTTTAACTACAGAGTAAACATTCATGCAATTAAAATAGATTTAGTGGAACAACAGTCTTAGTTTCAAATACAACTGGGCAGCGAGGCCCTAAAATATAGGTACTTAATCAGTTTATCAAGAACTCATGCAAAATAAAAAATAAAGATAAAACTTCCAGCAGTTAACTACGGTCTTCATCCGATTACTCAGGTGCTGATTGAGTAATATCTGGAGCACCCCAATTACCACTGGAAGTGTTGACTGGCAGCACGCTAGAATCCTGCATCTGTGTTGAGGTGACTCCGAAGGTGTGTGCTTCTGTCGGCAGCTCCAGAGATATGCTTTATGATCTTCTGTTTAGCTCTAGAGATATGCTTTTGTCTTCAGTCTAACTCCAGAGATGATTCACCCCCTTTATCTCAAAATCTCTCAAATCATATTAGAAAATATTGGAGACTGGTGCGGTATCCATATGTCAACTTTGGAGATTATTAGGACCATCTCTAGAGATGACCAAAATTGTCTTTGCCCGAACATCTGCACTTGTAGATTCAAAAAGAGATAATTTCTGCATATTTCCATTAATTCAGTGCATATTAGTCCCTCAATTAGAAATCATAATTTTAAGTAATTCATCTCTTATTAATCATAATTAGAACAATCTTGTTAGTCTACTTTGGTGCAATCATTAGGACACTAGAATAAGAAGGAAGGAAAAAGAGGGGTAAAAAGGTGTATTTCATGGGTGCTACTTGGTGCAGGAGCACCCCATTACCGTCAAGAAGCCCCCTATTATCATTTTAATTATTGTAAGGCCTAGTGCCAATTGTTCTGATTCAGACCAATGTGTCCCATATTGTAAGCCACATGGCACCTATTGTAAATGGATAGGGAGTATAGTAACTGTCCGAGTTGTAACTGTCTTGTAACGGATGGCAGAGGTGATGAATCGATTCAGATTCCACCGAAGTGTAACTGCCTTGGCTAGGTTCTTTATAAGCATGTGTGCTTGAAGAGGACAGACAGAAGAGAAAGGGAGAAGACGAGAAAAGAAAAAAAAAATAGTTTGTAATTTCTGAGTAGAAAAACAAAAGATTTTTGGTTTGGTCTCGTCGTAGTGTTTTTGGTTTGGGACCATTCCACTGGTTGAGGCTTCCGCCGAAACCAGTGGAATGACTTCCTAGGTTTTAATTTCCTTCCGTTTGATTTAGTCCAGAAATCTGTCTGTCTGTATGGTTATAGTAAGAAATCTGCGTAGTTGCAGCATAGATTAGAAATCTGTGTGTGTGTTTAGTTGCAGAAAATGGCAACAGTATTATGGAAGATAGTTACAACCAAACAGGAAAAGAAGAAAGCCTCGTGAGATATATAGAAGCGATCGCAGAAAGAAATCTCTGTGTGCATCGGCGTGAACCTTGGCATCGGGCTGAGGAGATGATTGTTTGGCCGAAGTGTTAAGTCGCGGTGAACCTCACCGTTGAACCATCGGAGTGAACCATCGTGCTGAAATGGTTCAAAGAAATGGTTCAACGAAGTTCACGAGTTCAACAGTTAAATGAACTCGTAGGTTCATTTGGTTCAAGCAAACAGTTTGAATGAATGGTTCAAAGTAACAGTTCAACTGAAAGGTTCAAGGCAGTGGTTCAACAAAACGGTTCAATGAAATGGTTCAAGGTAAAGGTTCATCGGCGAGAGTCAAAGGCATCGGCTTAAGGAAATTATGTCCATCCGACAGTGAAAGTCTCATCGATAGCAACCTTGGCTGAAGGCATCGGCGTGAGCATAAGTATCGGGCTAAGAAATTGATCGTGGGCCGACGGTTGAAGGTCATACCGATCGGGAAGATTGTAGTGAGGTATCGCCGACAAGAAATATCGGCGTGAAATGCACCGTTGGGGAATTTGTTAGAGGCTTCACCGATAGTAATGGGTCATGCCGATAGAAGGAGTGCATCGGCGTAAGTGTTCCCATCGGCGAGGTTGAGAAATGTTTGACCGAAGATGTGTGTCTCGCCGACAGTGCAGTTTGAAGGAGCCTTTGAGGCCATCAGCGTAAGTATGTATATCGGAGGACAATGGAGGAGTCACCCCGACAGTATAAGTCTGAGCGATGGTTTCTAACCATCGGAAAGAATAGCATGTCGGTGAAAGAAATTAGGAGGTGGCCAATAGATTAGGTCTGGCCGATGAGAAAATGGAAGCATATTTTGGTATTATGTGGTCTTAAGTAAGGGGTTATTAAAGATAATGAAGCCTAACCCCTAGGTTGGTGGGTTTTAATGGGAGTTCACCTTGTTTAGTAAGATATTACCCGTTCCTCCGCATCAAATTGGTATCAGAACTAGCGAAAGCTCTGGGAATCTAAGTGAGAGATTGGTGTTTTGGTTTGCTAATATTTGTGGTTGCAGATGCATGTCCACAAGCTGCAAGCAGGTAGGTAAGAGATTTGTCATGGAACCACAGGAGATGGTTCAAGGGCCTGAGAAGGAGGTCCAGTGAGTGTCGCCAAAAGTCCTGGGGAGAGAGGCAAGAGAGGACTCCCAGGTGAGGGACAGAAGTGTTGGTGCAGCATTGAGGTTGGACTTATAGCATCATCTGGAGGAGCAGCCAGTTAAACTCCGTTGAGAGGAGTCACCGTTGAATGGTACGAATAGCAGAGGCATCAAGTTTGAAGACACCAAGAGAACAGAGTGGTTGCAGTTCTCACCGAGCATTTCCATGGGACATGGAAAGTTTTCCAGTCTGGGAGTATGGTGCAGGAGCACCCCATTACCGTCAAGAAGCCCCCTATTATCATTTTAATTATTGTAAGGCCTAGGGCCAATTGTTCTGATTCGGACCAATGTGTCCCATATTGTAAGCCACATGGCACCTATTGTAAACGGATAGGAAGTATAGTAACTGTTCGAGTTGTAACTGTCTTGTAACGGATGGCAGAGGTGATGAATCGATTCAGATTCCACCGAAGTGTAACTGCCTTGGCTAGGTTCTTTATAAGCGTGTGTGCTTGAAGAGGACAGATAGAAGATAAAGGGAGAAGACGAGAAAAGAAAAAGAAACAGTTTGTAATTTCTGAGTAGAAAAATAAAAGATTTTTGGTTTGGTCTCGTCGTAGTGTTTTTGGTTTGGGACCATTCCACTGGTTGAGGCTTCCGCCAAAACCAGTGGAATGACTTCCTAGGTTTTAATTTCCTTCCATTTGATTTAGTCTAGAAATCTGTCTGTCTATATGGTTATAGTAAGAAATCTGCGTAGTTGCAGCATAGATTAGAAATCTGTGTGTGTGTTTAGTTGCAGAAAATGGCAACAGTATTGTGGAAGATAGTTACAACCAAACGGGAAAAGAAGAAAGCCTCGTGAGATATATAGAAGCGATCGCAGAAAGAAATCTCTATGTGCATCGGTGTGAACCTTGGCATCGGGCTGAGGAGATGATTGTTTGGCCGAAGTGTTAAGTCGCGACGAACCTCACCGTTGAACCATCGGAGTGAACCATCGTGCTGAACTGGTTCAAAGAAACGGTTCAACGAAGTTCACGAGTTCAATAGTTAAATGAACTCGTAGGTTCATTTGGTTCAAGCAAACGGTTCGAACGAATGGTTCAAAGTAACAGTTCAACCGAAAGGTTCAAGGTAGTGGTTCAACAAAACGGTTCAATGAAATGGTTCAAGGTAAAGGTTCATCGGCGAGAGTCAAAGGCATCGGCTTAAGGAAATTATGTCCATCCGAAAGTGAAAGTCTCATCGATAGCAACCTTGGCTGAAGGCATCGGCATGAGCATAAGTATCGGGCTGAGAAATTGATCGTGGGCCGACGGTTGAAGGTCATACCGATCGGGAAGATTGTAGTGAGGTATCGCCGACAAGAAATATCAGCGTGAAATGCACCATCGGGGAATTTGTTCGAGGCTTCACCGATAGTAATGGGTCATGCCGATAGAAGGAGTGCATCGGCGTAAGTGTTCCCATCGGTGAGGTTGAGAAATGTTTGACCGAAGATGTGTGTCTCGCCGACAGTGCAGTTTGAAGGAGCCTTTGAGGCCATCGGCGTAAGTATGTATATCGGAGGACAATGGAGGAGTCACCCCGACAGTATAAGTCTGAGCGATGGTTTCTAACCATCGGAAAGAATAGCATGTCGGTGAAAGAAATTAGGAGGTGGCCAATAGATTAGGTTTGGCCGATGAGAAAATGGAAGCATATTTTGGTATTATGTGGTCTTAAGTAAGGGGTTATTAAAGATAATGAAGCCTAACCCCTAGGTTGGTGGGTTTTAATGGGAGTTCGCCTTGTTTAGTAAGATATTGCCCGTTCCTCCGCATCACTACTTGGCACTCATCAGACATAATTGCAAGGTTGAAAGATCCTACAACTTCAACCTCGCATAGATCCATACTTGCTTAATATTTTGAATCTATGTTATCAAATGTAGATTCAATTAGCAAGAAAATATCTAGTTGGTTAGAAAAGAGGAGAGAATTTAGAGAGTACTACGCAGACAAGTTGTCCTATGAACAAGTAAAAAATGAACAAATTACAAAATTGAGCCTGTGTTCCATTTTCACAAACCCATGAACAAATCAATCTCTACCCCTTACATGCAAGAGGTTCCCTATCCATTGGTGCAACAACCAAGCGATAAGGGATAATTTTGGGTAGAGGTGGTGGATGGTTTTTGACCATCCTCCATGCAACAATAATGAGGTCCCACAATACTTTTTGAGGAAACTCTACTGTGAGTTTATCAAAAATAAAGTGCTAAACTATTTTAATATGTGGGAGTTCTAAGGTAGAGGTGGGGGGTCAGCACAGGGGCATGTGTTGACCCACAGCAGCCAGCGAGATGAGCACTCGCTAGACCAACCCATGAGCACGTGTCTATCCCTTCTGTTGTGAAGGAGAGTGTTGAGGTCGAGACACTTCAATCCATTAATGATTTGACCCAGAGCATCATAGTGCATGCCAATCCTACATCACAACGTGGGCCGAGGGAGAGTTTGAGGAGTAGGGTTCCATCCCATACTTGTCAGGCTTGCGGGTCAGCCTGTGGTTATGACCCCATGGATAGTCAGGACGTAGGTGCGCATGCTACATCTGTAGGTGAGCAGATGGTGATGATAGATGCCCTCCTGAGTGAGACTTTCGGCCTTGATACTTCGGTAAATGTTAGCAAGTTCATTGAATTTAATTTATTAAATTTCATTTTTGAAATGCAAGATTAACTAATTTAGTTTGATGATTTTAATAAAATTTCAGGGACATAGTGTTGATGCAGTTTTCAGCGATTCTCCACCTGCATATTACACTATGACATCTACTGTCAGGATATGTAAGTAGTAAATAATTATAAATATTACATGTGAATAGCATTGTTATATGAATGGTATTCTAATATCTGATTTTGGATGTTGAATAGGCTAATCTTGGAGATTTCACGGCAACACCTGCCAGTAGTGGTGGAGTTCAAAGCTTCACTCGGGTAATAAAATAAATAGTTTAACTAATGAATTATACTTACTAGATTTTTTTATTTTATATTCATATTGTTGATTACATTGCATTACACATCTTTCAAACTCAAAACATTACTAGACATTGCATAACTAATAACTAGATGTTGATAGATGACAAAATTTCAATTACAATATAGTTATTTGAACAAATGCCTCAAAGAAATGTGGTCTCATGGAATGCCATGACAAGCAGATGCATAGATAAGGACATCACCATGAGATCACATTTCTTTGAGGCATCTTTTCAAATAGCTCACTGCCTTGTCTATGCTACCACATTTTCCATACATGTCTACCAAACCTTGTTGATCCCCTCCACACTATTCTTCAACAAATTCTCTCTAATAAACTCATCTAATTACCACCAATTAGACCCCAGTACATGCCACCAGAGAGGGACATGAGCCTATGACATCTTATATAGCATATGATTGACTCCAACATCATCTAGGTTTTAGGTATTAATTATGGGGGCAATAAGTCACCCCTAACAAAAATATTCAAATCTATGCTAACCCATTCCCCTACAAACCATGTCAATTCTATTGGCTCAATTTCTTCCATCCCTACTTCTGATCCTACATCTAACCCACCTAAGTCTAATGAGGACCCTTCATTTAATACTACTATATTCTTTGAGATGAAAGAGAGCACAAAATCCTCCAAGAAATCACATAATCATGTACCAAAAGAGCACAACAGCAATGGAGACTTGAGGAAGCATAAGAAAGAGCTATAGTATATCACCAAGTGAGCCAAATCTTCACAGGAGTTCACAACTAGTTGAAGAGCCAAGAGAGTTCACCATAGAATGCATGAGAATCAAAAGTGAAATTCAAAAATCCACCACGTGAGATGGAAAACCTAGAGATAGAGTCAAAATAGAGACATTCTGAGCTGCAAAGAGGTGTTACTAGAATCTTGAATCATGAGCCTAATATATTCTAACAATGGACCATGGCCATTTCCATTCCTACAACCTGATAATGTTTCATTAGTTTGATATGTTTATAAATGAAACTTGACTATTTTGACACAAATATCTTCACCAATGAACCACCATTGTTTTAAGCCTAAAATTTAATAATTGCTTAATAGGTTGATAACTTCACCAATGAACCATGATTATTACAAACTTGCACTCTAATAAAGGTCCATGTATTTATGTCTAAACATCAATAAACCATCACTATTTCAACACCTAAACTAAACAATTTTTCATGAATCAATATATTTTCCAATAAAATAGAACCATTTCAACGTCTACAACCTAGTATTTTCTTTTGCTAATTTCTAACTTCTTAAGGGAACCATGAACTTTTCTTAAAATTATCAAACTCCTCACTTCAAAATTTTAAAAACTTTCAACCCACTAAAGCTTAAAATTTAATATTTTTTTTTTTATCAATAACACTATATCCAATCAACCTAGCCAACATTAATATCTACAACTTAATAATCAATATCAATAGACCAAAAAGCACAAGACTCTATAGAACCTTAGGGTTAAAGTAGCACAACCCCTTACCCTAACTAAACATACCACCATATTTTCAAGGTGATGATATCATACAAATGCTCATGGCTTCTTTATTATTCTTAAGGGCAAAGTAAAACACCTCTTTAAATACACAACCACCTTTCCTATGGACCCCTTAACCTTTGAAATGATCAAAGTTCCCTCATATAATACACTTTACATACTTGGAGCCTAGTAGGGTTCTAATTTCTATCCATAAGGGAGTCGATCCTATCTTCCATATCTAAAATAAGAAAGAACTTATTTACAATTTCAATGATTGTTACCTCCAACATTCATAGTTCTCAACCCAAGAAGCTAGATCAATAGATTAAACTCTTGATTGTGATGTTTTTGATGTCCATACCCAAGACTTTACTATGGGAATTGATGGTGAAGAATGTGTATTATGTGTCTAGTTGTATCATAGTGATGCATTAGTGACAATGAATATCTTTTTTTGGTACAATACAAAGCTTCATTACAATATCTAGACAAAGTACATTCTACATAGTTGGATACCTTTAACATGTTATTTGTAGAGTTAGATCATGTTATGTATTTAGATGGAGCCCTTTTACATTTATCTGCTTGGTTGGAGTCCTTTTCGCATAGTTAGAGTTTTTATCACTTTTAGTAATAGGTAAAATCTCTCATCCTACTATTTTTTTATTTATTTTTAAACAATTTAGCAAGTCATGGTTTTGCTACCCCACAACCCTACCCCACCCTACCACCAACCTAAACCTAAACTAACACCTTCACTCCCTCTTTGACTTCTTAAACCTAAAATTTGATGCTACTATGGTCCCTCCTTTGTTGACCCTTATACCACACAATAGTCACGAATCTTCATCTAATTTGTATATATGCATACATGATTGTGTGTTTTATTGTGTGTACTTCCATGTTTAGGTGAACATGTGTGTATGTTAGGAGCCATGACTTGCATCACTATTCTAGTTTTCATAATTGAATAATGTTGTTTTATTTTTAGATGATGCAGGTTGCGGAGACACCTCTCGAAGTTCATAGGGCAATGGAGCATGGTGTGTCCTCTGCGATTCATAGCTCCATGCCTTTGACGGGGGTATGAGACAGATTAGTAAATTTCAAATTACATTCGTTGTTATAGTTGTTTATTTTTAAAAAATCAAATGATTATTGATTTGAAATTTAATTTCTATCTGGATGGTTTCTATAAGACATGACATCACCACAGCCTAATCCTGGTACTGAGGCAAATGAGGAGACAAATTTTCTGGTAGTGGTAAGTGATTATTTTGTTAAATGTTTCATTTTTTATAATGTAATTTCTATATATTAATGTTTGTATTTTTTATTGTAACAACTATAGATCCATGAACAACTAAATAGGAGGAGGAGCCCTTGGGTTCATAGTAGACCACCCTCATACGCATCTCCATCCTCTCGAAGATTAAAGGCTGCTCGTGATCTATTCTCTTCACCGAATAGAGGGGAATGACTTTTTATTTGGTTCCTTTGTTGTATGCCTATATGGCATTTGTGGACATATATTTTGTATTGCATATAGTTGACATTGTATGCCTATATGACATTCTTGTAAGCCTATATGGCTATTTTGTATATATGTTATACTTATATCGATAGATATTGATGTATGCCTATATGGATATTTGATTAATACAAATCATTTTTGTTGATGGTGTCCAAATTTGCATTATAAATCCACGCTTCAATGGATATTTGTAGATAGTTTACTTC
The DNA here is from genome assembly GCA_027924645.1 of Cunninghamia lanceolata. Taxonomy (NCBI): domain Eukaryota; kingdom Viridiplantae; phylum Streptophyta; class Pinopsida; order Cupressales; family Cupressaceae; genus Cunninghamia; species Cunninghamia lanceolata. The sequence continues at coordinate 36,934 of BSBN01001040.1, read as the reverse complement.
AAATATTTAAAGTCCAATTGTATTACATAGTAGGATTTTCTTCACAATGCATCATGCAACTAGTGTGGCCATTTATTTTTAGCATTTGCTATGTATTGCAACCAAATCATTTGTTATAAGAAAATGTATTTATGAAATAATTATATCTTGTTTATTTGTAGAAATACATGTATTGGTGTGTGACATGAAGGGTTTCCAATCTATCAATGTTGCCTTGATATTCTTGACATTTGTAAGGATTTTGTGAACTTGATAAATGAGAAGGTTCATCCTCATATTGTTGATACAATTTATCCAATTGGATAATTTTTTAGAAGCTTCTCTAAAGTTTTATCTCATATAATGATGTAACATACATTGGGATGTCCCTTACAAGTCACAATTATCTTAGGTCACCAACAAGCAGAGTAGAGAAACCACTAAAGAATTCCTCAAGCAACCTACTATCAATTCATTCTAACAACCTTAGTCTAATGAAGCTCATTTCCTCAATATGAATGTAACAAATGAAATAATGCTTTCTTGATAAGTTGAAAGAGCTTGACCCTTAAGAGGGCTAATGTCTTTTACTAGTATGTGAAGTGCTACATGAATGGTTGATGCATTAATGTTGAAAGCAACCCAATTTATTGGGGTGAGAAATAAAAAGGATGATAATGGCATGGAGAACATTTGCAGAAAGTGTTATCTTGATGTTCTCACAAATACTGATGACATTTCAAAGGCAAAAAGTTGTGACCCTTCGAATAGGAAAGACTATGACCCTTTTATAATGAAGGGCAGTGACCATGCGTAGTGTATATGTGCCTAACTGAATGTGTTGGCACTAACAGTTTGGCCCCACGAAGAACAAAATAAAAAGTAGCCTACGTTGCAACTTTACACTACATGCTTTTAACGATTTTTGGAGTAGCAGAAAATCTTTCACCACGAGCAAATTCCTCAGAAATATAAAAAACTAAGAGAGGTTATTGTAGAGGGGTTCTATGTGATCGCGTAGCCTCAGACTAAATATTTCTAAGTGATACAGTTTCTGAGTAATAGCTCGTCAAAGATTGTTGCCTTTTGCACTTTGGTCTCTTAAGGGATATCGCTGGTACAATGTAGCTCAGACTATTTTGGCATGTTTGGGTGTGAAATAGGACCATGCCTAGCCTAAATGTACCCATCTAGATGCGTTGAAACTTTTAGTTTGGCCACACAAGGAGCAAAATGAAAGTTACACCCCTTTGCAACTTTACATTGCATGTATCTGACTATTTTTGGAGCAACAAAAAAACTTTCATCATGGGCAAATGCCTCAGAGATATAAAAACCTGAGAGAGGTTATTGTAGAGGGACCCTACATGATCTCGTAGCCTTAGACATAATGTTTCTAAGTGACACAATTTCTGAGTAACAGCTTGTCAAAGATTGCTGCCTTTTTACACTTTGGTCTCTTAAGGGATATCGTCGGTACAATGTAGCTCAGACTATTTTGGCATGTTTAGGTGTGAAATAGGACCATGCCTAGCCTAAACGTACCCATCTAGATGCGTTGGAACTGTTAGTTTGGCCACACGAGGAGCAGAACGAAAGTTACACCCCTTTGCAACTTTACACTGCATGCATCTGACCATTTTTGGAGCAACATAAAAACTTTCACCATGGGCAAATGCCTAAGAGATATAAAAAACTGAGAGAGGTTATTTTAGAGGGACCCTACATGATCTCGTAGCCTCAAATGGAATGTTTCTAAGTGACATGGTTTCTGAGTAACAACTCATCAAAGATTGCTACCTTTTTGCACTTTGATCTCTTAAGGGATATCACCAGTACAATGTAGCTCAGACTGTTTCGGCATGTTTGGGTGTGAAATAGGACCATGCCTAGCCTAAACGTACCCATCCAGATGCATTGGAACTGTCGGTTTGGATGCACGAGAAGCAAAACAAAAGTTACACCCCTTTGCAACTTTACATTGCATGCATTTGACCATTTTTGGAGCAATAAAAAAACTTTCACCACGGGAAAATGCCTCAGAGATATAAAAAACTGAGAGAGGTTATTGTAGAGGGACCCTACATGATCCTGTAGACTTAGACGAAATGTTTCTAAGTGACATGGTTTCCAAGTAATAGCTCGTTAAAGATTGCTGCCTTTTTGCACTTTGGTCTCTTAAGGGATATCACCGGTACAATGTGTTGAAAGTTGTTTGTCATTGATGTCAAAAGGTCAGAAGGTGTTGATCATATCCTTATTGGTGTTGTTGTCAAAGGATCAGGATGCTTAGTTATGGTGTTTATGTTTCATGGTATGGTCTTCACAAGATGCCTTCATTCACAGAGCTCACATGCCTTTCATGCTTTAGGATGGTGTGTTCATGTTTCACAAGAACTGATGTAGAGAAAGAAGAAAATCAAACAATTGATACCATATTTCACAACAATAGGCTTCATTCATTCAGAACTTCACCATACAATGACCTCTACTCAAGCATAATTTTGAATTTCTAACTTCTTTAAACCATCTACTGCTTCCAAGGTTATTTTCCACTTCAAGGTTCCAAGCCAAACCTACTCAAACTCTCAAACAAACCCCTACACTCCATTTGTTACCTATTCCTTTACAAACTGTCTCAAACCCTTGTAGCCCTGTTTTAGGATATGTCAGTGATTATCTTTCACATGATGCAGTATCTTGGCATGGTAATAATAGTTTTGAGTACCCATTATCCTTATTATTAACATATCAAAAAATCAACATAGGTTGTTTTAGGAAATAATGCACAAATATGACTGTTCCTGTCTCAGATTTGGCCTAATTAGGCCAGGGTCAGCATAGGGTTTATAGGTTCTACTACTTTCAACCTCAAATCCTTTCATCCAAAACTTGGATCATGTGTGATTAGGTCCACTCATTCTTATTCCTTCATCAGAAATCCAATTTCAGAGGTCTCTTAACAAACCCTAGGCTCTAGGTTTGATCTTCACTCACAAAACTTTGACAGTGACTGTCATACCCAGTCTTGGCAGGATAGACTTGGTTGGGGTATAAACCTTCATTACTTTGTCAATACTAACTTGAAAAATGTGAAGGATTTCCATTACTACTTTTCACAACCGAAAAACCACCAAGTTGGGTGTTCACTCAACAATAAAACATCAGAACCTCAAGTATTTTGCCCTTTACCAATTTGAAATAGGGCATAACAGGACTAGGGCATAGCATAAACATGAACAAACTTCATTAATACACCCTGAACCTTTGGAATCTAAGAAAACATATATAGAAATACCATTTCACATTTTTTTAGATTTTTCCATCGGATACATTTGGAGAAACACAATTTAGAATGCACATTGTTTACCCTAAATCAGGGTTTTGACTGTTTTCAGCAAACTCACAATATCTTGCTCAAATGGAAACCAAATTACATGAAACAAAAAGCATAAGGAAGGTGATTGATAATTCTATCACTCGCAAACATTTAGGCCTATCCTTCTATCCGTACAAGGCCATACAGTGCCTGGAAATAGTGAATTGCTGAAGGAAATGCATAAAAATAGAGTTCTTTATTGATCAAAATCTTGAACTCAATCACCTATGAGTGATCTGATGGTTACAAGGCCTTTTTAAAGGCACTATAACATGTCTTTTTAGTTTCTAACTAATCCCTAACTGTCTCCAAGCGAACTGACCTTTCATATTCTAAGTTTGCATCCTTTTTTCTTTTTACACTTGTGACAACTATTAACAACTTTAACAATATGAACCTAAAATTGTATCCTAAGACCTAAGACACCTTTATTAGGATCCCTTTGGACCTTACAAAAGCTTGAACACATCATGTTTGAACAAATTTGAAAATTTGCCTCATGGAGGCTTATTCATGCTAGGGTGCACCTGCACCAAGAACCCTGCAAGACATGTATGCAAAGTGTGAAAGCATATACAACAAACGTGAACTGTTTGACATAATGCTTCAAAGAAATGTTGTCTCATGGAATGCAATGATTGCAAGATATGCACGAAATGGATTTTTCATAAGGCTTTAAAAACTCTCAAGCAAATGCACAAAAGTAAATTTTAACCAAACACAAATTTTGGCATAGCTAAAACCAAATTACACAACCTTACTATTGTTTATATACAAAACAAAGTACAAGTAACCATCTGGGAAAGTTTATGCATACTTACGAATTAATCCAACGAACCATCTGGGTCTGCTCTTCTCTTTATTGTGTCAAGTATTGCCTCATGGTTAGACTCACGCACCTTCCACAAGGTCTTGTTCAAAGGTCTACCTCGATATTGTATCAAATGAACATTGGATGCCACGATAAGGTTCAAGTAATGAAGAATCTTCCGATGTGTGTCAAAGTCTTGAAACAACCAAACATTAACACTCTTATGTGGGTACCTTCTAAGACATGTTCCAGTAACAACCACCGAGCCTGTAGGGTATTCAATGTTTTCTCCATCTGTAACTGGGGCCTCCAATTTCTTTTTGGCCTCAACATAAAGACACAAATAATAATCTGTTCCCTCTTCATTGGCTTCATCTGCAATAACTGCATATGCCCTACATTGATATGTGCAACAAATTAGATGAAATTAGTCAGCATTACAAAAACACTACAAAGTAAGATAACATTAGGAATTTCAAAAACTATGCAAATAGATATATTACTTGGTTGAACTAGATCTAATATGTGGTCAAAGTCAACCGATGATCCCATATATGTTAGTTCCAGTATTGTCGAGGGCCGATACGTGTCAAGTGGGCTAAGATAACTTAATCATCATTTGTCAACCCACTCCTTTGGCTCGCACTCATTCCAGGCTTGAATTGTACATGAAGAACAAAAGCATACCATCTTTTGCGTATGGATACTCCATGAACCTACAATTAAGATTCTGAAAGAGTGTAGCTCACTTGATCCTGTCAGTGTACAAAAATCCTCATATGGTGCAATATTAGTATCATCTATCAACCAAAAAAATCTATGAACTGAAGACTTACCTTCATTACTTGGACCCATCGAAGCATTACACCACCCGACGATTGATTTTGCATCTGTCAACTTTGCATTGTCTTTATACTTTAACTCTTCTCATGCTATAACTCTTTTGATACATGCTCCTGCACCATCATGCTCCCCCTTTCCATGCTCGAGCTCACAAAAGTTCCACATATGCTGAACACTTGTAATATTATGCTTCCTACTCAGCCAATAGAACATCCGCGAGTTCTTGAATTGTGATGCACAATTATCCGACCATATGATATGCTAACTGAATGATATGCCCCTTATATCCAAATCATTGTAGAAGACCTCAAAGGAACCTTGCATGAACTTCATAGAATGCATGTGATCATCACTAATATAAAATGATACTCCCTTATGATCTTTCTATCATCCTCTGTACTATCATTCGCATGAATGAATGCGAGGTGCACAAATATAGAAACCTGTGTGGAGTTGTAATATTGTGATTGCACCTCATGTTGTGGCTGTAGACTGTATTTCTTTGCAAAGTTGATGACTGAAACAATGATACCAAGTGGAAATGTGTCCTTGTATAACTTGAATTGCAAGTCCAACCATCGAGCTCTATGGGTATGCCTTGCATACTCATACACTATACTATCACAAAATGTAGACATAAACTGATACACTGGAATCTTTTGAATAACCAAATCACACCTCTTTGCTTCTTTACCATCTTTTATATTATAGGCCATTGTTTTATACTTTCTAAACTCTACTAGTTTGTTTCCAACTGCATGTGTGCTTTCCATATGTTCACATATTGGCATACATTTCAAGCCACCGCAATGCTGACAAATGCCATCCAAACACAATTTCCTATAGAATATTTGACCTTCCTCTCTTTCACATAAAATTGTTGATATGAAATCTCTTGAAGATTTTGGTGGGGCATGTATGCCACAATCCTGCAAAACATTGTTAGTATGCAAATCTAAACATATAGACCGATAAAGATCAAAATGGTTAGAAAATTCAATATGTAATCTACAGCAACAAGTAGTGTGTGTGTGATTTATTTTGACATAGAAAGGTTTTAGTATTTCAAAATATCTTTGAGAAATTTAATTTGAGGATACATCTCTAGAAATTTACCAAAAAACTGTGTTTGAGTCATATCCAAAAAATACTTTGGATGTGGCTCACGGTTTTGACTACCGATTCTCCTTCTTACCACATCCCTTTGATTCAGAGATACCCTTGTGTAATTCTTCCAAAAGTCTTCAATTAGTGATCTCAATGCTTCAACAATTGGTTTATCTTTTCATGGTAGTCTCCCTGAGAATGCCCATAATTCATTGGCATCGGTGTCGATTGTTTGGCACCTTCCAATGGCTCTTGATAAAGTTTTTATATTAATTCTCAATGCTTGACTCGTCTTTCTAATGAGACGAGCTTTCATCATTTGATTACTTACTATTGTTGATGTAATGACACGTCATGTGACATTCTATCTTTTGTGCGTAAGGTGTTACCCACACTCTCATATGCACTCATTAGATTCTTGACAATAGATTTTTCACTTGAAGCCTTTGATGTTCTCAACCCAAGAATCTTCATGATGGACCTATACTTTATACTTCGCATCATTTCAATGAATAGTTGACATCTTGCGGTCTCATTTAACTTTTCAAAGAACACTCTCCAAATCTTATGAGCATATCTTCTACAAGTGCATTTTGGAATCTTACCTTCCATTGGCTGCAAAATATTCTCATCAATATCAATCAAATACTTTGGCTTTCTATGCAAAATTCTAGATGGTGTTAAGAAAGGTAAATTCATCTCAACATTAGGAATTTCATCAATATTTAAATGAGATGGGCTAGATGGCATACCTTCGATTGGAGATGAAATAGATAACATACCTTGAGGTTGAGTTGGGGATTATGGTGTACCTCCTTCCTCACATGTGAGTGATGATGTACTCTCAAATTGAGATGCGGTAGATGGTGTCCCTCCATCTTGACTTGCTGTAGAGGACGTGTCTCCAATTGCGGTATTTAAATCTCTCATAACACAGAGATTTTGCATTCGTTCCCTTTGTGCCGCCAATACCATATCTCTTGTTGATGGTTGAGGTTCCTCTTCAATTGGCATGTCTTCGACAATCATGTCCAATTTCCTCTTCTCACGAAGTTCCCTTATAGCCGCTGCTTTCTTTGCATTCTTAGCTTCTTTCTCTTCCTGTGTTGGTTTAATCCTTGATCGTTTCCTTGGCATGACATAGAATTTATTTGTAGCATGATAAAGAGACAAATATTAGTTCCTAAGAAATGAATATGGTTCCAAATTTTAGGTCTATTGCCCTCAACATTTCCAACACTTCCCACACTTTCGTTGCAGTCAAAGAAGAGTTTTCAATCACATGGTGGAGGATTTTTCAGCCCATTACCATTGTTGAAGTGTTCTCAGCTAGTCAGAGAAAAGTTTGCAATTCACTTTTAAAGGGCTCTAGCTAAAATTCAAGGTTAAAGCACTTTACATAAGACGTCCTATAAATTGGTGCTAATTTTATGTCTACAAGATATCAACATTGCAGGTGCATACTCAACTAAGTAGTAGATTTTATGGTAAAATTTTGGGTGGACAAAGAGCCCCATATAGCACCCTACAACCATCAAACCAATTCTTGGGTTGGAATATAGATATTCATTTAAGATATATGCTTCATTAATTTTATTCATCTTTGAAGGCCCCTATAAATTCCCCTACAAATGTCATGGTCAAATTGTGACCATTTTTATCTTTCAAGCCCTATAAATCAATTCCATTATGATGTTTTTGGGGCTCTTAGAGTTGATCATGGTGAGTGTACTAATATTCCCTATGCCAAATTAACTCTCATTTCAACTTTAAGTTAGGGTGTGTAATGCAAGTATTGACATTAATTGTAAAGGGTGATATTTTCTAAAAATTAAGGCACTAAATTTTTTTATGGTGGTTTCAAATTGGTTAGTTCAGTAGTGGTTGTTGGGGGTGGTGCTTGTGGCTTATTATTAGGTGGATAGGTGTAATGGATCTTAAGTCTAATGAAGGTAAACCTCACGACTCTTTTAGGAAATGTATAATGTCAAACAATAAACTGTCTTTAAATTGCTCCTCTCTAGCTGCCTTAAAGTTTGTCAAAGCTATCTAAGGAAGGGGTGTGGATGATGAGTGCATTAAGACTTAAAGCATATATTAGAAGTGATTTTGAGGAAAATCTAGCTACTTTCATCCCTTTAATGAAATGGTGGTTAAGGATTCTCAAGTTTGTACTCCCAAGCCACTTTGAAGGTATGTGTTCAGCACCACTAGAAAATATCTTCACAAGTAAGAACTTAGTTTTGATTATATGGAATTTTTTAAGGTTTTTCAATTTCTTTGGTTGGTAGCTATGTTTATTTAATAGTTGTCAGATCATTATTAGATGTTCTATGGTTGTCTTGACTAGTTTATGTTGGAGAGGAGTGTATTGTAATCCCATTTTTTTACTTTTTGAATTTGAATAAAGGAACTCAGTTTTGTAGCTAGGATACTATGTTCCTATTGATCATTTTGATAAATTCATGTTTTGGATTGATGATATCTTTCATGAGCAGCTACAGGTTCATAGGTATAAAGAAGAAATTCAAAGCAATAGAAATTTATAGCTGTTTGGGAAGAAATTCAAAGCTCGGGCTGCAAATTCCCTATTAGACATGTACACAAAATGTGGAAGCATAGACAAGGCACATGAACTATAAACACAAAATATAAATACAATTGATATAAACAAAAAATATATAAACCATACAAGTGATATAAACATGTATTTAATAAGGCATGATAAAGTAATTCAAATAGAATTAAGGAAAACGTAACTTAGAACATGTGTAAAGACTTGACAAACCTAACAAATGGAGATTCGAATGGAGAGAGTACCCAATTATGTAGTCTTTTTTTCTTCTTGCATCAAACTCTTCAACAATTTGAGTTTTTCACTACTTGCTTCCTTTTCAACATTCAATTGAATAACACTCAAATAGAATTAATAACAACAATAAAATTAACCAATGTATAATGTTAAATTCCTACAATTCAATCTTAATTAACATTGCAACACTAAAAAAATTGAAACTTGAATTGATATATATCAAAATCGATGTGAAAACTATGTTATTTCCTCCTTAAGTTGGCAAACAAGAAAAAGGTGGTGGAATGTTCATGCAAAGGTGGTAGAATGTGAAAAATGTGCATGTGCTCTTCCCAACAATATTAAAAAGCTTTCTTTTTGTCAGAACACGAGCATAACCCTAAGAAAATAGAGCATGTGGGCCTAGATCACAGGTGTCTTGCCCTTTTTACCATTTGAATAGCAAGCCATAACATTCTCGTGTTATAACACGCTCCTTTCTATACAAAACTCTATATTATTCATTTCTCGACCTCCTCCTTACCCATCTTTCCCTCAAGTTGTCAACTTCACTCCCTCATGTATTTCTCCTATCTCTCCCCTCACCTCTCTATCTCTCACCTCTCTCTTCCTCTCACCTCTCTAGCTCCCCCCTCTCTACGTCTCTCAGTCACTTCTTGTCTACCTCTCCATCCATCTTTAGCCATCTCAGTTTCTCACTTAACCCTAAACCCTATCAGAAATCAGACTGCAAATTCCCTATTAGACATGTATACAAAATGTGTAAGCATAGACAAGGCGCGTGAACTATAAACCTTAAATCCTAAACCCTATCCCTAAACCCTCAACCCTCGACACTATACCTTAAACCCTATTCCCTTATCCCTAAACCCTAAAGCTTATCCCTAAAGCCTCAACCCTTAACCCTTAAACCTTAAATACTAAACCTTATCCATAAACCCTAATCCCTCAACCCTAAACCATAATCCCTTACCTAAACCCTATCCCTAAAGCCTCAACCCTCAACCCTTAAACCTTAAATCCTAAACCCTATCCCTAAACCCTCAACCCTTGACACTATACCTTAAACCCTATTCCCTTATTTCTAAACCCTAAACCCTATCCCTAAACCCTCAACCCTCAACCCTTAAACCTTAAATCCTAAAACCTATCCCTAAACCCTCAACCCTTGACATTATACCTTAAACCCTATTCCCTTATCCCTAAACCCTAAACCCTACCCCTAAAGCCTCAACCCTCAACCTTTAAACCTTAAATCCTAAACCCTAATCCCTCAACCCTAAACCCTAATCCCTAAACCCTAAAGCTTTAAACCCTCAACCCTTATCCACTCCTCTCCTCCCCTATATGCCTCACCCCATCTCTCCCCTATCTCTCAACCCTTAGCCATCTAGGTCTCTCACTTATACCTAAACCCTCAACCCTCAACCCTCAACCCTTAAATCCTAAACCCTATCCCTAAACCCGTAACCCTCGACACTATAACTTAAACCCTATTCCTTTATCCCTAAACCCTAAAGATTTAAACCCTCAACCCTTATCCACCCCTCTCCTCCCCTGTCTGCCTCACCCCATATCTCCCCTATCTCTCAACCCTTAACCATCGAGGTCTCTCACTTATCCCTAAACCCTCAAAACCCTTAAACCTTAAATCATAAACCCTATCCCTAAACCCTAAACCCTCGACACTATACCTTAAACCTTAATCCCTCAACCCTTAACCCCTAAACCCTTGACGCTTAAACCCTAAATCCTTAAACCCTCAACCCTTATCCATCCCTCTCCTCCGCTATCTACCTCACCCCCATCTCTCCCCTATCTCTCTCACCCCTCTCTACCTAGGTTATAGGTCTCTCACTTGTATATCTCTTACGACTCTCTAGATATTTCCCTTCCTCTCCACCTCTCTCCCTCCTCCTTACCCATCCTTCCCTCAAGTTGTCAACTTCACTCTCTCATTTTATTATATCTCTCCCCTCACCTCTCTATCTCTCACCTTTGTCTCCCCCTCACCTCTCTACCTCTCTACCTCTCCCCTCTCTACATCTCTCAGTCACTCCTTGTTTGCCTCTCCATCCATCCTTAGCCATCTAGGTCTCTCACTTAACCCTAAACCCTAAACCTTATCCCTAAATCCTTAATCCTCAACCCTTAAACCTTAAATCCTAAACCCTATCCCTAAACCCTCAACCCTTGACACTATACCTTAAACCCTAATCCCTTATCCCTAAACCCTAAACCCTATCCCTAAAGCCTCAACCCTCAACCCTTAAACCTTAAATCCTAAACCCTATCCCTAAACCATCAACCATAGACACTATACCTTAAACCCTAATCCCTCAACCCTAAACCCTTAATACCTCAACCCTTAAACCCTAATCCCTCAATCCTAAACCATTAAACCCTCAACCCTTAAACCCTAAACTCTTGACCCTTAAACCCTAAACCCTTAAACCCTCAACCCTTATCCACACCTCTCCTCCCCTATCTGCCTCACCCCCATCTCTCCCCTATCTCTCTCACCCCTCTCTCCCTAGGTTATAGGTCTCTCACTTGTATATCTCTTATGACTCTCTACATATTTCCCTTCCTCTCCACCTCTCTCCCTCCTCCTTACCCATCTTTCCCTCAAGTTATCAACTTCACTGTCTCATTTTATTATATCTCTCCCCTCACCTCTCTACCTCTCCCCTCTCTACGTCTCTCATTCACTCCTTGTCTACCTCTCCATACATCCTTAGCCATCTAGGCCTCTCACTTAACCCTAAAACCTAAACCTTATCCCTAAAGCCTCAAGCCTCAACCCTTAAACCTTAAACCTTAAATCCTAAACCCTATCCCTAAACCCTCAACCCTCGACACTATACCTTAAACCCTAATCCCTTATCCCTAAACCCTATCCCTAAAGCCTCAAACCTCAACCCTTAAACCCTAAATCCTAAACCCTATCCCTAAAGCCTCAACCCTCAACTCTTAAACCTTAAATCCTAAACCCTATCCCTAAATCCTAAACCCTATCCCTAAGCCTCAATCCTCAACTCTTAAACCTTAAATCATAAACCCCATCCCTAAACCCTCGACACTATATCTTAAACCCTAATCCATCAACCCTAAACCCTTAATACCTCAACCCTTAAACCCTAAACCCTTGACCCTTAAACCCTAAACCCTTAAACCCTCAACCCTTATCTACCCCTCTCCTCTCCTATTTGCCTCACCCCCATCTCTCCTTATCTCTCTCACCCCTCTCTCCCTAGGTTATAAGTCTCTCACTTGTATATCTCTCACGGCTCTCTACATATTTCCCTTCCTCTCCACCTCTCTCCCTCCTCCTTACCCATCTTTCCCTCAAGTTGTCAATTTCACTCTCTTATTTTATTATATCTCCCCCCTCACCTCTCTATCTCTCACCTTTGTTTCCCCCTCACCTCTCTACCTCTCCTCTCTCTACGTCTCTCAATCACTCCTTGTCTACCTGTCCATCCATCCTTAGCCATCTAGGTCTCTCACTTAACCCTAAACCCTAAACCTTATCCCTAAAGCCTCAACCCTCAACCCTTAAACCTTAAATCCTAAACCCTATCCCTCAACCCTCAACCCTCAACCTTAACTCTATTCCTCCTTAACCCTTAACCCTAAACCCTATCCCTAAAGCCTCAACCCTTAACCCTTAAACCTTGAACCCTAAACCCTATCCCTAAACCCTCTATCCTCGACACTATACCTTAAACCCTAATCCCTTAACCCTCAGCCCTAAAGCCTCAACCCTCAATCCTTAAACCTTCAACCCTAAACCCTATCCCCAATCCCTCTACGCTTGACACTATGCCTCAAAACCTTAATCCCTCAAACCTTAAACCCTTAAACCCTATACCCTATACACTTAACCTTGGACACTTAACCTTAATAAACATTATCCCTCAACCTTCAAACTTCTACCCTATACCCTATACCCTCAGCCCTATACTTATGCCCTAAACCCTCAACCCTCATCCATATGCCTTATACCCTCAACCTTAAACCATAAACCCTATATCTTAGACACTCAACCTTGAAAATTATCCCTCAACTATAAACTCTCAACCGTCTACCCTATACCCTCAACCATATCCTTAAGCCCTAATCCCTCAATCGTCAACCCTATACCTTAAACCCTGAAGTCTACACCCACAAATCCTCATCCCTATACCCTATAACCTCAGCCTTATATCCTAAACCCTAGATATTGTGCCTCAACCCTATACTTAAAACCCTAAATCCAATATCCTAAACTCTAATCCCCATGCCTTACACACTTAATCTTATACACTCAACAAGTGTAAAGTACTAAAATTTCACAACATACATAATAATCCACATAACTGAAGTAAATATAAATAACTGAATGAGGGTGATTGCAACTATATCATTATATGCAAGAGTTTGAAGATATGCCCATTTAACATACAAGTTTTCTATTCAAAAGTCTAGTAAACATATATGTTCTTTACATCTCTCTGAACTCAATTACAGAGCTTTCCCAATACAATAATTACACAAGTACAATAGTGGTATATAGCCTTACAAAACAATAAGTGACATGGAGAGGTACAATTTTCATAATCATCAATAGATCCAAGTCTTTCGTCCTTGACCACCATTGACCAATTGGCCATCTATTGCGTTGAAGGATAAGAACATGGTTCAGGTGTTTTTTTGCACTTCCCCAGAATTTCTCAAATTGAGGAATACCCGACCCTGCTCAAAGGGCCTAGCAACCTATAAACAAGTGCAGGGTGGAATCTGGTGTGTGCCTATCAATCTACATGCATTTCTACTATGAATGCAACATCTCATCAATAGGATATGGCAAGGAAAATATAACATAAAGAACTAGGCAATTAACCATCTATCTCAATGGTGCATATGTCTGCTTTAACATTCCATTTGCTTTGGCCAAAGCATAAAACCGTTGTAATGGCATGTAAGTTTTGAAAAAGAAAAATCACTTCCCTGATAACCCATACTCGACACCCGTCTCAGAAGGCAACCTTTCAAATCATCTTACATGATAGAACGCAAAAAATCAACCTCATTTCAAGCATAATTATAATTCAAACAACAAATATTTTTATTTCATGCATAGGTTACACTAGAGAAAGAAGTTGTCCATACTGAATAGTTTATGTAGTTTATATCGTGATGGCGATTACAAAGGTTTTTTGAATTGCTAGTTTGTTTTTCCTATTTTACGATCTCAACAAGTATCCTTTGAATTTCATAATATTACTAGGTTTCGTATCCATATACAAGTGAAAAGATTTTAACTCATAGCTATCATAAAAAAAAGAATTGATATTTATTTCAATATATAAATGTGCAACAAATTAAGAGAGTTCTTCTATATTATATGGTCTTTGTTTTATGGTATTACGTTATGGAATTAATTATTTTCACATAGGCATATTAACCATACTATAATTAGGGGACAATGTCATTTACCATCTTATTGCCTTAAGGTATATATTATAGTGAGCATAATTTATATATAAAGGAGGTGGGTTGGGTCGGACAATTACATTAAGAGACCGTTCAAACACTATAGCCGATTGGTTAAAAGCTCAAAGGTAGTTTAAATCAATTACACAGGTTCATTACGGAAGGTCGAACGTTATATAATGCAGGGTTTGTGGTAAGAGGAAGTATCTCATGGTCGATGCTAAGGGAGTTTATGACAAGGCTTGGAAAGCCGACAACGCCGATACATGGTCGTTTAAAAACAGAAAGATTGACAATCATGGCAATAGGCCAAGTTAACTAATCAGGCCAATACAATCGCCGCAGAGATCGATGAGTTTAAAGTAAGATAGCTCTCTGTTTTAAATTTACAAGAAAGTCCACAAATTAATTAAAGATAGATCAAAGCAAAGTTTCGGTTTAAAGATTTGAAGATCTATGCGAATGGTTAGTCGATCGAGTTTCAGGTAAGAGCATAAGGAATGCAAGGCCGATTGACCACAGGCTTTCGCCCAACGTAAACCCAGAACAAGACCAAAATATATCAGTGAACAAAAAAAAAGATCTTACAAATCCTCATAGGCCGATCATATTTAAAAAATTTGCAGTCAAGAGATGACAGCAAAGTTCGGTGATACGTTGGACAGAGATGATGCAGATCTGAATGCCAAATGGAAGTCAAAAACTCAGAAAAAGGCGTTTAAGTAAGAAAGAGACCGAGGTCGAGGGAATGGTGCAGCTCTCAGAGATTTTTGATGTGAGATTTGGAAGTTTAAAAAGGTTTTAGCGTCAGATTACAAGATTTGATCCGAAGACAAGACTGGACAGGTGAAAACTAAGGACGTTGAAATTTTGAGGATACATAGAGCTCGTCCAGTTAACAAAGCAGATCAACTTTATGGCAGAGGTTGATTTAACGTTGAGAGAGACCGTTGAATCGGTAATTAAAACATTTGCAACTAGTTACTGACCAAACTTATGTAGAAAATACGGATGAAGAATTCGGATCCATTACAAATTTTTGTAGAGGCTGATTAAATTAGTGCATAGGCCGTTTACACAGGCCGTAGCCAAGATCTAACAGGCAGTTTATTTTTCTGAAATCAAGAAACTGGCAAAAGCAAGAGAAAGATCAACTTCAAGAAATGATTGAGGAATACCGTTACTCCTGAGCTTTACAACTAATTTGTTCTCTGTGCTATTTTGATTCCGCCTCCTCTCTTCCTGTGCGAGCTTGTTTTTTTCGTTCTCTGATCTTTCTTCGTGTTCTCCTGTGTCTCCCTAAAAAGCTTTTTCTTGCTTTAATAACCCGAAACCCTAAAATTCTTATTCGATTCCTCTTTTTTTTTCCCATGTAAAAGTCTTCCTTAATATATTTAGATGGTTTTTAAAAGATTCCCCTTCATGCATTTGTTGCATGGTTGAAGATAAAAGAAGATATTTTTATAATATAAAAATATGTAAATATTTCTTTTTAAAAAAAATTGGAGTTTCCTCCAAATTTAAGTATTTTATTCTAATAATCAATAATATTATTAGAGGATAATTTTCCCATATCTTTTGTTATAGTAACTCATATACAATTTTATTACTTCTTATTTTATGTATATACAATTTTATTACTTCTTATTTTATGTAAGAAGACATTCTTATGAAAGTAGGCACAATACTTTGCCTTAAGATATACTTTCATTTTATTTATTTATTTATTATACTATTTTTTTTACATATAATATCTATACATAGATTCTCACAATAACTAACTTGTTTTAATTTTGCCAATAGGTGTCGAATTACGATTTGAGGCGTGCGCGAAGAAGACAAAACCAAACAAGAGAAATGCAAACACTCATAATTAAACGTTTATCGAAACAAGAATGAAATGCAACCATTCATCAGTACTTGAAACATTCAAGGAACTAAACATTTATTAAATCACGAATGAAATGCAACCTATGTGTGTGTGTGAGAGAGAACACCAAATAAAACCTGGCACGTGTTGCCATGAAGCTAGGACCCCCCTACCTGAACCATATCCTTGCCTTCGACAAGACCTGTAAAATTTCCACTCATCGTGCCATCAATAGGTTAGTCCCAAATATAGCCGAAGCAATCGAATTTAAATCATCAATATAATTATTGCATTTTATCCTCAACTAAAGTTCAATGGTTTATGCATTTAACAAGTCAACACGTTATGAAAGTCTAAGACGTGACAACAAGCTAAATATTATCCCTCAACTATAACCCTCAACCCTCAACCCTCAACCCTCTACCCTCTACCTATTACTTAAGCCCTAATCCCTCAACCCTCAACCCTATACCTTAAACCCTAAACCCAAAAACCTCAACCCTCAACCCTAAAAACTATACGGGCTCAGGTCCTTATATACCCTAAACCCAAAACCCTTACATACATACATACATATAGGCGTACATACATACATACAAACATGCATACATATAAGCATGCATACATGTACATACATACATACAACCATACATACATACATACAAGCATACATACATACATACATACATATAAGAATACATATGTATACATATAGACATATACATACATACATACAATCCAAACAAAACATAACGCGAGCATGTTATAACGTGCTCGGGTTATGTTGAACTGGGCAAACTTGCAAAAAAGAAAAAATACAAAACATCACGCGAGCGCATTATAACGCGTTTTGCATATTCTACAGGATTTCACATAATTTCATTCGTGCTAACCCTAAGATTTGCACGTGTTTCAAGGTCAAACAATTCAAACACCTGGCTAATGTTAGGCTTTCTCTTAGCTATTTAATGATGTAATTTTTTCACATTTTGACAATGTTAAGCCTTTCATCTTTAATTTCTTTTGTTTGTGTGTCTGTTTTTGGGCAAAAACCAGTGTTTGGTCTTCTTTTCATTATAAATTAACTGTTCATTGACATTTCAAATAAATTACATTTTTATAAACTAGATTCCATTCTACACATATTAAAAAAAAAATTCTCAATTAGTTTTCAAATTTTACAGGGGTAGCACAGCCAAAATTCTATTTTTCAGGATGTGTCCACTTTAAAAATTAGTAAAAAATCAAATATTCATTAAAAATTATTAGAAAACTTGGGCATAAACTACATGCTGTTAGCTAATTTCTCACTGAAGTGATTTGAAAAATACCAAAAAAAAGTTAACCTTTTGAGGGAGCCACAGAACACGTTATGTTATGGTTTTTTTATAGAAACAACACCAATTTCTGTGGCTCCCTTTTTTGAACCCCTTAATCTATACCATTTAAA
Source organism: Cunninghamia lanceolata (assembly GCA_027924645.1). NCBI lineage: Eukaryota > Viridiplantae > Streptophyta > Pinopsida > Cupressales > Cupressaceae > Cunninghamia > Cunninghamia lanceolata. The sequence continues at coordinate 19,205 of BSBN01001040.1, read as the reverse complement.
AAAATTACTAGTTTAGAAAGTAGACTCGGAGCACTACGAACATTCTTTTTCTTGCATCTTAAAATTTTGAATGTAACTATACTCAATTTCTCATCCAAGGTCAGTATTTCCTGGTTTTAGAAAAAAAAAGTGGCCACTTAAGACCCCTTTTTGGTCCCCCATCTTCCTGCACTTACCCAATCACAATCAAGGTTTTCCCCATGTTTTTAAGGTCATACTTTGGAGAAGACATTCCCTCTTTTTATAGAGACCCTATTGATATCTTGCCCTCCCAAACTTTATTGAAGATCATAACACAGTCATAATTAGTGGTACATATGACATACAAATGGACCAAAATCATAAAGAAAACATCCTCGAGCTAGGTGGTTTTCTAGGACAATATGAACTATGTAACATGCCCATACTAGAATTTAGAGATATCTTTGCATGGTCATACTGGGGCATGCCAAACATTGATCCTAATATTGTGATGCATGATATTGTCTTAAAGTTTAATAGTAAACCCATCAAACACAAGATTATGAAGCTGCATCCTAAGGTTTCTTTGATGGTTGAAGATGAATTAGAAAATATGCTAAAAGCCAAATTTATAAGACCAATTTATTATTCACATTGGATTTATAATATGGTACCTATTGCAAAAATTAATGGTCATATCCACATTTGTACTAGTTTTAGAGATCTTAATAAAGCATCTCATAAGGATGACTCAACTCTTCCTAGTATTGACATGATTGTAGATTCCAATACTAGTCACAAGTTGTTGTCCTTTATGGATGGATATTTGAGCTATAATCAAATCATGATTAATCACCAAGATCAGTGTAAACCCACTTTTACAACACCTTGGAGCAGATTTTGCTATATGTTGTCATGCCTTTTGAGTTAAAAAGCATTGGAGCTACTTGTCAAAGGGCTATGAATTGATAATCTATGATCTTATGCATAATATATTAGAGGATAGATGATATCTTAGGAAATTTAAAATGGCAAATAGATCACCTATGAGACTTGAGGATAATATTTGAATTTTTACACCAATACAAAGTAGGACTAAAGCCAAAGAAGTGCATAATTGGAGTCAATAGTGGGCATTTATTAAGATTTATTGTATACCAAAGGGGCATTTAGGTAAATTCCAATATGATTGGTTCTATTGTTGACATGTCTCCTTTCAAGAATTTGTCACAACTTTGATGTATTCAAGGAAATATCTAAGCTATTGGATGTTTTATAGCCCAAATAGCAAATAAGACATTGCCATTCATAAGACTTTTAAAGAAAGATGTTAAATTTGATTGGAATGACAATTGCCAAAAGGGATTTGAGGGCATAAAACAATACTTGTTGAATCCTCTAGTCCTCATTCCTACTATATATGGAAAACCTTTATTGTTATATGTATTGGCCATGGACTCTGGTATTGGAGGTTTATTAACTCTAAATGATGAAAATGGTAAGGAACATGTTGTTTATTACATTAGTCATGCTTTATTGTATTATGAGACATGATATAGCCTATGGAAAAACTATGTTTGGTCTTCATATTTCATCATAAAAGCTTAGACATTAAATGTTTCACATTGAGACACATGTCATCATAAAAGAATATCCTTTAAAATAATGTTGTCAAAGGCTAATCTTTCAAGTTAGGTTGCATGTTGCGTGATGTTGTTTTCTAAGTTTGATCTTAAATTCATATCCCGTAAGTCAACAAAATGGAAAGTCGTTATTAATCAATTAGCTGCAACACCTTCCCCTACTCATGCACCACTAGATACTTCATTCCTTGATGAGGACATTTTACATGTTGACACCTCCTCTCCTTTGACCATATTTTTTGACAAATCTAGATACATGATTGGTTCAAGGGTGGGAGTGATTTTGATCCCTCCATTGAGTGATATCACACCATTATCATTTTAGCTTGATTTTCCATGTATTAATAATGTGGCTAAATATAAGGCACTAACCATTGAATTTTGGGTTGCTATGCCCCTCAACGTTAAATCTAGTGATATACATGGCAACTTCCAATGTGTAGCTCAACAAATAATGGGTGAATACAAATCTAAGGAACCTAAACTAACATAATATCATGAGCTAGTGTTGCAATTACTTATGTCTTTGATTTCATGCCATGAAAAGATTATTGACTTGCCAATTCTATGGCTAGTGTTACTTCATTTATGAGCATGAAAGACAACAACCATCAATTCAAGGTAAGTGCATGGAAATGGGGAGACAAAAAGGGATCAAAAGTGACCATTTTTTATTGAAATTAGAAAAAGTTGAGCTTCAATTAATAATTTGACATACCTATGCTCAAAATTTGATGATGTGATAAGAACAAAACTACTAGTGCTCATAATCTAGTTGTTGGGATTAGGTGTGTCATACACCTTGCAAGTCCTATGTTTAGATTAATTATTTTATTTTATTTATTCATTATTTGTGTCTCATTTAGGAAATGGGACACCCCACTTATGACTTGGCTAGTATGCCATGTGTATGCCTTTATATGATGTGTGTAAGAAGTTGTAAGAGCATTTAATGTCACTGTGACATTATAAGATGTGGGAGTTACTTATGATGAATTCTATGATACATATAAGAGCATGATTATAGGGAGTTACAAAGTGGATCAAGAATCTTGACCTTAATTATGATGTGTAAGAAGCATATATGACATTGTAAGAGGTGTAAGAAAGCATCTATGACATTATAAGAGGTGTAAGAAAGCATATTTTATGATGTGTAAGAAGTTGGTTGTCCCTTTTGAACTTGGGGAGTTGAAGTTGGATGCCCAAGTTCATGAGAAATGTATTGAAGCTTCTAGAAAGATGCGTGTGACTCTTGGACACATGTCATGAGGTCTCTTTCCTTGTTGACTAATTAGTTCATCATTTTAGCTAATGGTTTTGGGAAACCATTTATGGTTTTCTTGGGTTCCTTTGCCTATATATTGTAGCTAGAAGAGAGGAGAGGTGAAGAGTTTTTATTGTAGGGTTATGCTGTAAATTTTTCTCTAGAGGAGCAAGATGTCGATATCCATGTTAAGGATCTCAACTTGCAAGTGTATTGTAACATTTTTATTGTTGCAAATTAATACATTGGTTCAATGTTTTCGAGTGTGGGTTTTTTATCGAAAGGTTTTACCCACGTATATCGATATTATTTCTCTTTTGTTTATGCTTCTTCTATTCTTCTTCATTCTTATTCTTAGAAACTTGTTAATTTACATGTCATTATGGTGCTAAACTTTATTTAGATTTGAAATCTGTATTGCTTTCCTCTAAGGGTTAATGTGGAAAATAAATCTATGTCTTGATTCTTCTTTATGGGCATAGTTATGTGTAATTGTATCAAGCATTTTGTTTTGTAAATCATATGGTACTAGAGGTGCATACTAGGTATTTTCCTTACATTTCGTATTAGAGCTATGGTGGTTCCATGGTTTTGCATGTGCTTGCATGTTGTTGCATGTGATGGATCCACGGTGATTTGGTTATGAGTATTCCTTCATTTTTATTTCTAAGTAGCTAGGAAAGCTTGAGGGAATATGTAGGAAGGAATTGATTAATTATTAATTCTTGACTGAGTGGAGATTTTGTAGTTGATTTTGTTTGAAGGGTACAATATTGCAAGAACTTGAAGGATAGAGAAGGTTGAGAATTATGGAGTTGGTTATGTGGTTGCAAGTAGCATGGTGTTGAACTAAAGCTCCTATTTGATAGTATGTCCACAACCCTCTTGCATGGTGGCTGAGTGTTTTCATTTTGTGGTCATGTGCAACAACGTACTCATGTTAGGTGCCTAGTTTTATCTCTTTAAATACATGGGAGAACATTGGTTGTCTTGACTATAGTTTGGTATACTTACATAGGGTGCTTGGTTTTGGTCACTGGCATTGGAGGGCACTGGTTTACTAGCCTTGAGCAAATACATGTAGGCTATGGAGTTGGTCATTGGATGAATTGGAATATTTTAGAACAACCTAGTTCCTTTGTATGCATGTACATGGTGATGGTTATGGAGTTGGCCTATTTGGTGGCTTGGAGTTCTTAGACAACCTCTTCTTCTTGGGCGGCAATGCTTGCATGTTACAGATCCATGTGACTAGATCTATGGGTTTTGTAGATTTTTTGTTTAAACTCCTGTCTTTACTCCGCAACTTTTCTCAGTATCCTTCTTGCCCATGCCAAAATTAGAGATTTGGAATAGGGATCTATCAAAGGATAAATGAAGGGGGATATTTTTCAAATGTTATAGTTGCAACTTCCCTGGTAGATATGTATACAAAATATGGAAGCATAGACAAGGCATGTGATGTGTTTGACAAATTGCCTCAAGAAGATCTTTAGCTCTCTATTTTTAACTCTAAAATCTCATTCTAAGACTCATAGACCTATTTTATAAAATCCATTGTAGTGAGGATTAAACATATAATGAAAAATTTGTGGTGCCTCAATATGATTGCAAATATGCATAAACTGGATATTTTAAAAAGGTTTTACAAACTTTCAAACAAATGCAAAATTTGGTAGGTGGGAAGCCAAATTCTACAACTTCTGCCAACATCCTACTTGCCCATGCCAAAATGGGAGCTTTGGAATAGGGACCTATGAAAGGATAAAGAAAAGGAGATTTTTGTCAGATGTTATAGTTGCAACTACCTTGGTAGACATATATGAAAAATGTGGAAGCATAGACAAGGCACATGAACTATTTGGAAAAATTGCAAGTCCATTGAAGTGTCTTTCCCAAGCTATCAGAAACCTTTGTTTTTAAACTTGAAATAGCTGTAACTTCCCATTTCCAATATATGGAGGACCATGATCACAATTTTTGATTGAAAATGCTTCTTTGACCAATGCATTATTCATTAATAAAATGAGAAATTGCCCACTATTAAGAGAATCAAGAATAAAAAGCTTAGTGTTCAAGTTATAAATAATGCAACCAAATCATACTTAATTGCCTTCTAACTATCTAGACTCTTAATTAGATTAAAGTATACCTTGGATTCACGCCTTAGTTGTTGGCCAAAAAGAAAAGTAAGTTCTAAGAGGTACAAACACAAAATAATAATTTATATAGAAAAATTAGAGCTTGAAACTTGTACTTGTAGCATGGAACAAATGACTTAGCTTTGAGCATACCTTATATGCCTCTTCCAGTTTAATGGTTATCTTAGTTAAATACCAAGTGTCTTTGGTTCTTGTTAATAAACTACTTAGGGATGAGGTTATAGACATGAAACCCCAAGCAAAATGAATCCTTGAGATCCTATCTGATGAATTTGGTGATTAGATGACCACATATTAGAATGAGTCTAGTATAGGTGTAGTTAGCCAGCTGTCACCAGTACCATGTAGGTGACGGATGCTAGGAGTTAACCGTTGTACTTAAGGATTAGTTGGCTTTCACCAATAGCATAGAGGTGAAGGAAGCTAGGAGCTATTCTTAGCGAGATATAAAAGTGGTTAAGCCAGTTGTCACTAGTACCATGCATGTGATGGATGCCAAGAGCTAATCGCTGCATCTTTAGGAGTAGGAAGCTATCACTAGTAGCACAGAGGTGATAGATGCTAAGAGTTACCTTCAGTGTGATAAGATTTAGTAGGCCTTCACCATTTCCATGCAGGTGATTGTGCTAGGTACTAACACATACTAGGATGGTCAGACTTTTGTCAGTGGCATGGAGGTGATAGATGTTTGAATTCATTGACTCAAAAGGTTTAGTGAAATGTGGAGTTCCTTGCTGCCAATGGTGTTGTGAATGTACACTTCCCCTAGCTAGTGATGGTGGCAGGTATTATGGGATGCTTGTTGGCAATCTTAGTTTGTAGTAATCCAGATAAAGGATGGAACTCAGTGTAGTATGGGATGCACTGTACTCCTTTTTCTAGTTGGGTTGTACTTGAGGGATGGGTAAGTGTTGGCAAGCTCAGTAGTAGGAAGGGAAATGCTTAAGAATTGGGTTATTTTAACCAAGGGAAGGTAGGAATATTGGGATTGATCATTTAGATGCATTCCTCTCTTTTGTATGTACAAGTGGATCCTCCTAGCTAAAAAAAGCTATATGAAGAGTCAACCTTCCTATGTAGCCTTTAAGGGTGAAAAATGGAAATTGTACAAGTTTTATATACCTAGGCTCCTTGGGACCCTTGGCATTAAGATATCCTCTTGGAAGAAACATGAGATCCCCTTGGTTGGGGTGGGTAGGACATCTTATTCATATGGTTGGGATATTTTGCACCCTACATTAGAAACTAATGGACATTGGAAGCCAGTCTGTCCCGTCTCCTTATGTACAACCAAGTACTCTTATTTAATTATTTATGCTTTATTTGTCATGATTGTGCACTATGATATTTACTTGATGTATTTATGGGGAGCTAGTCTCTAAAATCATGGGTTGTGATGACAATAATTTATCATAGTTGATCTATGTTATAAATTTGATATTTCAGGTATGCCTATAAGGTTGGATTGTATGCAAAACAATAGTAACAATAGATTGCATTACCCATAATAAGGACATTGTAATGTTTACTCCTTGTGTAGTTCATAACCAACCCTTTCTACAACAGTGCTGGTAATATTTCCTTAGGGGGGTGTGTTGTAAGTATGTGCCTAATCGGTGTTGTCATTGATGTCAACATATCTTTGTTGTCATTGGTGTCAACTATGTCCTATTCTATTACTTGTTTAGAAGCTTTGTATGTTGAGGATATTGAGAAAATTGGCCTCTCCAGAAGAAACAAGTGAGTTACAGTGAAGTACAGTAGAGACAGTGAGTTGTATGTTGAAGAACGGTCTGATAGATTACTCTGCATATCTTGCTGCTTGCATATCTTGGTCTGTGGATTGGAAGTTATTCAAAGAGATGTCTAAAGATGCTAAATCCTAAGTTTGAGCCTCCGATGTGAAGAACTGAGAGAGTTGTGCTTCACCAGAGTAAAACCTGTTTTCTCTGGTGACAGGGAGAAAGTATTTTGCTCCGCATTCCTCTGCATTAAAGTGTTTTGCTCTATGGTTCTAAAGGGAATTCTAGGATGATGATAAGTGCCTACAATTGCAATGGTTCATGTTTTGGTGGTCCACAAGCTATCTTTCTTTTATGACAGTTGAAGACAGTGAAGTTCATGTGCTCTAGTGTGAAGAATCTCATGAATATAGTGGTTTGTGTTTGTGCGGTTGCTCTTGATGATTTCAATGTGCTTGTGGATTCCTCCTGATCATGTTCCTACCTTTACATTGGTCCGTGTTAAGGAAATGAGATCATGTTTGAAGATTATTCCTAGAAAACATAGTGTGCAACCAGTCTTAGCTGACTTGGTTAATTCTAGTAATTACGAAGATCCCTTGAAGAATATGGAAGCATGTTATGGTGAGGAAGATTGTGTTTGAGTCCTAGCTAAGGTGTGGCATGATCTACATACATCTACACTACAAATCCTTAGCATAATTTTGTATTAGGTCAAGACCTATTTTGTAAAATGTTTGTAATTTCGACCTTGGAGATTGTTCCAATGGTTGATTATTGTAATGCTGACCTTGATGATCATTCCAAGGTTGATGAAGTGTATAAATACTTGTAATTGAGTCATGGAAAAGATGCCCTTGTGTGAAAATGGGAAGATAAGGAAAAAGGGTGAGCAGATAAGGCAGACCAGAGAAGAGGAAATATTGTACTTCAATTTATTAATCTTAGACATGAAGAAGATAGTGATTTTGGCAGTGAGCTTGGTAGTGAGCTGTCAGTAGGGTTTAACAACCCTTATTGTAATCTTTCTAGGTTTAGGGTTGAGGCAGTGAGCCTGCTAGACCTAGCTGTACTTCATGGCAGTGAGCCAGTATGTTCTAGGCCCATGGAGTGACCAAGCCTGGACATCATTTTTTAAAGATTGCAATATATTTTGAGAGCTAATCCTCTTCGTGGTTTTTCCCCACCTTGGGGTTTTCCACATAAAAATATGGTGTCTCTTGTGTTTAATGCTGCATCTGTGCTTAAGTTTCTGATTTCATGCATTCTTTGTTTAATCATAATAAGTGCAGATAAGTGATTAATGTTTAAGTGCAGAAGTGTTTGAGTTTTTGGGACAACTGATTCACCCCCCCTCTTAGTTGTTCGGCGCATTTCAACAATTAGTATTAGAGCAAGGTTCTTCTGAAGAAAGTCTAACAGGTTGAGGATGATCCAAAATGTCTTATAAGAAGGAAGTGCCACATTTTGATGGGATGAATTATGCTCTTTGGAAGGCACGAATGAAAAGTCATCTTCTTTGTCTTGGTTACAAAGTATGTAAAGCTGCAAAAACAAAATACACCTTGCCTCAAAATGGTTTGATGACTGAAGGTGAAATCAAGGAATATGAAGTGGATGTTAAAGCAAAAGATGCTCTGTTAAGTTCATTGAATGACTCGGTACTGGAAAAAGTTGTGGATCTTGAAACTGCAAATGAGGTATGGGAAAAGCTAAAAATTTGTATGAGGGAGATGATTCTGTGGAGGCCAAGCTACAGAGTCTGAAAGTGAAATATGAAAGTTTGAAGATGAATGAAGATGAAAACATAACAACCTTTATGCAAAGAGTTGATGAACTTGTCATTGGAATAAAAGGTATGGGGGGAACTCTCGGTGATAAGGAACTTGTGATGAAAATTCTTAGATCACTACCAAAGTCCTACAGTCATAAGGTAGCTACAATTGAAGAATTTATGCAAGTAAAAGCTATTGACAGAGATCAGTTGCTTGGTAAGCTTACTGCCTTTGAAATGAGAGAGTTTGGTGATGCCCTGCCAAAAGTAGAGACTGCCTTCAAATCTAATACTTTTGGGAAAACCTCCAGATCAGATAAGTACAAGGTAGAATAAGATGATGAGTTTTATGAAATTGAAGCCAACTTTGTGGATAGACTGCAAAGAAGATCCAGTAAGTTCAAAGGTAAATTACCTTTCAAATATTTTTCCTACGGTAAAGTAGGCCACTTTGCTTCCAGATGTCCTGGAAGAATTGAAAGAAATAAGAAAAGATATGATAACAGGCCTAGGATCCAAAAGAAATGTTATTATGTTGAAGATTTTGATGATGATGAAGGAGTATCAGATAATGGTGAACCAGATAATGTTAGTACTTCTGGTAATGAATGCTTGTTTATTGCTATTAAAGAATAACCTGTGTCTACTAATCCTGCTAGTTGTGTGAAGAAAGAAAAACCAGTGGAAAGTGCTTTGGCTGCTCAGGTTGTTGAAGACAAAGATGAATGGGTTATTGATAGTGGCTTCTCTCACTACATGACTGGTGACAAAAGTAAGTTTGTGAGTTTGGAAAGATATGATGGTGAACTAGTTAGGTTTGGAGATGATACAGCTGGTAAGATTTGTGGAAAAGGATCTATTTCTTTTGATGGCAAGCATAATACTGAAGATGTCTTGTATGTGAAAGGATTAAAGCACAATCTTTTGAGTGTGCATCAGATGTGTGACAAAGGTTATGACTTAAGCTTCAAGGAAAATGGATGCAAGATCAAGGAAAGATTTGGAACAATCATTGCAGCTGGTAAGAAGACCAGAGGTAATATCTATCACTTGAAAGGAACTGATAATTATTGTTTGTTGGCTCAGATTGATGAAAGTTGGATATGGCATAAAAGGTTGTGTCACATCAATTTTGATAACATTATGAAGGTAAGTACTGAACAGGCTATTAGTGATTTGCCTAAGCTTGTGAAGCCTGCTAATCCTATTTGCAAGGAGTGTCAATTTGGGAAACAAACAAGAACAAGTTTCAAAAGCAAGGAGCAATCAGTTGATGGACTATTAGAACTAGTGCATACAGACTTGTGTGGACCTACCAGATTAAGAAGTTTTCAAAGAGATAGGTATTTCATGTTGCTTATTGACGATTATTTGAGAATGATTTGGGTTACCTTTTTGAAAGAAAAATCAGAAGCTCTGGATAAGTTCAAGGTATTTAAGGCAATGGCTGAAAATGAGATGGATTTGAAGATCAAATGTTTAAGATCTAATAGAGGAGGAGAGTTCACATCAAATGAATTCAATTTCTTTTGTGAAGAACATGGGATAAAGATACAGTTATCTGCACCTAGAACTCCACACCAAAATGGAGTCATTAAAAGGAAGAACATAACAGTTCAAGAAGCTGCTTGAACCATGATGAAGGAAGTTGATCTTCCAGAAGTATATTGGAGAGAGGTAATTCACACTATTGTATATATCCTAAACAGAGTCCAAGTCAAAGGTAACAGTTCTAAGACTCCTTATGAATTGTGGTATGGTAAAGTTCCTATTGTGAAATATCTCACAGTTTTTGGTAGAAAATGTTATATACAAAGAGAAGAAGATCTAGGCAAGTTTAATGTTAGGTGTGATGAAGGAATCTTCCTTGGTTACTCAACCAAGAGCACAGCCTACCGGTGTTATAATAAGAGGATAAATAAGATCATTGAGAGTGTAAATGTCAAAGTCGATGAAAGCAAGGAAAGGTCTCCAGAATCAAGTGGATATGAATAAGATAAACCAGATCTTTTAGAAGTGGTGCAACATGAATACAACTCAAATGAAGAGGATCAAGCTTCTGAAAGTGCTACCAAGACACCAAGGTATGTAAAACTTAATCATTCTAAAGATCAAATCATAGGAGATAAGAGTAAAGGAATCTTGACCAGAAGAAGAGCTATAGAAGAACAAGTAAATTTCTGTCTGATTTCCAAGATTGAAGCTAAGACTATGAATGAAGCTTGCAATGATGAGAATTGGGTAAAGGCTATGAAAGAAGAATTGATGTAGATAGAGAAGAATCAGACCTGGGATCTTATTCCCAGACCAGTAGATAAAAATGTAATTGGTACCAAGTGGGTTTTTAGAAACAAGATGAATGAGAATGGTGAAGTAGTAAGAAACAAAGCAAGGTTGGTATGCAAAGGATACTCTCAAGTTGAAGGAATAGATTTTGAGAAAACATTGTGACAAGGATTGAAGCTATAAGAATGTTTTTGGCATTTGCAGCCTACAAAGATTTTAAGGTATATCAAATGGATGTAAAGTCTGCATTCTTGAATGGAGAATTGGAAGAAGAAGTCTATATTGAACAACCGTAAGGATTCCAGTCATCACATCAGGGTGACATGGTATGTAGATTGAAGAAGGCACGGTATGGGTTAAAACAAGCTCCCAGAGCCTGGTATGTTAGGTTGGATAAGTATCTAATACAGTTAGGATTCACTAAGGGTACCACCAACAACAATCTCTATTTCAAGATCAATAATGAACAAATCCTAATTGTTGCAGTCTTTGTTGATGACATTATCTTTGGAGGAAATGAAGGTATATGCACAGTTTTTGCTAGAGAAATGCAAAGTGAATTTGAAATGTCCATGTTTGGTGAGATGAATTTCTTTTTAGGTCTGCAAATAAATCAATCAGATAAGGGTATCTTCATTTCTTAGTGTAAGTATGTGAAAGAATTGTTAAAGAAGTTTGGGATGGAAGATTCTAAACCGGTAAATACTCCCATGATAACTGGTTGTAAGTTGAGCAAAAATGATGATTCACCTATTGGCAAATTAGAAAAGGTACAGATCTATGATTGTAGGATTACTTTATCTGACTCAAACTAGACCTGACAAAATGCTTGCAATTTGTCTTGTGGCAAGATTTCAAGTAGAGCCTAAGGAGTCACATGTGATGGCAGTCAAGAGAATTCTGAGATATTTGAAAGGCACAATGGATTATGGTTTGTGGTATCAAAGGGACAATGATTTCACTCTCAGTGCATAAACTGATGCAGATTGGGTTGGAGATGTAGATGACAAAAAGTACAAGTGGAGGTGCATTCTTTTTGGGAAAAATGCTGGTATCTTGGATGAAGAAAAAAACAAGACTCAATAACTCTGTCCACTATAGAAGTAGAATATATTGCAGCAACATGTAGTTGTACTCAAGTGTTGTGGATGAAGCAGACATTAAAGGACATCAGAGTTGTGTATGAAGATCCAATTGCAATCTTTTGTGACAATACAAGTGCCATAAACATATCAAAGAATCCAGTAATGCATTCAAGGACAAAACACATATCCATAAGATATCTCTTTCTTAAGGAAAAAGTGATAGAGAATGAAGTCAAGTTGGAATATGTATCTACAAAAGACCAGATTGTAGACATTTTCACCAAACCTTTGCCTAAGGATACTTTTGAGTATCTCAGAGAAAAGTTAGGGGTTATTACCCCTCCTACTTTAAACTAAGATGCACAAGAGTGCATCAATCCAGTGGTGCTTAGAGTTACTTCTTTAGATCTGAATTGATGCTTTTAGGGCTACTTCTCAGGGGGAGTAGTCAGAGAGTTCAAAAGAGAAATTGAATCAGAGCAAAAGAGTGCAAGTATGTGCCCTTTTCCATTGATGTCAAAGGGGGAGAGAAATCACGTGAACAAATTAGAAGGAAAGAGTGGAGATGTGTAAAGAGATAGGGGAGAATCAAAAGGAAAGACTGCATATGTGTAAAGAGATAGGGGGAGAATCTTGTCTTGATGGCTGTTGTAGTTTTTCACATCATATGTTGCCATCAATGACAAAGGGGGAGATTGTTGCAAGTATGTGCCTAATCGGTGTTGTCATTGATGTCAACAAATCTTTTTTTGTCATTGGTGTCAACTATGTCCTATTCTATTACTTGTTTAGAAGCTTTGTATGTTGAGGATATTGAGAAAAGTGGCCTCTCCGGAAGAAACAAGTGAGTTACAGTGAAGTGCAGTATAGATAGTAAGTTGTATGTTGAAGAACAGTCTGGTAGATTAATCCACATTTCTCGCTGCTTGAAGATCTTGGTCTGTGGATTGGAAGTTATTCAAAGGGATGTTTGAAGATGCTAAATCCTGAGTTTGAGTCTCCGGTGTGAAGAATTGAGAGAGTTGCATTCACAAGAGTAAAACCTGCTTTCTCTGGTGACAAGGAGAAAGTATTTTTCTCTGCATTCCTCTAAATTAAAGTGTTTTTTCTCTGTGGTTCTAAAGGGAAGTCTAGGATGATGATAAGTGCCTACAATTGCAATGGTTCATGTTTTGGTGGTCTGCAAGCTATCTTTCTTTTATGATAGTTGAAGACAGTGAAGTTCATGTGCTTCGGTGTGAAGAATCTCATGAATAAAGTGGTTTGTGTTTGTGTAGGTTTCTCCTGATGATTTCAACATTCTTATGGATTCCTCCTAATCATGTTCCTACCTTTACTTGGTCCGTGTTAAGGAAATGAGATCGTGTTTGAAGATTATTCCTAGATAACATAGCATGCAACCAGTCTTAGCTGACTTGGTTAATTCCAGTAATTGCGGAGATCCCTTGAAGATTATGGAAGAATGTTATGGTGTGGAAGATCATTTTTGAGTACCAGCTAAGGTGTGGCGTGATCCGCATACATCTGTACTACAAATCCTTAGCATAATTTTGTATTAGGTCAAGACCTATTTTGTAAAATGTTTGTAATGCCGACCTTGGAGATTGTTATGGTTGATGATTATGATGCCGACCTTGATGATCATTCCAAGGTTGATGAAGTGTACATAAATACTTGTAATTGAGTCGTGGAAAAGATGTCCTTGTGCAAAAATGGGAATATAAGGAAAAAGGGCCAGCAAATAAGGCAGAGTAGGGCAAAGCAGAGTAGAGGAACTATTGTACTTCAATGTATTAATCTCAGACATGAAGAAGATGGTGATTTTGGTAGTGACCCTGGTAGTGAGCCACTAGTAGGGATTAATAGCCCTTATTGTAATCTTTCTAGGTTTAGGGTTAAGGCAGTGAGACTGCTAGACCTAGCTGTACTTCATGGCAGTGAGCTAGTATGTTCTAGGCCCGTGGAGTGACCAAGCCTGAATATCATTTTTCAAAGATTGCAATATATTTTGAGAGCTAATCCTCTCCGTGGTTTTTCCCCACCTTGGGGTTTTCCACGTAAAAATCTAGTGTCTTTTGTCTTTAATGTTGCATATGTGTTTAAGTTTCTAATTTCATGCATTCTTTTTTTAATCATAATTAGTGCGGATAAGTGATTAATGTTTAAGTGTAGAAGTGTTTGAGTTTTTGGGACAATTGATTCACCCCGCCTCTCAGTTGTCCAGTGCATTTCAATAGGGTGAGGCCTAGGAAGACTTTAGAGTGAACAAATATAAGGTCTTAGAAAAAAACTTTTGTTGTCCTCACTGGTATAGATTGGATTATAATACTGCTAATGTTATGAATCTTTATAGGAAATTAACAAGTTGTGTATATATAGAAAGAAAAATTGTGGTAGTCACAATGATTATTACAATTTGAAACTTTGGGAATATGAATGGTGAAAGCAGTAAAATAATTCTATGGAAATATTTAGTTTTGCTTAAAATTTGTTTAGTGTTAACATGCTAAGTTATATAATATTATTAAATATTTATAGCATGTAATGATTAATGGCAAATGAACTAATTCAATTGTATTTCAAAAATATTTGAACATAACATAACATTTCAAAGTTTAATTATATTAAATTTCAAAAAGTTTTGAGCATAAGATAAATTACAATTGAGGGATAGAAATTACATTTTATAACAATTCATTTTTTAATAAGGATATACCTCTCTAGCAATTAGTTTTTTAATGATGTTACCGCAAGTATAAAATACATTTGAAAAAATAGATAAAATATTACATTCCCAAAATTTATTATAATCAATTTCATAAAATATTACAAATCTTACATGAGTGAATTTTTTTCACATGTGGTATGTATACATGCATATATATTTATAGATCTTTAAAAAAATTAATATTTACATATTTATCTATCTTTTAAAAAAGTAATCTTATTAAATATCTTTAGACATATCTTTAGCCAAGTAAAAATGATAGGTACAAGAAAAAGTTTATACCTTCATAGATCTTAAACTCCTTCAATATATTTTATATATTAAGGAAACTATAATTATTAACTAAACTATTGTGGTGTACTAAGCATTGTTAATATGGTCATTTATGTTCTACTTCTATATGCTTTTATAGAAAGCATTATTGTATAAGAAACATATATTCCACTCAAAATACATTGAATAACTTGATTTGTATAGACATCTACATAACATAGTCATAGTAATTTGGCATTATAAAACAAGAAGCATGAAAGGTAAGAAGATTCTATTGGGCATTATATGTTCAACAATTTTGTATCTTCATAGTAATTTGGCATTATAAAACAAGAAGCATGAAAGGTAAGAAGATTCTATTGGGCATTATATGTTCAACAATTTTGTATCTTCACATTAGCACTAAGAAGTGTATGATCCAAAAAATATAAATCCATCAAATAAAAGAGTGAGGTGATCACCTTTAGAGAGTGGACATGAAACTTGGAATGCCACACCAAAATAGGAGTTAAATGTGATCCATGTGCCATAGTTGTTGTTGTCTTGTAGCTAGACATTTCAAATCAAAAAAGTTGAACCCTTGAATTGATGTCACATATAACAATACAAACTATCAGATGGACCAATTACTCACTCAAAGAAGAGACAACATAAAATATGATAAAATAGGGCTGAATATATATTATTGCCACAAGAAGTAAAAGAAATGCAAATAATAATAATAATACTAATACTAATGAGAAAGAGGAGCAACAAACAACAATTTATGTGAGGCAGTTGAATTTTGCAGTTAAGTCTTTTTGTTCGATAACATCAACACATTCCTTTCTGTTGCTACATCCCAATACCTATTCATGGAGAGTGTATTTATATGTAATCATAACCCCAACTACAACTACCACTTACCTATTCAAATCACAAATGACTGCAAGAACAACCATAAAGGCAACTACCATTTACCCATTAAAATCACAAAAGACTGCAAGAACAACCATAAAGACAGAGTCACCTAAACAAATTTCATTTGCATAGTGACAAAATCGGCAAAGTTGTATTTTATTTACAATGGTTATAGTACCATAAACACTCGATAAACATCAAAGATTATGACCTAAAATATTGCTTTTTAAATAATTAAAAATACAATTACAAATAGAATTATTCAGGCCCTCTCCAACATGAACAAAAAATTTCAAAAGTTAAACAAAATTCTTACCATATCAGCACAAAGGTGCCTAGGGATAGATGCTGTACAAAATATTAAGCACAAAAGTAGGATTGATGTTATGTAGAATAGTCAGATCAAATTGATGTTGAATTTAAATGATGAGAAATTTAAGGCAACTTTTTAGTTATTTTGCAGCCTAATAGTCTTTCATTAATTCTTACCCTGTCTATCCGTGATGGCGGTTGAAAGTAGAAAATTACTGAGAAGTGGAACAAAATGTCAGACTAGAGGAAAATTTTATTAAGGAGGATTAAATAGCTGTTGTACAAAACAGTGTAAATGGATTTCAAAAACTCTAGAATGAATCTGCACCTTACATTGTCCGGTTACTTAAAATGGATCCAGCTACTGGTAGTTCTTGCTTAATAATATATTTGAGAGATTTTTTAATCCCAAATGTTCTAATCAAGTTGAAGTGTAACATTAAACTTATAAGTAATATCAAAGCCACTGGATGCTACAATGTTGACTGTGACAAACCCGCGGGCATATCGAAACAATCCAGTCCCTCCAACAATAGAAAATTCCCACACGGCAGACTGTCCTGCTCCTCGGACTAGAAGGGTACTGCCATTATATTTCCCATTCTCAAATAAAACAAACAAGTCCAAATGAAAGCTGGTAGAGCTAATGGCCGTGTAAAGTCCCTGGGCTCTCCCCAAAGCAGTGGAGCAGCGCTCGGGTCCTTCTGTAACACCGTTATCAAAAACCCCTATTGTTCCAAATCCAAAACTTGAAGAAGTTCCATTCACTCCAGCAACTACAACTAGCGTAGCGTTGGATCCTCCAGTAGTTTCTTGGATGTAAATTACCAACTCCTCTTCATCACCAGCTGATGAAGATGTTATAAGAAAGAAAGGTATCAGGAATAATAACAACAATGATGATCTTGAAGCCATTGCAGAGGAAAGAAAAGGGAAGAACATATGTGCAAATCAGATGGGTGGTGATGAATGATGATGATGATCCCTATAAATACAAATAGTTAGGCTGTGCCAGCTGCTCCACTGTTGTCGTGCCAGCTGCTCCACTGTTGTCGTGCCAGCTGTTTACTAAAATTTTGACTAGGTTTTTTTTGACTTTTCATTGCGACTTGTTGAATGGAGCTCTGTCGACCTCTTCAATCGTAATGTTTGTTCATACAATTAATTTGTGTCAGACTTGTGGAGAAGGTTTCGACCAGCTGACTGTTTTACAGCATACCGGCTGGTTAAGCTCTACCGTGCCAGCTTCTGTGTTTGATGAACTGTTATTTAAGGCAGGCTTCTAACATGCACTGTTGATTCGGTTGGTATTCAACTTACTTTAATTTCTCTCTTTTCAGGCCGTCGATGGAAAAAAAATGATAGGTGCTAAAGATTAAAAATAATGCTTCCGAGGGCATCAACGCAGTCGCTCTCCTTCCTTCAAGATTTACGCCAAAATTGGTTATATTTTTTAATCATAGGGGTGAGCTTCCTAGGTATGGGGTCTATTGTAATCAGATTAAATAGATTGTATTTAAATGTTCTTGGTAACATCTATTGTGGTCTGTTACCCGTTATGCTTGTTTTATTTACGTAAGAGTTATTTTATACTTATTTTATTTTACTTTATAATTATTTAAGAATTATTTTTATTTACTTTTTGAAGAATATTCCTATTAACTTATATATTAAACAAAAGAGAAATAGTACAATATTCACAAAAAAAAATGGAGGTGGTAAACAACACACCCATATAGTCAAAGACTATAACAAGATACACACTTTAATACAAATGGAAATTAAACAAAAGGCCAAGAATATTGCAATGACGGTTGCCGTTGCACCAAAAGATTGACCTCTTAATGCCAGATACAACTGCTAGAGTTAATGAATTCATGGGAGGCAGTTAAGCTTTGTCATGAACCCAAGCGCTCCACTGCACAACACAAGGAGACCAAGGGTGCACACCTTGCAAAAATCCCTCCAGTGCAAGTGAGGGGTTCAAACCCGTGACCCAGGCTTTGATACCAATTGTTGCAAAGACGGTTGTCGTTACAGCAAAAGATCAACCTCTTAATACTCGATACAACCGCTAGAGTTAATGAATCCACGGGAGGTGGTTAAGCCTTGTCACAAACCCAAGTGTTGTGCTGCACAACACAAGTACACTGAGGGCGCACACCTTGCAACAAAGACCACATACAAACTAAGTAGCTAAAGCCACTCCAAAAGAAGGAGGAGGATCTTGAACATTAGGTTTTCTCCAAACATCCCCCGGGGCTATACCACAATTAGCTTCTACCCAGTGAGAGCAACAGTGTCATCTTTATTCTCCTCGGAGGGCTGTTGAGCACAGACCGGAGAAATGACAAGTTGTAGGCGAGGAAATTTGCCTATGTTAGGCCAGCTAGTACCCCGCCTAGGAGATGACAGATGGGAAGGTTGAGACCATCCTCCACAAGTAGCAGAGTTTGTGGAATGTTGAAGTGGAGGGCCACAGAAGTGAGAACCCTAATCTCCATGGTCTCACTTGTTGCTTGGCTGAATTATTGCATCCATGCCAACGCCCCCATGATGAGGTGGCAGAGTCAGGTGGAACCCGAGCAACAGTGCAGAGGGAATTACCCCAATGATCTAGCAACTCTTGAAAATGAGCAACTTCAAGTGCAACTTTAGAAGCTTACACCTGAATGTACATAAAAATATTAGAGTAGATAATAGCTTTAATGTACATTTTTTTGGTCAGCAGCACAATGAGAAAAAAGAGTAGCATTTCTATCCTTCAATATGCTGAAAACAATTTCCACCATGAAAGCATGATAAATATGCTCGTATATCTAGGTGGAAGACAAGGAAAGTCTTCCAGCAGAACCATGTGCCAAGAAAAGGGTGAAGGTTTGAAAGGCCAAAAGAAATCATGGATCCAAATCCATGCTTCTTGAGCCCTGGGGTAGAACCAAAAAAAAATGCTTGAGAGACTCAATTTGTCCACATAATGGACAATGTGGGTTGGGGTGGATAGGGCATCTTATTCACATGGTTGGGATATTTTACATCCTACTTTGGAAACCAGACTGCCCTATGGTAGAA